>OW388292.1:77585941-79034691 GCA_936450465.1 Gibbula magus | reverse complement strand
TGATCAACTTCATACAGGGATTGTGCTGATAAAAAGTAAAATGCTGAAAAGAGTAAACAATAAGTCATCATGATTGTTTTGTTTCCTGAAAATAATCAAATTCTTGTACCATTGTTACTTTATCGTCACTCTCAATCAAATATTCTTAATAGTTCATATATACATACATACATAGTTCAATATAGTTTACATGTCTTATTTATCTGTGTTCACTCGGGTGAAGTGAAGTGAGTGTTTGTTAAGCGTACTACTGCAATATTGACTGCAACATAAATTTATCAGTTGAACTAAATATGTATGCCCTAAACAAATTTTCTAAGTTTTCTATATGTTACAGTTTCACGTATGCAACATTCCCTCCATCAAAACGGAACTTTACATTAAGTACAAAGATGATAAAAGCTTAGGACGATGGACATGCCACACTTTAAAGCAATAATTGCATTTATCTGTTGGGCAGGAAAGTTACATAAATCATCATCTCAAACATTTTCTTTTAGAGTTTTCTTATTTCAGTTACACGATGACACGACACGATCCTTATTGAAAACTATTATGTGAGTCATAGATGAAATACAACTTTTAACGCGCTTCAGTGACTATTGGAAAATGGGACTATGAGAAGATAAGTGGGTTAGGGTCAAACGAATAGTGCTGTAAAATGAGGAGTTGAAACAGTGCCATTCTCACAGTTGGTTTGCAGTTGCAACTTGTATTGGTGTCGCATTACTATTGGAAATCAAAGCATATTAGCTTGCCACAGGTTAATTCTAATAAGTTTTAACAACAGGTCGGAACGTGAGAAAGACCTTCAAGTTGTATACTCACATCAAGGTACATCCATTGTGTGGTTGGGGGTCACATATTTCAAACGTTATAAATGGTGTTACTTTATCAAGAAGTACCGACTGTTACCGATAACTACGATTTTGATGATCGTCGAAATATTGACGATATGATGGTAAAAGTAGTAATTTCTTATCAAAAACCGGACAATGCATCCCGACTGACGCGCGCCAATGAGTCAAACGTAATTTTGGGATCTTATTTAAAACAGCCAAAGTAACACATTTTGGTTGATAATGTTGAATAGGTCATATAACTACCGTGCATTTAAATGGAACGCGCAGTTTCGGTTTCTGCACATGCCTAAAGATGTTGCTCGATTTTGATTGGAAACTAGTATTTATGATATATTTGGCGATTGGGGATGAATATGCAAGCTGAGTGATTTATTTGTATTGTAAAGATCACATATGATGAGTTGGAGCGTATTGAAGCCAAATAATTTTTAATGAAACACAATGGATGACGTTTAACATCAACATACATGTAAATACTACATGATGTACTACAAGTTATAACAACAGGTGAGAAGCTTGATCTCTATGATCAAACGCTTGCACCTGCTGCGTGATGTTTCCTTTTCTTCACAGGAACATCAGTTTTCCATAGCAATTCTGAGTTCGACTCATGTATCGTTCCATCATTTGTTTTCCACGGCAAATTCGTCTTATGCTCGTCTTTAGGAGCTCCGGTTTCAGTATCTGCATATTGGAAATCATCCTCGGTTACCCATGGGAAATTTCATCAGAGAAATCTGTACTGAAATTACCCGCCCTTGGCCGGCCTGAGCCAATCAAACCGCTACGCAGCTTGAACCTGCGAGCCAATGACAATTCAAATCACTTCATTGCAAAGCACGCGAGGTCATTTTCTTAGCTATCCGTCACCGGTTATCTCCCTTGACCATTTCCGTCTTATCGTATTGAGTATTTTCTTTGGTTACTGACTTCGCCACGCCGGCCAAGGGCGGGTAATTTGAGTACAGATTCTCCTGATAAGGTTTCCCATGGGTGATATAGTGGAGAGTAACGGAGCATATATAAAACCATGGGTAACCGAGGATGATTGGAAATACAATCCTCCAAAGACGCAACAGAACATTCTTGAATTTGTAAATATAAAATAGTTCCGTAAAAGTTAATATCAAAATTAAAGTAAAGGGATATTGGTGATTTCACCTAACAAAGTGTACTATTAAGCTACAGTTATAATCCAATTTAACATCGATACTGTATTTTGGTATTATTGAACAATTTTATGTTATAGTGTAGTTTTTGTTATCGCTTTCCCAATTCGAATAAGTGAACATGTTCCTTATTAAATGTTCCTATAATATGGGCACAAAACAGGTACAGACATCATGGATACTATATTTTAGTAATCTATGAACATTGCTACGTGGGAAATTTCAAGTAAAATACCTATTTTGCCAATATAAAACATATGTCGTTTTGTAATACATCATCATTTGACTTACGTTGTTGGTGTCCTCTGAAGAAGCAATTCCACTGTCAATGAGGAGTTTTTCTGTACTTCTGAATCTCTGATTGAAGAGCACAGAGTTCCGAGTGCTTGATGAACTTGGAAGTTACTGATGTCTGCCTGCAACATCAGAAAAAGAGAAAATCAGAATTTGAAATAAAAAGCCGTTCTAATATATCGCAATGTCACCCTCGAACTATTATTGAACAAAAATTACATCTAAGCATGACGAAAGAATCTGCTGCTCCAAAGATTTTCAACACAGTAAAGTTGTTAACCCCTTGGCCGTGTGGTAAATCGTCTGTGCGGTCAATGATGTCAACAGTTGCCCGACTCTGAGGGTGGTTCAAATCCCACAAGGGGCCCGAAAACTTGAATGTGTAATTTTGAAGGTAGTGATATCCCAAATGTAACAATGTTAAACAGCAAAGATGGTTTTACGTCTAGTAAACGAATGCTGACAATAACTCCTTTGACATTTGACTACTTAGTGAACGTTTATATCCTTAAAACCTAAGGACTATTGCGATATCAATAGTCTATGGTGACTTACTATTGCGATTGCGATAGCCTATTATGACCTACAGTTATTGCAATAGTTTATCAATAAACAAAAAAGAACCAATTCTAGAATAAACAGTGTTTTATTATCTTTTCTTTGAAAGTACTTCTTCAGAAGTGACAGAATATATTGCGAAAAAAAAATAACCTTTTTGGACTTTTACGTGTCTTTACCAAAATACCTTTTTGAGTCTCTTGTCTCGTTGTTTGGAAACGACAATTTCGAGGATTCATAAAACGCATGATAATGTTTTGAAATTTCAAATTTACTTTCGTTATCTTTTGAAGACATGTATATCTTTGTTTAATCGTGTTTATTACTCGTGGATTAAGTTATCTTGTAGTTTGTCGTCTTCCCACTCAAGGCATAATTTAGGCCTTGCATTATTTCCTTATAAATATTGTGCTTGGTTCTCTGCTCGCTGCACCTGAACTTGATAGTCCAATCAGAATCCTCCTTCCAAAACTACATCCGGGGCTCAAAACAAACATTGCGACCTCCATGTCGCTGTCAGTCGAATGCAGGATTTGTAAGGCGACAG
This sequence comes from Gibbula magus, assembly GCA_936450465.1. NCBI lineage: Eukaryota > Metazoa > Mollusca > Gastropoda > Trochida > Trochidae > Gibbula > Gibbula magus. The sequence continues at coordinate 79,031,260 of OW388292.1, read as the reverse complement.
TTCCTTATATAAAGCGAAAATCTATCTATTCCGCGTCTTTTCACGTTTATAGTCAGTTGTCAAAAGTATTATCCTACAAGCCCCAAGCGAACGATGGCCTGTCAAAGACTGTTTGCCTGAAATGCTTCGACCAACTGATCATGATTTGCAACAGAATAGCACCCAGTCCGGCCGCTGGCCAGGTCGGCCGCCGAATACCTTGCCAATTTCGGCCGCAGCAACATCCGACACGTATTCAACCTGGTTGATATTTAACATGTTTCGTCCGCTAACCAGGTAAAATTTGCCAGGTAAGTATTTGGTAAGTATATAAGTTTCACATGACCTTTATACAACGATCTAAACGTGGTTATCCTAATCAAAACATAGTCTCTGACTCATTACATTTAGGCATTATTATATTAAATCATAATCATGGGATATTTCAGAAATAAAACGGTATGTTAACTAAGGGTACAATGTTTAGAAATGAAACCATCACCTTTTTCCTATTCCACGATTTTGTAACACCAATAGTCGTCATCATACACATATAGGCCAGTATTGAATTCACCATACTCCCCAGATGTTAAAAACTTGTACTTTCACTTTTCAGATGTTTCTGAAACTAGAAAAAAGTGATCACGACTCACATATCAAATATATCAAAAGTGGATTGGGATTAGCATTTGAAGGTAGAATATATGAATCATTTGAGCGCGTTTTCAGACATGCAAGACTTTTCGTTTTCAAACAATAAAAATAGGGTTCAAAGGTGTAGCATCACGTCCATTATCGTGAGTCGAAGAGTCACAGAAACTAATTACCCCCGTCTGCAAGATTTAAGCCTTCTCGTGCATGTAGTTGATTTTTAGAAGAAGACACATATTGGCTTTTCGGACGTGGTACCATAGAAGGGCCGACCATTTACAAACGCACAATTTAGAATCCCTTAGGAGTCTTAAGATGAAATTAGTTGTTCAGTGCCATGGCCCCAGTGACCCTTATTACGGGTTATAGAATCGCTGAATCTACAATGTATAACCCCAAATGGCCAAGATTTTATCTTTCTAGGACTTTTCATTTTGAAGTAGAAGATGAACAAAACTTTTTAGGTCGCGCGCCCCTTGACAATTATGAGTGGGGCCACAGAATCATCAAATCTGCCATGTATAATCCTCATTGCCTAAGGCATTGATTGTCAACAAGATTTCAACTTTCTAGAGTCATCATACGTGGTTCTTGAGAAGAATATGAGAAACGAAAGTTTATGGACGGACGACTTTAAGAAAAAATAATACATTTAAAAGTTATTTAGTATCAACTCTGACCATAACCCATACATTTCTTTAAGAGGTACAACTAAACCATTCAATTTTCAATTTTTTCAAAGTTTCTTTGTTCATTGAAATATTTGCTTTACAATAAAATCATTGATTGGTTCATGAGATCATGATCAGTTATACAGTAACTTTTAACCCGTACTTATCAATAAACGACTCACAGGTTTGTAAATAAATCATATATGTGATCAAAAGGAACACAAGTTAAGTGATCGGTGGAAATATGAAGTATTTCATAAATATGCAGAAACATATCACATAACGAGGTTCGATACCTTTCATTCGGATAAGCATAGCTAATTTTTGTGTCACGTCATTAGTAACATTGCACATTAAAAATTCAAATGACCTAAATATATACCTTAGTATACATTAGAATACAATAGTTAAATCATATTATCAGTTATAATCATGTTGTATTATAATCATGTAAATTATGTTTTGCTGTATGACAGAAAGCTCTTGTATGTTGTACTGTCATGTTTTTGCGTCGGAGTTATCTCCCTTTGAACAGAAGAGTGACAGTATCCCAGTCTCTAAAAAAGTATTATTAAAATTGGCCTTGATACATATGGTTGTTTTTGGTTAATGCGTTTTGGATAATGTTTCTATCAAATTGTAATTTTTACTTCAAGTTCTTATAAATTGTTACAAATATGAAAACAACACAATTGTGTTAAATTTCAGTAATGAAAACATAATTTTTGTTCTTGAATACATGTGTAACCATATAACTTTTATTTGATTAAAACTAAAATCATGAAATGTGTTGGTTTGAACTTCACAAAATATAATTATATTGCGACTGCCCAAATAGGTTTTGAGCTAAAAAAAACGAACGCGGTTATCCGTATTCTTTATAACAGAAATAGATTGTGCATATGATTTCGTAAATGATATTGTAAAATATTAACGATTGAATATAAATTGATAAGGAAGCTCCTTAATTATAAATCTAGTTATCCCAGGACATTCCCTTGAAGAAACTTGTCTATTTGCTTGAAATGTTACCCCCCTCTTTGATCTGATTCTAGCAATTTGTCCCACTGCGGCGAAGATAAGCTTATGATATTTGTATCTATGGTAAACTGTGGCAAATCTCTTCTGTTAAGCAAGACAAATGTTCTGGTAACTAGCTATCGCTGTGCTTCCACGTGTTGTCCATTGTGTTGTTGGGGGTCACATATTCCAAACGTTATAAATGGTGTTACTTTAACGAGAAGTACCGACCGTTACCGAAACAACCATTTTGATAATAGTCGACTAAGTACATTGACGATATGAAGGTAAAAGTAGTGATTTCTGATCGAAAACCGGACAATGCATTGTGATTGAGGCGCGCCAATGCGTCAAACCTAATCTTATTTATTCAAGACAAATTGACAAATTTGAGTTGATAATGTTTAATAGGTCAAATAACTACTGTGCATGTAAATGGGCATGCAGTTTCTGTTTTCGTACATGCATTATGATTTTACTTGATTTTAATTGGAAACTAGTAATTATGATATATTTTTCGATTGGTGATGAATGTGTAAGCTGAGTTAATTTGTTTGTATTGCAAACCGCACATATGGTGAGTCTGGACGTATTAAAGCCTAATCAAATTTTATGAAACACAATGGATGCACCTTTAACATGTCAGACAGACACACATAGTTTTGCCTTCAAGGTAGATCACAAGAGAGCTCGTTTGTAAATATAGACAGATAATCAGTTTGATAGTGTCTGTCCATTTCACATTCAGGATATACTGTTAAAGGGGCAGTTGCACGTTTTTTCGCTCAAATAAGTCGATGAAATTACTACTACTGATAATTGCTTTGTGTAATAAGATGTTATACCCTCTAAAATAAATTTAAATGACACAAAGTATCATTATAAATAAGAAATTTGAAAAAATAAATTAAAAATAAACGTGCTACTGCCCCTTTAAAATATCCAAATGACTAAGCAAACAACACAATTTCTAGTAACTGGTAAACTTATCCTATCAGGTTATGCTGTAATAATTTATCTTGGTCAGCAAAACAAATATATCTAATTTGTAGCATTTCTAATAAATTTCTGTTTTTGGACCATAAACTATACTCACGTTCAAAGATGAATTCTCTATTTCCAATGATTCAACTCAAAATGTTTTGTATCCATGAGACAATGGACAACATATCACAATGTTGAAATCATCAATGAGACATCATATACTATACGTTCAGTACGTTGATTGGTCAGGGAATGGCGACACCCAACACTAAAAATCAAACTGGTATCAATTACAAAAAGATCTACTAGCTTTCCCTGATACATGCCATGACCACTATGATACCCACGACAGGTCATTATTTCAATTGATATCCCTGCATGTGTTTCTATCATGTCATTTTCAGTTCGAACTAGATTTTGAATTAGATTACGCTTGCATGCTTGTCAGGCCATGCTGATGGCAATAGTCATTAATATGAGGGAAAGCGATAGATATACACATATTTGTAAACATAGTTTTGCATGGGGAAAATGTGAAGAAATAGATAAAAGAAGATTTCTACAAAATGGCTAATATGCCCCCATGTTCTGGCCTAACAAACGTGTCATGTAAAGGCAGACAAAAATAGTATTTCCAGCAATGTGGCCTTCAAGATATACAGTAAGAGAGTTCATTTGTACATTAAGACAGATAATCAGTTTGCTAGCATCTGCCCACTTTACATTCAGGATATTCTGTTAAAATGTGCCAATGAATTAGCAAACAACAATTTATAGTTACTAGTCAAATTTCCCGGTTATGCTGTAAGAATGTGTCTTGTTTAGCAAAGCAAAGAAATCAACTTTTTAGCATCTTATCTTGAAGCATATAATTTTTAATAAGATTTACTGAGGTGAGATGAGGTGAGTTGAGGTGAGATGAGGTGAGATGAGGTGAGTTGAGGTGAGTTGAGGTTTAACGCTGTTTCCAAGGATATTCCAGTTATAACACGACTGCTAGTATTATTACAGGGGGAAGTCGCAAAGCCATTGTAGATATACATTGCGGTGAAACCTGTGAGTATCGGCTGTAACTAACGAACCATTAAACGTTCTGAAGGACTGATCCAAAATGTTCGTTGTTACACTCATACATTCTCTTCACAGAGGCTACTCCCTTCAGATTTCCGATCCTAACCTTCTTTTTCACTTGAAATCGAGAACTCCAGCACAATTCCCTTGCGAGGGAAATTGCAACCTCGTACTGTATCCCTGCTTTTTACCAATGAAAACTCATCTTTCAACGGCTGTCGACCGAGCGACTTCAAAGATCTATGCATTTGACTCTTTAGGGTATTGCTCATTAGAATATATCCTTCGAATGTGTCTGATGGAAATAACTTAAATTCACTAAGTTTTTGATCAATTGTTTTCACAAGATAAAATAGCATATTTCGAGGAAAACACAATAAACGTGAACACGTTTATCTTACGTTTATCTTATCATTATGACGTGCTTTTGGCAAATGTCACTTTACAACGGCGGCGCTGATTACACAACTAGATTCAATTGCAACCAATCAAGATACTCTCTTTTTGCCCTCGATTTCAAGCGAAAAAGAACAGAGGTTAGGATCGGAAATCTGAAGGGAGTAACCTCTTTGGAAGAGAATGACATTCATAGTAAAACATGTTCAAGGTGTCAACTTTGGAACTACATTGTTGTTTTTGACATCTAAAACCTAAAATGTATCACGCAATGTTGATACAAGGACAATGCCTACTTCTTATAAGTAATATTTCAGCTAGAAAATGTTAAGGATGCAACATTTATTTTACTTTGTTTACAAGTGATTGTTTATGCTATGGCTTTATAAACTGACGGGCAAAAGAAAGTATAACACTCACTTGTTTTCTATTTCAGTACGAGGCACATTTATTGATTTCCACACAGAGTATGTGTTATATGTCGAAGAACAGTTGTGTTTTATCCAAATTATTTTGGGGGAATTTAAATATCTTAATTTTTAATTTAATTTTTTAAACTGCGTAGAGCTATTCTTTGACTGATTTAATGTTTTGGACTAATTTCCTTAACTAGTCAGTTTTTTATTACGACGTCGAAAACTAGAGATATTTGACTTTATACATATGATAAATACAACTGAGTGATATACTTTCTTTTGCCCGTCAGTGTACTATATTTCAAATATTCAAGTTCAATCTAAAAGCATTCCGTGCGACCAATGTTAGGGTAGAATGTAGAACAGTCTGTCACTGTAATCACAATCCGTATATTCGGTCGTTTATGATCATGGAGTTGAAAAGTAGTCTAATGGAACACACCGCCTTGTTAACATTTACAGATGGTTTGTCAAACAGTAGTGTCCTCATCAATTATGATAAAAATAAGTTATATTTTGTATATTTTGACATTGTAAGTAAACAAATTGCATTTAAGAATTAACAACGACTGTACATTTCTTTTGAACTTTTACTAACCCCGAAAGAAATACTTTTAAATGAATACTTCGTCATATATTTAAATTCCTTCTCTAATGCATTTCATTAAAATAATGGCTTTTCAACGACGGTCAATTTGTAAAAATCCATTAAAATCCATTAGGAAAAGTATGCTGAGAATTTTAATGTGTCTATATGTTTATTGATTGTGGTATGTATACCGTGTAGGTGGTGTCGGTATCACTACAACACGTCCCTATCAATAACATGGAACATTAGCAACAAAGACACAAACATGCCCTTGAGATGATTTTACGCATATGTCATGTCAAAGAGCCATTGATTATGTAAAGGAAAACGTAGCATAATTAAAAAAAAATCTATCTCATTGAAAGCTTTACACATAATTATTCGCAGAATTTTCAACTAAAAATAAACAAAGTAATCACCAGTTAGTCGTAAATGACCCTATGCTCTGTTTCAGACTTTCAACAGTCTATAAATCAATTTTGTTTACATTAAGATGTTTTATTGTTACGATTAGTACATAAGAAACGAAGTCCTAGGGGGAACCAGCAAATTAAATCAAACAAGTATTATGTTGTTATACATGTACGTTTGAATAAAATACATCATTATATTAATGATAGTTTCAATACATGTACAGATTGTCTGGTGATATACTTTAGTGTCACAAATATAAGGTGATTTCGGTTTTAAGAGCCATCAAGTATATCTGTTGAAAGACTTTTGCTAAAATTGCTAAAAAAAGTAAGAAATAAAGATTTGAGATAAATATCCCCGCTATTGATATAAAGACACGTGTCTTTATATCAATAACGGGGATATTACCTCAATTCTTTATTTCTTAACCGATTTCGCTCAAATTTGGAATATAAGCTCACCATATCGTATATAAATAGTATATGATTGCAAAAATCTTGATTTTGAATTTTGAAAATGTTGTCAAAACAGCGAATCGAACCTCTCTGACCCTTGACAGTATGATGACAGTTAATTGAAAGGTTAGAATTCCATAATGTGTGTCCGGCATAGTAGAAATCTAAATTTGTTGACAATCTTTTCTGTGTGAATTCCTTCGGCTGGGCACTGAATACTTCTGTAACTGACGTTAAATGTCTTTAAAACAACACTTCCATCTTGTGACCCTGACTTACGTTTGATTGCTAACATTTGACATCGCGATCGAAGAAATTTTAAATTTAAAATATCTCTCAGCACAAGTTTTCTTGTTTGTTAAATATCTTGTTGTTAAAGTTTTGATATGAACATAATTCTATAATACCACATAAGGAATAAGGTCATATTCGAATAACAGTCGGGTGGAACCACTATGAAACGACAATCCTCATTAATCAAAAGAGTTGTAACGCAAGAAAGTGGTTTAAATCTAATATAAGAATAGCATTGCTGACAAAAAACAAGTTAAAGGCTCGGATTAATTCGAACAGTACATTAGAGGCAAATTAATTTATTAATGGGTTCTATCTTTCCAAACTGAGTGTCTTCAGTTAGAAAATCGTTTGGTATTTTACTTCAGTGATTATCATTTCAAATAAAATATTTTGGCGTTGACTATTTGACTGTATATCTTCCAGAACACTTTCTATGTAAGTGAATCATAACATCCGATTATATAAACAAAGTATATGTTTAGAAATGACATAGTCACATTTCTGTTTGACTTTGTAGTCGTGGTATGGCCAACACAAATGTATATTACTCATTTCGTGAAAGACATATATTTCCTTTGGTAATTTTAGTTATTAGGTGACTGGATTGAGAAATATATGCGTTTATTAATTACGTTTATATGATTTAGGATAGTGTTTATAATAAGAAATGCATGTATTTCTCAGTACGCAGCTGCCGAAGAGAATATTAATATTGTGATATTTCACGCTGCGTGTACAGTTACAAATGTATTTGAAAATAGTCAGTTGCTCTGTAGCTAATCAGGCTTTGACAATGAACTAAATAAATTTCAAAATGTAAATTTTCCAGGAGAATTTATCACAGGTATAAGACTTTTGAGAAAAAGATGAAAATAGTTGTTTTAGGTTGTGACCCCTATGACCCTATTTTGGGTCACGGGGTCACCAAATCTACAATTTAAAAACCCCATTGGCCAAGGAGTCTGCACACAACTTAAGTCATTGGTTTAAACGCGAAAAGTTTACGGATGGACGGACGCCGGACGCCATACCATGCCATAAGCACATGCGACCTTTACGGCCTGATTAGCTAAACAAAGGAACTGTTCCTCCAAAAGTATTATTTTATCAGTCTATCTTGATAATAACAAACTCAGCAAGAGTTGATGATCAGTAGACAGGACAAAACGTGAGTTTACATGTATTTCTATCACCAAACATTCTTCTATATCTGTCAATAATAGATACACAGAGAATATCTGAGTATTCTGATATCAAATATATCTAATTGATAAAAGTTAGAAATATCCGAAGCCTGATATAATAATTAATATCAGAATTTATTTCAGTAATTATATTGTATTATTATATATATATATGATACTAAACGACCTTCAATTTAATATGTTTTAAAATAAACGAGTTAATGATTTGGTATTAAACGAGCGAAAAATCATTACATTTGGTGATAAGTTTAGTTTCCCTTTGCTTTAATGAATACATCTGTCACAATAATTTATATTGGTATCATATCCATCTAACCCGCTGGCTGAATTGAATATACTTCCAAATGACTGTAATAGTGCATATATGGCCGCCCAAGTCCTGAGTCAGAATAGGTCATGGATCCATGAAGCTGACCAACGGTATATACATGTACATCAGCTGCTGGCCTGACGGAGGGAAAAGTATAAAACCTAAACCAGCTGGAACACCAACTCCCACACTGGATAAGGATATTCAGAACAAGGCTGGTGGCCCCGATTACGTAATTCAGATCCCAAGAAGAGTGAAACTAGATGAAGATGCTTTTCAATCCTGGTGGGATTTCTTCAAGAATGATGGAAACTGGACAGTGCTCACAAACTGCGCCTGGGTGATTGAGGAAGCGCTCATAAAAGGTGGAATTGAAAAATAAATGAAGACGCGAGGGATGATTAAGTTTAGTTATCACGTACAGCTGCTGGGACTCATGCTTGAGATACAATCTGAAAGTGCCCCACCCACACGACCAACAGGGTTTTCCATCACGTCATTCGCCACGGATCCAGTGACAGTGATCAGAGGCCCAGTATCAAAACACTGAAAAATAAATGTCAACGAGGTTTACTAAAAGGCTAGGCTAAACAGGCAACGAACACGTTGGTAAGATGTTATTATTGTATTTCCCAACATGATCATCCCTAGCTGTAAAATACTTTTTCATACGTTCTCCTTCGAAGGAAAAAATATGATATGAGCTTTGCTGCACACTGCATACAATTTATCAATATTTCCCGTAAACTGTTATACGTATGTTCAGTGGTGTAGTGGTTAGCGTGCTGGCCTCTCACGCCAGAGGTCGTGGTTCGAATCCCGGTGGATCTGGGTCTCATGCTGTGCTGTGTTCCTGGGTAAGGTACATCATTCGAAGACTCTGCTATGATGATACACTCTGGAAGCATAATGTACTGGACATCAATAAAAATATGCGGAGGATATGGAAGGCTCATGGTGATTATATCTCAAAAACCATTTTACCAAAACATCAAAAATAAAAATCTTGAGGGAGACACTGAAGATATGGTCAGAATACTTAAATATTGACTGTATAAGATATATATATATATATATATATATATATATATATATATATAAGATCACGGAAAGAGATAATTGTGTCAGTCAATATGTTGCAATAATGATATTTAAGTTGATAGGATCTAGGAAACCAGCTTATTTTAAGAAATGAGAGGAAAAGGGAATTGTCTCCCCCTAGAACATCTGGAAGACATGTTTAACATTGATATGGATTTCCTTGAATATCTTACTAGCTAAAGGAATGCGGTAGCTCACCACATGACAAAAAGCTGCCAAGATGCTGGAAAACAGACAACTATATCCCATTCTTCCATTTAACATAGGTGTGATGATCGAGCATGTGAAAAAAAGTAAATATTGTTATTAAACCATGTGTAGGTTTATCTTTGCGAGGACATCAGGTTAGCTGAAATGGGAAGAAAAATTGGACGAGAACGAATTTGAATTTCAAAATATTAACTTAATGCCCAATAGATGGAGACAAAGTGTGAATTTTAAGTATTTTCAGTACAAGGTTACTTAAAATATGCTAACAACCTAACTTTCTTTTGACCGCGAGTGTAAAATGAAAGGTGACCCTTTTACTTGAATAAACCAAATCAAATATCAATCAATCAAATAGAAAAGAGTAAACGCCTGATGGTTCAAGTTTCAAGTTGATTTGTTAATCATACTGGTAATTACTGACAATTTTATTAACTAACCTCATTTCATTATATTTGCACATTAGTGACACCTAATTATGAAGAAGATTGGTGAACAGATACCACGGGTCAAAGTTTTGAAAATGCAGCTTTGGTCTGTCACCAAATGTGTGATTGCGCATGCTCAGACCCGTATGTATTGGCCAAGTTTGTCTTCTATTGGCCATGTTTGTCCTGTCTTCGCAGTTGACACTGTATTCATGCCATACGATTGATAGTTAATTAATAGATAAATAATTTCAATGAAATCATTATATAAAGGATTGATCCACTCAAAACCATCCGATGCTTATTAATCTCTTTCTCAAAACATTATATTAGATAATTCTGAAATTAGAAAAGGTAGTTACAAATAAAAAATATACAACATACACTCAACCGCAAAAGAAACGTCACCATACAAAATACAAGATAATTCAAACCAAGCGTAATAAAGACTACTGAAACAGAGATACATCGTGTGTCTTCAGAAGGCAACTAAACTAGATTTTAAATTTCAAAACATTATCTTGTCATAAACCCACGTTTTAAGAAATCGTCGTTTTGAATCTCCTTTACTGGGCGAGAGCATTCAAAATGGCATTTCTCCGGAAGCAGTATTTTTTGTTTTACACAGATGAAAAGAGGTGCCGTGTCTTTTGCGGTTGACTGTGAAAAAATAAGGACCTTACCAGTGTTACAAACTTTCACCGCTAGATAATGATATTTTGTTGTCAATGACATTTGGTTGGAAAACTTTCAAAAAAAGTAAATCTTAAAATCATGGGATGAAAAGAACTTTTATGATAACTACGGTAAACATGTTTAGAAATGAAACCGTCAATTTTCTCTTCGATTTTATGACACAAATGACATACATCATGAAAACTAAGTACTATAGAAATCATTCTTCTCATTTATGGTAAGACATGTTACTTTTTCCTTTCAAATGTTTACGTAAATATTTAAGTTGATTACGACCATCAGTTTCTATTCGTCGGACTTCCGCAAGGGAGGAAACGAAAATAGCGCCATGTTTGATAAATGAAAATTATTTTGACTAGTACAATACATTGCAAATATTCTTTTTAGTACCCTGCATTAAAACTACCACTCCAGTTCATTATCAAATGGTAAATTGTTAAAATAATAACTGAAAAATGTTTTAAACATTGAATTCCTAGATAATTTATCGCAGCAGGACAGCAGTATATTTTCACAGTATTTACATTACTAAAAAGCAAGTCGACATGATCAATGATCTTGATTGTACCGCATTTGTTCATCGTATGTAAAATGAAAGCATTTGAAGTTTCACATAACTTAAATAAGATAAAGCATCCATAGAATCAATCTCACAGGGGTTAGCCATGTCCATGCTAAACCGGAAGTGGGCAAGCGTCAAAAACCATTTTCTCGACAGACAGTAGTTTTTCAACTGGGATGGGCCGAATGTGATAATCTAGGACTAGCATCAAAGTTACAGCTTTCAGAGAGCGAGATATTAGCAAAAATAAAAACTGTACAAATTGATGGTAGTTGCTTCATCACTGTCCAGGTTGTTGAAAAATTAAAAGAAATAACTGTCCATGGTAGTTTCCATGCAGGGAACCCATTTTTCCATTGTAGGGGTTAATAGTACATGTAAAGGTGCTAATTGAATTGTTTTTAGCTATTTTAAAAATATTGGCGTGCAATAGTGCCTTTAACTTCATTTGCTAAGAATTTTGTTTACCGTATTGTGCTTAGTATGCTCCTATATAATTTAAATCCACGTTAAGATCCTTTGCAATTTGCCTATAAAGCGAGGCAATGCGTATTGTACTAGTCAAAATAATTTTCATTTATCGAACATGGCGCTAGCTTTGTTTCTTCCTTTGCGGAAGTCAGACGAATGGAAACTGATGGTCGTAAAAGAGCCTGTAAGTCTCGTTTACGTTCATTTCCGGTGCAACGCTTCCGGTGACACCCTTGGTTACAGGAATCGGTTGCGCAACGCAATTACACAGTCATCAGGCCTTGACGTGTGGACGTTAACCAGTCGAGTTTATTGCGGGAAATTCGTCCCATAAGCTGAACTATAAAACATCGTTATATTAATTAAATAATGATATTACCAATACGGGTGAGAAGAGACAATTCTTACGACGACTGCCCAAGCAGACTATGGTATCTATCATTAGATCAACGCCTATGTTTTAATGATATAGCAACGCTGCTGCACATCAGCACTTATGTAATTCAATCTAATGAATGTATCTGTGGTATGTTTGCTTATGATATTGTCAAACATGTATTCCTTTATTGTAACGAAACGCAGTATGAGAGAGATATACTTTTAGAAGATCTAATTGATATACTTGATGTTACAACTTTTGATAGTCTGTGGAAGGATGATGATGTGTTACTATGCTTTATACTCGGAGGCCTCCCGACTCCGTGCACGAGGGCTCTCGATTATGAAACATGGCTGGTATGTATCCGTCGGATTTGTAAAACTGTTAAACTGTGGAAACGATATTTCGTTACATGTTTCTGATGTCTTGCAATGTTTTAATACCTACATTATGTATATAACCTTATATTGATTCATTTGTTGTAATGAAATTCTGAACTTTGTATTGATCTTCATTGATATGGAGGAAATAAAGCATATCTATCTATCTATTAAGTGTATTAAATAATGATATTACCAATACGGGTGAGAAGAGACAGGTGATTATTTTTGTGATATTTGCACATGTGCTTTCAAGTGATTCTCAACGTTGATTGATCGGTTACCCGTAGAAAGAATGAATATGACGTCATAAAACAATGGTCTGACGCGAGGAATTATCTTACGACGTCACAATGTTATTGTGGCGACGGGTCCTTCACAGCGGCCGCCCAACATGAAAATGTAATAACCAAGCGTAATTTGGTCAATTTAATTGCATACAGGGTAATATATAGAATAACCAACTCGGTACAAGTGATCACGCGTACTTCGTTGGTTATTCTCTAAATATGACTATTTATTAGAATTAAATTCGATCCAAGTCGAAAGCAAGGCAATGAGGGTATAATACCAACTAATACATATATTATCACGTCAAAACTTTTGACAGAATATGAATATAAAAAATATCATTCTTACCCTGTCACCATGCCATATGATGTTATTATTAATCTTGTTTTGTTGACAATGTGTTGTATTTGTATAGCAGGTGATTGGAAACATTATCTAGTCAAGTCTATAAGTGATAAAAGAAGTGTATAGAGATACCAAAGAAGAACCAGTTGAATAAATCTAAATGTTACTTTTTGACAACACTGTACTTACTTCATGACTTCCACAAGCTGTTCAAACGCTACACACAGATTTGGTGTAATAAAATGTTTATTTGTGTTATATTCTCCTTTTAAAACAAGTATTTGACCAGACATTGAAACTACATAAACAAATGGACTAACATAAAATGTAGTCCCGGCCGTTGTCGGTGAATTCACGTTGGTTATACCCAGGCTCAAACATGACTATTGCAATAGCAGCTATGATCTAAAACATAGTTTAGCTAAAACTTAGTATTAGGGGCATTAGCGTTATTGTGAAAACACACAGCTGACAACCATCAGTTGCAATGCAAATAAATATAACGTCACAGTATATTAAAGGGGCAGTAGCACGTTTTTTCGCTTAAATAAGTCAAGGAAATGTATTTGAAAAATAATGTCACCAATAGTAAAACATCTTCTCTCTTCGGAAAATCAAATTAAAAAACGAGTTTACATGGTTCCGTAAAGCCATAGGAATCATTTTTGTGATTCGAAAAAATAAAATGTGTTCACCATAAAAAGGCCGCCATGCACATTTTTCTTCATACACATCGCCGTTATTACCTCTATGGATAATTGGTTTGTGTAATAAGTTGTTTTACCCTCTAAAGTAAATATAAATGACATAAACTATCATTATAATTTGGAAATTTGATAAAATAAATTTTGCAAAAAACGTGCTACTGCCCCTTTCATACTAAACATATTACGGATATTCTTGTTTCTATGGATACACATTATGGGGTCATGTAATGATATGTTTTACCCTCCAACGTAACAATATATTAGGTCTTTGAAGGGCATTTAGAAGTGGCATACATAAGAACATGAAGATATTCTGGATAACAACTTCTTTAATGTGAAAATACACGACGTTTCGGAGTACATACTCACTCCTTCATCAGGTGGAATGTAAGGAAATAACAAAATATGGTACATTTATATAGCAAACAAAACAATGGTGAGGAAACTCAATCAGGGAGATTAACATGCATGAGAATGGTATACAATGGGTATAAGTAGATAAACATAAGGAGGGGTAAGTAGATAAACAATGGCCTGTAGGCTTTATTGAGGATGTAAATGAACACACATGATGAAACGAGGGAGGCCAATTGGCTTTATTGAAATTGTTAAAACAAATAATAATTATAGTTGATTGGAAGAGAGGCCAATTGTTGATGTGGGTGGCTTTGAAGTTGTTGCACAGTGATTGGAGCTGATAGGTGTTGATTGGTGGGGACTCCTCGGATAATTTGCTCCGACAGGAGTGGATGGAAGGTAGGGATACATGGGTTTGGTTTATTTTGGTTCTCCTCGGATATTTCCTTCGACAGGAGATAGAAGTTCTAGATGGAGAATCCCACGCACATGGTATGAAGATGCCTTGATCGCGGTTTATTGCAGGTTGTTCCCTTCGAATGTCAATCGCTACTTGGAGTTTTCTTTGGCGCCAGTTCTTGTTGTTGGTTGACAGGACTTTGGAAGCTTCCCAATCGATGGTGTGATCCTTGTTTTTCAGGGTATGCTCAGATAGGGCGGATTTCTGGTCAAGTTTGTTGACGGACGCTTCGTGTTACTTGATCCTTGTCCTCGTAGCGTTTCTCCGATGTACTCTTGGCCACAATTACATGGAATTTTGTAGATGCATCCTCTTGGGTTGGGGCTTGCAATATAAACCTTAAACTTTAAATTTGCGAAAACCAAATTTGCAAAACGGCATGCTAGAGCGCCCTTAGCATATTGTTTTTGTCTCCAAAAAGGACAAATTCTCTGTAGACAACTTTGCCAGGAGGGACTTATATTGAAGATTTGGTAATACTGTGACCATAAATAAGACTCAAAGGCCAGTAATATTAATTCGGTTATTTTCACCCAAATGGGTAATAAATAAATATATGTGATGTCCCCGGGACCTAATTTAGCACCGACACTCAAAACCTAAAACTAGAAAGATGAAAGAAAGTATATAATAATAAATAGTAATAGACCATTTATATAGCCCATATATCCATGCACACTGTATGCTCAAAGCTCAACGAGTACAGAACACTCCCGTAGGAGATTACAACCGGTCGCCTGTCAGGTGCTCAAGGTTCAAATTCAGACTACCATCGTATCATATCATGTACCCATTTACTGCTGGGTGGACAGAGGCACACTTCGAACTAAGTCACTTACCCAGGGTGACACCATAAGTCTGTCAACTCATCTCTCAGCAATGAAGCGGGAAGCGGTTAACCCACCAATACGGCGAGCCGCGCCCATTGTTGCTGAACTTCACCGATAGTGGTCATACGGTCATACGGTCATACGTGCAACCACAATGTGTACATACTATTTCACGAATGCTGCTTTTAGATGGTATAATTCTTGACGAATGATCTTTGATGGTAGAAAAAAAACAAAACCAAAAAGAATTGGGTTTTATAGCAACGACAAAGCAATGATCTCACAGACGAAATATTTTATTCATTTGCATGTTTTAATTATAAAAGTGTCATTATACAATCTTGCAATCATGAAGTCAATGGCCTCTTTCCTTAACATCATTTGTCTGGCTCATCTCATGAGGAGACCATCAGTGGTAATAGTTAGGAACGAATAAACGTCATTGTTTTCAGTCAAACGCTGCATGGAACTCTTGTTGTTCACAAATACTGATCAGATCAGTTAATACTGATAAGTTGATGAACGAGGAGTTTTTTACACAGAAGAGACTGTTTTCCTCCTTTAATGGAGTATATACCTCTGAAATGAAGAAGTATAATCTTTAAATGAATCTAATCAAAGCATTAAGTGTAATCAATTATCAATCTTGGTTGACATTATCCACGACGCGGTGTCCCTAAATCCTTGAAACTTGAAACTTTATTCACTCAAGGCTACAAGGTAGCATAATGAGGTTTACAAGAGTTGATATAATATAAATATATGGACAACGCATTATCTAAATTTACTTAAGACGTGGCGTCAGAAAATGGACAATTTCATTAGAGTATGGACATGTTTTGTTTGAAATAAAGAAATCATATTAAACATTGAAGGCTTCGCAGTATATTTTTTTTGAATAAACTTTTCCCTTTGTTTATTGAAAAAATCACAGCGGAATAGATAATGATACTCATCTCCTATTACATTTGAAGCGCATAATGTACATTTTCTACATTCATAATCAAGGTGTAATAGATTAAATAGATATATTTCAAGCAAGTGTTGTAAATAAAAGTCAATATCAGTGTTATTTTTAATCATCTTATAAAATCTACCCTTTGAGGACATTTCTGTATGTGAATGCCATTTGTGTATAAAGAGGTCTGAAAGATTTTTCTTGACCGTATATTTAATCCAATCAGTATTTACCAGTGGATGATATATCCATACGTCATTATTTCCCGTCTTTATCAATATGTTTTTAATACATGCTAGCCATTTAGTCTAAAATGTTATTTGATAAAGTATGAAGTAATAAGTTTGATAGCTTTGAATGTTTTCCTGTGATCAATCTTGCCCGCTAACATTTCGTTTTGGTATATAATACAACTATAGAGAGTGGCTTACGTTCTGTTTCTGCATAAAAGATATATATATTTGAGTACTTTTAATTTCTTGATCCGGAGCAGTTTCCTCAAAAAGTTTCGGTGGATATTCTCTAGAATTTTCAAACCCCCATAATTCACATCCGTTAGTTAGAATTGGAACAACAAGTACATCAAAAAGTTTTAACTGACATGGGGTTGATAAATTGAGATGTCTGGATAAGACATAATTCATGGCTTTTAAACCCTTTTCACTAAGTGATTTTCTAGCAGACCCTTTCTTAAAACTCTTGACAGATCATTTAAGGTCAACATTTCAAAAACTCGACTTTTATTTTTAAAAAAGTACATGTAGTTTACAAATGAATCAATTTAAAAAAAATGAATTCATTTCACAAAGTAAAAATTGTAAAGAGGTTATAGATGATGAAACGGTCATATTTCGAACGTGATTGATAAGGGACACCAATAACATAGATTTCTAGTCTATAACTGTTTTACCTGAGATACTGTACAAACATTGGCGGATACTGAAGAATCCGAAAGAATCCGGCAAGAGGATTTCAACCACTTTTTGTCTTGTGGTAATTTTCTTTAAAGCATACCCCCTGGGCAGATAACAGAGGTGTTACCAACTCTACTCTTTACCATTTACCAGGAAAAAATTACACAATGTTTCCATTTGTAGAGATTATACTTTTGAATGGCTTGGTGACCAAATCACAGCAGAATATCCACCATCAAAGAAGCCTTGATGCTAACATTCCCTTTTAAGGGCTATGGTCGAACTATCTCTACTTAACACTTACACCAAGACTTACCGACGGACAGACGCCAAACTCCTTGAAATCCACATGGTGTTTAGTGACATAATATTGTAGAAATGGATGGGTGGATTTGTATAGTTTATGTTGATGTTTAACGTATGTGAACAGACATATCGGCTGCGGCTGTACATGTTAAATCTAATTTGAGTGAAAATCTAATTCAACGGAAATGAAAAGAACATACTTTTTTATCTTCACCCTACCCGTATACACAGCCAGTATCCTCCCGTCGACTTTGATTATGCTTTGAAAACTGAGGTATCTTTCAAAATGAGAAGCAAGTGTTGTTATTTTCAGATGTTTAGTAGTCTTTTGAAGATCATACTCGACAAGCTTGCCCTTCACGTAAGTGAAGCATAAGATGTGTTGCTCTGTGAAATGAAATCAAGGATTTCATCAATATATAGATATGATTTTGTTGTATATAATCACGAACTCTTCAATGGATGAATCAACAATAAATATGTCAATGAGTCAGTTACAACGGTTTCAGTCCTGTAAAAACTAACCTTCTTAACCTTAAAGGGACACTAGCACGTGTTTTCGCTCAAATAAGTTGATGAAATGTATTTGAAAATAATTTCACCAATAGTAAAACATCCTTCTCTCTTCGGAAAATAAAGTTTAAAATGAATGTACATGTTTCGGTAAAGCCATGGGAATCGTTTTTGTAATACAAAATAATAAATTGTGTTCACAATAAAATGGCCACTGTGCAATTTTTGCTTTATACGCAACATAGTTTTTACCACTACAGAAAATCGGTTTGTGTAATAAGATGTTTTACCCTCTAAAGTTAGTTTAAATGACATTAACTATCATTATAAATGGGAAATTTGAAAAAATAAATTTTTCAAAAAACGTGCTACTGCCCCTTTAACCTTATTAATCTATGCAGCATGTTCTATTTCAACCTTCAAACATTCATTATCCTTCCTCATATAAAACATTCGTTCTCTGATTTATCCACTTGACCCTGACAATTAATTGGTAACAAATTTAGACTTTGAAATTTAAGCAATATGCTCCCTTCTGATTAAATTTAACAAAGCTATATGTCACCTCTACACATTCTCATCAAGCGGTTAATGAAATAATTTTGACGTCGCATTATTTGAATATTTTATTGTTGTATGCATACCTCATTAATTATGTCCGTTGTCATTGCTAGCGCTACATCATTAACAACACAATATATAAGTTTCCCTGATGAACACTATTTTGTGAAACAGGAAATGAACACATATAAAAATTAATCTTAATTATATCATTTTTTAAGAATATCTAAAAAATAAACCATGAACTATTTACTTTACACCTCTTTCGATATACATTTTCTAAGTGTCCATTTCAGACATAATTTCCGATGATTAAATTTATAGTGACATTGATACAACTCATAAGAGACATAAAATACACACATTCGTTATCTTTTCTTTGAAACTAGTTTTACTTATTACATATATGTCAACTGAGTGATAAGACCCTCCAGCATTTTTTTCCAGTTAAACGTGTGCTTTTCCGCTCTACCATTCCTGCATTCATGATATCTTGAATTTGACACCCACCAACTTCCCAATGCAAGGCATAACTCTTGCCAGTCTCCATTACTGGCTGATTTAGGCCTTGCAGTATTTCCTTAAGAAATCTGTGTTTAGAAATCCAGGCCCGCTATGCATTTCCAGTGCAGCGATTCACTGCCTCGACACAAGAAAGCGAGGGAAATACCGCAAGGGTTAAATCAGCCAGTAATGCAGACTGGCAAGAGTTATGCCTTGCGTTTGGAAGTTGGACATCTACTTGATATCCCCCTCTTCACACGACAAGATTTGTTTAATCTGCTATTTTTTCATACATGATGCTTACACTGAAAGAGGAAACCCGCCACACTTACCTTGAAATTCTAAGTGAAAATCACTGTCAGATAATTTTATGTTCTTGAAGGTTTTCCGTTTCCCGCCTGTGTAGCCCACCGAGTTCAGGATGCCTTTATGGTCAAAGTAGATCCTTCTGAAGATAAGGATTTATCAACATTTGAAAGATGCACCTTATCATCAAATTCTGGTCTCCCTCTTTATATTAAGGATGTTCGCTCCTCAATGTATAGTATTAAACTTTTTTTCTAACTTATATTTTTTAAAAGATCAAGGTATATGATTGGAAAATCAGCATTAAAAAGTAGGGGGTAGTGTTGTTATTTTTCGAGATATGACACCTGTAAGATAGTGGGGTGAAGTACAATTTTAACATGGGAGTCTATGGGAAAATGAGAAAAAAACTGCTAACAATTTTAAAATACTACATTTCCAGTATTAAACTTTTTTTTCCTTTTTTGATATGTAACAAAATTCATGTTACCCTACCGAAATCGATGAACAAATATATATGGTAGTGTGTTTTTTTAAGCTTTGACACAAAATGTACCTGAAAACCCCCCTTTTTTGTCAAATTTAGGCCATTTATGTTGTTTAAGCACTTTTTAGAGGTTCTAAAGTCACACTTTCTGTATTTCATTTTTAAAAAAAAAGTATGTAGATGATGTAGAATATCATGAAGTAAATAAAGATGAGAAAAAATATTTACTTAATCATATTTCATTTTTGAAGTTCAACAGGAAGGAGCGGACATCTTTAAGGACTTATTGTCATGTGAACTGTCACAAAACACTAAAAGAACACAAGCAGACTGTAGTCAACCTAGTCTCCACACCACTGACAACTCCCTCCTGTGAGATCAAGGCAGATGAAGTCATCACCAACATCGAGAACGGCATCCAACAACTGGCATCGATGGGCAACATAGGCAACCTGCGACACCAGATAACAGACCGCGCCAATCAGTCTCCCTAGCAGCACTAAAACCTTCCATCACAAGAAAAAGATGCCACCCATGACCTCCGCAACGACAAGACCATCACCATCACCGAGGCAGACAAGGGCAAGCCAACAGTCATCATGGACACTCATGAACAAAATGGTGTAACAATTGGGCTGCATGAATAATTATTGATAAAATAATTCGAGTTTGAAAATGTAGTACAATTTAGAACTGCTGTATTATTTATTTTTTTCCATAGACAAGTGTAAATGATATTTTAAAAATATTACATTAATTAATAATTTTGTATGACAATAATAACTTTTAAAAAATGTGACTCGCATATTTATTCTAATTATTTTTAAATTATGTTAATTACTAAGGAGAGAAAAAGCTTCAAATGAAGGGTAACCATGTGACGTAATTGTTACAATTTTACTAATCTGACGCTCTCTGCAAAAACCTGAAAACAATCGAGCAGGCTAAAGGTTAAGTGCATAAACTTTGGATGCTTGTGATCTTTACAGTTAAGATTGTACTCACACATATGACAAGGAGCAACCCTGCGCCACTAAGGAATGAATTTCATAATATGTTTTTAAAGTGCGAGTTAAACTGGCATAAATGCTGAAGCTTGTCGACAAACACATTAAGAAGACAGTTCAATGTGGGTTTAATAGTCCATGACACTGTGAAGAAATACCGAAAGCTTAACACTCACTGAATATTGCTGAACGAAAATAGCAGAAGTCGAGACTCAATGTCCATAGAACTAACAAACAGATGCATGATATTGTCAATATAATTAATCGCTGCTATTATTACAATCATGTGTTAGCGTTTTGCCATTCATGTTCTTGTGATGGAAGGTTTTAGTGCTGCTAGCGAGACTGCTTGGCGTGGTCTGTTATCTGGTGTCGCAGGTTGTTGTTGTGATGTCAACAATGTCACGTGATTAGCTCCAATGTATAAACTTGATCATGTGACCACTATCTTTAGTTTGTCATTACACTATAAATTGCCGATTCAAACACTACTGGTTCATATTTATTCTTTGAAATGTATTTGTTTGTCATTCTTCTTAATTTCATGGATATCATAACATGTGCATTCAATTAATTCATATCAGACCTGAGACTGAGCCGAGACGACACAGCTGGCATCCATTTGCAATGAATTCGAACTGACATGTCTATCTATGATTTCGTTTGAAAACGGGTATAATTTCTATCAAATTCCAAATGAAAACATTAAAATAAAGAACATGAATCATTAAGCAAGTGTATCCATACAATTATTTCACATAGACGAGACTTGTTAATTCGTAATTTATTTTTTAGCGAAATAGGGTTACTGCTACTGTTTCACCGCTCCATTTCAACTTGTGAAATCGCGGATCGGAAAGTCAGTCCATGTCATGTCAAACACATTTCGTACTTTGAATGTAAACTCAGACATGATCGTAATTTGTGATAATGGTAGGATATGAAATTTATTTTTCAATTAGTATATATTATAATCAAAATTTACTCACAGTGAATTTAATCGTAAAAGCAATGTTACATCCGGGGGGCTATGTTGACTTATGCAAATTTATCTGGTCAACACTGACACTGACTCTACGACCTGATGAAATAATTATTACAACCTCATTTGAAAAATAATAATTTTGTATCGATATTTATAAAACAACATAATTTTTGGAGTCAATATTTATTTTTAACAATTTATAACACTCTATGGTTAGATCGACGACCATTTCTAAAAATAGATACAGGAAGCCGCGACTTCGCATTCGGAAAACGTCGCAAAACTTCAGAAATAGCGAGAGTTTTCCCATGGGGTGACTTGAAAAAATGGCCGATATGGTACTGTTGTTGGCGACTAGTTGAATATATTGCTATATTTGGAAACAAGAATTGACAAACAATGCACAGATACATGTTCATTTATTTTTGGAAGATTGTGAGATCCAAAAAGTGTAAGTGATATTCTTTATTTATTTTCAAGGATTTTATAAAAAATTATTCGATTGATGTTTTCATTTCCCGATATTTTCGCAAATTTGTTATTATTTTCTAAAAAGATTATATTCAATGTCTACATTTTTTAAAAGGCTAGGTGACGATATTCTGAACATAATGATGTAAAATTAATGCATTTTGCATGCACTTACTATAGAATTTCAACCCTTTGAATCGAATAGGTCACATTTTTATAACGACGTCAATCACGCACCTGCAGGCAATTTTGTGATTGAAAATACGATCAAGATTTTTAATTAGTCATATCTCAATAAAATAAAATTTTACAGAGATACTAATTACATCACGTGAAAGCCCATTGACTTCTGATTCGGAAAATGTGAACTTTGTCATGAAACACAGAACTTTGTCACACACTTTTGTCGTATGTATGTCAAAGGGTCAAACGTCAATGACGTTTCAATATATAAAAACCTTTTGGGCCACCCGTGGCCTCTAGCAGGCAGGATCTGAAAAAGTCATCATTTCAGCTATAATACAACAATGCAACTTTTAAATGTTACTCTTTGAAAGCAACGGCAGCTTAAACAATAACGCAGTCTGTTAAAGCATACATACAGGCACCCAGAGACAAAAGAAATGATATCATACAAGATATTCCAATCCACAGTAGGTTTATCTCCTAATTGAGCTGATTTCTTAATGTGTTTGTCGACAAGCACCAGCAGTTATGCCAGTTTAACTATCATTTTTAAAAACGAACAAACATATGAAATTCATTCCTTAATTGTTCAGGGTGGCTCTTTGTCCCAGTTGTGAATACAGTCTCCTCATTCACAAGCATCAGTGTAAATATCTAAAGTTTATGCACTCAAAAGTCATCATTTAAGCTATAATACAATAATGCACGTTCATCTTTGAAAGCAACGGCAGCCGAAAAATAAGGCAGTCTGTTAAAGCATACACAGAAACACCCAGGGGCAAAATAAATGATATCATACAAAATACAAGATATTTCAATCCAGGGACGAAACCTACGAAATGATTGTGTTAGACTTAAAAAATTGTTATAATTCATTTTGCTCCTCAGTGTATATGTCATCAGTTGTATGCAGAACGATTCATATTTATTTACCTTTTTCTTTTGTCAAGTTTGAAGTTGGGAATATTAAATATTCTCAGTTTGGATTCACGTGGTTTCTTGTGTTTGATATCAAAACTTTTAAGAATGTTTTTGTCGCTTTTGGTAACACATCCAATTACCATGAAATGATTCTCTCTGTCAACCATAAGTCCGTAAATGCCCTCGAACAATCCTGTTGAAAGGAAATAGGAGATATTAAATGAATGGAGAGTTTTAGGAGAATATAACCATTCTTAATAGGTGAGATAAGGCACTATAGAGGTACGAGGTTCAAGATGAGGCTGGAATGTATTAAAAAAACATGTTTATTCTTATTATTAGTTACTAGTTATTTACAGGCAACAATGGATGTAGAATGACAGTTTAAACATATATTAAGGTATATTTCACAAAAAAACAATTGATAGACATAAACGTATATTTTTGGCAGAATACAATATATGAATTAATAATGAGTTATGTCCTAAACCAGATATATATTTTTGTTATCTTAAAAGTCTGCAGTAGTAGGCATGGGTCTAGAGGTTAAAAGTTGGAGATGAGGCAGGAGTAAGCATGGGTCTAGAGGTTAAGGGTTGGAGATGAGGCAGGAGTAAGCATGGGTCTAGAGGTTAAGGGTTGGAGATGAGGCAGTAGTAAGCATGGGTCTAGAGGTTAAAAGTTGGAGATGAGGCAGTAGCGAGCATGGATCTAGAGGTTAAGTGTTGGAGATGAGGCAGGAGTAAGCATGGGTCTAGAGGTTAAGGGTTGGAGATGAGGCAGTAGTAAGCATGGGTCTAGAGGTTAAGGGTTGGAGATGAGGCAGGAGTAAGCATG
Organism: Gibbula magus; assembly: GCA_936450465.1. Classification (NCBI taxonomy): domain Eukaryota; kingdom Metazoa; phylum Mollusca; class Gastropoda; order Trochida; family Trochidae; genus Gibbula; species Gibbula magus. The sequence goes on along the minus strand of OW388292.1, from coordinate 79,006,632 downwards.
GGTCTAGAGGTTAAGGGTTGAAGATGAGGCAGGAGTAAGCATGGATCTAGAGGTTAAGGCTTGGAGATGAGGCAGGAGTAAGCATGGGTCTAGGGGTTCGGGGTTGGAGATGAGGCAGGAGTATGCATTGGTCTAGAGGTGAAGGGTTGGAGATGAGGCAGTAGCAAGCATGGGTCTAGAGGTTAAGGGTTGGAGATGAGGCAGTAGTAAACATGGGTCTAGAAGTTAAGGGTTGGAGATGAGGCAGGAGCAAGCATGGGTCTAGAAGTTAAGGGTTGGAGATGAGGCAGGTGCAAGCATGGGTCTAGAGGTTAAAGGTTGGAGATGAGGCAGTAGCAATCATAGGTCTAGAGGTTAAGGGTTGGAGATGAGGCAGAAGCAAGCATGGGTCTAGAGGTTAAGGGTTGGAGATGAGGCAGAAGCAAGCAAGGGTCTAGAGGTTAAGGGTTGGAGATGAGGCAGTAGTAAGCATGGGTCTAGAGGTTAAGGGTTGGAGATGAGGCAGGAGTAAGCATGGGTCTAGAGGTTAAGGGTTGGAGATGAGGCAGGAGTAAGCATGGGTCTAGAGGTTAAGGGTTGGAGATGAGGCAGGAGTAAGTATGGGTCTATAGGTTAATGGTTGGAGATGAGGCAGTAGTAAGCATGGGTCTAGAGGTTAAGTGTTGGAGATGAGGCAGTAGCAAGCATGGATCTAGAGGTTAAGGGTTGGAGATGAGGCAGTAGCAAGCATGGGTCTAGAGGTTAAGGGTTGGAGATGAGGCAGTAGCAAGCATGGGTCTAGAGGTTAAGGGTTGGAGATGAGGCAGTAGCAAGCATGGGTCTAGAGGTTAAGTGTTGGAGATGAGGCAGGAGTAAGCATGGGTCTAGAGGTTAAGGGTTGGAGATGAGGCAGGAGTAAGCATGGGTCTAGAGGTTAAGGGCTGGAGATGAGGCAGGAGTAAGCATGGGTCTAGAGGTTAAGGGCTGGAGATGAGGCAGGAGTAAGCATGGGTCTAGAGGTTAAGGGCTGGAGATGAGGCAGGAGTAAGCATGGGACTAGAGGTTAAGGGCTGGAGATGAGGCAGGAGTAAACATGGGTCTAGAGGTTAAGGGCTGGAGATGAGGCAGGAGTAAGCATGGGTCTAGAGGTTAAGGGCTGGAGATGAGGCAGTAGCAAGCATGGATCTAGAGGTTAAGGGTTGGAGAGGAGGCAGGAATAAGCATGGGTCTAGAGGTTAAGGGTTGGAGATGAGGCAGGAGTAAGCATGGGTCTAGAGGTTAAGGGTTGGAGATGAGGCAGGAGTAAGCATGGGTCTAGAGGTTAAGGGCTGGAGATGAGGCAGGAGTAAGCATGGGTCTAGAGGTTTAGGGCTGGAGATGAGGCAGGAGTAAGCATGGGTCTAGAGGTGAAGGGCTGGAGATGAGGCAGGAGTAAGCATGGGTCTAGAGGTTAAGGGTTGGAGATGAGGCAGGAGTAAGCATGGGTCTAGAGGTTAAGGGCTGGAGATGAGGCAGTAGCAAGCATGGATCTAGAGGTTAAGGGCTGGAGATGAGGCAGGAGTAAGCATGGGTCTAGAGGTTAAGGGCTGGAGATGAGGCAGTAGCAAGCATGGATCTAGAGGTTAAGGGCTGGAGATGAGGCAGGAGTAAGCATGGGTCTAGAGGTTAAGGGCTGGAGATGAGGCAGGAGTAAGCATGGGTCTAGAGGTTAAGGGCTGGAGATGAGGCAGTAGCAAGCATGGATCTAGAGGTTAAGGGTTGGAGATGAGGCAGGAGTAGGCATGGGTCTAGAGGTTAAGGGTTGGAAATGAGGCAGGAGTAAGTATGGGTCTAGAGGTTAAGGGTTGGAGATGAGGCAGGAGTAAGCATGGGTCTAGAGGTTAAGGGTTGGAGATGAGGCAGGAGTAAGCATGAGTCTAGAGGTTAAGGGCTGGAGATGAGGCAGGAGTAAGCATGGGTCTAGAGGTTAAGGGTTGGAGATGAGGCAGGAGTAAGCATGGGTCTAGAGGTTAAGGGTTGGAGATGAGGCAGGAGTAAGCATGGGTCTAGAGGTTAAGGGCTGGAGATGAGGCAGGAGTAAGCATGGGTCTAGAGGTTAAGGGCTGGAGATGAGGCAGGAGTAAGCATGGGTCTAAAGGTTATGGGCAGGAGATGAGGCAGGAGTAAGCATGGGTCTAGAGGTTAAGGGTTGGAGATGAGGCAGGAGTAAGCATGGGTCTAGAGGTTAAGGGCTGGAGATGAGGCAGGAGTAAGCATGGGTCTAGAGGTTAAGGGCTGGAGATGAGGCAGTAGCAAGCATGGATCTAGAGGTTAAGGGTTGGAGAGGAGGCAGGAGTAAGCATGGGTCTAGAGGTTAAGGGTTGGAGATGAGGCAGGAGTAAGCATGGGTCTAGAGGTTAAGGGTTGGAGATGAGGCAGTAGCAAGCATGGATCTAGAGGTTAAGGGCTGGAGATGAGGCAGGAGTAAGCATGGGTCTAGAGGTTAAGGGCTGGAGATGAGGCAGGAGTAAGCATGGGTCTAGAGGTTAAGGGCTGGAGATGAGGCAGTAGCAAGCATGGATCTAGAGGTTAAGGGTTGGAGATGAGGCAGGAGTAAGCATGGGTCTAGAGGTTAAGGGTTGGAGATGAGGCAGGAGTAAGTATGGGTCTAGAGGTCAAAGGTTGGAGATGAGGCAGGAGTAAGCATGGGTCTAGAGGTTAAGGGTTGGAGATGAGGCAGTAGCAGGCATGGGTCTAGAGGTTAAGGGTTGGAGATGAGGCAGTAGTAAGCATGGATCTAGAGGTAAAGAGTTGGAGATGAGGCAGGAGTAAGTATGGGTCTATAGGTTAAGGGTTGGAGATGAGGCAGGAGTAAGCATGGGTCTAGAGGTTAAGGGTTGGAGATGAAGCAGTAGTAAGCATAGGTCTAGAGGTTAAGGGTTGGAGATGAGGCAGTAGTAAGCATGGGTCTAGAAGTTAAGGGTTGGAAACGAGGCAGGAGTAAGCATGGGTCTAGAGGTTAAGGGTTGGAGATGAGGCAGTAGCAAGCATGGGTCTAGAGGTTAAGGGTTGGAGATGAGGCAGTAGCAAGCATGAGTCTAGAGGTTAAGGGTTGGAGATGAGGCAGGAGTAAGTATGGGTCTAGAGGTTAAGGGTTGGAGATGAGGCAGGAGTAAGCATGGGTCTAGAGGTTAAGGGTTGGAGATGAGGCAGTAGCAGGCATGGGTCTAGAGGTTAAGGGTTGGAGATGAGGCAGTAGTAAGCATGGATCTAGAGGTAAAGGGTTGGAGATGAGGCAGGAGTAAGTATGGGTCTATAGGTTAAGGGTTGGAGATGAGGCAGGAGTAAGCATGGGTCTAGAGGTTAAGGGTTGGAGATGAAGCAGTAGTAAGCATAGGTCTAGAGGTTAAGGGTTGGAGATGAGGCAGTAGTAAGCATGGGTCTAGAAGTTAAGGGTTGGAGATGAGGCAGGAGTAAGCATGGGTCTAGAGGTTAAGGGTTGGAGATGAGGCAGTAGCAAGCATGGGTCTAGAGGTTAAGGGTTGGAGATGAGGCAGTAGCAAGCATGAGTCTAGAGGTTAAGGGTTGGAGATGAGGCAGGAGTAAGCATGGGTATAGAGGTTTAGGGTTGGAGATGAGGCAGGAGTAAGTATGGGTCTAGAGGTTAAGGGTTGGAGATGAGGCAGTAGTAAGCATGGGTCTAGAGGTTAAGGGTTGGAGATGAGGCAGGAGTAAGCATGGGTCTAGAGGTTAAGGGTTGGAGATGAGGCAGGAGTAAGCATGGGTCTAGAGGTTAAGGGCTGGAGATGAGGCAGGAGTAAGCATGGGTCTAGAGGTTAAGGGCTGGAGATGAGGCAGGAGTAAGCATGGGTCTAAAGGTTATGGGCAGGAGATGAGGCAGGAGTAAGCATGGGTCTAGAGGTTAAGGGTTGGAGATGAGGCAGGAGTAAGCATGGGTCTAGAGGTTAAGGGTTGGAGATGAGGCAGGAGTAAGCATGGGTCTAGAGGTTAAGGGCTGGAGATGAGGCAGTAGCAAGCATGGATCTAGAGGTTAAGGGTTGGAGAGGAGGCAGGAGTAAGCATGGGTCTAGAGGTTAAGGGTTGGAGATGATGCAGGAGTAAGCATGGGTCTAGAGGTTAAGGGTTGGAGATGAGGCAGTAGCAAGCATGGATCTAGAGGTTAAGGGCTGGAGATGAGGCAGGAGTAAGCATGGGTCTAGAGGTTAAGGGCTGGAGATGAGGCAGGAGTAAGCATGGGTCTAGAGGTTAAGGGCTGGAGATGAGGCAGTAGCAAGCATGGATCTAGAGGTTAAGGGTTGGAGATGAGGCAGGAGTAAGCATGGGTCTAGAGGTTAAGGGTTGGAGATGAGGCAGGAGTAAGTATGGGTCTAGAGGTCAAAGGTTGGAGATGAGGCAGGAGTAAGCATGGGTCTAGAGGTTAAGGGTTGGAGATGAGGCAGTAGCAGGCATGGGTCTAGAGGTTAAGGGTTGGAGATGAGGCAGTAGTAAGCATGGATCTAGAGGTAAAGAGTTGGAGATGAGGCAGGAGTAAGTATGGGTCTATAGGTTAAGGGTTGGAGATGAGGCAGGAGTAAGCATGGGTCAAGAGGTTAAGGGTTGGAGATGAAGCAGTAGTAAGCATAGGTCTAGAGGTTAAGGGTTGGAGATGAGGCAGTAGTAAGCATGGGTCTAGAAGTTAAGGGTTGGAAACGAGGCAGGAGTAAGCATGGGTCTAGAGGTTAAGGGTTGGAGATGAGGCAGGAGTAAGCATGGGTCTAGAGGTTAAGGGTTGGAGATGAGGCAGTAGCAAGCATGGGTCTAGAGGTTAAGGGCTGGAGATGAGGCAGTAGCAAGCATGGATCTAGAGGTTAAGGGTTGGAGATGAGGCAGGAGTAAGCATGGGTCTAGAGGTTAAGGGTTGGAGATGAGGCAGGAGTAAGTATGGGTCTAGAGGTCAAAGGTTGGAGATGAGGCAGGAGTAAGCATGGGTCTAGAGGTTAAGGGTTGGAGATGAGGCAGTAGCAGGCATGGGTCTAGAGGTTAAGGGTTGGAGATGAGGCAGTAGTAAGCATGGATCTAGAGGTAAAGAGTTGGAGATGAGGCAGGAGTAAGTATGGGTCTATAGGTTAAGGGTTGGAGATGAGGCAGGAGTAAGCATGGGTCTAGAGGTTAAGGGTTGGAGATGAAGCAGTAGTAAGCATAGGTCTAGAGGTTAAGGGTTGGAGATGAGGCAGTAGTAAGCATGGGTCTAGAAGTTAAGGGTTGGAAACGAGGCAGGAGTAAGCATGGGTCTAGAGGTTAAGGGTTGGAGATGAGGCAGTAGCAAGCATGGGTCTAGAGGTTAAGGGTTGGAGATGAGGCAGTAGCAAGCATGAGTCTAGAGGTTAAGGGTTGGAGATGAGGCAGGAGTAAGTATGGGTCTAGAGGTCAAAGGTTGGAGATGAGGCAGGAGTAAGCATGGGTCTAGAGGTTAAGGGTTGGAGATGAGGCAGTAGCAGGCATGGGTCTAGAGGTTAAGGGTTGGAGATGAGGCAGTAGTAAGCATGGATCTAGAGGTAAAGGGTTGGAGATGAGGCAGGAGTAAGTATGGGTCTATAGGTTAAGGGTTGGAGATGAGGCAGGAGTAAGCATGGGTCTAGAGGTTAAGGGTTGGAGATGAAGCAGTAGTAAGCATAGGTCTAGAGGTTAAGGGTTGGAGATGAGGCAGTAGTAAGCATGGGTCTAGAAGTTAAGGGTTGGAAACGAGGCAGGAGTAAGCATGGGTCTAGAGGTTAAGGGTTGGAGATGAGGCAGTAGCAAGCATGGGTCTAGAGGTTAAGGGTTGGAGATGAGGCAGTAGCAAGCATGAGTCTAGAGGTTAAGGGTTGGAGATGAGGCAGGAGTAAGCATGGGTATAGAGGTTTAGGGTTGGAGATGAGGCAGGAGTAAGTATGGGTCTAGAGGTTAAGGGTTGGAGATGAGGCAGTAGTAAGCATGGGTCTAGAGGTTAAGGGTTGGAGATGAGGCAGGAGTAAGCATGGGTCTAGAGGTTAAGGGTTGGAGATGAGGCAGGAGTAAGCATGGGTCTAGAGGTTAAGGGCTGGAGATGAGGCAGGAGTAAGCATGGGTCTAGAGGTTAAGGGCTGGAGATGAGGCAGGAGTAAGCATGGGTCTAAAGGTTATGGGCAGGAGATGAGGCAGGAGTAAGCATGGGTCTAGAGGTTAAGGGTTGGAGATGAGGCAGGAGTAAGCATGGGTCTAGAGGTTAAGGGCTGGAGATGAGGCAGGAGTAAGCATGGGTCTAGAGGTTAAGGGCTGGAGATGAGGCAGTAGCAAGCATGGATCTAGAGGTTAAGGGTTGGAGAGGAGGCAGGAGTAAGCATGGGTCTAGAGGTTAAGGGTTGGAGATGATGCAGGAGTAAGCATGGGTCTAGAGGTTAAGGGTTGGAGATGAGGCAGGAGTAAGTATGGGTCTAGAGGTCAAAGGTTGGAGATGAGGCAGGAGTAAGCATGGGTCTAGAGGTTAAGGGTTGGAGATGAGGCAGTAGCAGGCATGGGTCTAGAGGTTAAGGGTTGGAGATGAGGCAGTAGTAAGCATGGATCTAGAGGTAAAGAGTTGGAGATGAGGCAGGAGTAAGTATGGGTCTATAGGTTAAGGGTTGGAGATGAGGCAGGAGTAAGCATGGGTCTAGAGGTTAAGGGTTGGAGATGAAGCAGTAGTAAGCATAGGTCTAGAGGTTAAGGGTTGGAGATGAGGCAGTAGTAAGCATGGGTCTAGAAGTTAAGGGTTGGAAACGAGGCAGGAGTAAGCATGGGTCTAGAGGTTAAGGGTTGGAGATGAGGCAGTAGCAAGCATGGGTCTAGAGGTTAAGGGTTGGAGATGAGGCAGTAGCAAGCATGAGTCTAGAGGTTAAGGGTTGGAGATGAGGCAGGAGTAAGTATGGGTCTAGAGGTCAAAGGTTGGAGATGAGGCAGGAGTAAGCATGGGTCTAGAGGTTAAGGGTTGGAGATGAGGCAGTAGCAGGCATGGGTCTAGAGGTTAAGGGTTGGAGATGAGGCAGTAGTAAGCATGGATCTAGAGGTAAAGGGTTGGAGATGAGGCAGGAGTAAGTATGGGTCTATAGGTTAAGGGTTGGAGATGAGGCAGGAGTAAGCATGGGTCTAGAGGTTAAGGGTTGGAGATGAAGCAGTAGTAAGCATGGGTCTAGAGGTTAAGGGTTGGAGATGAGGCAGTAGTAAGCATGGGTCTAGAAGTTAAGGGTTGGAAACGAGGCAGGAGTAAGCATGGGTCTAGAGGTTAAGGGTTGGAGATGAGGCAGTAGCAAGCATGGGTCTAGAGGTTAAGGGTTGGAGATGAGGCAGTAGCAAGCATGAGTCTAGAGGTTAAGGGTTGGAGATGAGGCAGGAGTAAGCATGGGTATAGAGGTTTAGGGTTGGAGATGAGGCAGGAGTAAGTATGGGTCTAGAGGTTAAGGGTTGGAGATGAGGCAGTAGTAAGCATGGGTCTAGAGGTTAAGGGTTGGAGATGAGGCAGGAGTAAGCATGGGTCTAGAGGTTAAGGGTTGGAGATGAGGCAGGAGTAAGCATGGGTCTAGAGGTTAAGGGCTGGAGATGAGGCAGGAGTAAGCATGGGTCTAGAGGTTAAGGGCTGGAGATGAGGCAGGAGTAAGCATGGGTCTAAAGGTTATGGGCAGGAGATGAGGCAGGAGTAAGCATGGGTCTAGAGGTTAAGGGTTGGAGATGAGGCAGGAGTAAGCATGGGTCTAGAGGTTAAGGGCTGGAGATGAGGCAGGAGTAAGCATGGGTCTAGAGGTTAAGGGCTGGAGATGAGGCAGTAGCAAGCATGGATCTAGAGGTTAAGGGTTGGAGAGGAGGCAGGAGTAAGCATGGGTCTAGAGGTTAAGGGTTGGAGATGATGCAGGAGTAAGCATGGGTCTAGAGGTTAAGGGTTGGAGATGAGGCAGTAGCAAGCATGGATCTAGAGGTTAAGGGCTGGAGATGAGGCAGGAGTAAGCATGGGTCTAGAGGTTAAGGGCTGGAGATGAGGCAGGAGTAAGCATGGGTCTAGAGGTTAAGGGCTGGAGATGAGGCAGTAGCAAGCATGGGTCTAGAGGTTAAGGGTTGGAGATGAGGCAGGAGTAAGCATGGGTCTAGAGGTTAAGGGTTGGAGATGAGGCAGGAGTAAGTATGGGTCTAGAGGTCAAAGGTTGGAGATGAGGCAGGAGTAAGCATGGGTCTAGAGGTTAAGGGTTGGAGATGAGGCAGTAGTAAGCATGGGTCTAGAGGTTAAGGGTTGGAGATGAGGCAGTAGTAAGCATGGATCTAGAGGTAAAGAGTTGGAGATGAGGCAGGAGTAAGTATGGGTCTATAGGTTAAGGGTTGGAGATGAGGCAGGAGTAAGCATGGGTCAAGAGGTTAAGGGTTGGAGATGAAGCAGTAGTAAGCATAGGTCTAGAGGTTAAGGGTTGGAGATGAGGCAGTAGTAAGCATGGGTCTAGAAGTTAAGGGTTGGAAACGAGGCAGGAGTAAGCATGGGTCTAGAGGTTAAGGGTTGGAGATGAGGCAGTAGCAAGCATGGGTCTAGAGGTTAAGGGTTGGAGATGAGGCAGTAGCAAGCATGAGTCTAGAGGTTAAGGGTTGGAGATGAGGCAGGAGTAAGTATGGGTCTAGAGGTCAAAGGTTGGAGATGAGGCAGGAGTAAGCATGGGTCTAGAGGTTAAGGGTTGGAGATGAGGCAGTAGCAGGCATGGGTCTAGAGGTTAAGGGTTGGAGATGAGGCAGTAGTAAGCATGGATCTAGAGGTAAAGGGTTGGAGATGAGGCAGGAGTAAGTATGGGTCTATAGGTTAAGGGTTGGAGATGAGGCAGGAGTAAGCATGGGTCTAGAGGTTAAGGGTTGGAGATGAAGCAGTAGTAAGCATAGGTCTAGAGGTTAAGGGTTGGAGATGAGGCAGTAGTAAGCATGGGTCTAGAAGTTAAGGGTTGGAAACGAGGCAGGAGTAAGCATGGGTCTAGAGGTTAAGGGTTGGAGATGAGGCAGTAGCAAGCATGGGTCTAGAGGTTAAGGGTTGGAGATGAGGCAGTAGCAAGCATGAGTCTAGAGGTTAAGGGTTGGAGATGAGGCAGGAGTAAGCATGGGTATAGAGGTTTAGGGTTGGAGATGAGGCAGGAGTAAGTATGGGTCTAGAGGTTAAGGGTTGGAGATGAGGCAGTAGTAAGCATGGGTCTAGAGGTTAAGGGTTGGAGATGAGGCAGGAGTAAGCATGGGTCTAGAGGTTAAGGGTTGGAGATGAGGCAGTAGCAAGCATGGATCTAGAGGTTAAGGGTTGGAGATGAGGCAGGAGTAAGCATGGGTCTAGAGGTTTAGGGTTGGAGATGAGGCAGTAGTAAGCATAGGTCTAGAGGTTAAGGGATAGAGATGAGGCAGTAGCAAGCATGGGTCTAGAGGTTAAGGGTTGGAGATGAGGCAGGAGTAAGCATGGGTCTAGAGGTTAAGGGTTGGAGATGAGGCAGGAGTAAGTATGGGTCTATAGGTTAATGGTTGGAGATGAGGCAGTAGTAAGCATGGGTCTAGAGGTTAAGTGTTGGAGATGAGGCAGTAGCAAGCATGGATCTAGAGGTTAAGGGTTGGAGATGAGGCAGTAGCAAGCATGGGTCTAGAGGTTAAGGGTTGGAGATGAGGCAGTAGCAAGCATGGGTCTAGAGGTTAAGTGTTGGAGATGAGGCAGGAGTAAGCATGGGTCTAGAGGTTAAGGGTTGGAGATGAGGCAGGAGTAAGCATGGGTCTAGAGGTTAAGGGCTGGAGATGAGGCAGGAGTAAGCATGGGTCTAGAGGTTTAGGGCTGGAGATGAGGCAGGAGTAAGCATGAGTCTAGAGGTGAAGGGCTGGAGATGAGGCAGGAGTAAGCATGGGTCTAGAGGTTAAGGGTTGGAGATGAGGCAGGAGTAAGCATGGGTCTAGAGGTTAAGGGCTGGAGATGAGGCAGTAGCAAGCATGGATCTAGAGGTTAAGGGCTGGAGATGAGGCAGGAGTAAGCATGGGTCTAGAGGTTAAGGGCTGGAGATGAGGCAGGAGTAAGCATGGGTCTAGAGGTTAAGGGCTGGAGATGAGGCAGTAGCAAGCATGGATCTAGAGGTTAAGGGTTGGAGATGAGGCAGGAGTAGGCATGGGTCTAGAGGTTAAGGGTTGGAAATGAGGCAGGAGTAAGTATGGGTCTAGAGGTTAAGGGTTGGAGATGAGGCAGGAGTAAGCATGGGTCTAGAGGTTAAGGGTTGGAGATGAGGCAGGAGTAAGCATGAGTCTAGAGGTTAAGGGCTGGAGATGAGGCAGGAGTAAGCATGGGTCTAGAGGTTAAGGGTTGGAGATGAGGCAGGAGTAAGCATGGGTCTAGAGGTTAAGGGTTGGAGATGAGGCAGGAGTAAGCATGGGTCTAGAGGTTAAGGGCTGGAGATGAGGCAGGAGTAAGCATGGGTCTAGAGGTTAAGGGCTGGAGATGAGGCAGGAGTAAGCATGGGTCTAAAGGTTATGGGCAGGAGATGAGGCAGGAGTAAGCATGGGTCTAGAGGTTAAGGGTTGGAGATGAGGCAGGAGTAAGCATGGGTCTAGAGGTTAAGGGCTGGAGATGAGGCAGGAGTAAGCATGGGTCTAGAGGTTAAGGGCTGGAGATGAGGCAGTAGCAAGCATGGATCTAGAGGTTAAGGGTTGGAGAGGAGGCAGGAGTAAGCATGGGTCTAGAGGTTAAGGGTTGGAGATGATGCAGGAGTAAGCATGGGTCTAGAGGTTAAGGGTTGGAGATGAGGCAGTAGCAAGCATGGATCTAGAGGTTAAGGGCTGGAGATGAGGCAGGAGTTAGCATGGGTCTAGAGGTTAAGGGCTGGAGATGAGGCAGGAGTAAGCATGGGTCTAGAGGTTAAGGGCTGGAGATGAGGCAGTAGCAAGCATGGATCTAGAGGTTAAGGGTTGGAGATGAGGCAGGAGTAAGCATGGGTCTAGAGGTTAAGGGTTGGAGATGAGGCAGGAGTAAGTATGGGTCTAGAGGTCAAAGGTTGGAGATGAGGCAGGAGTAAGCATGGGTCTAGAGGTTAAGGGTTGGAGATGAGGCAGTAGCAGGCATGGGTCTAGAGGTTAAGGGTTGGAGATGAGGCAGTAGTAAGCATGGATCTAGAGGTAAAGGGTTGGAGATGAGGCAGGAGTAAGTATGGGTCTATAGGTTAAGGGTTGGAGATGAGGCAGGAGTAAGCATGGGTCTAGAGGTTAAGGGTTGGAGATGAAGCAGTAGTAAGCATAGGTCTAGAGGTTAAGGGTTGGAGATGAGGCAGTAGTAAGCATGGGTCTAGAAGTTAAGGGTTGGAAACGAGGCAGGAGTAAGCATGGGTCTAGAGGTTAAGGGTTGGAGATGAGGCAGTAGCAAGCATGGGTCTAGAGGTTAAGGGTTGGAGATGAGGCAGTAGCAAGCATGAGTCTAGAGGTTAAGGGTTGGAGATGAGGCAGGAGTAAGCATGGTTATAGAGGTTTAGGGTTGGAGATGAGGCAGGAGTAAGTATGGGTCTAGAGGTTAAGGGTTGGAGATGAGGCAGTAGTAAGCATGGGTCTAGAGGTTAAGGGTTGGAGATGAGGCAGGAGTAAGCATGGGTCTAGAGGTTAAGGGTTGGAGATGAGGCAGTAGCAAGCATGGATCTAGAGGTTAAGGGTTGGAGATGAGGCAGGAGTAAGCATGGGTCTAGAGGTTAAGGGTTGGAGATGAGGCAGTAGTAAGCATAGGTCTAGAGGTTAAGGGTTAGAGATGAGGCAGTAGCAAGCATGGGTCTAGAGGTTAAGGGTTGGAGATGAGGCAGGAGTAAGCATGGGTCTAGAGGTTAAGGGTTGGAGATGAGGCAGGAGTAAGTATGGGTCTATAGGTTAATGGTTGGAGATGAGGCAGTAGTAAGCATGGGTCTAGAGGTTAAGTGTTGGAGATGAGGCAGTAGCAAGCATGGGTCTAGAGGTTAAGGGTTGGAGATGAGGCAGTAGCAAGCATGGGTCTAGAGGTTAAGGGTTGGAGATGAGGCAGTACCAAGCATGGGTCTAGAGGTTAAGTGTTGGAGATGAGGCAGGAGTAAGCATGGGTCTAGAGGTTAAGGGTTGGAGATGAGGCAGGAGTAAGCATGGGTCTAGAGGTTAAGGGCTGGAGATGAGGCAGGAGTAAGCATGGGTCTAGAGGTTTAGGGCTGGAGATGAGGCAGGAGTAAGCATGGGTCTAGAGGTGAAGGGCTGGAGATGAGGCAGGAGTAAGCATTGGACTAGAGGTTAAGGGCTGGAGATGAGGCAGGAGTAAGCATGGGTCTAGAGGTTAAGGGCTGGAGATGAGGCAGGAGTAAGCATGGGTCTAGAGGTTAAGGGCTGGAGATGAGGCAGTAGCAAGCATGGATCTAGAGGTTAAGGGTTGGAGAGGAGGCAGGAGTAAGCATGGGTCTAGAGGTTAAGGGTTGGAGATGAGGCAGGAGTAAGCATGGGTCTAGAGGTTAAGGGTTGGAGATGAGGCAGTAGCAAGCATGGATCTAGAGGTTAAGGGCTGGAGATGAGGCAGGAGTAAGCATGGGTCTAGAGGTTAAGGGCTGGAGATGAGGCAGGAGTAAGCATGGGTCTAGAGGTTAAGGGCTGGAGATGAGGCAGTAGCAAGCATGGATCTAGAGGTTAAGGGTTGGAGATGAGGCAGGAGTAAGCATGGGTCTAGAGGTTAAGGGTTGGAGATGAGGCAGGAGTAAGTATGGGTCTAGAGGTTAAGGGTTGGAGATGAGGCAGGAGTAAGCATGGGTCTAGAGGTTAAGGGTTGGAGATGAGGCAGTAGCAGGCATGGGTCTAGAGGTTAAGGGTTGGAGATGAGGCAGTAGTAAGCATGGATCTAGAGGTAAAGGGTTGGAGATGAGGCAGGAGTAAGTATGGGTCTATAGGTTAAGGGTTGGAGATGAGCCAGGAGTAAGCAAGGGTCTAGAGGTTAAGGGTTGGAGATGAAGCAGTAGTAAGCATAGGTCTAGAGGTTAAGGGTTGGAGATGAGGCAGTAGTAAGCATGGGTCTAGAAGTTAAGGGTTGGAAACGAGGCAGGAGTAAGCATGGGTCTAGAGGTTAAGGGTTGGAGATGAGGCAGTAGCGAGCATGGGTCTAGAGGTTAAGGGTTGGAGATGAGGCAGTAGCAAGCATGAGTCTAGAGGTTAAGGGTTGGAGATGAGGCAGGAGTAAGCATGGGTATAGAGGTTTAGGGTTGGAGATGAGGCAGGAGTAAGCATGGGTCTAGAGGTTAAGGGCTGGAGATGAGGCAGGAGTAAGCATGGGTCTAGAGGTTAAGGGCTGGAGATGAGGCAGGAGTAAGCATGGGTCTAGAGGTTAAGGGCTGGAGATGAGGCAGTAGCAAGCATGGATCTAGAGGTTAAGGGTTGGAGATGAGGCAGGAGTAGGCATAGGTCTAGAGGTTAAGGGTTGGAAATGAGGCAAGAGTAAGTATGGGTCTAGAGGTTAAGGGTTGGAGATGAGGCAGGAGTAAGCATGGGTCTAGAGGTTAAGGGTTGGAGATGAGGCAGGAGTAAGCATGAGTCTAGAGGTTAAGGGCTGGAGATGAGGCAGGAGTAAGCATGGGTCTAGAGGTTAAGGGTTGGAGATGAGGCAGGAGTAAGCATGGGTCTAGAGGTTAAGGGTTGGAGATGAGGCAGGAGTAAGCATGGGTCTAGAGGTTAAGGGCTGGAGATGAGGCAGGAGTAAGCATGGGTCTAGAGGTTAAGGGCTGGAGATGAGGCAGTAGCAAGCATGGATCTAAAGGTTAAGGGTTGGAGATGAGGCAGGAGTAAGCATGGGTCTAGAGGTTAAGGGTTGGAGATGAGGCAGGAGTAAGTATGGGTCTATAGGTTAATGGTTGGAGATGAGGCAGGAGTAAGCATGGGTCTAGAGGTTAAGGGTTGGAGATGAGGCAGGAGTAAGCATGGGTCTAGAGGTTAAGGGCTGGAGATGAGGCAGTAGCAAGCATGGATCTAGAGGTTAAGGGTTGGAGATGAGGCAGGAGTAGGCATGGGTCTAGAGGTTAAGGGTTGGAAATGAGGCAAGAGTAAGTATGGGTCTAGAGGTTAAGGGTTGGAGATGAGGCAGGAGTAAGCATGGGTCTAGAGGTTAAGGGTTGGAGATGAGGCAGGAGTAAGTATGGGTCTATAGGTTAATGGTTGGAGATGAGGCAGGAGTAAGCATGGGTCTAGAGGTTAAGGGCTGGAGATGAGGCAGGAGTAAGCATGGGTCTAGAGGTTAAGGGCTGGAGATGAGGCAGTAGCAAGCATGGATCTAGAGGTTAAGGGTTGGAGATGAGGCAGGAGTAGGCATGGGTCTAGAGGTTAAGGGTTGGAAATGAGGCAAGAGTAAGTATGGGTCTAGAGGTTAAGGGTTGGAGATGAGGCAGGAGTAAGCATGGGTCTAGAGGTTAAGGGTTGGATATGAGGCAGGAGTAAGCATGAGTCTAGAGGTTAAGGGCTGGAGATGAGGCAGGAGTAAGCATGGGTCTAGAGGTTAAGGGTTGGAGATGAGGCAGGAGTAAGCATGGGTCTAGAGGTTAAGGGTTGGAGATGAGGCAGGAGTAAGCATGGGTCTAGAGGTTAAGGGCTGGAGATGAGGCAGGAGTAAGCATGGGTCTAGAGGTTAAGGGCTGGAGATGAGGCAGTAGCAAGCATGGATCTAAAGGTTAAGGGTTGGAGATGAGGCAGGAGTAAGCATGGGTCTAGAGGTTAAGGGTTGGAGATGAGGCAGGAGTAAGTATGGGTCTATAGGTTAATGGTTGGAGATGAGGCAGGAGTAAGCATTGGTCTAGAGGTTAAGGGTTGGAGATGAGGCAGGAGTAAGCATGGGTCTAGAGGTTAAGGGCTGGAGATGAGGCAGGAGTAAGCATGGGTCTTGAGGTTAAGGGCTGGAGATGAGGCAGGAGTAAGCATGGGTCTAGAGGTTAAGGGCTGGAGATGAGGCAGGAGTAAGCATGGGTCTAGAGGTTAAGGGCTGGAGATGAGGGAGTAGCAAGCATGGATCTAGAGGTTAAGGGTTGGAGATGAGGCAGGAGTAAGCATGGGTCTAGAGGTTAAGGGTTGGAGATGAGGCAGGAGTAAGTATGGGTCTATAGGTTAATGGTTGGTGATGAGGCAGTAGTAAGCATGGGTCTAGAGGTTAAGGGTTGGAGATGAGGCAGTAGCAAGCATGGATCTAGAAGTTAAGGGCTGGAGATGAGGCAGGAGTAAGCATGGGTCTAGAGGTTTAGGGCTGGAGATGAGGCAGGAGTAAGCATGGGTCTAGAATTGAAGGGCTGGAGATGAGGCAGGAGTAAGCATTGGACTAGAGGTTAAGGGCTGGAGATGAGGCAGGAGTAAGCATGGGTCTAGAGGTTAAGGGCTGGAGATGAGGCAGGAGTAAGCATGGGTCTAGAGGTTAAGGGCTGGAGATGAGGCAGTAGCAAGCATGGATCTAGAGGTTAAGGGTTGGAGAGGAGGCAGGAGTAAGCATGGGTCTAGAGGTTAAGGGTTGGAGATGAGGCAGGAGTAAGCATGGGTCTAGAGGTTAAGGGTTGGAGATGAGGCAGTAGCAAGCATGGATCTAGAGGTTAAGGGCTGGAGATGAGGCAGGAGTAAGCATGGGTCTAGAGGTTAAGGGCTGGAGATGAGGCAGGAGTAAGCATGGGTCTAGAGGTTAAGGGCTGGAGATGAGGCAGTAGCAAGCATGGATCTAGAGGTTAAGGGTTGGAGATGAGGCAGGAGTAAGCATGGGTCTAGAGGTTAAGGGTTGGAGATGAGGCAGGAGGAAGTATGGGTCTAGAGGTTAAGGGTTGGAGATGAGACAGGAGTAAGCATGGGTCTAGAGGTTAAGGGTTGGAGATGAGGCAGTAGCAGGCATGGGTCTAGAGGTTAAGGGTTGGAGATGAGGCAGTAGTAAGCATGGATCTAGAGGTAAAGGGTTGGAGATGAGGCAGGAGTAAGTATGGGTCTATAGGTTAAGGGTTGGAGATGAGCCAGGAGTAAGCAAGGGTCTAGAGGTTAAGGGTTGGAGATGAAGCAGTAGTAAGCATAGGTCTAGAGGTTAAGGGTTGGAGATGAGGCAGTAGTAAGCATGGGTCTAGAAGTTAAGGGTTGGAAACGAGGCAGGAGTAAGCATGGGTCTAGAGGTTAAGGGTTGGAGATGAGGCAGTAGCGAGCATGGGTCTAGAGGTTAAGGGTTGGAGATGAGGCAGTAGCAAGCATGAGTCTAGAGGTTAAGGGTTGGAGATGAGGCAGGAGTAAGCATGGGTATAGAGGTTTAGGGTTGGAGATGAGGCAGGAGTAAGCATGGGTCTAGAGGTTAAGGGCTGGAGATGAGGCAGGAGTAAGCATGGGTCTAGAGGTTAAGGGCTGGAGATGAGGCAGGAGTAAGCATGGGTCTAGAGGTTAAGGGCTGGAGATGAGGCAGTAGCAAGCATGGATCTAGAGGTTAAGGGTTGGAGATGAGGCAGGAGTAAGCATGGGTCTAGAGGTTAAGGGTTGGAGATGAGGCAGGAGTAAGTATGGGTCTAGAGGTTAAGGGTTGGAGATGAGGCAGGAGTAAGCATGGGTCTAGAGGTTAAGGGTTGGAGATGAGGCAGTAGCAGGCATGGGTCTAGAGGTTAAGGGTTGGAGATGAGGCAGTAGTAAGCATGGATCTAGAGGTAAAGGGTTGGAGATGAGGCAGGAGTAAGTATGGGTCTATAGGTTAAGGGTTGGAGATGAGCCAGGAGTAAGCAAGGGTCTAGAGGTTAAGGGTTGGAGATGAAGCAGTAGTAAGCATAGGTCTAGAGGTTAAGGGTTGGAGATGAGGCAGTAGTAAGCATGGGTCTAGAAGTTAAGGGTTGGAGATGAGGCAGGAGTAGGCATGGGTCTAGAGGTTAAGGGTTGGAAATGAGGCAAGAGTAAGTATGGGTCTAGAGGTTAAGGGTTGGAGATGAGGCAGGAGTAAGCATGGGTCTAGAGGTTAAGGGTTGGATATGAGGCAGGAGTAAGCATGAGTCTAGAGGTTAAGGGCTGGAGATGAGCCAGGAGTAAGCAAGGGTCTAGAGGTTAAGGGTTGGAGATGAAGCAGTAGTAAGCATAGGTCTAGAGGTTAAGGGTTGGAGATGAGGCAGGAGTAAGCATGGGTATAGAGGTTTAGGGTTGGAGATGAGGCAGGAGTAAGCATGGGTCTAGAGGTTAAGGGCTGGAGATGAGGCAGGAGTAAGCATGGGTCTAGAGGTTAAGGGCTGGAGATGAGGCAGGAGTAAGCATGGGTCTAGAGGTTAAGGGCTGGAGATGAGGCAGTAGCAAGCATGGATCTAGAGGTTAAGGGTTGGAGATGAGGCAGGAGTAAGCATGGGTCTAGAGGTTAAGGGTTGGAGATGAGGCAGGAGTAAGTATGGGTCTAGAGGTTAAGGGTTGGAGATGAGGCAGGAGTAAGCATGGGTCTAGAGGTTAAGGGTTGGAGATGAGGCAGTAGCAGGCATGGGTCTAGAGGTTAAGGGTTGGAGATGAGGCAGTAGTAAGCATGGATCTAGAGGTAAAGGGTTGGAGATGAGGCAGGAGTAAGTATGGGTCTATAGGTTAAGGGTTGGAGATGAGCCAGGAGTAAGCAAGGGTCTAGAGGTTAAGGGTTGGAGATGAAGCAGTAGTAAGCATAGGTCTAGAGGTTAAGGGTTGGAGATGAGGCAGTAGTAAGCATGGGTCTAGAAGTTAAGGGTTGGAGATGAGGCAGGAGTAGGCATGGGTCTAGAGGTTAAGGGTTGGAAATGAGGCAAGAGTAAGTATGGGTCTAGAGGTTAAGGGTTGGAGATGAGGCAGGAGTAAGCATGGGTCTAGAGGTTAAGGGTTGGATATGAGGCAGGAGTAAGCATGAGTCTAGAGGTTAAGGGCTGGAGATGAGGCAGGAGTAAGCATGGGTCTAGAGGTTAAGGGTTGGAGATGAGGCAGGAGTAAGCATGGGTCTAGAGGTTAAGGGTTGGAGATAAGGCAGGAGTAAGCATGGGTCTAGAGGTTAAGGGCTGGAGATGAGGCAGGAGTAAGCATGGGTCTAGAGGTTAAGGGCTGGAGATGAGGCAGTAGCAAGCATGGATCTAAAGGTTAAGGGTTGGAGATGAGGCAGGAGTAAGCATGGGTCTAGAGGTTAAGGGTTGGAGATGAGGCAGGAGTAAGTATGGGTCTATAGGTTAATGGTTGGAGATGAGGCAGGAGTAAGCATGGGTCTAGAGGTTAAGGGTTGGAGATGAGGCAGGAGTAAGCATGGGTCTAGAGGTTAAGGGCTGGAGATGAGGCAGGAGTAAGCATGGGTCTTGAGGTTAAGGGCTGGAGATGAGGCAGGAGTAAGCATGGGTCTAGAGGTTAAGGGTTGGATATGAGGCAGGAGTAAGCATGAGTCTAGAGGTTAAGGGCTGGAGATGAGGCAGGAGTAAGCATGGGTCTAGAGGTTAAGGGTTGGAGATGAGGCAGGAGTAAGCATGGGTCTAGAGGTTAAGGGTTGGAGATGAGGCAGGAGTAAGCATGGGTCTAGAGGTTAAGGGCTGGAGATGAGGCAGGAGTAAGCATGGGTCTAGAGGTTAAGGGCTGGAGATGAGGCAGTAGCAAGCATGGATCTAAAGGTTAAGGGTTGGAGATGAGGCAGGAGTAAGCATGGGTCTAGAGGTTAAGGGTTGGAGATGAGGCAGGAGTAAGTATGGGTCTATAGGTTAATGGTTGGAGATGAGGCAGGAGTAAGCATGGGTCTAGAGGTTAAGGGTTGGAGATGAGGCAGGAGTAAGCATGGGTCTAGAGGTTAAGGGCTGGAGATGAGGCAGGAGTAAGCATGGGTCTTGAGGTTAAGGGCTGGAGATGAGGCAGGAGTAAGCATGGGTCTAGAGGTTAAGGGCTGGAGATGAGGCAGGAGTAAGCATGGGTCTAGAGGTTTAGGGCTGGAGATGAGGCAGGAGTAAGCATGGGTCTAGAGGTGAAGGGCTGGAGATGAGGCAGGAGTAAGCATTGGACTAGAGGTTAAGGGCTGGAGATGAGGCAGGAGTAAGCATGGGTCTAGAGGTTAAGGGCTGGAGATGAGGCAGGAGTAAGCATGGGTCTAGAGGTTAAGGGCTGGAGATGAGGCAGTAGCAAGCATGGATCTGGAGGTTAAGGGTTGGAGAGGAGGCAGGAGGAAGCATGGGTCTAGAGGTTAAGGGTTGGAGATGAGGCAGGAGTAAGCATGGGTCTAGAGGTTAAGGGTTGGAGATGAGGCAGTAGCAAGCATGGATCTAGAGGTTAAGGGCTGGAGATGAGGCAGGAGTAAGCATGGGTCTAGAGGTTGAGGGCTGGAGATGAGGCAGGAGTAAGCATGGGTCTAGAGGTTAAGGGCTGGAGATGAGGCAGTAGCAAGCATGGATCTAGAGGTTAAGGGTTGGAGATGAGGCAGGAGTAAGCATGGGTCTAGAGGTTAAGGGTTGGAGATGAGGCAGGAGTAAGTATGGGTCTAGAGGTTAAGGGTTGGAGATGAGGCAGGAGTAAGCATGGGTCTAGAGGTTAAGGGTTGGAGATGAGGCAGTAGCAGGCATGGGTCTAGAGGTTAAGGGTTGGAGATGAGGCAGTAGTAAGCATGGATCTAGAGGTAAAGGGTTGGAGATGAGGCAGGAGTAAGTATGGGTCTATAGGTTAAGGGTTGGAGATGAGCCAGGAGTAAGCAAGGGTCTAGAGGTTAAGGGTTGGAGATGAAGCAGTAGTAAGCATAGGTCTAGAGGTTAAGGGTTGGAGATGAGGCAGTAGTAAGCATGGGTCTAGAAGTTAAGGGTTGGAAACGAGGCAGGAGTAAGCATGGGTCTAGAGGTTAAGGGTTGGAGATGAGGCAGTAGCGAGCATGGGTCTAGAGGTTAAGGGTTGGAGATGAGGCAGTAGCAAGCATGAGTCTAGAGGTTAAGGGTTGGAGATGAGGCAGGAGTAAGCATGGGTATAGAGGTTTAGGGTTGGAGATGAGGCAGGAGTAAGCATGGGTCTAGAGGTTAAGGGCTGGAGATGAGGCAGGAGTAAGCATGGGTCTAGAGGTTAAGGGCTGGAGATGAGGCAGGAGTAAGCATGGGTCTAGAGGTTAAGGGCTGGAGATGAGGCAGTAGCAAGCATGGATCTAGAGGTTAAGGGTTGGAGATGAGGCAGGAGTAGGCATGGGTCTAGAGGTTAAGGGTTGGAAATGAGGCAAGAGTAAGTATGGGTCTAGAGGTTAAGGGTTGGAGATGAGGCAGGAGTAAGCATGGGTCTAGAGGTTAAGGGTTGGAGATGAGGCAGGAGTAAGCATGAGTCTAGAGGTTAAGGGCTGGAGATGAGGCA
This sequence comes from Gibbula magus, assembly GCA_936450465.1. Lineage (NCBI taxonomy): Eukaryota > Metazoa > Mollusca > Gastropoda > Trochida > Trochidae > Gibbula > Gibbula magus. Next base: position 78,986,391 of record OW388292.1, on the reverse strand, counting down.
GGAGTAAGCATGGGTCTAGAGGTTAAGGATGGAGATGAGGCAGGAGTAAGCATGGGTCTAGAGGTTAAGGGTTGGAGATGAGGCAGGAGTAAGCATGGGTCTAGAGGTTAAGGGCTGGAGATGAGGCAGGAGTAAGCATGGGTCTAGAGGTTAAGGGCTGGAGATGAGGCAGTAGCAAGCATGGATCTAAAGGTTAAGGGTTGGAGATGAGGCAGGAGTAAGCATGGGTCTAGAGGTTAAGGGTTGGAGATGAGGCAGGAGTAAGTATGGGTCTATAGGTTAATGGTTGGAGATGAGGCAGGAGTAAGCATGGGTCTAGAGGTTAAGGGTTGGAGATGAGGCAGGAGTAAGCATGGGTCTAGAGGTTAAGGGCTGGAGATGAGGCAGGAGTAAGCATGGGTCTAGAGGTTAAGGGCTGGAGATGAGGCAGGAGTAAGCATGGGTCTAGAGGTTAAGGGCTGGAGATGAGGCAGGAGTAAGCATGGGTCTAGAGGTTAAGGGCTGGAGATGAGGGAGTAGCAAGCATGGATCTAGAGGTTAAGGGTTGGAGATGAGGCAGGAGTAAGCATGGGTCTAGAGGTTAAGGGTTGGAGATGAGGCAGGAGTAAGTATGGGTCTATAGGTTAATGGTTGGTGATGAGGCAGTAGTAAGCATGGGTCTAGAGGTTAAGGGTTGGAGATGAGGCAGTAGCAAGCATGGATCTAGAAGTTAAGGGCTGGAGATGAGGCAAGAGTAAGCATGGGTCTAGAGGTTTAGGGCTGGAGATGAGGCAGGAGTAAGCATGGGTCTAGAGGTGAAGGGCTGGAGATGAGGCAGGAGTAAGCATGGATCTAGAGGTTAAGGGTTGGAGATGAGGCAGGAGTAAGCATGGGTCTAGAGGTTAAGGGCTGGAGATGAGGCAGGAGTAAGCATGGGTCTAGAGGTTAAGGGTTGGAGATGAGGCAGGAGTAAGCATGGGTCTAGAGGTTAAGGGTTGGAGATGAGGCAGGAGTAAGCATGGGTCTAGAGGTTAAGGGCTGGAGATGAGGCAGGAGTAAGCATGGGTCTAGAGGTTAAGGGTTGGAGATGAGGCAGGAGTGAGCATGGGTCTAGAGGTTACGGGGTGGAGATTAGGCAGGAGAAAGCATGGGTCTAGAGGTTAAGGGTTGGAGATGAGGCAGGAGTAAGCATGGGTCTAGAGGTTAAGGGTTGGAGATGAGGCAGGAGTAAGCATGGGTCTAGAGGTTAAGGGTTGGAGATGAGGCAGTAGCAAGCATGAATCTAGAGGTTAAGGGTTGGTGATGAGGCAGTAGTAAGCATGGGTCTAGAGGTTAAGGGTTGGAGATGAGGCAGTAGCAATCATGAGTCTAGAGGTTAAGGGTTGGAGATGAAGCAGTAGCAAGCATGGGTCTAGAGGTTAAGGGTTGGAGATGAGGCAGGAGTAAGCATGAGTCTAGAGGTGAAGGGTTGGAGACGAGGCAGGAGTAAGCATGAGTCTAGAGGTTAAGGGTTGGAGATGAGGCAGAAGCAATCATGGGTAAAGAGGTTGAGGGTTGGAGATGAGGCAGGAGTAAGCTTGCGTCTAGAGGTTAAGGGTTGGAGATGAGACAGGAGTAAGCATGGGTCTAGAGGTTAAGGGTTGAAGATGAGGCAGGAGTAAGCATTGGTCTAGAGGTTAAGGGTTGGAGATGAGGCAGGAGTAAGCTTGCGTCTAGAGGTTAAGGGTTGGAGATGAGGCAGTAGCAAGCATGGGTCTAGAGGTTAAGGGTTGAAGATGAGGCAGGAGTAAGCATGGGTCTAGAGGTTAAGGGTTGGAGATGAGGCAGGAGTAAGCATGGGTCTAGGGGTTCGAGGATGGAGATGAGGCAGGAGTAAGCATGGGTCTAGAGGTTAAGGGTTGGAGATGAGGCAGGAGTAAGCATGGGTCTAGGGGTTCGAGGATGGAAATGAGGCAGGAATAAGCATGGGTCTAGAGGTTAAGGGTTGGAGATGAGGCAGGAGTAAGCATGGGTCTAGAGGTTAAGGGTTGGAAATGAGGCAGGAGTAAGCATGGGTCTAGAGGTTAAGGGTTGGAGATGAGGCAGGAGTATGCATGGGTCTAGGGGTTCGGGGTTGGAGATGAGGCAGGAGTAAGCATGGATCTAGAGATTAAGGGTTGGATATGTTGCAGGAGTAAGCATGGGTCTAGAGGTACGGGGTTGGAGATGAGGCAGGAGTACTCATGAGTCCAGGAGTCCTGGGTTCGACATGAGCCGAGATGGGAATACAGGTTGACTATTCATAGGTTTGAGTTTAACTTCAACTCTACCCCTTTTTATCCTTATCTTAAACAAGATAACTATTAGCTGGCCAAAGTGTTAAGGACCAAAGCATATTGTGATGAATTGGATGATGATAATGATGATGATGATGATGATGTAGAGGATGATGATGATGGTGATTATTATGATCGTGAGGATAATTATTTTGAAGATGATGGTTAGAATGATGATGATGACGACAATGATGAGGATGATGACGATACTGATGATGATGAGAATGCGAGGGATGATGTGAGGATGGTGATGGTGACAATGATAATGATTATGAGAATGAGGACGGTGTCACTGAAGTAGTTGTAATCGAGTATTTTGTTCAAAGTTAAAATTTCTATTGCCTTATCATTTAGCTATACTATTTTCGGACAAAAAAGCCAAAAAAAGAAGTTTTACAGCTGTCACATTTCTTCTCTTACAAACCAAACCAAACGTTAAATTTACTTGACCATGGTAAAGCCAACAATCCGTTGATAAATAACATCCAGTGTTACTGTGCTGATAAGAGTCAACTGGGTAATAGCCCCATTTCACTGAGCTACGACTTCCAAAAAGTCTTCACAACTATTACCGACTCTTCCAAACTTTCCGGCTACGACGGCATGAGTTGGGGAAACTTTGTGGTTAAATTGTCACATTTGATATTTCTATGAGTTCCGTGTGACTTACTTACGACAGTAGTGAGAAGGAACTCCTGACCCGTTCACGACTAATACCTCTGTCACTCTGCACTGCGTTCTCATGGCGTTTTTACTGCGTTCTTCAAAATGTCCTTTTTCATTCAAGACGCCGTGTGAATCCCAAAAAACATCGTTTTTTCACATCGAGGAACTTCTAACTCATTTCAACTGCCACGCTCTCAATACAACCATGTGCGTTTCTTTTCGGTTTTCCTTTGCGTTCTTACTATGTTGCTATTGCATTCTGTGAGTCACCAAGTTCCTCCTACGTTCTTACTGACTTTTTGCAACGTGTATAAACACCCCTTGAACTTAGTAGGATCGCAAGGGGCGTGATAGAAGTGCAGTAACAGCGCAATAGGAGCGCAATAGGCGCGTAGTAGCAAACCCTATGCATATCCAGACAGAAGTAGAACGTTTCCAACTCGTTCCAAAAGGTTTCCACTACGTTTCTAATACGTCAAAGGAGTTTCCGTTCTCGCCAGTACCTCGAACCTCTACGTTTGTTTTGAACATGTTCAAAACAAACGCAGAGGTTCGGGTTTCTTGGTCGTTCTTGGAGTTCCCAGTATCCTTGAGAGCTTCAATGGAATTAATGGAATTTCTGGAATTTCCAGTCAAAAAGTACCAGCATCGCCTCACTGAAAAAGGGGGAGTGAGTTTTCAAATATGTTCAAAAACCCACTCCCAACCAAATTTCAAGCGAACTTAAGGGGACTCTGACATGTCTCATTACGAGTCAATGACAACTCGCCGACTATTCTTGGTCGACAAGTACTCTTTGCGCAGTGAAATGAAGATATTAGGCACAGGAAACGACTTTACACTCTCCCGCCATATACTTCTATTATTTGCATACATGTACACCTAAGGCTGGATAAATGTATAGTAATTTCGGAATGAGAAAGTGAAAAGTCATCATGTCTTTAAATGCCGGCTTAACTAAACTAGTGTCCAAAAGAAACGATACCACGTCTTTGAGAGACCATTACAGAAAAACTTAACGACACAGAAATCTAGAATTGGTATTATTCCTTTGAGATTTCGTTCATTTAACATGTGTTCAAAATTCATTTCAATCAGTACTTTGCATTCATTTGTACAGGTCTGTATTGACGTGAGGGGTCTGAAAATGAAAATTTCATTCACACAAATGACTGAGACAAATGTTGAAAATGTCAAAAGAGGGGTCACTAAGTCACATTTGTATTCGTTAAGTTCATCCCGAGCGTCAGAACGGGCAAGTACACGTCTATGGGTTGATGACGTCAGACGTCGGATGACGTCAGAAGATAAGTTTTGTCATTCATCAAGGAGGCAATGGGCTGACTTGATGGACGCAAGTCAGAGCATAAAGGTCACTAATTCTTCGGTACACACGCTGTCTATACCATTGTTCTTGAAGATGCAAAATCTGCTCCCATATGAGAGCATGACCATTGCTCAGTCTCTCTGTTGCCAACGTAGAATTCGTCTGTTTGTTTACTCGTTGTTGACGCCTCAGGAACGTTTTGTGGTATGGACGACGTGTTCAGATATCATGAGTCTTCAATCACTTTTACCAAGTTTGTCTGCTTATCACGTGTCTCAGTGACGTCTTTGACGTTAACGTCGTAATGATGAATGGGTTTCAGAGATGAAATACCCGGATGTGGCGGTCTTCAATAAGCGTAATCACCTTCTTCTCGACCTGCATTTTGTCCGATCTCTATCACGTAACCGTTGCGTTAACCTGGTGACTGCTGTGCGTGCGCAACCGAACCTTTTGGCGTCGTCGGCGTGTGAGACTCTCTATGTGACAATTCCAACGGCTCTCTCACTCTCAATGGCTGTCAAAACCGATATTTTCTTGTGTGCTTTTTGTTGCTTTGATACCAACGTGTATGGTCAGCCGTTTTATACACTTTATCTGCAGTTGCAAACTATGCTACCTAAAATAATGTCATTCTCACAAAGTGAACCATTTCTTCGGATGTGATAAAATGTTCTCGGTATTTTCGATTGAATACACTGCATTTGGGATGTGGGATACGCAAAACCATGTGTTCATACGAAGAAAATCACTTTGTAAAAAGATATTTTTAAAAATTGATGGTATCGTTTCTTTTGGACACTAGTTTATATTTGAAATTACAAAACCTAATCTGATCATATTTCTGAGAAACACGAGTTTTGAGAAATCAGCGTTTTCGAATCTCGCAATAGGAGAGTCAAAAATGGCTTTTTGGCTTGTTTTCTTACACTAAACATCCGTCAACAAAGTGAAGTCCAAGAATGTAATTTATGTCGACAAATTATGAATTATTTAGATTTCTACATCTCATAAATTTTTAGCTTAAATGCCAACATTCTGGTCACAAACCACTTTCAAAAAGAGATTTCCTCACCCCAAGACTATTTTGACAGACATAATAATAAAAGTACCATACTCGTATGTATGAAGTTGGGAGTACTCATTTCTTAAACATGTGTTCGTCGAATACATTTAATAACTACTTTCTTAGACAGCAGTATTTCGTGTTATACTTTTTTAAAAATGTTGGGACGTTTCTTTTGCATATCAGTTTATATGATCAAACTGTTTTTCCTCCTAAAAGGGTATACTTATTACTTTATATTTCACCATTAAATGATGTCATGAGATTTGTAAAAAGGTGCCGTTGGTGCGATAATTTACCTTTGAATGATCGATATTCCTCTAATACAAATCGCTTTTTCTCAAATCCTCCTTCATACAATACATTCCTCATCGACATGAAGTAGAATTTCCCATCATCATAGTCGATATCAAAATGTTCCTCCAGGTGCCTTATTTTCTTTATCTTCATCGATTTATCAACACGATACAGTTGATCGTTTTGTGCTTGAAAGAAAAATGCTAAAAAGAGGAAATCATAAAAAAAGTAGTATTTTTGTACAAAATGATTTTATTGTCTTAAAAGTACTCTATAGCCAATGTTAATTTTGTTCTTCTAATTTCTAAATCTTATTTCTTTCTGTGTTTTCTCCCTTGAAGTCAGTTTATATGAAGTGCAATGTTACTGATTGCAAACACAAGCTATCATTCAAACCGAATACATGTGACAACTCTCTTCACATATTATTTGCACGAGCGAGGAACTGTTACTACTTTTCAACTAATAATCTCAAAAAGCAACTGCAGTTACAACTTGTTAATATCAACATTTGCTGCAATTTGATAAAAATAAAGTAGTTAAACACATCAACTTAAGCACTCAATTTTGCATGTAGATACCAGTGTCTGAAATAAGTTGGAAATGATGCTAGGCCAAAAGGCAATATTAATGAAACAAGAGTGCCCTGAGAGCGCAAGAACCCCCAGGTTCATTATCCTCTAAATGAGCACGTAAATCAAGTGTGTGACATTGGAAACATATAATGAATGCTGAAAAATGCCGACAGTCTGAAATTGAAAAGCATAGTGCTCTAATTTAAGGGACATAACTCAGAAAATAGCAATGCGATCGGTCCCAAGCGTATCACCAATGTATATCCAAAACATGTCTAAAGTTCCAGAAAGATTGATCAAAAGCTGTGGGAGGAGTTGATTTTTTAACACAGGTACCGTCAGCGCTCCGAGCGCTCTCAGTCAAGGGCGATTACTCTGGAAATATGAATTCGATCAATCCCCAAAATGCACATGCGTATTACCGATGTAAATCGTAAGCATTTGTAAAGTTTCAGAAAGTTTGGTCAAAAATTGTGGGAGGAATTGATTTCAAAACACAAGTACAAAACAGAGTGGCTGTGCCATGACAATAACCCACTTTGGGTTAAAAACTCGAAAGGTTAACGGTCCGGACCAAGTGCTACCAGGTCACAGCCCAACTTCCAATCGCAAATCATAACTTTTGCCAGTCTGCATTACTGGCTGGTTTAACTCTTGCGGTATTTCCCTCGCTTTGGTGTGTCAAGATAGTGAATCGCTGCACCAGAAATGCATAGCGGGCCTGGATTTCTAAACACAGATTTCTTAAGGAAATAGTGCAAGGCCTAAATCAGCTAGTAATGGAGACTGGCAAGAGTTATCCCTTGCATTTGGAAGTTGGTTCCGGCCTGGCTGACCGGCCTTATTTCATACAGTGTTGATACCACAGGTTGAAACCTCAAGTTGTAGCAATATTCCATACCGTGAAAACAGGTCTTGATCTTTATAGATCAACACCTTCGACCACTACACCTATAAATAATGTTTACCGGTTTTATGACGCCTCGATTTCTTAACAGGAACATCAGTTTTCCCAAACAATTCTGATTTCGTCTCATGAGTCCTTCTATTAGTTCCAAGTGACTTTGAGTACACATTATTGGATTTATTCCTAGGGGCATTCCTTTCCTAAATCAACGTCGATTTCACCACATTAATCTTGTAATTAGTTCTAGGCGACTTTGAGTAAACGCTGTCGGTTTTATTCCTAGGGGCATTCCATTCCTTAAGCAACGTCGATTTCGTCACATGCATGTCTTCAGAAGCACCAGGTGACTGAGAATCTCTTGATGATGTTTTCAATGGAGCATCTCTTTGCAGAAGCAACGTTGGTTTCATTTCAGCTAAATAATATACTTATTAGAAGAGTTATCTGAAAAAGTTGACCTGCGGGAGGGGGGGGGGGGGGGGGGGGGGGGGGGGGGGGGGGCTTACTCATCCTCAAAAGGTACTTTGGATAAACGTTGCAATATTTGTCTACGCATTAGACGTTATTGTACTCAAACATCCACTTGCACTATCAGAATTTTCCAAAAATAAACATCCTATCTTCACTTCTTACAAAGTTTATAAAGACAGTTGTGTTTATTGTCATTGTCAAGTTAGATACGTCAGACACGATACTTGGAACTTACATGCAAACGTTACGTACATCATCAGAATACTCTCTCACGATGTTATTTGGAACGTCTTTCAGGTTGAAAAACACTAATCCCCAACTAGCCCCCCTGTTGCTACGGGCCTGCTAGTAATCAGTGAAAATCTAAGTATTATCAACAATGTTTTGTTTATTTAAATGCAGTTAAATTTCATGAACCACTTTCATTTTATAGCTCAACTGTTAAATGATCATAGTGAAAAGTTCAAGTTTCAATAAGTAAATATGTTAGTCAAGTAAAGTGTTATTTGATGACAGTAATAACAATATATACATACATGACGACAAACCTCAATAACATGTATGTAATAGTGCTTGTTTTAATCTTACATCAACAAGGTATTCATTGAAGATATTCATTACCTTAGGATGAGCCTTAGCATAGTGAACTCCCTTATTTTATAATTTGTCAACAGGTTTATTTTACCCGATTCCAAGCCAGTTACCAAATTGAACAAGTGAACAGATGCATGTAACATCTTGGTAAGGCGGGGTTTACACTACTTCCGTTTTTTGGATGCGATGCTTTAAAATAATGGCACCAGTACGCAACACGTTATTTTTAATGAGGTGTCATACACTACGTCCGTTTTTTTCTTGAGTTGCAATGCGATGCGATGCAATGCGATGCGAAAAAAATAGAACCTGTTCTATTTCATTCTCATTGCATTCACAATCACATTGGAATTCCCTATATGACGTCATATTTTCATTATCTGAAAGGGGTATTTCCCACCACGTAAAGGCAAAGCAGTCATACCAAAACTTATGCCAACAGACATCTTTACATCAATACATACAAACATACATGTGTACTTTGATACATCGGTACGTACACACATACATTCGTACATAAATACAACAGATTCCATACATAAAACATGTACATACACCCATTGTACAAACACCTACAGTAATTACATACATCTGTACATACATACATTATAACGTATGGAACTAAAACAACGCACGTATGATATTTGCGTGTAGTGTAATCCCCAATTGGCATGTGTCAACGCAATGTGACTTATTCGGACGCAGAATAAATCCCACCTGTACACAATAATGGATGTCAATAAAACTACTCATTTGACTTAGGCGGGGTTTACACTATGTCCGTTTTTTGGAAAATAATCGCACAAGAACACAACACGTTATTTTCAATGAGTTTTCATACACTACGTCCGTTTTTTCCATGCGTTGCGATGCGATGCGATGCGATGCGATGCGAAGAAAATAGAACCGCATTGGAATTCCCTATATGACGTCATATTTTCATTATCTGAAAGGGGTATTTCCCACCACGTGTAGGGAAAGCATTCATAAAAAGATTAATCCAAAAGATATCTGTACATCAATACAATCATATAAACATACATTCAGACTTGTACACATACATACATACATACATATATACATACATACATAAATACATACATATTCTATACACCTGTACATACACCCATTGTACATCACATACAGTTATTTCATACATCTGTATTTACATATATATACGTGTACATACATTTTTACAACATGGAACTAAATGATATTCGCATTAAAATCGCATGCAAAACGCGTGTAGTGTAAACCCCCAAATCGCATGCGTCAACGCAATGCGATTTATTCGGACGTAGTTTAAACCCCGCCTTACTAATTTTATTGACTGGGTATTGATAGGGCAATACAACAAAGAAGGTGCTTAGGGCATCTAAGTATTAAAGTAAACTGAGGTGCAAAAGAAAGTATATCACTCAGTTGTATTTATCATATGTATAATTTTCAAAGTCACATATCTCGAGTTTTCGACGTCGTATTCAAAAACTGACTAGTTTGGCAAATTAGTCCAAAACATTAAATCAGTCAAAGAATACCTCTACGCATTTTTCAAAAAAATTTAAGATTAAAAAAAAATTAAATTTTGAAATTCTCCCAAATTAATTTTGACAAAACACAACTGTTCATCGACATATAACACATACTCTGTGTGAAAATCAATAAATGTGCCTCGTCCTGCACACATTTACAACATGTTGAACATGGTAGGGGTCATGTTGGTGTAAATTTCATTTCTTACCCCCGTCTACTTTAAATAGTGATATTTAAGTTAAAAAATAAAACAGTCACTCATTAAGTCATTCAAACTACTGCCGAAAGGTGTTATTGTATCGTGCCATAATCAAATGCATCTAAGTTCTTTAAAATATTGAATTAATTAACAACTGAGTGATATACTTTCTTTTGCGTCTCAGTTTAGCATTGCGAATACAAATATTCTGAAAGAGCAGAGTATTAAACTAACGGATTGTCTTATTTGGAAACACTGAGAGTTTATTTAAATGTAAGATATCGATGATTAGGAAATTTAACATTACAAATAACGTTCGTTTTAGTATAGACATTGTTGATCAAAGATTAGCATTTGACTTACGTTTGTGTGATCTAAAGAAGAATTTCCACTGCCCATGAGGAGTTTGTGTGTACTTATGTATTTCTGATGATTGCAGAGCACAGAACTGTCGTCCCTTATTGTGCCATACAGACTGACATCTGGCAGTTTGTGCACAACGCTGAACACAGCGAATGACACTGTGACGTTTGCTTGGGCGTACAATTTCAGCAGTATACGAATCTCCAATTCTTTGAAAAACCAGGAAATTATAGATACCTTCCTGCAAATCAGAAAAGACCAATGTAAAGATGTAAATGTTAACATTCAGCAACACATTGTATATATTTTGCAGTTTCTTCTATACTTGTTTACTTGATTCATTTGCACTCATCCAGAAGTAAAACATATCTCAGGCGTAAACCTATTGGTAAGTAAATACAATTTTCAAACACCATCCTTTATCAAATTAAACGTCGGTAAATATTAGCTATAGGCGTTATTGCAGATAAAGAAAAGAAAAAATTATTAGAATATAAAACAAAGCCAGCATAAAACAGTCTTGATAACGACAGCAATTAATTTTTCATGGAGAAAAACATGAGCCAGAAACATGAGAAATTTCACCTTTTTCATGTTCACTGTCATTGTAACGCAAATAACTGTACTCAGAGAGATCATCCCATGAAAAGTATTCATTTTAACACTCTACTGTAAGTTATTGAGCTTTTTGTCTGCAAAAGGTTCTGAAACAAAGGAAAAGTGAATATTGAATTTCATATTTACATAAAAATGATTCCTTGGACTTGTCTTCAGTATATTTATACTGAAAAGAAATTAACGTCCCCACATTTTAAAAAGAGTAAACAAATGAAATATTGATGTCGGTGAAAATTATGGAAGCGCAAATTATCATCTAATTAGACGAAAGTATCATCTAATTAGACGAAAGTATCATCTAATTAGACGAAATTATCATCTAATTAGACGAAAGTATCATCTAATTAGACGAAAGTTTCATCTAATTAGACGAAAGTTTCATCTAATTAGACGAAAGTTTCATCTATATTTAATTAGACATTTAAAAAAGTACTTTATTAGATAAAACTATCGTCTAATTAGATAAAACTATCATCTAATTAGATTAAGCTATCCTCTAATTAGACGTTGTGTAAATTTTTTCTCACTGCTGGCAGCAATGCGCTTCCATACTCTTATGGACGCGCATTGCTGCCAGCAGTGAGAACAAATTTAAGTTAAAAACTTAAGTAAAAACTTGAGTAGAAACTTAAATTAAAAAAAGATATCGTCAACATAAATAACCCTTTGATTTAATGTGTTGACGCATCATTACTGTAAGACGTCACAAAAAAGTCAAAAATCGTTTTTTAACAATTCTATCTCGTCTACTTAAGGAGATTCCAAAATCGACGATTTCTTAAAATGTGTCCTTCTCAGAGATATGAACATATAATGTTTTGAAACAAAATCAATGTTTGCAAAACTGAATTTGATTCCAATAGGTGATGAAGTGATAATAGTGGTTGGTGTGAAGTTAATAGGTCTAGTTTAGGAAATGGCCGGGTCATCAAAACATCATGTGATTGTTGATGAACTGACTGCTTAAATAGTGATCAACAGCACACTGCAATGTAGAACGAACGGGAACATCAAAAAGTCCAGAGGAAGGCCGGCTGCACAAGAACAAGAACTCTGCATCTTTGAACTGTGTGTACCAGACTGGAAAGTCCAGGAACTCTGCATCTTTGAACTGTGTGTATCAGACTGGCAAGTCCAAGAACTCTGCATCTTTGAACTGTGTGTACCAGACTGGCAAGTCCAAGAACTCTGCATCTTTGAACTGTGTGTACCAGACTGGCAAGTCCAAGAACTCTGCATCTTTGAACTGTGTGTACCAGACTGGCAAGTCCAAGAACTCTGCATCTTTGAACTGTGTGTACCAGACTGGCAAGTCCAAGAACTCTGCATCTTTGAACTGTGTGTACCAGACTGGCAAGTCCAAGAACTCTGCATCTTTGAACTGTGTGTACCAGACTGGCAAGTCCAAGAACTCTGCATCTTTGAACTGTGTGTACCAGACTGTCAAGTCCAAGAACTCTGCAAGAACACTGTACCTTTTACACCTTTGATATCAGATGATGGAAAAGTCTCAACAAGTAACTGCTGTTCTCCATGCCGGTACCGCCCCAAGCTGAAGGCTTAGGTCACTGAGCCAGGCTGCACATTTACGTTCTACTGTTACCAACCAGTTAACTTTAAAAGGCTGTTAACTTAACGTTAAAGTTGACTCACCTCAAGACCGAGGCTAACTGTTTAACAGTGTGGTTAACTCACCTCAAGACCGAGGCTAACTGTTTAACAGTGTGGTTAACTCACCTCAAGACCGAGGCTAACTGTTTAACAGTGTGGTTAACTCTCCTCAAGACCGAGGCTAACTGTTTAACAGTGTGGTTAACTCTCCTCAAGACCGAGGCTAACTGTTTAACAGTGTGGTTTACTCACCTCAAGACCGAGGCTAACTGTTTAACAGTGTGGTTAACTCACCTCAAGACCGAGGCTAACTGTTTAACAGTGTGGTTAACTCTCCTCAATACCGAGGCTAACTGTTTAACAGTGTGGTTTACTCACCTCAAGACCGAGGCTAACTGTTTAACAGTGTGGTTAACTCACCTCAAGACCGAGGCTAACTGTTTAACAGTGTGGTTAACTCTCCTCAAGACCGAGGCTAACTGTTTAACAGTGTGGTTAACTCTCAAGATGGCGTTCGTGTCTAACGCTGCTTTCATGATGCCAGTTCATCAAAGGAAGGATAGGGTTTACCGGGACTTAATTTTGATGTTGGACAATATACTAATCAGGAACTACCATTACGCAATCGGTTTGAGAGAGCTTCGATGACATACCTTTGTGATATTTTACAAGGTGATTTGCAGCGTCCGACAAGAATGGGAACACACTGACCGTCGAACAACAACAAAAATGTAATATTCGGTAAGCTAACGACAGGTTAAGATTTAAACGGCCATTAGCAGTTAACTGGCGTTTAAAGAACCGAGGTTTAAACAACCGTACACAGAGTTAGAAAGCCGAGCTGCTGCCCTCACACAGGTCTCCATAAAAGCTCCATTGTTACGCTGATTCAAGTACCTCTCTTGTTGTGTAATGCGTTCTGTTACAAGAAGTGCAGAACAGGGTTAAGTGTCGGTCAAATTAGATGAGTGTTGACTTGAAACAGAGGTTATGTCGGATTTGATCTGAGTAACATGTGGTGAGAGAATGCGACCTGCGATGATAATCACATAAAATAATCATTTAAAATATGTTGATGAAATGATAACATTACTTACATTTTGAGGCGCATTCTGTATTTCATAGGATACATACATACATACAGTGTATAGGGGCTTGAGTTTTTACTACAGAACTCGATAGCTTGCATGATCTTGTTTAGTTTATGTTATGACCATTGCCATGGTGACATATAACATAATAAACAAACTAATCAAACACTAAGAGATCAATTGCATTGCTTGCTTGGATATACTATACAAAATATGATACCCATAAAATTAAAAACTCAAGTTTGGATCAACATTATTTAAAATTTATATCTGTCTTGTATTTCAATCATAAACATTATTATATCTATCTATCTTGTCGCCAAAATTGATGACTTTAACAAATATAATGTACTTTAGCATTGGACGAGAACGTAATCATAACATGAGCAGAATGTTTTGGATAGATTTAGATAGAAAAGACATGGCTGTTTTTGTGAATGAAAATTGACATATTATTCATACTAGAGAAATATACACTTCACTTACCTTTATCTGTGTTCGGATAATGCAGTTATGTTGAAGTGCTTTCTGTCATGGTTTTGTCCACTGAACACACCTTTCACAACTAGTTTGATACAGAAATATTCCTTAAACCGTTTGAAACTGGTTTTCTGTGAAGCTGATGAATAAGCAATGAACGGAAATTTGAAGATACATTCTCATAAACCAGTTTGACAAGATAACAGAGACATAAACAATCACTGATTACATCTGTCTGCACAGTATCCGTAAATGTCTATCAGAAAGATTGTTTATCACAGAGAATCGTTAACTATTCCATCATCGATTGTGACAGTTGACAAGGACATACAAAATTCAAATTTATTAATATTAAAATGTTTCATGCTGAATTTAGGTATCTGTTCACCATAGGGGGTCGTGAAATTACATTCTTATTATTATTTCATGATCACTAATGAATTAAATATTTCATATTTACACATATGTTCAACACAGTGAGTGAAAGGCGAACCATGAAACACTACAATTTTGTGATCTTCCGTTTGTCAGTTTACTCTCGGCACTGCAATATCTTAAGACATTCATTACCTTTCTCCTTCTTAGAGCACAGTCAAATGCTTTCGTCCAATCATTTGATTGTATTGTGGTCACGTGGAGTACAATTTTATCCCGATAGATGTACAGTTGTCTGGTTGCGTTTGAGTATCATGGTCATACAACTGGTTCACAGACAAACAAACAATTTCAACTGATTGTTTTAATTATGCGGATAATACACAATTAAACACTTATTACATTGACAAAAGAAATGGAGTGTTCCCTTTCCGAAAGGTAATAGTCGCTTCCGTCGACGGGGGTTTTCCATTTTTGGGAGCTTGAGATTCTAAAAGAAGAGCATATAAAGTATGTAAATAAAGTAAGTAATGTAAGGTCAAGAGGATTTTGCAAGTGTATTTCCTTTATATCACGAGTAAGTGAAACAGTGACATGGGTCAAACTATGTAACCAATGTTTGAATATATAATAGGTTGTTCTATTTTTGTTTTCCCTCATGATATAACAAATAGTATGCAGAAGTTATAAAGAACGACATAAACATGAGAAGAAAATTATATAAAACTGTTTACCGTTTTTGAGTGTTGAGAATGGAGGCTACATTGTCGTCTCACTGAAACCCCTGTATTGTAACACAGCGTCCAGGCGATGTCCAGTACGACGTTACATAATAAATCCTTTGCCATAGACAGTTTGGTACAATTTCGTTGTTGCAGTAACCTGAAATAATGTATGTGTAATATATTATTAGCATATGTAACAATCGATATCACAACTCGTAAATTGATAAATACAGCTCAACAAACATTTTAAAATGATGGGAAAATATCTGAAATACAAAAACAATAACTGTTATTAAATAAATCAATTTCATGAAAATTAGTAATGAATTTTTAAAATACACATTTCAAAAAGTAAGGCGTAAAAAAGTAAAGTTACCTTTCCTGATGGATGGTGTTCCATGATGAAGCCATTGTGTGAACTGATTCAGTCTTTATGGCAATGAAATGTATTAGTGCTCAATATTTCTGAAAAAAGCGTGCTTATCATGCTCTTGATTAAAGCACGAGGCTTATGCTGTAGCACGACTCGTACGTTTTATATAAAATGTACGCCTCATGCACCTCGGACAATTTAAGAAATTCAGTGCTCACAGTGCTGATGGTGACGTCAATGTCCCTAACATTTGCATATGAAAATGAGAAATGTCAATGTTTTGCATGTTGTGTTCGAGAGAATGTTTCCAAAATTCATTTGAAATATATTCATTTTAAGATATATTTTTCAAATGCTCAGTTGACAGTGCTCAAAGATAGATAGAGCACTCGTAGCAGTACATTATCGCCTCGCACAAACCCTCTCAACCCGTACATTTATCTCCCGATAATGTACTGCTACTCGTCCTCTATCTATTACATGTTACAGCAAACCTCTTGAAGTGTGCAGGTATCCAAAAGTGAAAAACGAGTTGCTACAATTGTACATTATGTTTCCCCCTTTAATTTTGAATTGATAATGTTCAAGAGTGTCCTGTCACCGTTGATTACGTCGATCTTGAATATATTGTTATGGATAAAATGATTTTATAAGGCCTTTATTTGAAATATACGCCTTGAAATGTCTCAGCTATAATTTCTAAATGACCAAAACGAAATTTGTAAACTATTAATACAAGTATGTAAATAAAAATAAGCTGAGATTTCTTTCTTTATGAATTTTGTTGATGTTGGTTGTTACGATATACATTTACTATATCTACATGTACACCCTCGGAAACAAGCCTTAAAATACGTGTGACCTTTAAAGTCATGTTTTATTAATGTATACATGTAGTTGCTTTGATTTTGATCTTAAGAGTGATAATATCGACGGTAAACAAATAATAGAGTGAATGCAGAGATTACTCTAATCATGAATTGTGATTTAGAAAAATAGGACTACGCTGTAAAAACTGAAGACGTGATCGCATTGCAACTTTTATTAATTTTATTAATTTGCAAAGATCCATGTGCACATGTGTGCACAATTTGAACACATCGTATACCGCAAAAGAAACGTCACCAACTTACTATACAAAATGCAAGATACCATATTTCCTCTATTAGGGGCGTTGGCCCTTATTAACATGGGTTGATTTTAACCTCGGGCGCTTATTGGAGGCCCGTCGCTTATTGGAGACCTGGCCCTTATTTTATTTGTAGGTTATAACGTGATATACGTGATAACCTCTGATAGCTGACTAACATTTCTTAGAATAACACAAACTCCTCGCCATTTGACGTGAACCGAATCTAGCTGGTAGTTTAACCTACCTGCTGCCTGGGAACATATGCTCGAATATATCTGTGGAAGGGAGTGTTCATTGATGCAATATACACCGGGCCTCTATTAGAGGCCCAGCCCTCATTTGAGGCCCAATTCTTAATCACCTTTAGGTACTTTCAATAACTGCTTTCTCCGGTCGCAGTATTTTATTTTTTACACTGTGTAAAAATATGGCGACGTTTCTTTTGTGGTTGAGTATATGTACATGGTGTCGTGCGATCTCAATTGCACATGAGAGTTATATTTCCCAATTAACAAATATTGAGGGGGTTATCTTAGTGCAATTTTACAAATGTGCATATCAGCAGACTTTGAGAGGGTTATGTAGGTGCACTTTTACTTATGTACAAGTCTTCTTTGTGTGTAAAAATATTATAAAAAATGTAACAGTCAGTGTCAGTATCTTACCTGCAAAATGAGTTAAGTATGTCCGTGCAATGTACTTGAAATATTGTATATTTCAATTATAAAATACAGGAGATCCATATCGCGACTACGTCCTTCTTCAGATGAAGTGGCAATAGCTACATGTATATAAATATATAAATATGACTTTGTGTACCAATGCCAATGTAATATAACATAGGTTACAATAGAAAATCTGATAGGAGTAAACTGTTTGGGAAGATAATGATTATGTTGTTGTCGATGATATTTGGATAGAAAACTTTTAAAGTAAAGTAAATCTTAACTGTTATGATAACTACGGTAAACATGTTTAGAAATGAAACAGTCACACTTCTCTTCGATTTTGCGACACAAATGGCGCACATCATGTATGCTATGTACTGCATTCATCATACTTCTTATTAATGTTAAAAAATGTTACTTTGTCCTTTCAAATGTTTACGTGAATAATAATGTTGATTACGAGTATTTTTGTAAGACCATCCGACTTTCCCAAGGGAGGAAACAAAAATAGCGCCGTGTTCGATCAATGAAAATTATTTTTAGCAGTACAATACATTGCTAGTATTCTTTTTAGTGCCCTGTATTAACACTACCAATCTAGATAACTATCTAATGATAACTTGTTTAAATTATAACTGAAACATGTTTTAAACATTCCTAAATTCCAAGTCCTAGATACTTTTTCGATGACGGATCCTGACAACAGCAGTATATTTTCACAGTATTTACATTACGAAGAATCAAGTCGACATGATCAATGATCTTGGTTGTACCGCATTTGTTCATTGTATGTAAAATAGAAGCATTTTAGGTTTCTCATATATAATTGGACAAAACTTAAATGAGAAAAAAGCGTCCATAAAATCAGTCTATACCATTCGCGAAGCATCACGGGAAGTAATTTCGCGTCTACATTTGTAAACATATCAAATTCTATACAAGACAACGATTAAAAAAAATAATTAAATGACTTGTTAAACAATATGAAATGTGATAATTACAAAACCCCTCGTATCAGAAGTTTTCGAACAGGAATATTTTCTGGAGAAGAACTTCTTTAACGTATACACGACGTTTCGGAGTACATGCTCACTCCTTCATCAGGTGGAATGTAAGGAAAATAAAAATGTGATACATCTATATAGCAAACAAAACAATGGCTAAAATATTATTAAACGCAATGGAAGCATCTTTATATTTCTCTGGAGATACGGAAAGCATTTCACTAACAAATACAACCAAATTAAACAAGAGAGAGAAAACTTCTACTCGTATATTTAAGACGTTAGGAACTTTATGAAGGGCAGACTCAAAATGTAGCTTAACATTGGATTGCATGACTGTTTTGCACTGTAACCCTCCGGTTGACGGTATAGTGTAACCAAACCAAATAATGTATTTGTACCAAAATCTCTCTATTTCTCTATTGAAAAAGGGTTAATATTCTTATTTTCGCCCTCTTTGTACATTATATATCATCTTGCTCCATGTTTTTGTTATAAATGAACATGTATAATTTTGTATTTTTGCTCACTCAAATGTAAAACAAATTCCCCTACGGGTAAAAAAGCAGTCTGATTAAAATCGACCTTGTTCATAGGAATCAAATTTGCAAAATAATGCAGCTATGGGGATACGAGAATGATCTGTAGATTTCTCACCACAAGGTCGGTTTTCGAGAGAATCTCCTTAGTATATGAGTTCCTATCCCGGTAGATGTACTATTTGGCAATTTTTATTTCTCGGAAAAGCGTCATTTTTTAATCAGACTGAGTAAAAAAGATTTGTATTATCCATATGTTTTGAAAATATCATCTCACAGTCACTCAAGTACAACAATATGACATTCTCGCTTGAGTATTCATCACTATATTTTCTTTTAATATCCGTGATATGATATGAGAAAGGAGATGATTAACATTATTATTTATATTACATGTTGCTGGTAGAATACCACACTCCATCAGAGTAACAAATGAGAAGTCGTTAGCACATATTATCATGTTTCATTAATGAAATCGTGGAATGAAACTAATATGTTATATGTTATAATGTGTATATCATTGTATGTTAACGACATGAATGCCTGAAAATCTCCCCAGTGAAAGCGGTGAATATATCGATATTCAGAGGCGTAAACATACTATGAGAGTCATTAAATTAAGAGAAATATGCAAACATCATCTTCTAGACATAGGCTGGCTACCCAACGTCCATCCTGGTTCCCTGGGTCAGTTACGCTACCCCACAGTGGCCCAGGTATGGAGTGTCTAATGGAGGCGACCAGTGCAGAAAAGAAAATAGCGGACACGGTATGTATTAACATAGCGACACACGAGAACAGATAGATAATAGTTTTTCTTGGCTTATTCATTGGTACAGTGTGAAACATTGAATCCCATTGTGCATCCTGGTTCCCTGGGCCAGTTACGCTGTGCCACAGTGGCCCAGGTCAGGAGTGTCTAATGGCGGCGCCCAGTGCAGAAAAGAAAATGGCGGACACGGTATGTATTAACATAGCGACACACGAAAACGGATAGATAACAGTTTTTCTTAGCTTATTAATTGATACAGTGTGAAACATTGGGTCCCATTGTGCATCCTGGTTCCCTGGGCCA
Source organism: Gibbula magus (assembly GCA_936450465.1). Lineage (NCBI taxonomy): Eukaryota > Metazoa > Mollusca > Gastropoda > Trochida > Trochidae > Gibbula > Gibbula magus. The sequence goes on along the minus strand of OW388292.1, from coordinate 78,966,408 downwards.
GTTACGCTGCGCCACAGTGGCCCAGGTCAGGAGTGTCTAATGGCGGCGCCCAGTGCAGAAAAGAAAATGGCGGAAACGGTATGTATTAACATAGCGACACACGAAAACAGATAGATAACAGTTTTTCTAAGCTTATTAATTGATACAGTGTGAAACATTGGGTCCCTTTTTGCATCCTGGTTCCCTGGGCTAGTTACGCTGCGCCACAGTTGTCAAGGTCAGGAGAGTCTAATGGCGGCGCCCAGTGCAGAAAAGAAAATAGCGGACACGGTATGTATTAACATAATGACACACAAAACGGATAGATAACAGTTTTTCTTAGCTTATTAATTGATACAGTGTGAAACATTGGGTCCCATTGTGCATCCTGGTTCCCTGGGCCAGTTTCGCTGCGCCACAGTGGCCCAGGTCAGGAGTGTCTAATGGCGGCGCCCAGTGCAGAAAAGAAAATGGCGGACACGGTATGTATTAACATAGCGACACACGAAAACGGATAGATAACAGTTTTTCTTAGCTTGTTCATTGATACAGTGTGAAACATTGGGTCCCATTGTGCATCCTGGTTCCCTGGGCCAGTTTCGCCTCGCCACAGTGGCCCAGGTATATATATATATATATATATATATATATATATATATATAATAGAGTGTTTGTTCAAGTGTACGGCCAGTATATATTCAAATGGTAGTTAAAAAATAAACATTTAAAAAAGTTTTACAAGTATACAGTCACAACTATTAAAAAAAGACACAGAGCCATTTTTAACATCTCCATCATGTTTCATTGGTATCATCAGACAGTTGTGACGTTACGATGTCACAATGATAGTGACCTAATAATGGTGTGACGTCATAATACAGCAAGCGGTAGAGTCGTTCAATTGATTTTTTGAAATTTTAAGCTAGTGTCTCTTGACATCAACTTAAAGAAAACCCAAGTTGTTGAACGTAGGTTAGGCTTTCCGATTACGTCTTTCTTTTATCAACACTTAGTGATAAAGGTAATGACAAGAGTTTATGAATTATCAACTTGTTTTTATATAAGAATGCCACGTTTCGGTAAAGGTTATTATACTGTCATCAAGCAATGGATATGTACAGAGTAACGTGAAGGGTATATACACATGTTAGGATAGTAATAGAAACAACACAGGAAGTACATAAAGAAGATTAAGAATGTAATAAACTATGACGCAGACGAGATGTACAGACATGAGGATTTACAATGGAAACAAAGCATGGTTAATGAAGCCAGAGTGTTTGAGGGAAGCAGATTGCGCTGATAGCCTGTGCAGAAGATAGTTAAACTAGTTCATTGTGAGATGTAGGTATGGTATCCTCGGTCACGTTTCAGTGACGGCTAGTTGCGGCGATTGCATAAGCTCTCTTGTAATATGGGGTGAAATATTGGTGGTTGTTGGAGACAATCTTAACATTGTCCCATTTGATTCTATGTTGTAACCTTTATCATTAAAATTCAAGTATGTACATTTTAGTAAGCTGGTCATTAAGTCCAAATAACAAAAAGAGTCAAAGCTATATCTTCTTTGAGATATCCCTTGATCTAATTACACAAGCGATATCTTCTATGAAACAAAGTTTATATCACTTAGTCTTGAATTACTTGAACGAAATTGAGCTCATAAAATTTTGGTCAGTGTTTCCTTTGAGAAGGCTTGTGATCGCTGTTTCCAGATTCATGGCGTCCAGTGATGTGATGGACGCCTCAAGGGGTCGTCCGGTTGAGGCTCTTATAGCTTGAAGCTCAAGCATCAGGGCAAGCAGCTGTATGGGATTACTTAACAAAATCATCCCTCGCGTCTTCATATATTTCTCAATCCCACCTTTTATGAGCGCTTCCTCCACCATCCAGCAGCAGTTGGTAAACACTGTCCATTTTCCATCATTCTTGAAGGAATCCCACCAGGTCTGAATAGCAGCTTCATCTAGTTTCACTCTTCTTGGGATCTCGATTATGTAATCGGGGTCACGTGCCTCGTCCTGAATATCCTTCTCCAGTGTGAGAGTTGGGGTTCCAGGTGCTTTAGGATTTATACCTTTCCCTCCCTTAGGCCACCAGCTGATGTACGTGCCGTTGGACAGCTTTATGGACCCGTGGCCTACTAATTTGGCGCTGGGCTTAGGAAGCCATATGTACACTTTTATAGTCATCTGGAAAGTAAATTCAATTCCTATAGCCATTTGGTTATGTACAAATATACAAATATACATTATTGCGACATGTGGATTCCCTGAAGTTTGGCAAAAAAAATTTTGTTTATGAAAACAAACTTTTACAAGCATATTTAATCGTACATATGCGTAGATATTCAATTATTCGGGCGTAAAATCTTTCAGAAGATTTTAAAGGGGCTGTAGCACGTTTTTTCTTCTTCAAATTTCCCATTTATAATGATAGCATATTTCATTTAAAATATCTAAATCTGAACTAAAACATCTAATGGCGGCCATTTCATAGGAACACTTTTGATTATATCAAATTACAAAAACGATTCCCATGGCTTTTCCGAACCACGTACACTCATTTTTTAACTTCATTTTACTAAGAGAGAAGGTTGTTTTAGTATTGGTGACATTATTTTTCAAATCCATTTCATCGACTTATTCGAGCGAAAAAACGTGCTACTGCCCCTTTAAAGGGTTACTATAAGGAAGTATTAATAAACATCGTAAGAAATTATACAATATGGTAAATCTTTGCTTCTACTCACCTTGTATTTTTTTTTATCAAAATCGACCCTAATTGTCAACAGACGTAGTGTAACTATCCCCTTTGCAATGCAAAACGAAAGTATGTTGTTTTCACGGAATTCCCTGGTAGTACATGTACAAACAGGATTTAATATTGTATTGAATCATATATTGACTCCCGCTCTTAAAGCTAACACTAACACTAACACTGACGCAACTCCTTGAATGGTCTGCTGCGAGGTATTCACGTGTCCTCGCTTGAGTAGTTGAACTTCCCGTCTTTCAGGCCAGCTCGTAGACACCGTTAACGTTTCACTAAACTAAATGCCTCCTTACACTTACAACAATAATGGAATAGTTAAAAAATAACCCTTAGCCTAACCAGTGTTACTATTAGGCTATGTCAATGTCAAAGTAATGTATTTGTAATGAGGCCAAGAGCCCATATACAATAAATACCACATACAAATGCATATTTTGCGGGACATGTCCGTAACAGATAATCAGTTGACTGCCATCTACCTTTAGTATATCTTAGTGGCAGGATATCACATCTAAATTTGATGTAAGTTGAACGCACCTTGTTGTCTGTTACAACATACAGGTATCTTTCTGGTTCAAATGTGAATTTATATTCTTTATATGTCGCATATCTGGAGCTGTTATTCAAAGTAGACATTCAACTTTGATAAAATTAATTTATCAATGAGCCTTTAAATAATTGTAGAAAAGGAAATTCATCACCCACAGATTGCAATTGATTAATCCAGATATATCCAAAGCCATGAGAGAACGAAATATTCTTTGTTAACAACAACCAAATCTCTTTTTTCCAATGTCATCAAAATGCATTAACATATTATAATCTTTCTTTGGTAATCTGCACTCATTTTCAGCAATATAAACCAATATCGTAAAATACAGAAGTACGCGTTTACACATGTTGGGTAGCGACCACATTCGCCGGATATAGTAGAATTTGGGGTTTGTTTTCCAACCTTTAAAATTTGTTTGCTGGCTAGAAATTGTACTTTTTCGAACGATTCATACGGCTTTACTCCACATATTTAAAATTCATATAATACATTAGCAAAACTAGGGTATTAAAGATGTCTAAGTATATTTTCGGGTCAACCGTCCCAAACTTATTTAGCTTCCCAATGATTTCCATCAGCGCTCGTCTCTCCCGACTTGCCAGGTCTGAAGTACATTTTATCATTTTTCAATTACTTGAAAACTATCATTATAAATTGGAAATTAAAAAAAATATGTTTTGCAAAAAAACGTGCTACTGCCCATTTAAATGTATGTGAGGCTGCATATGTATGTGTTGAAATTAATTTTACAACATGAAGTGCTGGTTTACCTTTTGATCTCCCCACCAGAGACTGCGTACACAGCCAGTATCCCCCCATCGACTCTGATTACGTCGAAAAACAATTTGTAGATCCTGCTCCCAGGAAAATAAGTACGTTTTGCAAGTTTCAGATGTTTGGGAGTCTTTCGAAGGGTATACTCGACCACTTTGCCATCCACAGTTGTAAGGCACCGTATGTATTGGTCTGTAAAATTTAATGAATGAAGCAAAATATGAATATGAATTTTTATTTCATTTTTTTAATTTGAGACATTCAACTTGGACAAATAATTGTTTGATTAGTAATCGAAACTTTTATCCCCAAAAACTGCCACAATGAAATCTCCATTTTGAATATGTACATATACACATCCTTCGAAATATTTTATAGGCTTATCAAGATGCCCTTTTAACGCTCTCCTTATTGTATAAATGATCGTGCCATTGACTGATGAAATTGATAAAATTACCTCGAAATTCTAAATGAAAAACGCTGAGAGATAGTTTTATTTTCCCGAAACTTTTCTTATTTTCTCCTTTGTAACCGACCGAGTTCAGGATGCCCTTGTGTTGGTAGTAAACAGTTCTGAAGATGATGACATATCAACAAGTTAATGCTCACCCAATTCTGAACACACTCTTAGTCCTTGTATGTTAGGAAGATGTATACTTACATAAAAGGGGTTATTTAAATGGAAGTTACAAGGATGATGCAAATACGTACATGTGTGTATTCTGGCTGTCGCCCATTATATTTTTTCTTATAAAAATAACTGATTAAAACATCGTTTTAATTTCATTTTCGTTTGGTTATGTTGGTAGGTCAAATACAATGAATACATTGTCAATAAACATGAATTAAAATTCATCTTAAATCATATTTGACACTGTGTTCAATGACCTTTAGTGAAAAGAGAATAATCAAATACCTGTTTGATCTGTCAAGTTGAAAGTGTTCAATATTAAATATTCTCAGTTTTGATGGAAAAGGTTTCTTTGTTTTGAGATAGAAACTTCTGAGGATATTATCATAATTTGTATTAACACATCCAACTATTATTATATGATTCCTTCGATCCACCATAATTCTGTACGAGTCCTTGAACGATCCTGTTGAATGGAAATACAGAGATTAAATAACATGAGAATTCCATACATAGCTATTCTATTGATAACATGAGCGGGATTGGAAGTAGCTTGCTTGGTATACATACGTCGGGAGTGGTCTGTGTATAGAGGTCTGGGGTTCATAACAGGGCATGGGGTTAGAATGGATCTAGAGGTCCGGGATTCGAGATGGAAATGGGTTAGAATGGAACTAGAAGTCCGGGGTTCGAGATGGGGAAGGAGTTAGAGTGAGTCAGGAGGTTCGAGATTCTAGATGGAAATGGGTTAGAATGGATCTAGAGGTCCGAGATTCTAGATGGAAATGGGTTAGAATGGCTCTAGAAGTCCGGGGTTCGAGATGGGGAAGGAGTTAGAGTGAGTCAGGAGGTCCGAGATTCTAGATGGAAATGGGTTAGAATGGATCTAGAGGTCCGAGATTCTAGATGGAAATGGGTTAGAATGGATCTAGAGGTCCGAGATTCTAGATGGAAAAGGGTTAGAATGGCTCTAGAAGTCCGGGGTTCGAGATGGGGAAGGAGTTAGAGTGAGTCAGGAGGTTCGAGATTCTAGATGGAAATGGGTTAGAATGGATCTAGAGGTCCGAGATTCTAGATGGAAATGGGTTAGAATGGCTCTAGAAGTCCGGGGTTCGAGATGGGGAAGGAGTTAGAGTGAGTCAGGAGGTCCGAGATTCTAGATGGAAATGGGTTAGAATGGATCTAGAGGTCCGAGATTCTAGATGGAAATGGGTTAGAATGGATCTAGAGGTCCGAGATTCTAGATGGAAAAGGATTAGAATGGCTCTAGAAGTCCGGGGTTCGAGATGGGGAAGGAGTTAGAGTGAGTCAGGAGGTCCGAGATTCTAGATGGAAATGGGTTAGAATGGATCTAGAGGTCCGAGATTCTAGATGGAAATGGGTTAGAATGGATCTAGAGGTCCGAGATTCTAGATGGAAAAGGATTAGAATGGCTCTAGAAGTCCGGGGTTCGAGATGGGGAAGGAGTTAGAGTGAGTCAGGAGGTCCGAGATTCTAGATGGAAATGGGTTAGAATGGATCTAGAGGTCCGAGATTCTAGATGGAAAAGGGTTAGAATGGCTCTAGAAGTCCGGGGTTTGAGATGGGGAAGGAGTTAAAGTGAGTCAGGAGGTCCGAGATTCTAGATGGAAATGGGTTAGCTATTGATATCGAAATAAAAGACAGAGGGCTTATATGTATGGTTATAGTGTAACCAATTGAAATTGGATTCATTCTATCTATTTTCGTCAATTATACACAAATGCATAATTTATTGTAATCAGTTTCAATGTACGCGTCGGTCACTGTGGTAATATCTATGTATATCATATTGTACATGTGCTACACACAAAATAATACAAGCCCGCACAGTAAAACAGCTAAAATAGAAAAACAAATCATTTTTAATGCCAGGAGTTCTTTTTATACATGTTTCTATCGATGTCGACGTCTAGTAAGAAAAGAAGTTGAATAAGCAGAGATATCATTAATTTTCTAAATATGTAATTGAAAGTATTTGAAACTGATGAATCCTGTCATTCTTGGTTCGTATATTATTATGAAAGACTTATATTATTTATGATTCCTATTAATGATATATGTTGGAATATTACTTTACCTTTGAATATTCGGTATTTTCTGAATACCAGTTTATTATTCTCTAATTTTCCCTCAAACAGTATGCATTCCATCGACATTAAGTAGAATTTGCCAGAATCATAGTCGATACTTTTAAAATGGTGTGGACTGCCGCTCAATTTGTGTGTTATTCGCTTCCTCTTCATTGAATGGTCAACACGATAAATATGATGTGGTGAACAAAAGAAAAATGCTGAAAAAATAAAACAGAAAACATCCTTTCGAGCTTCTTAACAAAATTATTTTGTTGTAACTAAGGTACTCTAAATCGGTGTCAACAAATATTCTAATCAGATAACTGTGTAATGGTGCACTATAACACCGTCTGGATTTCCTACTTTCTTCTATGTACTCTCTGGTGCAGTCACTCTTGTCAAGTGCAATGACCAGGTAAAGATTTCAGTCTGATACAGTTTTTCTTATGTAGAGTTATTCCCATCAAATCCAAGCTGGACACAAAACACATATATGATCAAGGGCAATGTATGATTCCAATCAACTTCAATTTTTCTTTAGCAAATCTGTTCATATTATAACTTATAACATCCATAAGTCATTTCAAAACAATGATAATTTCAAAAGAAACCCCGAATTACTTAAACTTAAATGCAGGTACCAGATTCTGTCAAATCATACATTGCTGCCTCAAGCTTGATTGTAGTGATCTAAATGCACACAAATATAATCGACATATATCCGAAACATCCAGGTGTTCATGTGGTCACCCATATGAAGATGTAATTCATTATCTGTTTATCTGCCGGAACTATCAAAGTCTAAGAACAAGTATGTATTTTTACAATAACGGATTCGACCTAACGACAATTTTATATGGTAACCGTAACTTTAGTAATTTGACAAACATTAACATTCTCAAATCCTTACATCAGTTTATCAACCAAAGTAACCGATTTTCGTGATATCTCAATAATATGAACTACATGTATTTTGAAACTACTCTATAGCTGCAGGCAACCGTATCACTAGGCATGATCAACATCAATTGATTTGTATTACGTACTCGTTAGTTTATGACTTACAAAGATTTTGTTTTGTCTAGCTTTGAATAAGTATTTGTATCATATTTTCTACCTTGTTTTGTGTGTGACCAGTTTTATAATCTATGTACTGGAGCGGCGTTCAAATAAGCCTTAAGGCTTGTTCGCCAATCCAAATTTCTTCTTCGGAAATAAAAACATGTTTAAACCATTTGGTACATAGATGATCAATTGACATAACTCTGTACATAAAAATTGCATTAGGGACGAACAATTAATGCTGTACAAATAATCATCTCATAAATCAAGCAGCTAAATTAGATAAACCTGAAACCATGCTGACAGTACGATATATAAAATATGGTTACAACTTGTAGACTTCAATTGTTGCTGCAATATGCTATTCAAAGTGTACCAGCACATGGCTTGAACTTGAAGATGTGTCTGCTATAAAATTTGCATTAGTGACGAATATTGAGTGGGTGTACGTTTAGTCATCTCAGAAATATAACAGCTAAAGAAAAGAAACTGAAGATAAAAGGGCCGTTCTCGCTGTGTATATGGCTAACACTACTGCAACTGGTTATATTAAAATAGTAAACACAAACTTGCATGTAGATATAACATATTGGTACCACAAAGAATTATTACAAGCTGTAAGAACAGGCCCTTCCGTGATAATAGACCTTGATATGTGTAGATGAACAATGGCGATTAAACGATGTATTGCAAGCTGTAACAACAGGCCCTTCCATGATAATAGACCTTGATCTTTATAGATCAACACTGGCAACTAAATGATGTACTACAAGCTGTAACAACAGGCCCTTCCGTAATAATAGACCTTGATCTTTATAGATCAACACTGGAGACTAAATGATGTACTACAAGCTGTAACAACAGGCCCTTCCGTGATAATAGACCTTGATATTTGTAGATCAACACTGGAGACTAAATGATATACTACAAGCTGTAACAACATGCCCTTCCATGATAATAGACCTTGATCTTTATAGATCAACACTGGAGACTAAATGATGTATTACAAGCTATAACAACAGGCCCTTCCGTAATAATATACCTTGATATTTGTAGATCAACACTGGCGACTAAACGATGTATTACAAGCTGTAACAACAGGCCCTTCCGTGATAATAGACCTTGATCTTTATAGATCAACACTGGAGACTAAATGATGTACTACAAGCTGTAACAACAGGCCATTCCGTGATAATAGACCTTGATCTTTGTAGATCAACACTGGCGACTAAATGATGTACTACAAGCTATAACAACAGGCCCTTCCGTGATAACAGACCTTGATATCTGTAGAACAACACTGGCGACTAAATGATGTACTACAAGCTATAACAACAGACCCTTCCGTGATAATAGACCTTGATCTTTATAGATCAACACTGGAGACTAAATGATGTACTACAAGCTGTAACAACATGCCCTTCCGTGATAAAAGACCTTGATATTTGTAGATCAACACTGGCGACTAAATGATGTACTACAAGCTGTAACAACATGCCCTTCCATGATAATAGACCTTGATCTTTATAGATCAACACTGGAGACTAAATGATGTACTACAAGCTGTAACAACAGGCCCTTCCGTGATAATAGACCTTGATATTTGTAGATCAACACTGGCGACTAAACGATGTATTGCAAGCCATAACAACATGCCCTTCCATGATAATAGACCTTGATCTTTATAGATCAACACTGGAGACTAAACGATGTATTGCAAGCTATAACAACATGCCCTTCCGTGATAATAGACCTTGATATTTGTAGAACAACACTGGAGACTAAATGATGTACTACAAGCTGTAACAACATGCCCTTCCGTGATAATAGACCTTGATATTTGTAGATCAACACTGGCGACTAAACGATGTATTGCAAGCTATAACAACATGCCCTTCCATGATAATAGACCTTGATCTTTATAGATCAACACTGGAGACTAAATGATGTACTACAAGCTGTAACAACAGGCCCTTCCGTGATAATAGACCTTGATATTTGTAGATGAACACTGGCGAATAAACGTTTTATTGCAAGCTATAACAACATGCCCTTCCGTAATAATATACCTTGATATTTGTAGATCAACACTGGCGACTAAACGATGTATTGCAAGCTGTAACAACAGGCCCTTCCGTGATAATAGACCTTGATCTTTATAGATCAACACTGGAGACTAAATGATGTACTACAAGCTGTAAGAACATGCCCTTCCGTGATAATAGACCTTGATATGTATAGATCAACACTGGCGACTAAATGATGTATTGCAAGCTATAACAACAGGCCCTTCCGTAATAATATACCTTGATATTTGTAGATCAACACTGGCGACTAAACGATGTATTGCAAGCTGTAACAACAGGCCCTTCCGTGATAATAGACCTTGATCTTTATAGATCAACACTGGAGACTAAATGATGTACTACAAGCTGTAAGAACAGGCCCTTCCGTGATAATAGACCTTGATATTTGTAGATCAACACTGGAGACTAAATGATGTACTACAAGCTGTAAGAACAGGCCCTTCCGTGATAATAGACCTTGATATTTGTAGATCAACACTGGCGACTAAACGATGTATTGCAAGCTGTAAGAACATGCCCTTCCGTGATAATATACCTTGATATGTATAGATCAACACTGGCGACTAAATGATGTACTACAAGCTGTAACAACAGGCCCTTCCGTGATAATAGACCTTGATATTTGTAGATCAACACTGGCGACTAAACGATGTATTGCAAGCTATAATAACATGCCCTTCCATGATAATAGACCTTGATCTTGATAGATCAACACTGGCGACTAAATGATGTACTACAAGCTGTAACAACAGGCCCTTCCGTGATAATAGACCTTGATATTTGTAGATCAACACTGGCGACTAAACGATGTATTGCAAGCTATAATAACATGCCCTTCCATGATAATAGACCTTGATCTTGATAGATCAACACTGGAGACTAAATGATGTACTACAAGCTGTAACAACAGGCCCTTCCGTGATAATAGACCTTGATATTTGTAGATCAACACTGGCGACTAAACGATGTATTGCAGGCTATGACAACATGCCCTTCCATGATAATAGACCTTGATATTTGTAGATCAACACTGGAGACTAAATGTACTGCAAGCTGTAACAGGCCCTTCCGTGATAATAGACCTTGATATTTGTAGATCAACACTGGAGACTAAATGATGTACTACAAGCTGTAACAACAGAAACGTTTACCTGCGTCGGGACGCCTCGATTTCCTTACAGGAACATCGGTTGCTGCAATGTGATAATATTCAATATTACCCAAGATGGACACAGGGAAGTATTTTTGCTGTAAGTCACATGGGAATTATATAATTTCCTGACTTTTGATTGGCTAGGTTGTAATAAAACAGACCTTGATTGTTATACGTAGGTCAACATTCGATATTAAATTACTTATACAGAAATGTGTACCTTATCCAAGTCGTCTCGATTTCTTTACAGGAACACTAGTTTTCACAAACAACTCTTATTTCGCCTCATGCATATCGTCGAAGTGACATGGAGTAAATACAATTTAATTTCGTTAATGGGCATTACTTTGTACAATCTTTGACAAAGTAACATCTGTAATGCATTTTCATATGCAATTTGATTTCTTAAATCAATTTCATTGTTTATATTAAACTGTTATGTTAATAAAGTTCAGAATACCAATAAATATGTTGGTCAAGTATTTGGTAAACACTGATACCCCCGGATATAACCATAATTTGGATAAAAATATCAAAGTGTACTTCCACAACATCGACTATGTGACTGATTATGGAATCTAGTACACGTTAATTGTCACTGAACAAAATATTATGGCCACTGTCGAATATTTCGGAAAATGTTTCCTGTGCCAAGGTCAAGGTCACGATGCAAATGTTATGACTTCATCTGAAAGCTCCCATCACAATGGACTCACATATAGCAAAGATCAATCACTGAACAATCATCAAGTTATGGCCAAACTTAAATGAAAAGGGCTCCATGCCACAAGTCATAGGTGAAATTGTACATGGTTATAAACTCGTGTAAAAGTTCTAGTCACAAGGAATGCCAATATCAAGTATCAAGGGCCGATCGCTGACCAAACAAAAGTTAATGATTCCTTCGCCAAGGTCAAGATCATACGGTAAACGAGTATGACAATATTTTTATAAAACATTTATGACTTCATCTGAAAGGTCATCACGATGGGTACACATGTGAAGTATCAAAAGCCTATCACTGACCAAAGAAAACTTAAAAATGATATCTCCGGCTAACCACTGTGTGCACTTCACAGAAAATCAGTATATTTTATACTGCCAACATTTCCAAACCAGGTACTTCATTGTAATGCTGGGTGACCAGATAGATCACATATCGTTGCAAGGAACATACAAACTGCCAATAACACTCCTTTATAATGTTTGTATGAAAAGATCACTTATTTAAGTGTACATTTTATGATTTAACTTACAGTGTCGTATGTAAAAGCAGTGCCAGCTCCCATATGATGTTTTTCTGTATTTGTGTGTCACTGATTGCAGAGCACAGAGTTGCAGTTCCTTATTGTGCCATACAGTCTGACATCTGACAGTTTCAGAACAATGCTGAACACAACGAATGACGCTTTGACGTTTCATTGGGCGAGCAACTTCAATGCTATACAAATTCCCAAGTATTTGATAAGCCTGGAACTTAAATATGCCTCCCTGCAACACGAAAAAAAGACAAAGTCTTTAGAATATCTAAATATCTCTTTGTTATATATTGTTCTAATGATTACATCTGATGACAATGAAAACACAATTAAACATCGCTATTTTCATATAACTTCAATTTCACCAAACAAGATGACCAGTATGTTATTTCTAGTCTCAACTGTTTACATATTGTTTAATTTGTAAAGAAAAATAGATATAGGGTCATATTCAACCTCATTAAAATCAGACCACTCGCCCCTCTCTGCGTGAATGCTGCTTGGCAGGGTCGTGTCATTTTACTCACCTTTTCAATCCTGTTGTCAATATATGTATGCAGGAAAATACTGTAGTCAGTCTAAACTGTAAACTGGAATCAGTGTGACTAACCGACGACAATGGATATGTTGTTTGTATTTATTTTGTCAACAATCTCATTAAAATCATATATTTTATTCTTTCCTAAGGCTAGACCTATTTGGGTTATCACTCATCCAAGATCTGAGGGAATCCTGTAGAGCTCCGTGTTCGCCGGAAGTTGTCACTTCTTTCAATACACGCTTTCAGATTTCTTGGCTCTTCGGGATTCCGACAGGTCTTGGATGAGTGACAACCCAAATAGGTCTAGCCTTAACATTTAACCTTGGGAACGAATCAAAGATATGATGTTATTGAGATTGTTTTGTCAATTGCTTACACTCGGATTCGTCTGCTCACTGCCTCTGATTCCAAGCATGTTGATGGACAGTTGTATTTCATACGGCATGCCATATACAGATAAACCTTTCTAGATATTTCGCGTTATTTCAGATAAATAAAGCATACAAATTCTAAGAATATTTAACGAAGCCTTCATAAACATATCATATGATTACTTCAGCAATTCATTTTGCAGAGAGAAATATATGAGACAGAATTATTATAGAAATGATAAGTTCACCGTTTTCATTTTCAATGTCATTGTAACGCAAATAGCTGTCATCACATAAACCAACTCCAACACTGTATTCATCTTGACACTTTGATGTTCGATATTGCGCGTCTTGTCTTCGAATGGTTCTGAAACAAAAGAAAAATGAATTTCGAATTGCATATTTGAGAAAAGGATGGATCATTGGACTGGATTACGATTCATTATATTATTTATGTCTGGTTACTCGCTATTCATAGAATGTATTTCTTCAGCAAATAAATTGTCGTGATTTGAAATGTGTTTGTCACTCATTGATCTTCTCTTCAGTTAACTGCCCCTATTGCTTGATTTCAAGTCATATAATTGACTGGTAAGTTATAGCGCAAACTAGTAATACGTTGTTTATGGAATCAGATCATTGAATGGGAGTTTTACAGTAACCTGCATTACAATATAGCATGTAGTTCGCATAATAACAATAGATGAAGTGAAGTGAATGGTTTAGCGTCATGATACACATTTTAGAAATACTTCTTTCTGACTAGCCCGATATTAACAAGAAAAGTTCTAATTTCTAGCAACTAGCCACTCCGCATCCAATGAGAAAACATAGCTCCGTGGTCCAAGGAAAACCTAAAGAGAGAGATTAAAACCCGAGGCTTTAGTCCAAGGGTTTGTCCCGTGCTTGTGGTTTTTCAAAATTTCATCTTATAATTTTATATTCCCAAATACTGCGTTACAGAGAGTATATCTCCCCCACTAGCCTAATGTTGATGCACAAAGAAATCGTCCACTTAATAGTTTCCCCCATGCGACCAACCTTAACATTCAATGATTATTAATTTTCCTATAAACAATACTAGCTATGGACATCTACATAACTGATTACCCTCTTTATATTCAATAAAACAGTCTTACATTTTCGACTGACTATACTAATTAATTATCCTCCAATTCTCCACCTGAACTGACTGAACGATTATTTTGAACAACATCAATGTGTGCAAAACTGAATTTGCAACCAGGCATGATTCACCATCGGTTGAGCAAGAAGACGGTTGAATCGTAGCAGAGGTCATGTGGGATATATTTGATCTGTGTAAACTCTTCAAACAAGCATACAGAATCGGGTATATCCTCCTTCAAGTGGTAAATAGTTTAGGGTTGTGATTCCATGAAAATATGGTCAAATACAATATCATTGACAATAATATAAAAGGCACATCTACACATGATGATTGTTCCATATTCCAAGTGTGGTTGTGTTATGCCAAACGTTTGTTTTAGTTCGTCTCTGGAAACGAAAATTGCATTTACATGAAAACGGGGAAAAGTACTCGTACCCTTTACACAGAGCCACGTCCGTTGTACGACCCTTGAGCGACCAAAAAATGGACAGGACAGGACGATTTCTGTTTCTGTGTAAATGCTCCTACAGCCTTCGTGCGTCCTTTGTACGACCTAGAGTGCAAAGTTCGGTTAATTCCACGACGATCTTTGAGCAACCAGCAGGTTTACGGAGCCTTCTCTCTGCCTTCGCTTGGCGTTCACTGTGCAACCTAATGGCAGCCACCAACATTTCACCATCGACGGCGACCCCCTTACGACCTGTCAACCTCCTCTGTGCCTCCTCTGTGCTTCCTTCGTGCCTTCTCTGTGCGACCATTGACGACTATGGAGACAGTTGGGCAACTATGGAGCAACATTTCTGCCTCCTCTGCGACTCCTGAACAATGCTTCAGCGACCCCTGGCGAGTGTTCGGCGTCCTGGAGAGCCTGGGTATATAATAAGCCGTCCAAGGAGAAGACGAATAAGGTGGGTCCCTCCCTGGCTAATACAAAAGAGGAGATAACTTTTTAGGGACTTCACGCGACTGATGTCATAACTGCCGTTCGAAGATGAGGGGTCATTCTTCAAATACCTTCGAATGGAACCAAGATTGTTTGATGAACTCCTCCAAATGATTGGGCCAGAAATTGCAAAAGAAAATACCAACTGGAGAACAAGTTGAGACCCATGACTGGAAACTGTGGAAACAAAGGAAACATGTGAGAATCGATCATCTGTTTGTTGGGGAATTTACGAGGACGCCCACAGAAGGCTGAATGAATGCAGAAAGAAGGCACAACACTCGTCATGGTCGCACAAGGGTTGTCGTGGTCGCTGCATGAAAGCAGAACGGTCGTGATATACACGGCTCTGATTGAACAGAGGACGCAGTAGGAAGGCACAAGGGAGGCAGAGGCATCGTCCAACGTTAGCGAATGTCTTACATGCCGATCACTGAGCGTCCTTTGCGACCTTTGAACGACCTTAGCAACCATTCTGCCTCTCTCGACCGTCCAACGTCGATCTGCGATGTTTTTTGGTCGCACAAAGGACGCAAAACGCTCTTTGTGTCTGTGTAAAGGGGCCTTATGTATGCGAAATGTTGAAAATACCCAAGGGCAAATTTACACATGATTATTGTTGTTTTAGTTCTGCTCCAGAATAGAAAGTCAAAGTTGCGTTTCCATGGAAATGGCCAACAAATATATAAAGTCTTTGTCTTTTTTCATGTAGCTCTTCGGGCTTTAAACAAAACACTATACAAGGTGAAAAAGGTAACATTTTCAGAAGTAATTGTTAGAGGGTTATCATATATCAAATACTTTTTGTGTTAGGTAGGTCATGGCCTCTGTGGCCTTTATTTGAAGAATGACCAAATTTACAATTTATAATCTCCAGTGGCTTAGGAGCCTGAACACAATATTTCTCTCTAGGGCCTTCTGTACTGGATAACAGATGAAAATACATGTGGTTAGGTCGTGACACTTATTTGGGGCCACAGGTTCGCCATATCTACCATTGGTAATTTCCTAAAAAGTCTGTACAGAATATGTCAGCACTGAAAGGTTTTCGTACTTGAAAAGAAGATGAAAATAGGATTTTAGGTCGTGATCAAAATGCACCATATTTGGAGCCATCGGGTCACAAAATTTACAATTTATAAACCCCTTTGGCCAAGGCATCTGCTCTCCAGAGCCAGTGGATAGAAGAGTGGGGTCGAAAAAGCAAATTGTTTTCAAATGAACCGATGGGCAGATGGACGGATGGACAAAAGCCAATTGGATCTTTCAGCCCGGATCAGCTAAAGACAGTGAAGTCCAAAAGACCACAACATATATCTACACATGATGATTGTTCCACTTACCTGCTTACGTTGACTTTTTGAGTTCTGCTCCGGAAAAGATTTCGGGTTGGATGGATGAATTGACGAACAGAACCCCTTTAAATATCCCCCGCAAACTTCGATGTGCATGGGGTACCAAAGTTTGGAGGAAATACTTACATTTAGAGGCTCTGTACTTCATAGGATATAGCCACTGAACAATTGCACAATTTATACATTGTATAAGGGCTGGAGATTTTAGTACAAAACTCGTTAACTTGATCTTGTTATATTTTGCTATAATATGCTCATTGACATGGTGACATATAACAATAGACCCACTCTAATGAAACACTAAGTGGTCAATTACATTGCCTGCCTGGATACATTTTACAAAACTATGATACTCAAACAAAAACATCGTATCCTGCTTTAACATTATTTAAATAAATATCTGTACTGTGTTTCCAATACCAGTTTATCTCCAGCAGAAGAACCGGGGCTACCATACTTGCCGTTTTGGGTTTATTCATTTACTAAAATATTTAAAGGGGCATGACCTGATTGTGATTTAAGAATGTATATGGTACATATTGACCGTTTTGGTGATGTCTACTAATACATTTAGTGAGCCCAGTGAGCTTATGAATATTGATGTTTAAATTTTTGGTTTAAAAATGTGAAATCAGTTATCTACTCGTATGTAAGAAACAGCAAATGGGCTTTATCTAACAACTTCATTTTACACCTGTCAAATTCTTGTTTTGAATAAATTGCAACAGCATCAATACTACTTGTATCATGGTGTCGCAGATACAATGTATCATCTTCTTGGAAACTAGACTACTTATGCAGTGTAGCAAGAAAGCGGGAATGATGACAATAGTTGATATATAATACACCTCTACGATTCAAACAAGCAAAAACCAAAACATGTGCTAGAGCGAAAAAAACGGAAACAGCATTAAAAACAAAGCTAGATAGATAGATAGATAGACATAAAATGTCTCACAATTGACAATAAATAACTATTACCATTACCGGTTTTAAATTATATAAAGGATTGCTTTATCTATGAGCAAGCACTTAAGGAGATGTGACGTTGATATGATTTATTTATTCGTTCAAAATAGCAAGCTTATTATGTCTTAAATCCAAACATGTAAGAGCAATATCTAATTAAACATAGAAACCTATGTCGGCCTAGCATGTAATTAATATACTTTTATTATCAAACTATGAATTTACAGTTGAAAAACAATTATTACTTGATTATACAAGACAGTTTACAATGTAAATTCATTACTAATTTGAGATATATATGTACATGCAATTGGAATAACAAACAGTAAGATATTTACCGCGAATTTAGGAAACGGTAACGTCATATTGCGGATAGTAAAATGACCGTTAAGAAGGCTTTTTTTATATTTGCGTATCGATAAGTCCTTGCTTATATACGTAATATTTTTAAACTTACACAGAGTGGTGGAATCACCTTGCCGGATTCTTCCGGATTCTTCCGGATTCTCCCAAATATTAGCGGACAC
The DNA here is from genome assembly GCA_936450465.1 of Gibbula magus. NCBI lineage: Eukaryota > Metazoa > Mollusca > Gastropoda > Trochida > Trochidae > Gibbula > Gibbula magus. Next base: position 78,948,207 of record OW388292.1, on the reverse strand, counting down.
TGAAGAATCCGGAAGAATCCTGGAAGCGGATTCCACCACTTCTTGTCCTGTGTTATTCACGACAATAATTTGTTGTCCCAAATGTTTCTGGGTACTAGCTCTCCTTAAGACTCATACAACGCGTAGAGCTGTACATATGCTTATGTTTGGGTTACTTATCTAGATGTATCTCGTCATAAAAGGTGCTATTAAACAGTATATAGTTGTGAATCAGGGCCTACATGAACAATGTTAAGTAGGGAAACAGACATAGACTGACATACACAGAAACAGGCTGACATAAACAGACATAGACTGACATACACAGACATACACAGACATAGACTGACATAAACAGACATAGACTGACATACACAGACATACACAGACATACACAGACATAGACTGACATACACAGACATACATAGACATAGACTGACATAGACAGACATACACAGACATAGACTGACATACACAGAAACAGGCTGACATAAACAGACATAGACTGACATACACAGACATACACAGACATAGACTGACATAAACAGACATAGACTGACATACACAGACATACACTGACATACACTGACATAGACTGACATACACAGACATACACAGACATAGACTGACATAGACTGAAATAAACAGACATAGACTGACATACACAGACATACACAGACATACACAGACATAGACTGACATACACAGACATACATAGACATACACTGAAATAGACTGACATAGACTGACATACACAGACATAGACTGACATACACAGACATACACATACATACACAGACATAGACTGACATACACAGACATACACATACATACACAGACATAGACTGACATACACAGACATGCACAGACATGCACTGACATACACAGACATAGACTGACATAGACTGACATAGACTGACATACACAGACATAGACTGACATACACAGACATACACATACATACACATACATAGACTGACATACACAGACATACATAGACATACACTGAAATAGACTGACATAGACTGACATACACAGACATAGACTGACATACACAGACATACACATACATACACAGACAGACATAGACTGACATAGACTGACATACATAGACATACGTTTACACAGAAATAGACTGACATGCACAGACATAGACTGACATACACAGACATGCACATACATACACAGACATACATAGACATACACAGACATAGACTGACATACACAGACATAGACTGACATACACAGACATAGACTGACATACACAGACATAGACTGACATGCACAGACATACACAGACATACACAGACATAGACATACATAGACTGACATACACAGACATATACTGACATACACAGACATACACTGACATACACAGACATACATAGACATAGACTGACATAGACAAACATAGACTGACATACACTGACAAACACAGACATAGACTGACATAGACAGACATAGACAGACATAGACTGACATACACAGACATAGACTGACATACACAGATATACACAGACATAGACATACATAGACTGACATACACTGACATACACAGACATACATAGACATAGACTGACATAGACTGACATACACTGACAAACACTGACATAGACTGACATAGACAGACATAGACAGACATAGACTGACATAGACTGACATACACAGACATAGACATACATAGACTGACATACACAGACATAGACTGACATACACAGACATACACTGACATAGACTGACATACACAGACATACACTGAAAAACACAGACATAGACAGACATAGACAGACATACACAGACATAGACTGACATACACAGACATACACTGAAATAGACTGACATAGACTGACATACACAGACATAGACTGACATACACAGACATACACATACATACACAGACATAGACTGACATACACAGACATGCACAGACATAGACTGACATAGACTGACATAGACTGACATACACAGACATAGACTGACATACACAGACATACACATACATACACAGACATACACAGACATACACAGACATACACAGACATGCACTGACATAGACTGACATAGACTGACATACACAGACATAGACTGACATAGACTGACATAGACTGACATACACATACATACACATACATACACAGACATAGACTGACATACACAGACATACACAGACATACACTGACATAGACTGACAAAGACTGACAAACACAGACATAGACTGCCATACACAGACATAGACTGACATACATAGACATACACTGCCATAGACTGACATAGACTGACATACACAGACATAGACTAACATACACAGACATACACAGACATACACAGACATAGACTGACATACACAGACATACACAGACATGCACTGACATAGACTGAGATAGACTGACATACACAGACATAGACACTCATAGACTGACATACACTGACATACAGAGACATCCATAGACATAGACTGACATAGACAGACATAGACTGACAAACACAGACATATACTGACATAGACAGACATAGACAGACATAGACAGACATATACTGACATACACAGACATAGACTGACATTCACAGACATACACAAACATAGACTGACATACACAGACATACACAGACATACACAGATATAGACTGACATACACAGATATAGACTGACATACACAAACATACACAGACATACACTGACATAGACTGACATAGACTGACATACACAGACATAGACTGACATACACAGACATAGACTGACATACACAGACATAGACTGACAGACACAGACATACATAGACATGCACAGACATACATGTACACATACATAGACTGACATACACAGACATACACTGAAATAGACTGACATAGACTGACATACACAGACATAGACTGACATACACAGACATACACATACATACACAGACATAGACTGACATACACAGACATGCACAGACATAGACTGACATAGACTGACATACACAGACATAGACTGACATACACAGACATACACATACATACACATACATAGACTGACATACACAGACATACATAGACATACACTGAAATAGACTGACATAGACTGACATACACAGACATAGACTGACATACACAGACATACACATACATACACAGACAGACATAGACTGACATACACAGACATAGACAGACATGCACAGACATGCACTGACATAGACTGACATAGACTGACATACACAGACATAGACTGACATACACAGACATGCACTGACATAGACTGACATACACAGACATGCACTGACATAGACTGACATAGACTGACATACACAGACATAGACTGACATAGACTGACATAGACTGACATACACAGACATACACATACATACACAGACATAGACTGACATACACAGACATACACAGACATACACTGACATAGACTGACATAGACTGACAAACACAGACATAGACTGCCATACACAGACATAGACTGACATACATAGACATACACTGCCATAGACTGACATAGACTGACATACACAGACATAGACTGACATACACAGACATACACAGACAAACACAGACATAGACTGACATACACAGACATACACAGACATGCACTGACATAGACTGAGATAGACTGACATACACAGACATAGACACACATAGACTGACATACACTGACATACAGAGACATACATAGACATAGACTGACATAGACAGACATAGACTGACAAATACAGACATACACATACATACACAGACAGACATAGACTGACATACACAGATATAGACAGACATGCACAGACATGCACTGACATAGACTGACATAGACTGACATACACAGACATAGACAGACATACACAGACATACACATACATACACAGACAGACATAGACTGACATAGACTGACATACACAGACATAGACTGACATAGACTGACATAGACTGACATACACAGACATAGACTGACATACACGGACATGCACAGACATAGACTGACATAGACTGACATACACAGACATGCACTGACATAGACTGACATAGACTGACATACACAGACATAGACTGACATAGACTGACATAGACTGACATACACAGACATACACATACATACACAGACATAGACTGACATACACAGACATACACAGACATACACTGACATAGACTGACATAGACTGACAAACACAGACATAGACTGCCATACACAGACATACACTGACATACAGAGACATACATAGACATAGACTGACATACACAGACATAGACTGACATACACAGACATACACATACATACACAGACAGACATAGACTGACATACACAGACATAGACAGACATGCACAGACATGCACTGACATAGACTGACATAGACTGACATACACAGACATAGACTGACATACACAGACATAGACTGACATAGACTGACATACACTGACATAGACTGACATACACAGACATAGACTGACATAGACTGACATAGACTGACATACACAGACATAGACTGACATACACAGACATGCACTGACATAGACTGACATACACAGACATGCACTGACATAGACTGACATAGACTGACATACACAGGCATAGACTGACATAGACTGACATAGACTGACATACACAGACATACACATACATACACAGACATAGACTGACATACACAGACATACACAGACATACACTGACATAGACTGACATAGACTGACAAACACAGACATAGACTGCCATACACAGACATAGACTGACATACATAGACATACACTGCCATAGACTGACATAGACTGACATACACAGACATAGACTGACATACACAGACATACACAGACAAACACAGACATAGACTGACATACACAGACATACACAGACATGCACTGACATAGACTGAGATAGACTGACATACACAGACATAGACACACATAGACTGACATACACTGACATACAGAGACATACATAGACATAGACTGACATAGACAGACATAGACTGACAAACACAGACATATACTGACATAGACAGACATAGACAGACATAGACAGACATATACTGACATACACAGACATAGACTGACATTCACAGACATACACAAACATAGACTGACATACACAGACATACACAGACATACACAGACATAGACTGACATACACATACATACACAGATATAGACTGACATACACAAACATACACAGACATACACTGACATAGACTGACATAGACTGACATACACAGACATAGACTGACATACACAGACATAGACTGACATACACAGACATAGACTGACAGACACAGACATACATAGACATGCACAGACATACATGTACACATACATAGACTGACATACACTGACATACACAGACATACAGAGACATACACTGACACAGACTGACATAGACTGACATACACAGACATAGACTGACATACACAGACATAGACTGACATACACAGACATAGACTGCCATACACAGACATACATAGACATGCACAGACATACATGTGCACTGACATAGACTGACATACATAGACATGCACAGACATACAAGTACACATACATAGACTGACATACACATACATACACAGAGACTGACATACACAGACATGAATTAGACTTAGACAGACATAGACAGACATAGACAGACATAGACTGACAAACACAGACATACACAGACATAGACTGACATACACAGACATAGACAGACATAGACAGACATACACAGACATAGACTGACATACACAGACATACATAGACATACACTGAAATAGACTGACATAGACTGACATACACAGACATACACAGACATAGACTGCCATACACAGACATACATAGACATGCACAGACATACATGTGCACTGACATAGACTGACATACATAGACATGCACAGACATACAAGTACACATACATAGACTGACATACACATACATACACAGAGACTGACATACACAGACATGAATTAGACTTAGACAGACATAGACAGACATAGACAGACATAGACTGACAAACACAGACATACACAGACATAGACTGACATACACAGACATAGACAGACATACACAGACATACACAGACATAGACTGACAAACACAGACATACATAGACATACACTGAAATAGACTGACATAGACTGACATACACAGACATACACAGACATAGACTGACATAGACTGACATAGACTGACAAACACAGACATAGACAGACATAGACTGACAAACACAGACATAGACAGACATAGACTGACAAACACAGACATACACAGACATAGACTGACATAGACTGACATAGACTGACATAGACAGACATACACAGACATACACAGACATAGACTGACATACACAGACATAGACAGACATAGACAGACATACACAGACATAGACTGACATATAAGACATGAATTAGACTTTTTACCTACATTTCCCTGTGAATACTTTAGGTTTGCATATGCAGATATATTGATGTGTCTTGTCCTGACTTGGTTAACTGAAGATTGACACCTGAAATAACCTTTACAACTCGGAAGTGTTAAGAAAACAGGATCAAACTGGTTTTCTATAAAGATTATGCAAATTTTGAAGATAAGATCTCATAAATCATTTTGACAAAATAACAGGTACATAAACATATACTGGTTTCATATGTCTGTACAATATCCGCATATGTCTATGAGTTATATACTTTATCATAGATAACATTATCCTTACCAGTTTTGTGACAGTTGAATATATAATTGGATATAACAAATGGAAATCCATTGAATATAAAGATGCTTCGGGCTGAAAGTAGGTATCTGCTCATCGCAGGATGTCGTGAAAGTCCATCCTCATTATCAAACACAGTATGCTTATACTATAAACTCTCAATTGTTTAATACGTTTAAAATACAAACCGGAATCAGGTCGACAAGTCTATAACGTTTTGGGTAAGATTTGCTTCCCTTCCATTGGAATGCAAAATGGCCACTTGCGTTAGGCATGCACAGCTAAAGTAAAAGTTAGTTTGTTAACTCTCCAATCCCCTTTGTACATGTCATATGTATGGAAAAGTGAAGATGGATATTACGTGAATGAACATGTGACACAAAATTCCTAGGTTTCCTGTGACTAAAATTGTATACACACAGATGTCAACAATCTTCATATCTATTAAATCTATCATTGTTTCACTAGTAGGACAACAACGACAACATTGAGCATATTCCATGTTGACATATTTAACGTATTTCCTTTTACATGTGTTTAGTTGATGTTGATGTAACACATCAAGTAGAAGCCAGAACACCCATATATGAATCAGTTACTTTTGAAATTTCATTTGTAACTTTTATTAGTTATAACAGCTTATTACACAAGTGGTCAGCTTATGTATTAACATACATCAGTTATAACTGTTAACCTGTAGCCAGCTTGCTTAGAAACTAAACAAATTATATGGATTCATTTGGGACCAGAAATAACATTGGTAGAGGACTATATAATGATAGCCATGATTTAAATGTCAATTATCGGCATTAATAATGTATTTGTTGTTATTAACAATTTAGAAAGGACATTTAATTTAGATGTTGTGCAAAGTACTAGTGTATATGCTTTGAAAGGATAATCACATGTGAACCACTATAAATGCTAGTTGTGGTTTAAAGACGAGTTGTTTATGGGCAGGTGAAATAGACGCTTTAAATATCTCCTGAATGTAATATCACATGCTACTTTTTGATTTTGTACGAGGTTTGAATAATTATCAAATATTAATGTTCATGTTCAAATGGACATAACTCTGTCACAAATAAACTTATGATAAAGTTATTTATTGCAATGTGTTTCCCAATATTAGCTCAGCAAGTCCCACTAACGGCAATATGTACAGACATGTCGTAGCTCATTTTAAAGCTCAAAAAATGGTTAACAAAGTGTCTTCACAGAATTCGAATTTCATTCTAGAACTAAAATTATCTGACCTTGAATATGGTCCTTTTATTAAAGTTAGTTTTTCGGCTTCATGTTCAAAAGTTACGTCGTGTATTGCAATTTGTTTCAGGTCATTATCATATAAAAGTTGATAGTTACGGAACAATTTGGATTTTTAAAAAATAATTTAAATTTAATTATTTATGAGATTTTTCTAGGGGTATTTTCTTGGGATTATTTTCGATCGTAAACCACTGAAGATACCTACATGATTAATAGTACGATACCATTTTTATGATGGACAATAATTTTCAAGCATGCATCTGTCATAGTTCAACTTTGCCATTTTAAAAAAATCGCCATTATCTTCAAAATTCAAAGAATCACAACTGCTTAACTAAATATGCAATTGAAATTTGTTTACGACTTCGTGTGCATAATTTCAAGACCAATGAACACTTTCATAAACAAATTCAACGCTTCAAACGTTGACAACATAGTCCAAAAATATACAGTTTTGAGCATTTTCATGAGAGTTCACACTATGTCACCTTTTCCCTGATGTGAATGACCTTCAAAGGCAATTGTCGCTAAACGTAACATTGAGAGTTATTGACTGATGAAAATGTTAAATTTACCTTTCAATTCAAAATGAAAATCACCGATAGATAGTTTCATTTTCCTGAAGGTCCCCCCCCCGCCCCCCCCCCCCCCCCCCCCCCCCCCCCCCCCCCCCCCTCCCCTCCCCCTCCCTCTCTGTAACCCGCCGAGTTCAGGATGCCCCTGTGTTCATAGTAAATCATTCTGAAAATAATTTTTCAACAACTGAAAGTTGGATCTTCTCACCAAGTTCTGAACAACCATTTTATATTGAAGACATCAGTTGTATGATGGGAGGAATGTAATTATTAAGGTTTAATATAATGAAAGTACAAGATTAATCCAACTATGTTTGTGTGTAGTCTTGTAGTAAAGGAGTTCCCACTGATTATGTTGTTCTTATGTAAAATATCTGATTAAAACATGGTTTTCATTTTCATTTTGTTGCTTTAACAAGTCTTTGCAATGTCTACATTACCAATAACAAAATTGAAATACGTCTTAAATGAATTAAGATCTTTAGTTCGAGCTTCCAAAACACAATTAAATACCTATTTTATCTGTCCAGCTGGAAGTGATCAATTTTCAAAAATTTAAATTGACATAATATATTTTTTACTAGAGAACTAGTTACTTCACGTTCCTTTACCTGTGGAGAGTGTCGGGTTACCATTAATGCAGATATGTTGATGTGTCCTATGGCCCTGCTTTTGTCCACTGTAGAATGAATCTTAACATACCTTATTTGATTTATTATCCCACCAGTATGTAATACCGTGGGATATAGTCATCACCCCGTCCGTATGTCAGTCCGTCCGTCCGTCCGTCCGTCCGTAATCATTTCGTTTCCGGAGCAGAACTCGAAAACCATTCATGATATCTTTCTGAAACTTACTATGTGTATTATCCACCTACTGAAGTGGTGCCTTTTGACATTTTGAGATTTCTGAAAAAAATTTGTTCTCGTTTCCATAGAAACAAATTATGTGGGACCGGTGGGATTACTCTTGTTACTTATTTGATACAGAAATATTCCTTAAACCGTTTGAAACTGGTTTTCTGTAAAGCTGATGAATAAGCAATGAACGGAAAATTTAAACTAAAATCTCATAAACCAGTTTGACAAGATAACAGAGACATAAACAATCACTGATTTCATCTGTCTGCACAGCATCCGGATATGTCTATCAGAGACATAAACAATCACTGATTTAATCTGTCTGCACAGTATCCGGATATGTCTATCAGAGACATTGTTTATCGCAGAGAATCGTTAATTCATCTATCGATTATGACAGGTGACAAGGACATTACAAATTCAAATCCATTTATATTAAAATGTATAGGTATATGTTCATCACAGGGACACACTATTATAGTGGAGTCTCTTAATGTCAAAATTAAAAAAATGGCTTAAAGTATGACACTTTGCATGAATGATCATCAGGCATGTAGATATTCATTTTATCTAGGATCCAAATTCTTTGACCGCGGGAACCTGGTCATGTGACCTAAAATCCAAAATGGCTGCCAAATTTTCGTGAAATTCAGTTCTAAGCAAAATAAATAATTATATGCATGAATTTAGCCGGATTTTTAAAATATATATCAAATGAATGTCTACATAATACATGTACCTCAACATACCAAATTCCTTATTTGGTTTATTTTATTGCATATTTTGTAGTTAAAAAGTCAAAATTTAAGGGTTTTTTTATATTTGGCAAAAGTTTTTTAATTATTTTTTTTACTTTGTCTTATCTATGAACATTCTTGAATGTTGGACATTATGATACACAATGTGTGATATAAGAAGTTTTGTTATACAATATCTAACATGTATTTATTTAATATATACAGTTATTTTCCCATGTTTAAATTTCGAAGTCAACAACTGAATTTGCTTTGCCTCAATTACCTAAAATCCAAAATGGCCGCCAAATTTCCATTAGTTAAAATAATATCAATTAATATTTATTCCATAATAAAGCATTCAATACATTTAGTTAGTCACTCTTTCAATATAAAATTCATATGTACATTTCAAATAAATAAAGCAACGAATATAATGTCTAGTTTGTGACAATTTTCACTATTTTAAGTGCATATAGTGCATATTTTTGTAAAAAAGTTTAGGGTTTTTTTTTAATTAGAGATTGGCTGAGATTTTAGCGTTCTTCTTCGAAGGGTTGATGCAAATTATGTACGTGGGTCATATTGATACACAATTTGAAATGTTACACGTTTAGTACTTGCAGAAACGGTAGGCCTAAAATTCCAAAACTTAGATTTAGAAGTCAACACCTTTGTATTGTTTCCATAGCAACATGTGATTTAGTATGAAGACAACTGAGGACCGACATGATGTTTTATTTTAAGGTTATCATCATTATGTCAGATGTCATATATAAGAATTGTGAATTGTTCAATTTAATAAAACTGGACAGGAAAGGGTCTGTCGTGGTAAAGGTTAAGGCACACATGTACACATAAACGCTTAAAGGAACATATAAAGGTATATTGTTGGAGTCACATATGCCAAACGTTATCAATTGTGTCATTCAGATATTAAGAAGTAAGTGATGACATTTGCTGAAATATATTATCATTTAGATATTTGTATTAGAAGTTAGTACTGACATTTGCTGAAAATCATTTTAATGCTAACCAGTTCCGTACAGTGACAATATAAATGGAAACAAATGTGATTGAAAACCAAACATTGTATGTCGGCTGGTGCGCACCAATTAGTGAAACGTAATTTTGGAAACTTTTCTATAGCATGTAAAAAGACAAACTTCGGTTGATACTGGTCAATAGTAACTAGTATACATTTACTCTGTTATTTCGCTCTCGGATGCTCTGACGATTGCACATGAGAACGTACCCTTTTTTAAAGACACATCTCTTCAAAACATTAACCAGATTGTCAATTACTTTTCATCCTTATACAACGCTCTGAGTAGAAAACATATGGATACAGCGCTATATAAATACTTATTTATTATTTATCAACAATTGGGATCTGTAATTTCATCTTTTGAACAGGTTCACGGTTTGTGCTTTATATTCATTAAAAAACATGTCATTGTCATATTTGGTATTTGGGGATGAATGAAGCCAGATATGCAAATTCTCTGTCTTTTAAATGACAAAGGATTACAATAATGTAACATCATTAAGATTTTTTCTGAGCAGATTATTACGTACACATATTGAAAAACTTAGATGTTTATAACATTTTATCTGTATGTATATACAGTAAATGCCATTCAAATTTCTAAGCTTACAAATATTGTAGAAAACATCTTCTTTATTGTGAATATACACAATGTTTCAGAGTGTATGCTTACTTCTTCAACAGATGGATTACATATGTTTAAAATAAAACGTTTTGAACATTTGATCTTTGGATTCAAAAACACAAAATCTTCTTTGAGTTATTTCAAATTGTCTAAGATACTGTTACAGAAAGCAAACAAGTGAATATAATTGTGAATTCATCACCTGAAGTCAAATAAATGTCATGGACATTTTTGATGTTTTAATGATTGCTATGTCTTTGTTGGTGAAGTTATTACTTTGAACTGAAATGATTTTATGCAGAAATATAATATTTAGTCTAGGGCCTATAAAACTGGGATTGCAATTTTAAAAATGATTTAAAAGTTTCAACTTATACAAATTTGATTTGAGGACATTGAAAACTTTGAAAATTACTTTTGTTTCTAAAATGTAAATTAATAAATCAAACTTGTTTGACTTTTAAAGGGCAAAATTGAAGTTTAATAGATTTCCCCTTTTGAATATTGTTAAAAGATTATTTTTACCATACGTTTTAGCTCATCAGGCCTGAAGGGCCCGATGGGCTTATGGCATGGCATGGCGTCCTTCTATCCATAAACTTTTTGATTTCGAATAATGTCAAAGACTGACAGTATCTATAGTTGACATTATGTATACTTAGCAAAAACTTGACACAGGTATAATTATGAAATCGTTTCGGTATTTTCATTGAAATATTTCAAACACTATTCTATTAAAAGAAATGGTTTTGGCTCCTTTAATGTGAGGAATTAGTGAAGTCACTTGCAATCATCGACTTTGTAGCCACAGAAATTGGAAAACTGTGAATGCACATGCAAACACATAATCATGAGGTCAATCGATGCATGTTAGCATGAACCGAGTAAGCACATTGAGGCTCTTTGGAAAAGTTATTGTAACATGATTTCGGTGTATCCTTGATTCTGATTGGTTGATTTGCCTATGTTGAATGACAATGAATACCCGCAAATTACTTGGGGCGAATCACCGCGAACATATATATCATGTTCACAAGATTCGGCCCGACTCAAGATTTGATTTTTCTATTTCTCCTAATTTGTGCTCCTTACTAAAATTTGACAGGTGCCATTATCATTTTCTAACTTGTGTATAGCAATATAGGTCACAAATAACTCTCACAATTAATTAGTTTCAAGTAACTAAAATGTTTTCAACTAGTAAGATTTTTCCAAGTTTGATGCCTTCTTCCATTCGGCTGTGTTTACCGAATGCCGTTGCCATGGCATGACGTCATAGTGATCAACCGTTTTGACGTCACAATGCTAGCGTCATTGCCACAATGGGTTAGGGCAAGTTTAAGACTGTTGTACCTAGGTCTCTAATTGTGTTGATATCGCAGATAAATGTTTATCGCCATCTAAAAGGATACGTGAATGTTGTGAAGTGAACATAGTTGAGTGACACTGTTTGAGCTTATGTGTAAATTGTTGCTAAAGTACATATTACGCCGAGTATTTACATTTGTTTTGACTTGACCACACCTCTCACAAAAATGGACCAGTCGCAAAGTCCTTTCCACTCATAGATAGGTACGCAAAAAGAGATTTCGTTTCAAAACGCCTGATAACTAACGGTCATGTTACAATATCGATAAATAGTTGCGTTTGTAAAATTCCTGGGATTCATTGCTATTCAACACTTTCAGTAGCAATTGAACAGATTTCGTTTAAAAACGCCTGGTAACTAACGGTCATGTTACAATATCGATAAATAGTTGCGTTTGTAAAATTCCTGGGATTCATTGCTATTCAATACTTTCAGTAGCAATTGAACAATCAAAGTGACGTAAAATATGACGTCAATTGCTAAGCGACAATCGAAATGACGTCTTAAATCACAAGCATGTTTTGTTGTCTCATAAAGCACGCTGTCGGTCCCATGGACCGCTTGGGTTTTATTGCCGTGGGTATCTTATATTGAATAATACATCATGGGGTGATCCCCTTTACTCCATAGCAAGAGACAGTGAGGCTTCACCCCAAACTGTTTATTTTACTACTTCTCAAGAAAAAAACATAATCTTTGGTCCTTACCCATTGAGATGAGAATTTTAGATGTGATGCCCCCGGGACATAACTTAGTCTTTGAAACGTATTTTGACATTTTGTGCAGGATATACTACTTAACTTAACTAGAAAGATTACATCATGTGTAACCACAACTCTTTCGACAATGCTGCTTTAGATGGACACTTTCTTGACGATTGTCCAATGATGAACCTCATTTCTTGACCACAACCAGCTGTACTTGCAAGGACATCACTATTTCGTCACAAGGACTAGAACTGGTCAAAAGTATTGACATGTTTCAAGGTCCTCAAAAAGGGTTGCTTGCTGGAGCAAGGAAACACATATAACCTTTATGTACGAATTATTAACGGCGTTTATTTTTTAAACTGCAATCACAAAATCGATGCCCACTTTCCATTGGAATTTCGTACCGTCTCCTCCAAAATTTAGGAAGACCAATTGTGTCTATAGGTTAGGAACTAAAGATCGTCATTGTTGTCTTTCAAACACTGCATGAAGCTCCCATTGTTCACAATTAAAATGATCTAATCAGTTAACCCTGATAAGGCGCGTTATGGCAAGTTTTTTCCACAGCAGAGACTTTTTACCTCCTTTAACGGACAGTATGCCTCTGAAATAAACAGAATAGTCTATAAATGAATCTTACCAAACCATTAAGTCTACAAGATAATCAATCACATATCAACTTCCATGTCGATGGTTGATATATAAACCTTTTCGGTAAAATTTATTTTCTGCCCAAAGTACTTAAAGAGCAGTTAGGAGAGAGCCTTGTCAAAAACAACAGCAAGAATTGTTTCTCTTATTGGTTGAATTATCAAATCATAGGAGGTGCATTTTTTAAGAGCACATTCACAGAGGTAAAGAAAGTTTTGCGGGAGGTACAGGTCTCAATCCCTCCACACAGATATTACTCAAATCAAATTACCTACGAAACGTTTTTTTGCACTAAGCTGTTATATATTTTTATTTCAAAACAGCCCAAGCGGTGAAATTTGAACCAAGTTTTAAAGGGGCAGTATCGCGTTTTTTTCTTAAAATGTTTTTTTTTCTTCTTCAAATTTTCCATTTATTATGATAGGTTATGTCATTTATAAACTACCAGGCAAAACAAAGGACTCACCTCAGTTGATTGTATCATATGTATGATTTTCAATTGCAAATAGTTTTCGATGCCATAATCCAAAACTGATAAGTACATGTGTTTAGTTAGCATTCAAAGAATACTTCTATATGTTTTTAATTATTTTTTTTAAAAATGAAATTTTAAATCTAATTTTGTTTTTAAATTATTTTTGATGATACACAATTGTTCACCGACATAAAAGACATATCCTATGTGAAAATAAATAAATGTGCCTGATTCTGCACACATTTACAACATTTTAAACAGGGTAGGGGTCATATTGGTGTAAATTTAATTCTTAACCCTGTCTTCATTACAAAAAGATATTTGAACTAAAAATTAACCACAGTCACCAACAAAGTCATCCAAACTACTGCAGATAAGTATTATTGTATCGTGCCATAGTCAAATACATTGGTTTCTTTTAAATATTGAATTAATAGAAACAAACTTAGGTGAGTCCTTTCTTTAGCCCGGTAGTTTATTTACTTTAGAGGGTAAAACATCTTATTACACAAATCAATTATCCGTAATGGTAATAACGGTGTTGCGTATAAAGAAAAACTTGCATGGCAGCCATTTTATTGGGAACACATTTTATTATTTTGAATGACAAAAATGATTCCTATGGCTTTACGGAACCATGTACACTCATTTTTAACTTGATTTCCGAAGAGAAAAGGGCGTTTTACTATTGGTGATTTTTAAATACCAACTTATTTCTAGGAAAACAAACGTGCTACTGCCCCTTTAATGTAATTGTGTTTATCCAAATCGTCTTACTTTTTGCTGTACTGTATTTGATTAAGTTGTTATAAAAATATGTGCGCTTTGCATAAGGAAAAGAAATAGTCTTCCAAAAGGTTGCGGGAACAAACCAAGTGATCAGTTACTGGTTACACAGCCTTGAGATCAGGATTCTTTCTCATTAGATGTGAATTATAAGTAGCTTCAATTAAGTCTGAGTGAAAAAAAATAGGGCACTGACATGTCAACCAGCATTTGATATTTACACATTATTATATGTGTACTATAGGCCTTTTTAAGTGATATAAAAAAACAAAAACACTTTTAGATATTTACACATGTTCCATAAATTTGTCCAACTTCAATTTTTATTAATGCAAGAATCAAGTACTTTAAGTTATCTTCAATGAGGCTGAAGCAATGGCTAAGGAATATATAGACACATAGTTTATAGTTATGAATAAAAATGGCTAAGCTAAATTTTACCACCCATTTGGGGTTTGCCTGATCATCAAATCGCAATACAATATCCACTGTCCAAGAAGCCTTGACGAAAAAAGTATTTACAGGGCTTTTACATCTTGAGAATTCTCAATGGCCAAAGTAGGTGTACAAACATCAACGACATTTAGTTCTAAAGAAGTGAAAAGGCTTTTGGGTGTGACTCCAAGAGTTTCCATGTAAAAACTAATTTAACAGAAATGAAAATCAACTTTACCTCTTTCTCTTCTCCATCAATTCACTCTTTACTGCCAGTATCCTCCCATCGACTCTGATTATGTAGTCAATACTTATTAATAAGCGCTCAGGAGGAAGAGAAAGTCCTGTCATTTTTAGATCTTTAGGACTCTTTCCAAGGTTATACTCGACAAACACGCCCCCAACGAAAGTATAGCATAAGGAGTGTTGGTCTGTGAAATTGAATCATGGATTGAGCAAATATGGATACAACTTCCAAATTCAAGGCATATCTCTTGCCAGTCTGCATTACTGGCCTATTTAGGCTTCGTGGTATTTCCCTCGCTTTGTTGTGTCAAGATAATGAATCGCTGCACCAGAAAGGCATAGCGGGCCTGGATTTCTAAACACAGATATTTTAATGAAAAAAAGCAAGGCCTAAATCAGCTAGTAATGGAGACTGGCAAGAGTTATGCCTTGCATTGGGAAGTTGATATGCACCCTGATCGAAACAAAGCGAGGGAAATACCACGAGGCCTAAATCAGCTAGTAATGGAGACTGGCAAGAGTTATGCCTTGCATTGGGAAGTTGATATGGATATGGTTGATCAATACAGCAAACAACCACGAGCATGCCTGTTACAGTCTGGTCAAAACTTTTCTTCATCTTTAATATAAATCTTACCAGTTGCAGAGGATGCATATTAATTGTTTCAGCTGTAGTCGTCAATCGAATTTATCCTTATCTGACCTCATGTTAGAAACCCTGTCTCTGATTTATCCACTTGACCCTGACAATGGATTGCTTACATATTCAGACATTGAAATTTAAGCAATAACCCCCCTTGTGATACAATTTAATAAGGCCAGATCACCTCTATACATTCTCATTAACATGGAGCTGACGGTTAATGAAATCATGTTGACGCCGCATTTACTGGACATTTTATTGTGGTATGCATATGATATGAATTACGTCCCTTGTCATTGTTGACGCTACATCATCAGCAAAATAATGTTTAAGTTTCCCTGAAACGGAAATAAACATTAATCTTCAGTAGGTCATTTTTTAAGAATATCTCAAACATGAACCATGAACAATTAATTTTTACATCTCTGTCTCTATATACACAAAGAAAAAAGTTAAGTACCCCCTGATATTTTCATTTATCATACAATGGATGGTGTTCTCGGCAGGATAAAGGCAACGGATATTTTCGGTATCCGTTAGGGTCATATACGGATAAAGATGCAAATTACAAAGGTCAAGTGACGGAACTTCTTTTGAAAATGACGTCACAAGCATTAACATTTCGAACGCCTGTAATAACCGTAACAGTTGTAATAGCGTAATAGCTTCATGTAAATAGACATACTTCAGTCTTCATTTCATAGATCTACATTAATTTGAGAAATGACAAAACAAACATAGTGCAATGCATATTACGGAAACAATTATTATGATCAAGCATTGCCAAAACATGTTCAACGCGAGTCGAAAACTACACAGTAAACACTTTCTACATACATACTCACAGGTAACAAAGGCAGTTTGAGTTACATATGCATTTATCGAACGTCAACTTCACTGTTCTATAATGTGACTTTTGTAAAGGAGATTTTAGAATTCGCTGCCAACATTCAGTTTAGCTCTCCGTGTGATGTGTGCGTCGCCATTTGCAACCGGGCGGAAGGGAAGCAACTCTCGCCCCTTCAAGATGGACTCCCCTACACTCACGATTACACGAAAGGACGCGAGTTCGAATTCGCTGTCCTCACCTTAATTATTTTTCATTTGAAAAACGTATTTTAAAACGTATTAAAACATTGAAAATTAAGATCATGCCAAAAATAACAATTACTTTCACTGAAAGCATAATTTAGGAGGCGTTATTTTGTGTCATTTTACTGTGAGAATAGCACGCAGTTCATTTGCATATATCAATACGCGTATTTACAGTAAAGTTCAACTTTGAAATTAATGTTGTCATGCTGTTTTGCACAAAATGAATGAAGAGTGACATTGTATGATAAAGAAGTTATCATGCTCGTGTGTTTTGGGATGGTAAATATCCTGCATTAGGAATAAACACAATGTATTTAGCTCGCCAAGGCTCGCAAAATACAATGTTTATTCCTAATGCAGGATATTGACCATCCCAAAACACACTCTCATGATAACCTCTATATAGCTGAATATCAGAAACTAGTAAGTTTTACTATGACCCTGAATTAGTCTGAGATTATTTTTTTTCAGATAGAACAGCTATTTTGCAAGATAGAAATGAACAATATGTAAATGTTATCATTATTTAATAGCTATGACGTCATGTTTACACAGGTACTGTTGTTACCATGAAACAATGTCCACAAAAGTATGGAGCTGCAAGTGAAACAAAACACATTCGCATTGGTATTATCACTTCTAAATGTTCTTTGTAGACCCTAGTGTGCATGTTCAATAAGAATGATCAGTGTCTGGTAGGACCGCCACGTATCCAACCCTTGTTGTGAGACCATCATAAACGTGCATGTTTGGCATTGTGTTTGGACAGACAACACTGGAATCTGAGGACCTGGCGGAAAAATCATTGTCCGAGAGTAGATTCTTCCTCTATGTTACTGATTGGCGTGCACGTGTTTGGAGACAGAAGAATTCAGCTTATACCACCAGGAACATCAAGCCAACTGCTGAATATAGAGGTGGAGTATGGAGGAAACAAACCTGTTTCTGAACATATCAAAAGCCACCACTTCAGTTAGTGGATAATACACATGCAAAGTTTCAGAAAGATATGATGAACGGTTTTTGAGCTGTGTTCCGGAAACGAACATGTCTCTGAACAAAGTCCAAATTCAACACGTTTCTATGGAAACGAAAAAAAATCAGAAATCTGAAAATATCAAGAGCCACCACTTCAGTTGATGGGTAATGCACCTGGAAAGTTTCAGAAAGATATGATGAACGGTTTTTGAGCTGTGTTCCGGAAACGAACATGTCTCTGAACAAAGTCCAAATTCAACACGTTTCTATGGAAACGAAAAAAAATCAGAAATCTGAAAATATCAAGAGCCACCACTTCAGTTGATGGGTAATGCACCTGGAAAGTTTCAGAAAGATATCATGAACTGTTTTAGAGTTCTGCTCCGGAAGCGAAATGATTATGTAAGGATGGACAGACGGAACGACAGACAGAAGGACAGGGCGACGACTTTATTCCACGGTAGTAAATACCGGTGGGATAATAATAAATTGTGTTCTCAATTGCTTTATAAGCAACACCACTACGGATAACTGGTTTGTGTAATAAGATGTATTACCCTCTAAAGTAAATATAAATGACATAAACCATCATTATAAATGAGAAATTTGCAATAATAAAATTTGCAAAAATAAAATGCTACTGCCCCTTTAAAACAAACTTCATTTACTTCGTATAAACGAGTGAATGGGGTAACGTCTGTTCACACACTCCATGCACGCCATCAATCATACAGAACATTGTGTTGGTGGTCACACGGGTAGAAGTCGGGGTGGAACCATGGCCGTGTTCAAGAGATGTTTCAAAGTAAACGCTCAATAAGCGATTACTTTTAAACCTCTCTTGAACGCGATTGCTCAATGTAGCGCTACGTAGCAAGGCGAGCAAACGTCGAGATATTGCACCGTGTCGTTCAGGAGAGAATGAGCGCTACTTGAGCGCTACATTGAGCGATCAATTAACAATTATAAGCGCTCGCTGTTATGGAACGGAGCCCATGTCTTATGGTTTCTCGTAATGGGCAAAAGTTTCTCGTAGGAGACGCTCAAATTCAGCCCACCCGTTTTACTGCAACACCCTTAAAGTAAATATAAATGACATAAACCATCATTATAAATGGGAAATTAAAAAAATTTAAATTTGCAAAAATTTGCTACTGCCCCTTTCATCAGACTGGCCCTTGCTACTGATAGGTGAAAATGCTACAGTGCCGGACAAAAGTCATGGGAGTAAAATTGCAGTATTCCCGCAATCGTGTCGGAGCACAGTTAGGTCATGACTGCGTTATTCCTGCGACAGGAACGCGACAGTCTCCCGTCAAATTAGCGTCTCTGTCGCACGATAATTGCGAGATGACTGCGTGAATGTAGGCGGGGCTATTCCGATGCGTCCAGGTCCCAAATTAAGCTGCTGAGAGCTGATTGGTCTAGTACTGTAGTGGGCGGGCGTAAAGATGAAATGTGCATTTACTGTCAAATGATTGCTGAAGTTGTCGTTGCTTCACGTCGAATAAATACCATAGTGTTATGTTGTGGAATTTACCGGCGGTAACATTTCTTACTTGTACACATGTTGTATGAGATAATGTTATGTAATAGTGACAAAATGACACACATTCAACATCTGTGTATACTTCATTTTAAATACGACATGAAATAACTACAATGTGTTTAAAAAAAACAGCCATTATTTGGCTCATGAGACAATGTTAAAAAGGTATCATATATATATATATAATAATATATATATAGAAAAGAGTAAACATCAGATGGTTTTGACTGGATCAATCTTCTTTAATACAATACGATGAGCTCATTTCGACCCTTATATCGGTCTTTTCAAGTATGGTTAACATTTGGAAGATTGCATATTTATGTATGAAAAAAAAAATAGCATGTTGTAATGCTCAACATCTTAACACGTCAATGTATTGACACCAAAATCAGTCATTGTCTTTCAATCATGTTCGTGAATTGCCTCGAGGTCTTCAATTGGGTGTCACTCCAGGACAATGAGGTCTCTGAGGGTTAACGAGTTCATTGTGTGTCCTTGATTACATGTAAAACAATGGAGTCATAATCAATCAATTTCTCGTGTGAATTAACTGTTCAGTGATGGGCAGTATTTATTTATGAAAAATGTTTCTTCTTCGTGAAAGTGTACGTTTGGGAATCTAAATAATAATAATAAAACAAAGATCGGAATAAAACTCTATTCTAACAGGTACTAAAGGTTTATCAGTTTAATAATATTACTCACATTACAAGAACCAATATCGAATTTAATTTTTCTCTTTTTTTTTTGGACAAAATTTATTTGTTACACTGGTCGATGACGCTTCTGTCATATCACACAGTTTCTTTTTCTGATACATTGTCTATTTTCTATTCAGACATTTATGGGTACAATCCTTTTTCCCTGTATATATTTCCCAACGGTAAAACAATAGTGTTGCATGTAGATGGATTAATGTTAGTATAGTGTTTCTCCAAGTACATACATGTGTATAGGGTGTGTATGTTTGTATATTATACATTTCCTTAAAGAAGATATCTTACAAAATATGATATATTAGTCTGTGTATATTTTCTTGTAATAATTATCACGTTTCATAGTTCGGCAAAACCGATTGATAATGCTGTTAGTTACACGGTGTTTTGACAGGTTGCACGGAACTGTAAGACACTTGTATCTTCCGTATTGTCCAAAGGCACCGGTACCCCTATGCCCATTGCATCACCGAGTGTACCAACTCCCATTCAAATGGCAATTTAATCACATCAATGGATACCGCCGTGTCAGGCACCGACACACTTCGAATAGCACGTCTCTCATTACCCCGAGTGGGTAGCTCGATGTTCTGCCTGTTTCCTTTTATCAATAAATCAACATATTTATAAAAGTGCAATCGAGGTGAGATTTGAATAAAATATCTGTCTGTAAACGTTCGTGACCATTATGAAAACAATTTAGTTACTGACTTGAGATTTTAATTGAATTCCTTATCATTATTGTGTACACTCAGTCATACCGAAGTTTGCTGAAAATTAAAATAAACAATGCAAAAATTATATAACGCCTACCCACATTTTTTTAATGCTTGTTGACTAGTTTATTTTGTTTCTGTGGTGTATGTAACATTTTCTGCTCTATAATCGTCACTCATTTGTTTAAGTATATGTTTGTATGGAGATTTCTTCCTTGTTTAACGATCACGTCATAATAAATACCTTGAAACCAACAGTTATATCAATTACATGAGATAAATCCTTTGAAGTTTGTGAGAAGGGTACGATTGGTCTTATCACGCATTACGTAGTGCAATATATACACATATAATGAAATATACACATGACTTTAACTGTAGAAAGCAACTTTTAAAAACGTTAGTTTGTTAATATTTCATTTGTACAAACATGTAGTCCTTCATATCCTGTAGATGAGCCCTGAGGGATAGTTATATACCGGACAGACAGACAGACAGACAGATATTTTATTACAAAATCTCACCTCATACAAATGTTTATATACAAGTCGATAAAATATAAAGTGATGAGCCATCCCACATGGGATTATGAGAGACTACATATATACATATTAAAGGACCTTAATAAAAATAAAATGTACATATTATATAGTATACTATATTATTAAAACCCAAGGTAAATTGTTAAGGTAAAAAGAATTGCTAGATATATAAAAGGGATTTTCTAAAATCTAAGACTTCCATGCAGGTTTTGGCAGTAACTCTAAAAATATATGGGCATGACATAATAGATGCAAGCTGTTCCACATCCGATATATTATTAAAACTAACATACAAAGTAGAAGATAAAGATAACATAGTTTTGGTAACATTTTTGTATAAGGGGCAGTGTAAAAGTACATGAGCTTCATTTTCAATAAAATCGTTGCAGTTAAAACATACTCTATCTTCCAGTGGTGTGTTATTGTATACCGCTAAAACTGATTATTCAACCGGGGAGATATACCATCTCTCATGATGGCTCTTTTGTTTTCAACTTGTGACACTTAAACAAACTTGTCTGTCTGCATGCCTGACTATGGCGAATTAAGCATGTTATCTTTCTCTCTGTGTGTATTACGAGGGAGACACCGTTCACTCAAAATCGTTATGTAATATAAATACACCCGGTGGTAAATTCACTCAGGCGTTACGCCCGCGCCCCCCTTGTCGCAAACCGTCGCATTTGATGTCGGCCATAACCTCGCATTATCATAATTAAACCAGAGACGTATATCCATCTAATTCCTTGTCTAATTCATTGATTAAACAATTGATATCGGCTCTTAAAGGAACATCCATCTGTCTGTCTGTCTGTCTATGCAAAACGTTGTGTTCTAGATTATGTTATGTTATCGGGAAGTACTGACTGTTGCCGAAGATTGCCATTTTGATCTTAGTCTACTTAGTATATTGACGATATAAAGCTAACAGTAGTGATTTCTGATCGAAAACCGGACAATGTACCGCGTGTGGCGCGCGCAAATGATTTAAACGTAATTTTGGAATATTATTTATAACAGACAAACTGATAAATTAGTCACATATTTAATAGGTCATATAACTACTGTACATATAAATGGGACGTTTAGTTTTGGTTTCTGCATATGCATAATGATGTTACTCTATTTTAATTGGAAACAAGTATTTGGTTATTCGGGATGAATATGCAAGTCGAGTATATTTATTTGCACTGTAATTACAAACAGCACATATGTTATGTTGGATCGTATTAAAGCTTAATAAAATTTTATGAAACACAATGGATGCAGCTTTACCATAAATGCGACCTTGTGCTGAAAACATTCGACATGTTTCAAATAAACAACCTGTAGAAATATTGTCTTGATATTTTCCCAAATATATGACGATACACAAGTCGAATGAAACATTTCAAATCTAAAGACTGAATGTAACCGAAAATGAAAGAATTGCATTTGGAATTTGAAGGCTAGACCAGTGACTTTTTTCTCAACACAAGGGACCAACCACCAGCACAGTTTACCAATCGGTAACCGTGACCTCGATCAATATCGCTTGATGACAAAAAATATGAACACTACATGTTAATAGAAGAGCATCACTAGCAGTTTTAACGAATGACGATGCGTTTGTTTCACACTCTATTGGAAAATCCAATTTTATATACTACTTGTGACTGAGAGTTAGACAGTTATAGTTTATTAAAGTGTCACGCATAGAACTCATTGTACAATTGTACAATATAGCACAAATTATTAGTAAATACCCAGCCAAATTGACTTATGAGACACATGTTACGTTTTAAAACATACTATCCACAGACTCATGTCATATCGAGCGAGACAATAAACCCGGCGAGACGCAACGAAGACGAATAAGCACACTGCTTAAAACAAGACAGACAGAATATTTTATTTGAGTCTCACTCGTTGTACATTAAAAATATGTAAAATATACACACCGACCAGTCGCTCGGCGACTTATGAGAGACTATTTACATAGAAATGTCATCAATACAATTAAACAATGTTAAAATATACAGCAAATAACACTAATATATACATAAATCATTCATATAAAATATCACGTCTTTTAACTAAAATGTCATGGCAGGTTTTGGCAATGCTAAAAGTTAATTCGGGGGATGCAAAAACAAAAACTAGCATCTCGCAATAAGACAAATTATAAAAATTGTTATTGATACGAGAGCATTTATATAACAAATTCTCACGTTGACTTGTAAAAATTGGGCATTGGAATAAAACATGTACTTCGTCCTCTATCGTGTTGGAACAATTAAAACAAAGTCTCTGATAGTGTGGGATATTTTCATAGCGGCCAGTTTCTATTCGGATCGGAGCCACTCCACATCGAAACTTAGCTAAAGCACTTTTGTGACTTCGGGGAATAGGGCATTTTACATAATGTTCAGGTTCGTAGTTGTATTTAAAAAGCTTGTAGTGTTGTAATTTATTTCGTCCTCCTTTTTTGCCTTCCTCCTTATTAATGGTACATCTCCATTTCTCTTCACACTCCTTATACATAACAGCTTGTGTATTTCTTAAAAGTAATTTCTTTTCCAAGTGATATTCTGTATTTGTTAGATGTTCGAAACCAAGATTGCGAAGTTTTGCCTTGACTTTGAAATTCCAGTTCTTCCATTTGCACTTTTCAGCCCATAAGAATATTTTCTTGTTGACTCTTCTTGTGGTCATATTCACCATTCTAGTCCAATGTCTAAAAACTGAGGTCCAAATTTTTACAGTTGGTGGTGTCCATCCCATATCGCCGTTGATAGCTGCGTTCGGGGCATACTTTCCAAGACCGAGAAAAAATCGAATGGCTCTGTGATGTACTGTATTAACACAAGAGTGTTCAGTGGTTCCCCATATACTAGCACCATAGTTGAGTACTGAAAATACCATTGTGTCGTAGAGCTTAGAGTAAACATTATAGGGCATTCCACCCAGATATTTGAATTTAGTGATTAAAAGTCCCAATGATCTGCTTGCTGCTTTAGCTGCTGCCTTCGCCATTGCGTTGTAGTTTAAATGTTCAGTCAGTAAAACACCAAGATAATGATATTGTTCCTCCACTAGAATGGCTGACGTTCCACATGTAAATGTTGCAGATGTTCTTGGTACCGATGGATTTCTAAAATGTAAAATTTTTGACTTCTCTGGGTTTATAGTCATCTTGTTCGTTTCACACCACAAATGTAATGTATTCAGTAAAAATTGCAGATTTTCCTCACTTTCAGCTAGTAAAACAATATCGTCAGCATATGCCAGTACAGTCACACACTCTTCTTCAATCCATATTCCTTTACCAAGCGCATTTAACGTATCTATCAAGTGATCAATATAAAAATTAAAAAGAATCGGGGATAGCAAGCAGCCCTGTTTGAGACCTCTGCTCACTGTGAACCATGGAGTTCGGCATCTGTTAACACGCACACAGCACTTAACATTAGTGTATAACGATTTAAGTGCCGAGAACATTTTACCTTTTATGCCTTTATCCTTTAACTTCGTCCAAAGGGTATTTCTATCAATCCAGTCGTATGCCTTTTTAAAATCAATAAAAGCTGTATGTGTCGATTTTCTTGCTAGTTTTCTGCTTTCTATGATGCTTGTAATTGAAGAAATGTGGTCAATCGTTGACCTGCTCTTTCTAAAACCGTTCTGTTCATCTGTTAGTATCTCATTTCTCTCTGTCCATGAGTTGAGTCTGTTATTTAAAATACCACAGTATAATTTGTAGATAGCCGGGGCAAGCGTAATTCCTCTGTAGTTGAGCGGGTCAGCGAGGTCACTCATCGACGACTTAGGGATAGGATTGATGATTCCCTCCGACCACATCTTTGGAATTTTAGCCGTTTTAAAACATATGTTAAACATTCTAAGTAAAAGTTTGGAGGTGGCCTCCCCTCTAAGCAGCTGTGTCGGTATTTCATCCACACCGGGGGCCTTCCCATTCTTAGCTCGTCGTAGCGTAGCATGGACTTCCTCCAGGCTAATGTCTTCATCCAGCTCACCTCGTGCTGACTCTTCTGCTGACGTCACTTGGTCCGTTATGACGTCACTCTCTACGTCATCATTCAGGAGTTTCTCAAAGGCAGATTTCCATGTTTCCATTACTACTTCCGTATCTCTTGATATCTCGCCGTTTTCCAAACGCACTTCCATGGGAATGTTTTTTCTCCTTTCCGTGCCTACACCGACTTTACCGATGCTTCTCCAGAAGTCCTCTTTATTTTCTTCACACATCTTTTCGAGGTCGTGATGGATCTTGCTCCTGTAACGGCGTTTATGTCTCTGAACATCACGATCAAATTCCTTTCTCAACTGCACATAACGTCGCTTCATTTCGGTTTTGTTAGCATTACTGGTTTTCTTCCAATTTCGCTCGGCAACACACATTTCATTCCATTTCATACTTAAAGTATCAGACCACCACTTCTGTCTTTGTTTTCTTCTCTTATTACTAGCGGAATCATTTAGAAAAATTCTTTTCACAGGAAGCCTATCGTTCATTTCTTTATGTACAACTTCAACCCATCTGTTATAGGCTTCATCTAGACTTATCTGGTCCATGGCTGACGTTTCAAGATTGTCTATGATTTCACTTAAATGTCGGTGTATTTCACGTGATTGCAGAAATTCTGAGCTTGGTTGTCCTGTTAGTATCTTATCGAAATAGTCACACTTCCTACCCTCCATACCTGGCACATCATTGTTGACCATCATACCTATATTGTTACAACACCACGTTAGCATTGAATGGTCCACTTTGAGTAGTGCATCACCATCTATTACACCCACACAGCCAGCTTCACTTACCAATGCAGATGGACGGATAACATTAAATTTATCATAACAATGAATATGTTCATAAGGTACAAAGCAAAAATCAACAACAGACATCCCTTGACTTGAGACAAACGTAAAATCATTGGAAATGGAATTGCGACCATTAAGTATACATGAGTTAGCACTAATCAAAAAGTCAATACAATGTTTACCATTGCTATTACTAGTAAAATCAATGACATTTCGTTCTGGGATATTATCTACACCTTCAATGTAATCTGTTTCGTCACCACAGCGACTATTAAAATCTCCACAAATAAAACTAATATTTGAATATTCATGTACTTGAGTTAACAGTGTATTAAAAAAGTCTTCTGCACAAACCCTCCTTGATGAGTTATCGGGAGGCAGATAGCATACACAAATATGGCTTGTAAAAACATTGTCTTTATCTGTAATAGAAAGCCATAGTATACCTTCGTGTATATTGTCTTTTATTTTCACATTGTAATTATCTAAGAGAGTTTCTTTAATTAAAAATCCCACTCCGCCGGAACCACGGAGCGCTTTGCGGTGTAAGTGATCACGGTTGTGACCGAACCACCTGTAACCATCAACAGCGATTACCTCCCCTCTGCGCAGGTGAGTTTCGGTTATACCGAGAATATCACAGTCAGTATGCTTAACACAAAGTTCGCGTAAAGTGGCGTTTTGTGAGTTAATATCCCCAGACCAACCTTTCACATTCCAACACCCGCCGCGTACCTAGTGTTGAGAGAGTGTGACTGTGTGGTCACGGTGCACGGGCGATCGACCTCGGACACGCCCCCTTGTTGACATCCTGTCTTCTTGGCTGTAATCTGCTCGCTGATTGGTCCTTTCGTGGTCACGTGGTCGTTGGTATTCGCCGACCCGTGATCTCTGTTGGTAAACATTACCATGTGCTCTTCTGTCATCCCGCCTGTCCGTGGTTGTGCCGGTCCAACGTTGCCACGATGACTTGTTGCTGCCGTCGCTGACGTCCCTCCTGTCGTTGTAGTGTCGTCCCCTGCCGTGTACCTCCCTCGAATGGTGAAGTCTGCTACCGGATAGTTTGAGCTGACCACCTCCTACTGTTTCTGCCAACACACGCATATTAGATTCAAAAATACGTTGTTGGAGCGGCTTGTCCGCCATCAGATACACATTGTTGTAGTTCCTGCTGTCCATCAGGCGTTTCCTGCTGTCCAGTATTGCCTTCTTATCCTCCATTGACCTACAGGTGGCGATCACCACCCCTGCGAAGCGTGCACCCCGAGACTCGGTCCGCACGGCACTGTCAACTCGCACGCCTGACAGCTTGAGTCCGTCGCGTATCATCCCATTCACTTTGTTCACAATGTTTTCATGTCGACTTTCCTCTAAGTTTCTGATTATCACATTCACGTTTTCAGTTTGGCCCTTATTTTCCTTACACTGTTTTAGATCAACAATGTTCTCTTTCAGCCGATCACTCAACCGTGACTGTTCGTCTTTTAACTGGGTCATGTCGTCGTTCACCTTACACAATTTATCATAAAATTCTGTTTTCACATCTGCAATTTCGTGAGTGATCATAGATTTCATTTTCTCAATCATCTTTTCTTCCATCACATTAAAACGCTTGTCAAAATGTTCATACATGTCTTTGATGGCTGCTAACACTTCAGTATTTGAAGTTTTTTGGATATCCACATTACAACAATTATCACAAAGGGATCGTTTATTGTCTTTCTCACCTCTTTGTTTCTTATTGTTATTGCTTGTGCAGTGTTCGTCACAACTTAAGTGGCGTTTTCTTTCGTCACTGACCTGTTTGATTGCTGTTGACGTGTTCGTCGCCATTACTGAGTCGACGAAATCCTGACTCGCGCCAAGCTCCATTTAAAAAAGTCGTCAATCTGCACAAACTACTGACGATTGGACCTTCTTTGGATGTATTCAGGTTCCCAACAGTCTGTCTGACAATGTAATAAATAAAAAACAAGGGACGGGTTGTGTATTGAAAGTGGGTTGTGTATTGTAAGCGTGTATTCAGTCGTTAGAAATAAATGATATACCGGATTACGTAACATACATGTAGGTAGTCGCGCGTTTATCACAATACGTGACCCACTGGTCACCCACTGATCAAGCGTAATTAAAAAATTCCAAATATTCACGATTTGCTAACGGTCATTTAGGTGTTATATACATTGATAGTGTCAGTGACGGTACGCTTTTATATTACGGTTTTATTCACTTAATTGGAGGCAAATTTACTTATACATGGAAGTTCAGAAATTATCTGCATAGGGTAATTATCAGAAAGGTTCAAGTATCGTACCTTGATATTCTGAGTCTATTTGGATTGCTTAAGACGCGCGATTATAAAATACTTTGTGTTTTTATTGCCATTTTCTTTAAAGTCGTACCGACAATATATTTCCTTTACTTTGATCTTCGAATGATGATATAATTGTATCAGCCAGTTATTTAATCTACATGATTTGATACTTTCGGATACATTGTGTAAAGGATACACGCATCTCAAATTCACTACACAGTTATTGGCATTTAAACTTTTGTTACAGATCATTCAGCATGTACAATCTCGGGTTTTTTTCTGTCAGAGAGCAACAATCCCTTAATCAACCTAAACACCCATTTTTCTAGCCCCAATTCTTCACTAGTGATTTCTTTTTAACTCATACACACGCAGTGCTCTGTTGGCGGGAATGAGCGGTACGCTCTCATACTAAAGTAATACTATTGAATCGGTTATGTTAATGATGTCTGGATGGGTTAATAAAATCAAGGATATAACATGTCCGGCGATAAATGTAAATGGAAAACGCCGTTTAATTGTATGGTGACATGTTAATATAAATATTCGTTTCCATATATGTTTATTAAAATGGTCATGACAACTGTGTACTAAAATTTTGTTTAAAACAATCTATTTAAAATCTCAAAATAAAATCACGCTGAACTAATGTTGTGTACATTTTAGATCAAATATCATAGGGATTATGTGAATATAAATTCATAGTTTATTCATTAGATGATACATACAAAATTCCACTTAGAAGTGTAAATATATTCGCTAAACAAACTAAGAAACCGAAGCAACAATAGTCCACAAACATACAGTATCTACTATCTAGATAAAATTATTTACATTCGTCACACATCTATCTATATGCAATAAACATCATACATGTAAATCTTTATAATGTACAGTAATAGTTATGTACATGTATCTTATAGATATGCATACATGTATTTGGGAATACATATTTGAACCTTGAATGTATATATGCGGGTCTTTAACAGATTAACCTGTCAAATTTACCTCAAACTAAAATTCAATATCTTGAAAATGTTTTGTTTAAAAGTACATTTCTTATCACTGAGAGATTACTACTTGTATGTTAACGGTTTTGATTTATGCATCTGCCTGTATAATTAATTACACATTTCATAAACGGGAGCGAAATTAGATAAGCCAACAGTTTAATCAAATCCACTAACATACAGAAAGAAACATCCCCGAAAGAAGACCTAATTTAATGTTTTTATGACAAATTATTAGAAAGATATAACAATGTAAATGTAACGACGCCCTTACCAAATATGTAATTGATAATGTTAATAGAAATATAAATAAAAGTATATCAATCATTATTATTGTATAACATTCTTCAATGTAAATGAAATATGATTATGGTTTCGGCGAATCGTTTCTGAGATGCTTGGTGATCATATCATCGGCAGTGAATAAAGTTGAAATGCATTTGCTGTTATGGAAATGACCCTTCCGCCGTCAGTTCTATATGTTTATGCAATTCTAAATGAACACAATCAATGTATAATACAACTTAACAGCATACTTTATCACTTTGAAAATCAGGTTTCATTTCGTTTCCGGATCATCAAAATGATCAGTTCTAATATTACCCACAAGCATTGTCAAAACAATATTCAACATATAAGGATTTTACCGGAGTTCAAAACCGGCTTCAGGGGAATACCCGACCCACAACTTCCCCACACCACACAAACACCTACACAAAATATGTATCCGTTATCATATCCAAGCAGTTTACTTTTACAAGAACAATAATAAACACTACACAATATGTACACACTGTGTATAACTGAATGAAATTCTAAATACACTATTTTGTGGACGACACTATTCAAACTTTATATCAAGTGAATTTCCCCAGTGCAATTGCATGTGTTTACAGGAATGCTATTCTCTCCAATCGCGTTTACCTCACATAACAGTGAATAAGAAATTTAGTTTATTACAAACTGTCTCACTTTGTTACATAATCGGACAGGCGTACATGTACATGTAGGACTTTCGAGACCCACAAATAAATGACAATAAATTCGTTATTAAGATAAATATCACTATATCTTTAGTTTATTGAGTCAATCATCCATCCAGGACCATCTTACGCACATGTCAATTTATGGCCGCAAAAGCATTGATCGCAGTAATGACTAGCGCGTACATGTAAGCCCCGCCCTCCCGGTAGCCACTGAACCGCTCAGTCGCCTGTATTGCGACTCTCCTACTCTTTTACTGCGATAGTAGTGCAGAAATCACGGGTCAGTCCTGCGAGCCGACTGCATTCCCGTTGCGATAATACTGCAGTAATTTCACTTTCAGACTGCAATACAGGGGAAGTGACTTTTGTCCGGCACTGTATACTAACCTTGAAATTCTACATGAAAATCACTGAAAGTTATCTCTATATTCCTGAAGGTTTTCGTTCTTCCTCCTGTGTAACCCACCGCATTGAGGGAGCCAATCAGTTAATAGTAGATCATTCTGAAGATAATAATATATCTATAATTGAAAGTACCTTCTCATCAAATTCTAATTACCCTCTGTATATTGAATAGCTAGGTCAGTTGCATGCAGAATGATTGGTTATTATTCAGATGGGCTTACTATAATGAACGATAGAGGATCATCTGATTGTTTATGTATGTAAAATGATTATAGAACTTTATATCGATATTCTATAACAAAACCATTTTACTATTGACCTATTTGGTCTGTCTAGCTGGATTCGTTCCATATTAGGTATCCTCAGTTTGGTTCGACATGGTTTGTTGCGGTGAAGATCAAAACTCATTAGAATATAGTCGTTGCTTTTACTAACGGTTCCAACAACTATGAAATGGTTCTTTTGATCAACCATAGCTTTGAAGGAAGTATCGAAGAATCCTGTTGGAAGGGAATATAAAGTCTCAATAATTGGAGAATATAAAATTAGGCTTTCTTTAGAAATAGTGTTAGATGCTGCGATAAAACTGGAACATTCACGTCAAATATTTGTATACAAGCTTTTTTTTACACATCTGTATTTCAAGTAAAATCAACAAAATTGACACTGGAGTAACGACCGTTCTTTCCACTAGTGGAAAGGCGTTCTTTTGGCGTGGAAAGAGCGAAATTTCCAATCTTTCCACCCGTGGAAAGAGGCATCTTTCCACATCTTTCCAAAGACGGAAAGAACGACCTTTCCAACCCCATTTGTAAATATAGGCCAAAAGACAGCCTTTCCACAGCCATCAAGCTAATGAGATTATGGAGTTATGTTATACAAGTTTTTTTACACATCTGTCTTTCAAGTAACAACAACAAAATTGACTACCGTTTCCAATCACCAGAATGACAACGTTTAAAGGCACAGTAGCACGCATTTCCACTGAAATAAAGTCTCACAAATATCAAATAAGTGTTAGCAATGGCTAAATAGTATTCCCGAATCAACAAAAAGAGCTCTAAAACGAATTCATATGGTTCGGTTAAGCCATGGGAGTCAATTTCTCATCGATCAGCTATTTCAAGCTGTTGATATTAAAATGGCCGCTCGTAGGTACGTTTTGGCCATATGATCTCATTGACTAACACTCAAGAGTAGTGTGTTAAATGTGACACAATGATGGAATGGTCAACCACCTTGCTGTCTGAACTCTCAAAACTTTCCACACTGAAGAGTCAAACAAAAGTATCTCTTTATAGGAAGCACCATTTTGTCCCAATAAGGATAACCTTTTCTAAGAAAACAGCTTATCGGGTCGTGTTTTGAGATGTTTACCCTCAAACGATGCAATGTTGTGTACAAATTTTACTTTACTTTATTTTCACTGGTAAACTATACTTTACCTTTGAATGATCGATATTTCTTGATCACCAATTTGCTATTCTCAAATTCCCCTTTAAATAGTACGTTGTTCCTCGACATGAAGTAGAATGTACCAGCATCATAGTCATTACTGTCATATCTTTTCCTTAAGTGCGCGACTTTCTTCCTTTTCATTGAATGATCAACTTCATACAGGGATTGTGCTGATAAAAAGTAAAATGCTGAAAAGAGTAAACCATAAGTCATCATGATTTTTTGTTTCCTGAAAATAATCAAATTCTTGTACCATTGTTACTTTATCGTCACTCTCAATCAAATATTCGTAATAGTTTATATATACATACATACATAGTTCAATATAGTTTACATGTCTTATTTATCTGTGTTCACTCGGGTGAAGTGAAGTGAGTGTTTGTTAAGCGTAATACTGTAATATTGACTGCAACATAAATTTATCAGTTGAACTAAATATGTATGCCCCAAACAAATTTTCTAAGTTTACTATATGTAACAGTTTCACGTATGCAACATTCCCCCCATCAAAACGGAACTTAACATTAAGTACAAAGATGATAAAAGCTAATGACGATGGACATGCCACACTTTAAAGCAATAATTGCATTTATCTGTTGGGCAGGAAAGTTACATAAATCATCATCTCAAACATTTTCTTTTAGAGTTTTCTTATTTCAGTTACACGATGACATGACACAATCCTTATTGAAAACTAGTATGTGAGTCATAGATGCAATACAACTTTTAACGCGCTTCAGTGACTATGGGAAAATGGGACTAT
Organism: Gibbula magus; assembly: GCA_936450465.1. NCBI lineage: Eukaryota > Metazoa > Mollusca > Gastropoda > Trochida > Trochidae > Gibbula > Gibbula magus. The sequence goes on along the minus strand of OW388292.1, from coordinate 78,913,803 downwards.
GAGAAGATAAGTGGATTAGGGTCAAACGAATAGTGCTGTAAAATGAGGAGTTGAAACAGTGCCATCCTCACAGTTGGTTTGCAGTTGCAACTTATATTGGTGTGGCATTACTATTGGAAATCAAAGCATATTAGCTTGCCACAGGTTAATACTAATAAGTTTTAACAACAGGTCGGAACGTGAGAAAGACCTTCAAGTTGTATACTCACATCAAGGTACATCAATTGTGTGGTTGGGGGTCACATATTTCAAACGTTATCAATGGTGTTACTTTATCGAGAAGTACCAATTGTTACCGATAACTACGATTTTGATGATCGTCGAAATATTGACGATATGATGGTAAAAGTAGTGATTTCTGATCAAAAACCGGACAATGCATCCCAACTGACGCGCGCCAATGAGTCAAACGTAATTTTGGGATCTTATTTAAAACAGCCAAAGTACCACATTTTGGTTGATAATGTTGAATAGGTCATATAACTACCGTGCATTTAAATGGAACGCACTTTTTCGGTTTCTGCACATGCATAAAGATGTTGCTCGATTTTGATTGGAAACTAGTATTTATGATATATTTGGCGATTCGGGATGAATATGCAAGCTGAGTGATTTGTTTGTATTGTAAACAGCACATATGATGAGTTGGAGCGTATTGAAGCCAAATAATTTTTAATGAAATACAATGGATGCACCTTTAACATCAACATATGCATGTAAATACTACATGATGTACTACAAGTTAAAACAACAGGTGAGAAGCTTGATCTCTATGATCAAACGCTTGCAACGGCTGCGTGATGTTTCCATTTCTTCACAGGAACATCAGTTTTCCAAAGCAATTCTGAGTTCGACTCATGTATCGTTCCATCATTTGTTTTCCACGGCAAATTCGTCTTATGCTCGTCTTCAGGAACTCCGGTTTCAGTATCTGCATATTGGAAATCATCCTCGGTTACCCAGGGTTTTATATATGCTCCGTTATTCTCCACTATATCACCCATGGGAAATTTCATCAGAGAAATCTGTACTGAAATTACCCGCCCTTGGCCAGCCTGAGCCAATCAAACCGCTACGCAGCTTGGACCTGCGAGCCAATGACAATTCATATCACTTCGTTGCAAAGCACGCGAGGTTATTTTGTTAGCCATCCATCACCGGTTATCTCCCTTGACCATTTCCGTCTTATCGTATTGAGTATTTTCTTTGGTTACTGACTTCGCCACGCCGGCCAAGGGCGGGTAATTTGAGTACAGATTCTCCTGATAAGGTCTCCCATGGGTGATATAGTGGAGAGTAACAGAGCATATATAAAACCATGGGTAACCGGGGATGATTGGAAATACAATCCTCTAAAGACGCAACAGAACAGAAGTAAGGGGATATGGGTGATTTCACCTAACAAAGTGTACTATTAAGCTTCAGTTATAATCCAATTTAACATCGATACTGTATTTTGGTATTATTGAAAATTTTTATGTTATAGTGTAGTTTTTGTTATCGCTTTCCCAATTCGAGTAAGTGAACATGTTCCTTATTAAATGTTCCTATAATATGGGCACAAAACAAGTACAGACATCATGGATACTATATTTTAGTAATCTATGAACATTGCTACGTGGGAAATTTCAAGTAAAATACCTATTTTGCCAATATAAAACATATGTCGTTTTGTAAAATATCATCATTTGACTTACGTTGTTGGTGTCCTCTGAAGAAGCAATTCCACTGTCCATGAGGAGTTTTTCTGTACTTCTGAATCTCTGATTGAAGAGCACAGAGTTGTAGTTCCTTATTGTGCCATACAGAATGACATCTGGCAGTTTCTGCACAGTGCTGAACACAACGAAAGATGCTTTGCTCTTTCATCGGATGAGAAACTTTAATACTATACAAATTTCCGAGTGCTTGATGAACTTGGAAGTTACTGATGTCTGCCTGCAACATCAGAAAAAGAGAAAATCAGAATTTGAAATAAAAAGACGCTCTAATATATCGCAATGTCACCCTTGAACTATTATTGAACAAAAATTACATCTAAGCATGACGAAAGGATCTACTGATCCAAAGATTTCCAACACAGTAAAGTTGTCAACCCCGTGGCCGTGTGGTAAATCGTCTGTGCGGTCAATGATGTCAACAGTTGCCCGACTCTGAGGGTGGTTCAAATCCCACAAGGGGCCCGAAAACTTGAATGTGTACTATTGAAGGTAGTGATATCCCAAATTTAACAATGTTAGACAGCAAAGATGGTTTTACGTCTAGTATACGAATGCTGACAATAACTCCTTTTGACATTTGACTACTTAGTGAACGTTTATATCTTTAAAACCTAAGGACTATTGCGATATCAATAGTCTATTGTGACTTACTATTGCGATTGCGATAGCCTATTATGACCTACAGTTATTGCAATAGTTTATCAATAAACAAAAAAGAACCAATTCTTGAATAAAAAGTGTTTTATTATCTTTTCTTTGAAAGTACTTCTTCAGAAGTGACAGAATATATTGCGAAAAAAAATATAACCTCCTTGGACTTTTACGTGTCTTTACCAAAATACCTTTTTGAGTCTCTTGTCTTGTTGTTGTTTGAAAACGACATGAAAATGTTTTGAAATTTCAAATTTACCTTCGTTAGCTTCTGAAGACATGTATATCTCTGTTTAATCGTGTTTATTACTCGTGGATTAAATAATCTTGTAGTTTGTCGTCTTCCCACTCAAGGCATAACTCGCGCCAGTCTCCAACTGGCTAATTTAGGCCTTGCATTATTTCCTTATAAATATTGTGCTTGATTCTCTGCTCGCTGCACCTTAACTTGATAGTCCAATCAGAATCCTCCTTCCAAAACTACATCCGGGGCTCAAAACAAACATTGCGACCTCCATGTCTCTGTCAGTCGAATGCAGGATTTTTTAGGCGACAGTTCCTTATATAAAGCGAAAATCTATCTATTCCGCGTCTGTTCACGTTTATAGTCAGTTGTCAAAAGTATTATCCTACAAGCCCCAAGCGAACGATGGCCTGTCAAAGACTGTTTGCCTGAAATGATTCGACCAACTGATCATGATTTGCAACAGAATAGCACCCAGTCCGACCGCTGGCCAGTTCGGCCGCCGAATACCTTGCCGATTTCGGCCGCAGCAACATCCGACACGTATTCAACCTGGTTGATATTTAACATGTTTCGGCCGCTAACCAGGTAATATTTGCCAGGTAAGTATTTGGTAAATATATAAGTTTCACATGACCTATATACAACGATCTAAACGTGGTTATCCTAATCAAAACATAGTCTCTGACTCATTACATTTAGGCATTATTATATTAAATCATAATCATGGGATATTTCAGAAATAAAACGGTATGTTTACTAAGGGTACAATGTTTAGAAATGAAACCATCACCTTTTTCCTATTCCACGATTTTGTAACACCAATAGTCGTCATCATACACATATAGGCCAGCATTGAATTCACCATACTCCCCAGATGTTAGAAACTTGTACTTTCACTTTTCAGATGTTTCTGAAACCAGAAAACAGTGATCACGACTCACATATCAAATATATAAAAAGTGGATTGGGATTAGCATTTGAAGGTAGAATATATGAATCATTTGAGCGCGTTTTCATACATGTAAGACTTTTCGTTTTCAAACAATAAATATACGGTTCAAAGGTGTAGCATCACGTCCATTATTGTGAAGGGACGTCCATTTACAAACGCAATTTAGAATCCCTTCTTAAAGGGGCAGTAGCACGTTTTTTGCAATTATTTTTTTTTTAAGTTCCCATTTATATTGATAGTTGATGTCATTTATATATACTTTAGAGGGTAAAAATCTTATTAAACAAACCAATTATCCGTAGTGGTTATAACGATGTTGCGTATAAAGCAAAAATTGCATGGCGGCCATTTTATTGTTAACACAATTTATTATTTCGAATGACAAAAGCGATTCCCAAGGCTTTACAGAACCATGTACGCTCATTTTTAAATTTGATTTTCCGAAGAGAGAAGGGTGGTTTACTATTGGTGACATTATTTTTCAAATACATTTCACCAACTTATTTCAGCAAAAAAACGTGATACTGCCCCTTTAAGATGTCTTAAGATGAAATTAGTTGTTCAGTACCATGGCCCCAGTGACCCTTATTACGGGTTACAGAATCACCGACTCAACTCAAAATGGCCAAGATTTTATCTTTCTAGGACTTTTCGTTTTGAAGTAGAAGATGAACAAGATGAACAAATCTTTGTAGGCCGCGGGCCCCGTGGCAATTATGAGTGGGGCCACAGAATCATCAAATCTGCCATGTATAATCGTCATTGCCTAAGGCACTGTTTGTCCACAATTTTGCAACTTTCTAGAGTCAGCATACGTGATTCTTGAGAAGAATATGAGAAACGAAAGTTTATGGACGGACGGTTTTAAGGAAAAATAATACATTTAAATGTTATTTAGTATCAACTCTGACCATAACCCATACATTTCTTTAAGAGGTACAACTAAACCATCATGTAAATATTACAGTTGCCAGTTACTGGTAAACTTATCTTATCAGGTTATGCTGATCTTGATCAGCAAAACAAATAAATCTAATTTGTAGCATTTTCTAAAAAAATTCTGTTTTTTTACTCACGTTCAAAGATGAATTCTCTATTTCCAATGATTCAACTCAAAATGTTTTGTATCCAAGAGACAATGGACAACATATCACAATGTTTAAATCATCAATGAGACATCATACATTGTATACTATACGTTCAGTACGTTGATTGGTCAAGGAATGGCGACACCCAACACTAAAAATCAAACTGGTATCAATTACAAAAAGATCCACTAGCTTTCCCTGATACATTCCATGACCACTATAATACCCACGACAGGTCATTATTTCAATTGATATCCCTGCATGTGTTTCTATCATGTCATTTTCAGTTCGAACTAGATTTTGAATTAGATTACTCTTGTATACTTGTCAGGCCATGCTGATGACAATAGTCATGAATATGAGGGAAAGCGATAGATATACACATATTTGTAAACATAGTTTTGTATAGGGAACATGTGAAGAAATAGATAAAAGAAGGTTTCTACAAAATGGCTAATATGCCCCAATGTTCTGCCCTAACAAACGTGTCATGTAAAGGCAGACAAATATAGTATACAAGCAATTGGCCATGTGACCTCCAGGATAGACAGTAAGAGAGTTCATATGTACATTAAGACAGATAATCAGTTTGCTGGCATCTGCCCACTTTACATTCAGGATATTCTGTTAAAATGTGCTAATGACTAAGCAAACAACAATTTATAGTTACTGGTCAAATTGCCCGATTATGCTGTAAGAATGTGTCTTGTTTAGCAAAGCAAAGAAATCAACTTTCTAGCATCTTCTCTTGAAGCAAATAATGTTTAATAAGATTTACTGAGGTGAGATGAGGTGAGTTGAGGTGAAATGAGGTGAGATGAGGTGAGATGAGGTGAGTTGAGGTGAGTTGAGGTTTAACGCTGTTTCCAAGGATATTCCAGTTATAACAAGACTGCTAGTATTATTACAGGGGGAAGCCGCAAAGCCATTGTAGATATACATTGCGGTGAAACCTGTGAGTATCGGTTGTAACTAACGAACCATTAAACGTTCTGAAGGACTGATCCAAAATGTTCGTTGTTACACTCATACATTCTCTTCCCACAGAGGTTACTCCCTTCAGATTTCCGATCCTAATCTTCTCTTCCCACAGAGGTTACTCCCTTCAGATTTCCGATCCTAACATCCTCTTCCCACAGAGGTTACTCCCTTCAGATTTCCGATCCTAACCTTCTTTTTCGCTTGAAATCGAGAACTCCAGCACAATTCCCTTGCGGGGGAAATTGCAACCTCGAATTGTATCCCTGCTTTTTAACCAATGAAAATTCATCTTTCAACGGCTTGTCGACCGAGCGACTTCAAAGATCTATGCATTTGACTCTTTAGGGTATTGCTCATTAGAATATATCCTTCGAATGTGTCTGATGGAAATAACCAACATTCACTAAGTTTTTGATCAATTGTTTTCACAAGATAAAATAGCATATTTCGAGGAAAACACAATAAACGTGAACACGTTTTTCTTACGTTTATCTTATCATTATGACGTGCTGTTGGCAAATGTCACTTTACAACGGCGGCGCTGATTACACAACTAGATTCAATTGCAACCAATCAAGACACTCTCTTTTTGCCCTCGATTTCAAGCGAAAACGAACAGAGGTTAGGATCGGAAATCTGAAGGGAGTAACCTCTTTGGAAGAGAATGACATTCATAGTAAAACATGTTCAAGGTGTTAACTTTGGAACTACATTGTTGTTTTTGACATCTAAAACCTAAAATGTATCACGCAATGTTGATACAAGGACAATGCCTACTTCTTATAAGTAATATTTCAGCTAGAAAATGTTAAGGATGCAACATTTATTTTACTTTGTTTACAAGTGATTGTTTATGCTATGGCTTCATAAACTGACGGGCAAAAGAAAGTATAACACTCACTTGTTTTCTATTAATTCAATATTTTAAACAGATGAGATGCATTTGATTATGGCACGATACAATAACACCTTTCGGCAGTAGTTTGAATGACTTAATTGGTGGCTGTATTATTTGTTAAACTAAAATATCATTATTAAAGTGGACCGGGGTAAGAAATGAAATTTACATCAACCTGACCTCTACCATGTTTAAAATGTTGTAAATGTGTGCAGTACGAGGCACATTCATTGATTTCCACACAGAGTATTTGTTTTATGTCGATGAACAGTTGTGTTTTATCCAAATTATTTTGGGGGAATTTAAATATTTTAATTTTTATTAATGTTTTGGACTAATTTCCCAAACTAGTCAGTTTTTTATTACGACGTCGAAAACTCGAGATATTTGACTTTATACATATGATAAATACAACTGAGTGATATACTTTCTTTTGCCCGTCAGTGTACTATATTTCAAATATTCAAGTTCAATCTAAAAGCATTCCGTGCGACCAATCTTAGGGTAGAATGTAGAACAGTCTGTCACAGTAATCACAATCCGTATATTCGGTCGTTTATGATCATGGAGTTGAAAAGTAGTCTAATGGAACACACCGCCTTGTTATCATTTACAGATGGTTTGTCAAACAGTAATGTCCTCATCAATAATGATAAAAATAAGTTATATTTTGTATATTTTGACATTGTAAGTAAACAAATTGCATTTAAGAATTAACAACGACTGTACATTTCTTTTGAACTTTCACTAACCCCGAAAGAAATACTTTGAAATGAATACTTCGTCATATATTTAAATTCCTTCTCTAATGCATTTCATTAAAATAATGGCTTTTCAACGACGGTCAATTTGTAAAAATCCATTAAAATCCATTAAGAAAAGTATGCTGAGAATTTTGGTGTGTCTATATGTTTATTGATTGTGGTATGTATACCGTGTAGGTGCTGTCGGTATCACTACAACACGTCCCTATCAATAACATGGAACATTAGCAACAAAGACACAAACATGCCCTTGAGATGATTTTTACGCGTATGTCATGTCAAAGAGCCATTGATTATGTTAAGGAACACGCAGCAAAATTTAAAAAAAATCTATCTCATTGAAAACTTTTCACTTAATTATTCGCAGAATAACTAAAAATGAACAAAGTAATCACCAGTTAGTCGTAAATGACCCTTTGCTCTGTTTCAGACTATAAATCAATTTTGTTTACATTAAGATGTTTTATTGTTTCTAGGGGTAACCAGCAAATTAAATCAAACAAGTATTATGTTGTTATACGTTTGAATAAAACACATCATTATATTAATGATAGTTTCAAATTTCAATATATGTACAGATTGTCTAGTGATATACATTAGTGTCACAAATATGAGGTGATTTGGGTTTTAAGAGCCATCAGGTATGTTGAAAGACTTTTGCTAAAATTCCTAAAAAAGTAAGAAATAAAGATTTGAGATAACTATCCCCGCTATTGATATAAAGACAAGTGTCTTTATATCAATAGCGGGGATTTTCCCTGTTCTCGCATAATCCCTGGCGGTGAAAGTTCCACGTGTCTCTATATCAATAACGGGGATATTTATCTCAAATCTTTATTTCTTAACCGATTTCTCTCAAATTTGGAATATAAGCTCACCATATCGTATATGAACAGTATATGATTGCAAAAATCGTGATTTTGAATTTTGAAAATGTTTTCAAAACAGCGATTCGAACCCCTATGATCTTGATTTATTGCCCATGACAGTATGATGACAGTTAATTGAAAGGTTAGAATTCCATAATGTGTGTCCGGCATAGTAGAAATCTAAATTTTTTGACAATATTTTCTGTGTGAATTCCTTCGGCTTGGCTGTCTTTAAAACAACACTTCCATCTTTTGACCCTGACTTACGTTTGATTGCTAACATTTGACATCGCGATGGAAGGAATTTTAAATTTAAAATATCTCTCAGCACAAGTTTTCTTGTTTGTTAAATATCTTGCTGTTAAAGTTTTGAAATGAACATAATTATACACATACCACATAAGAAATAAGGTCATATTCGAATAACAGTCGGGTGGAACCACTATGAAACGACAATCCTCATTATTCAAAAGAGTTGTAACGCAAGAAAGTGGTTTAAATCTAATATAAGAATAGCATTGCTGACAAAAAACAATTTAAAGGCTCGGATTAATTCGAACAGTACATTAGAGGCAAATTAATTTATGAATGGGTTCTAACATTCCAAACTGAGTGTCTTCAGTTAGAAAATCGTTTGGTATTTTACTTCAGTGATTATCATTTCAAATAAAATATTTTGGCGTTGACTATTTGACTATATATCTTCCAGAACACTTTCTATGTAAGTGAATCATTACATGCGATTATATAAACAAAGTATATGTTTAGAAATGACATAGTCACATTTCTGTTTGACTTTGTAGTCGTGGTATGGCCAACACAAATGTATATTACTCATTTCGTGAAAGACATATATTTCCTTTGGTAATTTTAGTTATTAGGTGACTGGATTGAGAAATATATGCGTGTATCAATTACGTTTATATGATTTAGGATAGTGTTTATAATAAGAAATGCATGTATTTCTCAGTACGCAGCTGCCGAAGAGAATATCAATATTGTGATATTTCACGCTGCGTGTACAGTTACAAATGTATTTGAAAATAGTCAGTTGCTCTGTAGCTAATCAGGCTTTGACAATGAACTAAATAAATTTCAAAATGTAAATTTTCCAGGAGAATTTATCACAGGTATAAGACATTTGAGAAAAAGATGAACATTTAGGTTGTGACCCCTATGACCCTATTTGGGGTCACGGGGTCACCAAATCTACAATTTAAAAACCCCATTGGCCAAGGAGTCTGCACACAACTTAAGTCATTGGTTCTAGAGAAGTAGTCGAAAACGCGAAAAGTTTACGGACGGACGGACGCCGGACACCATGCCATGCCATAAGCACATGCGACCTTTAAGGCCTGATTAGCTAAACAAAGGAACTGTTCCTCCAAAAGTATTATTTTATCAGTCTATCTTGATAATAACAAACTCAGCAAGAGTTGATGATCAGTAGACAGGACAAAACGTGAGTTTACATGTATTTCTATCACCAAACATTCTTCTATATCTGTCAATAATAGATACACAGATAATATCTGAGTCTTCTGATATCAAATATATCTAATTGATAAAAGTTAGAAATATCCGAAGCCTGATATAATAATTAATATCAGAATTTATTTCAGTAATTATATTGTATTATTATATATATATGATACTAAACGACCTTCAATTTAATATGTTTTAAAATAAACGAGTTAATGATTTGGTATTAAACGAGCGAAAAATCATTACATTGGGTGATAAGTTTAGTTTCCCTTTGCGTTAATGAATACATCTGTCACAATAATTTCTAGTGGTATCATATCCATCCACCCCACTGGCTGAATTGAATATACTTCCAAATGACTGTAATAGTGCATATATGGCCGCCAAAGTCCAGAGTCAGAATAGGTCATGGATCCATGACACTGACCAACGGTACATGAACATCAGCTGGTGGCCTGACGGAGGGAAAAGTATAAAACCTAAACCAGCTGGAGGATATTCAGAACAAGGCTGGTGGCCCCGATTACGTAATTCAGATCCCAAGAAGAGTGAAACTAGATGAAGCTGCTATTCAATCCTGATGGGATTCCTTCAAGAAGGATGGAAACCGGACAGTGCTCACAAACTGCGCCTGGGTGATTGAGGAAGCGCTCATAAAAGGTGGGATTGAAAAATATAAGAAGACGCAAGGGGTGATTAGGTTTAGTTATCACGTACAGCTGCTGGAAGTCATGCTTGAGATACAATCTGAAAGTGTCCAACCCACACGACCAACAGGGTTTTCCATCATGTCATTCGCCACGGATCCAGTGACAGTGATCAGAGGCCCAGTATTAAAACACTGAAAAAAAGCCAGGCAACACATCTATGTCAACGAGGTTTACTAAAAGGCTAGGCTCAACAGGAACGAACACGTTGGTAAGATGTTATTATTTTATTTCCCAACATAATCATCCCTGGCTGTAAAATACTTTTCATACGTTCTCCTTCGAAGGAAAAAATATGATATGAGCTGTGCTGCACACTGCATACAATTTATCAATACTTCCCGTAAACTGTTATACGTATGTTCAGTGGTGTAGTGGTTAGCGTGCTGGCCTCTCACGCCAGAGGTCGTGGTTCGAATCCCGGTGGACCTAGGTCTCATGCTGTGCTGTGTTCCTGGGAAAGGTACATCATTCGAAGACTTTGCTATGATGATACACTCTGGAAGCATAATGTACTGGAAATCAATAAAAATATGCGCAGGATATGGAAGGCTTATGGTGATTATATCTCAAAAACCATTTTACCAAAACATCAAAAATAAATTATTGAGGGAGACACTGAAGATATGGTCAGAATACTTAAATACTGACTGTATATATATATAAGATCATGGAAAGAGATAATTGTGTCAGTCAATATGTTGCAATAATGATATTTTAGTTGATAGGATCTAGGAAACCAGCTTATTTTAAGAAATGAGAGGAAAAGGGAATTGTGTTTCTGTGTCATTATAAGATGATGGAAATATCGCCCCCTAGAACATCTGGAAGACATGTTTAACATTGATATGGATTTCCTTGAATATCTTACTAGTTAAAGGAATGCGGTAGCTCACCACTTGACAAAAAGCTGCCAAGATGCTGGAAAACAGACAACTATATCCCATTCTTCCATTTAACATAGGTGTGATGATCGAGCATGTGAAAGAAAAGTAAATATTGTTATTAAACCACGTGTAGGTTTATCTTTACGAGGACATCAGGTTAGCTGAAATGGGAAGAAAAATTGGACGAGAACGAATTTGAATTTCAAAATATTAACTTAATGCCCAATAGATGGAGACAAAGTGTGAATTTTAAGTATTTTCAGTACAAGGTTACTAAAAATATGCTAACAACCTAACTTTCTTTTGACCGCGAGTGTAAAATGAAAGGTGACCCTTTTACTTGAATAAACCATTCAATCAAATAGAAAAGAGTAACGCCTGATGGTTCAAGTTTCAAGTTGATTTGTTAATCATACTGGTAATTAATGACAATTGTATTAACTAACCTCATTTCATTATATTTGCACATTAGTGACACCTAATTATGAAGAAGATTGGTGAACAGATACCACGGGTCAAAGTTTTGAAAATGCAGCTTTGGTCTGTCACCAAATGTGTGATTGCGCATGCTCAGACCCGTATGTATTGGCCAAGTTTGTCTTCTATTGGCCATGTTTGTCCTGTCTTCGCAGTTGACACTGTATTCATGCCATACGATTGATAGTTAATTAATAGATAAATAATTTCAATGAAATCATTATATAAAGGATTGATCCACTCAAAACCATCCGATGCTTATTAATCTCTTTCTCAAAACATTATATTAGATAATTCTGAAATTAGAAAAGGTAGTTACAAATAAAAAATATACAACATACACTCAACCGCAAAAGAAACGTCACCATACAAAATACAAGATAATTCGAACCACGCGTAATAAAGACTACTGAAACAGAGATACATCGTGTGTCTTCAGAAGGCAACTAAACTAGATTTTAAATTTCAAAACATTATCTTGTCATAAACCCACGTTTTAAGAAATCGTCGTTTTGAATCTCCTTTACTGGGCGAGAGCATTCAAAATGGCATTTCTCCGGAAGCAGTATTTTTTGTTTTACACAGTTGAAAAGAGGTGCCGTGTCTTTTGCGGTTGACTGTGAAAAAATAAGGACCTTACCAGTGTTACAAACTTTCACCGCCAGGGATTATACGAGAAAAGAGAAAGTCGACTACATATAACAGAGGTCACAATAGAAAATCTGAAATGAGTAACCTCTGTAGGGAGATAATGATATTTTGTTGTCAATGACATTTGGTTGGAAAACTTTCAAAAAAAGTAAATCTTAAAATCATGGGATGAAAAGAACTTTTATGATAACTACGGTAAACATGTTTAGAAATGAAACCGTCAATTTTCTCTTCGATTTTATGACACAAATGACATACATCATGAAAACTAAGTACTATAGAAATCATTCTTCTCATTTATGGTAAGACATGTTACTTTTTCCTTTCAAATGTTTACGTAAATATTTAAGTTGATTACGACCATCAGTTTCCATTCGTCGGACTTCCGCAAGGGAGGAAACGAAGCTAGCGCCATGTTCGATAAATGAAAATTATTTTGACTAGTACAATACATTGCAAATATTCTTTTTAGTGCCCTGCATTAAAACCACCACTCCAGTTCATTATTAAATGGTAAATTGTTAAAATAATAACTGAAAATTTTTTTAAACATTGAATTCCTAGATAATTTATCGCAGCAGGACAGCAGTATATTTTCACAGTATTTACATTACTAAAAAGCAAGTCGACATGATCAATGATCTTGATTGTACCGCATTTGTTCATCGTATGTAAAATGAAAGCATTTGAAGTTTCACATAACTTAAATGAGATAAAGCATCCATACAATCAATCTCACAGGGGTTAGCCCTGTCCATGCTAAACCGGAAGTTGGCAGTCGTCAAAAACCATTTTCTCGACAGACAGTAGTTTTTCAACTGGGATGGGCCGAATGTGATAATCTAGGACTAGCATCAAAGTTACAGCTTTCAGAGAGCGAGATATTAGCAAAAATAAAAACTGTACAAATTGATGGTAGTTGCTTCATCACTGTCCAGGTTGTTGAAAAATTAAAAGAAATAACTGTCCATGGTAGTTTCCATGCAGGGAACCCTTTTTTCCATTGTAGGGGTTAATAGTACATGTAAAGGTGCTAATTGAATTGTTTTTAGCTATTTTGAAACAATTGGCGTGCAAAAGTGCCTTTAACTTCATTTGCTAAGAATTGTGCTTAGTATGCTCCTATATAATTTAGATCCACGTTTAGATCCTTTGCAATTTGCCTATAAAGCGAGGCAATGCGTATTGTACTAGTCAAAATAATTTTCATTTATCGAACATGGCGCTAGCTTTGTTTCTTCCTTTGCGGAAGTCAGACGAATGGAAACTGATGGTCGTAAAAGAGCCTGTAAGTCTCGTTTACGTTCATTTCCGGTGCAACGCTTCCGGTGACACCCTTGGTTACAGGAATCGGTTGCGCAACGCAATTACACAGTCATCAGGCCTTGACGTGTGGACGTTACCCAGTCGAGTTTATTGCGGGAAATTCGTCCCATAAGCTGAACTATAAAACATCGTTATATTAAGTGTATTAAATAATGATATTACCAATACGGGTGAGAAGAGACCATTCTTACGACGACTGCCCAAGCAGACTATGGTATCTATCATTAGATCAACGCCTATGTTTTAATGATATAGCAACGCTGCTGCACATCAGTACTTATGTAATTCAATCTAATGAATGTATCTGTGGTATGTTTGCTTATGATATTGTCAAACATGTATTCCTTTATTGTAACGAAACGCAGTATGAGAGAGATATACTTTTAGAAGATCTAATTGATATACTTGATGTTACAACTTTTGATAGTCTGTGGAAGGATGATGATGTGTTACTATGCTTTATACTCGGAGGCCTCCTGACTCCGTGCACGAGGGCTCTCGATTATGAAACATGGCTGGTATGTATCCGTCGGATTTGTAAAACTGTTAAACTGTGGAAACGATATTTCGTTAAATGTTTCTGATGTCTTGCAATGTTTTAATACCTACATTATGTATATAACCTTATATTGATTCATTTGTTGTAATGAAATTCTGAACTTTGTATTGATCTTCATTGATATGGAGGAAATAAAGCATATCTATCTATCTATTAAGTGTATTAAATAATGATATTACCAATACGGGTGAGAAGAGACAGGTGATTATTTTTGTGATATTTGCACATGTGCTTTCAAGTGATTCTCAACGTTGATTGGTCGGTTACCCGGAGAAAGAATGACTATGACGTCATAAAACAATGGTCTGACGCGACGAATTATCTTACGACGTCACAATGTTATTGTGGCGACGGGTCCTTCACAGCGGCCGCCAAACATGAAAATGTAATAACCAAGCGTAATTTGGTCAATTTAATTGCATACAGGGTAATATATAGAATAACCAACTCGGTACGAGTGATCACTCGTACTTCGTTGGTTATTCTCTAAATATGACTATTTATTAGAATTAAATTCGATCCAAGTCGAAAGCAAGGCAATGAGGGTATAATACCAACTAATAAATATATTATCACGTCAAAACTTTCGACAGAATATGAATATAAAAAATATCATTCTTACCCTGTCACCATGCCATATGATGTTATTATTAATCGTGTTTTGTTGACAATGTATTTGGAAATATTATCTAGTCAACTGTATATGTGATAAAAGAAGTGTATAGAGATACCAAAGAAGAACCAGTTGAATAAATCTAAATGTTACTTTTTGACAACACTGTATTTACTTCATGACTTCCACAAGCTGTTCAAACGTTACACACCGTTTTGGTGTAATAAAATGTTTATTTGTGTTATATTCTTCTTTTAAAACAAGTATTTGACCAGACATTGAATCTACATAAACAAATTGGACTAACATAAAATGTAGTCCCGGCCGTGGTCGGTTATACCCAGGCTCAAACATGACTATTGCAATAGCAGCTATGATCTAAAACATAGTTTAGCTAAAACTTAGTATTAGGGGCATTAGCGTTATTGTGAAAACACACAGCTGACAACCACCAGTTGCAATGCAAATAAATATAACGTCACAGTATATTAAAGGGGCAGTAGCACGTTTTTTTCGCTGAAATAAGTCAATTAAATGTATTTGAAAAATAATGTCACCAATAGTAAAACATCCTTCTCTCTTCGGAAAATCAAATTAAAAAACGAGTTTACATGGTTCCGTAAAGCCATGGGAAATCGTTTTTGTGATTCGAAAAAATAAAATGTGTTCACAATAAAAAGGCGGCCATGCACATTTTTCTTTATACGCATCGCCGTTATTACCACTATGGATAATTGGTTTGTGTAATAAGTTGTTTTACCCTCTAAAGTAAATATAAATGACATAAACTATCATTATAATTGGGAAATTTGATAAAAAATATTTTGCAAAAAACGTGCTATTGCCCCTTTCATACTAAACATATTACTGATATTCTTGTTTCTATGGATACACATTATGGGGTCGTGTAATGATATGTTTTACCCTCCAACGTAACAATATATTCGGTCTTTGAAGGGCATTTAGAAGTTGTTGCACGGTGATTGGAGCTGATAGGTGTTGATTGGTGGGGACTCCTCGGATAATTTGCTCCGACAGGAGATAGAAGTTCTAGATGGAGAATCCCACGCACATGGTATGAAGATGCCTTGATCGCGGTTTATTGCTGGTTGTTCCCTTCGAATTCAATCGCTTCTTGGAGTTTTCTTTGGCGCCAGTTATTGTTGTTGGGTGACAGGACTTTGGAAGCTTCCCAATCGATGGTGTAATCCTTGTTTATCAGGGTATGCTCAGATAGGGCGGATTTCTGGTCAAGTTTGTTGACGGACGCTTGGTGTTATGCCCCTATTTCACTACGACCCGAATTGCCACGAATCACCACGAATAGGCGGCTGCATAAATTCGTGAATATTCGTTAGCATTCGGCAAAATTCGTGAACAGCATTTACACTTGTACGAAATGTTTACGAACATTCGTAGCTTTTCATGCTAAAAACCTACGAAACATGTACGAATTCTTTACGAATTGTCTACGAATTGTAAGAAATAATTAAGACACAGTCACGAATGTACTACGAATTTCCACGAATAAGATACGATATCACGAATCAAGTACGAATAGTTTACGATAGTTCGTTACTATTCGGCGATTGCAAGTCATCAAACCATTATGGAGGCGCAATGGAGAGCACGTGTTGCTCTGGCACTCGAGTTTGAACTTCAATATCAACATCAAATTGAATTAGCTCTTCGTAGACAATTCGTAAATGCTTCGGGGTTAATTCGGGATGAGAACATCAAAATTATCAACCACGAATTTCCAAGAATTGTTTACGAAGTTGTTTCGAACGTCCCGAATTAAATACGAACAGTTTACGAAGCAACTACGAATCTGAAATTCGTAGATGATTCGTGAAAATCTTTTGACAAACAAAATTTTTTCCACGAATGCCACGAATTACA
Organism: Gibbula magus; assembly: GCA_936450465.1. Lineage (NCBI taxonomy): Eukaryota > Metazoa > Mollusca > Gastropoda > Trochida > Trochidae > Gibbula > Gibbula magus. Next base: position 78,897,025 of record OW388292.1, on the reverse strand, counting down.
AGAATGTTGCCGAATCAACTAGGAATCATTTACGAATATCACGAATCAATTACGAATTATCTACGAATGTTACGAAAGTGCAAATTATCCAATTCGTAGCGATTCGTGGCAATTCGGGTCGTAGTGAAATAGGGGCATTACTTGATCCTTGTCCTCGTAGCGTTTCTCCGATGTACTCTTGGCCACAATTACATGGAATTGTGTAGATGCATCCTCTTGGGTTGGGGCTTGCAATATAAACCAAATTTGCAAAACGGCATGCTACATCGCCCTTAGCATATTGTTTTTGTCTCCAAAAAGGACAAATTCTCTGTAGACAACTTTGCCAGGAGGGACTTATATTGAAGATTTGGTAATACTGTGACCATAAATAAGACTCAAAGGCCAGTAATATTAATTCGGTTATTTTCACCCAAATGGGTAATAAATAAATATATGTGATGTCCCCGGGACCTAATGTAGCCTCGACACTCAAAACCTAAAACTAGAAAGATGAAAGCAAGTATATAATAATAAATAGTACTAGACCATTTATATAGCCCATATATCCATGCACACTGTATGCTCAAAGCTCAACGAGTACAGAACACTCCCGTAGGAGATTACAACCGGTCGCCTGTCAGGTGCTCAAGGTTCAAATTCAGACTACCATCGTATCATTTCATGTACCTATTTACTGCTGGGTGGACAGAGGCACACTTCGAACTAAGTCTCTTACCCAGGGTGACACCATAGGTCTTTCAACTCATCTCTCAGCAATGAAGCGGGAAGCGGTTAACCCACCAATACGGCGAGCCGCGCCCATTGTTGCTGAACTTCACCGATAGCGGTCATACGGTCATACGTGCCACCACAATGTGTACATACTATTTCACGAATGCTGCTTTTAGATGGTATAATTCTTGACGAATGATCTATGATGGTAAATAAAAAAACGAACCCAAAAAGAGTTTGGTTTTATAGCAAGAACAAAGCAATGATCTCACAGACGAAATATTTTATTCATTTGGATTTTTTTAATTATAAAAGTGGCATTATACAATCTTGCAATCATGAAGTCGATGGCCTAATTCCTTAACATCATTTGTCTGGCTCATCTCATGAGGAGAGCAGCAGTGGTAATAGTTAGGAACGAATAAACGTCATTGTTTTCAGTCAAACGCTGCATGGAGCTCTCGTTGTTCACAAATACTGATCAGATCAGTTAACACTGATAAGTTGACCAACGCGAAGTTTTTTCCACAGAAGAGACTGTTTTCCTCCTTTAATGGAGTATATACCTCTGAAATGAAGAAGTATAATCTTAAAATGAATCTAATCAAAGCATTAAGTGTAATCGATAATCAATCTTGGTTGACATTATCCACGACGCGGTGTCCCTAAATCCTTGAAACTTGAAACTTTATTCACTCAAGGCTACAAGGTAGCATAATGAGGTTTACAAGAGTTGATATAATATAAATATATTGACAACGCATTATCTAAATTTACTTATGGACATGTTTTGTTTGAAATAAAGAAATCATATTAGATATTGAAGGCTTGGCAGTTTATTGATGTTGAATAAACTTTTACCTTAATTTATTGAAACAATCACAGCGGAATAGATAATGATACTCATCTCCTATTACATTTGAAGCGCATAATGTACATTTTCTACATTCATTATCAATCTTAGACCAACTTCCAGTTTCCACAGGAAGACGATGATTGGATAGTCTAAGGTGTAATATATTAAATAGATATCTTTCAAGCAAGTGTTGTAAATAAAAGTCAATATCAGTGTTATTTTTAATCATCTTATAAAATCTACCGTTTGAGGACATTTCAATATTTGAATGCCATTTGTGTATAAAGAGGTCTGAAAGATTTTTCTTGACCGAATATTTAATCCAATCAATATTTACCAGTCGATGATATATCCATACGTCATTATTTCCCGTCTTTATCAATATGTTCTTAATACATGCTAGCCATTTGTTATCTAAAATATTATTTGATAAAATATGAAGTAATAAGTTTGATAGCTTTGAATGTTTTCCTATGATCAATCTTGCCCAGTAACATTTCGTTTTGGTATATACAACTATAGCGAGTGGCTTACGTCCTGTTTCTGCATAAATCATATATATTTGTGTACTTTTAATTTCTTGATCCGGAGCAGTTTCCTCAAAAAGTTTCGGTGGATATTTTCTAGAATGTTTAAATTTTCAAACGCCCATAATTCACATCCGTAAGTTAAAATTGGACCAACAAGTACATCAAAAAGTTTTAACTGACATGGGGTTGATAAATTGAGATGTCTAGCTTTGGATAAGACATAATTCATGGCTTTTTAACCCTTGTCGCTAAGTGTTTTTCTAGCAGACACTTTCTTAACACTTTTGACAGATCATTTGGGGGTCAACATTTCAAAAACTCCACTTTTATTGTTTAAAAAGTACATGTAGTTTACAAATGAATCAATTTTTAAAAAATCAGTTCATTTCACAAAGTTAATTGTAAAGAGGTTATAGATGATGAAACGGTCATATTTCGAACGTGATTGATAAGGGACACCCAAAACTTAGATTTCTAGTCTATAAATGTTTTACCTGAGATACTGTAAAAAAAATTGGCGGATCCTGAAGAATCCAAAAGAATCCGGCAAGCGGATTTCAACCACTTTTTGTCTTGTGGTAATTTTCTTTTAAAGCATACCCCCTAGGCAGATAACACAGGTGTTACCAACTCTACTCTTTACCAAGAAAAAAATACACAATGTTTTCATTTTGTAGAGATTATACTTTTGAATGGCTTGGTGACCAAATCACAGCAGAATATCCACCATCCAAGAAGCCTGGATGCTAACATTCCCTTTTTAGGGCTATGGTCGAACTATCTCTACTTAACACTTACACCAAGACGTACAGACGGACAGACGCCAAACTCCTTGAAATCCACATGTAGAAATGGATGGGTGGATTTGTATAGTTTATGTAGATGTTTAACGTATGTGAACAGACATATCGGCTGCGGCTGTACATGTTTAATCTTATTTGAGGGAAATTCTAATTCAACGGAAATGAAAAAAACAAACTTTTTTATCTTCATCCTCCGTATATCAATATACACAACCAGTATCCTCCCGTCGACTCTGATTATGTTTTCAAAACTGAGGTATCTTTCAAAATGAGAAGCAAGTGTTGTTATTTTCAGATGTTTAGTAGTCTTTTGAAGATCATACTCGACAAGCTTGCCCTTCACGTAAGTGAAGCATAAGATGTGTTGCTCTGTGAAATGAAATCAAGGATTTCATCAATATATAGATATGATTTTGTTGTATATAATCACGAACTCTTCAATGGATGAATCAACAATAAATATGTCAATGAGTCAGTTACAACGGTTTCAGTCCTGTAAAAACTAACCTTCTTAACCTTAAAGGGACACTAGCACGTGTTTTCGCTCAACTAAGTTGATGAAATGTATTTGAAAAATAATTTCACCAATAGTAAAACATCCTTCTCTCTTCGGAAAATAAAGTTTAAAATGAGTGTACATGTTTCGGTAAAGCCATGGGAATCGTTTTTGTAATACAAAATAATAAATTGTGTTCACAATAAAATGGCCACTGTGCAATTTTTGCTTTATACGCAACATAGTTTTTACCACTACAGAAAATCGGTTTGTGTAATAAGATGTTTTACCCTCTAAAGTTAGTTTAAATGACATAAACTATCATTATAAATGGGAAATTTGAAAAAATAAATTTTTCAAAAAACGTGCTACTGCCCCTTTAACCTTATTAATCTATGAAGCATGTTCTATTTCAACCTTCAAACATGCATTATCCTTCCTCATATAAAACATTCGTTCTCTGATTTATCCATTTGACCGTGACAATTAATTGGTAACAAATTTAGACTTTGAAATTTAAGCAATATGCTCCCTTCTGATTAAATTTAACAAAGCTATATGTCACATCTACACATTCTCATCAAGCGGTTAATGAAATCATTTTGACGTCGCATTATTTGAATATTTTATTGTTGTATGCATACCTCATTAATTATGTCCGTTGTCATTGCTAGCGCTACATCATTAACTACACAATATATAAGTTTCCCTAATGAACACTATTTTGTGAAACAGGAAATGAACACATATACAAATTAATCTTAATTATATCATTTCTTAAGAATATCTAAAAAATAAACCATGAACTATTTACTTTTACACCTCTTTCGATATACATTTTCTAAGTGTCAATTTCAGACATAATTTCCGATGATTAAATTTATAGTGACATTGATACAACTCATAAGAGACATAAAATACACACATTCGTTATCTTTTCTTTGAAACTAGTTTTACTTATTACATGTATGTCAACTGAGTGATAAGACCCTCCAGCATTTTTTCCAGTTAAACGTGTGCTTTTCCGCCCTACCATTCCTGCATTCATGATATCTTGAATTTGACACCCACCAACTTCCCAATGCAAGGCATAACTCTTGCCAGTCTCCATTACTGGCTGATTTAGGCCTTGCAGTATTTCCTTAAGATATCTGTGTTTAGAAATCCAGGCCCGCTATGCATTTCCAGTGCAACGATTCACTGCCTCGACACAAGAAAGCGAGGGAAATACCGCAAGGGTTAAATCAGCCAGTAACGCAGACTGGCAAGAGTTATGCCTTGCGTTTGGAAGTTGGACATCTACTTGATATCCCCCTCTTCACACGACAAGATTATTTAATCTGCTATTTTTTCATACATGATGCTTACACTGAAAGAGGAAACCCGCCACACTTACCTTGAAATTCTAAGTGAAAATCACTGTCAGATAATTTTATGTTCTTGAAGGTTTTCCGTTTCCCGCCTGTGTAGCCCACCGAGTTCAGGATGCCTTTATGATCAAAGTAGATCCTTCTGAAGATAAGGATTTATCAACATTTGAAAGATGCACCGTATCATCAAATTCTGGTCTCCCTCTTTATATTAAGGATGTTCGCTCCTCAATGTATAGTATTAAACTTTTTTCTAACTTATATATTTTAAAAGATCAAAGTATATGATTGGAAAATCAGCATTAAAAAGTAGGGGGTAGTGTTGTTATTTTTCGAGATATGACACCTGTAAGATAGTGGGGTGAAGTACAATTTTAACATGGGAGTCTATGGGAAAATGAGAAAAAAACTGCTAACAATTTTAAAATACTACATTTCCAGTATTAAACTTTTTTTTCCTTTTTTGATATGTAACAAAGTTCATGTTACCCTACCGAAATCGATGAACAAATATATATGGTAGTGTGTTTTTTTTAAGCTTTGACACAAAATGTACCTGAAAACCCCCCTTTTTAGTCAAATTGAGGCCATTTATGTTGTTTAAGCACTTTTTAGAGGTTCTAAAGTCACACTTTCTTTATTTCATTTTAAAAAAAAAAGTATGTAGATGATGTAGAATATCATGAAGTAAATAAAGATGAGAAAAAATATTTACTTAATCATATTTTATTTTTGAAGTTCAACAGGAAGGAGCGGACATAATTAAGGACTTATCGTCATGTGAACTGTCACAAAACACTAAAAGAACACAAGCAGACTGTAGTCAACCTAGTCTCCACACCACTGACAACTCCCTCCTGTGAGATCAAGGCAGATGAAGTCATCATCAACATCGAGAACGGCATCCAACAACTGGCATCGATGGGCAACATAGGCAACCTGCGACACCAGATAACAGACCGCGCCAATCAGTCTCCCTAGCAGCACTAAAACCTTCCATCACAAGAAAAAATGCCACCCATGACCTCCGCAACGACAAGACCATCACCATCACCGAGGCAGACAAGGGCAAGCCAACAGTCATGGACACTCATGAACAAAATGGTGTAACAATTGGGCTGCATGAATAATTATTGACAAAATAATTCGAGTTTGAAAATGTAGTACAATTTTAGAACTGCTGTATTATTATTTTTTTCCATAGACAAGTGTAAATGAAATTTAAAAATATTACATTAATTAATAATTTTGTATGACAATAATAACTTTTTAAAAATGTGACTCGCATATTTATTCTAATTATTTTTAAATTATGTTAATTACTAAGGAGAGAAAAGCTTCAAATGAAGGGTAACCATGTGACGTAATTGTTACAATTTTACTAATCTGACGCTCTCTGCAAAAACCAGAAAACAATCAAGCAGGCTAAAGGTTAAGTGCATAAACTTGTGATGCTTGTGATCTTTACAGTTAATATTGTACTCACACATATGACAAGGAGCAACCCTGCGCCACCAAGGAATTTCATAATATGTTTTTAAAGTGCGAGTTAAACTGGCATAAATGCTGAAGCTTGTCGACAAACACATTAAGAAGACAGTTCAATGTGGGTTTAATAGTCCATGACACTGTGAAGAAATACCGAAAGCTTAACACTCACTGAATATTGCTGAACGAAAATAGCAGAAGTCGAGACTCAATGTCCACAGAACTAACAAACAGATGCATGATATTGTCAATATAATTAATCGCTGCTATTATTACAATCATGTGTTAGCGTTTTGCCATTCATGTTCTTGTGATGGAAGGTTTTAGTGCTGCTAGCGAGACTGCTTGGCGTGGTCTGTTATCTGGTGTCGCAGGTTGTTGTTGTGATGTCAACAATGTCACGTGATTAGCTCCAATGTATAAACTTGATCATGTGACCACTATCTTTAGTTTGTCATTACACTATAAATTGCCGATTCAAACACTACTTGTTCATATTTATTCTTTGAAATGTATTTGTTTGTCATTCTTCTTAATTTCATGGATATTATAACATGTGCATTCAATTAATTCATATCAGAAAATAAAAATATTGTGTGACTGAGCCGAGACGACACAGCTGGCATCCATTTGCAATGAATTCGAACTGACATGTCTATCTATGATTTCGTTTGAAAACGGGTATAATTTCTATCAAATTCCAAATGAAAACATTAAAATAATGAACATGAATCATCAAGCAAGTGTATCCATACAATTATTTCACATAGACGAGACTTGTTAATTCGTAATTTACTTTTTAGCGAAATAGGGTTATGTTACGGTATCTAGAAATAGAACGTGGCGCAATCGCATCGATGCCGCTAAACCATTCAGCCTGCCATGTGCGCGGCCAACACTGTAATGTTACTAGAATAAACATCTAGTCGTCCAAGCCATCGTTGTCAACTTTATCAGATGGAAACATGGTGTCAGAAGTGGTCAACGATTACCCGCTGTCCAGTGACAAATTCTACAAACTTTAAACGTCAGGGAAGTGTGTATTATCATTGACTTTAGTGAACGAACTTGATTCACATCGACGACTCGCATGTTTACCGGTCAGCGTTCATCACTTGAAACCGCTACGATCAATCTTAATAACCTTCAACTACTCCATCACTTCAAATACGATTTTCATAACATCTTGATTATGTTCATCGATCTATTTTGGAAGTAGTGTGATTCTACAACGACGTACGTGTGATTTCTATGTATGGCACGCCGTTTTCACCAAAATAAGTAAACGTCACAGTGTATACTGACAAACTCTAAAACAAGTGACAATTCTCAAAAGTGATACTTTCAAACACTAATTTTGATCAGTATGGCTACTGGTAATCAAGCAGAAGTTGTACCTCTACCTGTGGATGTACCTATAACTCCATTCCAAAGCAATATACCCTCACCACCTAAACTTGAACTGAAAGGTAATTTATCTCAAAACTGGAAAAGGTGGCGACAAGTGTGGGACTCATTTGAGATCATGGCTAGGATTGATCCAACCAATCACAAATATAGACTTGCTTCCTTCATTACTTACATTGGTCCAGAGGCATTGGATATTTTCAATGGCCTTCCCTTTGAAAATCCAGCGGACAAGAAGGATATGGACAAGGTGTTGTCGTTAATGCAAAAACATTGTCTAGGTGAGACAAACGTGATCTACGAACGGTATATTTTCAATAATAGAATGCAGCTAGACGGTGAAAGTATTGATACCTACTCAAACCACTTGAGAACTCTATCAGCTTCCTGTAACTTTCAAGCACTCCAGGATGAGTTGATCCGTGATCGCATTGTCTGTGGTATCAGGGACACTGGAACTAGAAGGAAACTATTGCAGGAACCAAAACTGACTCTCAAGAAGTGTATTGATATATGTCGAGCCACAGAATCAACTTCAGCTCAAGTCAAGGCAATGAGTAAGGAGGAAATTCATGCTGTACACAAACATACTTCAAAGTTTAAACATCACTCAAAATCACAGGGCTACAAACCTCAAAAGAAACATAACTCTGACCATGAAAAGCCTGGTGACAAACAACTGAAACACAAGTGCAAGTATTGTGGAGGAAAGCATCCACCTCAACGGACCAAGTGTCCTGCCTATGGTGAGAAATGTGGTAACTGTGGAAACACTTCACACTTTGCTTCAATGTGTCGATTTCGAAAGAAATCGAAAGTGCATGCTGTTACAGAGGAATATTCTTCAGATTCTGAGGAGGAACTTCTCATTATTGACTCCGACGAAACAGTGCATTCTGTGACAGAAGAGTTTCCTGTGAAGATTTTCACAAATCTGGAAATTGACTCTAAGCTTGTGAAGTTCCAAGTTGATTCAGGGGCAACATGTAATATTATCTCACAAAGGGATTTGCCAAAATGTGCCAAGTTACAGCCAAGTCACATAAACCTTCGGATGTATAATGGCAGCAAGCTTGAATCTGTGGGCACCACAACACTACATCTTAGAAATCCTAAGAACTCAAAGAAGTATCGTGGTAAATTCATCATCGTGCAAGAGGAGCGAGTACCTCTCATCGGCTCGTAATCTGCCCAGCAGATGAACTTCATCAAGGTGCTTCATGAGAACTTGTTCAGTGTAACTGACATGGAGTCAAACCCAGAAACTTACGCTGTACAATCAACACCACCTCTCACCAAAGATGACATTCTGGATAAATTTGCAGATGTCTTTCAAAACACTCCAGGAGAACTCCAAGGAAAGCAGAAGCTGGAAATTGACCCTAGCGTCACACCAGTTAAGCAGCCTCTCCGTAGAATTCCCCATGCTCTGAAGAAGGATTTAAAGCAGGAATTGAAGAAATTGGAGCAGTTAGGAGTTGTTGCTTCTGTTGATACTCCTACAGACTGGGTGTCTAGTCTTCTTGTTGTGAAGAAACCTTCAGGCCGTTTACGAATCTGCATAGATCCGAAGCCTCTGAATAAGGCTCTGAAGCGATGTCATTATCCTATCCCTGTCATGGATGATATTCTGCCTGATATAGCGGATGCCAAAGTGTTCTCAAAATGTGACCTCAAAGATGGTTTCTGGCATGTTGTGCTAGACGAGGACTCTAGTTACCTCACCACCTTTGGCACTCCCTTTGGTAGATTTCGGTGGCTCAGACTCCCCTTCGGTGTATCACCGGCGCCGGAAATCTTCCAACAGCGACTTGATCAGGCTCTCCAGGACTTGCCAGGTACCTTTCGCGTAGCCGATGACATCTTGATTACAGGTGAAGGTCCAACAATTGAACAGGCAATCGAGAATCACGATCAACGTTTCATAAAACTCATGCACTGGTGCAGAAAGAAAGGAATACATCTGAATCCAGCGAAGTTGGAACTCAAGCGCTCAGAAGTTTCCTACATTGGACATCAGCTGACAGCTGAAGGATTGAAACCAGATCCTAGTAAAGTGCAAGCCATTCTTCAGATGCCCAAACCAGTGGACATTAAAGGTGTTCAACGTGTGATCGGCATGGTGAACTATCTCTCAAAATTCATGGAAAACTTGTCAGACATGTGCGAGCCTCTACGCCAACTGACGAGAAAGGGCAATGCGTGGAACTGGGACCATGAGCATGATGCTGCTTTTGAAGCCATTCAAAAGGCAGTAACACAGACACCTGTCCTCAAATACTTCAACTGCAAAGAAGACGTCACTCTCCAATGTGATGCGTCCGATACTGGACTAGGCGCTACTTTACTGCAAGGTGGCCAGCCAGTGGCTTATGCGAGTAGAGCACTCACCTTGACTGAAAGGAATTATGCTCAAATAGAGAAGGAGTTGTTGAGTATCTACTTCGGGTTCACAAGATTCAATCAGTACTTGTATGGACGTCAAGTGTCTGTTGAATCAGACCATAAGCCTCTTGAGACAATCCATAAGAAGCCTTTGGTCACTGCGCCGAAGCGACTTCAGCGAATGCTTCTCGCCTTGCAGAAGTATGACTACTCCATAACCTACAAACAGGGCAAGGACATGTTCCTTGCTGATACCCTGTCTCGCGCATACCTCAACGAGACAGTGAGAACCAAAGATGTGGAAATGGAGACGGAAGAAATCCACATGGCTGATTACCTACCTGTGTCCAATACCACACTTGCCATGATTCAGGAAGGTACCACAGCAGACGAAACACTCCAAGCCGTCACCAAACTGATACAATCTGGATGGCCAAATCAAAAGACTGAAATCCCCAATTTGGCCCTACCCTACTACCATGTTCGAGATGAACTATCTGTTCAGGATGGTGTTGTGTTCCGTGGGACAAGGTGTGTTATCCCCAAGGGTTTGAGATCCAACATACTCAAACGCCTACACAATGCACACAGTGGTATTGAGTCCACCAGACGCAGGGCTCGTGAGTGTGTGTTTTGGCCAAATATGAATGCAGAGATCAAAGACTACATTTCCAAGTGTGATGTATGTCAAACGTTTGAGAGAAAACAAACCAAAGAGACTCTCATTCCTCATGATGTTCCTGATAGGCCATGGTCAAAGCTAGGTATTGACCTGTTCACATGTAACCAGAAAGACTACATGGTTGTTGCAGACTACTTCAGTGACTTTTTTGAAGTAGATCAAATCTCCGACAAAACAGGCAAGCAAGTGATTCAGAAGCTGAAGAGTCATCTCGCGAGACATGGAATCCCAGACACCATAGTCTCCGATAACGGTCCACCGTTCAACTCTCAGGACTTCCGAGATCTAGCCAATCGGTACGAGTTTGAACATATCACAAGCTCACCTGGCTACCCACAATCAAACGGGAAAGCGGAGGCAGCTGTTAAATCAGCCAAGAGACTAATCAAGAAGGCGGCAAAGGCTAACTCTGATCCTTACCTGGGATTGCTAGACATAAGAAACACACCCACTGAAGGAATGTCCACTTCACCTGCACAACGTCTTTTCAACAGACGTACAAAGACACTCCTCCCAACCGCCAAACAGCTGCTACAACCTCAACTTGCAACCTCTACTAAGTCTGAGAAACAACAGAAAGTAAAGACTCAGGCCAAATACTACAACCGGAACACAATTGATCTCGTTCCACTGCACGAAGGAGACTCTGTGAGAATCCAACCAGACAGACTTGGTGATACAGAGTGGAAAAAAGGAACTGTAAATAAACAAGTGAACATCAGGTCATATGATGTTACCCTAGACAACGGTGCAGTGCTGCGTCGAAATCGCCGTCACTTGAAGCAGGTGCCAGAACCAACAAACACAAGTGTACCTGTAGTCAATCCTGTAGATCCTGTCAGTGTGCCACCAGAGCAACGTGACCACCCTCCATCTCCAGTCAGACCACAAACCCCAACTCCACCTGTGGTCAGTAGTGAACCAGATGCTGTCACACCCCATCTGAGACGAAGTGACCGAACAATCAAACCACCATCTTACCTGAAGGACTTTATTGCGAAATAATCAGATGGACTCTAATTGAGTGTTTCCTAGTCAAATAATCTAGGACTGTTCTAGTCATTCTTCTTTATTTGGATGAAAGACTTTTAAGTTTAAAGCAGTTAGCATAATAATTTTATTTCAAAGTTTATTTCCCATTAACATTTGTTAAATGTTAAAGAGTTCTTTAATCTCTATAAAAGAAGGGATGTTACGGTATCTAGAAATAGAACGTGGCGCAATCGCATCGATGCCGCTAAACCATTCAGCCTGCCATGTGCGCGGCCAACACTGTAATGTTACTAGAATAAACATCTAGTCGTCCAAGCCATCGTTGTCAACTTTATCAGATGGAAACAGGTTACTGCTACTGTTTCACGGCTCCATTTCAACTTGTGAAATCGCGGATCGGAAAGTCAGTCCATGTGATGTCAAACACATTTCGTACTTCGAATGTAAACTCAGACACGATCGTAATTTGTGATAATGGTAGGATATGAAATTTATTTTTCAATTAGTATATATTATAATCAAAATTTACTCACAGTGAATTTAATCGTACATTACATCCGGGGGGCTATGTTGACTTATGCAAATTTATCTGGTCAACACTGACACTGACTCTACGACCTGATGAAATAATTATTACAACCTCATTTGAAAAATAATAATTTTGTATCGATATTTATAAAACAACATAATTGTTGGTGTCAATATTTATTTTTAACAATTTATAACACTCTATGGTTAGATCGACGACCATTTCTTAAAATAGATACAGCGACTTCGCATTCGGAAAACGTCGCAAAACTTCAGAAATAGTGAGAGTTTTCCCATGGGGTGACTTGAAAAAATGGCCGATATGGTACTGTTGTTGGCGACTAGTTGAATATATTGCTATATCTGGAAACAAGAATTGACAAACAATGCACAGATACATGTTCATTTATTTTTGGAAGATTGTTAGATCCAAAAAGTGTAAGTGAAATTCTTTATTTATTTTCCAGGATTTTATAAAAAAATTATTCGATTGATGTTTTCATTTCCCGATATTTTCGCAAATTTGTTATTATTTTCTAAAAAGATTATATTCAATGTCTAAATTTTTTAAAAGGCTAGGTGACGATATTCTGAACATAATGATGTAAAATTAATGCATTTTGCATGCACTTACTATAGAATTTCAACCCTTTGAATCGAATAGGTCACATTTTTATAACGACGTCAAACACGCACCTGCAGGCAATTTTGTGATTGAAAATACGATCAAGATTTTTAATAAGTCATTTCTCAATAAAATAAGATTTTACAGAGATACTAATTACATCACGTGAAAGCCCATTGACTTCTGATTCGGAAAATGTGAACTTTGTCATGAAACACAGAACTTTGTCACACACTTTTGTCGTATGTATGTCAAAGGGTCAAACGTCAATGACGTTTCAATATATGAAAACCCGTGGCCTCTAGCAGGCAGGATCTGAAAAAGTCATCATTTCAGCTATAATACAACAATGCAACTTTCAAATGTTACTCTTTGAAAGCAACGGCAACTGAACAATAAGGCAGTCTGTTAAAGCATACATACAGGCACCCAGAGACAAAAGAAATGATACCATACAAGATATTTCAATCCACAGTAGGTTTATCTCCTAATTGAGCTGATTTCTTAATGTTTTTGTCGACAAGCTCCAGCAGTTATGCCAGTTTAACTATCATTTTTAAAAACGAACAAACATATGAAATTCATTCCTTAATTGTTCAGGGTGGCTCTTTGTTCCAGTTGTGTTGTGTCTCCTCATTCACAAGCATCAGTGTAAACATCTAAAGTTTATGCACTCAAAAGTCATCATTTAAGCTATAATACAATAATGCAATTTTCACATGTTCATCTTTGAAAGCAACGGCAGCCGAAAAATAAGGCAGTATGTTAAAGCATACACAGAAACACCCAGGGGCAAAAGAAATGATATCATACAAAATACAAGATAATTCAATCCAGGGAGGGAACCTACGACTTATAATTCATTTTGCCCCTCAGTGAATATGTCATCAGTTGTATGCAGAACGATTCATATTTATTTACCTTTTTCTTTTGTCAAGTTTGAAGTTGGGATGATTAAATATTCTCAGTTTGGATTCACGTGGTTTCTTGTGTTTGATATCAAAACTTTTAAGATTGTTTTTGTCGCTTTTGGTAACACATCCAATTACTATGAAATGATTCTCTCTGTCAACCATAAGTTCGTAAATGCCCTCGAACAATCCTGTTGAAAGGAAATAGGAGATATTAAATAAATGGAGAGTTTTAGGAGAATATAACCATTCTATAATAGGTGAGATAAGGCACTATAGAGGTACGAGGTTCAAGATGAGGCTGGAATGTATTAAAAAAACATGTTTATTCTTATTATTAGTTACTAGTTATTTACAGGCAACAATGGGTGTAGAATTACAGTTTAAAAATATATTAAGGTATATTTCACAAAAAAAACAATTGATAGACATAAACGTATATTTTTGGCAGAATACAATATATGAATTAATAATGAGTTATAATATATTGTCCTAAACCAGATATATATTTTTGTTATCTTAAAAGTCTGCAGTAGTAGGCATGGGTCTAGAGGTTAAGGGTTGGAGATGAGGCAGTAGCAAGCATGGGTCTAGAAGTTAAGGGTTGGAGATGAGGCAGTAGCAAGCATGGGTCTAGAGGTTAAGGGTTGGAGATGAGGCAGGAGCAAGCATGAGTTTAGAGGTTAAGGGTTGGAGATGAGGCAGGAGTAAGCATGGGTCTAGAGGTTAAGGGTTGGAGATGAGGCAGGAATAAGCAAGGGTAAAGAGGTTAAGGGTTGGAGATGAGGCAGGAGCAAGCATGGGTCTAGAGGTTAAGGGTTGGAGATGAGGCAGGAGTAAGCATGGGTCTAGAGGTTAAGGGTTGGAGATGAGGCAGGAGTAAGAATGGGTCTATGGGTTCGGGGTTGGAGATGAGGCAGGAGTAAGCATGGGTCTAGAGGTTAAGGGTTGGAGATGAGGCATGAGTAAGCATGGGTCTAGAGGTTAAGGGTTGGAGATGAGGCATGAGTAAGCATGGGTCTAGAGGTTAAGGGTTGGAGATGAGGCAGTAGTAAGCATGGGTCTAGAGGTTAAGGGTTGGAGATGAGGCATGAGTAAGCATGGGTCTAGAGGTTAAGGGTTGGAGATGAGGCAGTAGCAAGCATGGGTCTAGAGGTTAAGGGTTGGAGATGAGGCAGGAGTAAGCATGGGTCTAGAGGTTAAGGGTTGGAGATGAGGCAGGAGTAAGAATGGGTCTATGGGTTCGGGGTTGGAGATGAGGCAGTAGTAAGCATGGGTCTAGAGGTTAAGGGTTGGGGATGAGGCAGGAGTAAGCATGGGTCTAGAGGTTAAGGGTTGGAGATGAGGCAGTAGCAAGCATGGATCTAGAGGTGAAGGGTTGGAGATGAGGCAGGAGTAAGCATGGGTCTAGAGGTTAAGGGTTGGAGATGAGGCAGTAGTAAGCATGGGTCTAGAGGTTATTGGTTTGAGATGAGGCAGGAGTAAGCATGGGTCTAGAGTTTAAGGGTTGGAGATGAGGCAGTAGTAAGCATGGGTCTAGAGGTTAAGGGTTGGAGATGAGGTAGGATTAAGCATGGGTCTATGGGTTCGGGGTTGGAGATGAGGCAGGAGTAAGCATGGGTCTAGAGGTTAAGGGTTGGAGATGTGGCAGTAGCAAGCATGGGTCTAGAGGTTAAGAGTTGGAGATGAGGCAGGAGTAAGCATGGGTCTAGAGGTTAAGGGTTTAGAGATGAGGCAGTAGCAAGCATGGGTCTAGAGGTGAAGGGTTGGAGATGAGGCAGTAGCAAGCATGGGTCTAGAGGTTAAGGATTGGAGATGAGGCAGTAGCAAGCATGGGTTTAGAGGTTAAGGGTTTGAGATGAGGCAGTAGAAAGCTTGGGTCTAGAGGTTAAGGGTTGGAGATGAGGCAGAAGCAAGCATGAGTCTAGAGGTTAAGGGTTGGAGATGAGGCAGTAGTAAGCATGGGTCTAGAGGTTATTGGTTTGAGATGAGGCAGGATTAAGCATGGGTCTAGAGGTTAAGGGTTGGAGATGAGGCAGGAGTAAGCATGGGTCTAGAGGTTAAGGGTTGGATATTAGGCAGGAGTAAGCATGGGTCTAGAGGTTAAAGGTTGGAGATGAAGCAGTAGCAAGCATGTGTCTAGATGTTAAGGGTTGGAGATGAGGCAGTAGTAAGCATGGGTCTAGAGGTTAAGGGTTGGGGATGAGGCAGGAGTAAGCATGGGTCTAGAGGTTAAGGGTTGGAGATGAGGCAGTAGTAAGCATGGGTCTAGATGTTAAGGGTTGGAGATGAGGCAGTAGTAAGCATGGGTCTAGAAGTTAAGGGTTGGAGATGAGGCAGTAGTAAGCATGGGTCTAGAGGTTAAGGGTTGGGGATGAGGCAGGAGTAAGCATGGGTCTAGAGGTTAAGGGTTGGAGATGAGGCAGGAGTAAGCATGGGTCTAGAGGCTTAGAGTTGGAGATGAGGCAGGAGTAAGCATTGGTTTAGGGGTTAAGGGTTGTTGATGAGGCAGGAGTAAGCATGGGTCTAGAGGTTAAAGGTTGGAGACGAGGCAGTAGTAAGCATTGGTCTAGCGGTTAAGGGTTGGAGATGAGGCAGGAGTAAGCATGGGTCTAGAGGTTAAGGGTTGGAGATGAGGCAGGAGTAAGCATTGGTCTAGAGGTTAAGGGTTGTTGATGAGGCAGGAGTAAGCACGGGTCTAGAGGTTAAGGGTTGGAGATGAGGCAGGAGTAAGCATGGGTCTAGAGATTAAGGGTTGGAGATGAGGCAGGAGTAAGCATGGGTCTAGAGGTTAAAGGTTGGAGACGAGGCAGTAGTAAGCATTGGTCTAGCGGTTAAGGGTTGGAGATGAGGCAGGAGTAAGCATGGGTCTAGAGGTTAAGGTTTGGAGATGAGGCAGGAGTAAGCATGGGTCTAGAGGTTAAGGGTTGTTGATAAGGCAGGAGTAAGCACGGGTCTGGAGGTTAAGGGTTGGAGATGAGGCAGGAGTAAGCATGGGTCTAGAGATTAAGGGTTGGAGATGAGGCAGGAGTAAGCATGGGTCTAGAGGTTAAAGGTTGGAGACGAGGCAGTAGTAAGCATTGGTCTAGCGGTTAAGGGTTGGAGAGGAGGCAGGAGTAAGCATGGGTCTATGGGTTCGGGGTTGGAGATGAGGCAGGAGTAAGCATGGGTCTAGAGGTTAAGGGTTGGAGATGAGGCAGGAGTAAGCATGGGTCTAGAGGCTAAGAGTTGGAGATGAGGAAGTAGTAAGCATGGGTCTAGAGGCTAAGAGTTGGAGATGAGGAAGTAGTAAGCATGGGTCTAGAGGTTAAGGGTTGGAGATGAGGCAGGAGTAAGCATGGGTCTAGAGGTTCAGGTTTGGAGATGAGGCAGGAGTAAGCATGGGTCTAGAGGTTAAGGGTTGGAGATGAGGCAGGAGTAAGCATGGGTCTAGAGGTGAAGGGTTGGAGATGAGGCAGGAGTAAGCATGGGTCTAGAGGTTAAGGGTTGGAGATGAGGCAGGAGTAAGCATGGGTCTAGAGGTTAAAGGTTGGAGACGAGGCAGTAGTAAGCATTGGTCTAGAGGTTAAAGGTTGGAGACGAGGCAGTAGTAAGCATTGGTCTAGCGGTTAAGGGTTGGAGATGAGGCAGGAGTAAGCATGGGTCTATGGGTTCGGGGGTGAAGATGAGGCAGGAGTAAGCATGGGTCTAGAGGTTAAGGGTTGGAGATGAGGCAGGAGTAAGCATGGGTCTAGAGGCTAAGAGTTGGAGATGAGGCAGTAGTAAGCACGGGTCTAGAGGTTAAGGGTTGGAGATGAGGCAGGAGTAAGCATGGGTCTAGAGGTTAAGGGTTGGAGATGAGGCAGGAGTAAGCATGGGTCTAGAGGTTAAGGGTTGGAGATGAGGCAGGAGTAAGCATGGGTCTAGAGGTTAAGGGTTGTTGATGAGGCAGGAGTAAGCACGGGTCTAGAGGTTAAGGGTTGGAGATGAGGCAGGAGTATGCATGGGTCTAGAGATTAAGGGTTGGAGATGAGGCAGGAGTAAGCATGGGTCTAGAGGTTAAGGTTTGGAGATGAGGCAGGAGTAAGCATGGGTCTAGAGGTTAAGGGTTGTTGATGAGGCATGAGTAAGCACGGGTCTAGAGGTTAAGGGTTGGAGATGAGGCAGGAGTAAGCATGGGTCTAGAGATTAAGGGTTGGAGATGAGGCAGGAGTAAGCATGGGTCTAGAGGTTAAGGGTTGGAGATGAGGCAGGAGTAAGCATGGGTCTAGAGGTTAAGGGTTGGAGATGAGGCAGGAGTAAGCATGGGTCTAGAGGTTAAGGGTTGGAGATGAGGCAGGAGTAAGCATGGGTCTAGAGGTTAAAGGTTGGAGACGAGGCAGTAGTAAGCATTGGTCTAGCGGTTAAGGGTTGGAGATGAGGCAGGAGTAAGCATGGGTCTATGGGTTCGGGGTTGAAGATGAGGCAGGAGTAAGCATGGGTCTAGAGGTTAAGGGTTGGAGATGAGGCAGGAGTAAGCATGGGTCTAGAGGCTAAGAGTTGGAGATGAGGCAGTAGTAAGCATGGGTCTAGAGGTAAAGGGTGGGAGATGAGGCAGGAGTAAGCATGGGTCTAGAGGTTAAGGGTTGGAGATGAGGCAGGAGTAAGCATGGGTCTGGAGGTTAAGGGTTGGAGATGAGGCAGGAGTAAGCATGGGTCTAGAGGTTAAGGGTTGTTGATGAGGCAGGAGTAAGCACGGGTCTAGAGGTTAAGGGTTGGAGATGAGGCAGGAGTAAGCATGGGTCTAGAGATTAAGGGTTGGAGATGAGGTAGAAGTAAGCATGGGTCTAGAGGTTAAGGGTTGGAGATGAGGCAGGAGTAAGCATAGGTCTAGAGGTTTAGGGTTGGAGATGAGGCAGGAGTAAGCATGGGTCTAGAGGCTAAGAGTTGGAGATGAGGCAGTAGTAAGCATGGGTCTAGAGGTTAAGGGTTTGAGATGAGGCAGGAGTAAGCATGGGTCTAGAGGTTAAGGGTTGGAGGTCAGGCAGGAGTAATCATGGGTCTAGAGGTTAAGGGTTGGAGATGAGGCAGGAGTAAGCATGGGTCTAGAGGTTAAGGGTTGGAGATGAGGCAGGAGTAAGCATGGGTCTAGAGGTTAAGGGTTGGAGATGAGGCAGGAGTAAGCATGGGTCTAGAGTTTAAGGGTTGGAGATGAGGCAGGAGTAAGCATGGGTCTAGAGGTTAAAGGTTGGAGACGAGGCAGTAGTAAGCATTGGTCTAGCGGTTAAGGGTTGGAGATGAGGCAGGAGTAAGCATTGGTCTATGGGTTCGGGGTTGAAGATGAGGCAGTGGCAAGCATGGGTCTAGAGGTTAAGGGTTGGAGATGAGGCAGTAGCAAACATGGGTCTACAGGTTAAGGGTTGGAGATGAGGCAGTAGCATGTATGAGTCTAGAGGTAAAGGGTTGGAGATGAGGCAGTAGCAAGCATGGGTCTAGAGCTTAAGGGTTGGAGATGAGGCAGGAACAAGCATGTGTCTAGAGGTTAAGGGTTGGAGATGAGGCAGGAGTAAGCACGGGTCTAGAGGTTAAGGGTTAGAGATGATGCAGGAGTAAACCAGGGTCTAGAGGTTAAGGGTTGGTGAGGAGGCAGGAATAAGCATGGGTCAAGAGTTTAAGGGTTGGAGATGAGGCAGGAATAAGCATGGGTCTAGAGGTTAAGGGTGGGAGATGAGGCAGGAGTAAGCATGGGTCTAGGGGTTTCGGGGTTGTAGATGAGGCAGGAGTAAGAATGGGTCTAGAGGTTAAGGGTTGGAGATGAGGCAGTAGTAAGCATGGGTCTAGAAGTTAAGGGTTGGAGATGAGGCAGTAGTAAGCATGGGTCTAGAGGTTAAGGGTTGGGGATGAGGCAGGAGTAAGCATGGGTCTAGAGGTTAAGGGTTGGAGATGAGGCAGGAGTAAGCATGGGTCTAGAGGCTTAGAGTTGGAGATGAGGCAGGAGTAAGCATTGGTTTAGGGGTTAAGGGTTGTTGATGAGGCAGGAGTAAGCATGGGTCTAGAGGTTAAAGGTTGGAGACGAGGCAGTAGTAAGCATTGGTCTAGCGGTTAAGGGTTGGAGATGAGGCAGGAGTAAGCATGGGTCTAGAGGTTAAGGGTTGGAGATGAGGCAGGAGTAAGCATGGGTCTAGAGGTTAAGGGTTGTTGATGAGGCAGGAGTAAGCACGGGTCTAGAGGTTAAGGGTTGGAGATGAGGCAGGAGTAAGCATGGGTCTAGAGATTAAGGGTTGGAGATGAGGCAGGAGTAAGCATGGGTCTAGAGGTTAAAGGTTGGAGACGAGGCAGTAGTAAGCATTGGTCTAGCGGTTAAGGGTTGGAGATGAGGCAGGAGTAAGCATGGGTCTAGAGGTTAAGGTTTGGAGATGAGGCAGGAGTAAGCATGGGTCTAGAGGTTAAGGGTTGTTGATAAGGCAGGAGTAAGCACGGGTCTGGAGGTTAAGGGTTGGAGATGAGGCAGGAGTAAGCATGGGTCTAGAGATTAAGGGTTGGAGATGAGGCAGGAGTAAGCATGGGTCTAGAGGTTAAAGGTTGGAGACGAGGCAGTAGTAAGCATTGGTCTAGCGGTTAAGGGTTGGAGAGGAGGCAGGAGTAAGCATGGGTCTATGGGTTCGGGGTTGGAGATGAGGCAGGAGTAAGCATGGGTCTAGAGGTTAAGGGTTGGAGATGAGGCAGGAGTAAGCATGGGTCTAGAGGCTAAGAGTTGGAGATGAGGAAGTAGTAAGCATGGGTCTAGAGGTTAAGGGTTGGAGATGAGGCAGGAGTAAGCATGGGTCTAGAGGTTCAGGTTTGGAGATGAGGCAGGAGTAAGCATGGGTCTAGAGGTTAAGGGTTGGAGATGAGGCAGGAGTAAGCATGGGTCTAGAGGTTAAGGGTTGGAGATGAGGCAGGAGTAAGCATGGGTCTAGAGGTGAAGGGTTGGAGATGAGGCAGGAGTAAGCATGGGTCTAGAGGTTAAGGGTTGGAGATGAGGCAGGAGTAAGCATGGGTCTAGAGGTTAAAGGTTGGAGACGAGGCAGTAGTAAGCATTGGTCTAGCGGTTAAGGGTTGGAGATGAGGCAGGAGTAAGCATGGGTCTATGGGTTCGGGGGTGAAGATGAGGCAGGAGTAAGCATGGGTCTAGAGGTTAAGGGTTGGAGATGAGGCAGGAGTAAGCATGGGTCTAGAGGCTAAGAGTTGGAGATGAGGCAGTAGTAAGCACGGGTCTAGAGGTTAAGGGTGGGAGATGAGGCAGGAGTAAGCATGGGTCTAGAGGTTAAGGGTTGGAGATGAGGCAGGAGTAAGCATGGGTCTAGAGGTTAAGGGTTGGAGATGAGGCAGGAGTAAGCATGGGTCTAGAGGTTAAGGGTTGTTGATGAGGCAGGAGTAAGCACGGGTCTAGAGGTTAAGGGTTGGAGATGAGGCAGGAGTATGCATGGGTCTAGAGATTAAGGGTTGGAGATGAGGCAGGAGTAAGCATGGGTCTAGAGGTTAAGGTTTGGAGATGAGGCAGGAGTAAGCATGGGTCTAGAGGTTAAGGGTTGTTGATGAGGCATGAGTAAGCACGGGTCTAGAGGTTAAGGGTTGGAGATGAGGCAGGAGTAAGCATGGGTCTAGAGATTAAGGGTTGGAGATGAGGCAGGAGTAAGCATGGGTCTAGAGGTTAAGGGTTGGAGATGAGGCAGGAGTAAGCATGGGTCTAGAGGTGAAGGGTTGGAGATGAGGCAGGAGTAAGCATGGGTCTAGAGGTTAAGGGTTGGAGATGAGGCAGGAGTAAGCATGGGTCTAGAGGTTAAAGGTTGGAGACGAGGCAGTAGTAAGCATTGGTCTAGCGGTTAAGGGTTGGAGATGAGGCAGGAGTAAGCATGGGTCTATGGGTTCGGGGTTGAAGATGAGGCAGGAGTAAGCATGGGTCTAGAGGTTAAGGGTTGGAGATGAGGCAGGAGTAAGCATGGGTCTAGAGGCTAAGAGTTGGAGATGAGGCAGTAGTAAGCATGGGTCTAGAGGTAAAGGGTGGGAGATGAGGCAGGAGTAAGCATGGGTCTAGAGGTTAAGGGTTGGAGATGAGGCAGGAGTAAGCATGGGTCTAGAGGTTAAGGGTTGGAGATGAGGCAGGAGTAAGCATGGGTCTAGAGGTTAAGGGTTGTTGATGAGGCAGGAGTAAGCACGGGTCTAGAGGTTAAGGGTTGGAGATGAGGCAGGAGTAAGCATGGGTCTAGAGATTAAGGGTTGGAGATGAGGTAGAAGTAAGCATGGGTCTAGAGGTTAAGGGTTGGAGATGAGGCAGGAGTAAGCATAGGTCTAGAGGTTTAGGGTTGGAGATGAGGCAGGAGTAAGCATGGGTCTAGAGGCTAAGAGTTGGAGATGAGGCAGTAGTAAGCATGGGTCTAGAGGTTAAGGGTTTGAGATGAGGCAGGAGTAAGCATGGGTCTAGAGGTTAAGGGTTGGAGGTCAGGCAGGAGTAATCATGGGTCTAGAGGTTAAGGGTTGGAGATGAGGCAGGAGTAAGCATGGGTCTAGAGGTTAAGGGTTGGAGATGAGGCAGGAGTAAGCATGGGTCTAGAGGTTAAGGGTTGGAGATGAGGCAGGAGTAAGCATGGGTCTAGAGTTTAAGGGTTGGAGATGAGGCAGGAGTAAGCATGGGTCTAGAGGTTAAAGGTTGGAGACGAGGCAGTAGTAAGCATTGGTCTAGCGGTTAAGGGTTGGAGATGAGGCAGGAGTAAGCATTGGTCTATGGGTTCGGGGTTGAAGATGAGGCAGTGGCAAGCATGGGTCTAGAGGTTAAGGGTTGGAGATGAGGCAGTAGCAAACATGGGTCTACAGGTTAAGGGTTGGAGATGAGGCAGTAGCATGTATGAGTCTAGAGGTAAAGGGTTGGAGATGAGGCAGTAGCAAGCATGGGTCTAGAGCTTAAGGGTTGGAGATGAGGCAGGAACAAGCATGTGTCTAGAGGTTAAGGGTTGGAGATGAGGCAGGAGTAAGCACGGGTCTAGAGGTTAAGGGTTAGAGATGATGCAGGAGTAAACCAGGGTCTAGAGGTTAAGGGTTGGTGAGGAGGCAGGAATAAGCATGGGTCAAGAGTTTAAGGGTTGGAGATGAGGCAGGAATAAGCATGGGTCTAGAGGTTAAGGGTGGGAGATGAGGCAGGAGTAAGCATGGTTCTAGGGGTTTCGGGGTTGTAGATGAGGCAGGAGTAAGAATGGGTCTAGAGGTTAAGGGTTGGAGATGAGGCAGGAGTAAGCATGGGTCTAGAGGTTAAGGGTTGGAGATGAGGCAGGAGTAATCATGGGTCTAGAGGTTAAGGGTTGGAGATGATGCAGTAGTAAGCATGGGTCTAGAGGTTAAGGGTTGGAGATGAGGCAGGAGTAAGCATGGGTCTAGAGGTTAAGGGTTGGAGATGAGGCAGTAGCAAGCATGGGTCTAGAGGTTAAGGGTTGGAGATGAGGCAGTAGTAAGCATGGGTCTAGAGGTTAAGGGTTGGAGATGAGGCAGGAGTAAGCATGGGTCTAGAGGTTAAGGGTAGGAGATGAGGCAGGACTAAGTATGGGTCTAGAGGTTAAGGGTTGGAGATGAGGCAGTAGTAAGCATGGGTCTAGAGGTTAAGGGTTGGAGATGAGGCAGGAGTAAGCATGGGTCTAGAGGTTAAGGGTTGGAGATGAGGCAGGAGTAAGCATGGGTCTAGAGGTTAAGTTAAGGAGAAAACATGACTCCGAGGTCTTCTGCTCTGAGAATAACCTGAAGGGAGGGATAAAGCCCCGAGGGCGTTAGCCCGAGGGGCTATCACGACCTTGAGGTTATTCTCAGAGCAGAAGACCGAGGAGGAGTGTTTTCTCCAGCTTATAAACCGTCAACTATCAACATTTACGAGTTATAGTTTCGGACGCTCAAAGGGCCTAATTCCTCCGCTTAGACCATTTTAAAAGCAGAAGACGAAGGAGGAATGTTTTCTTCCTATTTATAAACGTCAAATGTAAAATTTACATTTGATAATTTTTTATTCCCAAATCGTGTTTTTATAAAGGGTATGTCGCCCTCGGTTGCGTTATATCGAGGCAAATAAGGTATGACTATAAATGGAGTAATTCAACTCCACTCATCATCTCGGTCTGCATAGCCGAGCGGTCTAAGGCGCCAGTTTAGAGAGCGAAGGGTGCCAGGTTCGAATCCAGCTATTTCAACTTGGAAATTTTTAACTGTGTCTGAAAAATTATTCTAAGTGCATTTCCAGGTCTTACTTTAAAAAAAACCTGGGTTGGGGTTATTATTCAAAAAGTAAGACCTGTACCCGGGGTTATTATTCAAAAAGTAAGACCTGTACCCGGGGTTTTCCCGAAGTAAAACCTCCTCTGAGGTTATTCCTACAAAATAAGTAACTCACAAAACAATAGAGAGAATCCAACCTAGGTTTATAAAGGTTGGAGATGAAGCAGTAGCAAGCATGTGTCTAGAGGTTAAGGGTTGGAGATGAGGCAGTAGCAAGCATGGGTCTAGAGGTAAAGGGTTGGAGATGAGGCAGGAGCAAGCATAAGTCTAGAGGTTAAGGGTTGGAGATGAGGCAGGAGTAAGCACGGGTCTAGAGGTTAAGTGTTGGAGATGAGGCAGGAGTAAGAATGGGTTTAGAGGTTAAGGGTGTGAGATGAGGCAGGAGTAAGCATGGGTCTAGGGGTTCGGGGTTGGAGATGAGGCAGGAGTATGCATGGGTCTAGAGGTTAAGTGTTGGAGATGAGGCAGGAGTAAGCATGGGTCTAGAGGTTAAGGGTTGGAGATGAGGCAGGAGTAAGCATTGGTCTAGAGTTTTAGGGTTGGAGATGAGGCAGGAGTAAGCATGGGTCTAGGGGTTCGGGGTTGGAGATGAGGCAGGAGAAAGCATGGATCTAGAGGTTAAGGGTTGAAGATGTGGCAGGAGGAAGTATGCGTCTAGAGGTTAAGGGTTGGAGATGAGGTAGTAGTAAGCATGGGTCAAGAGGTTAAGGGTTGGAGATGAGGCAATAGCAAGCATGAGTCTAGAGTTTAAGGGTTGGAGATGAGGTAGTAGCAATCATGGGTCTAGAGGTTAAGGTTTGGAGATGAGGCAGTAGCTAGCATGGGTCTAGAGGTTAAGGGTTGGAGATGAGGCAGGAGTAAGCATAGGTCTAGAGGTTAAGGGTTGGAGATGAGGCAGGAGTAAGCATGGGTCTAGAGGTTAAGGGTTGGAGATGAGGCAGGAAAAAGCATGGGTCTAGAGGTTAAGGGTTGGAGATGAGGCAGGAGTAAGCATGGGTCTAGAGGTTAAGGGTTGGAGATGAGGCAGTGGCAAGCATGGGTCTAGAGGTTAAGGGTTGGAGATGAGGCAGTAGCAAACATGGGTCTACAGGTTAAGGGTTGGAGATGAGGCAGTAGCATGTATGAGTCTAGAGGTAAAGGGTTGGAGATGAGGCAGTAGCAAGCATGGGTCTAGAGCTTAAGGGTTGGAGATGAGGCAGGAACAAGCATGTGTCTAGAGGTTAAGGGTTGGAGATGAGGCAGGAGTAAGCACGGGTCTAGAGGTTAAGGGTTAGAGATGAGGCAGGAGTAAACCAGGGTGTAGAGGTTAAGGGTTGGTGAGGGGGCAGGAATAAGCATGGGTCAAGAGTTTAAGGGTTGGAGATGAGGCAGGAATAAGCATGGGTCTAGAGGTTAAGGGTGGGAGATGAGGCAGGAGTAAGCATGGGTCTAGGGGTTTCGGGGTTGTAGATGAGGCAGGAGTAAGAATGGGTCTAGAGGTTAAGGGTTGGAGATGAGGCAGGAGTAAGCATGGGTCTAGAGGTTAAGGGTTGGAGATGAGGCAGGAGTAATCATGGGTCTAGAGGTTAAGGGTTGGAGATGATGCAGTAGTAAGCATGGG
Organism: Gibbula magus; assembly: GCA_936450465.1. NCBI lineage: Eukaryota > Metazoa > Mollusca > Gastropoda > Trochida > Trochidae > Gibbula > Gibbula magus. The sequence goes on along the minus strand of OW388292.1, from coordinate 78,871,386 downwards.
TCTAGAGGTTAAGGGTTGGAGATGAGGCAGGAGTAAGCATGGGTCTAGAGGTTAAGGGTTGGAGATGAGGCAGTAGCAAGCATGGGTCTAGAGGTTAAGGGTTGGAGATGAGGCAGTAGTAAGCATGGGTCTAGAGGTTAAGGGTTGGAGATGAGGCAGGAGTAAGCATGGGTCTAGAGGTTAAGGGTTGGAGATGAGGCAGGAGTAAGTATGGGTATAGAGGTTAAGGGTTGGAGATGAGGCAGTAGTAAGCATGGGTCTAGAGGTTAAGGGTTGGAGATGAGGCAGGAGAAAGCATGGGTCTAGAGGTTAAGGGTTGGAGATGAGGCAGGAGTAAGCATGGGTCTAGAGGTTAAAGGTTGGAGATGAAGCAGTAGCAAGCATGTGTCTAGAGGTTAAAGGTTGGAGATGAAGCAGTAGCAAGCATGTGTCTAGAGGTTAAGGGTTGGAGATGAGGCAGTAGCAAGCATGGGTCTAGAGGTAAAGGGTTGGAGATGAGGCAGGAGCAAGCATAAGTCTAGAGGTTAAGGGTTGGAGATGAGGCAGGAGTAAGCACGGGTCTAGAGGTTAAGTGTTGGAGATGAGGCAGGAGTAAGAATGGGTTTAGAGGTTAAGGGTGTGAGATGAGGCAGGAGTAAGCATGGGTCTAGGGGTTCGGGGTTGGAGATGAGGCAGGAGTATGCATGGGTCTAGAGGTTAAGTGTTGGAGATGAGGCAGGAGTAAGCATGGGTCTAGAGGTTAATTGTTGGAAATGAGGCAGGAGTAAGCATAGGTCTAGAGGTTAAGGGTTGGACATGAGGCAGTAGTAAGCATGGGTCTAGAGGTTAAGGGTTGGAGATGAGGCAGGAGTAAGCATTGGTCTAGAGTTTTAGGGTTGGAGATGAGGCAGGAGTAAGCATGGGTCTAGGGGTTCGGGGTTGGAGATGAGGCAGGAGAAAGCATGGATCTAGAGGTTAAGGGTTGAAGATGTGGCAGGAGTAAGTATGCGTCTAGAGGTTAAGGGTTGGAGATGAGGTAGTAGTAAGCATGGGTCAAGAGGTTAAGGGTTGGAGATGAGGCAATAGCAAGCATGAGTCTAGAGTTTAAGGGTTGGAGATGAGGTAGTAGCAATCATGGGTCTAGAGGTTGAGGTTTGGAGATGAGGCAGTAGCTAGCATGGGTCTAGAGGTTAAGGGTTGGAGATGAGGCAGGAGTAAGCATAGGTCTAGAGGTTAAGGGTTGGAGATGAGGCAGGAGTAAGCATGGGTCTAGAGGTTAAGGGTTGGAGATGAGGCAGGAAAAAGCATGGGTCTAGAGGTTAAGGGTTGGAGATGAGGCAGGAGTAAGCATGGGTCTAGAGGTTAAGGGTTGGAGATGAGGCAGTGGCAAGCATGGGTCTAGAGGTTAAGGGTTGGAGATGAGGCAGTAGCAAACATGGGTCTACAGGTTAAGGGTTGGAGATGAGGCAGTAGCATGTATGAGTCTAGAGGTAAAGGGTTGGAGATGAGGCAGTAGCAAGCATGGGTCTAGAGCTTAAGGGTTGGAGATGAGGCAGGAACAAGCATGTGTCTAGAGGTTAAGGGTTGGAGATGAGGCAGGAGTAAGCACGGGTCTAAAGGTTAAGGGTTAGAGATGAGGCAGGAGTAAACCAGGGTCTAGAGGTTAAGGGTTGGTGAGGAGGCAGGAATAAGCATGGGTCAAGAGTTTAAGGGTTGGAGATGAGGCAGGAATAAGCATGGGTCTAGAGGTTAAGGGTGGGAGATGAGGCAGGAGTAAGCATGGGTCTAGCGGTTTCGGGGTTGTAGATGAGGCAGGAGTAAGAATGGGTCTAGAGGTTAAGGGTTGGAGATGAGGCAGGAAAAAGCATGGGTCTAGAGGTTAAGGGTTGGAGATGAGGCAGGAGTAAGCATGGGTCTAGAGGTTAAGGGTTGGAGATGAGGCAGTAACAAGCATGGGTCTAGAGGTTAAGGGTTGGAGATGAGGCAGTAGCAAACATGGGTCTACAGGTTAAGGGTTGGAGATGAGGCAGTAGCATGTATGAGTCTAGAGGTAAAGGGTTGGAGATGAGGCAGTAGCAAGCATGGGTCTAGAGCTTAAGGGTTGGAGATGAGGCAGGAACAAGCATGTGTCTAGAGGTTAAGGGTTGGAGATGAGGCAGGAGTAAGCACGGGTCTAAAGGTTAAGGGTTAGAGATGAGGCAGGAGTAAACCAGGGTCTAGAGGTTAAGGGTTGGTGAGGAGGCAGGAATAAGCATGGGTCAAGAGTTTAAGGTTTGGAGATGAGGCAGGAATAAGCATGGGTCTAGAGGTTAAGGGTGGGAGATGAGGCAGGAGTAAGCATGGGTCTAGCGGTTTCGGGGTTGTAGATGAGGCAGGAGTAAGAATGGGTCTAGAGGTTAAGGGTTGGAGATGAGGCAGGAGTAAGCATGGGTCTAGAGGTTAAGGGTTGGAGATGAGGCAGGAGTAATCATGGGTCTAGAGGTTAAGGGTTGGAGATGATGCAGTAGTAAGCATGGGTCTAGAGGTTAAGGGTTGGAGATGAGGCAGGAGTAAGCATGGGTCTAGAGGTTAAGGGTTGGAGATGAGGCAGTAGCAAGCATGGGTCTAGAGGTTAAGGGGTGGAGATGAGGCAGTAGTAAGCATGGGTCTAGAGGTTAAGGGTTGGAGATGAGGCAGGAGTAAGCATGGGTCTAGAGGTTAAGGGTTGGAGATGAGGCAGGAGTAAGTATGGGTCTAGAGGTTAAGGGTTGGAGATGAGGCAGTAGTAAGCATGGGTCTAGAGGTTAAGGGTTGGAGATGAGGCAGGAGTAAGCATGGGTCTAGAGGTTAAGGGTTGGAGATGAGGCAGGAGTAAGCATGGGTCTAGAGGTTAAAGGTTGGAGATGAGGCAGTAGTAAGCATTCGTCTAGAGGTTAAGGGTTGGAGATGAGGCAGGAAAAAGCATGGGTCTATGGGTTCGGGGTTGGAGATGAGGGAGGAGTAAGCATGGGTCTAGGTTAAGGGTTGGAGATGAGGCAGGAGTAAGCATGGGTCTAGAGGTTAAGGGCTGGAGATGAGGCAGAAGTAAGCATGGGTCTAGAGGTTAAGGGTTGGAGATGAGTCAGGAGTAAGCATGGGTCTAGAGGTTAAGGGTTGGAGATGAGGCAGGGGTAAGCATGGGTCTAGAGGTTAAGGGTTGGAGATGAGGCAGTAGTAAGCATGGGTCTAATGGTTCGGGGTTGGTGATGAGGCAGGAATAAGTATGGGTCTAAAGGTTAATGGTTGGAGATGTGGCAGTAGCAAGCATGGGTCTAGAGGTTAAGAGTTGGAGATGAGGCAGGAGTAAGCATGGGTCTAGAGGTTAAAGGTTGGAGATGAGGCAGGGGTAAGCATGGGTCTAGAGGTTAAGGGTTGGAGATGAGGCAGGAGTAAGCATGGGTCTAGAGGTTAAGGGTTTGAGATGAGGCAGGAGTAAGAATGGGTCTAGGGGTTCGGGGTTGGAGATGAGGCAGGAGTAAGCATTGGTCTAGAGGTTAAGGGTTGGAGATGAGGCAGGATTAAGCATGGATCTATAGGTTAAGGTTTGGAGATTTGGCAGGAGTAAGCATGGATCTAGAGGTTAAGGGTTGGAGATGAGGCAGGAGTAAGCATTGGTCTAGAGGTTAAGGGTTGGATATGAGGCAGGAGAAAGCATGGTCTAGAGGTTAAGGGTTGGAGATGAGGCAGGAGTATGCATGGGTCAAAAGGTTAAGGGTTGGAGATGAGGCAGGAGTAAGCATTGGTCTAATGGTTCGGGGTTGGTGATAAAGCAGGAGTAAGTATGGGTGTATAGGTTAATGGTTGGAGATGAGGCAGGTGTAAGCATGGGTCTAGAGGTTAAGGGTTGGAGATGAGGCAGGAGTAAGAATGGGTCTAGGGGTTCGGGGTTGGAGATGAGGCAGGAGTAAGCATTGGTCTAGAGGTTAAGGGTTGGAGATGAGGCAGGATTAAGAATGGATCTATAGGTTAAGGTTTGGAGATGAGGCAGGAGTAAACATGGGTCTAGAGGTTAAGGGTTGGAGATGAGGCAGTAGTAAGCATGAGTCTAGAGGTTAAGGGTTGGAGATGAGGCAGAAGTAAGCATTGGTCTAGAGGTTAAGGGTTGGAGATGAGGCAGGAGTAAGCATGGGTCTAGAGGTTAAAGGTTGGAGATGAGGCAGGAGTAAGCATGGGTCTAGAGGTTAAGGGTTGGAGATGAGGCAGTAGTAAGCATGGGTCTAATGGTTCGGGGTTGGTGATGAGGCAGGAGTAAGTATGGCTCTATAGGTTAAGGGTTGGAGATGTGGCAGTAGCAAGCATGGGTCTAGAGGTTAAGAGTTGGAGATGAGGCAGGAGTAAGCATGGGTCTAGAGGTTAAGGGTTTAGAGATGAGGCAGTAGTAAGCATGGGTGTAGGGGTGAAGGGTTGGAGATGAGGCAGGAGTAAGCATGGGTCTAGAGGTTAAGGGTTGGAGATGAGGCAGGAGTAAGCATGGGTCTAGAGGTTAAGGGTTGGAGATGAGGCAGGAGTAAGCATGGGTCTAGAGGTTAAGGGTTGGAGATGAGGCAGGGTAAGCATGGGTTTAGAGGTTAAGGGTTGGAGATGAGGCAGGAGTAAGCATGGGTCTAGAGGTTAAGGGTTGGAGATGAGGCAGGTGTAAGCATTGGTCTAGAGGTTAAGCGTCGGAGATGAGGAAGGATTAAGCATGGATCTATAGGTTAAGGTTTGGAGATGAGGCAGGAGTAAGCATGGGTCTAGATGTTAAGGGTTGGAGATGAGGCAGTAGTAAGCATGTGTCTAGAGGTTAAGGTTTGGAGATGAGGCAGGAGTAAGCATGGGTCTAGAGGTTAAGGGTTGGAGATGAGGCAGTAGTAAGCATGAGTCTAGAGGTTAAGGGTTGGAGATGAGGCAGAAGTAAGCATTGGTCTAGAGGTTAAGGGTTGGAGATGAGGCAGGAGTAAGCATGGGTCTAGAGGTTAAAGTTTGGAGATGAGGCAGGAGTAAGCATGGGTCTAGAGGTTAAGGGTTGGAGATGAGGCAGTAGTAAGCATGGGTCTAATGGTTCGGGGTTGGTGATGAGGCAGGAGTAAGTATGGGTCTATAGGTTAAGGGTTGGAGATGTGGCATTAGCAAGCATGGGTCTAGAGGTTAAGAGTTGGAGATGAGGCAGGAGTAAGCATGGGTCTAGAGGTTAAGGGTTTAGAGATGAGGCAGTAGCAAGCATGGGTGTATAGGTGAAGGGTTGGAGATGAGGCAGTAACAAGCATGGGTCTAGAGGTTAAGGGTTGGAGATGAGGCAGGAGTAAGCATGGGTCTAGAGGTTAAGGGTTGGAGATTAGGCAGGAGTAAGCATGGGTCTAGAGGTTAAGGGTTGGAGATGAGGCAGGGGTAAGCATGGGTTTAGAGGTTAAGGGTTGGAGATGAGGCAGGAGTAAGCATGGGTCTAGAGGTTAAGGGTTGGAGATGAGGCAGGGGTAAGCATTGGTCTAGAGGTTAAGCGTCGGAGATGAGGAAGGATTAAGCATGGATCTATAGGTTAAGGTTTGGAGATGAGGCAGGAGTAAGCATGGGTCTAGATGTTAAGGGTTGGAGATGAGGCAGTAGTAAGCATGGGTCTAGAGGTTAAGGTTTGGTGATGAGGCAGTAGTAAGCATGGGTCTAATGGTTCGGGGTTGGTGATGAGGCAGGAGTAAGTATGGGTCTATAGGTAAATGGTTGGAGATGAGGCAGGAGTAAGCATGGGTCTAGAGGTTAAGAGTTGGAGATGAGGCAGGAGTTAGCATGAGTCTAGAGGTTAAGGGTTTAGAGATGAAGCAGTAGCAAGCATGGGTCTAGAGGTGAAGGGTTGGAGATGAGGCAGTACCAACCATGGGTCTAGAGGTTAAGGGTTGGAGATGAGGCAGTAGCAAGCATTGGTCTAGAGGTTAAGGGTTGGAGATGAGGCAGTAGCAAGCATGGTCCTATAGGTTAAGGTTTGGAGATGAGGCAGTAGCAAGCATGGGTCTAGAGGTTAAGCGTCGGAGATGAGGAAGGATTAAGCATGGATCTATAGGTTAAGGTTTGGAGATGAGGCAGGAGTAAGCATGGGTCTAGATGTTAAGGGTTGGAGATGAGGCAGTAGTAAGCATGTGTCTAGAGGTTAAGGTTTGGAGATGAGGCAGGAGTAAGCATGGGTCTAGAGGTTAAGGGTTGGAGATGAGGCAGTAGTAAGCATGAGTCTAGAGGTTAAGGGTTGGAGATGAGGCAGAAGTAAGCATTGGTCTAGAGGTTAAGGGTTGGAGATGAGGCAGGAGTAAGCATGGGTCTAGAGGTTAAAGTTTGGAGATGAGGCAGGAGTAAGCATGGGTCTAGAGGTTAAGGGTTGGAGATGAGGCAGTAGTAAGCATGGGTCTAATGGTTCGGGGTTGGTGATGAGGCAGGAGTAAGTATGGGTCTATAGGTTAAGGGTTGGAGATGTGGCATTAGCAAGCATGGGTCTAGAGGTTAAGAGTTGGAGAAGAGGCAGGAGTAAGCATGGGTCTAGAGGTTAAGGGTTTAGAGATGAGGCAGTAGCAAGCATGGGTGTATAGGTGAAGGGTTGGAGATGAGGCAGTAACAAGCATGGGTCTAGAGGTTAAGGGTTGGAGATGAGGCAGGAGTAAGCATGGGTCTAGAGGTTAAGGGTTGGAGATTAGGCAGGAGTAAGCATGGGTCTAGAGGTTAAGGGTTGGAGATGAGGCAGGGGTAAGCATGGGTTTAGAGGTTAAGGGTTGGAGATGAGGCAGGAGTAAGCATGGGTCTAGAGGTTAAGGGTTGGAGATGAGGCAGGGGTAAGCATTGGTCTAGAGGTTAAGCGTCGGAGATGAGGAAGGATTAAGCATGGATCTATAGGTTAAGGTTTGGAGATGAGGCAGGAGTAAGCATGGGTCTAGATGTTAAGGGTTGGAGATGAGGCAGTAGTAAGCATGGGTCTAGAGGTTAAGGTTTGGTGATGAGGCAGTAGTAAGCATGGGTCTAATGGTTCGGGGTTGGTGATGAGGCAGGAGTAAGTATGGGTCTATAGGTAAATGGTTGGAGATGAGGCAGGAGTAAGCATGGGTCTAGAGGTTAAGAGTTGGAGATGAGGCAGGAGTTAGCATGAGTCTAGAGGTTAAGGGTTTAGAGATGAAGCAGTAGCAAGCATGGGTCTAGAGGTGAAGGGTTGGAGATGAGGCAGTACCAACCATGGGTCTAGAGGTTAAGGGTTGGAGATGAGGCAGTAGCAAGCATTGGTCTAGAGGTTAAGGGTTGGAGATGAGGCAGTAGCAAGCATGGTCCTATAGGTTAAGGTTTGGAGATGAGGCAGTAGCAAGCATGGGTCTAGAGGTTAAGGGTTGGAGATGAGGCAGGAGCAAGCATGAGTCTAGAGGTTAAGGGTTGGAGATGAGGCAGGAGTCAACATGGGTCTAGAGGTTAACGGTTGGAGATGAGGCAGGAGTAAGCAAGGGTCTAGAGGTTAAGGGTTGGATATGAGGAAGGAGTAAGCATGGGTCTAGAGGTTAAGGGTTGGAGATGAGGCAGGAAAAAGCATGGGTCTAGAGGTTAAGTGTTGGAGATGAGGCAGTAGTAAGCATGGGTCTATAGGTGAAGGGTTGGAGATAAAGCAGGAGTAAGCATGGGTCTAGAAGTTAAAGGTTGGAGATGAGGCAGTAGCAAGCATGGGTCTAGAGGTTAAGGATTGGAGATGAGGCAGTAGCAAGCATGGGTCTAGAGGTTTAGGGTTGGAGATGAGGCAGTAGCAAGCATGTGTCTAGAGGTTAAGGGTTGGAGATGAGGCAGTAGCAAGCATGGGTCTAGAGGTTAAGGGTTGGAGATGAGGCAGGAGCAAGCATAAGTCTAGAGGTTAAGGGTTGGAGATGAGGCAGGAGTAAGCACGGGTCTAGAGGTTAAGTGTTGGAGATGAGGCAGGAGTAAGAATGGGTCTAGAGGTTAAGGGTTGGAGATGAGGCAGGAGTAAGAATGGGTCTAAAGGTTTAGGGTTGGAGATGAGGCAGGAGTAAGCATGGGTCTAGAGTTTCAGGGTTGGAGATGAGGCAGGAGTAAGCATGGGTCTAGGGGTTTGGGGTTGGAGATGAGGCAGGAGTATGCATTGGTCTAGAGGTTAAGGGTTGGAGATGAAGCAGGAGTAAGCATGGGTCTAGAGGTAAAGGGTTGGAGACGAGGCAGGAGTAAGCATGGGTCTAGAGGTTAAGAGTTGGAGATGAGGCAGGAGTAAGCATGGGTCTAGAGGCTAAGGGTTGGAGATGAGGCAGGGGTAAGCATGGGTCTAGAGGTTAAGGGTTGGAGATGAGGCAGGAGTAAGCATGGGTCTAGAGGTTAAAGTTTGGAGATGAGGCAGGAGTAAGCATGGGTCTAGGGGTTCGGGGTTGGAGATGAGGCAGGAGTAAGCATGGGTCTAGAGGTTAAGGGTTGGAGATGTGGCAGGAGTATGCATGCGTCTAGAGGTTAAGGGTTGGAGATGAGGTAGTAGTAAGCATGGGTCAAGAGGTTAAGGGTTGGAGATGAGGCAGGAGTAAGCATGGGTCTAGGGGTTCGAGGATAGAGATGAGGCAGGAGTAAGCATGGGTCCACAGGTTAAGGGTTGGAGATGAGGCAGGAGTAAGCATGGGTCTACAGGTTAACAGTTGGAGATGAGGCAGGAGTAAGCATAGGTCTAGAGGTAAAGGGTTGGAGATGAGGGAGTAGTAAGCATGGGTCTAGAGGTTAAGGGTTGGAGATGAGGCAGGAGTAAGCATGGGTCTAGAGGTTAAGGGTTGGAGATGAGGCAGGAAAAAGCATGGGTCTAGAGGTTAAGGGTTGGATATGAGGCAGTAGTAAGCATGGGTCTAGAGGGGAATGGTTGGAGATAAAGCAAGAGTAAGCATGGGTCTAGAAGTTAAGGGTTGGAGATGAGGCAGTAGCAAGCATGGGTCTATAGGTTAAGGGTTGGAGATGAGGCAGGAGTAAGCATGGGTCTAGAGGTTAAAGTTTGGAGATGAGGCAGGAGTAAGCATGGGTCTAGGGGTTCGGGGTTGGAGATGAGGCAGGAGTAAGCATGGGTCTAGAGGTTAAGGGTTGGAGATGTGGCAGGAGTATGCATGCGTCTAGAGGTTAAGGGTTGGAGATGAGGTAGTAGTAAGCATGGGTCAAGAGGTTAAGGGTTGGAGATGAGGCAGGAGTAAGCATGGGTCTAGGGGTTCGAGGATAGAGATGAGGCAGGAGTAAGCATGGGTCCACAGGTTAAGGGTTGGAGATGAGGCAGGAGTAAGCATGGGTCTACAGGTTAACAGTTGGAGATGAGGCAGGAGTAAGCATAGGTCTAGAGGTAAAGGGTTGGAGATGAGGGAGTAGTAAGCATGGGTCTAGAGGTTAAGGGTTGGAGATGAGGCAGGAGTAAGCATGGGTCTAGAGGTTAAGGGTTGGAGATGAGGCAGGAAAAAGCATGGGTCTAGAGGTTAAGGGTTGGATATGAGGCAGTAGTAAGCATGGGTCTAGAGGGGAATGGTTGGAGATAAAGCAAGAGTAAGCATGGGTCTAGAAGTTAAGGGTTGGAGATGAGGCAGTAGCAAGCATGGGTCTATAGGTGAAGGGTTGGAGATAAAGCAGGAGTAAGCATGGGTCTAGAAGTTAAAGGTTGGAGATGAGGCAGTAGCAAGCATGGGTCTAGAGTTTAAGGATTGGAGATGAGGCAGTAGCAAGCATGGGTCTAGAGGTTTAGGGTTGGAGATGAGGCAGTAGCAAGCATGTGTCTAGAGGTTAAGGGTTGGAGATGAGGCAGTAGCAAGCATGGGTCTAGAGGTTAAGGGTTGGAGATGAGGCAGGAGCAAGCATAAGTCTAGAGGTTAAGGGTTGGAGATGAGGCAGGAGTAAGCACGGGTCTAGAGGTTAAGTGTTGGAGATGAGGCAGGAGTAAGAATGGGTCTAGAGGTTAAGGGTTGGAGATGAGGCAGGAGTAAGCATGGGTCTAAAGGTTTAGGGTTGGAGATGAGGCAGGAGTAAGCATGGGTCTAGAGTTTCAGGGTTGGAGATGAGGCAGGAGTAAGCATGGGTCTAGGGGTTTGGGGTTGGAGATGAGGCAGGAGTATGCATGGGTCTAGAGGTTAAGGGTTGGAGATGAGGCAGGAGTAAGCATGGGTCTAGAGGTTAAGGGTTGGAGATGAGGCAGGAGTAAGCATAGGTCTAGAGGTAAAGGGTTGGAGACGAGGCAGTAGTAAGCATGGGTCTAGAGGTTAAGAGTTGGAGATGAGGCAGGAGTAAGCATGGGTCTAGAGGCTAAGGGTTGGAGATGAGGCAGGGGTAAGCATGGGTCTAGAGGTTAAGGGTTGGAGATGAGGCAGGAGTAAGCATGGGTCTAGAGGTTAAAGTTTGGAGATGAGGCAGGAGTAAGCATGAGTCTAGGGGTTCGGGGTTGGAGATGAGGCAGGAGTAAGCATGGGTCTAGAGGTTAAGGGTTGGAGATTTGGCAGGAGTATGCATGCGTCTAGAGGTTAAGGGTTGGAGATGAGGTAGTAGTAAGCATGGGTCAAGAGGTTAAGGGTTGGAGATGAGGCAGGAGTAAGCATGGGTCTAGGGGTTCGAGGATAGAGATGATGCAGGAGTAAGCAGTGGTCCACAGGTTAAGGGTTGGAGATGAGGCAGGAGTAAGCATGGGTCTACAGGTTAACAGTTGGAGATGAGGCAGGAGTAAGCATAGGTCTAGAGGTAAAGGGTTGGAGATGAGGGAGTAGTAAGCATGGGTCTAGAGGTTAAGGGTTGGAGATGAGGCAGGAGTAAGCATGGGTCTAGAGGTTAAGGGTTGGAGATGAGGCAGGAAAAAGCATGGGTCTAGAGGTTAAGGGTTGGATATGATGCAGTAGTAAGCATGGGTCTAGAGGGGAATGGTTGGAGATAAAGCAAGAGTAAGCATGGGTCTAGAAGTTAAGGGTTGGAGATGAGGCAGTAGCAAGCATGGGTCTAGAGGTTAAGGGTTGGAGATGAGGCAGTAGCAAGCATGTGTCTAGAGGTTAAGGGTTGGAGATGAGGCAGTAGCAAGCATGGGTCTAGAGGTTAAGGGTTGGAGATGAGGCAGGAGCAAGCATAAGTCTAGAGGTTAAGGGTTGGAGATGAGGCAGGAGTAAGCACGGGTCTAGAGGTTAAGTGTTGGACATGAGGCAGGAGTAAGAATGGGTCTAGAGGTTAAGGGTTGGAGATGAGGCAGGAGTAAGAATGGGTCTAGAGGTTAAGGGTTGGAGATGACGCAGGAGTAAGCATGGGTCTAGAGGTTAAGGGTTGGAGATGAGGCAGGAGTAAGCATGGGTCTATAGGTTAAGGTTTGGAGATAAGGCAGGAGTAAGCATGGATCTAGAGGTTAAGGGTTGGAGATGAGGCAGGAGTAAGCATGGGTCTAGAGGTTAAGGGTTGGATATGAGGCAGGAGAAAGCATGGGTCTAGAGGTTAAAGGTTGGAGATGAGGCAGGAGTAAGCATGGTTCTAGAGGTTAAGGGTTGGAGATGACGCAGTAGTAAGCATGGGTCTAATGGTTCGGGGTTGGTGATAAAGCAGGAGTAAGTATGGGTCTATAGGTTAATGGTTGGAGATGAGGCAGGTGTAAGCATGGGTCTAGAGGTTAAGGGTTGGAGATGAGGCAGGAGTAAGAATGGGTCTAGGGGTTCGGGGTTGGAGATGAGGCAGGAGTAAGCATTGGTCTAGAGGTTAAGGGTTGGAGATGAGGCAGGATTAAGAATGGTTCTATAGGTTAAGGTTTGGAAATGAGGCAGGAGTAAGCATGGGTCTAGAGGTTAAGGGTTGGAGATGAGGCATAAGTAAGCATTGGTCGAGAGGTTAAGGGTTGGAGATGAGGCAGGAGTAAGCATGGGTCTAGAGGTTAAAGGTTGGAGATGAGGCAGGAGTAAGCATGGGTCTAGAGGTTAAGGGTTGGAGATGAGGCAGTAGTAAGCATGGGTCTAATGGTTCGGGGTTGGTGATGAGGCAGGAGTAAGTATGGGTCTATAGGTTAATGGTTGGAGATGTGGCAGTAGCAATCATGGATCTAGAGGTTAAGAGTTGGAGATGAGGCAGGAGTAAGCATGGGTCTAGAGGTTAAGGGTTTAGAGATGAGGCAGGGGTAAGCATGGGTGTAGAGGTGAAGGGTTGGAGATGAGGCAGTAACAAGCATGGGTCTAGAGGTTAAGGGTTGGAGATGAGGCAGGAGTAAGCATGGGTCTAGAGGTTAAGGGTTGGAGATGAGGCAGGGGTAAGCATGGGTTTAGAGGTTAAGGGTTGGAGATGAGGCAGGAGTAAGCATGGGTCTAGAGGTTAAGGGTTGGAGATGAGGCAGGGGTAAGCATTGGTCTAGAGGTTAAGCGTTGGAGATGAGGAAGGATTAAGCATGGATCTATAGGTTAAGGTTTGGAGATGAGGCAGGAGTAAGCATGGGTCTAGATGTTAAGGGTTGGAGATGAGGCAGTAGTAAGCATGGGTCTAGAGGTTAAGGGTTGGAGATGAGGCAGTAGTAAGCATGGGTCTAATGGTTCGGGGTTGGTGATGAGGCAGGAGTAAGTATGGGTCTATAGGTAAATGGTTGGAGATGAGGCAGGAGTAAGCATGGGTCTAGAGGTTAAGAGTTGGAGATGAGGCAGGAGTTAGCATGGGTCTAGAGGTTAAGGGTTTAGAGATGAAGCAGTAGCAAGCATGGGTCTAGCGGTGAAGGGTGGGAGATGAGGCAGTAGCAACCATGGGTCTAGAGGTTAAGGGTTGGAGATGAGGCAGTAGCAAGCATTGGTCTAGAGGTTAAGGGTTGGAGATGAGGCAGTAGCAACCATGGTCCTAGAGGTTAATGTTTTGAGATGAGGCAGTAGCAAGCATGGGTCTAGAGGTTAAGGGTTGGAGATGAGGCAGGAGCAAGCATGAGTCTAGAGGATAAGGGTTGGAGATGAGGCAGGAGTAAGCAAGGGTCTAGAGGTTAAGGGTTAGAGATGAGGAAGGAGTAAGCATGGGTCTAGAGGTTAAGGGTTTGAAATGAGGCAGGAAAAAGCATGGGTCTAGAGGTTAAGTGTTGGAGATGAGGCAGTAGTAAGCATGGGTCTAGAGGTGAAGGGTTGGAGATAAAGCAGGTGTAAGCATGGGTCTAGAAGTTAAGGGTTGGAGATGAGGCAGTAGCAAGCATGGGTCTAGAGGTTAAGGATTGGAGATGAGGCAGTAGCAAGCATGGGTCTAGAGGTTTAGGGTTGGAGTTGAGGCAGTAGCAAGCATGTGTCTAGAGGTTAAGGGTTGGAGATGAGGCAGTAGCAAGCATGGGTCTAGAGGTTAAGGGTTGGAGATGAGGCAGGAGCAAGCATAAGTCTAGAGGTTAAGGGTTGGAGATGAGGCAGGAGTAAGCACGGGTCTAGAGGTTAAGTGTTGGAGATGAGGCAGGAGTAAGAATGGGTCTAGAGGTTAAGGGTTGGAGATGAGGCAGGAGTAAGAATGGGTCTAAAGGTTTAGGGTTGGAGATGAGGCAGGAGTAAGCATGGGTCTAGAGTTTAAGGGTTGGAGATGAGGCAGTAGTAAGCATGGGTCTAGAGGTGAAGGGTTGGAGATAAAGCAGGAGTAAGCATGGGTCTAGAAGTTAAGGGTTGGAGATGAGGCAGTAGCAAGCATGGGTCTAGAGGTTAAGGATTGGAGATGAGGCAGTAGCAAGCATGGGTCTAAAGGTTTAGGGTTGGAGATGAGGCAGTAGCAAGCATGTGTCTAGAGGTTAAGGGTTGGAGATGAGGCAGTAGCAAGCATGGGTCTAAAGGTTAAGGGTTGGAGATGAGGCAGGAGCAAGCATAAGTCTAGAGGTTAAGGGTTGGAGATGAGGCAGGAGTAAGCACGGGTCTAGAGGTTAAGTGTTGGAGATGAAGCAGGAGTAAGAATGGGTCTAGAGGTTAAGGGTTGGAGATGAGGAAGGAGTAAGAATGGGTCTAAAGGTTTAGGGTTGGAGATGAGGCAGGAGTAAGCATGGGTATAGAGTTTAAGGGTTGGAGATGAGGCAGGAGTAAGAATAGGTCTAGAGGTAAAGGTTTGGAGATGAGGCAGTAGTAAGCATGGGTCTAGAGGTTAAGGGTTGGAGATGAGGCAGGAGTAAGCATGGGTCTAGAGGCTAAGGGTTGGAGATGAGGCAGGGGTAAGCATGGGTCTAGAGGTTAAGGGTTGGAGATGAGGCAGGAGTAAGCATGGGTCTAGAGGTTAAAGTTTGGAGATGAGGCAGGAGTAAGCATGGGTCTAGGGGTTCGGGGTTGGAGATGAGGCAGGAGTAAGCATGGGTCTAGAGGTTAAGGGTTGGAGATGAGGTAGTAGTAAGCATGGGTCAAGAGGTTAAGGGTTGGAGATAAGGCAGTAGCAAGCATGAGTCTAGAGTTTAGGGGTTGGAGATGAGGTAGTAGCAATCATGGGTCTAGAGGTTAAGGGTTGGAGATGAGCCAGTAGCAAGCATGGGTCTAGAGGTTAAGTGTTGGAGATGAGGCAGGAGTAAGCATGGGTCTAGAGGTTAAGGGTTGGAGATGAGGCAGGAGTAAGCATGGGTCTAGGGGTTCGAGGATAGAGATGAGGCAGGAGTAAGCATGGGTCCACAGGTTAAGGGTTTGAGATGAGGCAGGAGTAAGCATGGGTCTCCCGGTTAACAGTTGGAGATGAGGCAGGAGTAAGCATAGGTCTAGAGGTAAAGGGTTGGAGATGAGGGAGTAGTAAGCATGGGTCTAGAGGTTAAGGGTTGGAGATGAGGCAGGAGTAAGCATGGGTCTAGAGGTTAAGGGTTGGAGATGAGGCAGGAAAAAGCATGGGTCTAGAGGTTAAGGGTTGGATATGAGGCAGTAGTAAGCATGGGTCTAGAGGGGAATGGTTGGAGATAAAGCAAGAGTAAGCATGGGTCTAGAAGTTAAGGGTTGGAGATGAGGCAGTAGCAAGCATGGGTCTAGAGGTTAATGGTTGGAGATGAGGCAGTAGCAAGCATGTGTCTAGAGGTTAAGGGTTGGAGATGAGGCAGTAGCAAGCATGGGTCTAGAGGTTAAGGGTTGGAGATGAGGCAGGAGCAAGCATAAGTCTAGAGGTTAAGGGTTGGAGATGAGGCAGGAGTAAGCACGGGTCTAGAGGTTAAGTGTTGGACATGAGGCAGGAGTAAGAAAGGGTCTAGAGGTTAAGGGTTGGAGATGAGGCAGGAGTAAGAATGGGTCTAGGGGTTCGGGGTTGGAGATGAGGCAGGAGTATGCATGGGTCTAGAGGTTAAGTGTTGGAGATGAGGCAGGAGTAAGCATGGGTCTAGAGGTTAATTATTGGAAATGAGGCAGGAGTAAGCATAGGTCTAGAGGTGAAGGGTTGGAGATGAGGCAGTAGTAAGCATGGGTCTAGAGGTTAAGGGTTGGAGATGATTCAGGAGTAAGCATTGGTCTAGAATTTTAGGGTTGGAGATGAGGCAGGAGTAAGCATGGGTCTAGGGGTTCCGGGTTGGAGATGAGGCAGGAGAAAGCATGGATCTAGAGGTTAAGGGTTGAAGATGTGGCAGGAGTAAGTATGCGTCTAGAGGTTAAGGGTTGGAGAAGAGGTAGTAGCAATCATGGGTCTAGAGGTTAAGGTTTGGAGATGAGGCAGTAGCTAGCATGGGTCTAGAGGTTAAGGGTTGGAGATGAGGCAGGAGTAAGCATGGGTCTAGAGGTTAAGGGTTGGAGATGAGGCAGGAGTAAGCATGGGTCTAGAGGTTAAGGGTTGGAGATGAGGCAGGAAAAAGCATGGGTCAAGAGGTTAAGGGTTGGAGATGAGGCAGTAGCAAGCATGGGTCTAGAGGTTAAGGGTTGGAGATGAGGCAGGAGTAAGCATGGGTCTAGAGGTTAAGGGTTGGAGATGAGGCAGGAGTAAGCATGGGTCTAGAGGTTAAGGGTTGGAGATGAGGCAGGAGTAAGCATGGGTCTAGAGGTTAAGGGTTGGAGATGAGGCAGGAAAAAGCATGGGTCTAGAGGTTAAGGGTTGGAGATGAGGCAGGAGTAAGCATGGGTCTAGAGGTTAAGGGTTGGAGATGAGGCAGGAGTAAGCATGGGTCTAGAGGTTAAGGGTTGGAGATGAGGCAGTAGTAAGCATGGGTCTAGAGGTTAAGATTTTGAGATGAGGCAGGAGTAAGCATGGGTCTAGAGGTTAAGGGTTGGAGATGAGACAGGAGTAAGCATGGGTCTAGAGGTTAAGGGTTGGAGATGAGGCAGGAGTAAGCATGGGTCTAGAGATTAAGGGTTGGAGATGAGACAGGAGTAAGCATGGGTCTAGAGGTTAAGGGTTGGAGATGAGGCAGGAGTAAGCATGGGTCTAGGGGTTCGGGGTTGGAGATGAGGCAGGAGTATGCATGGGTCTAGAGGTTAAGGGTTGGAGATGAGGCAGGAGTAAGCATGGGTCTAGAGGTTAATGGTTGGAGATGAGGCAGGAGTAAGCATAGGTCTAGAGGTTAAGGGTTGGAGATGAGGCAGTAGTAAGCATGGTTCTAGAGGTTAAGGTTTAGAGAAGAGGCAGTAGCAAGCATGGGTCTAGAGGTTAAGGGTTGGAGATGAGGCAGGAGCAAGCATGAGTCTAGAGGTTAAGGGTTGGAGATGAGGCAGGAGTAAGCATGGGTCTAGAGGTTAAGGGTTGGAGATGAGGCAGGAGTAAGCATGGGTCTAGAGGTTAAGGGTTGGAGATGAGGCAGGAGTAACCACGGGTCTAGGGGTTAAGGGTTGGAGATGAGGCAGGAGTAAGCATTGGTCTAGGGGTTCGGGGTTGGAGATGAGGCAGGAGTAAGCATGGGTCTAGAGGTTAAGGGTTGGAGATGAGGCAGGAAAAAGCATGGGTCTAGAGGTTAAGGGTTGGAGATGAGGCAGTAGTAAGCATGGGTCTAGAGGTTAAGGGTTGGAGATAAAGCAGGAGAAAGCATGGGTCTAGAAGTTAAGGGTTGGAGATGAGGCAGTAGGAAGCATGGGTCTAGAGGTTAAGGGTTGGAGATGAGGCGGTAGTAAGCATGGGTCTAGAGGTTTAGGGTTGGAATTGAAGCAGTAGCAAGCATGTGTCTAGAGGTTAAGGGTTGGAGATGAGGCAGTAGCAAGCATGGGTCTAGAGGTTAAGGGTTGGAGATGAGGCAGGAGCAAGCATAAGTCTAGAGGTTAAGGGTTGGAGATGAGGCAGGAGTAAGCACGGGTCTAGAGGTTAAGTGTTGGAGATGAGGCAGGAGTAAGAATGGGTTTAGAGGTTAAGGGTTGGAGATGAGGCAGGAGTAAGCATGGGTCTAGGGGTTCGGGGTTGGAGATGAGGCAGGAGTATGCATGGGTCTAGAGGTTAAGTGTTGGAGATGAGGCAGGAGTAAGCATGGGTCTAGAGGTTAATTGTTGGAAATGAGGCAGGAGTAAGCATAGGTCTAGAGGTTAAGGGTTGGAGATGAGGCAGGAGTAAGCATTTGTCTAGAATTTTAGGGTTGGAGATGAGGCAGGAGTAAGCATGGGTCTAGGAGTTCGGGGTTGGAGAGGAGGAAGGAGAAAGCATGGATCTAGAGGTTAAGGGTTGAAGATGTGGCAGGAGTAAGTATGCGTCTGGAGGTTAATTGTTGGAGATGAGGTAGTAGTAAGCATGGGTCAAGAGGTTAAGGGTTGGAGATGAGGCAATAGCAAGCATGAGTCTAGAGTTTAAGGGTTGGAGATGAGGTAGTAGCAATCATGGGTCTAGAGGTTAAGGTTTGGAGATGAGGCAGTAGCTAGCATGGGTCTAGAGGTTAAGGGTTGGAGATGAGGCAGGAGTAAGCATGGGTCTAGAGGTTAAGGGTTGGAGATGAGGCAGGAGTAAGCATGGGTCTAGAGGTTAAGGGTTGGAGATGAGGCAGGAAAAAGCATGGGTCTAGAGGTTAAGGGTTGGAGATGAGGCAGTAGCAAGCATTGGTCTAGAGGTTAAGGGTTGGAGATGAGGCAGGAGTAAGCATGGGTCTAGAGGTTAAGGGTTGGAGATGAGGCAGGAGTAAGCATGGGTCTAGAGGTTAAGGGTTGGAGATGAGGCAGGAGTAAGCATGGGTCTAGAGGTTAAGGCTTGGAGATGAGGCAGGAAAAAGCATGGGTCTAGAGGTAAAGGGTTGGAGATGAGGCAGGAGTAAGCATGGGTCTAGAGGTTAAGGGTTGGAGATGAGGCAGGAGTAAGCATGGGTCTAGAGGTTAAGGGTTGGAGATGAGGCAGTAGTAAGCATGGGTCTAGAGGTTAAGATTTGGAGATGAGGCAGGAGTAAGCATGGGTCTAGAGGTTAAGGGTTGGAGATGAGACAGGAGTAAGCATGGGTCTAGAGGTTAATGGTTGGAGAAGAGGCAGGAGTAAGCATGGGTCTAGAGGTTAAGGGTTGGAGATGAGGCAGGAGTAAGCATGGGTCTAGAGGTTAAGGGTTGGAGATGAGGCAGGAGTAAGCATGGGTCTAGAGGTTAAGGGTTGGAGATGAGGCAGGAAAAAGCATGGGTCTAGAGGTTAATGGTTTGAGTTGAGGCAGGAAAAAGCATGGGTCTAGAGGTGAAGGGTTGGAGATGAGGCAGTAGCAACCATGGGTCTAGAGGTTAAGGGTTGGAGATGAGGCAGTAGCAAGCATTGGTCTAGAGGTTAAGGGTTGGAGATGAGGCAGTAGCAAGCATGGTCCTAGAGGTTAAGGTTTGGAGATGAGGCAGTAGCAAGCATGGGTCTAGAGGTTAAGGGTTGGAGATGAGGCAGGAGCAAGCATGAGTCTAGAGGTTAAGGGTTGGAGATGAGGCAAGAGTCAACATGGGTCTAGAGGTTAAGGGTTGGAGATGAGGCAGGAGTAAGCAAGGGTCTAGAGGTTAAGGGTTGGAGATGAGGAAGGAGTAAGCATGGGTCTAGAGGTTAAGGGTTGGAGATGAGGCAGGAATAAGCATGGGTCTAGAGGTTAAGTGTTGGAGATGAGGCAGTAGTAAGCATGGGTCTAGAGGTGAAGGGTTGGAGATAAAGCAGGAGTAAGCATGGGTCTAAAGGTTAAGGGTTGGAGATGAGGCAGGAGTAACCACGGGTCTAGGGGTTAAGGGTTGGAGATGAGGCAGGAGTAAGCATTGGTCTAGGGGTTCGGGGTTGGAGATGAGGCAGGAGTAAGCATGGGTCTAGAGGTTAAGGGTTGGAGATAAAGCAGGAGTAAGCATGGGTCTAAAGGTTAAGGGTTGGAGATGAGGCAGGAGTAACCACGGGTCTAGGGGTTAAGGGTTGGAGATGAGGCAGGAGTAAGCATTGGTCTAGGGGTTCGGGGTTGGAGATGAGGCAGGAGTAAGCATGGGTCTAGAGGTTAAGGGTTGGAGATGAGGCAGGAAAAAGCATGGGTCTAGAGGTTAAGGGTTGGAGATGAGGCAGTAGTAAGCATGGGTCTAGAGGTTAAGGGTTGGAGATAAAGCAGGAGTAAGCATGGGTCTAGAAGTTAAGGGTTGGAGATGAGGCAGTAGGAAGCATGGGTCTAGAGGTTAAGGGTTGGAGATGAGGCAGTAGTAAGCATGGGTCTAGAGGTTTAGGGTTGGAGATGAAGCAGTAGCAAGCATGTGTCTAGAGGTTAAGGGTTGGAGATGAGGCACTAGCAAGCATGGGTCTAGAGGTAAAGGGTTGGAGATGAGGCAGGAGCAAGCATAAGTCTAAAGGTTAAGGGTTGGAGATGAGGCAGGAGTAAGCACGGGTCTAGAGGTTAAGTGTTGGAGATGAGGCAGGAGTAAGAATGGGTTTAGAGGTTAAGGGTTGGAGATGAGGCAGGAGTAAGCAATCGGTCTAGGGGTTCGGGGTTGGAGATGAGGCAGGAGTATGCATGGGTCTAGAGGTTAAGTGTTGGAGATGAGGCAGGAGTAAGCATGGGTCTAGAGGTTAATTGTTGGAAATGAGGCAGGAGTAAGCATAGGTCTAGAGGTTAAGGGTTGGAGATGAGGCAGTAGTAAGCATGGGTCTAGAGGTTAAGGGTTGGAGATGAGGCAGGAGTAAGCATTGGTCTAGAATTTTAGGGTTGGAGATGAGGCAGGAGTAAGCATGGGTCTAGGGGTTCGGGGTTGGAGATGAGGCAGGAGAAAGCATGGATCTAGAGGTTAAGGGTTGAAGATGTGGCAGGAGTAAGTATGCGTCTAAAGGTTAAGGGTTGGAGATGAGGTAGTAGTAAGCATGGGTCAAGAGGTTAAGGGTTGGAGATGAGGCAATAGCAAGCATGAGTCTAGAGTTTAAGGGTTGGAGATGAGGTAGTAGCAATCATGGGTCTAGAGGTTAAGGTTTGGAGATGAGGCAGTAGCTAGCATGGGTCTAGAGGTTAAGGGTTGGAGATGAGGCAGGAGTAAGCATGGGTCTAGAGGTTAAGGGTTGGAGATGAGGCAGGAGTAAGCATGGGTCTAGAGGTTAAGGGTTGGAGATGAGGCAGGAAAAAGCATGGGTCTAGAGGTTAAGGGTTGGAGATGAGGCAGTAGCAAGCATGGGTCTAGAGGTTAAGGGTTGGAGATGAGGCAGGAGTAAGCATGGGTCTAGAGGTTAAGGGTTGGAGATGAGGCAGGAGTAAGCATGGGTCTAGAGGTTAAGGGTTGGAGATGAGGCAGGAGTAAGCATGGGTCTAGAGGTTAAGGGTTGGAGATGAGGCAGGAAAAAGCATGGGTCTAGAGGTTAAGGGTTGGAGATGAGGCAGGAGTAAGCATGGGTCTAGAGGTTAAGGGTTGGAGATGAGACAGGAGTAAGCATGGGTCTAGAGGTTAAGGGTTGGAGATGAGGCAGGAGTAATTATGGGTCTAGAGGTTAAGGGTTGGAGATGAGACAGGAGTAAGCATGGGTCTAGAGGTTTAGGGTTGGAGATGAGGCAGGAGTAAGCATGGGTCTAGAGGTTAAGGGTTGGAGATGAGGCAGGAAAAAGCATGGGTCTAGAGGTTAATGGTTTGAGATGAGGCAGGAAAAAGCATGGGTCTAGAGGTTAAGGGTTGGAGATGAGGCAGTAGTAAGCATGGGTCTAGAGGTGAAGGGTTGGAGATGAGGCAGTAGCAAGCATGGGTCTAGAGGTTAAGGGTTGGAGATGAGGCAGTAGCCTAGAGGTTTAGGGTTGGAGATGAGGCAGTAGCAAGCATGTGTCTAGAGGTTAAGGGTTTGAGATGAGGCAGGAGTAAGCATAGGTCTAGAGGTTAAGGGTTGGAGGTAAAGCAGGAGTAAGCATTGGTCTAGAGGTTAAGGGTTGGAGATGAGGCAGGAGCAAGCATAAGTCTAGAGGTTAAGGATTGGAGATGAGGCAGGAGTAAGCACGGGTCTAGAGGTTAAGCGTTGGAGATGAGGCAGGAGTAAGAATGGGTCTAGAGGTTAAGGGTTTGAGATGAGGCAGGAGTAAGAATGGGTCTAGAAGTTAAGGGTTGGAGATGAGGCAGTAGCAAGCATGGTTCTAGAGGTTAAGGGTTGGAGATGAGGCAGTAGCAAGCATGGGTCTAGAGGTTTAGGTTTGGAGATGAGGCAGTAGCAAGCATGTGTCTAGAGGTTAAGGGTTGGAGATGAGGCAGTAGCAAGCATGGGTCTAGAGGTTAAGGGTTGGAGATGAGGCAGGAGCAAGCATAAGTCTAGAGGTTAAGTGTTGGAGATGAGGCAGGAGTAAGCACGGGTCTAGAGGTTAAGTGTTGGAGATGAGGCAGGAGTAAGAATGGGTCTAGAGGTTAAGGGTTGGAGATGAGGCAGGAGTAAGAATGGGTCTAGAGGTTAAGGGTTGGAGATGAGGCAGGAGTAAGCATGGGTCTAGAGGTTAAGGGATGGAGATGAGGCAGGAGTAAGCATGGGTCTAGGGGTTCGGGGTTGGAGATGAGGCAGGAGTATGCATGGGTCTAGAGATTAAGGGTTGGAGATGAGGCAGGAGTAAGCATGGGTCTAGAGGTTAAGGGTTGGAGATGTGGCAGGAAAAAGCATGGGTCTAGAGGTTAAAGTTTGGAGATGAGGCAGTAGTAAGCATGGGTCTAGAGGTGAAGGGTTGGATATGAGGCAGGAGTAAGCATGGGTCTAGGGGTTCGAGGATGGAGATGAGGCAGGAGTAAGCATGGGTCTAGAGGTTAAGGTTTGGAGATGAGGCAGGAGTAAGCATGGGTCTAGAGGTTAAGGGTTGGAGAATCAGGCAGGAGTAAGCATGGGTCTAGAGGTTAAGGGTTGGAGATGAGGCAGTAGTAAGCATTGGTCTAGAGGTTAAGGGTTGGAGATGAGGCAGGAGTAAGTATGGGTCTAGAGGTTAAGGGTTGGAGATGAGGCAGGAGTAAGCATGGGTCTAGGGGTTCGGGGTTGGAGATGAGGCAGGAGTATGCATGGGTCTAGAGATTAAGGGTTGGAGATGAGGCAGGAGTAAGCATGGGTCTAGAGGTTAAGGGTTGGAGATGTGGCAGGAAAAAGCATGGGTCTAGAGGTTAAAGTTTGGAGATGAGGCAGTAGTAAGCATGGGTCTAGAGGTGAAGGGTTGGATATGAGGCAGGAGTAAGCATGGGTCTAGGGGTTCGAGGATGGAGATGAGGCAGGAGTAAGCATGGGTCTAGAGGTTAAGGTTTGGAGATGAGGCAGGAGTAAGCATGGGTCTAGAGGTTAAGGGTTGGAGAATCAGGCAGGAGTAAGCATGGGTCTAGAGGTTAAGGGTTGGAGATGAGGCAGTAGTAAGCATTGGTCTAGAGGTTAAGGGTTTGAGATGAGGCAGTAGCAAGCATTGGTCTAGAGGTTAAGGGTTGGAGATGAGGCAGGAGCAAGCATAAGTCTAGAGGTTAAGGGTTGGAGATGAGGCAGGAGTAAGCATGGGTCTAGGGGTTCGGGGTTGGAGATGAGGCAGGAGTATGCATGGGTCTAGAGATTAAGGGTTGGAGATGAGGCAGGAGTAAACATGGGTCTAGAGGTTAAGGGTTGGAGATGTGGCAGGAAAAAGCATGGGCCTAGATGTTAAAGTTTGGAGATGAGGCAGTAGTAAGAATGGGTCTAGAGGTGAAGGGTTGGATATGAGGCAGGAGTAAGCATGGGTCTAGGGGTTCGAGGATGGAGATGAGGCAGGAGTAAGCATGGGTCTAAAGGTTAAGGTTTGGAGATGAGGCAGGAGTAAGCATGGGTCTAGAGGTTAAGGGTTGGAGAATCAGGCAGGAGTAAGCATGGGTCTAGAGGTTAAGGGTTGGAGATGAGACAGGAGTAAGCATGGGTCTTGAGGTTAAGGGTTGGAGATGAGGCAGGAGTAAGCATGGGTCTAGAGGTTAAGGGTTGGAGATGAGGCAGGAAAAAGCATGGGTCTAGAGGTTAAGGGTTGGAGATGAGGCAGTAGTAAGCATGGGTCTAGAGGTGAAGGGTTGGAGGTAAAGCAGGAGTAAGAATGGGTCTAGAAGTTAAGGGTTGGAGATGAGGCAGTAGCAAGCATGGGTCTAGAGGTTAAGGGTTGGAGATGAGGCAGTAGCAAGCATGGGTCTATAGGTTTAGGGTTGGAGATGAGGCAGTAGCAAGCATGTGTCTAGAGGTTAAGGGTTGGAGATGAGGCAGTAGCAAGCATTGGTCTAGAGGTTAAGGGTTGGAGATGAGGCAGGAGCAAGCATAAGTCTAGAGGTTAAGGGTTGGAGATGAGGCAGGAGTAAGCACGGGTCTAGAGGTTAAGTGTTGGAGATGAGGCAGGAGTAAGAATGGGTCTAGAGGTTAAGGGTTTGAGATGAGGCAGGAGTACGAATGGGTCTAGAGGTTAAGGGTTGGAGATGAGGCAGGAGTAAGCATGGGTCTAGAGGTTAAGGGTTGGAGATGAGGCAGGAGTAAGCATGGGTCTAGGGGTTCGGGGTTGGAGATGAGGCAGGAGTATGCATGGGTCTATAGATTAAGGGTAGGAGATGAGGCAGGAGTAAGCATGGGTCTAGAGGTTAAGGGTTGGAGATGAGGCAGTAGTAAGCATGGGTCTAGAGGTTAAGGGTTGGAGATGAGGCAGGAGTATGAATGGGTCTAGAGGCTAAGGGTTTGAGATGAGGCAGGAGTAAGCATGGGTCTAGAGGTAAAGTGTTGGAGATGAGGCAGGAGTAAGCATGGGTCTAGAGGTTAAGGGTTGGAGATGAGGCAGTAGTAAGCATGGGTGTAGAGGTTAAGATTTGGAGATGAGGCAGGAGTAAGCATGGGTCTAGAGGTGAAGGGTTGGAGATGTGGCAGGAGTAAGCATGGGTCTAGAGGTTAAGGGTTGGAGATGAGAAAGGAGTAAGCATGGGTCTAGAGGTTAAGGGTTTGAGATGAGGCAGGAGTAAGCATGGGTCTAGAGGTTAAGGGTTGGAGATGAGGCAGGAGTAAGCATGGGTCTAGGTGTTCGTGGTTGGAGATGAGGCAGGAGTAAGCATGGGTCTAGAGGTGAAGGGTTGGAGATGTGGCAGGAGTAAGCATGGGTCTAGAGGTTTAGGGTTGGAGATGAGGCAGGAGTAAGCATGGGTCTAGGGGTTCGGGGTTTGAGATGAGGCAGGAATAAGCATGCGTCTAGAGGTTAAGGGTCGGAGATGAGGCAGTAGTAAGCATGGGTCTAGAGGTGAAGGGTTGGAGGTAAAGCAGGAGTAAGCATGGGTCTAGAAGTTAAGGGTTGGAGATGAGGCAGTAGCAAGCTTGGGTCTAGAGGTTAAGGGTTGGAGATGAGGCAGGAGCAAGCATGGGTCTAGAGGTTTAGGGTTGGAGATGAGGCAGTAGCAAGCATGTGTCTAGAGGTTAAGGGTTGGAGATGAGGCAGTAGCAAGCATGGGTCTAGAGGTTAAGGGTTGGAGATGAGGCAGGAGCAAGCATAAGTCTAGAGGTTAAGGATTGGAGATGAGGCAGGAGTAAGAATAGGTCTAGAGGTTAAAGGTTTGAGATTAGGCAGGAGTAAGAATGGGTCTAGAGGTTAAGGGTTGGAGATGAGGCAGGAGTAAGCATGGGTCTAGAGGTTAAGGGTTGGAGATGAGGCAGGAGTAAGCATGGGTCTAGGGGTTCGGGGTTGGATATGAGGCAGGAGTATGCATGGGTCTAGAGATTAAGGGTTGGAGATGAGGCAGGAGTAAGCATGGGTCTAGAGATTAAGGGTTGGAGATGAGGCAGGAGTAAGCATAGGTCTAGAGGTTAAGGGTCTGAGATGAGGCAGGAGTAAGAATGGGTCTAGAGGCTAAGGGTTGGAGATGAAGCAGGGGTAAGCATGGGTCTAGAGGTTAAGTTTGGAGATGAGGCAGGAGTAAGCATGGGTCTAGAGGATAAGGGTTGGAGATGAGGCAGGAGTAAGCATGGGTCTAGGGGTTCGGGGTTGGAGATGAGGCAGGAGTAAGCATGAGGTCTAGAGGTGAAGGGTTGGAGATGTGGCAGGAGTAAGCATGGGTCTAGAGATTTAGGGTTGGAGATGAGGCAGGAGTAAGCATGGGTCTAGGGGTTTGGGGTTGGAGATGAGGCAGGAATAAGCATGCGTCTAGAGGTTAAGGGTTGGAGATGAGGCAGTAGCAAGCATGGGTCTAGAGTTTCAGGGTTGGAGATGAGGTAGTAGCAATCATGGGTCTAGAGGTTAAGGGTTGGAGATGAGGCAGTAGCAATCATGGGTCTAGAGGTTAAGGGTTGGAGATGAGGCAGGAGCAAGCATAAGTCTAGAGGTTAAGGATTGGAGATGAGGCAGGAGTAAGCACGGGTCTAGAGGTTAAGCGTTGGAGATGAGGCAGGAGTAAGAATGGGTCTAGAGGTTAAGGGTTTGAGATGAGGCAGGAGTAAGAATGGGTCTAGAGGTTAAGGGTTGGAGATGAGGCAGGAGTAAGCATGGGTCTAGAGGTTAAGGGTTGGAGATGAGGCAGGAGTAAGCATGGGTCTAGGGGTTCGGGGTTGGAGATGAGGCAGGAGTATGCATGGGTCTAGAGATTAAGGTATGGAGATGAGGCAGGAGTAAGCATGGGTCTAGAGGTTAAGGGTTGGAGATGAGGCAGGAGTAAGCATAGGTCTAGAGGTTAAGGGTCTGAGATGAGGCAGTAGTAAGCATGGGTCTAGAGGTTAAGGGTTGGAGATGAGGCAGGAGTAAGCATAGGTCTAGAGGTTAAGGGTCGGAGATGAGGCAGGAGTAAGCATGGGTCTAGAGGTTAAGGGTTGGAGATGAGGCAGGAGTAAGCATGGGTCTAGAGGCTAAGGGTTGGAGATGATTCAGGGGTAAGCATGGGTCTAGAGGTTAAGGGTTGGAGATGAGGCAGGAGTAAGCATGGGTCTAGAGGTTAAGGGTTGGAGATGAGGCAGGAGTAAGCATGGGTCTAGGGGTTCGGGGTTGGAGATGAGGCAGGAGTAAGCATGGGTCTAGAGGTGAAGGGATGGAGATGTGGCAGGAGTAAGCATGCGTCTAGAGGTTAAGGGTTGGAGATGAGGCAGTAGCAAGCATGGGTCTAGAGTTTCAGGGTTGGAGATGAGGTAGTAGCAATCATGGGTCTAGAGGTTAAGGGTTGGAGATGAGGCAGTAGCAATCATGGGTCTAGAGGTTAAGGGTTGGAGATGAAGCAGGAGCAAGCATAAGTCTAGAGGTTAAGGATTGGAGATGAGGCAGGAGTAAGCACGGGTCTAGAGGTTAAGCGTTGGAGATGAGGCAGGAGTAAGAATGGGTCTAGAGGTTAAGGGTTTGAGATGAGGCAGGAGTAAGAATGGGTCTAGAGGTTAAGGGTTGGAGATGAGGCAGGAGTAAGCATGGGTCTAGAGGTTAAGGGTTGGAGATGAGGCAGGAGTAAGCATGGGTCTAGGGGTTCGGGGTTGGAGATGAGGCAGGAGTATGCATGGGTCTAGAGATTAAGGGTTGGAGATGAGGCAGGAGTAAGCATGGGTCTAGAGGTTAAGGGTTGGAGATGAGGCAAGAGTAAGCATAGGTCTAGAGGTTAAGGGTCTGAGATGAGGCAGTAGTAATCATGGGTCTAGAGGTTAAGGGTTGGAGATGAGGCAGGAGTAAGCATAGGTCTAGAGGTTAAGGGTCGGAGATGAGGCAGGAGTAAGCATGGGTCTAGAGGTTAAGGGTTGGAGATGAGGCAGGAGTAAGCATGGGTCTAGAGGCTAAGGGTTGGAGATGAGGCAGGGGTAAGCATGGGTCTAGAGGTTAAGGGTTGGAGATGAGGCAGGAGTAAGCATGGGTCTAGAGGTTAAGGGTTGGAGATGAGGCAGGAGTAAGCATGGGTCTAGGGGTTCGGTGTTGGAGATGAGGCAGGAGTAAGCATGGGTCTAGAGGTGAAGGGATGGAGATGTGGCAGGAATAAGCATGCGTCTAGAGGTTAAGGGTCGGAGATGAGGCAGTAGTAAGCATGGGTCTAGAGGTGAAGGGTTGGAGGTAAAGCAGGAGTAAGCATGGGTCTAGAAGTTAAGGGTTGGAGATGAGGCAGTAGCAAGCTTGGGTCTAGAGGTTAAGGGTTGGAGATGAGGCAGGAGCAAGCATGGGTCTAGAGGTTTAGGGTTGGAGATGAGGCAGTAGCAAGCATGTGTCTAGAGGTCAAGGGTTGGAGATGAGGCAGTAGCAAGCATGGGTCTAGAGGTTAAGGGTTGGAGATGAGGCAGGAGCAAGCATAAGTCTAGAGGTTAAGGATTGGAGATGAGGCAGGAGTAAGCACGGGTCTAGAGGTTAAGCGTTGGAGATGAGGCAGGAGTAAGAATAGGTCTAGAGGTTAAGGGTTTGAGATTAGGCAGGAGTAAGAATGGGTCTAGAGGTTAAGGGTTGGAGATGAGGCAGGAGTAAGCATGGGTCTAGAGGTTAAGGGTTGGAGATGAGGCAGGAGTAAGCATGGGTCTAGGGGTTCGGGGTTGGATATGAGGCAGGAGTATGCATGGGTCTAGAGATTAAGGGTTGGAGATGAGGCAGGAGTAAGCATGGGTCTAGAGGTTAAGGGTTGGAGATGAGGCAGGAGTAAGCATAGGTCTAGAGGTTAAGGGTCTGAGATGAGGCAGTAGTAAGCATGGGTCTAGAGGTTAAGGGTTGGAGATGAGGCAGGAGTAAGAATGGGTCTAGAGGCTAAGGGTTGGAGATGAAGCAGGGGTAAGCATGGGTCTAGAGGTTAAGTTTGGAGATGAGGCAGGAGTAAGCATGGGTCTAGAGGTTAAGGGTTGGAGATGAGGCAGGAGTAAGCATGGGTCTAGGGGTTCGGGGTTGGAGATGAGGCAGGAGTAAGCATGAGGTCTAGAGGTGAAGGGTTGGAGATGTGGCAGGAGTAAGCATGGGTCTAGAGATTTAGGGTTGGAGATGAGGCAGGAGTAAGCATGGGTCTAGGGGTTTGGGGTTGGAGATGAGGCAGGAATAAGCATGCGTCTAGAGGTTAAGGGTTGGAGATGAGGCAGTAGCAAGCATGGGTCTAGAGTTTCAGGGTTGGAGATGAGGTAGTAGCAATCATGGGTCTAGAGGTTAAGGGTTGGAGATGAGGCAGTAGCAATCATGGTTCTAGAGGTTAAGGGTTGGAGATGAGGCAGGAGCAAGCATAAGTCTAGAGGTTAAGGATTGGAGATGAGGCAGGAGTAAGCACGGGTCTAGAGGTTAAGCGTTGGAGATGAGGCAGGAGTAAGAATGGGTCTAGAGGTTAAGGGTTTGAGATGAGGCAGGAGTAAGAATGGGTCTAGAGGCTAAGGGTTGGAGATGAGGCAGGAGTAAGCATGGGTCTAGAGGTTAAGGGTTGGAGATGAGGCAGGAGTAAGCATGGGTCTAGGGGTTCGGGGTTGGAGATGAGGCAGGAGTATGCATGGGTCTAGAGATTAAGGGTTGGAGATGAGGCAGGAGTAAGCATGGGTCTAGAGGTTAAGGGTTGGAGATGAGGCAGGAGTAAGCATAGGTCTAGAGGTTAAGGGTCTGAGATGAGGCAGTAGTAAGCATGGGTCTAGAGGTTAAGGGTTGGAGATGAGGCAGGAGTAAGCATAGGTCTAGAGGTTAAGGGTCGGAGATGAGGCAGGAGTAAGCATGGGTCTAGAGGTTAAGGGTTGGAGATGAGGCAGGAGTAAGCATGGGTCTAGAGGCTAAGGGTTGGAGATGAGGCAGGGGTAAGCATGGGTCTAGAGGTTAAGGGTTGGAGATGAGGCAGGAGTAAGCATGGGTCTAGAGGTTAAGGGTTGGAGATGAGGCAGGAGTAAGCATGGGTCTAGGGGTTCGGGGTTGGAGATGAGGCAGGAGTAAGCATGGGTCTAGAGGTGAAGGGATGGAGATGTGGCAGGAGTAAGCATGCGTCTAGAGGTTAAGGGTTGGAGATGAGGCAGTAGCAAGCATGGGTCTAGAGTTTCATTGTTGGAGATGAGGTAGTAGCAATCATGGGTCTAGAGGTTAAGGGTTGGAGATGAGGCAGTAGCAAGCATGGGTCTAGAGGTTAAGGGTTGGAGATGAGGCAGGAGTAAGCATGGGTCTAGAGGTTAAGGGTGGGAGATGAGGCAGTAGTTAGCATGGATCTAGAGGTTAAGGGTTGGAGATGAGGCAGGAGTAAGCATGGGTCTAGAGGTTAAGGGTTGGAGATGAGGCAGGAGTAAGCATGGGTCTAGAGGTTAAGGGTTGGAGATGAGGCAGTAGTAAGCATGGGTCTAGAGGTTAAGGGTTGGAGATGAGGCAGGAGTAAGCATGGGTCTATAGGTTAAGGGTTGGGGATGAGACAGGAGTAAGCATGGGTCTAGAGGTTAAGGGTTGGAGATGAGGCAGGAGTAAGCATGGGTCTAGAGGTTAAGGGTTGGAGATGAGGCAGGAGTAAGCATGGATCTAGGGGTTCGGGGTTGGAGATGAGGCAGGAGTAAACATGGGTCTAGAGGTTAAGGGTTGGAGATGTTGCAGGAGTAAGCATCTGTCTAGAGGTTCTGGGTTGGAGATGAGGCAGGAGTAAGCATAGGTCTAGAGGTTAAGGGTCTGAGATGAGGCAGTAGTAAGCATGGGTCTAGAGGTTAAGGGTTGGAGATGAGGCAGGAGTAAGAATGGGTCTAGAGGCTAAGGGTTGGAGATGAAGCAGGGGTAAGCATGGGTCTAGAGGTTAAGTTTGGAGATGAGGCAGGAGTAAGCATGGGTCTAGAGGTTAAGGGTTGGAGATGAGGCAGGAGTAAGCATGGGTCTAGGGGTTCGGGGTTGGAGATGAGGCAGGAGTAAGCATGAGGTCTAGAGGTGAAGGGTTGGAGATGTGGCAGGAGTAAGCATGGGTCTAGAGATTTAGGGTTGGAGATGAGGCAGGAGTAAGCATGGGTCTAGGGGTTTGGGGTTGGAGATGAGGCAGGAATAAGCATGCGTCTAGAGGTTAAGGGTTGGAGATGAGGCAGTAGCAAGCATGGGTCTAGAGTTTCAGGGTTGGAGATGAGGTAGTAGCAATCATGGGTCTAGAGGTTAAGGGTTGGAGATGAGGCAGTAGCAATCATGGGTCTAGAGGTTAAGGGTTGGAGATGAGGCAGGAGCAAGCATAAGTCTAGAGGTTAAGGATTGGAGATGAGGCAGGAGTAAGCACGGGTCTAGAGGTTAAGCGTTGGAGATGAGGCAGGAATAAGAATGGGTCTAGAGGTTAAGGGTTTGAGATGAGGCAGGAGTAAGAATGGGTCTAGAGGTTAAGGGTTGGAGATGAGGCAGGAGTAAGCATGGGTCTAGAGGTTAAGGTTTGGAGATGAGGCAGGAGTAAGCATGGGTCTAGGGGTTCGGGGTTGGAGATGAGGCAGGAGTATGCATGGGTCTAGAGATTAAGGGTTGGAGATGAGGCAGGAGTAAGCATGGGTCTAGAGGTTAAGGGTTGGAGATGAGGCAGGAGTAAGCATAGGTCTAGAGGTTAAGGGTCTGAGATGAGGCAGTAGTAAGCATGGGTCTAGAGGTTAAGGGTTGGAGATGAGGCAGGAGTAAGCATAGGTCTAGAGGTTAAGGGTCGGAGATGAGGCAGGAGTAAGCATGGGTCTAGAGGTTAAGGGTTGGAGATGAGGCAGGAGTAAGCATGGGTCTAGAGGCTAAGGGTTGGAGATGAGGCAGGGGTAAGCATGGGTCTAGAGGTTAAGGGTTGGAGATGAGGCAGGAGTAAGCATGGGTCTAGAGGTTAAGGGTTGGAGATGAGGCAGGAGTAAGCATGGGTCTAGGGGTTCGGGGTTGGAGATGAGGCAGGAGTAAGCATGGGTCTAGAGGTGAAGGGATGGAGATGTGGCAGGAGTAAGCATGCGTCTAGAGGTTAAGGGTTGGAGATGAGGCAGTAGCAAGCATGGGTCTAGAGTTTCATTGTTGGAGATGAGGTAGTAGCAATCATGGGTCTAGAGGTTAAGGGTTGGAGATGAGGCAGTAGCAAGCATGGGTCTAGAGGTTAAGGGTTGGAGATGAGGCAGGAGTAAGCATGGGTCTAGAGGTTAAGGGTGGGAGATGAGGCAGTAGTTAGCATGGATCTAGAGGTTAAGGGTTGGAGATGAGGCAGGAGTAAGCATGGGTCTAGAGGTTAAGGGTTGGAGATGAGGCAGGATTAAGCATGGGTCTAGAGGCTAAGGGTTGGAGATGAGGCAGTAGTAAGCATGGGTCTAGAGGTTAAGGGTTGGAGATGAGGCAGGAGTAAGCATGGGTCTATAGGTTAAGGGTTGGGGATGAGACAGGAGTAAGCATGGGTCTAGAGGTTAAGGGTTGGAGATGAGGCAGGAGTAAGCATGGGTCTAGAGGTTAAGGGTTGGAGATGAGGCATTAGTAAGCATGGATCTAGGGGTTCGGGGTTGGAGATGAGGCAGGAGTAAACATGGGTCTAGAGGTTAAGGGTTGGAGATGTTGCAGGAGTAAGCATCTGTCTAGAGGTTCTGGGTTGGAGATGAGGCAGGAGTAATCATGAGTCCAGGAGTCCTGGGTTCGACATAGCCGAGATGGGAATACAGGTTGACTATTCATAGATTTGAGTTTAACTTCAACTCTACCCCTTTTTATCTTTATCTTAAACAAGATAACTATTAGCTGGCCAAAGTGTTAAGGACCAAAGCATATTGTGATGAATTGGATGATGATAATGATGATGATGATGATGATGTAGAGGATGATGATGATGGTGATTATTATGATCGTGAGGATAATTTTTTTGAAGATGATGGTTAGAATGATGATGATGACGACAATGATGAGGATGATGACGATACTGATGATGATGATGAGAATGCGAGGGATGATGTGAGGATGGTGATGGTGACAATGATAATGATTATGAGAATGAGGACGGTGTCACTGAAGTAGTTGTAATCGAGTATTTTGTTCAAAGTTAAAATTTATATTGCCTTATTATTTAGCTATACTATTTTCGGACAAAAAAAGCCAATAAAGAAGTTTTACAGCTGTCACATTTCTTCTCTTACAAACCAAACCAAACGTTAAATTTACTTGACCATGGTAAAGCCAACAATCCGTTGATAAATAACATCCAGTGTTACTGTGCTGATAAGAGTCAACTGGGTAATAGCCCCATTTCACTGAGCTACGACTTCCAAAAAGTCTTCACGACTCTACCGACTCTTCCCAACTTTTCGGCTACGACGGCATGAGTTGGGGAAACTTTGGGGTTAAATTGTCACATTTGATATTTCTATGAGTTCCGTGTGACTTACTTACGACAGTAGTGAGGAGGAACTCCTGACCCGTTCACGACTAATACCTCTGTCACTCTGCACTGCGTTCTCATGACGTTTTTACTGCGTTCTTCAAAATGTCCTTTTTCATTCAAGACGCCGTGTGAATCCCAAAAAAACATCGTTTTTTCACATCGAGGAACTTCTAACTCATTTCAACTGCCACGCTCTCAATACAACCATGTGCGTTTCTTTTGGGTTTTCCTTTGCGTTCTTACTATGTTGCTATTGCGTTCTGTGAGTCACCAAGTTCCTCCTACGTTCTTACTGACTTTTTGCAACGTGTATAAACACCCCTTGAACTTAGTAGGATCGCAAGGGGCGTGATAGAAGTGCAGTAACAGCGCAATAGGAGCGCAATAGGCGCGTAGTAGCAAACCCTATGCATATCCAGACAGAAGTAGAACGTTTCCAACTCGTTCCAAAGGGTTTCCACTACGTTTCTAATACGTCAAAGGAGTTTCCGTTCTCGCCAGTACCTCGAACCTCTACGTTTGTTTTGAACATGTTCAAAACAAACGCAGAGGTTTGGGTTTCTTGGTCGTTCTTGGAGTTCCCAGTGTCCTTGAGAGCTTCAATGGAATTGTTGAATTTCTGGAATTTCCAGTCAAAAAGTACCAGCATCGCCTCACTGAAAAAGGGGGAGTGAGTTTTCAAATATGTTCAAAAACCCACTCCCAACCAAATTTCAAGCGAACTTAAGGGGACTCTGACATGTCTCATTACGAGTCACTGACAACTCGCCGACTATTCTTGGTCGACAAGTACTCTTAGCGCAGTGAAATGAAGATATTAGGCACAGGAAACGACTTTACACTCTCCCGCCATATAATTCTATTATTTGCATACATGTACACCTAAGGCTGGATAAATGTATAGTAATTTCGGAATGAGAAAGTGAAAAGTCATTATGTCTTTAAATGCCGGCTTAACTATATTTGAAATTACAAAACCTAATCTGATCATATTTCTGAGAAACACGAGTTTTGAGAAATCATCGTTTTCGAATCTCGCAATAGGAGAGTCAAAAATGGCTTTTTGTTCTTGTTTTCTTACACTAAACATCCGTCAACAAAGTGAAGTCCAAGAATGTAATTTATGTCGACAAATTATGAATTATTTAGATTTCTACATCTCATAAATTTTTAGCTTAAATGCCAACATTCTGGTCACAAACCACTTTCAAAAAGAGATTTCCTCACCCCAAGACTATTTGGACAGACATAATAATAAAAGTACCATACTCGTATGTATGAAGTTGGGAGTACTCATTTCTTAAACATGTGTTCGTCGAATACATTTAATAACTACTTTCTTAGACAGCAGTATTTCGTGTTATACTTTTTTTTAAAATGTTGGGACTTTTCTTTTGCATATCAGTTTATATGATCAAACTGTTTTTCCTCCTAAAAGGGTATACTTATTACTTTATATTTCACCATTAAATGATGTCATGAGATTTGTAAAAAGGTGCCGTTGGTGCGATAATTTACCTTTGAATGATCGATATTCCTCTAATACAAATTGCTTTTTCTCAAATCCTCCTTCATACAATACATTCCTCATCGACATGAAGTAGAATTTCCCATCATCATAGTCGATATCAAAATTTTCCTCCAGGTGCCCTATTTTCTTTATCTTCATCGATTCATCAACACGATACAGTTGATCGTTTTGTGCTTGAAAGAAAAATGCTAAAAAGAGGAAATCATAAAAAAGTAGTATTTTTGTACAAAATGATTGTATTGTCTTAAAAGTACTCTATAGCCAATGTGAATTTTTTTATTCTAATTTCTAAATCTTACTTCTTTCTGTGTTTTCTCCCTTGAAGTCAGTTTATATGAAGTGCAATGTTACTGATTGCAAACACAAGCTATCATTCAAACCGAATACATGTGACAACTCTCTTCACATATTATTTGCACGAGCGAGGAACTGTTACTACTTTTCAACTAATAATCTCAAAAAGCAACTGCAGTTACAACTTGTTAATATCAACATTTGCTGCAATTTGATAAAAATAAAGTAGTTAAACACATCAACTTAAGCACTCAATTTTGCATGTAGATACCAGTGTCTGAAATAAGTTGGAAATGATGCTAGGCCAAAAGGCAATATTAATGAAACAAGAGTGCCCTGAGAGCGCAAGAACCCCCAGGTTCATTATCCTCTAAATGAGCACGTAAATCAAGTGTGTGACATTGGAAACATATAATGAATGCTGAAAAATGCTGACAGTCTGAAATTGAAAAGCATAGTGCTCTAATTTAAGGGCCATAACTCAGAAAATAGCAATGCGATCGGTCCCAAGCGTATCACCAATGTATATCCAAAACATGTCTAAAGTTCCAGAAAGATTGATCAAAAGCTGTGGGAGGAGTTGATTTTTTAACACAGGTACCGTCAGCGCTCCGAGCGCTCTCAGTCAAGGGCGATTACTCTGGAAATATGAATTCGATCAATCCCCAAAATGCACATGCGTATTACCGATGTAAATCGTAAGCATTTGTAAAGTTTCAGAAAGTTTGGTCAAAAATTGTGGGAGGAATTGATTTCAAAACACAAGTACAAAACAGAGTGGCTGTGCCATGACAATAACCCACTTTGGGTTAAAAACTCGAAAGGTTAACGGTCCGGACCAAGTGCTACCAGGTCACAGCCCAACTTCCAATCGCAAATCATAACTTTTGCCAGTCTGCATTACTGGCTGGTTTAACTCTTGCGGTATTTCCCTCGCTTTGGTGTGTCAAGATAGTGAATCGCTGCACCAGAAATGCATAGCGGGCCTGGATTTCTAAACACAGATTTCTTAAGGAAATAGTGCAAGGCCTAAATCAGCTAGTAATGGAGACTGGCAAGAGTTATCCCTTGCATTTGGAAGTTGGTTCCGGCCTGGCTGACCGGCCTTATTTCATACAGTGTTGATACCACAGGTTGAAACCTCAAGTTGTAGCAATATTCCATACCGTGAAAACAGGTATTGATCTTTATAGATCAACACCTTCGACCACTACACCTATAAATAATGTTTACCGGTTTTATGACGCCTCGATTTCTTAACAGGAACATCAGTTTTCCCAAACAATTCTGATTTCGTCTCATGAGTCCTTCTATTAGTTCCAAGTGACTTTGAGTACACATTATTGGATTTATTCCTAGGGGCATTCCTTTCCTCAATCAACGTCGATTTCACCACATTAATCTTGTTATTAGTTCTAGGCGACTTTGAGTAAACGCTGTCGGTTTTATTCCTAGGGGCATTCCATTCCTTAAGCAACGTCGATTTCGTCACATGCATGTCTTCAGAAGCACCAGGTGACTGAGAATCTCTTGATGATGTTTTCAATGGAGCATCTCTTTGCAGAAGCAACGTTGGTTTCATTTCAGCTAAATAATATACTTATTAGAAGAGTTATCTGAAAAAGTTGACCTGCGGGAGGGGGGGGGGGGGGGGGGGGGGGGGGGGGCTTACTCATCCTCAAAAGGTACTTTGGATAAACGTTGCAATATTTGTCTACGCATTAGACGTTATTGTACTCAAACATCCACTTGCACTATCAGAATTTTCCAAAAATAAACATCCTATCTTCACTTCTTACAAAGTTTATAAAGACAGTTGTGTTTATTGTCATTGTCAAGTTAGATACGTCAGACACGATACTTGGAACTTACATGCAAACGTTACGTACATCATCAGAATATTCTCTCACGATGTTATTTGGAACGTCTTTCAGGTTGAAAAACACTAATCCCCAACTAGCCCCCTGTTGATACGGGCCTGCTAGTAATCAGTGAAAATCTAAGTATTATCAACAATGTTTTGTTTATTTAAATGCAGTTAAATTTCATGAACCACTTTCATTTTATAGCTCAACTGTTAAATGATCATAATGAAAAGTTCAAGTTTCAATAAGTAAATATGTTAGTCAAGTAAAGTGTTATTTGATGACAGTAATAACAATATATATATACATGACGACAAACCTCAATTACATGTATGTAATAGTGCTTGTTTTTATCTTACATCAACAAGGTATTCATTGAAGATATTCATTACCTTAGGATGAGCCTTAGCATAGTGAAGTCCCTTATTTTATAATTTGTCAACAGGTTTATTTTACCCGATTCCAAGCCAATGAGGTGTCATACACTACGTCCGTTTTTTTCTTGCGTTGCAATGCAATGCAATGCGATGCGATGCAATGCGATGCGAAGAAAATAGAACCTGTTCTATTTCATTCTCATTGCATTCACAATCACATTGGAATTCCCTATATGACGTCATATTTTCATTATCTGAAAGGGGTATTTCCCACCACGTATAGGCAAAGCAGTCATACAAAACTTATGCCAACAGACATCTTTACATCAATACATACAAACATACATGTGTACTTTGATACATCGGTACGTACACACATACATTCGTACATAAATACAACAGATTCCATACATAAAACATGTACATACACCCATTGTACAAACACCTACAGTAATTACATACGTCTGTACATACATACATTATAACGTATGGAACTAAAACAACGCACTTATGATATTTGCATTAAAATCGAATGCAAAACGCGTGTAGTGTAATCCCCAATTGGCATGTGTCAACGCAATGCGACTTATTCGGACGCAGAATAAATCCCGCCTGTACACAATAATGGATGTCAATAAAACTACTCATTTGACTTAGGCGGGGTTTACACTATGTCCGTTTTTTGGATGCGATGCGTTAAAAATAATCGCACAAGAACACAACACGTTATTTTCAATGAGTTTTCATACACTACGTCCGTTTTTTCCATGCGTTGCGATGCGATGCGATGCGAAGAAAATAGAACCTGTTCTATTTTATTCGCATCGCATTCAAAATCGCATTGGAATTCCCTATATGACGTCATATTTTCATTATCTGAAAGCGGTATTTCCCACCACGTGTAGGGAAAGCATTCATAAAAAGATTAATCCAAAAGATATCTGTACATCAATACAATCATATAAACATACATTCAGACGTGTACACATACATACATACATACATACATATATACATACATACATAAATACATACATACATATTCTATACACCTGTACATACACCCACTGTACATCACATACAGTTATTTCATACATCTGTATTTACATATATATACGTGTACATACATTTTTATAATATGGAACTAAATGATATTCGCATTAAAATCGCATGCAAAACGCGTGTAGTGTAAACCCCCAAATCGCATGCGTCAACGCAATGCGATTTATTCGGACGTAGTTTAAACCCCGCCTTACTAATTTTATTGACTGGGTATTGATAGGGCAATACAACAAAGAAGGTGCTTAGGGCATCTAAGTATTAAAGTAAACTGAGGTGCAAAAGAAAGTATATCACTCAGTTGTATTTATCATATGTATAATTTTCAAAGTCACATATCTCGAGTTTTCGACGTCGTATTAAAAAACTGACTAGTTTGGCAAATTAGTCCAAAACATTAAATCAGTCAAAGAATACCTCTACGCATTTTCTTAAAAATTTAAGATTAAAAAAAATTAAATTTTGAAATTCTCCCAAAGTAATTTTGACAAAACACAACTGTTCATCGACATATAACACATACTCTGTGTGAAAATCAATAAATGTGCCTCGTCCTGCACACATTTACAACATGTTGAACATGGTAGGGGTCATGTTGGTGTAAATTTCATTTCTTACCCCGTCTAATTTAAATAGTGATATTTAAGTTAAAAAATAAAACAGTCACTCATTAAGTCATTCAAACTACTGCCGAAAGGTGTTATTGTATCGTGCCATAATCAAATGCATCTAATTTCTTTAAAATATTGAATTAATGGAAAACAACTGAGTGATATACTTTCTTTTGCGTCTCAGTTTAGCATTGCGAATACAAATATTCTGATAGAGCAGAGTATTAAACTAACGGATTGTCTTATTTGGAAACACTGAGAGTTTATTTAAATGTAAAATATCGATAATTAGGAAATTAAACATTACAAATATCGTTCGTTTTAGTAAAGACATTGTTGACCAAAGATTAGCATTTGACTTACGTTTGTGTGATCTAAAGAAGAATTTCCACTGCCCATGAGGAGTTTGTGTGTACTTATGTATTTCTGATGATTGCAGAGCACAGAACTGTCGTCCCTTATTGTGCCATACAGACTGACATCTGGCAGTTTCTGCACAACGCTGAACACAGCGAATGACACTGTGACGTTTGCTTGGGCGTACAATTTCAGCAGTATACGAATCTCCAATTCTTTGAAAAACCTGGAAATTATAGATACCTTCCTGCAAATCAGAAAAGACCAATGTAAAGATGTAAATGTTAACATTCAGCAACACATTGTATATATTTTGCAGTTTCTTCTATACTTGTTTACTTGATTCATTTGCACTCATCCAGAAGTAAAACATATCTCAGGCGTAAACCTATTGGTTAGTAAATACAATTTTCAAACACCATCCTTTATCAAATTAAACGTCCGTAAATATTAGCTATAGAAGTTATTGCAGATAAATAAAAGAAAACGTTATTGGAATACAAAACAAAGCCAGCATAAAACAGTCTATGATAACGACAGCAATTAATTATTCATGGAGAAATGCATGAGCCAGAAACATGAGAAATTTCACCTTGTTCATATTCACTGTCATTGTAACGCAAATAACTGTACTCAGAGATATCACCCCACGAAAAGTATTCATTTTAACACTCTACTGTAAGTTATTGAGCTTTTTGTCTGCAAAAGGTTCTGAAACAAAGGAAAAGTGAATATTGAATTTCATATTTACATAAAAATGATTCCTTGGACTTGTCTTCAGTATATTTATACTGAAAAGAAATTAACGTCCCCACATTTTAAAAAGAGTAAACAAATGAAATATTGATGTCGGTGAAAAAAGATTTTGAATGTGTTTGATAGACACGTATATGTTAAGATACACTCATATCAGACTATGATACTTTTATTTTTATATTTGTTCAAAAACACATGGGGTGCTAAAATCGCCTTTTCAAGATGATCTTTGGCCACAATGTTTGGTATTTAAGTTAAAAACTTAAGTAAAAACTTAAGTAAAAACTTAAGTAAAAACTTAAGTAGAAACTTAAATAAAAAAAGATATTGTCAACAAAAATAACCCTTTGATTTAAATGTGTTGACGCATCATTACTGTAAGACGTCACAAAAAAGTCAATTCTATCTCGTCTACTTAAGGAGATTCCAAAATCGACGGTTTCTTAAAATGTGTCCTTCTCAGAGATATGAACATAAAATGTTTTGAAACAAAATCAATGTTTGCAACTCTGCATCTTTGAACTGTGTGTACCAGACTGTCAAGTCCAAGAACTCTGCATCTTTGAACTGTGTGTACCAGACTGGCAAGTCCAAGAACTCTGCATCTTTGAACTGTGTGTACCAGACTGGCAAGTCCAAGAATTCTGCATCTTTGAACTGTGTGTACCAGACTGGCAAGTCCAAGAATTCTGCATCTTTGAACTGTGTGTACCAGACTGGCAAGTCCAAGAACTCTGCATCTTTGAACTGTGTGTACCAGACTGTCAAGTCCAAGAACTCTGCATCTTTGAACTGTGTGTACCAGACTGGCAAGTCCAAGAATTCTGCATCTTTGAACTGTGTGTACCAGACTGGCAAGTCCAAGAACTCTGCATCTTTGAACTGTGTGTACCAGACTGTCAAGTCCAAGAATTCTGCATCTTTGAACTGTGTGTACCAGACTTGCAAGTCCAAGAACTCTGCATCTTTGAACTGTGTGTACCAGACTGGCAAGTCCAAGAATTCTGCATCTTTGAACTGTGTGTACCAGACTGTCAAGTCCAAGAACTCTGCATCTTTGAACTGTGTGTACCAGACTGTCAAGTCCAAGAATTCTGCATCTTTGAACTGTGTGTACCAGACTGTCAAGTCCAAGAATTCTGCATCTTTGAACTGTGTGTACCAGACTGTCAAGTCCAAGAATTCTGCATCTTTGAACTGTGTGTACCAGACTTGCAAGTCCAAGAACTCTGCATCTTTGAACTGTGTGTACCAGACTGTCAAGTCCAAGAACTCTGCATCTTTGAACTGTGTGTACCAGACTGTCAAGTCCAAGAACTCTGCATCTTTGAACTGTGTGTACCAGACTGTCAAGTCCAAGAACTCTGCATCTTTGAACTGTGTGTACCAGACTGTCAAGTCCAAGAATTCTGCATCTTTGAACTGTGTGTACCAGACTGTCAAGTCCAAGAACTCTGCATCTTTGAACTGTGTGTACCAGACTGCCAAGTCCAAGAACTCTGCATCTTTGAACTGTGTGTACCAGACTTGCAAGTCCAAGAACTCTGCATCTTTGAACTGTGTGTACCAGACTGTCAAGTCCAAGAACTCTGCATCTTTGAACTGTGTGTACCAGACTGGCAAGTCCAAGAACTCTGCATCTTTGAACTGTGTGTACCAGACTGGCAAGTCCAAGAATTCTGCATCTTTGAACTGTGTGTACCAGACTTGCAAGTCCAAGAATTCTGCATCTTTGAACTGTGTGTACCAGACTTGCAAGTCCAAGAACTCTGCATCTTTGAACTGTGTGTACCAGACTGTCAAGTCCAAGAACTCTGCATCTTTGAACTGTGTGTACCAGACTGGCAAGTCCAAGAACTCTGCATCTTTGAACTGTGTGTACCAGACTGGCAAGTCCAAGAATTCTGCATCTTTGAACTGTGTGTACCAGACTTGCAAGTCCAAGAACTCTGCATCTTTGAACTGTGTGTACCAGACTTGCAAGTCCAAGAACTCTGCATCTTTGAACTGTGTGTACCAGACTGGCAAGTCCAAGAATTCTGCATCTTTGAACTGTGTGTACCAGACTGTCAAGTCCAAGAATTCTGCATCTTTGAACTGTGTGTACCAGACTGTCAAGTCCAAGAACTCTGCATCTTTGAACTGTGTGTACCAGACTTGCAAGTCCAAGAACTCTGCATCTTTGAACTGTGTGTACCAGACTGTCAAGTCCGAGAATTCTGCATCTTTGAACTGTGTGTACCAGACTTGCAAGTCCAAGAACTCTGCATCTTTGAACTGTGTGTACCAGACTGGCAAGTCCAAGAACTCTGCATCTTTGAACTGTGTGTACCAGACTGGCAAGTCCAAGAACTCTGCATCTTTGAACTGTGTGTACCAGACTGTCAAGTCCAAGAACTCTGCATCTTTGAACTGTGTGTACCAGACTGGCAAGTCCAAGAACTCTGCATCTTTGAACTGTGTGTACCAGACTGGCAAGTCCAAGAATTCTGCATCTTTGAACTGTGTGTACCAGACTTGCAAGTCCAAGAACTCTGCATCTTTGAACTGTGTGTACCAGACTTGCAAGTCCAAGAATTCTGCATCTTTGAACTGTGTGTACCAGACTGTCAAGTCCAAGAACTCTGCATCTTTGAACTGTGTGTACCAGACTGTCAAGTCCAAGAACTCTGCATCTTTGAACTGTGTGTACCAGACTTGCAAGTCCAAGAATTCTGCATCTTTGAACTGTGTGTACCAGACTTGCAAGTCCAAGAACTCTGCATCTTTGAACTGTGTGTACCAGACTGTCAAGTCCAAGAACTCTGCATCTTTGAACTGTGTGTACCAGACTGGCAAGTCCAAGAACTCTGCATCTTTGAACTGTGTGTACCAGACTTGCAAGTCCAAGAACTCTGCATCTTTGAACTGTGTGTACCAGACTGGCAAGTCCAAGAACTCTGCATCTTTGAACTGTGTGTACCAGACTGTCAAGTCCAAGAACTCTGCAAGAACACTGTACCTTTTACACCTTTGATATCAGATGATGGAAAAGTCTCAACAAGTAACTGCTGTTCTCCATACCGGTACCGCCCCAAGCTGCAGGCTTAGGTCACTGAGCCAGGCTGCACATTTACGTTCTACTGTTACCAACCAGTTAACTTTAACAGGCTGTTAACTTAACGTTAAAGTTGACTCACCTCAAGACCGAGGCTAACTGTTTAACAGTGTGGTAAACTCTCCTCAAGACCGAGGCTTACTGTTTAACAGTGTGGTTAACTCACCTCAAGACCGAGGCTAACTGTTTAACAGTGTGGTTAACTCACCTCAAGACCGAGGCTAACTGTTTAACAGTGTGGTTAACTCTCAAGATGGCGTTCGTGTCTAACGCTGCTTTCATGATGCCAGTTCACCAAAGGAAGGATAGGGTTTACCGGGACTTAATTTTGATGTTGGACAATATGCTAATCAGGAACTACTATTCCGCAATCGGTTTGAGAGAGCTTCGATGACTTTACCTTTGTGATATTTTACAAGGTGATTTGCAGCGTCCGACAAGAATGGGAACACACTGACCGTCGAACAACAACACAAATTTAATGTTCGGTAAGCTGACGACAGGTTAAGATTTAAACGGCCATTAGCA
This sequence comes from Gibbula magus, assembly GCA_936450465.1. Classification (NCBI taxonomy): domain Eukaryota; kingdom Metazoa; phylum Mollusca; class Gastropoda; order Trochida; family Trochidae; genus Gibbula; species Gibbula magus. Next base: position 78,828,509 of record OW388292.1, on the reverse strand, counting down.
GTTAACTGGCGTTTAAAGAACCGAGGTTTAAACAACCGTACACAGAGTTAGAAAGCCGAGCTGCTGCCCTCACACAGGTCTCCATAAAAGGTCCATTGTTACGCTGATTCAAGTACCTCTCTTGTTGTGTAATGCGTTCTGTTACAAGAAGTGCAGAACAGGGTTAAGTGTCGGTCAAATTAGATGAGTGTTGACTTGAAACAGAGGTTATGTCGGATTTGATCTGAGTAACATGTGGTGAGAGAATGCGACCTGCGATGATAATCACATAAAATAATCATTTAAGATATGTTGATGAAATGATAACATTACTTACATTTTGAGGCCCATTCTGCATTTCATAGGATACATACATACATACAGTGTATAGGGGCTTGAGTTTTTACTACAGAACTCGATAGCTTGCATGATCTTGTTTAGTTTATGTTATGACCATTGCCATGGTGACATATAACATAATAAACAAACTAATCAAACACTAAGAGATCAATTGCATTGCTTGCTTGGATATACTATACAAAAATATGACACCCATAAAATTAAAAACTCAAGTTTGGATCAACATTATTTAAAATGTATATCTGTCTTGTATTTCAATCATAAACATTATTATATCTATCTATCTTGTCGCCAAAACTGATGACTTTAACAAATACAATGTACTTTAGCATTGGACGAGAACTTAATCATAAAATGAGCAGAATGTTTTGGATAGATTTAGATAGAAAAGACATGGCTGTTTTTGTGAATGAAAATTGACATATTATTCATACTAGAGAAATATACACTTCACTTACCTTTATCTGTGTTCGAATAATGCAGTTATGTTGAAGTGCTTTTTGTCATGGTTTTGTCCACTGAACACACCTTTCACAACTAGTTTGATACAGAAATATTCCTTTAACCGTTTGAAACTGGTTTTCTGTGAAGCTGATGAATAAGCAATGAACGGAAATTTGAAGATACATTCTCATAAACCAGTTTGACAAGATAACAGAGACATAAACAATCACTGATTACATCTGTCTGCACAGTATCCGTAAATGTCTATCAGAAAGATTGTGTATCACAGAGAATCGTTAACTATTCCATCCTCGATTGTGACAGTTGACAAGGACATACAAAATTCAAATTTATTAATATTAAAATGTTTCATGCTGAATTTAGGTATCTGTTCACCATAGGGGGTCGTGAAATTACATTCTTATTATTATTTTATGATCACTAATGAATTAAATATTTCATATTTACACATATGTTCAACACGGTGAGTGAAAGGCGAACCATGAAACACTACAATTTTGTGATCTTCCGTTTGTCAGTTTACTCTCGGCACTGCAATATCTTAAGACATTCATTATCTTTCTCCTTCTTAGAGCACAGTCAAATGCTTTCGTCCAATCATTTGATTGTATTGTGGTCACGTGGAGTACAATTTTATCCCGATAGATGTACAGTTGTCTGGTTTCGTTTGAGTATCATGGTCATACAACTGGTTCACAGACAAACAAACAATTTCAACTGATTGTTTTATTTATGCGGATAATACACAATTAAACACTTATTACATTGACAAAAGAAATGGAGTGTACCCTTTCCGAAAGGTAATAGTCGCTTCCGTCGACGGGGGTTTTCCATTTTTGGGAGCTTGAGATCCTAAAAGAAGAGCATATAAAGTAAGTAAATAAAGTAAGTAAAGTAAGGTCAAGAGGATTTTGCAAGTGTATTTCATTTATACCACGAGTAAGTGAAACAGTGACAAGGGTCAAGCTATGTTACCAATGTTTGAATATTTAATAGGTTATTCTATTTTTGTTTTCCCCCATGATATAAAAAATAGTTTGCAGAAGTTATAAAGAACGACATAAACATGAGAAGAAAATTATATAAAACTGTTTACCGTTTTTGAGTGTTGAGAATGGAGGCTACATTGTCGTCTCACTGAAACCCCTGTATTGTAACACAGCGTCCAGGCGATGTCCAGTACGACGTTACATAATAAATCCTTTGCCATAGACAGTTTGGTACAATTTCGTTGTTGCAGTAACCTGAAATAATGTATGTGTAATATATTATTAGCATATGTAACAATCGATATCACAACTCGTAAATTGATAAATACAGCTCAACAAACATTTTAAAATGATGGGAAAATATTTGAAATACAAAAACAATAACTGTTATTAAATAAATCAATTTCATGAAAATTAGTATTGAATTTTTAAAATACACATTTCAAAAAGTAAGGCGTAAAAAAGTAAAGTTACCTTTCCTGATGGATGGTGTTCCATGATGAAGCCATTGTGTGAACTGATTCATTCTAAAAACCACTCCGTCTTTATGGCAATAAAATGTATTAGTGCTCAATATTTCTGAAAACAAGTGCTTATCGTCCATGTTCGTGATTAAAACACGAGGCTTATGCTGTAGCACGACTCGTACGTTTATATAAAATGTACGCCTCATGCAGCTCGGACAATTTAAGAAATTCAGTGCTCACAGTGCTGATGATGACGTCAATGTCCATATCAGACAGACAGACAGACAGACATATTTATTCAATATTTTAAGGCCAACGGCCCATAATACAGTATGTTTGTACAATTTGTTTGATGCGCAATTTGATATTACATATTTATGATTTCATTTTTTTCTAATTTTATATATATGGTGCAATAAATTACAGACATTTTTTTATGGTTTCATGGTTATTGCTATTTATAATATTCACAAAAGTGTGTAAATTGATAATGTTTGACAATAATGGGGTAATAAACTTAGTTCTGGCATCCTTATATAATTTACAATAAAAAAGAATATGCATTTCATTCTCTATACAATTAATGTTATTTGCTTTACAGTACTCGCACAGTCTATCAGCCATTTGTGTATTATTGTACCTTCCTACCTCTATACCTAGACCAAAATTGCTACACCTAAACTTTGCTAATAGAGATTTCAAAAATGGAGAAAATGGCATAGAAAGATAGCCTTCAACATTAAGCAGTGACTTAAAACCCTTATAAGCAAAAGAATCTGACAAGTTTTGTATAGAAGTAGACCATGATTGTTTAAGATTATCAGAAAGTCTTAGTTTAAAATGCTCCATGAATACCTTACTATCTCCAACATCCTGTGAAACCCATACAAATCCATAACCAAATCTAAATAATATATTTTTTACATGTGTAGCCCAGGAAATCCTCTCTGAATCATCAAGTGATTTCATCATACTATAACTCTGGAAGGGTAATCTATGTGAACCTAACTGGATTAAGCTACACCAATATTTGATAGCTTTAGACATATAGTTAAACTGCAATGGAAGCCTACCACATTCACCTAAAACCATACTACTACTTACATTTCTGCCAACCCTAAGAAACCGCCTACAAATTTTGATCTGGAGGCTTTCAATAATCTTACATGATAATCCCGAAACTTCTGACCCATAACACAGAATAGGTAAAATGATAGCATCAAATAATTTGAAAAGAACCTGCGCTGACAAAGTACCAAAATTTCTTTGAAAAGAATAAACAGACATGAGTGCTTTATTAGCCTGTGAGAGTAGACAATGTCCATATCATTTGCATATGAAAATGGGAAATGTCAATGTTTTGCATGTTGTGTTCGTGAGAATGTTTCCAAAATTTTTAAAAAATTCATTTGAAATATTTTCATTTTAAGATATATTTTTCAAATGCTCAGTTAACAGTTCTCTAAGATAGAGAGAGCACTCGTAGCAGTACATTATCGCCTCGCACAAACCCTCTCAACCCGTACATTTATCTCCCGATAATGTACTGCTACTCGTCCTCTATCTATTACATGTTACAGCAAACCTCTTGAAGTGTGCAGGTATCCCAAAGTGAAAAACGAGTTGCTACAATTGTACATTATGTTTTCCCCTTTAATTTTGAATTGATAATGTTCCAGAGTGTCCTGTCACCATTGATTACGTCGATCTTGAATACATTGTTATGGATAAAATGATTTTATAAGGCCTTTATTTGAAATTTATAATTTCTGAATGACCAAAACGAAATTTGTAAACTATTAATACAATTATGTAAAGAAAGATAGGCTGAGATGAATTTTGTTGATGTTGGTTGTTACGATATACATTTGGTATATCTACATGTATGTCGAATCAATTATTGAACACCCTCGGAAACAAGGCTTAGCCTTAAAATACTTGCGACCTTTGAAGTCATGTTTTATTTTATGTATAGTTGCTTTGATTTTGTTCTTAACAGTGATAATATCGACGGTAAACAAATAATAGAGTGAATGCAGAGGTTACACAGATCATGAGTTGTGATTTAGAAAAATAGGACTACGCTGTTAAAACTGAAGACACTTTTATTAATTTTCAAAGATCCATGTGCACATGTGTGCACAATTCGATCACATCATATACCGTAACAGAAACGTCACCAACTCACTATACAAAGTGCAAGATACCATATTTCCTTGGCCCTTATTAACATGAAGGGGCTTTTAACCTCCGGCGCTTATTGGAGACCAATGTACCAATGCCAATGTCAATCATAAATTTTATATATGGTTACCCTGTGGCACATTCCAGGGACCACATGTACACTGAAATGGTGAAATGAATTAGTTTGTAACAATAAGTAGTTTTTGATTAAACTTGTGTTTATTTTATGAACGCTTCGTATCATCTCCTTTTACGTATACCGAAGTAGCCTCCCTTGGAATCAACGCCCTCTGACGTCCTTCGCTATTGGGCTCGCCTGCCAATGCTGATACATTTTGAAAGAAATAGAAGACTCGTTGGTGTGCTTTATCGTATAATAAAACAAAGCAGGGAGTATAAAACACGTTTTAATGCTCTCTGCTATGTTTTATTCTAAGACAAAGCACGACAACGAGTCTTCTATTTCTTTTATGGGATGCCATTAAACAATTAATTGTGTTTATATAAAAAAAACGTTGAGATATTATATTAGTTGTATAAACTATGTTTTGAAAATATTAATGTCTCCCGTCGAAGAACACATTCACTAGCAATTGAAAAATCAAAGTGACCTAAAATATGACGTCATTTGCTCAGCGACACTCGAATTGACGTCTTACACCAAGAGCATGTTTTATTGGCTCATGTCCCATACACCACCTGTGTTTATTGGCCCATGTCCCATACACCTCCTGTTTTATTGGCTCATGTCCCATACACCACCTGTGTTTTATTGGCTCATGTCCCATACACCACCTGTGTTTTATTGGCTCATGTCCCATACACCACCTGTGTTTTATTGGCTCATGTCCCATACACCACCTGTGTTTGATTGGCTCATGTCCCATACACCACCTGTGTTTTATTGGCTCATGTCCCATACACCACCTGTGTTTTATTGGCTCATGTCCCATACACCACCTGTGTTTTATTGGCCAATGTCCCATACACCACCTGTGTTTTATTGGCTCATGTCCCATACACCACCTGTGTTTTATTGGCTCATGTCCCATACACCACCTGTGTTTTATTGGCTCATGTCCTATACACCACCTGTGTTTTATTGCCTCATGTCCCATACACCAAATGTGTTTTATTGCCTCATGTCCCATACACCACCTGTGTTTTATTGCCTCATGTCCCATACACCACCTGTGTTTTATTGGCTCATGTCCCATACGCCACCTGTGTTTTATTGGCCAATGTCCCATACACCACATGTGTTTTATTGGCTCATGTCCCATACACCACCTGTGTTTGATTGGCTCATGTCCCATACACCACCTGTGTTTTATTGGCTCATGTCCCATACACCACCTGTGTTTTATTGGCTCATGTCCCATACACCACCTGTGTTTTATTGGCTCATGTCCCATACACCACCTGTGTTTTATTGGCTCATGTCCCATACACCACCTGTGTTTGATTGGCTCATGTCCCATACACCACCTGTGTTTACTTGCCTCATGTCCCATACACCACCTGTGTTTTATTGGCCAATGTCCCATACACCACCTGTGTTTTATTGGCTCATGTCCCATACAACACCTGTGTTTTATTGGCTCATGTCCCATACACCACCTGTGTTTGATTGGCTCATGTCCCATACACCACCTGTGTTTTATTGCCTCATGTCCCATACAACACCTGTGTTTTATTGGCTCATTTCCCATACACAACTTGACACCTGTGTTTTATTAGCTCATGTCCCATACACCACCTGTGTTTTATTGGCTCATGTCCCATACACCACCTGTGTTTTATTGGCTCATGTCCCATACACCACCTGTGTTTTATTGGCTCATGTCCCATACACCACCTGTGTTTGATTGGCTCATGTCCCATACACCACCTGTGTTTTATTGGCTCATGTCCCATACACCACCTGTGTTTTATTTGCTCATGTCCCATACACCACATGTGTTTTATTGCCTCATGTCCCATACACCACCTGTGTTTTATTGCCTCATGTCCCATACACCACCTGTGTTTTATTGGCTCTTGTCCCATACACCACCTGTGTTTTATTGGCTCATGTCCCATACACCACCTGTGTTTTATTGGCTCATGTCCCATACACCACCTGTGTTTTATTGCCTCATGTCCCATACACCACCTGTGTTGTATTGCCTCATGTCCCATACACCACCTGTGTTTTATTGGCCAATGTCCCATACACTACCTGTGTTTTATTGGCCTATGTCCCATACACCACCTGTGTTTTATTGGCTCATGTCCCATACACCACCTGTGTTTTATTGGCTCATGTCTCATACACCACCTGTGTTTTATTGGCTCATGTCCTATACACCACCTGTGTTTTATTGGCTCATGTCCCATACACCACCTGTGTTTGATTGGCTCATGTCCCATACACCACCTGTGTTTGATTGGCTCATGTCCCATACACCACCTGTGTTTTATTGGCTCATGTCCCATACACAACCTGTGTTTTATTGGCTCATGTCCCATACACCACCTGTGTTTTATTGGCTCATGTCCCATACACCACCTGTGTTTTATTGGCCCATGTCCCATACACCACCTGTATTTGATTGGCTCATGTCCCATACACCACCTGTGTTTTATTGGCTCATGTCCCATACACCACCTGTGTTTTAATGGCCCATGTCCCATACACCACCTGTGTTTTATTGCCTCATGTCCCATACACCACCAGTGTTTTATTGCCTCATGTCCCATACACCACCTGTGTTTTATTGGCTCATGCACCACCTGTGTTTTATTGGCTCATGTCCCATACACCACCTGTGTTTTATTGGCTCATGTCCCATACACTACCTGTGTTTTATTGGCCCATGTCTCATACACCACCTGTGTTTTATTAGCTCATGTCCCATACACCACCTGTGTTGTATTGGCTCATGTCCCATACAGCACCTGTGTTTTATTGCCTCATGTCCCATACACCACCTGTGTTTGATTGCCTCATGTCCCATACACCACCTGTGTTTGATTGGCTCATGTCCCATACACCACCTGTGTTTGATTGACTCATGTCCCATACACCACCTGTGTTTTATTGCCTCATATCCCATACACCACCTGTGTTTTATTGCCTCATGTCCCATACATTACCTGTGTTTGATTGCCTCATGTCCCATACACCACCTGTGTTTTATTGGCTCATGTCCCATACACCACCTGTGTTTTATTGCCTCATGTCCCATACACCACCTGTGTTTTATTGGCCCATGTCCCATACACCACCTGTGTTTTATTGCCTCATGTCCCATACACCACCAGTGTTTTATTGCCTCATGTCCCACACACCACCTGTGTTTTATTGGCTCATGTCCCATACACCACCTGTGTTTTATTGGCTCATGTCCCATACACCACCTGTGTTTTATTGGCTCATGTCCCATACACCACCTGTATTTTATTGGCTCATGTCCCATACACCACCTGTGTTTTATTGGCTCATGTCCCATACACCACCTGTGTTTTATTGGCTCATGTCCCATACACCACCTGTGTTTTATTGGCTCATGTCCCATACACCACCTGTGTTTTATTGGCTCATGTCCCATACACCACCTGTGTTTTATTGGCTCATGTCCCATACACCACCTGTGTTTTATTGGCTCATGTCCCATACACCACCTGTGTTTTATTGGCTCATGTCCCATACACCACCTGTGTTTTATTGGCTCATGTCCCATACACCACCTGTGTTTTATTGGCTCATGTCCCATACACCACCTGTGTTTTATTGGCTCATGTCCCATACACCACCTGTGTTTTATTGGCTCATGTCCCATACACCACCTGTGTTTTATTGGCTCATGTCCCATACACCACCTGTGTTTTATTGGCTCATGTCCCATACACCACCTGTGTTTTATTGGCTCATGTCCCATACACCACCTGTGTTTTATTGGCTCATGTCCCATACACCACCTGTGTTTTATTGCCTCATGTCCCATACACCACCTGTGTTTTATTGCCTCATGTCCCATACACCACCTGTGTTTTATTGCCTCATGTCCCATACACCACCTGTGTTTTATTGCCTCATGTCCCATACACCACCTGTGTTTTATTGCCTCATGTCCCATACACCACCTGTGTTTTATTGCCTCATGTCCCATACACCACCTGTGTTTTATTGCCGTGGGTATCTTATAGTGAATAATAAATCATGGGCATGATCCTCATTTACCCCATAACCGGAAACAGTGAGGCCTTACCCTAAACTATTTAGTTTACTGCCTGTCAAGAAAATTATACTTTAGAGTCCTAACCTATTGAGAATTAAAATTGTGATGCCCCTGGAACCTTATTTCGTCATCGAAACCTATTTCGACATTTTGTCCAGGTGTTGGTAGGAACAGTTCAACAATAATATTTGAACAATATGTACAACTGCATACTAGTCCAGCAGCCAAACCCCGATTTTACCCTAGGTTGGAAAGTGCGTCCATAGAAAATGTTTTAACAGATATTGAACCTTGTCGGTATAAATATAGGAAACTGAATGATGACACTTTGTCATCATTGAGCATTTTGAATAATTAATGTTTTAATGAGATAGGGTCCACTCGTGATTTCAGTTATCCAGACACATCAAGTAACTATAGTTTAGTGTTAACAAAAATGAAATAAAACCCTTATTCAGATGACACTGATGGTGTAGGCGAGACGTTGCCACACATTGTATCAGGAACATCAGACACCATGTTATGTCATAGGTCATGCGTATCTTTTTTATACATAAAACAGCAAAGACAAAGATAGCAATGACAACGAAAACAACAAACAAAAACTCGTTTTCTCCAAAGAAATTGTGCAGTTTTACGGACAATAATGTGTTTCATTTTAAAGAACACTGCAATGTATGTTCTGTCGCATCAACGGAGCATTGAGTGATTTACATTGCTGCAGCAATATATCTTTAATTGTAATTATAAGTTAATGTCCAAAGGGTCCGTTTTGCAGCACGGTTTGCGCAAAATGATGAGTCGATGATTTAGGACATGTCCCACAGACACCATGGTCAGCTACAATGTTGGCGATCTCTTCAACAACATCCCTCAATCGAAAACCCTAGAAGCCACTAAGCTCCAGGGAAATATCGACTAAATATAACATAGGTTACAATAGAAAATCTGATAGGAGGAAACTCTTTGGGAAGATAATGATACTTTGTTGTCGATGATTTTTGGAAAGAAAACTTTTAAAGTAAAATAAATCTTAAAATCATGGGATGTAAAGAAGTTTTATGAGAACTACGGTAAACATGTTTAGAAATGAAACAGTCACAATTCTCTTCGATTTTGTGACACAAATGGCGCACATCATGTATGCTATGTACTGCATTCATCATACTTTTTATTAATGTTAAAAAATGTTACTTTTTCCTTTCAAATGTCTACGTAAATATTAATGTTGATTACGAGTATTTGTGTAAGACCATCCGACTTTCCCAAGGGAGGAAACAAAAATAGCGCTCTGTTCGATCAATGCAAATTATTTTTAGCAGTACAATACATTGCTAGTATTCTTTTTAGTGCTCTGTATTAACACTACCAATCTAGATAACTATCTAATGATAACTTGTTTAAATTATAACTGAAACATGTTTTAAACATTCCTAAATTCCAAGTCCTAGATACTTTTTCGATGACGGATCCTGACAAGAGCAGTATATTTTCACAGTATTTACATTACGAAGAATCAAGTCGACATGATCAATGATCTTGGTTGTACCGCATTTGTTCATTGTATGTAAAATAGAAGCATTTTAAGTTTCTCATATATAATTGGATAAAACTTAAATGAGAAAAAAGCGTCCATAAAATCAGTCTATACCATTCGCGAAGCATCACGGGAAGTAATTTCGCGTCTACATTTGTAAACATATCAAATTCTATACAAGACAACGATTAAACAAAATAATTAAATGACTTGTTAAACAATATGAAAGGTGATAATTACAAAACCCCTCGTATCATAAGTTTTCGAACAGGAATATTTTCTGGAGAAGAACTTCTTTAACGTATACACGACGTTTCGGAGTACATGCTCACTCCTTCATCAGGTGGAATGTAAGGAAAATAAAAATGTGATACATCTATATAGCAAACAAAACAATGGCTAAAATATTATTAAACGCAATGGATGCATCTTTATATTTCTCTGGAGATACGGAAAGCATTTCACTAACAAATACAACCAAATTAAACAAGAGAGAGAAAACTTCTACTCGTATATTTAAGACGTTAGGAACTTTATGAAGGGCAGACTCAAAATGTAGCTTAACATTGGATTGCATGACTGTTTTGCACTGTAACCCTCCGGTTGACGGTATAGTGTAACCAAACCAAATAATGTATTTGTACCAAAATCTCTCTATTTCTCTATTGAAAAAGGGTTAATATTCTTATTTTCGCCCTCTTTGTACATTATATATCATCTTGCTCCATGTTTTTGTTATAAATGAACATGTATAATTTTGTATTTTTGCTCACTCAAATGTAAAACAAATTCCCCTACGGGTAAAAAAGCAGTCTGATTAAAATCGACCTTGTTCATAGGAATCAAATTTGCAAAATAATGCAGCTATGGGGATACGAGAATGATCTGTAGATTTCTCACCACAAGGTCGGTTTTCGAGAGAATCTCCTTAGTATATGAGTTCCTATCCCGGTAGATGTACTATTTGGCAATTTTTATTTCTCGGAAAAGCGTCATTTTTTAATCAGACTGAGTAAAAAAGATTTGTATTATCCATATGTTTTGAAAATATCATCTCACAGTCACTCAAGTACAACAATATGACATTCTCGCTTGAGTATTCATCACTATATTTTCTTTTAATATCCGTGATATGATATGAGAAAGGAGATGATTAACATTATTAATTATATTACATGTTGCTGGTAGAATACCACACTCCATCAGAGTAACAAATGAGAAGTCGTTAGCACATATTATCATGTTTCATTAATGAAATCGTGGAATGAAACTAATATGTTATATGTTATAATGTGTATATCATTGTATGTTAACGACATGAATGCCTGAAAATCTCCCCAGTGAAAGCGGTGAATATATCGATATTCAGAGGCGTAAACATACTATGAGAGTCATTAAATTAAGAGAAATATGCAAACATCATCTTCTAGACATAGGCTGGCTACCCAACGTCCATCCTGGTTCCCTGGGTCAGTTACGCTACCCCACAGTGGCCCAGGTATGGAGTGTCTAATGGAGGCGACCAGTGCAGAAAAGAAAATAGCGGACACGGTATGTATTAACATAGCGACACACGAGAACAGATAGATAATAGTTTTTCTTGGCTTATTCATTGGTACAGTGTGAAACATTGAATCCCATTGTGCATCCTGGTTCCCTGGGCCAGTTACGCTGTGCCACAGTGGCCCAGGTCAGGAGTGTCTAATGGCGGCGCCCAGTGCAGAAAAGAAAATGGCGGACACGGTATGTATTAACATAGCGACACACGAAAACGGATAGATAACAGTTTTTCTTAGCTTGTTCATTGATACAGTGTGAAACATTGGGTCCCATTGTGCATCCTGGTTCCCTTGGCCAGTTACGCTGCGCCACAGTGGCCCAGGTCAGGAGTGTCTAATGACGGCGCCCAGTGCAGAAAAGAAAATGGCGGACACGGTATGTATTAACATAGCGACACACGAAAACAGATAGATAACAGTTTTTCTTAGCTTATTAATTGATACAGTGTGAAACAATGGGTCCCATTGTGCATCCTGGTTCCCTGGGCCAGTTTCGCTGCGCCACAGTGGCGCGTAACTGGCCCTTGGAACCAGGATGCCCAACGTCGTCACATTTAGATAGCAACGTCATAGACGAAGTTTATCGTTTATGACATCACGTCTTTATAGCATGTGCTGTTTTGCCCTAGGACACTGTGAAAAATATCAACCCAAACATGAATGCCCTCGTAGATTTTAAAATTGATTATAATCAATATGGTTGAAAATAACCGAGTAAATAATTTCTATACAAGTAAATGTGCGTTTATATCATGTTTTCCGAGCAATCAGCGCGAGCTCTAGATCTCTGTTTGCCATCTATCTCGTCATAAAACAATTATTAGACGTCGTTGTAGCTGGCCTGTGAAATAGAAGTAGGCAGTTTTCGGCTTATTTTGATGCGAAAAATATCAAATCAAATCCAATGATATAAAATGGTTTATAAAGATTGCCATATGACGTCTAAGATAACTCGTGCAGCTCTTGCTTTAAAACAATTCAGTCTAATCTCGCAAAAAAATATTTTTGACTTGATCAATCCTCTTTATAACGAGGAGTTCATTTAGACCAATGTGTCGGTTTGTTAAGTACCTTGAGTAACTTACAGACAAAAAGACCGATACACTGGACGATATGACCTAGTTATGGGGCAAGAGTTTATGTAATACGTTTGTAAAACAAATATTTGTAACTTAAAATTGACATGTTATGTCCTATTGGCCTGTGTCCTTTTTGACAGAATAAACTATCATTCATTCATATTAGCTAATCGTATAAAAGATGAGGGATCCAGTCAAAACCATTTGATTTCAACTATATATATATATATATATATATATATATATATATATAATAGAGTGTTTGTTCAAGTGTACGGCCAGTATATATTCAAATGGTAGTTAAAAAATAAACATTTAAAAAAGTTTTACAAGTATACAGTCACAACTATTAAAAAAAGACATAGAGCCATTTTTAACATCTCCATCATGTTTCATTGGTATCATCAGACAGTTGTGACGTTACGATGTCACAATGATAGTGACCTAATAATGGTGTGACGTCATAATACAGCAAGCGGTAGAGTGGTTCAATTGATTGTTTGAAATTTTGTTGAACTTGTTGAACGTAGCTTAGGCTTTCCGATTACGTCTTTCTTTTATCAACACTTAGTGATATAAGTAATGACAAGAGTTTATGAATTATCAACTTTTTTATATATAAGAAAGCCACGTTTCGGTAAAGGTTATTATACTGCCATCAAGCAATGGGTGTGTACAGAGTAACGTGACGGGTATACACACATGTTAGGATAGTAATAGAAACAACACAGGAAGTACACAAAGAAGATTAAGAATGTAAATAAATTAACTATGACGCAGACGACGAGATGTACAGACATGAGGATTTACAATGGAAACAAAGAATGATTAATGAAGCCAGAGTGTTTGAGGGAAGCAGATTGCGCTGATAGCCTGTGCAGAAGATAGTTAAACTAGTTCATTGTGAGGTGTAGGTATGGTATCCTTGGTCACGTTTCAGTGACGGCTGGTTGCGGCGAATGCATAAGCTCTCTTGTAACTTGCGGTGAAATATTGGTGGTTGTTGGAGAAAATCTTAACATTGTCCCATTTGATTCTATGTTGTAACCATTATCAGTACATTTTAGTAAGCTGGTCATTGAGTCCAAATAACAAAAAGAGTCAAAGCTATATCTTCTTTAAGATAACTTCTATGAAACACAGTTTTGGGTGGTATATCACCTAGTCTTGAATTACTTGAACGAAATTGAGCTCATCAAATTTTGGTCAGTGTTTCCTTTGAGAAGGCTTGTGATCGCTGTTTGCAGATCCATGGCGTCCAGTGATGTGATGAACGCCTCAAGGTGTCGTCCGGTTGAGACTCTTATAGCTTGAACCTCAAGCATCAGGGCAAGCAGCTGTTTGGGATTACTTAAGTGAATCATCCCTCGCGTCTTCATATATTTTTCAATCCCACCTTTTATGAGCGCTTCCTCCACCACCCAGCAGCAGTTGGTTAACACTGTCCACTTTCCATCATTCTTGAAGGAATCCCACCAGGTCTGAATAGCAGCTTCATCTAGTTTCACTCTTCCTGGGATCTCGATTATGTAATCGGGGTCACCAGCCTCGTCCTGAATATCCTTCTCCAGTGTGCGAGTTGGGGTTCCAGGTGCTTTAGGATTTATACCTTTCCCTCCGTCAGGCCACCAGCTGATGTACGTGCCATTGGTCAGCTTTATGGACCCATGGCCTACTAATTTGGCGCTGGGCTTAGGAAGCCATATGTACACTTTTATAGTCATCTGCAAAGTAAATTCAATTCCAATAGCCATTTGGTTATATATATATATATATATATATATATATATGATACAAATATACATTATTGTGACATGTGGATTTCCTGTTAAAGTTTGGCAACAATTTGTGTTTATGAAAACAAGCATATTTAATCGTACATATGCGTAGATATTCAATTATTCGGGCGTAAAATCTTTCAGAAGACTTTAAAGGGGCTGTAGCACGTTTTTTGCAAAATTATTTTTTTCTTCAAATTTCTCATTTATAATGATAGTATATTTCATTTAAATTATCTAAATCTGAACTAAAACATCTAATGGCGGCCATTTCATAGGAACACTTTTTATTATATCAAATTACAAAAACGATTCCCATGGCTTTACCGAACCATGTACACTCATTTTTTAACTTCATTTTACTAAGAGAGAAGGTTGTTTTACTATTGGTGACATTATTTTTCAAATCCATTTCATCGACTTATTTGAGCGAAAAAACGTGCTACTGCGCCTTTAAAGGGTGACTATAAGGAAGTATTAGTAAACATCTTAAGAAAGTATACAATATGGTAAGTCTTTGCTTCTACTCACCTTGTATTTTTGATCAAAATCGACCCTATTTCGTTCAACAGACGTAGTGTAACTATCCCCTTTGCAATGCAAAACGAAAGTAGGTCGTTTTCACGGAATTCCCTGGTAGTACATGTACAAACAGGATATAATATTGTATTGAATCATATAGTGACTCACGCTCTTAAAGCTAACACTAACACTAACACTGACGCAACTCCTTGAATGGTCTGCTGCGAGGTATTCACGTGTCCTCGCTTGAGTAGTTGAACTTCCCGTCTTACAGGCCAGCTCGTAGACACAGTTAACGTTTCACTAAACTAAATGCCTCCTTACACTTACAACAATAATGGAATAGTTCAAAAACAACCCTTAGCCTTACCAGTGTTACTATTAGGCTATGTCAATGTCAAGTAATTTATTTGTAATGAGGCCAAGAGCCCATATACAATAAATACCACATACAAATACATATTTTGCGGGACATGTCCGTGAAAGATTATCAGTTGACTGCCATCTACCTTTATTATATCTTAGTGGCAGGATATCACATCTAAATTTGATGTAAGCTGAACGCACCTTGTTGTCTGTTACAGGTATCTCGCCTCGTTCACGGAAGTTTGAATCTAACTTTAAAATCGTTCATTTTCCAGTGCAAACACACAAACTGACATTCAATTCTTAAATATACATAAGTATAATTATTGTAGTTGCATAGGTGGTATATAATGTCAACAATATAGTTGTTCTAAGGCTTGTCCAGTATGTTCATCAATGGTATCCATTTTCTACAAAAGATATTCAAAGTTTAATATTTCTTAGCAATGAATAGCTCAATGTTGAAAATGTCTTTACTAATTTTTCAAAGTTTTTCAAAGGTAATATTTTCTTCATTAATGCTTTAAATATGAATAAATTTCTTTGTTATGAGAATGATGTGATTCAACAGAACTATTACTGATTATCAATATTGATATTGGATATACTTCTGAGGATACGCCAAAATGACGTTGGGTTATCGGTTGCTTGCTTTAAATCATCACCCTCATTGCGCTTTTAAGGATGGTAGATATGTAATCCCTTGACGAGCCCATGCCCATGTCTTGGCAGCCGTTGTTCTATGAACCAAAACTTTTGTTCGTGTATTTGCACTTTCATTCACCGTTTTTGAAGAAGGCAGTCATACCACGACTGCGTTCGTCTCTTTGAAAGGACTATATGTTTGTCTTTACATGCATGAGGTTTGCTCAACGCATGGATCTTATCCTCAGTATACGCAAGTTAACAATAATGGGTCTAGGTTTATCAGCACTCACTGAGCTATTCCGTCATAGACGGTGAGCCCTCACTGTGCCCTCTCTTGCCATGTATTATCTGCTACATTAGTGGTCAGAAGAGATAGTAATACTATGGTATTGCTGTAATCTTCATAATGGTTGTCTATTTGCTCTTGATGATTCGGGTAGGCTTACTTGGGCTACATATACACTTACTTTAAATCAATGACGCATCGTTGCTGTAGGACGTCAAAAACATGACAGAAAGCCATATTTCACTCCCCTAACGATTCTATAACGACGATTTTTAAAAAGTCTTGTTTTTCAGAATTATCAACAGATAATTTTTCAAACTTTACAGACAAAGTTAGTTTGCTTTTAGAGACATGGTGTAACCCTGTTCAAATCTTGTTCATCACTCGTTGATTAACATATCTTGCGTTGTTGTACCTTTACTTTCTTTTGCCCGTGAGTTTATTAAGAATATCTTATTTGAATTTAGTTTTTGATTTGTATGGCTTTCCCAAGATGTTGGTGATAGCAAAGTTTTATGCAACAATTTAAGCTTAGGCTCTTAAACAATCATGGTCTGCTGATATTCATAATATTTCAGATTAATTTGCCTACAAGCATTTTAAATCATTATTATATGTAGAAAGCTATCTACCATTATCTATACCTCCCTATTTAAAGTTCAAGTGCAGCAATTTTGGGTTAGGTATAGAAACAAGAATATACAACAATATACCATTGGCTGACAGAGTCTTTTTTAAAGTAGACAATATTAGCTGTATTGGAGATGAAATTCACATTCTTTGTTATTGCTAACTGTATAAAGTTGCTAGAACTAAGTTTATTGCTCCATTGTTGTACAGTTCATTAAACACACAGAATTTAATCTACATTCTTAGCAGTAAAGATAATTATATTACGATGAATGTTGTTAACTTTCTTAAATGTATATGTAAAACTAGAGCTGTAATTTTCAATTCATAGACGATGTTATCTTTTATGTGCGCTTGTTTCAAATTTGTAATGTTATTGTATTTTGGGCCTTTGGCCTTCATACGCTCTGTCTGTCTGTTTGTGGTACTGTTGTCACTCCGACTGAACCTTAAACTTTCTAGCTCTTTTCAACCATTTTCAACCTTTTCAACATATTCAGGTCACGTTTCGATATCGCTATACAAGCATGTTTTATATCGACTATATCATTGCTTATATTGCCTACAGTTTTCTGTGCACTTCTGTTAACTGGTCTCTCATGTCATCTATTTCTCTCGTGATTGATGAACGAAAATCTCTAATCTCAGACAGTATTGAAGATTTAAGATTATTAAAATCGTTTATACTTATAGGGATCGTGTGTATTCATGTATTGTAATTGGTTAATGTACCGCATTTTATCAATTTTAATGAATTTTTATCATTGTGTTAATGGTGTCTCATAGGTCTGTGTAGGCCGGACCCTGTTTCAGGGTGTGACACTTTTTTGAAATAAACTATTTTTCTTCTTCTTCTTCTTGTATTTCAACATCACTGGAACGTAGAATTTGCATTTGAATGATCGTAGTAAATGAGCGAAAGCCCTGATCGATGAGATCAGTACCCATGCACCCAGCCTGTCTTGCTTCAGTGAACACACTGTGCCGAGTGGCGTAATTGTAAACACATTTTTTTTTCAACTTCAACTTCAACTTCATTTATTCTCAAAAACCACCTTTGGTGGTATACGAGTACATATTCATCAATAATCATATAATATACAATGTCAAAATGGCGGTGGATTATAACAGGATATTTTCAAGTACAGTCATATACAGTACAGTCAAAAACGAAACAAGTTTAAATGATCTAAACATATTATTGTTCAGGTTTCTTAGCTTTTGAAATTGTAGAGAGTATAATGTTTATGAACTTAGCTAGGTTTCTTAAAATAATAAAATCTTGTGTGGTAAATAGTTGTCTTTAAGATGAAATATTTGCGAAGGTCAGTATTCTTGCTGGAACATAATTTTTTTCTGATTTCATGGAAAGTAGGACAACGAAAACCATAGTCAAATTCATCTGCTATTGAAGGTGAGTCGCATAATCTACATGTTCTATTTTTTCTTGGGGTATTATTCCAACGTCCTGTCTCGACAGGCAAACAGTGATTAGAAGTTCTAAATTTTAACAACAGATAACTAATATACTTGGGTAATAAAAGGTAGGAATCAAAAGAAGGTAAAATCTTAATGTATTTATAATATTGTCCCTTCGAACTTATTTCGATATCCTTTCTCCACTTTTGGTAAAACTGGTGTTTTAGTGTAGTTTCTACTGTCTTAAGTAGCCATACTTACCAGGTAAAGTATATACATTACTTAGCCCACATGAGTTTAAGATATTTTCAACAGAACTAAGCCATGAAAAGGAGCGATTTTTAACAAAGCTATCTATTTCATGAGGTAGAAAATCTTCCAAGTGCAAAAGGGGATTTGAAAATGCATCTTTATAGCATATCAAGAGTGAAGCAAGATAGAGATGCACTGCGATTAGCACAGAGCACATGATGATACGATGTGGCACATCATCACACGAGGGTGTGAATGGCGGGCACCTGTCTACGTGTCCGATGTGAGCAACACCCGTTCCTGGCTCTGTGAGCATTAAATCCAATGGAGGAGGTGGGGGGGGGGGGGGGGGGGGGGGGGGGGGGGGGGGGGGGTTTGCGATCCACTTTTCCGTAGGACGTGTTGGCGCATTGAGGCGCTATTAGCCTAAACAAGTAAGATTGTGAAGGGATGATTTTTACCCAATATATTATGTAACGTGAACCAGTGACTCATTCAAGGAAGAACATAATTCTAGTTTCGTTTTCAGGTTATGTATTATACCTGATCGCACATACGGAAGGACATGCTAAATACCTAAATCTATTTTCGTTTCCCGATTCATTTATTTACTAATAGCATGCACGGGTGAACCCGATCAATTGACCTAGACATCATGTATCTATGTATGTTTTCAAATAACATCATGACACATCCCTCACACACGGAAGAAGATTGAGAAAATACTATCTATCTAGTTTCGTTTTCAGTGACTTATACACGCTGGTAAATCAGTCACAGGGTAATCTCGCAAATATGTCCACTACAGCGTCATCTCCGCCTTCAGCAAATTGTAAGTTGGTTTAGCATTAATGATTGATTAATATATGACTTTCTAAAACCAATGTAACCTCTCTATTCTCTCTAGTCTCCGCCTACAACACAAAACGTGCGCCTTCGCACGTTTGTTAACATTAATAAATAATTTTAAGCGACGATTTTCTAACATTTTTCTTAGATGTATGTAATTTCAAATTGCTCTATACGTTCATCTAAACCGATGGTAGTAAGAAAGAGGCAGTTGCATTAACATACATATCTTCCGTGTTTGCAGCCTATCGAAACTTTGTGGTATAAACTTCTCACGAGATTTTTAGTTAAGTGCATATCATACAATAACTTTCCAGTAAGTAAGGTCTCTTATCTATGCGCTCTTCAGGTGGGTATGATCTAACAGTGGCTGGGTGAGTGGTAAGATGAGAGGGTGTATAAGGATGGATGGGTTGTACCTTTTTACTGTATGGTTGTAAATTTCAGTGAATTCCCCGCCCCATATTTTCTCTCTCTCTCTCTCTCTCTCTCTCTCTCTCTCTCTCTCTCTCTCTCTCTCTCTCTCTCTCTCTCTCTCTCTCTCTCTCTCTCTCTCTCTCTCTCTCTCTCTCTCTCTCTCTCTCTCTCTCCCCCTTGTCTCTGTCTGTCTCTCTCCCTCTTCTTGTGTAGCGCTTATTCAATGTTTACTAATACTTTCTTATGATAACTATTCAAAGTCTACCGAAAGCTGATTTTTACGAGAACTAACCAATGATAAAATGGGGCATACCAACCAATGAAAGAATGGTTGTATGTTCCACTCAAACGATGTTTGATCTTATAAATAGTAAATAAATGTCAAATGAGATACGGCTCTTTTGAGAACATTCTTTCAAAGTTTCAAATTCCCATGATTCCAATGTAGATAGTCCTAACAAGTTTGTTTTATGTTTGTTTTATACATAACAAAAATAATGAGGAAAAAATTACTTTGTCTAGTGCCAGCGGGAGAGATCCCATTCTACATCAAGGTCACACTACCCTGTGTCGCTGCCGCCCTGTTGGTTTTCGTCGCTACCATCGTATTTGTATATAGCTGCAATAAGAAAAGGTGGGTTGATATGCTTACATTCGTACGTAGCTGTAGGTACAGTGACGTCGATGCATTCAGCTCGTACAAAAGTTTGTTCACCTGCATGTGTTTCTTAGTGCAAATATCATGTACATTAACGTCCATTGCAATTTCAAAAAAATACAACAATGAATCATCATATATCCATGAGTAAAACAATAATTTTGGAACATATTCCGTGTCAATGGTGCATGTTTATGAAATTTGGCATAAAGAAAAAATCAGAATTTTTTAAATTAAAATATTTTGAATTTTCGAATTTTCGAATTTGACTCAATGAGAACAAATTGATCACAAATACATTGAGAAACTACTAAGTATACACATATATGATGTATGTTTGACCAAATTATTTTTCTTATCGAATATTTTACAGAAGAAATATAAACTGTAGTTTTGAGAGATACTGTTAACTTCAAAGAGCTGTCAAAACTATAACTGTTAACTAAGAGATATCAAATCAGATTATGTTATGGAATATTGCTAGTTTTCGCGCCGGTATGATGCTTCACCGACATGTCAACTTATATGATATGTACACAAACATATACAAGTAGGTAGACAACAATCGATACGCAGCTGTATATAAACTCACGGGCAAAAGAAACGTCACCACATTTTGAAAACAGTATAAAATGTAAATATTGATGTCGGAGAAAATAGATTTTGTATGTATTTGGTAGCCACATGTTTTCTTAAGAAATATTCACAATTTCATACATCAGAGTATGCAATTTTTATTTTTACATCTGTTCAAATTGACATGGGGTGCTAAAATCGTTTTTTAAAGATGTTTTTGGCCCACAATATTTAGTATTTAAGTTTAAAACATTGAAAAAGTAGAAATTTAATTAACTTAAGATATCCTCGACATAAATAACCTTCTTTGATTTAAATTTGTTGACGCGTCTTTACTGTAGGACGTCTCAAAACAAGCCAAAACTGGCTTTTTGAGGCTTCTATCTCGTCTAGTTAAGGAGATTCCAAAACGACCATTTCTTAAAACTTGTGTTTCTCAGAGTTATGAATAGATAATGTTTTGAAAATTCATATTTAGTATTGTTGGGTTCTGAAGACATGGTGTAACGCTGTTTCAGTCGCATTTATCGCCCGTCGATTGAAATACCTTGTATTTTGTATGGGGACGTTTCTTTTGCCCGTGAGTTTATGTTTACGTACAAGTGTGGGTGGGTTGATGTTCGTATGTATCTGCAATATACATACACTGTGTATGTAGGTTGATGCGTTCACACTTGTACGTAGCTGCAAAAGCAAAATACAAGAATATTTTATAGATGATCAACTTCTTTATTTTACAATGCCATTGTAAAATAAAGAAGTTGATCATCCATACAATATTCCTTCTTTCCATAATACCAACTTCTAGAATGCCTCTCAAACAGTTGTGAGAAGCAAGTTCGTGTTTTGCTATCTGTGCACCTCTGCATATGATATAAGTAGGATGGTGCATTCATATTGGTATGTAGTTGCAATAGAAGCAAGCTCGTATGTTTACATAACTGCATCTGAAAGGTAGGCCTGTGCTGGTGTATAATTATTTGTGCGTTTTTAAGGTGAGGTGATTTGGGGTTTAACGCCACTTTCAAGATTATTTCACTAATATCACGACTGCTAGTATTATTGCAAGGAGAAAGCTCGCATCACCATGTGGCCATACAATGCGGTGAAACCTGCGCTGAAATTAAGTGTAGCATTGCACCCAAACCTTACTGCGTGTAGAACAGATCTCGGCTGCAGACAAAGTTGCCGTGCCCCTGGCGGGATTCGAACCATAGAAGATCCGAAGATATCCCGCCCCCGCTTGTAATAGACAATGGTTGACTGAGCAAGGTTGATATGTGAACTCGTGATAGCCCCATTATATGACTATAGGTTGATACGCTGATATTCGTGTAGGAACCTCATAGATGTAAGTTTAGACATTAGTTGATACGTTTGTTATAACATATAATCGTACATAGGACTTTCATGCATTTGCAATATGACCAGAGTGATATATAGATATTATTACCCGAGGAATGGTGTCATATGATTTTTACGAAACGAGTGTGAATTTTGTATTGCTCGAGCGAGAGCCAGGGCTATACACATATTTGCACGGGTTTCGTAAAAATCATATGCAAGTCATATGACACACTTTCGAGTGTAATACTTTCTTTAATACCCATTTTATGTCATTTGATGATTCGCGTAAAAAAAAGCCAAGAACCGGCCCGCTTCTCTTGCGACGGCAAGTTACAGTGACGTCACAAACTGTCGTTTTATGACGTCACAGACGAAAAAATACGGGACGTCGCGGTGAAACAAAGGTTGCTAGGCAAACGTGATATGTGCACATGTGCTAATATTAATAATATTAACTCGGTTATTTTCAACCATAATAGTTAAAAATTATATAGGAAAGGTATGCAGGTGTCCCTTGAGATATACGGTCATGCAAATAGATATGAAGTACATACAGATCTTAAGTACCTATCGAACAACTTATGTTGGTTTATTCTTTTCAGACGCTGCTGCCGCAAAAAGGGTAGGGAGAGATATGATTTGGGTGCAGAGTATGCTCATCTGGGACAAGGTAGCAGAAGGCTCATCTACCCACCTCAACCGACCATCCACAACTCCACAGCACCTCTTGAATTCGTTGGTGACAGGAGGGACGGTATTGGGACACTTGAGAGAGCTCTCGATCAGGACTGTATGCAAAATTTCCATCGTGAAAACAACCAACACACAGTCCAACACGGTGATGCAGGTCTATTGGTTTGTCAAGAACCGAGATTGAGAGAATGCGTCAGCAATGGCCGAGAACATCCCACAGGATCAGGATTCTCCAACTGTGAGTCTACTTTGGAGAACGCCCTGTACGCAAGAATTCCTGCCAGAAGAAAGTCTGATGGAGAGGTGGAGGCGTTTCAGCCAGGTCAGAAAGGATACATATCAATGTCCTCAGCAAACAGACGTCCTCGGGGCAGTTGCAGATCCAACACTGGATACATCACGCCTCGACCTGAACACAGGCGTCCAGTTAATGTGTGTCACCCACTGATGAGTCAACCCAGTGAGCCTTGGAACACACCCGACGAGCCTCAACAGGAGGAGAACCAATTTCAACTTCAGAATCCAATCTACGAGAGGCTGAACACAATATACAGACCTGGCCGTAAAGTGGAGTCCTGTCCTTCTTCACGACACAATACCAGGAGAAAGGACAGAGGTCATTACGACTCTCTCCCTTTGTTACATCTGCAGATGTCTGCCGTTGAAATACCAATTGGTCCTTTTGTTACCTGTGAAAAAAGAGATCACAATTTATCGGAGACTGAGGATATGATAAAGCACAGAAAATCTTTTGAGAATCTGTTCGAAGGTGCCTGGTGGCACTCTGAGTCGGACAGCGAGAGTCCGCCCTGTCTGCCACACAGACAGCTGAGATATAGCAACACTGTCCTCCGTTCAGCGGAAAGATCAACAAACCAGCGTCCGACGTCCTACGTAACCATGAATCGCAAATCCCTCCATGAAACACATTTGAGAACTGGTGCGAATGGCGCATGTTTCGCAGGGGCGGCAACCCTGCCTCCACCGCTCCGCCCCCACCATGACAGCTACATGACCCACGGTCAGCAGATGAAGGGGAGACAACTGCGAGGGGAGGAGGATACTTGCAAGTCCTCTTTGTTCGAGGACTTCAGTCATCACTCGCTTCCGCCCCTGCCCACCCCGTGTGCTAGAGGTCGCGTGTATGTTAACGTAAAAAATTAAGAATTTTCCATTGAAGGCGGACATGTGTGCTGTGCTGTACAGTATATTTAGATATATGAGATACCCGTTGTATTTTGAACATACGGCTTTCACAACCAAAACCATTGAAGGAACCATAAATGTCGCCTTCAGAATTGGTAAAGAAAGACATATCTCATTAAAATCAGATGTTAGTAATGTTAGCTGCCTTCTTGACCTCAGTACTTTTCGGAGTCACCGTCTTTCATAGACAAGGCTAGAGTGTCGTCGGACCAATTTGATGTCTGAACGAGGCTGTTGAATTTGAGGAAGGCGTAAATTCATAGACATGGTAAAATGCATCCTCGGTTACCAATGGTTTTATATTGAGGAGTTTTCCTGGTTTTTATTTGAGTACAGTTTCTCCTGATAAGGTTTCCCATGGGTGATATAGTGGAGAGTAACGGAGCATATATAAAACCATTGGTAACCGAGGATGGGTAAAATGGCGATATATATATATCAGATGGTTTTCTTCTTCATTGAGATGAGCTCGTTTCGACCAGTGTATCGGTCATTTGTACATGAATATATATTACACGTATGAATGCCAATTTATAGGTTTAAAGATAGATATTAGGAAAGGGTACAGGAATTTCGTTCCGAAGTGAGGGATGTATATCACAATGTACTGTATGTCATTATCGTTCCAATGTGTTTCAATCAATACATGCAATTTGACTCGACACCCCTGCATTCAGAGACACTTCGTTGTCGTTCGCGGCACCCCTACCGCTCACCATCCTGGCCTACCATACAATTAACTTCATTCATGTACGTCAATCAAGAATGAAGAGGTCAATAATAAAGAATGATAAATCCACATATGACTATTTGTTTATTTCACAGGAGATGCTGCGTAAACCATGTCATATTATCTACTGACATTTTCTACTAGTTGTGCACAGAAACTAGTATGTAGTCTGTGACGTCATACATTTACAACAGGTGGAGTTAAATCTCTAAAGTGTGTCATATGACGTTTCAGAAAAAAACAATACAATGTGGTTTGTTTTCTTATTTTCACAAAAATGTACACTAAAAGGTATATGACAACTTTCTCTGTATAAAATTTCTTTACGCCACAGCCAAACAACGGATCCTATCGCCTTTTCAGCTCCAGACCTGAAAGGCCCGATTGGCTTATGGCATGGCATGGCATGGCATGGCGTCCGGCGTCCGTCCGTCTGTAAACGTTTCGCTTTTTCATTTTCTTCTCCAGAACCGCTGACTTCAGGAAACTGAAAGTTTGCGTACACTCATTGACCAACGGTGATTCTAAATTGTAGATTTGGTGACCCTGTGACCCCAAAAGTGGACCACAGCCTATAACATATTCCATTTTAATGTGTTTGATTTTTTTATTCTTAAAAAAAAAGTATTTGTTCTCGTCACTCGTCGGGAAATAATATTTATTTATTCAAATAATCTTTAGTGTTTCATCAAACCTTTTCCCGACATAAATAATATTTCTGTTTTTTTCGTCCTATTGTTTTGACCTATAATTACGTGAATAAACAACATTTAAAATTCATTATAATAATGTTGTCAATAGAAATAATTCAACAGATTTTCATTTCAGGACCCTTTAACATAAATGAAACTCGATATCAGAAGTTAACTTCCTGGTTTCATACTTCAGTCATCATTGGTTTCTTATCGAGTGCGAGTGTCCCATTAAGGATGAACTACAGTGTAATTGAAACACCAATGATATACTTCCTCTTAAACTATGTTCGCAAACTCGTTGTTTTGATCTAATTTATTCAAGAAAATATTTCAACAGCATACGTGTCCTATCTGCACTGTTTGAGAGAAGTCGTGGTATGCCAGCCCTGATTCTATATGCTTCTTTCTTCAGCATTTCTCAGAGCTTATATGCAGGTGAGATATATATCATACATGTATATATAAACCTATCTGATGCATCCATCATGTTAAAAGGTACATCCATTGTGTTGTTGGGGGTCAAATATGCCAATCGTTATAAATGGTGTTATTTTATCGACAAATACTGACTGTTGCTAACACATACCATTTTGTTGATAGTTGACTCAACATAGTGATGTTAAAGTTAAAAGTAAGGATTTCTGATCGAAAACCGGACAATGCATCGCCATTGACGCGCGCCAAACGTAAGTTTGGAAACCTATTGTGAACGGACAAAAAGACAAAGATGAGTCGATAATGTTTAATGTGTCATATAACTACTGTTCATGTAACATAACTTCTGTTGGCGATAAAAGCTCATTACAGTGACCATGCTAATACGTTTAACAATAACCTCGGCTAGCCGTTTTATGATAACCGCGACAACACGTTTAACAATAACCTCGGCTAGACGTTTTACAATAACCACAGCAAGGCGTTTACAATAATAACATGGCAGGACGTTTTACAATAACCACGACAAGATGTTTTACTATAACCACGACAGGATATTTTAAATTTACAATAACCTGCGTTTAAACGCTTCCTTCTTCAGCATTTCTCTGAGCTATATGCAGGTGAGATACATATTATTATATAATATCTATCTAACACATCCATTATGTTTAATGGTCTATAGTTTTGTACATAACTTCTGTTGGTGAAACAAGCTCATTACAGTGACCATGCTAAGATACTTAACAATAACCTCGGCTACACGTTTTATTTTGAATACTTATATCCTCACTCTTGGGCAATAATAAGTGGTGTAGTGGTTAGCGTGCTGGCTTCTCACACCATACAATGTAGATCCGGGTTCGAATCCCGGTGAAGACACCAGCAAATTGTGACCTTGGTCTCATGCTATGTTGTGTCCCTGGGCAGGACACTTAATCCACAATGCACTTAGTCTACCCAGCTGTTTAAATGGGTACCTGAACACGGGAAAGTACGGACTTATAAGGTAACTCAGAGCGCTTAGCAGCAGCACCGAAAGTAGAATTTCCTTCAGGGTAATAATATGTGTACATGTAGCGCCTTGAGCAAGCATTCAATGCATGGAAGAGTGCGCGATATAAATATCCACTATTATATTATTACTATATATCGCCATGTGCACAGATAGATTTATGAGTGGTTTTGTATTCGCTTTTTACATACTAAACACTTGACTGCCAAAATGAGCCAAGAGAATCAGTCATTACCAGCCAAATATATAAACTGAACGCCAAAAGAAATGATACACCTCTTTGAATTTGATGTGTTGTAATACTCCATCAGTTTAGTGTTTTGTGCTAAAATAGCAGACCTGTAACTTTAAAGGTAAACTAGATAAGCGTTTTACACCGCAAAAGCAGAGCAGCTCCGAAACTTAGGGTCTCGCCTTTCCCTCTTCCGCCTTCTCGTCAGCATCAATAAAATGGGATTTCTTTTTAACACAATTTTGTTCATAATTCGAGTTATTACTAATCATCAATGGGGTCACTTTTCACAAGTTTGTTCTTAAAACCTATTTCTTTTTTCCAAATTTGATCAAAGGATTAACGTGGCCATAACCAATATCTCATGACATTGACCTTTGACCTTCAAGGTCACATCATCAATGATAACTTTTCCTCTTGTATAACAATCATGCAATGACTCAAAGTGTTCATAGTTAAAATACGGCATATTCACAAAAGCATGCTTAAGTTGCGACCTAGCTGTGACCTTGACCTTTGCCAGATTTTAGCGAAAACCTTGGTCTTTCTCCATAGTTTATATATACCAAATAAGAGCCTGATAGCACAAAAAAAGTTTGAAGTTATCATGTGTACAAGATTTGTTTTAGTGATTTCAGAACTCATGACCTTGACCTTTGACCTTGAATGTGAACATGTCAAAATCATTCACCAGTTTATAAGAAAGAAGCTATATATATGAAGTGTTGATACCTTCTTGGAAAAAAGTTATTTAGCGATTTCAGAACTCGTGACCTTGACCTTTGACCTAGCTTGAATGTGATCATGCCAAAAAAATTCCCCAGGGGTATAAGTACGAAGTTATGTATATGAGTTCTAAAGACCTTCTAGGGAAAAAGTTATAGCCGGCGACGGCGGCGACGGCGACAGAAACTGCGCAAAAACTGATAGCAGCTCCGACTAAGTCGGAGCTGCTAATAAGTTATCGCCAGTTCTTCATGGGTTGGGTCAATTGTTGAAGAACTGGCGATAACTTATTTACCATAAAGTTACAGGTCTGATATTTTAGCACAAAACACTAAACTGATGGAGTGTTACAACATAACAAAGCAAATTCCTCTGAACACGTAACTTTTTATGATATTCAAATTCAAAGAGGTGTAACATTTCTTTTGGTGTTCAGTTTATTTAAGGTCTGTGCAGTTAGACAGAACTACCTCATTAACGGATTAAAGGGAGATAACTGAGTTGACCCTGCATTGTTTGAAAGTTTATCACTTGCAATGGGTGATTTGATTTGTGAATTGAAAACATTATCTATAAATCTACTGCTTATATAGTATCAATTATGTATATTTCTGTACAGCTTTTCATGTAATGTATGATGTTTGTACCCTTGGCCTTAGGTCCCAAATACTGAAATAAAGAATAGAATTGAATTGCATCTCCTATTTAGGACAACATGCTTGTCTCTTCCGCCTTACTCATAACGAAACAAACAATTAATATTTCCTTGTCCATGTCATTGCGCAAACAGAAATGCATGTGGATTCATTCGTCCTATATTCAGAGAACAGGAAGATTTTCTGGATAACGACGTTTTAATGTAATAATACACAACGGTTCGGAGTATATGCTCATTCCTTCATCAGCTGAAAAGTGATCCAGAAAATCTCCCTGTCCTTATGTAGGCCACTTCAAAATGGCCTTCAAAGACTTATTTTCAGAGGTTTAAAATTCGTACTCTTCAGTTGTCTCACAATTTTATTTTCCTTACTCTCGTATGAACGCTTTGAAGGAGTTTTCAGCATAACACATCAATTTCTAATAACTATCTAAATCAAACTTTAAATTGACATTAACTGATAAAGGGCAAGCTCTTTGCCTAGTTTAGTTCCATGTCATGAAATGTTTACCGTCTGTTGTTGAGAAATCATATTTCAGAAACTGCTAGCTACTGGGATATTACGTAACAAAGAAACGGTATGATCATGGATCTAATCCCAACTTTAATTTGAGGAAAACACAGACCCTTCAAAATTATGTTGTAAACGAAACAGCGGGGTATATTGGAAATCTTTTAAACGTACCCAAAAGATCTTAAACAAAACTTGACCCTTGATCTTGACCAGACCACTTGTAATGTTGTACACAGGTTATTCCTATTCACACGCTAAACTACTATTGAGATGAACCCCTGACGCCTCCAGGACTGCGTTTGATATAACATTAGGGTCGAGTCGACGCATGCGCTTTCGCCTTTAAATCAAACGCATCGAACACGACTCACATTATGAAAATATGCCTCAACTGTCAGCAAAATCAATTAAATTTTCTGTTGAAAAGATATAACTATACTTAATATAAACACGTATCTATTTATTAAAATTTGATATTTCATTCATACATCACTACCCATAATGCATGTGACGTCACATCTCGAGTTGCTGCAGTAAAAGTTGGGAGTACGTTCTACATATAGCTTGACTCTGGAGTCGAGTTAGCCGAGAACAAGCGTTTGATTTGCAAACTCAATACTCGATAATCAAACGCAGCCCAAACCTCTGCAGTTCTTAAAGCGTTGAAGTCAGGGGTTCGTCTCAAACATATTATGATTATTTGTTCTTGGCGTGTGGATATCAATGACCAATGGCCTGTTTTACACAGGCCCTTAAGTCATTGCTTTTCACACCAACAAAACAAGTTTGAGATGACCCCCGATTTTCACGCCTTCAGGACCTATCAGTCTGGACTAATAGATTCTGAAGGCATTAAAAGCAGGGGGTCATCTCAAACTTTTAAAAAGATTTTGTTTTTAATTGGTCTGAAAAGCAATGACCCGAGGGCCTGTGCTGTTGAATTCAGAGCGTATTATATCCTGTTATTATATCTGACCTTGGTGATTTTGTTTAGTTACATATGGTGTCTTCCATACGAAACGGTCATTCATTCACATTTTTTTATTTCCCGCATCATATCCTCTGCGTCTGTTCCCTCAGACATCAGGGCCGTGTTCAGGAGAGTTTCAAAGTATTCGCTCAATTAGCGATTACTTTTAAACCTCTCTTGAACGCGATTGCTAAATGTAGCGCTACGTAGCAAAGCGAGCGAACTTTGAGGTTTTGCACCGTATCGTTCAGGAGAGAATAAGCGCTACTTGAGCGCTACTTGAGCGCTACATTTAGCAATCAATGAGCGATTATAAGCGCTCGCTCTTGTGGAACGGGGCCCAGAATTGACGTTAAGAACACTTTGCTAACAGACCCATGGTGTATGTACGAGTACAATGGTGTCTCCTACAACGGTACCGCAAACACAACCGGAAACGGAAGTGAGTGCCTGGAATGGGCGGACCCAGCTATACCCAATGACACCCTGCAACGTTTCACGGATGGAAACACAGGACACAACTACTGCAGGAACCCGCTGGTTCAAGGAGGACATGCTGCCAAACCCTGGTGCTTCGTCTCCACGCCTGCAGGAGTGGTGTCACAGTATTGCGACGGAATCCAACTCTGCGGTGAGTTCTGCGTACTCGTTTGATGATTCATTATTTGCTTCTTTCATTGAAAGAACTGAATTTGACTCTAATATCAGATTTCTTTGATTTGATATTCTTTCATTATTTATGCTTTTAGTTCAACTGTGTCTATGAATACTGTTTTAGGGTGCACTCCCTTGGTTCTCCCCTGCTCCTCATTTAAAGTGTTTTTGGTCAGGACGTACTTCAATGATTTTAAAGGGGCAGTAGCACGTTGTTTGCAAATTTTAGTTTTTATATTTCCCATTTATAATGATAGTTCATGTCATTTATATTTTCTTAAGAGGGTAAAACATCTTATTACACAAACCAATTATCCGTAGTGGTAAAAACGGTGATGCGTATAAAGCAAAAATAGCAAGGCGGCCATTTTATTGTGAACACATTTTATTATTTCGAATTACAAAAAAAAAGATTCCCTTGGCTTCACGAAACCATTTACACTCATTTTAAACTTGATTTTCCGAAGAGAGAAGGGTGTTTTACTATTGGTGACATTATTTTTCAAATACATTTCATCGACTTATTTAAACGAAAAAAACGTGCTGCTGCCCCTTTAACATTGATTTGTTTTTTAATATCTGTATATATCAAAGGTCACATATACGGGAATCGCTTATTATAGTTTCAGTGGTGAAATACGACATTCATCGGTTGAAGTAAAATCCGTATTTTCTTTGAGTGAAATAACATGTTATTGTACTGCGTGAAATAACATGTTATTGTACTGCGTGAAATAACAATTTTTATCGTATGACGTCATCGTTACAATAGGATGACGTCATAAGGCTACCCTGTTTTTCAAATCAGGGCGAGCACGGTTGATCTTTTCATTAAATTAACGTCATTTACGAACTATACATACTTTTTTAAATCTAATAGTTATAACTTTTGGCATTTCTCGCTGAATACCATGTATATTTTATCTCGTGAAGTAGAAATAATATATCCACACCCAGTTTACCTTTAAGAAACGTTAAGAGGTTAACTTACTGTTGATGACACTCTTCGTTATGATAATGTGAAGAATTCCCTTGAAATAAAAATATTCTTATGTCAATGGTCTGAAACAACGACGTCTCATTCTAAACTCAAGGGCAAAATAAAGTATAGGTACAACAAAGCAAGATATTTTAATCAACGAGTTATGAACAAGATTGAAACATAGTTACACCATGTCTCTAAAAGCATACTAACTTTGTCTGTGAATTTTGAAACATTATCTATTCATAATTCTGAAAAACACGGCTTTTTAAAAATCGTCGTTATAGAATCTCCTTAACCAGGCGAGATAGGGGAGTGAAATAAGCCTTTCATAATTTCAACATTTCATAAACTTTTACCTTAAATCCCCAGAATGATTAAAATACCTTTTGAAATTGATATTTTAGCACCCCATGTGTGCATGAACAGATATAAAATATTAAGTATCTCTTAACGAGATATATCCTCATCACAAACATTCAAAACCGAGTTTATCCGGCAGAAATATTTTGTGTTTGACTCTATACTTTTTTTGCCCGTGAGTTTAGTTCAAGAGTGAAATACGGCATGTATTATTTAAACAAAGCCCCCGTTACATTGAGTGAAATAACTTTTTTCCCCATGACGGAAAACGTTTAACATAGTGACGTCGTTGTTTTCATCACGAAACAATAGGATGACGTCATATATCACTAAATAATAGGATGACGTCATAAGTTGACCGTCACCAAGAGAGGTGATCTTGACAATCCCATTCATTCACTTACGGACCTTGCATTATTTTGGAAATATAAGTAGTAGAATATTTGTCTTTTCATGTCGTTCACTGATACTATGTATAAGTCCTCTTAAGAAGAAAACAATCTTATTTTTACAATCGTGGCTACGGCACTGGTAAAACTATCAATTGCTACCTCATTCGATGAAAAATGAAGTATCCTACCAGACATGTAAACTACCCTTCACGTTTTAAATTGTTTTCTACTTAGATTGCCCACGTGGTTACTATGGACCCGGATGTAGAAATATCTGCAGATGCCGAGAAGAGGAGTGCGATAACGTAACCGGAAATTGCGCGTCGGGCTGCGCAGTAGGATGGACGGGCATGGACTGTCAGAAAAGTATGTTGAAACCATATAAACATTTTATATATAAAATCCTTTCTTTGAATTTTCTTCGTTACAGACGCAGCACATATTATTGGTGTAGAAAATGCAGTGATATTTTGGTCCCGCTTATATCCTTGGTTTCCAGGTAACAATGTCATCGTGAAATAACTGAGAAAAAAAATGAAATGAATGAAATACAAAACAAAAGTTAACAGATAGATAACAACTTACATTAGCCAGTGATGGAGATCGGCACGGAGATTATGCCTTGCGTGGGATAGTTGCACGGAGCGCAGACCAAGTTTAGCGCAAAATGTTCCACAACAGATCACTAAAGATGAACGACCAGTTTTCTCTATGTGCGAAACAACGGAATATATTTGCGCTGAAATTGGTCTGTGCCCGGAGAAACACTGGATTCAGTGACGTTTGACATTAACGATTGACTACACTTTCGGCCAAAAGAAACGCGTACTTCATTTTCCTCAAAATGAAACATGAAATAAATTCTGAAATATAATCAATGGTGGTCTCCAAGTTATGCAGAAAACAAATTGATGTGAAAGTCCTTTGAAATCGCTGAAAAACTATGATTCAGGTCAATAACATTTATGAAACCACGCCGAATGAAGGCCGCTATTTCCGGTTGATTCACTTGCGAACCGTACCAACGTACATCGCATTTTAATGCGAATGCGTGTTGCTCGCGGTTGTATGAAAATCAAGCACTGATTGAAACTGAACAATTCATTTGTCTCATTTCAACAATCGCCATTCTTTTGTGTCATGACAACTTCTGAATTTTTTATATATTATGCAAAAATGGTGCAACTTCATAATGCTATAAAATTGCTAAACTGCTCATTATCACAATCATATTTATAATATT
The DNA here is from genome assembly GCA_936450465.1 of Gibbula magus. Classification (NCBI taxonomy): domain Eukaryota; kingdom Metazoa; phylum Mollusca; class Gastropoda; order Trochida; family Trochidae; genus Gibbula; species Gibbula magus. Next base: position 78,794,411 of record OW388292.1, on the reverse strand, counting down.
AATAATTGGATAGGTTTCTCGTTTTGATCAATATGGATTCATAATATTCATATGAAAGAATATCAAATAACTTATACAACTGCATGCTGAAAGTTTGTTCACCTACTTGTGTATTTCAGTACAAATATCATGTCACATGGCATGTCTTTGAGATATTGCATCAACGCGAAAAATGTTCTCATCATAAGACGAGAGTTGAGTGTTCCATAACATAATCTGATTTGATTCCTCACAGTAAAAACTTACAGTTTTGGCTGCTCTTTGAAGTGACCAGGCTCAATCTTTTCCAAATTACATTTTATATATATCTTATTTTCTTCTGTTCAATATTAAGTAAGTAATCAACTGTGTCAAACATACATTTTATAATTCCTGATATACTCATCAAATGTATTTGTGATGAACTCATTCTCAATACGTCGATATTAAAACTTTTATTCGAAAACTAATGTCTCTTACATCATGTCAAATTTCATAAACATGTGCCACTGACGAGACGATCACGAAATACGTTTGAGAAAGATTATTTTATGCATGGATATATGTTGATTCATTACCATTGTACATTGTATGTGATGCATATTTATTGATGTTACAATGAACATCATTTTACATGATATTTTCACATGTACATGTAGGTGAACAAACTTTCGGAATGCAGCTGTATTCTTGACCCACTAAAACAGAAGATGCTCGATCTTGCAGGATGCCCAAAGAACTATTTTGGGTTCAACTGTGCCGAACGTTGTTACAACTGTTTCAACTCCAGGTGTGACCCGGAAACGGGTAGATGTCTGGACGGATGTGACCCCGGGTTCAAGGGAGATAACTGCTCTGAAAGTAAGGACAGGGAAGTTTACATATTTATCATAATTGGGTAGCTCTAAACATTATTTATTTGGAGTAAAACGTTAGAATTTCACAGTTTAATAGTCGAGTATTTTAATCGTATGAAGGCTAAAGAACCATATACGTGATTTCAAATATGGATAATATTGTGTGTTTAATAATCATATGTAATATCATTTATCTCTTATCGAGTGTTTTCAAGTATGGGACAGAAACATAGGGACATGCTGAAACATATGGTTATTATCTTTCGGAATGTTGACATCGTGTATTAATTCAAAACTCAAATATTTTTGCACACAAACTATTTATATTAGTTTCATATATAAAGACGATATTCATTGTTTGAATTTATAGATATGATGGTTCCTCATTTGTGAAATATAACTGAAACCCGCATATAACATATGCATAAACGAAAATAATGTTGTGTTTTCACTTTTACTTTTTATTATCCTCTGGCGAGTCATTGTGTCGATTTTAAAATGTACACACACTTTTGATTGGACTATTATTTTTATTGATGGTCCAGTGGTGGTAAGCGAGGTATTGAGAAAATTATTCTCACGAGTATTGATATGATTAAGCAAACACAATATCTGAGGTATTGATTAAAATCAAAATACTTTAAATAATTATAAATGTTTTCCTATTTTTCGAACAACTCGGTTTGCCGAAATGCAATATCTATCTGAAATGGTGATATTTTAAATTCACAATTTTCAACTCATTTTCATTGTATTTTATATGTATTTTGATAAATGACCAATATTGTTTAACGAGATACATTTATATCAAACTGATTTGATCAGATTTGGTCTTGATTAATTGCTATAACGTCTTCCCTCAGAATGTCCGAGTGGTCAGTATGGAAGGAACTGTGATGGTCAGTGTGGGAACTGTTCAAACAGTGAACCGTGTCACGTGATCACTGGACACTGCTTCGCGGGCTGTGCAGCGGGACATGTTGGAGGGAGGTGCCAACAATGTGAGTCGATCATGCTTTTATATAGATGATGAATGGTCAATGGACAAACTCGTAATGTCTTGCAGAAGGTTGGCCCTTAGACCATTACAATTTTACTTTATAACAAAATGATAGTCTTAAAAAAGAGGTACAGACTGAATCAAGGTGAGGCTTAAACTTCAGCAAGGTAGGATGGAAGCTGAACGCTCGACCGGATTCACAGAAAAAACAATGGGTGGAATCCGCTATGCCTGATCCGCCATATATTGGGTGGATCCGGTGGGATCTGGAAGCATCCGGCAAACGGATTCCATCCCTTTTTGTCCTGTGATTTCGCCTCGCGGGTTGTTAACGCGTGTGATGGTTGTACACTAAACCTCATAAGAAACGTCACTACATTTTCAACAGTGTAAACAATGAAATACTGCTGCCAGAGAAAGACTATTTTGAATGATTTGTTATAGGGACATGTTTGTTAAAGACGTACTCGCAATTTCATACATCAGAGTATAATACTTTTAAACTTATGTGTGTTCAAGTACACTTGGGATGTTGAAATCGCTTTTTAAACATGTTGTTTGGTCAAAATATTTGGTATCTAACTTAAAAATTCATAGAATGTAGAAATTATGTTAATCAAAGATGTTATAGACATAAATACCCTTTTTCTGACTTAAATTTGTTGACGCGTCTTTATTGTATGACGTCATAAAAGAAGCAAAAAAAACACCCTTTTGACTCTTCTATCTCGACTAGTTAAAGAGATTCAAAACGACGATTTCTTTAAACATGGGTTTCTCAGAAATATGACCAAATAATGTTTTGAAATTTCAAATCAAGTTTAGTTGGCTTCTGAAGACATGATGTATCTTTCTTTCAGTCGCTTTGGATTAGATTACCTTATAATTTACGGGTGATGTTTCTTTTGCGGTTGAGTGTAGTATAGCTCTTAATTTAGAAATAAAGGTAAGTAAGCAAACTCACTACTATAATATGTAACTCTGTTTCAGGGTGCAACGAGACAGATACCTACGGACTGGTGTGTGTGAGAAGATGTGACAACTGCAGCATGGAGACCAAGTGTGACACCACTAGGGGGAAGTGTCTTCCTCGGAAATATGTAAACGGTAAACTCAAACTTTTCCCAAGAGTTTTTCTTGTTATTATGATGAGAAATGTTATTTGCACTGCGGATGTTGTGGAGGTTCAAGTTCAACCTCCGTGATTGTTCTAACCCCATCATACAGAGCGCCAGATTTGGAGGCAGCAACTCCCATTCTTTTGATATTTTTCAGTGCGAATGGACCGGGATTCGAACGCCAGTCTATTAAGCGGATTCTATAATGAAAGACAAAGGGATTTGTGAGAGGCTCAAAGACGTAGCAATTAGAGTTGCTGAACTCAATCAAGGGATTTGTGTTATCCCCTTAAACTGCCACAGAGGCGAAAATTTAAATCATCGCAACATCTAGCATTTGGCGGCCGTTTAGACACAACGCTGCACTAACGTAATTTGCACATGTGATAATATATTTACATTTCAAAATCAGAGATTACGATGTTTGTTCCATTGCAATATAATTTGATGTCAAGGAGGAAAGATATACGTCACTGGCCAGCAGCTTACTTTCCCCTATGAAAACACACCAGGGTTGCTTTTGTTATTTTGATGTGTTTTTTCATCAGAAGTTTAACTACACTATTTTACTAAATGTGTATAATTAAGTGAATAGCTGACGTAATTTGTCAAATATAAAAGTAAATTGAATACGTCACTCGAATAACTAAAGTGAATATGTCACTCGAATTAGTTAAGTGGGTATGTCACTCGAATAGATAAAGTGGATATGTCACTCGAATAAGTAAAGTGGATATGTCACTCGAATAAGTTAAGTGAATATATGACTCGAATAAGTAAAGTGAATATATGACTTGAATAAGTAAAGTGGATATGTCACTCGAATAAGTAAAGTGAATATGTCACTCGAATAAGTAAAGTGAATATGTGACTCGAATAAGTAAAGTGAATATGTCACTCGAATAAGTAAAGTAAATATGTCACTGGAATAAGTTAAGTGAATATGTCACTTGAATAAGTAAAGTGGATATGTCACTGGAATAAGTAAAGTGGATATGTCACTGGAATAAGTAAAGTGGATATGTCACTGGAATAAATAAAGTGGATATGTCACTGGAATAAGTAAAGTGGATATGTCACTGGAATAAGTAAAGTGGATATGGCACTCGCTGCTGAGCCACCGTCGGCGAAATCACAACGAGTGGAAACGTACATTACCCAAAAAACTCAATAACAACGCTGCTGAGTCACTGGTGAAAGAAGAACATTACTCCAAAATTCCTATGAAATATACATAGAATCTCACCAACTCCCTTTAATATCCTGTTTAGACATTCCAGTGTCGAAGGCGGTAAAGAAGATGCTGACTCGAAAGTACTTGATCATCGCCATTGCAGGTAGCTGTGCAGTTGCAGTTGTCATAACTATAGTTGGCTGGTAGGTATAGTTAATCTTTCAAAATCTAAATTTACAGTTGTCCAAACAAGAAAGTTACCCGACTTCGCAAACACAAGCGGAATTTAGTTTTTCTGTAGTTTTGTATGACTTTCTAGAAAGTTTTATACCAGTTTCTTATGCCCTCATCATAGGTAAATTGGGTAGGGCTGAGCGTTGTTTTTAAACTCTTACTTATGAACCGACCGAGGCTATATTTAAGATGTGATTTAATATTTCAAAATCATCACGGATTCAATGATATTTACTTTTGGGATCACATAGCATGAGAAGAGAGCACAGCCGCGATCTGCACGTGATACACGCCTGTAATGCATGTCGTGCATAGGAGTTACACGCGCGACCCGTCTCATGTTTAAGTAATGGATAACACCTAAATGCGAGGGCGTTCTAGCAAAGAGAGGCCTTTGCCCTAGCGACGACCCGAGGACCGTAGGCAAAGGCCTCTCTTTGCTTGAACGCCCGAGGATGAGGGTGTTATCTATTTTATATACCGACAAAAACCCAAAACAAACAAACTAACGTGAGTGCAGTTGTTTAACTGCAGGTGGTCCAAGTAAATTAAAACGTACATAACATATCATGGAAGGTTTCTGACAGTAGAATTCTAACCGACAACCCACCCTTCTCAGTCACAAATCCTTCGTGGTGTAGTGGTAGAGCATTGGGCTACACAGCGAAGGGTTGCGGGTTCGAATCCCGCATTGTCTGCTATGAAAATTTTAAACTTTGCAATTTTGTGGATTGATTATCTTACTAAATGAGACTTAGATCTAGAATTTCTTGGCAGCAAAGACTTGTACTTGGATGGCCTTATACTGGAAAATACCCTCTTGGAAGGTTATAATTCTGTTCAAGGTCCTTACAGGGGGTATTATCCAGTAAAATGCCTTCTCAATAGGAATTGTAAGGCCCTAGTTCCTTTCGTAGGGAAGTTCTCCCGGAAAAACAACTTAATTCAAAGAGTGTTAAATGGCCATTGGGGTATATAAAACAAGGTTCATACTGGCAATCAGCTATAATAAAGTAGTCCTTCGTAGCTCAGTTGGTAAAAGTGTTGATTTGGCAAGCGAAGGCTACAGAGATCGAATCTAGACATGATCACTAAAAATTGTGAGTGTGATACTTTAAAACTTGTTACATTAGGCCTTCCATAAAAATAAAAAAATTTGGTCCTTACAGGCTGACAAAAATGATACGATGACGCGATTTATTTTTTTTACGACATGTTCTTTTTTTGGAATGAAGAGTTAAACAAACACAATTTATAGTTCATAATTTAGGAGAAAGAATTCATACGATCATAATGGGTTTTTAAAAACATTCGAATTTAAATAGCCTTTCAAAACACATTAGCACCGGGAAGTTCCAGAATTCCCGGGGCTTTCTGCAGGAATTTCCAGGGATTTCCTCATGAATGCCCGGTAACCTACTAGTAGAGGTTCAGTCGGTAAAAGAAGACACCGGTGAGACAATAGAGTGACGTCAATAGAGGTTTATAAGTGAGCTTCTAGAAAGTTTTGCTTTAGTTTCTAGAAAGTTTCCAATGAATTTCAAGTTCAACTTATAGACAGGTTTCAGTGACCTGGTGTCGCTAACCCAGAGTGATTGAATTAATATTAAAGTTGATATATTTATATATTATCAATAATTTATTTTCATAGTGATAGACGAGTTTGCTTTATATACATATAATGTTACAGTTTCGTTCTAAAACGGATGAGGGATGCGTCAATAAGCCAGCACGAGAAGGATGTCCTACACGAGTTCTACTTGGAGTATGTATATATCTAACTTAAAGGGGCAGTAGCACGTTTTTGCAAAGTTTATTTTTTCAAATTTCACATTTAAATGATAGTTTTTGTCATTTATATTTACTTTAGAGGGTAATTTTTTTATTACACATACCAGTTATCCTTAGTGGTAATAACGGTGATGCGTATAAAGCAAAATTTGCAAGGCAGCCATTTTATTGTGAGCACATTTTATTATTTCAATCACAAAAACGATTCCCATGACTTTACGGAACCATGTAAACTCATTTTTTAACTTGATTTTCCGAAGAGAGAAGGATGTTTTACTATTGGTGACATTATTTTTCAAAAACATTTCAGCGAAAAAACGTGCTACTGCTCCTTTAACTTCCCCCTCAAGTCACAACTCGCACCAGTTTCACATCACTGGATAACTTAAACCTTGCTGCATCCCCATAACTTTTTTTGTGTAAGCATAGCAGAGCGTACCTTGAGGTCCAGGACCAATATTTTCGAAGCTCTCGTAGCGCTAAGATAGTCGTTAGTGACATACATTAACATTGACTAACGACTATCTTAGCGCTAAGAGAGCTTTGAAGATATGGGCCCTGGTGCGGCGCTCCGCTACGCAAGCACAGAAACGTTAAGTAAATGCAGTTATAGTTAACATTGTTTGGAGCGATATTAGATTCTGAATGGAATTCGCTTACCTTTCATATACAATTTACATGATACTTTAGAATAAACTTTTGGTTCATTTTGAAGGTTTTAGATGAAATTTTATTTTCAGTTCTTCCTCGTCCGAAATGGATGATCATATTTAAATCTAATCATTCTTAATCAAAATGGACGCTCGTTCTTTCTCCGGATTGTAAAATGTCACTCGAGTCCTTCTTAAACCGAACCTGTTTATATAATTGACATGTTCTCTTTCTTCATAGGAACTACAAGCGGATGGAGTCACTTGACATGCCAGACGAACAACAGGTGTCTAAACCAGTGGAGATATATACACTGGTGGAGGTTCGGGGAGGAGCAGAGACCTCTGTCTAACCATTTATGTTAAAGGAACAGTAGCACGCCTTTTTTGCTCAAATAAGTTGATGAAATGTATATGAAACATTATGTCACTAAAAGTAAAACACCATTCTCTCTTCGGAAAATCAAGTTAAAATATGCGTGTACATGCTTCGGCAAAGCCATGGGAATCATTTTTGTAATTCGAAATAGTAAAATGCGTTCACATTAAAATGGCCGCCATGCAATTTTTGCTTTATAAGCAACACCGGTATTACCAAAACGGATAATTGGTGTGTGTAATAAGATGTTTTACCTTCTAAAGTAAATATAAATTATATAAACTATCATTATAAATGGGAAATTTCGAAAAATATAATTTGTAAAAAAACGTGCTATAGCCCCTTTAACTGAAAAATCCCAGTCGATATTGCCATCGATGCCATGTTGATGTATGAACTGGGGTAATCTTATCGAAATGTGCTTCCACTAGAAATACCGTTTTAGTTTTCGGACAGTCCCTTTAAGGTTTTAAGTTTTCTCGCTATAAGAACAATCCCGGTCCATATTGCCATCGATGCCATGTTGATGTATGAACGGAGTAAGTAACCGAAATGCGCTTCCATAAAAAATACCTTATTCGAACAGACCATAATCTCTGATTTTACACAAGACATGATAAATAATGTTTGTGAAATCTATGAAGAGACAATATAGGGACCGAATTTTCGAAAACTCCATTTCAAACAATAGTAATTTATCAAAGCTTATACCATTTCAGAATATAAGAACAAAAACAATTGACTACTCAACTCAGCGTAAACAAATATGGAAAAAGAAGAAAACAAGCTTTAAAGGCATATACATAAAATGGAATCAAAATTTTCAACTTTAGATCCTGATGAAAATAACGATTTGTGTTTGAAAAAAGAAAGACTTGAAGAAATAAGAATTGCTAAAATAAAGGGTATCATATTTCGAAGTAAAGCTAAATGGTATGAAGAAGGAGAAAAAAATACTGAATACTTTATGAACATTGAAAAGCGAAATTACAAAAATAAAAACATGAGTGAACTAATAACACAAAACGGTATGCTTACACAAAAAGAAGAAATATTAAAAGAATCATCAGACTTGTATAGTAGATTATATACAAGTAAACATACACGTGATTGGCAGAATGATCTAGATATCTTTTCAAATATAGACGTGAAACTCACAAATGATAAACGGGACTTCTGTGACACTGAACTTACATTTGATGAGTGTGCACGAGCTTTAAAAATATGAATAACCGAAAAAGCCAAGGTTCGGACGGTTTTACGGCAGAATTCTACAAATTCTACAAAGACACAAACAGGTTTTTTTAAAAACAGATTCATAGGGGAAAGTACTAGAATATTATATGACTTAATGCAATATTGTGAAGACAATGCAATACCCGGCCTTTTGATCGCAATTGACTTCGAGAAAGCTTTTGACACGGTTGAGTGGGACTTCATAGATAAGACTCTGGAAGCATTTGCCTTTGGACCTGTATTCAGAAATTGGGTTAAACTTTTCCAAAGGCATAGCTGCAGCTCTGTAATCAATTCTCGTACTTTTTCGAATTTCAAGGCGACCCGGTCGCTCCATATCGTTTTGTTGCATGTGTTGAACTATTAGCTATTGCAATTAAAACAAACCGCAATATCAAGGGAATACGCATAAAAGGCATTGGCTATCTCATGTTTCAATATGCAGATGATACCAATTTCACCCTTGACGGATCAGAAAAGGTATTATCAGAACTTATCTACGTCATTAAAACAATTGCTATTGTCTCTGGTTTAAATCTTAACTGTGACAAAACTATAGCTGTATGGTTTGGCTCAAAGCGGGATTCAAATGACTAACTTTGTCCTCACATACCTCTTCGTTGGTCGAAAGAACCTTTTAAAATTCTTGGAATTACTTTCTCTACTAACTTAAATGAAATGATTGCCTTAAACTTTGAACAACAATTTTCAAAAATCAGAAAGACATTATTTTCTTGGTCAAATAGATCATTAACTCTCAGAGGAAGAATAACAATTATCAAGTTTCAAATTATCCCCCTTTTTACACACCATTTTATGGCGCTACCAAACCGATTGAATGTTATACTCTTCAAGTGTGTTTGGGGAGGGAAACGTGATAAGATTAAACGCAACATGTTGATAAATGAATATGGAAAAGGGGAGCTGAAAATGATAGATGTAATATCTCTCTGTAAGTATATGAAGATCAAGTGGATAAAGAGACTATTCACAGGAAAAGGATAATGGCAGCACTTAGTGTTTCAATCATTATCACCTTTTGGCGATATAGATTTGTTTAATTTCCAAGGAGAAAGACTGAAATTGTATTCCCAAAATATAAAAAATTGCTTCTGGAAAGATGTTTTAACAGATTACTCATGTGTAAATGAAAATGATATTACCACTATAGAAGATTTTATGTCCCTACCAATTTTGAATTTTATTCCTTTTATTGACAAAGGCTTATTTGTTTCTTGGTATAAACATGGAATGAAAACTTTTGGGGACATCATCTCACATTTGGAACACTTAAACAAGAATTTAATCTACAACATACATATCTCCTCTATTTCAGATTTTTAAAATACATACCTAAGCAGTATGTTGATCTAAGTAAGACTACGACTCATTTCGATACACGAGTTAATGGACAATGTACTATTCTTAAACAAATATTGAACTCAACTGACTGTGAATTTGCATATTCCAAGCTATGTAACAACAACGCTGTATCTTTAGATAACCTCCAACAGAAGTGGGAATCCAAACTTAATATCAATCTACCCGAAAACTATCTTTCCGACTGTTTTGCAATGATTAATAGTACTACAATAGAAAATAAGGCAAGACATTTTCAATTCAAACTGATGCATAGAATAATTTCAACAAAATCATTCCTATGTAAAATAGGTATTAAAGACAACCTCTGTACTTTCTGTACTAGAGAAATTGAAACACTTGAGCACTTTTTTTCAGGTGAGAAAACGAAGTATCTTATTTCACAATTAGCAACCTGGTACCGCATCAAGATGGGAACCACCCTCAATATAGATATTTCAAAAATTCTACTGGATGACCCAACGGCAAATGTAGTAATAAATCACATGTTATTGTCACTAAAGAATTTATTAATAAAACAAGATTTGGAATTAAATTTCAACAATCTCATTCATTTCATAAAATACCACTATAATTTGGAAAAATACATTTTTTCAGAAAATGATCTTCAAACAAAATGGTCAAGCCTATTCCATAATGACTGAGTACTTTCTTCTGCACCCTATCGCTATCCACTACTTTCTCCTCTTCATCTATAGTATCTTCAATTTATCATTGGAAATGTTCATGTAATACATTGTAATACTATTTATTTTGTAATAAAAGTTTTTGAACAAAAAGAAGAAGAAATAAAAAAAAGAAAAAAAAGAAGCTTATACCATTTTTTCTTCGCGATTATTCATAACGTCAATATGATAAATTTTATTTTAAAAAAAGAATTTCGATAACTTTGATAATGTTATTCCGATAGTGTATTCTTGCATACAGAGCTGAAGATCAGACAAGACTGAAATGATTGATGTACGATCTACAATGTATTTGATATTCAACAGGAAATGAAGTCCATTATAAATGCTTGCTCATAATCTATCGAACCGTTTAGTAACTGTGATAATTGGTACAAATCTGTTCAATAAAGAAATGTAAACTATTAAATTCGAAAATATGCATTTTGAAATTCCCAGGCATAAGGAGTTAAGTTGTAATTAACCATGGCTATATATTCATGAATATATTGATATAAATGAACGTATGCTCAGTCCGATGTTTTCATGTAATAAAGGTTTATCATGTCTGGTCTTCTCTTATCTCAAGTGATTGTCTCGTATCATACAACCGTAAGAAACTAGAAAATTTTTACCGAATGAACGGTTAACGACAGAGCTGGACCATGTTCAATAAGCGTTTAAAAGTAATGGCTCAATAAGCGATTACTTTTAAACCTCTCTTGAACGCGATTGCTGAATGTAGCAAAGCGAGAAAACCTCGAGGCATCGCACCGTGTCATTCAAGAGAGAATGACCGCAGCATTGAGCGATACATTGAGCGCTCAATGAGCGATTATAAGCGCTCACTGTTATGGAACAGAGCCCGGATTTATTACCAGGAAGTGAAGGTTTTGACATGCGAGAGTGAAACACGTTTTATTGGGAGTCGGTCTTTATAGAGAATAATAGTGAATAAACAGTAACCATCCAAATTTCTCACGAAGAGTTCAATAATTACGATGGTGTATTTGTTTGCCAGTAAAGCAATGATACGTTTAATTCGGATGAGATGTATGTTTATATGCAGAAGCTGTACATTGTTTACAGGCCCATGGCCTTCTGACACTCCGGAAGTAAAATACATTACACGAAATTACACGAAATTACACGAATATGTCTCCTATTCTACAGATTTTAAGGGACAATCCGGCATATACAACTACTGATATTGACAATTTTTCTACACGTACTCCTCTAGCGTGATAAGTCGTTCACTTCCTGGTATGAAATCTTCCCTGTCGTTCACCGTTTCTGCAGTGTGATGAGAATGTGCTGTATATATGTTCCCACGTTTAATTACGTTAGATGCAATACAGTGACGGATGCAGTCAGATTGCTAAAATGAAGAATACGTTGTTTATTTTGAGTTAAATATGGGAAAAGGTAGTTATACCCTGTTGGTTAAACATTTTGTAAGCAGCAGAATACATGTTATATACACATATAAGCGGTAGAATACATGTTATATACACATATAAGCGTATATTCCTTGATATGCACCATCTACGAAACTTTTGGAAATATGTGTATAACTCTCGCTCTCGCTGATATAATAAACAAAAAGTCTTTTAATACACGTACCCGTGTAACAATATCTAAATGTGTTCCCTGATGCTAGAAGGACACATTTACTATTTAAACATAACATTTAAAAATATTGTCATCTACATGTATTCAACATAAGTTGTCTTTGATTTTCATAACTGAGGCGGGTTTTCACATATGGATACATCAATTAGTACGTTTAATCGTTAATAGTAGGCTTAATCGATGATTTCATGAATACAATAATTTCGAAGGACATATTCTTGTTACAACATCAATACTCATTTAAAACGACCAGGTATTGTTGAAGTAAACTTATATCTTATATGAAAGTGGGGACTTCTAAAGAAACTTTCATATTATATTCTCCAATCGCAACTCCTACAAATAAACAAATAGAAAATATTCCAAAATAGACACATACATGCATTTAAAAATCATATTAAAGCAAACAACAAAATATGAAGAACATTTGATAAAATCCCAACGACCGATGTCCACAGTCTATAGCTACAGATAGTACTGTGTTGACATTATGACTAAAATGGGCATATACTCATCACCAGGAAATCGAAAGTAACTTGATACAGGATATGATACTTGAAGTATGAATTAAAGAGCAATGACAGACAACTTAAACTAAGTCAACACAACTATCCAGTTCAAGCCTTTGAAATAATGACAGAGGGCAAACCTAAGTTTCTTCCTTGAACAAAACCGCCCTAAAACGATCTTGCGGACCTTTGAAATGAAACATAGACTTTCTTCCTTATAGTCGACAGCCCTTCCGGTTTGGAATCTTTGATTCAAGTGTATCTCACTCTTCGCACGTTTCGACGATTGCTGGTTTCATCTCGATGTACACAATGGAAAATGCGGGTTTTCTCCTGGTATAAACTACCCTCCCTCGCCTTACATTAAAGTTTTACATTTTCAAACTACCTAAAGTATGTTTGCGCGAGGATAAGCCATTACAGCCAAATATTTACATAGATATGCCTTATGATGCGGGAGAAGAGGCCATGACGTCCGAATATAAACTTAAGGATGCATTAATGATGAGCAAGAAGAAGTCATGATTTCTCCATATTTACATAGAGATGCCTTAAAAATTCGGGAGGAAAATTCATGACAGCCAAATATTTACATACGATATGCCGTATGATGCGCGAAGAGAAACAATGACATCCACAAATATACATAACTTTGCTTTAATGATGCGGGAGAAGAAGCAATGACATCAACACTTAAATAAAGATGCGTTAATGATGCGGGAGGTGAAGCCATGACATATAAATATTGACATAAAGATGCCCTATTGTTGTGTGAGGAGAAACCATGACATCCACATATTTACATAAAGATGCGTTAATGAAGCGTGAGGAGAGGCCATAACATCAACTTAATGATGCGGAAGGAGAGGCCATAACATCCACATAATGATGCGTGAGGAGAGGCCATAACATCCACATAATGATGCGTGAGGAGAGGCCATAACATCCACATAATGATGCGTGAGGAGAGGCCATAACATCCACATAATGATGCGGGAGGAGAAGCCAGGATTTCCACATATAACATAAATATGCCCTATTGATGCGCGAGGAGAGGCCATAACATCCACATCGACACACAAAACAACCACGAGAAAATAACAATTATTGAATACGGATACTGATGCGTATTTAAGGCCGGGATTCCATGTGTTCGGAGTGCGTACTGCGTACTGCGTAGTACGTAATGCGTATTTAACACTTTGCACTAAAATAGTAGTAGTCGATTCCATGAACACGTAATGCGTAATGTGTGGTGCGCAGAGCGTAGTACGTGTTCCCCGGGACACTCACAGGAGTGTCCGAATACGCAATACGCGTCTATACGGATACCAAAAGTGGGGTTTCCCCTGGGGTTTTCCTATCACAGATAGCACTGCACGTGTCGACATGTCTCGCAACTTTATACCTGACTAAATCCTTGAGAACTTGAAAATCCATCTCTTTATGATTCCTCAAGGAAGAATTATAAAGATATCATTAAAACCAGCAACATTTGCTTTTTTCCCCTTAAATGATAATATAAAAAAAATCAAACAATTAGCAAACTGTCTTCTTGAATCTCACGTTCTCTCTGAATACTCTTGTTATTCGACATAGCCATCTCGTGTCCATATACAAAAAAGGTCAAATTAGATAATCACGCTGCAATGTTTATACGTTAGTCACGAACATATGGAAACTGCGAATACGCATCACGACTTACGCAACACGCATCACGTGACACGAATACGAACACATGGAATTCCAGCTTAAGTTTCTTCCTTAAAGTTCATGTACTTTGAGCTAAACATACTCTGCAATTAAGCAACAGGGAATACGCAACAGAAAAGCACATCAGGAAGTAATATTCTGTGCTTGGGTACCATACAAAGTAAACTTCAAACGGCAAATTGATATGATGATGGCGTACCCATATATGGTGTTATTTGTATTGGTTGTATTGCTTTGCACCTATGTGTTTTCTAGTGGCACAACAGGTGAGTCACAGCTACGTTAAAAAATCACATTGATTTCTTTACTCAAACTCTAAAATGCTAAAGTACAACCACGTTTAATTGGTTTGTATGAATCTGAAAATGAACGCGGAAATAATTCATTCCTGATAAATGTCAAATATGTTTCAACTTGTTTGCATTTATTAGTTGATGTTTTGATGAAATATGTCATTAATAATTTATTTCATTTTCATATGATAATTTTTTTTATTTCATTATCATTTAATCATGTTGTTTATCATACTCGTAGTGCATGTATTGAAGTTTGTTATGTTGTGCGTCAACTCCTGATTCAAGTCTATTTGATAGTACTGCAGTTCAGTTATACTATTTTATCTCGCCTATGGAATATACTGCACTATTTTACGGAATATAGTAAACACGTGATACACATCTGCGTCTATGACGTTGTAGCTTTCATCGATCTCGTCATTTTGTGAGAATAGAATGTTAGTGTTGACGTCAGAGGGATTTTTAAGACGAAGACTTATTTGGTTTCATCACACCACGATTCTCTTTCATTTAGAAACAATAATTAACACACTGTTCTACAGCTTTCTGTGCAATTCATCTCTTCCAATTAGCGCCGCTTACCAACTCACAAACTTACAGTGTGATCAGGTCGTCAACAGCTCTTGAACCATTCGTTATAAAGTAGCGTCCAATAAAAAGGCAAGAATGAAAAATCTGAAACAGAAACATACATGAAGTAACATCATGTCTTCAGAAGCCAACTTAACAAACATTATTTTGAAACACTGTTTTTTTTCCAGAAACGTCGCCATTGTTAAATATAGACGTTGATCATGCATACATTTCGTGGTCTTCTAATTACGAACACTTCTAGAACGCCTGTTATTATCTTTTCCTAATTCTGAAATAGAATTTCCTCCCCTAGGCGAGATAATCGAGTAAACTTGGATTTTCTTATACTAACTTATATGCAAAGCATTATGTCCAAAACCGTGTTGAAATGGCATTTTCAGAACCAAATCGGTGTCTGAACTGACATAAACTTTAAAAGTAATATACTACGATTAATGAAAATGTATATACTATATTTGTACAACACATGTGCTAAACTCGATTTGTCTCCAGGAACATTTGGATGGAAGGATCGGTTTAAGTGCGCATGTCGTTATGGGTCATGTGACCCAACTAGCGGAAGTTGTCCAACAGGATGCCGGGAAGAAAGATATGGAAACGGCTGTCAGCTGGGTAACTTTTTCTGCATCATGTAACTATAAAGCTGCGTACCGGAAGTTTGAACGCCTGCTTGTGTATTTCTGTGAAAATATCATGTCATTTTGCATATCTTTGAAGCATCATATCAACGCGGACCGATCATTTTGCATGTTTGCATTATTAGAAGACAGTTAAGTGTTCAATAACACGATCTGTTTTGATATCTCATCGTAAACAGTTGCAGTTTTGGCAGCTCTTTGAAATTATCAGGGTTCAATCTTTTCAAAACTACAGTTTTTATTTTCTGCTGTGAAATATACAGGAAGAGATCAACTAGGTCAAACATGCGTCATATATTTCCTCGTATACTCCATGCATACATTTGTGATGAATTTTTTCTCATTTAGTAGATATGAAAACTTTTATTCGAAAATTAATGAAATTTGATTTTTTTTCTTCAAAATTTGACCCCTTCTGTCTATTTCATCATGCCAATTTTCATAAACATGTACATGTACAAAATACGTGGTGATACAGAATACGTTTGAGATAACTGGACTCATAGATTCAATGTCACTGTATGTGATATACTTTTATTGACGATACAGTTTACATGATATTTCCACTAAGCTAAACATGGAGGTTAACAAACTCTCACTACGCAGCTGCAGATATATAATAAAGATGAGCTGTTCAATTTAATGAGGTGATATGAAAGGAAATGTTATTAGATTAACCCAGTTTATGTATTTATGCTTCTAATGCATGTTTGAAACAAATTGTTAAGGGAGTTAATGTGATGGCATTAACAGAAAAATGCACAAAAACACTTGGGTTTTTCTTTCTTAAAGGTGCATCTATTGTGTTTCATTTTTATTTTGCTTTAATACGTGCCAACACACCATATGTGCTGTTTACAGTACAAATAAATTATCTCAGCCTGCAAATTCATCCCCAATCGCCAAATATATCATAATTCCTAGTTTCCAATTTAAATCGAGTAACATCATTCTGCATGTGTAGAAACCGAAACTGCACGTCCCATTTACATGTACAGTAGTTATATGGCCTATTTAATATTTTCAACCCAAATTTGTCATTCTGTCTGTGTAAATACGTTTCTAAAACTACGTTTGACTAATTGACATGCGCTACTCGAGGTGCATTGACCGGTTTTCTACCAGAAATCGATATGTTTACCTTAACATTGTCGGTATACTGAGTCGCCTTCATCAAAATGGCAATGTTCGCCAACAGTCAGTACTTCTCGATAAAAATACACAATTTATAACGTTCGGCAAATGTGACCCCCAAACATCACAACGAATGTACCTTTAAAATACCCCTTGTATTGCTGCCTTCAGAAGAAGGAAGAAGAGCATTATGGGCGTGGGCGTGGGCGTGGGCGTGGGCGTGGGCGTGGGCGTGGGCGTGGGCGTGGGCGTGGGCGTGGGCGTGGGCGTGGGCGTGAATTTATGGTACTGAACTCAAGTTCAATGTAATCTGTTTGAGAAAACTTTTTATTTCATTGATAAACACGTAATTTGAACTCTCCATATCTAATAGGAGCTGTAGTACTTTTTAGCAAAATTTATTTTTACAAATGTCCCATTTATAATGATAGTTTATGTCATTTAAATTCACTTTTGCGGATAAAAAATCTTATTCCACAAACCAATTATCCGTGGTGGTAATAACGATGTTGTGTATAAAGCAAAAATTGCATGGCTGCCATTTTATTGTGAACATATTTTATTATTTCGAATTACAAAAACGAGTCCCACGACTTTACCGAACCATGTACACTCATTTCTTAACTTTATTTTCAGAAGAGAGAAGGGTGCTTTACTATTGGTGACATTATTTTTACAAATACATTTCATCAATTGATTTGAGCGAAAACACGTGCTACTGCCCCTTTAAACAAATAATGGAACCTTACAGACCGCGGAGCGAGTTTTTAAGGAGTGGAGAGTTGTCCTGACATTTACATAATACGGAGTACTGATCATAAACTATGCCTTGTACCAGAGATACTTGTTAGGTTGCATTAATTTTCACTTTCAGAGAGCAGGTGCATGTACGACATGAGAGGTGTGAACTACACAGGGTCTGTTGATGAAGCCGAGGATGGAAGGAAGTGTCTCCACTGGGCTGATCACAGGATCACTCGCTACCACTTCCTGCACGGAGACAACCCTTCCAACTTCTGCCGCAACCCCAGGAAGTCTGGAGGATACACCCAGCGACCATGGTGCCATGTTGCTACGAATGGAGATGTTGACTACGCCTATTGTAATATAACAAAATGTGGTGAGTGACTTGGGCATTATAGATACTACTGTCCGAAAGAAAGTTGACCCTTAAGAAGAATTGTTTATTTCGCAAGAAAAATCATTTCTCTTCAAACTTTGTTAATTCCGTTACAAAACATAGTAAAAAATCGGTACGGTTATAAGGAAACGTCACACGGGGTCCAAACTCGAAGTGTTTTTTTTATGCTTGGCCACTAAAAAAAAATCACAATTAATCTTTCACACAATATTATAGTGGTTTCTTCGGCTGGAGTTGATATCGAGTATATATGCCTGGGCACGACGACGCATCGACGTTGTCCAACGTCGAATGACGTTAGGGGTGATGTTTTGTCATTCTCTCTGCACTGTAGATAATCTATGTACATTTCTGAGAGTTGTTTGCTGCTGCTTTCTGAACGTGTCTCATCAGTTGCTTTTTTATACTTTTACTGTTATTTTGTGCACGTGTATTTCGTGATTCTCGACTTAAAAGCATGTTTTTTGACAATGTTTATTGTCAATGACTAAAGTGCGTTTTGTCGAATGTTTCGTTTTGTGGGTGACATTAAAATGTAAATGTTTTCATTTTGAATATAGAAAATACTTCATTTTTAATAAAACATGTGTTTATGATTGTCAACTTTCTTGTGGACATCAATATAGATAACAATATAAGAAGAACATTGATCATGGGCAAAGATAATGTAATGTCCTCTGATTGTCCAAGTGTTTTCATTGATGATCAAGTTACCACAAAGATAAAGAACGGATAATTTTAGTTCGCTATTACCCGTTCCAAAATACCAGGGCTGAAAATCGTAGATAATCCCATAACCCGGGATGACTTTGAAAATTGTTATGATTAGTATTCTGTCCCCGAGAGATTACTCCCCTTAGTTCTTCAATTCCAACTTAGGATGGAAGAATTGAGTGGAGTAACCTCTGGGGGAAAGAAAATGATGATTATAATGAATTTTGATTATGTTGAAATGTTTTCAGATTGTCCTGTAGGGTTGTACGGATCCAACTGTCAACTATTTTGCCATTGTCGCAACACATCAGAAGCATGTGATGGTATAACTGGAGATTGCACTTCCGGTTGCGCAGATGGTTGGACTGGCTTGGACTGTCAAAAAAGTAGGATATGTTTCTAATAAAAATACCATTAACTAAACTCGATTCAATACAACATTACTGTCTTGGTCGTATCTGGTATTTATGATTTATACACTGTACGATTTATCCGGAAAACTCACATGTCTTTGTTCTTGATAAATTTAATGTTTTATATTTTGATATTTTATACGATCATAAATATGGATAGTGGGATTTGAACCCGTTAACTCACGCACTTTAGATCAAAGTTCGGTTAGTCTTTTTATTGTGCTATCAAGAAATATTGTAAAGAAAGCAACAACCAAACAATCCTCTCTCTCTGAAAGTCTTGACTACAGCTTCAATGGTCATTTTATAATTTTTCACATGAAATCATTGTGTTTCCGCCCTTGCGTCGTGTCTGATTATCACTGCAAAACACTTGCATTTATATAACAACCTAACATCACAGGATATTGAGGATATTCAATATCTTAATTTATTACTCAACCGTGGTGAGATCACTCATTAGATAACAATGAGTTGGTTACACACATGTGTGATACCACCGCGTGCTGTCGTAACGTCATGATCTGCGCGTGACGTCACAGTCGTTTTTTGTTGACGTCACAATGTTAGCCGCGCGACTGTAATAGCAGGTGACCTAATTGCAAGTGTTATCAAACGGGACCGAGTTTAGTATTTTATTTATTACTCAATGATGTAAATAGCACTGAATTGCAAGAAAATCGTTTTTAGTGACGCTTACTTGCAAATAGTTCATCCGCTATTACAGTCGCGCGGCTAACATTGTGACGTCAACAAAAAACGACTGTGACGTCACGCGCCGTTTATGACGTTACGACAGCAAGCGGTGGTATCACACATGTGTGTAACCAACTCATTGTTATCTAATGAGTGATCTCACCACGGTTGAGTAATAAACAAGTGTACACACTCCTCTGTACCAATAGTCTATTATAGTATGTACATTGTTTACATTAATATCCTCAATTTCATGTGCCTAACATCTGAGGAACTGGATTATGCAATTACGTCTACAGCATACTCCTTTATGTTACTGTCGTTTAACAATTTACCATTATATATTATCAGAATGCGACCGTGGCAAGTTTGGACGTCACTGCAAGCAGACGTGTGACCTTTGCCCTTCAGGGTCATGTGACCCGGAGACAGGGTCATGTGACCCGGAGACAGGTGCATGCGACAGCGAGGAAACACTCCCCTATCCCTCTCCTTTAAATTCTTCAGGTAAGTTTATTTTATCATCGAAAACTGGCTTCCACAGGAGATATCGCTCGTATGAGATCAAGCGATATCTCCAAGGAGATATCGTTTTGACAATCGATTTTGAACAATGCCCTGTTGGCATCAGCTACATGACATCACGAAGAGTTGCATCATTAAGTAATGACATCACAGTGCTATGACGTCATAATCATGATGACGTCCCAATGCTATGACATCACAACACTGGAAGCCAAATGGTAGTTTTGTGTTCAGATATGTTCATATTTCATTAAAACTAATGAAGAATGATTTTGGATGATAAATAGAATCTCATCCCCGTGTCTTCTAATATCAAATATATCAACACTCGTTAATAAAAGTCAAAATATCCTCGACAAGCCTCGGGTAGTTGTAACCTTTATCAACTCATGTTGATATATTTGATATCAGAAGACACTTGGATGTAATTCTCTAATTATTTCTTAAACTATAAACGATCAAATGGTGGATCCTTCATTGCATAATAACTTTGGTCAATCAGACTGTACCTTGAATAAAAGGTCACCTCGACCGATCAGCTCCAGAGATCCATTGAGTATTTTTCATAATATTTTATTTGGCTATATTACGTACTGAAAGATCATATATGCTGTTTTAAGTTCAACTAATTTCACTTGACTTACTTCATACCATATCGTCAATCATGATTACCTGTGTCCGATAAAAATCAAAGTGCAGAAACAGAAATTACAAGTCCCATATTTATGCACAGTAGTTATGTGACCCATTAAACATTACCAACCCACATGTCGTTTTGCTTGTTATTTGTAAGTTTCTAAAATTACATTTAACCAATTGACGAGCCTCATTGTCCGGTTTTCGATCACAAATTGCGATGTTCACCTTTATATTGTCACTATACTGAATGAACTAGCATTAACTTGATAAATGTCGGCAACAGGCAGTAATATTTCTATTAAATAAGATATAAAACGTTTGACAATGGAGTTTTAACCATTGTACCTATGTCTGATCATTGATGGATTTCTATGTTTAAATCTGGTAAAAATGACACATGATAAACAACACATGTAGTGAAACATAATTAATAACTTACATAGCATATAGCCACATGCACAGGGGCGTGTATCACTTACAAACAGCGTTTAAAAGACATATGCCTATAAAGACCCTACCCTATTACTATATAAAAGGAAAGGGATGTAACGACGAAACCACCCCATGCTCATTCAAAGTCATATTTAGCATCAACATTTTTTTTACGGCACAGTCGATGACTACGATACGAAAGCTAAATGATATCCAAACAAAATGAGTCACAATTGGATCATAATTCCAAAAGCTATGCGACAAAACAGTCCGTATATCGGTACCTCAATATTTTCAAGCCAATTTCGACGCTCACGAACATTTTCTAAAACTCACCTTTTAAAATCGTTTATTTATTCCAGCAATGTTGACAGCACCCATGAATCGGCAGATTTGAACCGTAGAGTGAAACTACAGAACTAAAAACATATTACAACACCTACATATCATTTCTCCGACTGTACTACGGCATTTTGTCTCAAATCATCGCCAATGCAGTCGCGATGCAGATATTGTCAGCCATTAATGACCTTGACATTCAGTTGACCCGCAGTGTTCCATATCCAGGTTACAGGGCCTCTAGCAAAAGCGAAGACCCTAGACCCTAGACCCATAGAAAGAGTTCTCTTCATTGTTCATGAAAATGGTAAAACCGTAAGTTAATGAAACGAGTGTACACATGTGAAAGACGTTTCAATGGTCACTAAAGAAATCAGGAAAGGCGGAACTTCGAATCGGCGACAGGGTCGCTGCAAACGAGCTAAGAAAACGCTTCGAACTGCAGAACGCTGAATAACAGGATTTGAGAATGAGTCTTGATTAGCGGTTTTATTCTTCTGCGAGATATGCCCTTCAGGGATTTATTTGTAGAAGTTGGAATGACAATCAACAAATTTAATATTTATTATATTTATTTAATATATATTTTAGCATGTGATATACCAAAAGGCTCCACGTTATAGTTATCGTTGATACGTTAAAGGGGCAGTAGCACGTTTTTTGCAAAATTTATTTTTTCGAATTTCCAATTTATAATGATTGTTTATGTCATTTAAAGTAACTTTAGATGGTAAAACATCTTAATACACAAACCAATTATTTGTAGTGGTAAAAACTATGGTGCGTATAAAGCAAAAATTGCATGGCGGCCATTTTATTGTGAACACAATTTATTATTTTGTATAACAAAAACGATGATCATGGCTTTACCGAAACATGTACACTCATTTTGAACTTTATTTTTCGAAGAGAGAAGGATGTTTTACTATTGGTGAAATTATTTTTTAAATACATTTCATCAACTTATTTGAGCGAAAAAACGTGCTACTGCCCCTTTACTCATCTATGTATTATAAAATTATCTTCATTTCGACTATTCTACATCACTACATCACATACAAGGAGAGACTCAATTATTAGCAAAATAATGACAAGAATGTGTCATACATCCGAAATAAAATATTTTCAGCTCTTGACCAAATGTCAACTGAGGCAACGAAAGTTCCAACTGCAGAGACAGTTACCATAGCAACAAGCGTGTCTGGAGCAGCTGTGCTGACGCTGCTCGTTGGAAGGTAACAGGCTGTATTGCATCCCAAAAGGTCGTTACCCTACATTGAAAATTGAAAAGTTCCTTACCAACAGCGTTCGTTACCCTACTTTAAAATTGCTGTACTGCATCCAAAAAGTTCGTTACCCTACTTTCAATTGAAGCGGAGCATTCAAGAAGGACACGTGTGGTATGTTATATTCCCTTCTTGAATGCACCCCATCTATTGCTATATAAAATCACGTTAATTGGATTTATTTGAGTATCCATGCATTGCAGTTCTTCCACCGAACCGCAAGAATAATCTCATATCAATATCGCACTTCACTTTTATATTATGTTAATAAACATTTTAGGAAAGGTCAGAAATGTTCTTTTTCTTTTATATCTGATGCCTTTTTGTACATATATTTAATTTAATTATTTTAATTATTGTAGTAATGTATTTAAGAATGCTTTTTAATTATTGTAGTAGTTTATTTAATTGTCACATCTTATCTTATATCTTGTATAATATCATAGTAGTTTTATAGCATGTATATAGTCTCTCATAACCCTTCTTTACAGGGTGGCCCTTCATTGTTTTAATGTACTATTTCATGATTGTATTTTACAGAAATGTTGAGGTGAGACTCAAATAAAGAATATGTTATTCCTCATAGTATGACGTTAGTTTAAAGCCTTTATTGTATTACCCTGCAATTTGGTAAGGTGAAATAGAAAATACGTGTCAAATACAAATATCATTTACTATTATATTTCAATATGATTGTCATACGAACGGAATGCGAGTTTCCAATATAATTTCAATAATTGAGGATCAGGGGAATACATAAATGTTTAACTGTTGGTTCGCTAAACATTTGACAGAGCATGCAAAAGTTTACGAAATTTTGATAATTAAATCGAAGATGATGTACAATGGACCTAAATATACATATACGTATACCAACCTATCTTTTTTCACATATAAAGAAGGTAAGACACTGTTCGCCATCTTGGATTCTGCCGTGGGACTGGAAATGGAAACTAGTCTTCAAATATTGCAAATCGGATTTGAGTCAGGAAACCAGTTAAACCATTCCCGATCCTATGGCAGGATCCAAGATGGCGGACAGTATCTTACCTTCTTTATATGTTATAGATAGATAGAGGTATATAGGTATACGTTTAGGTATAATCAGGGTCTTGCGCCTATGTGTTAAACGACGTTTTATTCTGCCCTTCAGTATCGTGTACTGTATGTGTAAACGGAGGAGAAGCTGCATGCCCGAAAGAAACATCGAGAGAGTGGAACCTGCAGGCGTGAATCAACAAGCAAATACTATAACGTAAGTAGCTTTAGCTTTCAATCAAGTTAACACTAACATGGGCATCAAGGGCACCTGTTTAGATATGGTGGTGGTGGTTGGGGCCTTACTCTGAGACTATGGGTACGAATCGAGACCCGAATATGTATAGAAATATACCTGCCAAACTATATAATATAATATAACAACAAGGAGGGACACGGTCTGCCATCTTTGTTCATCACATGTGCCCGGAAAAGAAAACGTGACCAGTCTTTCAACCTCACGTACTTTAACCAGGAAACCAGTTTAACCATTTCGGACACACGTGTGGATACAATTAGACACAATACTCTTGTTTCTACAAAACAATACCAAATTTAGAAATTTCGTTAAATGCTGGTAATTTTTATCCGCCCTCTTTAAATCAAGGAAGTTATAATTAGCGGATAGTAAAGTTTATGGAACTGTATTTCGTACTAAAACAGGTCCAGTCGAGAAACAAGATGGCGAATGTCAAACCTTTTTTTATATGTTACACAGTGTACTGTCATTTAATCATCGTATATATTATGTCGAGATTTACGGTCTCCTAATATGTTTTTCAGCGTGACGGATGGTACCGACATTAACCAGAGAGACACAACTTGCCAGAAACGTGAACGGCGGAAGAAACTACGGTCTCAGACACTCCCCAATTCGCCCCCGACTGAATCTTTCTTCCAACCATCTTCATTGTTCCGCTCTTCACAGGATCTACCAAGAGCGTTCAGCACTATAGGTAGCTTCGACATATTTGGCATTGCCTGTGATGAACCAGGGACATCACAAAATGAAGAATGCCATGGTGCAATCAGGAATTTGAATGACGTCAAATACGGCACGGATGAAAATGGACGACGGAATGCAGATTGTTCAAGGCGAAGCAAAGTTTTATTAGCTGAAGAAGGACTCGGAACATTGCAATCTGACTGTTATGGTGCAATCAGGAATTTTACTGACGTCAAAGACGGCACTGATGAAAATGGACGACGGAATGAAGATGGTTCAAGGCGAAGCAAACTTTCAATAGCTGAAGAAGGAATTGGAACATTGCAATCTGACTGCTATGGTACAATCAGGAGTGATGTCAAAAACAACAAACTCGACATCATTACAAGAATTAAAGAAGACAGTGCAGAGCAACATAACCTTGAAACAGTTGCAGAAATAGAATCACATGCGGTCAGTATGTTGCACGAACCTGAATGTAAAATTGGTGTAACTATAGGCACTGATGACACTGATTGTTCTAGTCCTGTCATAACAAGAGGAGGAGGAGAGGGGTCAAAACGTGTACGAATCACGGAGTATCTTGATAAATCATTTTGGACTTAACTTTATACCCAGTGTCATTGTGTGTTGTTTTATGATGATATATTCAATATCGTTTTCTCATGATATGTGCTGACACCCGTCCCAGGTGATAATCAGATGAACAACTTCCTGTACTGTACCCATGAGGCAAAGCAGTCATTTGTTGGACGTTTAAGTATGTTCTTTATATATCCTATTCACGAACCATTTGGGAGACATTCAGGAAGTTTTTATAGAGAGAAGAGTAATATATTTGCAAAGTAGTCATTTGTTGTACGTTTAAGCATGCTCTTTATGTATCTTATTAATAAACAATTTGGAAGGCGTTTTACAATGTGTTGTATAGAGAAGAGAAAAATATTTATGGAAGATCAAATTCGTTATTTTACAATGGCGACAATCCGGTATAGAAAGTAACACCGTTATCAAGCATCATCAAAATGCGCCATTGGTAAATAAATAATTTGATCATCAATAAATATTCTTGTCTTTTCATTCATGATCTGCTGATATTGCCAGCAAAATAATAAGTATTGTTTTAACATGTTACGTCGTTCCAATTAATTCATGGCTCATTATACCCCACTTCCGGTCTCGTTGCTATGGTTTCTTTTGTTACAAGTGTAGGTGTATTAGCCGATACGCCTACACTTTTTCTGATATACCTTTACTTTTTCTGATATACCTACACTTTTCTAATATACCTAAAATGTACACTTTTTAACAACTGAGAAACAATGTAGTCAATTTTCTTAATTTCCAAATTGTAAGTGATGATACTTTATAAAGTGAACATACATGTATTAAGGAACCTGGGATCGAACCCGTGTCCTGTTGTTTTCTTGCCGAACGACCTAACCATAACACCACGCATCCTCGGTTACCCATGGTTTTATATATGTTCCGTTACTCTCCACTATATCACCCATGGGAAACTCTGTCAGCGAAATCTGTACTAAAATTACCCTCGTAAGGGCCCCACGGGGAAAAGTGTAGGGTATCATTCGATACACTCGGAAAAGTATGGGTATATCTCTCACATATACCTGCAATTCCCACAGCTTCTAGCAATCACCTACTTGCCGTCAGGGTATCTACATATATTTTCAAAACGTTTGGCTTCATGTACGTCATTTGAGAACCGTACTTAATATTCACTATTATTTAAATTAAAGTCATTGAAACATCAAGACAATTCCGCTGTTAGTTAGTTTCATTACATAGCTGAATTACGAAAATTGATGTTTGTGTAAATGTTTATCTTTCAATGTATGTGCAGACTTTTTTTTGTAAATTCCGAACACAAGCAAATCACAAATCACGAAACGTAACATGGCACCTGGAAACTGGTTTCTGGTCGAGTCAACTAATCATTATAGCAAGAAAACTAGATGACACCATAGGAACATTCTCATGACCAATTGATTTTTTTGCATCAAAATGCTCTCAACTGGGTTGCAAACTGGTTAAAACGTATAGACAATTCATTGTATTTTTTTTGTAAAGTGGCGATATTTACATTGGTCATACGATATGTTGTATTTACTTAGAAATAGAAGACGAGTTAGCTTGCTTTATCGTAGAATAAAACATAACAGGGAGCATAACACATGAAGGGCGCAGTCATGAGTGTTTTATGATCTCTGCTTTGTTTTATTCTACGATATAAAGCACGACAACGAGTCCGTTATTGACACCGTTCCTCCGACAAGGACAACGTCAATCATACCCCAACGAACAGTGAAAATTAAACTTAAACGGACAGTAGCACGTTTTTTTTCAATTTTATTTGGTCAAATTTCACATTTATAATGATAGTTATGTCAATTATATTTACTTTAGAGGGTAAAACATTGTATTACACAAGCCAATTATCTGTAGTGGTATTAACAGTGTTGCGTATAAAGCAAACAATGCATGGCGGCCATTTTATTACGTTTTATTATTTCGAATGACAAAAACGATTCCCATGGCTTTACGGAACCATGTACACTCATTTTTTTTATCTTGATTGTCTGAAGAGAGAAGGGTGATTTACTAATGGTGACATTATTTTTCAAATGCATTTCATCGACTTTTTTTTAGCGAAAAAACGTGCTACTGCCCCTTTAAAGTGTTTTATTGTATTTGTGGTTTGATGCAGGATTGTTCCAGTACGTATGTGAAATAATTACCGACCTCGACCTCAGGTCTAAGTCACCACTTCCTAAGCACATGATCATGATTCACGCGCACAAGGGTTCATCCATCCTGCTTCACTTATATACCCTGGGTGCAAAACCCACACCAACCTTCGCTCTATAGACGCGCTTAAAAGGCGGGTTGGCAATATCGAGATGAATCATAGCGGAAATTATACAGATTTCCGAAAAGAATAATAAAAAAGATTACCGCATCTACGTTATAACATGGGATATTTGGGGTAACACTACCTTCAATAGCACAAATTCTTGTACTTTTTCGGGCCGAGTCCCGTGCGGGATTCGAACCCAAGCCCTCAGAGTTAGGCAACTATCGCCAGCATTGACTGTACCAACAGCTTACCTCACGACCATTTCGCCTCGACAAAAATCGAGGTCCAACAATCGATAGTTAAGCTAATTTTACATTCAATACCCCTCTGATACACGTAAATTAGGCTGAATGCATTAGAAATACTTGCCATTGAAGGTAGTGTTATCCCAAATATAACCATGTTATATTTCCTCACTATCTAAATGGCAAGTATTTCTAACGCATCTACGTTGATGAACACAAATGTGATTTCAGGATAAGATGTGCATGATCTGTTGTAGTAAAATCAACCGGATAGCTAACTTGGACTCGGAGAGCGACAGCAAACGTTAACTGGAGTGTAAAAGATTCTCTGTGGCTAACATTTTTATCGCAAACCTAGCAATAAACTGATTTGATTGGCTGGATCAGAGGTCAGAGGGCGAAGGTTTATTTGGGGTTTGCACCCAGGATATGTATGTGGAGCGCAGGCAGGATGGGGTTCATCTCGCTTGATCAACTCGGTGTCAGTCGGTCGAGTCGAACGATCTAGGATTGTGGACATTGAATGATTAAACTCCTCGCCGTATTCTTATCTAGGTAGGAAGACAATACTTCCTTTAACATTTTATTTCAAAGTTATGATCAGCTAAACAAACAATTAACTATTAACATGACCTAATTATTCTAAAGACCAGTATTGTTGCCAACACAGTTTATTGTTTAACCCAATATCCATTAATGCAAGACTATATCGTTATTTTAGTATCGTTCGCTAAATACTTAACCCCGTAAGCCCGGAATGGCTTGATTTGATGGCTTTGAAAAGTTTCCATAATACTCTGTTTACTCATTTTCGGAAGGTTTTCAGGAAACTATGAATGGACAGGCCTTTTCCACTCGCTTCCAGAACAGACTTCACCTTTCGAGTCTCAGTCGGGAGAGGCGCATCTTGTCCACTCCCTTCCAGAACAGACTTCACTTTTCGAGTCTCAGTCGGGAGAGGCGCATCTTGTCCACTCGCTTCCAGAACAGACTTCATCTTTCGAGTCTCAGTCGGGAGAGGCGCATCTTGTCCACTCGCTTCCAGAACAGACTTCACCTTTCGAGTCTCAGTCGGGAGAGGCGCATCTTGTCCACTCCCTTCCAGAACAGACTTCACCTTTCGAGTCTCAGTCGGGAGAGGCGCATCTTGTCCACTCGCTTCCAGAACTGACTTCACTTTTCGAGTCTCAGTCGGGAGAGACGCATCTTGTCCACTCGCTTCCAGAACAGACTTCACCTTTCGAGTCTCAGTCAGGAGAGGCGCATCTTGTCTACGCGCTTCCAGAACATATAGAGATTCAACTGAGGACACGCTATGTCCACTTTGTCCGCTCGTTTCCGTAAGAGGGGGGCCATGACCTTGCTGTAAATACTTCCCATGGCCCGTCATAGTTACATAATTAGACTCCTTTCTTGCCTTGGAAGAACCGCTTTTTCGGATTACACGAGAGTCTGAATCGACACAAGCATCCATCACCTTGCGGCTTTTAAAAAGAAGGAACTCACTTCCTCTGTCCATGGAAGATGTGGCACTGGACATAGGGCAGACATCCTCTGTGAGGGTCCAGGACCAGCTGTCTGCCATGTGTCCCGACTCCGCTCTGGTGCTACTGGATCGGTTTGACTCATTGTCAGATGACATATTGACGTAGCGACTTTCAGGATCGCCTCTCCCACCTCTACATGGCGTGATGCTAGCGTCGAGGAAGGTCAAGGCAAGCGTCTCGCTTGTTCTTCGTGATCCACATTCTGCTTCGGTGGTTCTGATGGAGGATAGGGTTGAGCTGCAATCAGAGGTCATCTCTATGTAATTACCCGATGAGTCTTCACGGCCTCCGACCAACCGGAAAGACGAAGATCGCTCAGACAGGAAGCGAGGTTTCCTGTTGGCAGGCCGTATCTCCTGAGCACTGCTTATACGAGGTCTGGATGCATGGCAGCTTGAGGACATTCTTACATACATGGTGTCTTCTGTGAGGGGCAGGATAGTTCTCCCACCTACCTTTCCAATCTGTGAATTCATAATCGTTTCTCCGTTAGATCCTCCAGTTGCATCGATCGTAGGGCTACTTTCTTGCAACACGGTTTGCTGTGATGACCGGAGAGGAGTTGTTTCTTCTTCTCTGATGTAAACCTTTGATTCCGTGTCAGTGTGTGTTTGAGTTTCTTCTCCAGAAGCTTCTCGTTCATCCTCTGATGAGGACAGAGAGATAATGGAAGCATTTTGAAATGGAGCTTCTCCAGGTTTATTTTCATGAACTTCGCACTTGACGACCTGACTGTGCCCAAGGAGTTCTTGATCGCTGCTGCTCCACTGTTGTAAAACGGGAACTGTCCGATAGTCTGCAGTCCATGGCTCGTAGATGAGGTTGTTGACTACATCATACCCGGACCACACACCAGTGCCGCGCAGAACCTTAACCATATCCCGGTGTGTTCTTGAACAGGCCTCTTGTCGGGGAGGGAAAGGCGGCAGCTGGTCTTCAACTTCTCTGCTTTTCGGCGAGGAGTTCTTAAGAAATGACCAATTCTGAAAATAGCTGTGAAAATAATAATAAGTTTATTCAAATGTGTTTACTCTTTTGTTTAAATAGAACGATGCATGTTTGGTTTTAATAACCTGTTAACCTGTTACTTTACATTGTTCGCAAAACTTTGGATATTACAATGTCTTACATAAGTTAAAGACTCTATCACACATTTTTAATAAATATATACACATGGCTACTTGACCCACCCGTAGCTGATCAGTAAATCAAAGCAGAGGGTGGCTATATAGATGAGCCCCAGGACTAATATGGCGGCGGTCATGGCTAGCAGGGGAGATAAATCTTCTTCCTCAGTCATGGCTGCCACATAAAAAAAGTTAATTTTTAATGCATCATGATGAAAGTACAAAAATGCATTCAAACATATATTCTTAGTGTCTTTTCTGCAAAAAGTATGAGCAATATGACAATAATCAACTAGATATGTGTTTCAATAAGACTGCAAGATTGTTACATTGTTATACATTTTGTATTGACAATATTGGATCAGTATGAAGCGGTATTTGCATATTAATTACCCTCTAAAGTAAATATAAAAAAACGTGCTACAGCGCCTTTAATGGGTTCATTGCTGTTAACTATCATCCCGTACAAGTTCTAAAACTGTTCTGGTCGAATGACAAGCACAATTTCTCCCTTGTCGCAGTTCTCGTGATTGTCTAGGTTCGGTAGCAGTGCCCATTACTTCTTCCTTACTATTTTAAAGGGGCAGTAGCACGTTTTTTCATTCAAATAGGGCGATGAAATGAATTTGAAAAATAATGTCACCAATAAACACCCTTCTCTATTTGGAAAATCAAATTGACAAATGAACGACGTGGTTCAGGAAAAGCCATGGAAATCGTTTTTGTAATTCGATATGATAAGCTGTGTTCACATTAAAATGGTCGTCCTGCAAGTTTTGCTTTGTACGCAACACCGTTATTACCAGAACGGAAAATTGGTTTGTGTAAAAGATGTTTTATACTCTAAAGTAAATATAAATTAATAAAATATAAAATAATAAAACAAATGAGAGACCGTTCCTTTATTTAGGACTTACGTTCCGGTGTTATTTCCAGCTTTTTACACATAAATTGTCAATCAGTGTTGAAGACTCGGCAGGATCTGACCTATGATGATAAACGTATTGTACCCAATGAGTTCCTGTTCGCGACTCTAGCTAACATCCGGGAAGTTTGTAGGTGTTACAACCAATTGTAGACCATTCTTAGGTTAACGCAGTAATACCATCAATTGTAAGGATTTTGTGGAACGACTCCCTGAATTGGCAGTTTTCAGCTTTATTGACCTAACAATGACTTTGATATCCTTACAGGCGATGGTATGACATGCCTGAATCCTTATTAATGAATTCTGAACAAGAAGTTTAATTGCATTATAAATTCATGCGGCATTCGGCCGATTTAAAGACACGAACGATGACATGATGACAAGAGAGTTTGCCACTCACCAAACACGGTTGTTGCCTTGCGTAGGAAGATGGTTATAATAAAGTAATCGTTGTACTTGCTCCGTGGATATCTCGTTTTAGATACAGCAAGTTCAATTAAAACCCAACGATCTAGTAATGCAGATGAAATAGAAAGTGTTCAAACAACAGGCGACGAGGAAATTGTAACCTTAATTCTAACAGGAAATCAATCATGTGTGACTCACAGTGACATTCATGGATAATTCATAATTCAGAGGTTCATGTTTGCATGTTGGGTCTGGGTCAGATGCCGGGTGTCCGTCGTCCTTTTCGCATTTTCGAATCTTTCAAAACACTTGCAACCCTGAACTGCGATTGTGTAGACATGTTGGGATTTGTACCTTTGGTCTAGACACATGCCCAAGAGATATTTTTTTACTGGAATTTTTTTTCTTCATATCAAAGTTCATTCTTTTCAACAGAGGTTACTTCCTTAATATGTTCGATCCTAAGGTGCAATGGGAAGAGAATGATAAAGTTTCAGTCAATAAAATTTCGTATACATTTAGGCTTTAAACTAGACTCAGAAGCTCAGTTTTACTTAAATTGCAGAGTTTATATCATTTTTGATTAAAAAGGATTTAATCATGCGAGGCAAGATGAACTACATAATACATCATTCTATTTTGTGATACGTTTGGTATACCGTATTCGACGTGGCAATTCGCGCTTAAAAATAGAATCAACATAATTCAGATATCGACTAAGTTCATGGGTTTATCACATTGGAGAAAGGTTAAACTTATTTTGAGTTAAAAACGTGGTAGGGGCGCTAATTATAAGATAAATAGTTGCGTTTGTAAAATTTCCGGGATTCATTGCTATTCAACACCCGCAAATTTAGTTTAAAACCGACGGCGTTAGGTGATTCGCCCCAAGTAATTTGCGGGTATTCATTGTCATTCAACATAGGCAAATCAACCAGGATACACCGAAATCATGTTACAATTACGTTGTATACGGTATACATTGTAGGTTATCATACGTTACCCTCTAATATCTATTATCATTGTTCATGCCATCAACGTCAATTGACAAGTTGTGACGTCAAACTCAACTTTTTTAAGTGAGAACAGTTCGTTTAAGGATCATCGTTCACAAGGCATGTTGCAACAGCGGTGACATTGTCATCAACATGTTTGATTTTGATTAAATGTCAACGTTTAAGAGAGGCAGTTCTGTCGCTGATTGTCAGCCATCTTTTGCAAAACGTAAAATGAAAAACACTGTATTTTCACTGATTTTATTTTTTCAAAATGATAAAACAAATGCGTTGTAGCATTATGTATCATTCAACTAATCAACAATGTCTTGTTGTGTCTTAGCAAAGCTTTCAACACTCGTAGCGCCGATGAATGGCTTCACTTATTTTTGTATTTATTCTTATAAGAATGTACGTTCACCTGTATTACATTTTGTAATATAAAGTCAGAAAAACATTACCCTTAGTGAAGTATTTAAGTATTGTCTAATCTGTTGTTCTTAAACGACCACTGAGCTGCGGCTTCAGTTTGACACGTAAACATGTAAAAACATGTTTTCTGTTCGTGCGAGACTATGCTTATTGTACATTCAGTACCCCTCTGATAGACATAAAGTGACACCGCACAATGTAGTTTATGAGAATGTCTCCTCCACAGGGGCGTGCATCGCTTAGAAACAGCGTTTGAAAGACATATACCTACATGTATATAGATCCTACCCTATTACTAGGAAAGGGATGTGACGACGAAACCACCCCATGATCATTCAAAATCTCCCTCAGAAGGGTCGGGAGACATACTGTTTTTGGTTGAGTTTCTTCGGCGTCCCAATTGTTTCCGGAGCACAGCTCTAAAACTACTTGACCAATCTTCACCAAATTTGGTAGACAGCCTCCCCATATCGTATAGATGTGCCCTTTGGGGATTTGAACTTTTTAAAGAAAAGTCAGTTTTCACGACAACAATTTGGACTGTGTCTTTAAGAAGGGTAATAACAGAACTTGAATTGGAGGAAGGGGAAGACATTTGTTCTCACGAGTAAAAACCCTTTCTAGATAAAATTACCAACAATCAATCTCATTGAAATATATATACTTATTTTATCAGATGTTTCAACCGAAATACGTGGAGAAATCATACTAATTAGTAAAATTGTATTTCAATCTAAATATAAATTATGTCTATTATTTTCAAGCGCAAAGCATTGTGGTCTACCCGGGCATTGTAAACAAACAAACGAAAATGAAACAATTAAAGTTTATGACTACTCAAGGAAATGGAAATAGTTTTTGGCGTTTATTTACTTGTCATTTGGTTCAACCATGTAGTTCCTACAGACACTGAAGTATCTGTTTTCCTAAATTAGGTATTTCGTTTGAATTGTACAGTCAATGATAATATATATCTATATGTGTGTCATCGTTTTCTGGCATAATCACAATAAAAATAGAATTTAATTATTTTATTTAGGTAAATGTCGAAAACTGTAAAACACGTTCATATAACAATCATCACATTTAACAAAGTGCAACGAGTTACCTGCAGAACGAAGATAGTCGAGAAGATTCACGTTCACGTAGGTTGTTATGGCAACTGTGCAATTGACACGCATGTATGCCTCGGAAACCAATGGTGTTACGTCACAAATTAATCAATTTGCAAAAAAGTAAAATGCGTAAAATGACCATTCTCTTCCTTTAGAGGTTACTCCCTTCAGATTTCCGATCCAAACCTCTGTTCTACATGGCCTGACTCCGAGGGCAGAAATGCAGTGTCATGATTGGTTGCAACTGAATCTTTTCCGTTTAATGTGTTTTCCTCGAAATAAGATATTTGATTTTGTGAAAACAATTGATAATAAACATGTAAATTATTAAAGAAGACTAAATCATAGACAAATACCATATCATCTGTCATATTTACATCAGACAAATTCGAAGGTCATATGCTCATTAGCAAGACCCTTAAGTGTCAAATGCCTTGATCTTTCAAGTCACTCGGTACGCGGTCGACATGGCCGCTGAAAGACGAGTTTTCATTGGTTAAGAAGCAGGGATACATTATGAGGTTCCCCTTTTCCCCACTAGGGGATTTTGCTGCAGCCTTGAAATTCCGGCCATGTAGGACAGAGGTTAGGGCCGAAAATCTGAAGGGAGTAACCTATGTGGGATTAGAATATAAACTGGCATGACACTAAGTGACTCGCGCTAATTAAGATGGTAGGTCATTTTGAAACAAACTTTTATCGGATTGTCGTGTTATGAAATTGTTTTATCACATATCATGTAGAGAATGAACGATTTCATTAGCTATTGATATCGCAAATATCTTTTGAATTTTTGTTTAATTCAAACACTAACTAAACTAAATAGCTCTTTCAATAGTGACTTGCTTGATTCGAACCCACACCCTCAGGGTCAGGCACCAAACGCCAGCTGGTTGGAAACGAAACCACTAAACAAGTTCCATTTCCAGGTATAGACCTGTTAGCTAAGTAGATGGTAGTACTTTACAATTTTCATCTACTTTATTTATGTTATTCTTTACTTCAAAACAATACAAGTCAAGACAAGATATTGACAAGGCAACTATTTTAGTCAATGCATATGACTCATAAACAATCAAGGCATTTATAATTACATTTTTACATTTTTACGAAGTAAATGTCAAGAGTACACCGTGTATCTCATTTTTAAAATATATCATTCCTGATATTGACATCTTATATAAACAAGTACAAATTCTAATTGCAAAAATCAAAGCCATAATTCACAAACAGTAGTAATTCAATGCTGAAACAAATAATATATACATAAAGCTTATATCAATGTTATGTTGGCTTGTATATACACTCAGCCTTCTTCAAGTATACGTTTCTTATTACTCAACAAGAGGCGAAAAGGAGAATCTGATAAACGAACATAATGTTAAAGGGGCAGAAGCACGTTTTTTCGCTCAAATAAGTTGATGAAATGTATTTGAAAAATAAATTAACCAATAGTAAAACATCCTTATCTCTTCGGAAAATAAAGTTTAAAATGAGTGTACATGTTTCGGTAAAGCCATGGGAATCGTTTTTTGTAACAAAAAATAATAAATTGTGTTCACAATAAAATGGCCGCCATGCAATTTTGGCTTTATACGCAACACTGTTATTACCACTACGGATACTTGGTTTGTGTTATACGATTTTTTACCTTCTAAAGTAAATATAAATGACATAAACTATCATTATAAAGGAGAAATTTGAAAAATTAAAATTTGCAAAAAACGTGCTACAGCGCCTTTAAATCAAATTGCATGTAGTTATTCAAGATTGCGGGTCACTAGTTGCCGCTACAGCAGTGATGTATTGTTCGTTGTATTCGCTCGATGATGCTGGTTGTTGGCCACCACTGGAAGTACCCATCTTTCTTGCTTTTCTACTTATGTTCATTGGAGGAGAATCTTGATCATCTGACGACTGGTAGATAGGATTGACGAATTCTTCCTCAACGGGACCGAAATCTAATTTTCTTAAATTAGCTCTGCTTGATAAAATAACATCTTGATTTACGGCCATTGCTTCCTGACGTACGAGTTTCTTGTGTGAGTATTTATTTGCTGTTCGTCCATCGATATTCGGGCTGTTCTTTGAGAGCGCTGTTGGCAAACTACCAGCAACATCTCTCGTTGCATAGAACAGATGTGGAGGAGGTTGTGGCGGCGGGGAGGTGGGTTTGACGGCCCTCGTGGAACCTTTGCGAGAAGAGGGTCTGGAAGAGGGAAGTGGTGCACAGGCGGCGTTTTCGTATTCGTCAGAAGTTGTCCCTGAGTGCGGTTTGGGGGTACGACGAGGAGGGGGTGATATAGGTAACGGAGGTTTAGAAGAACCAAGAGATGGGGACTTCAGAACAGGTGGGGCAGGGGGAGGAGCGTTAGGGGGAGGAGACCTCAGGGGTTTAGTAGGTTTACGTTTCGGTTTCCGAGGAGGGTGTGGCTCTAGGGAAATGTCATTAGGGCGGCCTTGTCTTCCTCCTGTTTCCTCGACAGACTCCTCTTGTACACTTGCCATGCCGATGGGAGCGGTGTCTGTATATCTTCCCGCTCTTGGTTTTGGAGATCCATTTCCAAAATTTGGTTTACGTGTGCTGTTCTTGTATCTTGTATCCCGAGGGAGGGAAGCAGGCAATGGTGGGGGCTTGGAATCAGAAGAATACTCACTGGCACCACGTTTCCGTAGTAATAGAGGCGATGGCTTGAAGGGATATCCGGGATTATCATCAAGACTTTTAGATTTGATACCCATAGATTTAGGATTCTTGCGTGGAGGTTTTGGTGGTGTTTCGGGAAGCTGTGGTGGTTCTTGTGGGCGTTTTGGTGGTGTCTCTGCTGATTTTGTCGGTGTTTCCGAATCTCTTGCTCCTTTGTTCTTAGAAGAAACCAAACTTACATTTTCCTCAACACCTAAGTTTAAATCGTCTTTTTCACAAAGAAGATTGGTTGCAACAGCGCATTCGGACAATACACCAAGATTTCCCAGATCCTGTTTGCAATCATCTTCCTCTTTATAGGATTTTTCATTCGTGTCCTCTTGTTTGCATTCAGGAGACAGTCGTTTTAAACATTTTTCAGTGCCCTCGGAAAAAGTCTTATCCTCTGGCTGATCTCTAAGAACACCATTCTGCGAAATAGTTAAATCCCGTGAACTTGATAATCCTGGACGAGATGCTTCAGACTCTCTGTTGTCGGTTCCTTTAGAATGCAAATTTGCTTTCAGTACGGACTCACATGGCGTGTCTGCTGGACTACGCTTCTTCTTGTGTGATGTCTCCGTCACCTTGACACCTTTACACCCACGGTTTGGGTCTTCTTCCTTATCTGTTCCCCCTTCTTCTTTTGTGTTTATATCAGTCGATGCCGTTTCTCCTCCATCTTTATGTGTTACAACTGCAACACTTCCTTCTCCTTTGTCGTACTCATTCTGACTACGTTCTGGGGACGTGTCCTTCCCTGATACAGTCATAGCTGGTGTTTTCCCTGTGTGTATATCGTTATTCGTTATTAATATTTTGGCATTGGCAGCTCCTTTACACCTCGCCTCACTTTTGGACCCTTCTCTGTCTTTATTCAGTTCCAGTGTATTATTTTTCTGGTCAGTAAGATGTTTGTCATCTGTGGTCGTCTTTTGTTGTACTCCACCTGATACGTCCGTAACATCAGCAGCCTCATCGTCAGGATTCCTTAACGACTTATCCCGTTCTGCGGCAAAATCAGAAGGAACATCCTTGCTGTTTTCGAGTTCATGAAGCTTAACGCTCGTTGATTCAAAGCCAATGTTCTGTTCACTGTGTTGGCATTCAGGTTCCATGTGCATTAGGCTGAGTCTCTCAGTGTCAGGGGCTTCGTCAAGGTCCTGTACTACGCTCCCGTCTCTTCCATCCATGTTGCCTTCTTCAACTGTGACTTCCTTGTACTGTAGAGCCCTACGTCCTTTTTTCAAGATGTTGGTACGGCTGATCAAATACCTGAAGAGACAGTATTCATTCCAATTATTCGAATTTTAATAACGTTAACAACATGCAACATTTAGCACACGAAATGAAATACTGAAACCATTTACTTTATCTGAGTAAAAATATAGTTAATTGTTAACATGACATACATGTTATAGCAAAAACCATCAGGGGTGAGTTGTATCCAGTTTACAAATTTTGATCACAGTACAAGGTTACCTGGCATTAACATCAGCGAAATGAAGAGGCCAATAAAGACGACATTTGTACAATCTTTTCTTAAGGAACAAGATATATGAGGCCATTTAGATAAGAATGCTTAATTCCCGGAAAAGGGAATTCAGGGGTCCATTAAGACTTTCACGCTTAGTTTTCGAAATGCAAGCCTTAAGCCTTATAATTCAGAACACAATGCTATATTTCCGAAAAGTTATTAAACTATAAATACTAGAATAATTTTTCGGACAGGATTCTTATTAATTAAGCAGATCTCAAGGGGAACGTGTATTTAGAATAGAATGGTCATAAGCACGTTTCTAATACAGCGCTCAGTACAAGACATTTCAGAGATTATTTTGAATAGAGAATTAGTTTAGAAAATATCACAGGCTTTATCGCTTATGATGCTTGAGTTTAGAAATCTCAGAGTCTATTCAGAGTATAATGGAAATCAGGAAATCGCAGAGGTACATTCAGAATGTTTACTAGATCTCAGAGAACGTGTATAATAGAATGCTTATAGTTTCTTTAGGAGATCTTTGAGGCAATTACAACGGAACGTTTGTTGTTGGATTTACAAAATGTTTTCGGTGGTTACAGCACCCCAATTTGATCGAAACGTAGTGCGCCGCGGGAATGTTTTTTTTTATCTCTCTTTATCCCCACTCTTAGGTACTGAGAAGCTTAGGTCTTGTTGAGGTTTATGGCGGTCAAGAAAAGGGACGGATGAGCCTCTGAGACTCGGTGTGACCCACGCTTCACCAAGGATGCCAGTATGATCCCCCCGACATGTTACGTTCAGATGGAGTTTTGTTTACGTTATTCACATTCTGATCAGGGTCTGCAACGTCTTACCACGTCAGAAAGCGTTGGCCACGTTTTTGTCCGAGGTATGAAATGAAATCCTCCACAGCAATTGAAACCATTATATCCTGACCATACATAGAGTCATACATACATAATTATCGCGCCATATCGCACCATATCGCGGCGTCTCCCGACTTATCGCGACTTATTGTGCCGTATCGCGCCGCGAATGTTAACTGTCTCAAACTCACAGGAAAAAAAGTGGTGGAATTCGCTTGCCGGATCCTTCCGGATTCTTCCGGATTCTTCAGGATCCGCCAAAATTTGGGAGAATCCGGAAGGATCCGGCAAATGGATTACACCGCTTTTTGTCGTGTGACTTGGATGCATGGTGATCGAACGAAATGATACTCTCTAGCTTTTTCTGAGAAGTTTGACAATTCAAGAATTCATTTCGTGACCACAGGGAACAAAATGTTAACAAAGCACAAATTCAGGATTGGAGCTGGGAAAACCTACTTGATGGGAATATAGAGAATGTAGAGAAGGATGACGAAGCCAACAGGAATCCAGATCACCAGCAGGAAGAACATCAACAGGTTGTTCTCATCCGTCATCTGGAAGTCATTGCTGTCATTAACATAGATAGATCAAATTCTCGCCTCCCTCCACGTCAGTCGATTTGAGGGAGCAGCAAAATCGCTTAATGTAGACGTTTTTAAATCAATCAATTAATTCGAGGTTCCTGTCACATGCGTCAGATAGAGCCGTGTAAAACCTAAAGAATAAACCATATGTTTAAAGTGTATTGATCACATGAAATAGTGGTGAATGTACAGCTGCATACCGAAAGTTTGTTCACATACTTGTATAATATAGTGGAAATATCATGTAATTTGGGATGTCTTTGAAGCATCGCATCAACGTGAATACTAGACCAATCATTGTTCATGTTTTTTTTAATAAAAAGAGTGCTCCATAACATAATTTGTTTTGATACTTCATAGTAAACAGTTACAGTTTTGCAAGCTCTTTGAAGTGACCAAGGGTCAATCTTTTCAAAACTACAGTTTTTATTTTCATCTGTAAAATATTCATTAAGTAATCAACTGGGTCTAACATACATCATATACTTCCTCTTATACTCATTCAATGTATGTGCGTTGAATTTGTTCTCATTTAGTGAATATGAAACATGTTTTTAAAAAATTAATGAAATTTTGTAAAATTAAAAGTTGACCCTTCTGTCAATTTCATTATGCCAAATTTAATAAACATGCACCACTGCCGTGACGATCACAGGATACTTTTGAGAATGATTGTGTTTCTCATATATATGATGATTCATTGTAATTGTATGTGATGTAATTTTATTGACGTTACAATGAACATCAATTTATATGATTTTTGCACTAAGATGCACATGTAGGTGAACAAACGTTCGATACATAGTTGTAGGGTGTTTCGATAGTCGTGTATAATATTTCCTCGATGTTAAGAGTGTTTGTTATATTCACACGTGTGCTACTGTCCCCTAACTGATTATCTTCCTTCCCAGGTTACCCGGGTCATATCTGGTTACAATAACCCCTGCAACAATACCCACTGCAACAATAACCCCTTGTAAAATATCCCCTGATAAACATCTCTTTCTACAAAGGCCTCGACTATAATAACCCCCGCTACAAGAACCTATACTACAATAACCCCTTTTACTATGACCCCTGGTAAAATAACTCCTGCTACTATAACTCAAGCTACTCTAACCCCTGGTAAAATAACCCCACTCACGAGCCCATTCCTACAATAACCCCTTCTTCAAGAAACCCTGTTACTATAACCCCTAGTAAAGTAACCCCTGCTACTATAACCCTGGAAAATAATCCCAAATATAAGAACCCCTACTATGAGAATCGTTGCAACTCTAAACAATGTTAAAATAACCCATTTTACTATAACCTCTGGTTAAATAACGTCTGCTATTCTAACCCGTGGAACAAGAACCCCTGGTAAAATAACTCCTGCTACAGGACCCCACTACAATAACCCCTTCCTACAATAACCCCTGCTTCACGAAACCCTGTCACTATAATCCCCAGTAAAATAACCCCTGCTACCATAACCCCTGGTAAAATAATCCCTGCTACGAAAACACCTTCTACAGTAAACCCCTTGGTAAAAAAAAAAACAAGGTTCTATAACCCCCGCTTCAAGAAGCCCCTTCTGCAGGAACCCCTGTTACTATAACCCCTGCCAATAAAACTCCTGGTTAAAAAAAACCTGTGAAAAGATACATGGTAGGTAGGTGGAATTTTCAAGGGCAACGTTTGGGCCACCAAATAACCTTTGCCCTGCATAAAAACTTTGGATCATTATAAGGCTTTGAAATTAAAAAGAAAAATTGGTATACAAAATAATTTTCCCGTATTTTTTAAAGTGGCTTTGTGGATGTCACTAGACATGTGAATGACAGCCCTTATTTCTTAGCAATCAAAACTCGTCTTAAGTATGTTTTATTATAGCAAAACTGACATATTAATATGTGTTAATTGCACTGGTGAGGAACCCCTAGATCATATCTAGACTAGCTCAGATCGAAACAACATCGTTTACGACAAAATGTATTACAACCAATCCTTCGGTCGTACAAGATAAGAACCGTATTGTAACGAACGCCATGTGCTAATTTGTTCGAAACCTTTGGTTCACATATTCAAAAGCTGAAACGATGATTCTAGAACTGTTTCCTTTTTTTAAAAGTGGTACGAATATTTGATTTGAACTCTGTATAAATATTTAGAATGTTTTGATTCTGAAACCAGTGCAAGCTTTGATACGAACTTGGTTTCATATCCATTTTTCACAATGTAAAACACCTCTTCATAAGCACAATATACAATACCCGTCGCTGTTTAAACACCATAGTTATTATTAAAACAGTAACATGCATTAGTAAAATATAATGAAGTTTGTGTATCAATCACTGTACATACCGTTTTACATCAGAGCTTTCATGTATTGAAAACCAACTAAATAGAACAGGAAGTATTTAGAGTTAAATAATCAATTCTTCCGTGAATGACGTTCTCCGTCAAATCCTGTGTTCTGTCACTGAAAAACAAACAACGAAGTGACGCCTTGTTGATATTTGATCTTGAGACAACAACATTATACACCAGCATTATACCTTCAGTGAAGTTAATACTTGTTTCTTAACAACTACGTACTATGCGTATACAAAGTGTGTTTCTTCCGTGGTAGATATGCGATATAGGGTTATTCATGTGGTCAAAATGGGGTGACGTATCTTTATTATCAAATATAAATATTATTTTCATTACTGAAAAGGCAACAAGGGCGTAGTACATTAAGAGTAGTAAGTCATAACATGTTCTTTTCTTCAACAATCTGTATTTTAAAGGCGCTGTAGCTCGTTTGTTGCATATTATGTTTTCTCAAATGTGCCATTTATAATTAAAGTTTTTACAATATATTGTTACTTTAATGGTAAAAACATCTCATTACACGACCCGATAAGCCGTATCCATAGAGAATGGTTATCGGTATTGAAAAAAAATGGTGCGACGTATAAAACGACAGTTGTGTGGAACTCTTCAGTGTGAGAGATAGATTTGCAGGTCTCATGCAAAATTGAGAGTCAGACAGCAAGATGACCATCCTATCATGGTATCACATTTAAATTCTACTTTGAGCGTTTAGGTATCGCTACATCAGTCAGATTTATTGAACTACCTTCGAGCAGATTAAAATGGCCGCTCGATGGGAAATGGACTCAATGAACCGAACAATGTACATTTGTTTTAGAAGTATTTTTATTGTTTCAGGAATATCATTTAGTCATTGGTGACACGTATTTGCCGATTTGTGAGAGCACTTTATTTCAGGAAGCAGATGTCTGTAATTGCAAGTTCAAATAAATACACTGACGGGCAAAAGAAAGTTTATTTACCCCTGTCTACTAAATAATGATATTTTAGTTAAACAAATAAAACAGGCACCAATTGAGTCATTCAAACTACTGCCGAAAGGTGTTATTATATCGTGCCATAATCAAATGCATCTCATTTCTTTATATATTTATTATATAAAATTGAATTAATCGAAAACATGTGAGTGTTATACTTTCTTTGGCCGTCAGTGTAGTTCACGGGAAGAACAACGAAAACGGGTGAGAGATATGCGAAAGTTTTTTACTTCAACTCTTGCTAGATACCCTTCGTAACATATACCCGATTTCAATTGCTTGTAAAATGAAATAGAGGATTGCCTATGTTCAGTACATGAATG
Source organism: Gibbula magus (assembly GCA_936450465.1). NCBI lineage: Eukaryota > Metazoa > Mollusca > Gastropoda > Trochida > Trochidae > Gibbula > Gibbula magus. Next base: position 78,750,305 of record OW388292.1, on the reverse strand, counting down.
CTTAAATCTTGGTATCACCCGGAAGAAAGTAAGGTATGTATTCATTAACATAATATGATATGATAACGAAAATTACATTATATTAATAACCGAAGTTATATGACGAAAGATGCCAAAATACACTTAACACTTTTAGCCTAGGCGTCTTTGCAGCATTTAGAAAGAGTCGTCATGCCTGAAACGTGACACGAGGTGACCTTGACAGTGACTTAATTTACCTCAAAACATTATTTTCCTCGAATATATATACTTGGTATTCGAAAATATAAGTCAAATGTTTAATTTATTATTTTGCAAAAATAATGCACAAGGTGAATGTAAAAGTACACGGAGAATTAAACGATTGAGGTGAACATGTCATTGTAATGACGTCAGCGATGACGTCATATCATAGTGGAGTAATAGAATAGCATATTATTTAACTGAGAGAAAAACAGCTTTATTTATTTTGATTTGTAAAATTTCCACTCCTGAACAATTTAATTTCTAGTACTACCATTTTTTCATTTTCGTCTTCTTTTCAAGAATTCACTGGTTCACGAAAACTAACAATGTATGTTATTGAAGACAATGGTGGTAATAGACAGTAGATTTAGTTACCGTATGGCCCCGATTAAGGCCCTTAAAACATGTTTAACGTATTCAAAATTATTAGTATAATAAAAAATAGTAGATTTAAAATGCTCACATATCCATGCACAGTGAATCGTACTTTCCGTGCCGCGACACGTGTCCATACATTCCAATGTCCAAGTACCCATTAGTACAGCTGGGTGAACTGAGTGCAATGTGGATGAATCGCCTTGCCCAAGGACACAACACAGTATAAGACCAAGGTCACAATGTTTGGTATCTCAACCGGGATTCGAACCCGGGCCGTTGGCGTGAGAGGCAGACATGCTAACCAGTACACCACTGTGCTCCACAGTGTTATTCCCAAGAAAAAATAATACTCTGCAAGTCGTGTGCACACGACGAATGTGAATTATGAAATATGGTTTGTTATCGGAATAACACGGTCCATGACTTAAAACCCTATTTCATATTGATATTTCAAAATGTCAAAATATTGGATCTGACCACCCGACCAATAAAGGATGAATTGGACAACGCCCTATAAAACATATTTTCGGTTTCTTCACGAAATATAACATATAAATGTGGTGAAACCTTGTGTTTGGTCGTAGAGAATAGGCATCATTGATGTTGATGACCTTCGAACCATGATAGGTTCCATACGGGCCAGGCAATAAAGTTTGATTTTCAGGTACTTCTCGATTGACACGTGGACACGTGGTGAGATTCAAAATAAAACAAATCATTTAAATTAATCTTCCTTTCTTTCAAATGACAATCACAAGACAAACAGTGGGGGAATCCGCTTGCCGGATCCTTCCGGAATCTTTCTGGATCCGACCCAAATTAAGGGGATCCGGTAGGATCCGGAAGAAGTTTATGACGTCTTATCATTATGATGTCATCTTGTGTGTGACGTCTTGTACTTGAATACGTCATAACATTTTGGTGTCATTGATGATGTCATTAATGATGTCAGTCCTTAGCACTGTCGAAATTATATCACAAAGGAGGTATCATTCAGCTGGAGTTGAGAGGTCAAATGTTATTTTGTGAGTTCTGACATCACGGTACCTGTTCGCTCTACTCTTAAATGTTTAGATATTGCTAAATCAGATTGATCTACCTTCGGGCGGCCATTTTAATGGGAACACCTTAAAATGGCCGATTGAAGGGAAATAGACTTTCATGGCTTAACCGAACCATGTACATTCGTTTTAGAACTCTTTTTATTGATTGATGAGTATTATTTAGCAATTGGTTACACTTTCATTTTCTCAACAGAATATTTCCTTCTTACCCGACACATTCTATATGACAATCGAAAACCTTTCCGGTAATTAGCAGGAGGAAACTGTATTTATTTCCGGAACATGTTATTCAATTAAAATTTAACGATCACACTTTCATGATTTTTATTTCAAATGTTGTGTATCATGATGACAAATAAGTATCAATATATAACATGAATCAGAAAACCATGTTGTGATAATACGCCGATATTTCTGAAATATTTTGGAGGGAATGTTTTTTCTTACATACTTATTATATCCACTATGGTCAAATGTAAGAAACTGATTTTATTTTAAATCAAGATAGTCCGTACGCTGTAGAACTAAATGCTAACGTTGAAGACAACTTCACAAAGCTTACGATAATTCAGGTCAAACGGCTTCATTAAAGGGGCAGTAGCACGTTTTTTCGCTCAAATAAGTCGATGAAATGTATTTAAAAATAATGTCACCCATAGTAAAACAACCTTCTCTCTTCGGAAAATCAAGTTAAAACTAAGTGTTCATGGTTTCGTAAAGCCTGGGAATAGTTTTTGTCATTCGAATTAATTAAATGTGTTCACAATTAAATGGCTGCCATGAAATTTTCTCCGTGTACGCAACACCGTTATTACCACTACCGAGAACTGGTTTGTGTAATAATTAAGATGTTTTACCACTAAAGTAAATATGAATGACGTAAAATATCATTGTAAATTGGAAATTTGAAAAAAGAAAATTTGCAAAGAACGTGCTACTGCCCCTTTAATGGGGCCGTTTGGCCTGCATTACCAAGCTTTAAACAACAGAGGTTAGGATCGGAAATCTGAAGGGAGTAACCTCTGTGGGAAGAGAATGAACAACTTCTTATTCAAGAAAATCTGTCATGATTGCATTTATGTATGTTTTTGTAATGTATTTGCCCAAACAAAAAAAAGAAAGGCCTGTCTCGAATGGACACCGAGTCTCGAATAGACGACGGGGCTGAAGAAGGTCTGAATAAATAGACTCCGGGGCCTTCTATTAGAGGAAATACGGTAAGTAGTAACCTAAATTCTCATAGTGTTGCTAACTCAGGAGAAGGAAGTGCATGCATGATAATTCTTCACATGTGAGTTGTATGTTTCAGTTTCACGTCCAGCTTTCCGAGAATCAACATTATAAAGACAAACACTCGATACAAATCTGAAAACGAATCTAGGAAACCTGTGAGGACATCAGACAAGTACATAATCTGCACTACCGGTGGCACCCAGAGTTTGAAGGTGCATTCAGTGTGTTGTTGAGGGTCACATATGCCAAACGTTATCAATTGTGTTATGTTATCGCGAAGTACTGACTGTTGTCGAAAATTACCATTTAGAGGATAGTCGATTCAGCAAAGTGACGATATGAATGTAAAAGTAGTCATTTTTATTTATCGAAAACCGGACAATGCGCGTCAATTAGTCAAACGTTATTTTGGAAATTTGTAAACAGAAAAAATGACAAAATTGCTTTGATAATGATTAATAGATCATATTACAATTGTGCATGTTAACGGGACGTGCAGTTTATGATGAATAATTGATTTTCATCGGAAACTATTACTTATATTTGGATTCAGGATGAATGTGCAAGCTGAGTGAAATTATTTGAACTGAAATCACCACGTATGCTATTTTGGCACTTATGAAAGTGAAATAAAATAGATGCATCTTTGATTTAAAAAGAACTATTAGGAATGTTAAAAATGGAATGGCAACGCACGTCACAACGAGCCTCCTGCTCTTTCGGACTTATCCGTCAAACTTAATACAGTAGAACACGGATATAGCGAAGACGGATATAGCGAACAAACGGATGTAGCGAACAAATTTATAAGTCCCGTCAAAAGGCCCTATATAACATGCCAAACGCGAATAGCGAACAGTGGATATAGCGAACTGAATTCTTTGGTCCCTTGGAGTTCGTTATATCCTTGTTCTACTGTAGTAGACTAACTGATTACAGTTACCTTATGGGACAGAATGCTTAGGAATGGTTTGTCACATTTGGTTAACGAGTCTAATGTCAGTCATCATCTCTTGAACTGTATTACCATTTTAATTACGTATCCGTCAATACGTCATATAGATACATTATGACACGACAAATGACAAAAACAGTGAATCCATTTGCCGTTGTTATAGTTTTAGAGAAAAGTCAAACGGTCAAGTCAAGAATAAGAAAGACATTTAATCTGTAATTTATAAGATGAACATTTGTATTAACTTCCGGTAATGTATTCTGGATTTAATTTTTATTTCCGGCCATGAGAGCCTCCAAATACATTAATAATTAAGATGCAATGAAGACAACAAACGTATATACAAGAAAATTGCTTTGACGAAATATTAAAATGTCTTAAAACGTTGTCGAAGTGACATTCCTGTTTGCGCATTTATACTACTAATGTATGCTAGTAATACATAGTCGTTTGAAATATATTATCTTAGATGTTATTGTGATAAGTATGTATATCACTAATGCTTAGGCGGAGACATCCATTAATATTTGATTTCAACGATAATGATAATGTCCTAATTCAATGATATAAGTAATAATATATCTGTGCAACATTTATGACACTGGCGGCTAAAGGTCGTCATATCCTCGCTATCAAAATTTAATAACAAAATGAAGACAGTAATGTCGTACATATACAAAAAAACACACACACAAACAATCCTTCATTTAAAGTTTCATTTTCATTAAGTTTCAATCACTTGGCAAGTCATAGATTTGCATAGTGTCGTCACCACGAGTTTGTGTGCAACTTGTTTCGATTTCAATCAAAAGTTATGATTTCCGTGCAGTAGATGAAGCGTCTGTATAAGTCGTGTCGTTGATCTCCTCTGCTGGCTTAAACCTTCGTGGAGCTTGAGACCCTTTCCAGTTGACGTAACCGCCTTCGTAACCGACGTCGTGTTCGTCACCGTACACGCCTTCGTAACTTTCGATCAACGTTTGGTCAGGTTGAGGATAGTACCTCGATAGTATCTCCTGTTGTATCTCGGACAGGGTTTGTGGCAAGAGAGATTGATTGATATCTACGTCATCGCTGCCAGATTTCCCTTGGACAGTCCCAGACATAGTGATGTAACCCGTCTTGTCCGTGGCAGTTGCCCCCTGACAAACACTGGGGGTGTAAACGTTGACTGAATCTTTCATTACGTACCCATCAGTGTTATCAAAGTTGTGATAAATGTTCTCCGGGTCTAACTTGAGGTCATTGGTGCTTTTCTGGCAACTACCCGAGTCGACAGTGAGTCCACTGATGCTGGTCCGTTCATTCCACCCGGGGTATGAGTAAAGTCCATCGCCACTTGTCTGTCCACTGCTGTCCGGATCGACAGGGAGTCCACTGGTGCTGGTCTTTTCACTCCCCCCGGGGTATGAGTAAAGTCCATCGCCACTTGTCTGTCCACTGCTGTCCGGATCGACAGGGAGTCCACTGATGTTGGTCTGTTCACTGTATCTCGGGTCAACCGTGAGTCCACTGTTGCTTGTATGTCCACTGCTGTCCGGATCGACAGTGAGTCCACTGATGCTAGTCACTTCTCTCCTCCCGGGGTATGAGTAGAGTCCACTGTAGCTTGTCTGTCCACTGCTGTCCGGGTTTACTTTGAGTCCACTGTTGCTGGTCTCTTCACTCCTTCCCTGGTCTAGCTTTAGTACAATGGTTTTGGCCTGGTTACTCTCATTCACTCTGCTGCTGTCGGTCTGTTCACTGCTCTCCCGCTCCAACCTCAAACCTCCACTGCTCCCCGGGTCTTCTTTGAGTACATCATTGTTAGTTTGAACACTGCCCACAGGGTCGACACTGAGTCCGGTGAGGTTGGACCCTGGTTGAACAGTTAGCGCACTAATGTTACCTTGGACATTCCTCATTAGAGAGGCTGTAAGTGCTGTGCTTGCCCCGATGTTCACGTATCCTGAATGATATAAGCATTTTGGCACTGAATACAGACCATCGTTCCCAGGAGCAAGTTCGTCGTCGTCAATGCTTGGATTTGAAGATTTATGGTAACTTGTATCCAAAATTAACTCAGACTTCATTCCTGATTGCTTCACATAACCATTTGGGAACGGTTCACACTCATTTTCCGGTGTTGCTACGTGTTGCACCCTTTGCAGACCTTCCTCTTGCAGAGTTGCCTCCCCTAGCAGAAGACCAGCATCTTCCTGGTCAGGGTTATTCTCGGAGTCATGACTCTCTTTGACGTCATCACTTGGTGTACAGTGCACACTCCTACGGCCTGGTGGCAATAATGGTATGACGTCATAATTATGTTTACTTTCATCACTCTCATATTCTACAGACCCGAACACTTCATCAGGCAGGCTATTGGTCGCTGAAGACCCATCTCTACTGGTGTTGTGAGTTGTTAAGTTAATCCCTTGAGACGGTTCACCAATGCTCTCTGACGCTAGATCCTCTTTAGAAAATGACGCTTGAAAGTGTCCATGATTTCCACTGGACTTGGTTTCAAATCGTATAATTGGTGGGAATTTGATTCCCTTGTATTCAAAAGTGTCCGAAGCATCTGTCTTCGCTGAAGTTGGCGTATTTTGCTTTGGGCTCCTAGCAAATTGCTGCAACTCTACTGGTGGATCGTGTGTTAGAGCTGCTGTATTGGTTTCCGTCCTCCCTGAACCGACATTTGTTACATCCATGTGGCTGCTAAATACTTCTAGGGTCCTACTTTCTGCTCCAACCATTGTCGGAAACTTCTTTGCCCCCTTTCTCTTTCTTTGGCATCTGCATATGCACCTGTTAAAAACGCGTTTCACTTTTGTTAATACATTGAGTTGTTAAATGTTCATATACTATTGCATTCTGTCTCTTGATCATCAAAAATGAAGGACAGCAACAAAAGAATAATTAAAAGGTGTTAAGAAGATTACTCAAAAACATTTTTGATAAAATAAATTTGATATACGAAATGGAATTTTGTCTTAAATATATAGATGCTTACAAATTAACAATGTTGTTTTCAGGTTTTAATTTTCGGCACAGCTCTCAGCAAGATTAATGACAATTGTGTTCTGATATATTCATTAGTTTACTTCTGGATTAACTAAAATACAACTCTCATGACTCTGAAATCAAATATATACACACTCGTTGATTTAGTTATCATAAGATCGGTAAGCTTCGGGTAGCTTTAAACGTTTATCTTACACAACCTCTGCATGCTAGGAGTAAGTGCTGACAGCAGCATACTTGAATAAGAGTCTCCCCTGTGTCTACTGTGTACCTACCATAAGCAGTGGACGAGAGCCACTAGTACAGCCATGGCTGCGGACGTCATCAGTACCAGGTAGACACATTCCTCAATGGTCAGGTTCTCGAACATCTGAACAGAGAAAACGCAGAAACTGAGAAAATGACAGATGATCGAAACTCTGAAATGAGAAAACGCAGAAACTGAGAATTTGATAGATGATCGAAAGTCTGAACAGGGAAAACGCAGAAACTGAGAAACTGATAGATGATCAAAACTCTGAACAGAGAAAACGCAAAGAAAGAGAAAATGACAGATGATCAAAATTTGAACAGGGAAAACGCAGAAACTGAGAAAATGACAGAAGATTGAAAATTTGAACAGAGAAAAAAAAGCAGAAACTGAGATATTGACAGATGATCAAAACCTGAACAGAGAAAATGCAGACCAATTGATAGATGGTCGAAACACTGAACAGAGAAAACGCAGAAACTGAGAAAATGACAGATGATCGAAAATCTGGACAGAGAAAACGCAGAAACTGAGGAAATGACAGATGATCGAAAATCTGAAATGAGAAAACGCTGAAACTGAGAATTTGATAGATGATCGAAAGTCTGAACAGGGAAAACGCAGAAACTGAGAAACTGATAGATGATCAAAACTCTGAAAAGAGAAAACGTAAAGAAAGAGAAAATGACAGATGATCAAAATTTGAACAGGGAAAACGCAGAAACTGAGAAAATGACAGATGATCGAAAATCTGAATAGAGAAAACGCAGAAACTGAAAAATTGACAGATGATCGAAAATCTTGATTGAGAAAATACTCAGAAATGTTATATTTCCTCTGTACTCGCGAAACACACGATTGCCGATCTTTATAACGTTAAGGCCAAGAACAATACCTACATGACAAAACATTGAGATAGAACAGTGAAAAAAAATAAATCACTGAGTATTGTTGTTCAGTGGTGCGCAATGATCGGAACAGAGAAAATACAGAGAAGCTGATACAAGATATATTATTTTATTATATGTAGAGCAAATAAATACTGGGATTTATCAGTGAAATAAACCGTCTATCAAGCTACAGTGAAATAACTTATATTTTCACTGCGACCAGTAAATGATTTATAATTTGACGTCATAAAACAATGGTCTGACACAGCGAATTAGCTTATGACGTCAGAGTGTTACTGTGATGTCATAATGTTCCTAGATAAATAAATATAATATCTGTCAATTCTTGACTTATACCAAATGTATCTCATCGAGTGAGGTAGAACGTTGATATGAGTCCCGAAACCTCATGAGAAACCAAGTTGTTATCAATAGAGTGTGTCTTTTATGAATAACCAAACTTCCTCAACTCGCTATAATTACGATGTGATCTCATACGTGTAGTTTGCATATTCGCTCACTACATCCTGAATCACTGATTTGGGGCTCAGTTTCCGTAGTTAAGCCTTATTACATTATATGCTTGCCAAACCAACTCTTGACAAGAGGAACAATACGACCGAGTTCAATCAATAACTGTACAATGAAATCACCTTTCCAATAAAATCATATAAATGTATATAAGATTAAATGTTTCCTTTTATAAGATTGGCTGGCTATGACGACTGCATTACAGTCTAAAAACAAGAGTCACCTGAGAATGACATATACCACCGATCCCACGTAATTGGTAAAACTATTGAAACGAAACATAACAATTCAGAAATCTAAAAATATCAAATCCACTGCTATAATTAGCGGGAATACACTTGCAGTGTATAAGGAAGATATGATGAAAGGTTTTGGAGCTCTGTTCCGGAAACGAACCTATCCCTGAGCAAAATCCAAATGCGACGCATTTCTTTGGAAACGAAATCAAACAATTTTATAAAATCTGAAAAGGCACCACTTCAGTTTGTGGGTAATACACCTGACAAGTTTCAGAAAGATATAAGATAGAATAGTTTTCGAGTTCTTCATAGCTCAAGTGATAGATAGATAAAAAAAACACCGACCGGTTTCACACTATGTAGTATATATATAGACTTTAAAAAATCAAAAGATTTGTTCATGCAAAATGTGTTGTTTTACATCAAAACAGTGGTGATGAATGATATGCTTTAAACAAATTTGACTTTTAAATAAATAAATATCCAGAAAGAGATACTTCATGCCAAAATTACTCTCAATTTGAGAGTACTCTTAAAATTAAATATAATATTTCCAACGGTCAACAGTCTGAGGGTCAGGGAACGGACGCATTCCAGCTACTTCTAATATATAAATTTCATTTTTACTCACCTTTAAATTGCAGAGATCAAACGTTATGTGTTTCAACTGCTTCGGAGTAATCACATTAAAGTATATATATACATGGACATGCTTTCTTCAGCATCATCAACTGAGATTTGAACACTGTTCGATTCTCTGGATCAGACAGTCAGATTAATCAGGCACATGAGCTTTCGATCCTCCCATCTGTGATTAAGGTCTTCAACACATGATACACTGTTCCACTGACTTATTCAAGTGGTAGGTGATTAACCTGGTACATGTGTATTCTACCCTCTCACCCTTGTTTAACAGTGGACGATCTGGATCAGCTCTTCAGAACACAACTCACACCATCTCTATGGTGAAGGCCTAAATGTCGAGTCCCAGATCCGAAGTGATTTCTGGGAATAACTAAAACGAGGCGTATCCTTGTTTCCCATAGTCATTCAGATTAGACTGACTTAAAATTTGTTCATAGTTGGGACACTTTATGCCCGTCTTACTCAGAGTGAATGGTCTGTGACCGAGAGTAATTATTTCCCTGACCGTTGGTGGATTGCAGAGTAGAGCAGTTTCCTTCTCTCCATGATCATCATTACCTGCGTTATCGCTTCAGTTGGTTTCATTTTTAACTCATCAGAGTGTTCAGGACCGCGAGTTCTCGCTTGGCGTGTACGCGAGAACCCGCGAACGGCTCCTGAACGGAAACTGGGGTCACGAGTACTTGCCAAAATAATTTCAGAATATCATCACCATTTTGGAAACACATAGGTGCCTTGCACATAGCAATCGACCAACTTTCAATTGACGGGGTAATAAAAGAAAGAAAAATGAGGTAATCAAACTTTATGACAAGCGACTCCATCTTGGATCGTAAATACTCGCTTGGCGAGATTGCTCCAAAGTGGTCACGCGTGTATTCGCGAGTACATGTACGTTCAGAAGCGGGTACTCGCGAGTACTCGCGGTTCTGAACACGCCTCAGGCCTGAAAGACCTGATGTGCTTATGTCATAGCGTGGCATCCGGCGGTTCGTTCATCCGTCTGTAAACTTTTCGTTGTTTCGACTTCTTCTTCAGAACCTCTGGCTCTAGAGAACTTAAAGTTTGTGTACAGTCTTCTTTGTCAATGAGGATTGTGAATTGTAGATGTAGTGACCCTGTAACCCAGTAAGGATTACAGGGGTCATAACTAAAACATATTTCATTATATTTTACAGTACGAAAAGCCATAGAAAGCTGAAATGTTGTGTACTTGTACTCCTTGGTCAGTGGAGATCATAAATTGTAGATTTGGTAATCATGTGGTCCCAAGTAAAGGTCACAGGGGTACGACCTGAAACGTATCTTCATCTTCTTCTCCAGTAGGAAGAGCCCTAGAAAGCTGAAATGTTGTGTACAGTCTCTTTAGCCAATGGGGATTATAAGTTGTAGATTTAGTGATCCTGCGGCCCAAAACAAGGGACACAGGAGCCACGACCTAAAACATATTTTGTAGCTCTTTGTGAACGTAACGAAACGGATTCCTGGGACGATATGAGTTGAGTAAGCTCTGTAGGGAGAGAATGGTGAGACGATATGAGTTGAGTAACCTCTTTTGGGAGAGAATGGTGGGACGATATGAGTTGAATAACCTCTGTGGGGAGAGATTGGTGGGCTGATATGAGTTTGTAACCTCTGTGGAGAGAGAATGGTGGGACGATATGAGTTGAGTAACCTGTTTGGGGAGAGAATGGTGGGACGATATGAGTTGAGTAACCTCTGTGGGGAGAGATTGGTGGGACGATATTAGTTGAGTAACCTCTGTGGGGAGAGAATAGTGCAACGATATGAGTTGAGTAACCGCTGTAGGGAGAGATATGGTGGGATGATATGATTTGAATAACCTATTTTGGGAGAGAATGGTGGGACGATATGCGTTGAGTAACCGATGTAGGGAGACAATGGCGGATGGATATGAGTTGAGTAACCTCTGTGGGGAGAGAATGATGGGACGATATGAGTTGGGTAACCTCTGTAGGGAGAGAATGGTGGGACGATATGAGTTGAGTAACCTCTGTAGGGAGAGAATGGTGGGACGATTTGAGTTGAGTAACCTCTGTGGGTAGAGAATGGCGGATGGATATGAGTTGAATAACCGCTGTAGGAAGACAATGGAGGATGGATATGAGTTGAGTAACCGCTGTAGGGAGAGAATGGTGGGACGATATGAGTTGAGTAACCTCTGTAGTGAGAGAATGGTGGGACGATTTGAGTTGAGTAACCTCTGTAGGGAGAGAATGGTGGGACGATAAGAGTTGAGTAACCTATATGGGGAGAGAATGGTTGGAAAATATGAGTTGAGTAACCTCTGTGGGGAGAGAATGGTGGGACGATATGAGTTGAGTAACCTCTGTAGGGAGAGAATGGTGGGACGATATGAGTTGAGTAACCTATGTGGGGAGAGAATGGTTGGACGGTATGAGTTGAGTAACCTATGTGGGGAGAGAATGGTGGGACGATATGAGATGAGTAACCTATGTGGGGAGAGAATGGTGGGACGATATGAGTTGAGTAACCTCTGTAGGGAGAGAATGGTTGGACGATATTAGTTGAGTAATCTATGTGGGGAGAGAATGGTTGGACGATATGAGTTAAGTAACCTATGTGGGGAGAGAATGGTTGGACGATATGAGTTGAGTAACCTCTGTAGGGAGAGAATGGTTGGACGATATGAGTTGAGTAACCTATGTGAGGAGAGAATGGTGGGACGATATGAGTTGGGTAACCTCTGTAGGGAGAGAATGGTGGGACGATATGAGTTGGGTAACCTCTGTAGGGAGAGAATGGTGGGACGATTTGAGTTGAGTAACCTATGTGGGGAGAGAATGGTGGGACGATATGAGTTGGGTAACCTCTGTAGGGAGAGAATGGTTGGACGATATGAGTTGAGTAACCTATGTGGGGAGAGAATGGTGGGACGATATGAGTATGGTAACCTCTGTAGGGAGAGAATGGTGGGACGATATGAGTTGGGTAACCTCTGTAGGGAGAGAATGGTGGGACGATATGAGTTGGGTAACCTCTGTAGGGAGAGAATGGTGGGACGATATGAGTTGGGTAACCTCTGTAGGGAGAGAATGGTGGGACGATATGAGTTGGGTAACCTCTGTAGGGAGAGAATGGTGGGATGATATGAGTTGAGTAACCTCTGTAGGGAGACAATGGCGGATGGATATGAGTTGAGTAACCTCTGTGGGGAGAGAATGGTGGGACGATTTGAGTTGAGTAACCGCTGTGGGTAGAGAATGGTGGGACGATATGAGTTGAGTAACCTCTGTAGGGACAGAATGGTTGGACGATATGAGTTGAGTAACCTATGTGGGGAGAGAATGGTTGGACGATATTAGTTGAGTAACCTATGTGGGGAGAGAATGGTGGGACGATATGAGTTGGGTAACCTCTGTAGGGAGAGAATGGTTGGACGATATGAGTTGAGTAACCTATGTGGGGAGAGAATGGTGGGAAGATATGAGTTAAGTAACCACTGTGGGGAGAGAATGGTGGGACGATATGAGTTGAGTAACCTCTGTGGGGAGAGAATGGTGTGACAATATGAGTTGAGTAACCGCTGTATGGAGAGAATGGTGGGATGATATGAGTTGAGTAACGTCTGTGGGGAGAGAATGGTGGGACTATATGAGTTGAGTAACCTCGGTAGGGAGAGAATGGTGGGACGATATGAGTTGAGTTATCTATGTGGGGAGAGAAGGGTGGGAAAATATGAGTTGAGTAACCTCTGTGGGGAGAGAATGGTGTGACAATATGAGTTGAGTAACCGCTGTATGGAGAGATTGGTGGGATGATATCAGTTGAGTAACGTCGATGGGGAGAGAATGGTGGGACGATATGAGTTAAATAACCTATTTTGGGAGAGGATGGCGGCTTGATATGAGTTGAGTAACCTCTGTGGGTAGAGAATGGTGGGACGATATGAGTTGAGTAACCTCTGTGGGTAGAGAATGGTGGGATGATATGAGTTGAGTAACCTCTGTGGGTAGAGAATGGTGGGACGATATGAGTTGAGTAACTGCTGTGGGAGAGAATGACCAATGGATAGTAGTTAAGTAACCACTGTGGGGAGAGAATGTTGGGACGATATGAGTTGAGTAAGCTCTGTTGGGAGAGAATGGTGTGACGATTTGAGTTGAGTAACCTCTGTGGGTAGAGAATGGTGGGATGATATGAGTTGAGTAACCTCTGTGGGTAGAGAATGGTGGGACGATATGAGTTGAGTAACTGCTGTGGGAGAGAATGACCAATGGATAGTAGTTAAGTAACCACTGTGGGGAGAGAATGTTGGGACGATATGAGTTGAGTAAGCTCTGTTGGGAGAGAATGGTGTGACAATATGAGTTGAGTAACCGATGTAGGGAGAGAATGGTCGGAGAATGTGAGTTGAGTAACCGCTGTAGGGAGAGAATGGTGGGATGATATGAGTTGAGTAACCTCTGTGGGTAGAGAATGGCGGATGGATATGAGTTGAATAACCGCTGTAGGAAGACAATGGAGGATGGATATGAGTTGAGTAACCGCTGTTGGGAGAGAATGGTGGGACGATATGAGCTGAGTTACCTCTGTAGGGAGAGAATGGTGGGACGATATGAGTTGAGTAACCTCTGTAGGGAGAGAATGGTGGGACGATTAGAGTTGAGTAACCTATGTGGGGAGAGAATGGTTGGACGATATGAGTTGAGTAACCTCTGTGGGGAGAGAATGGTGGGACGATATGAGTTGAGTAACCTCTGTAGGGAGAGAATGGTGGGACGATTAGAGTTGAGTAACCTATGTGGGGAGAGAATGGTTGGACGATATGAGTTGAGTAACCTCTGTGGGGAGAGAATGGTGGGACGATATGAGTTGAGTAACCTCAGTAGGGAGAGAATGGTGGGACGATATGAGTTGAGTAATCTATGTGGGAAGAGAATGGTTGGACGTTATAAGTTGAGTAACCTATGTGGGGAGAGAATGGTGTGACGATATGAGTTGAGTAATCTATGTGGGAAGAGAATGGTTGGACGTTATGAGTTGAGTAACCTATGTGGGGAGAGAATGGTGAGACGATATGAGTTGAGTAACCTCAGTAGGGAGAGAATGGTGGGACGATATGAGTTGAGTAATCTATGTGGGAAGAGAATGGTTGGACGTTATGAGTTGAGTAACATATGTGGGGAGAGAATGGTGTGACGATATGAGTTGAGTAACCTCTGTTGGGAGAGAATGGTTGGACGATATTAGTTGAGTAACCTATTTGGGGAGAGAATGGTGGGACGATATGAGTTGAGTAACGTCTGTGGGGAGAGAAAGGTGGGAGAATGTGAGTTGAGTAAACTATTTGGGAGAGAATGGAGGGACGAAATGAGTTGAGTAACCTCTGTTGGAAGAGATTGGTGGGACGATATGAGTTGAGTAACCTCTGTAGGGAGAGAATGGTGGGACGATATGAGTTGAGTAAGCTCTGTAGGGAGAGAATGGTGGGACGATATGAGTTGAGTAACCTATGTGGTGAGAGAATGGTGGGACGATATGAGTTGAGTAACCTCTTTGGGGAGAGAATGGTGGGACGATATGAGTTGAATAACCTCTGTGGGGAGAGATTGGTGGGAAGATATAAGTTGAGTAACCTCTGTGGAGAGAGAATGGTGGGACGATATGAGTTGAGTAACATCTTTGGGGAGAAAAAGGTGGGACGATATGAGTTGAGTAACCTCTGTGGGGAGAGATTGGTGGGACGATATTAGTTGAGTAACCTCTGTGGGGAGAGAATGGTGCAACGATATGAGTTGAGTAACCGCTGTAGGGAGAGATATGGTGGGATGATCTGAGTTGAATAACCTATTTTGGGAGAGAATGGTGGGACGATATGCGTTGAGTAACCGCTCTAGGGAGACAATGGCGGATGGATATGAGTTGGGTTACCTCTGTAGGGAGAGAATGGTATGACGATTTGAGTTGAGTAACCGCTGTGGGTAGAGAATGGTGGGACGATATGAGTTGAGTAACAGCTGTGAGAGAGAACGGCCAATGGATTGTAGTTAAGTAACCACTGTGGGGAGAGAATGGTGGGACGATATGAGTTGAGTAACCTCTGTGGGTAGAGAATGGTGTGACAATATGAGTTGAGTAACCGCTGTATGGATAGAATGGTGGGATGATATGAGTTGAGTAACCTCTGTAGGGAGAGAATGGTGGGACGATTAGAGTTGAGTAAACTATTTTGGAGAGAATGGTGGGACGATATGAGTTGAGTAACCTATGTGGGGAGAGACTGGTTGGACGATATGAGTTGTGTAACCTTTGTGGGGAGAGAATGGTGGGACGATATGAGTTGAGTAACCTCTGTAGGGAGAGAATGGTTGGACGATATTAGTTGAGTGACCTATGTGGGGAGAGAATGGTGGGACGATATGAGTTGAGTAACCTCTGTGGGGAGAGAATGGTGGGACGATATTAGTTGAGTAACCTCTGTGGGGAGAGAATGGTGGGACGATATGAGTTGAGTAACCTCTGTGGGGAGAGAATGGTGGGACGATATGAGTTGAGTAACCTCTGTAGGGAGAGGATGGCGGCTTGATATGAGTGAAGTAACCGCTGTAGGGAGAGAATGGTGGGACGATATGAGTTGAGTAACCTCTGTGGGGAGAGAATGGTGGGACGATATGAGTTGAGTAACCTCTGAAGGGAGAGGATGGCGGCTTGATATGAGTGAAGTAACCGCTGTAGGGAGAGAATGGTGGGACGATATGAGTTGAGTAACCTCTGTGGGGAGAGAATGGTGGGAAGATATGAGTTGAGTAACCTCTTTGGGGAGAGAATGGTGGGACGATATGAGTTGAGTAACACATGTGGGGAGAGAATGATGGGACAATATGAGTTGAGTAACCTATGTTGGGAGAGAATGGTATGACGATTTGAGTTGAGTAACCGCTGTGGGTAGAGAATAGTGGGACGATATGAGTTGAGTAACAGCTGTGAGAGAATGGTGGGACGATATGAGTTGAGTAACAGCTGTGAGAGAGAACGGCCAATGGATAGTAGTTAAGTAACCACTGTGGGGAGAGAATGGTGGGACGATTTGAGTTGAGTAACCTCTGTGGGTAGAGAATGGTGTGACAATATGAGTTGAGTAACCGCTGTATGGAGAAAATGGTGGGATGATATGAGTTGAGTAACGTCTGTGGGGAGAGAATGGTGGGATGATATGAGTTGAGTAAACTATTTGGGAGAGAATGGTGGGACGATATGAGTTGAGTAACCTATGTGGGGAGAGAATGGTTGGACGATATGAGTTGTGTAACCTATGTGGGGAGAGAATGGTGGGACGATATGATTTGAGTAACCTCTGTAGGGAGAGAATGGTTGGACGATATTAGTTGAGTAACCTATGTGGGGAGAGAATGGTGGGACGATATGAGTTGAGTAACCTATGTGGGGAGAGAATGTTTGGACGATATTAGTTGAGTAACCTCTGTGGGGAGAGGATGGCGGCTTGATATGAGTGAAGTAACCGCTGTAGGGAGAGAATGGTGGGACGATATGAGTTCAGTAACCTCTGTGGGGAGAGAATGGTGGGACGAAATGGGTTGAGTAACCTCTGTAAGGAGAGGATGGCGGCTTGATATGAGTGAAGTAACCGCTGTAGGGAGAGAATGGTGGGACGATATGAGTTGAGTAACCTCTGTGGGGAGAGAATGGTGGGACGATATGAGTTGAGTAACCGCTGTAGGGAGAGAATGGTGGGACGATATGAGTTGAGTAACCTCTGTGGGGAGAGAATGGTGGGACGATATGAGTTGAGTAACCTCTGTAGGGAGAGGATGGCGGCTTGATATGAGTGAAGTAACGTCTGTGGGGAGAGAATGGTGGGACGATATGAGTTGAGTAAACTATTTGGGAGAGAATGGTGGGACGATATGAGTTGAGTAACCTATGTGGGGAGAGAATGGTTGGACGATATGAGTTGTGTTACCTATGTGGGGAGAGAATGGTGGGACGATATGAGTTGAGTAACCTCTGTAGGGAGAGAATGGTTGGACGATATTAGTTGAGTAACCTATGTGGAGAGAGAATGGTGGGACGATATGAGTTGAGTAACCTCTGTGGGGAGAGAATGGTGGGACGATATTAGTTGAGTAACCTCTGTTGGGAGAGAATGGTGGGACGATATGAGTTGAGTAACCTCTGTAGGGAAAGGATGGCGGCTTGATATGAGTGAAGTAACCGCTGTAGGGAGAGAATGGTGGGACGATATGAGTTGAGTAACCTCTGTGGGGAGAGAATGGTGGGAAGATATGAGTTGAGTAACCTCTGTGGGGAGAGAATGGTGGGACGATATGAGTTGAGTAACCTATGTGGGGAGAGAATGGTGTGACAATATGAGTTGAGTAACCGCTGTATGGAGAGAATGGTGGGATGATATGAGTTGAGTAACGTCGGTGGGGAGAGAATGGTGCGACGATATGAGTTGAGTAACCTCTGTAGGGAGAGAATGGTGGGACGATATGAGTTGAGTAACCTCTGTTGGGAGAGAATGGTTGGACGATACGAGTTGAGTTACCTATTTTGGGAGAGAATGGTGGGACGATGTGAGTTGAATAACCTCTGTAGGGAGAGAATGGTGGGACGATGTGAGTTGAGTAAACTCTGTGGGTAGAGAATGGCGGATGGATATGAGTTGAATAACCGCTGTAGGAAGACAATGGATGATGGGTATGAGTTGAATAACCGCTGTAGGGAGAGAATGGTTGGAGGATATGAGTTGAGTAAACTATTTGGGAGAGAATGGTGGGACGATATGAGTTGAGTAACCTCTGTAGGGAGAGAATGGTGGGACGATTTGAGTTGAGTAACCTCTGTTGGGAGAGAATGGTTGGACGATAAGAGTTGAGTAACCTCTGTGGGGAGAGAATGGTGGGACGATGTGAGTTGAATAACCATAGTAGGGAGAGAATGGTTGGACGATATTAGTTGAGTAACCTCTGTAGGGAGTGAATTGTGGGACGATATGAGTTGAGTAACCTCTGTGGGGAGAGAATGGTGGGACGATATGAGTTGAGTAACCTCTGTAGGGAGAGGATGGCGGCTTGATATGAGTGAAGTAACCGCTGTAGGGAGAGAATGGTGGGACGAAATGAGTTGAGTAACCTCTGTGGGGAGAGAATGGTGGGAAGATATGAGTTGAGTAACCTCTGTGGGGAGAGAATGGTGGGACGATATGAGTTGAGTAACCTATGTGGGGAGAGAATGGTGGGACAATATGAGTTGAGTAACCTATGTGGGGAGAGAATGGTATGACGATTTGAGTTGAGTAACCGCTGTTGGTAGAGAATGGTTTGACGATATGAGTTGAGTAACAGCTGTGAGAGAGAACGGCCAATGGATAGTAGTTAAGTAACCACTTTGGGGAGAGAATGGTGGGACGATATGAGTTGAGTAACCTCTGTTGGTAGAGAATGGTGTGACAATATGAGTTGAGTAACCGCTGTATGGAGAGAATGGTGGGATGATATGAGTTGAGTAACATCTGTGGGGAGAGAATGCTGGGACGATATGAGTTGAGTAAACTATTTGGGAGAGAATGGTGGGACGATATGAGTTGAGTAACCTATGTGGAGAGAGAATGGTTGGACGATATGAGTTGTGTAACCTATGTGGGGAGAGAATGGTGGGACGATATGAGTTGAGTAACCTCTGTAGGGAGAGAATGGTTGGACGATATTAGTTGAGTAACCTATGTGGGGAGAGAATGGTGGGACGATATGAGTTGAGTAACCTCTGTGGGGAGAGAATGGTGGGACGATATTAGTTGAGTAACCTCTGTTGGGAGAGAATGGTGGGACGATATGAGTTGAGTAACCTCTGTAGGGAAAGGATGGCGGCTTGATATGAGTGAAGTAACCGCTGTAGGGAGAGAATTGTGGGACGATATGAGTTGAGTAACCTTTGTGGGGAGAGAATGGTGGGAAGATATGAGTTGAGTAAACTCTGTGGGGAGAGAATGGTGGGACGATATGAGTTGAGTAACCTATGTGGGGAGAGAATGGTGTGACAATATGAGTTGAGTAACCGCTGTATGGAGAGAATGGTGGGATGATATGAGTTGAGTAACGTCGGTGGGGAGAGAATGGTGCGACGATATGAGTTGAGTAACCTCTGTAGGGAGAGAATGGTGGGACGATATGAGTTGAGTAACCTCTGTGGGGAGAGAATGGTTGGACGATAAGAGTTGAGTTACCTATGTGGGGAGAGAATGGTGGGACGATGTGAGTTGAATAACCTCTGTAGGGAGAGAATGGTGGGACGATATGAGTTGAGTAAACTCTGTGGGTAGAGAATGGCAGATGGATATGAGTTGAATAACCGCTGTAGGAAGACAATGGATGATGGGTATGAGTTGAATAACCGCTGTAGGGAGAGAATGGTTGTAGGATATGAGTTGAGTAACCGCTTTGGGGAGAGAATGGTGGGACGATATGAGTTGAGTAACCTCTGTAGGGAGAGAATGGTGGGACGATATGAGTTGAGTAACCTCTGTGGGGAGAGAATGGTTGGACGATATGAGTTGAGTAACCTTTGTGGGGAGAGAATGGTGGGAAGATATGAGTTGAGTAAACTCTGTGGGGAGAGAATGGTGGGACGATATGAGTTGAGTAACCTATGTGGGGAGAGAATGGTGTGACAATATGAGTTGAGTAACCGCTGTATGGAGAGAATGGTGGGATGATATGAGTTGAGTAACGTCGGTGGGGAGAGAATGGTGCGACGATATGAGTTGAGTAACCTCTGTAGGGAGAGAATGGTGGGACGATATGAGTTGAGTAACCTCTGTGGGGAGAGAATGGTTGGACGATAAGAGTTGAGTTACCTATGTGGGGAGAGAATGGTGGGACGATGTGAGTTGAATAACCTCTGTAGGGAGAGAATGGTGGGACGATATGAGTTGAGTAAACTCTGTGGGTAGAGAATGGCAGATGGATATGAGTTGAATAACCGCTGTAGGAAGACAATGGATGATGGGTATGAGTTGAATAACCGCTGTAGGGAGAGAATGGTTGTAGGATATGAGTTGAGTAACCGCTTTGGGGAGAGAATGGTGGGACGATATGAGTTGAGTAACCTCTGTAGGGAGAGAATGGTGGGACGATATGAGTTGAGTAACCTCTGTGGGGAGAGAATGGTTGGACGATAAGAGTTGAGTAACCTCTGTGGGGAGAGAATGGTTGGACGATATTAGTTGAGTAACCTCTGTAGGGAGAGAATTGTGGGACGTTATGAATTGAGTAAACTCTTTTGGGAGAGAATAGTGGGACGATATGAGTTGAGTAAACTATTTGGGAGAGAATAGTGGGACGATATGAATTGAGTAACCTCTGTGGGGAGAGATTGGTGGGAGAATGTGAGTTGAGTAAACTATTTGGGAGAGAATAGTGGGACGATATGAGTTGAGTAACCTCTGTGGGGAGAGATTGGTGGGACGATATGAGTTGAGTAACCTCTGTAGGGAGAGAATGGTGGGACGATATGAGTTGAGTACCTCTGTAGGGAGAGAATGGTGGGACGATATGAGTTGAGTAACCTATGTGGGGAGAGAATGGTGGGACGATATGAGTTGAGTAACCTCTGTAGGGAGAGGATGGCGGCTTGATATGAGTGAAGTAACCGCTGTAGGGAGAGAATGGTGGGACGATATGAGTTGAGTAACCTCTGTGGGGAGAGAATGGTGGGACGATATCAGTTGAGTAACCTATGTGGGGAGAGAATGGTGGGACGATGTGAGTTGAGTAACCTCTGTAGGGAGAGAATGGTGGGACGATATGAGTTGAGTAACCTCTGTGGGGAGAGAATGGTGGACGATATGAGTTGAGTAACCTATGTGGGGAGAGAATGGTGGGACGATGTGAGTTGATTAACCTCTGTAGGGAGAGAATGGTGGGACGATGTGAGTTGAGTAACCTCTGTGGGGAGAGAATGGTGGGACGATATGAGTTGAGTAACCTCTGTAGGGAGAGGATGGCGGCTTGATATGAGTGAAGTAACCGCTGTAGGGAGAGAATGGTGGGACGATATGAGTTGAGTAACCTCTGTGGGGAGAGAATGGTGGGAAGATATGAGTTGAGTAACCTCTGTGGGGAGAGAATGGTGGGACGATATGAGTTGAGTAACCTATGTGGGGAGAGAATGGTGGGACAATATGAGTTGAGTAACCTATGTGGGGAGAGAATGGTATGACGATTTGAGTTGAGTAACCGCTGTGGGTAGAGAATGGTTGGACGATATGAGTTGAGTAACAGCTGTGAGAGAGAACGGCCAATGGATAGTAGTTAAGTAACCACTGTGGGGAGAGAATGGTGGGACGATATGAGTTGAGTAACCTCTGTTGGTAGAGAAGGGTGTGACAATATGAGTTGAGTAACCGCTGTATGGAGAGAATGGTGGGATGATATGAGTTGAGTAACGTCTGTGGGGAGAGAATGGTGGGACGATATGAGTTGAGTAAACTATTTGGGAGAGAATGGTGGGACGATATGAGTTGAGTAACCTATGTGGGGAGAGAATGGTTGGACGATATGAGTTGTGTAACCTATGTGGGGAGAGAATGGTGGGACGATATGAGTTGAGTAACCTCTGTAGGGAGAGAATGGTTGGACGATATTAGTTGAGTAACCTATGTGGGGAGAGAATGGTGGGACGATATGAGTTGAGTAACCTCTGTGGGGAGAGAATGGTGGGACGATATTAGTTGAGTAACCTCTGTTGGGAGAGAATGGTGGGACGATATGAGTTGAGTAACCTCTGTAGGGAAAGGATGGCTTCTTGATATGAGTGAAGTAACCTCTGTAGGGAGAGAATGGTGGGACGATATGAGTTGAGTAACCTATGTGGGGAGAGAATGGTGTGACAATATGAGTTGAGTAACCGCTGTATGGAGAGAATGGTGGGATGATATGAGTTGAGTAACGTCGGTGGGGAGAGAATGGTGCGACGATATGAGTTGAGTAACCTCTGTAGGGAGAGAATGGTGGGACGATATGAGTTGAGTAACCTCTGTGGGGAGAGAATGGTGGGACGATATGAGTTGAGTAAACTCTGTGGGTAGAGAATGGCGGATGGATATGAGTTGAATAACCGCTGTAGGAAGACAATGGATGATGGGTATGAGTTGAATAACCGCTGTAGGGAGAGAATGGTTGGAGGAAATAAGTTGAGTAACCGCTTTGGGGAGAGAATGGTGGGACGATATGAGTTGAGTAACCTCTGTAGGGAGAGAATGGTGGGACGATATGAGTTGAGTAACCTCTGTGGGGAGAGAATGGTTGGACGATAAGAGTTGAGTAACCTATGTGGGGAGAGAATGGTGGGACGATGTGAGTTGAATAACCACAGTAGGGAGAGAATGGTTGGACGATATTAGTTGAGTAACCTCTGTAGGGAGAGAATTGTGGGACGTTATGAATTGAGTAAACTCTGTGGGGAGAGAATAGTGGGACGATATGAGTTGAGTAAACTATTTGGGAGAGAATAGTGGGACGATATGAGTTGAGTAACCTCTGTGGGGAGAGATTGGTGGGAGAATGTGAGTTGAGTAAACTATTTGGGAGAGAATAGTGGGACGATATGAGTTGAGTAACCTCTGTGGGGAGAGATGGGTGGGACGATATGAGTTGAGTAACCTCTGTAGGGAGAGCATGGTGGGACGATATGAGTTGAGTAACCTCTGTGGGGATCGAGAGAATGGTGGGACGATATGAGTTGAGTAACATCTGTGGGGAGAGAATGGTGGGACGATATGAGTTGAGTAACCTCTGTAGGGAGAGGATGGCGGCTTGATATGAGTGAAGTCACCGCTGTAGGGAGAGAATGGTGGGACGATATGAGTTGAGTAACCTCTGTGGGGAGAGAATGGTGGGACGATATGAGTTGGGTAACCTCTGTGGGGAGAGAATGGTGGGACGATATGAGTTGAGTAACCTATGTGGGGAGAGAATGGTGTGACAATATGAGTTGAGTAACCGCTGTATGGAGAGATTGGTGGGATGATATGAGTTGAGTAACGTCGGTGGGGAGAGAATGGTGGGACGATATGAGTTGAGTAACCTCTGTGGGGAGAGAATGGTTGGACGATAAGAGTTGAGTTACCTATGTGGGGAGAGAATGGTGGGACGATGTGAGTTGAATAACTTCTGTAGGGAGAGAATGGTGGGACGATATGAGTTGAGTAAACTCTGTGGGTAGAGAATGGCGGATGGATATGAGTTGAATAACCGCTGTAGATAGAGAAAAGATGATGGGTATGAGTTGAATAACCGCTGTAGGGAGAGAATGGTTGGAGGATATGAGTTGAGTAACCGCTTTGGGGAGAGAATGGTGGGACGATATGAGTTGAGTAACCTCTGTAGGGAGAGAATGGTGGGACGATATGAGTTGAGTAACCTCTGTGGGGAGAGAATGGTTGGACGATAAGAGTTGAGTAACCTCTGTGGGGAGAGAATGGTTGGACGATATTAGTTGAGTAACCTCTGTAGGGAGAGAATTGTGGGACGTTATGAATTGAGTAAACTCTGTGGGGAGAGAATAGTGGGACGATATGAGTTGAGTAAACTATTTGGGAGAGAATAGTGGGACGATATGAGTTGAGTAACCTCTGTGGGGAGAGATTGGTGGGAGAATGTGAGTTGAGTAAACTATTTGGGAGAGAATAGTGGGACGATATGAGTTGAGTAACCTCTGTGGGGAGAGATTGGTGGGACGATATGAGTTGAGTAACCTCTGTAGGGAGAGAATGGTGGGACGATATGAGTTGAGTACCTCTGTAGGGAGAGAATGGTGGGACGATATGAGTTGAGTAACCTATGTGGGGAGAGAATGATGGGACGATATGAGTTGAGTAACCTCTGTAGGGAGAGGATGGCGGCTTGATATGAGTGAAGTAACCGCTGTAGGGAGAGAATGGTGGGACGATATGAGTTGAGTAACCTCTGTGGGGAGAGAATGGTGGGACGATATGAGTTGAGTAACCTATGTGGGGAGAGAATGGTGGGACGATGTGAGTTGAGTAACCTCTGTAGGGAGAGAATGGTGGGACGATATTAGTTGAGTAACCTCTGTGGGGAGAGAATGGTGGGACGATATGAGTTGAGTAACCTCTGTGGGGAGAGAATGGTGGGACGATATAAGTTGAGTAACCTATGTGGGGAGAGAATGGTGGGACGATGTGAGTTGAGTAACCTCTGTGGGGAGAGAATGGTGGGACGACATGAGTTGAGTAACCTCTGTAGGGAGAGGATGGCGGCTTGATATGAGTGAAGTAACCGCTGTATGGAGAAATGGTGGGACGATATGAGTTGAGTAACCTCTGTGGGGAGAGAATGGTGGGACGATATGAGTTGAGTAACCTCTGTTGGGAGAGAATGGTGATACGATATGAGCTGAGTAACGGTTGTTGCTGAACGCGGGATATATAGTTCCAGACAACATCAATTAATTTGTGATTTTGTGAAATAAAATATTTATTGAAAGTTAACGGAAATCAACCAGAATCAGCAATACTTGAAATACAGCCGGAAGCATTTTTGCCGTTCAGTTAAATATGATTGGAAGGTAATGCTGTTAGCATTCACTCAATATATGTGAATACAAGGTCAAATGCATAGTAACGTAGCATTCTGGCTCATTTGAGATCATCCGAAAATTTCTGAAAAGAAGCGAAGAGACTTGCAATTTCCGCTATCCCTAAAATGCTGGGTCTTCATTGTATCTTTCCCATATTCCCTGTATCAGATTGCATTTAAATGAGCATCGAATATTGTTCAAAATTTTACTTCGGATTACCGCGGACGTTTTGAAAACTTTCAAAACATTCCGGCTTATTACAAATCATGAATCACAAAATGCACTTGAAATGCCGGAGGACGTTTTTGCAGTGTCAACAATTTCCATTGTGAGAGCATTCCGATCTCTTGCAAAATTCCTGGATCCGCCACTTCCTTTAGTGAGGGGTTATATTTAACCCTATTACATGTTGCTACGAGTCTGGGTACCTCAGACATGACGTGAACTATTTTGAAAGACAACAAGTAGTTGTCACTAAGGTGACATGATCCCCCACCGCAAATTAATACTTCAAAATTGAAAACAAATGTCAAGATCAGCAAAATCGACTGGGCCTCGAAGGGTCCCTAAAAGAACCACTGGTGTAAGATAATGATGAGAATCCAATGAATAGTTATTGTGATATTGATGCCCCTGACAAGCTTATTATGTCGACAACCTCAAAGTTCTGCTGTGACCTTGAGAATAATATCAAGGTCTTCAAAATCTAACCAGCCCTTTGTCTCCCCTACGGGGTGCTTTGTGTAAGATATGATGACATTCAGGTGTATGGTTCTTAAGATATCCCGCTGATAAGTTTTACATGTATATCAACATGTCACAAAAAATCAAAGTTCCGCTGTGACCTTGGGATAATGTCAAGCTCACCAAAATCTACTCAACCCTTTGTCTTCCATTGGAGAAGCTATGAAGAGAATCCAGTGAATGGTTCTTGAGATATCCCGTTGACAAGGGTAAAATCACAAAGTCTCGTTGTGACCTTGCAATGAAGGTCAAGGTCACACAATTCTGTCGGAACATTACTCTCCCTTGATGAACACATATGCAAAATATGAAAAGAATCCAGTGAATAGTATTTGAATTATTCCATTTTGTACGGACGGACGGACGCAGCCGAATAAACAATAATATTATTATAATAATAAATTATAATAATAAGCCAAATATGCAGGAAATCACCATTTCTTAGAATTTCTCCTCGAGAGCATAAATAGTATTGGCATTGACAAGCAGAATGGCACCGTAGTAAGACTTGTTTTAGATAACACTTATCTAAGGTCATTAATATTCTAACTTTCTTATTTGTTGTTAAAATTTACATTAATTACTACTGGTATCAAATAAATTCAAGTGTTTGAAACTAATATAACAATGCCCCTGTCGTAAAATATAATTATTCAAGTAAGACATTATCTAGTTTTTGTCATTTGGTCAAAAGTCGATTCTTCATATATTGCGTTACTCGTAAAAAGTGTCATGATGTCACGGAATTTGAAGATTTTGGCATGACACTGAAAAGTGGTCATGTTAACATTGAAAATGATATCAAGGCCACCGTACTCGACTGGCAACAAACGTAATACCGTAATGACGATTGTCGCCAAAATAAAACTACCAGGCAAAAGAAAGTATTCACCTCAGTTGGTTTCGATTAATTCAATAAAAATTATTTTAAAAGAAATCAGATGCATTTGACTATAGTAAGATACAATAATGTTTATATGGAGTAGTTTGAATGAACAAATTGGCGACTGTGGTTAAATTTTAGTTAAAATATCTTTGTTTAATGAAGACAGGGGTAATAAATGAAATTTACAAGATCGCATTACTCTTCTCTCTTCAGTGTATAAGGGAAAGTCGGCAAACCCTCGGGGCTAAATTATGTGAGTTGATTCCTCCCTTTCAGTATTCCCTTCGTTAGTCTTTCATCTCCACTTAAAGGGGTTGTAGCACGTTTTTTCGCTCAAGTAAGTCGATGAAATGTATTTGAAAAATAATTTCACCAATCGTAAAATACCCTTTTCTTTTCGTAAAATCAAGTTATAAATGAGTGTACATGGCTAAGAAAAGCCATTGTAATCATTTTTGTCATTTGAAATAATAAAATGTGTTCACAATAAAATGGCCGCCATGGAATTTTTTCTTTATACGCAACACCGTTATTACTACTACTGATAATTGATTTGTGTAATAAGATGTTATACCCTCTAAAATAAATTTAAATGGCACAAACTTTCATTAAAAATAAGAAATTTGAAAAAATAAATTTTGCAAAAAACGTGATACTGCCCCTTTAAGGAGTGTTTAACTCATATCACTCACATACACTATTATGGGCAAAGCTCACAAATACATAGAAGCCGATATGCAATCCATGGTCCGTACTCCGATGAGAAATTACACCTAAATTTACAGCAAACAGAGCAGGTTTCAATGTTACGAACCATCTAGGGTGTATCACAATCTACAAATTGTGAGCTCACAATCTCGCAATTTTTTTATATTATTCTTAGATTATTCAGGTCTCACAATCTACAGATTGTTTCAACAATACTTCAAACATCCATATCAGAAAAATTGGTCCGTGGATTATGGGACGTCAACTCAACCAAACTGTTTATGCATAGTTATGTATTGTCAAGATGGGACTATTGTAATGTTCGTCCACCGGATCAGAAAACCACCTTCAGGAAGTCCAAAATACAAATGCACTGCTGTACGCATTGTCACAAGAACGCGTAAAAATAAAACCTTCACGGACTCCCAGTAAAACAACGTGTCTAGCTTAAAATCCTAACCAGTACTGACCAATACTGTTATGAATCATCTCAATTCACCAAAATACATTATATACAGATATTTACTCTTGTTGGGCATTCTCAGTGTCAGCTCACTACTTATGCATATTTCAATATATTTCAATCAAGGAATGGTGAAACAGTTTTAGATTGTTCTCACAATCTGCAGATTGTGATATTTCCTAGACAGCACGGAGCATCTGCAGCAGACAATATTGAAAGGTGTCTTCACGTCTTAAACGGGATTCGAACCCCGGAAGACTTCGTCCTGAGTCGAATGTGTTTACCAGTGCCTTATCCAATTAAAAAATAGAGCCATGGGCTCTGTAGCTCATCAGGATTTCATTGATTTACTATCTCAAGTTGAATATTTAAGTTATTTAATATATGGTTAACAAGCAAAAGATAGGTTCTTAGATCATGACCACTGTGACCCCATTTTGGGTCACAGGGTCACACAATCTACAATTTAGAATCCCCATTGGCCAAGGAGTTTGCACACAGCTCTCTAAACCTTTTGGAACTGGAGAAGAAGATGAAAATAGGTTTTTAAGGATGTGACCCCTGTGACCCCCTGTGGGGTCACATGGTCACGAAATCTACAATTTAGAATCCCCATTGGCCAAGGAGTCTGCACATACAATTTCAGCTCTGTGGAGTCATTGGTTCTGGAGAAGAAGTCGAAAAAGCGAAAAGTTTACGGATGGACGGACGGACGGATGGACGGACGCCGGACACCATGCCATGCCATAAACCCATCGGGCCTTTCAGGCCTGATGAGCTAAAAAATACGATAAATGTTTGATTTGCTATTTAATAGGGCATGCAATGTAAATATGATTTGAGTGACCGATGTCGTTTAATCTTAAATGAAATATTTCCCTTTATTTGGAAACAACTACTAAAATAATTTAGGATTTCTTTCTTTCATAGTACGGAATACGTCTTTGAAGGGTATTTAGAAGCTGCATAAGACAAGCAAGATGTCCTGGATAACAACTTCAGTGTGAAACACACGACGTTTCAGAGAATATGCTTACTCCTTCATCAGGATGAGTATGACAATCCGAAACATCCTGTATGTTCACAATAAAGAAGTTGTTATCCATAAATATTGCTATTCTTATAATTACGGGTACTAAGAACATGATCAATGAATGCAACGTTATGAAAAACAAAAGTAGAAATTTTACGAATTTTATTTGAAATAAAAACGAAATTCATCAACAAAAGACATCATGAAATAAAAAAACAAATGTTAGAGAAACAAAAACTGTAATACCTGACAACAATTAGATAATACAACAAATACTGCAAGGATATAGATTGAATATTAGATATTGATATAGAATATTATTGTGAATTATGGTATAGAAGTTTGAAAGGTTGTATTCAGTGTTACCAGACAACCATGGGGGGAGGGGGGGGGGGGGGGGGGGGGGGGGGGGGGGGGGGGGTCTGAAGGGGAACTGGGAGGGGGAGGGGAGGGTGCGTATGTGTGGGCGGGGAGGTTTGCGGGGAAGTTGTAACCAGCTTCATTTAACCAGGGCTCAACTATTTCCTTCCGAAAGCTTTCGGTTTTGTTCTTGATTTTGACGTGTTAAAGTGTAATTAACCATATTCATTCGACACTTTAAAATTACTGCATATTTTATAGACATACAACATATAACAATTGAGCAATAGTGTTAAAGCTTTAAAAAAACAAGACGTAAAATGAAAAAATAAATGAAAAATACAAGGTACTGAGCAAAATTAATTTTCAAAAATGTCATGTTGACCCGGGCCTGTCTAGCTGGCATGTTCCTGTTCCTCTGACGATTGTTCCTTGATCAGCTCAAGAACTGTTTCGTAGCAGAACTTGTATTGGCCCTGGAACATGATTTACATAGAACATAATATTTAATACTATTATATACCTATTTAATGCAATATGTAATAAATATATTTCTTAATATTAGCGAAAAATCTAAAATTAAATGTTATAATATACTGAGCGTAACTAGAAACCTGACACTCATATTTTTTATCGTACTTTTTTCCCGTGAAAGAAATAAGTCGAATCTTGTGTTATATAATTTATGATAGAGGTGTACCCGATGATGCTGCACGGACGGGGCGGGTGGCAACGCGTAAATTAAGGTATTACACGTCAAGGACGTAAAACATGATATTCACGTGCACAGGGTCACGTGATCAACACAGGTAACGCGTATGCCCTCAAATCAAATCGCACGTGTACTGTGTAACAGGAAAACACATTAAAATTAACGGAAAAACATTATTGACTGAATGCCACGCCTCACGAATACAGAACGTGAGCGTGCTATGGGTAGGCTACACGCCGGACAATCCGTTGCGGAAGTTGCGCGCGCATTTCGATGCAGCCGACAGACTATTCATGAGCTCAGAACCCGTGTGCAACAGACAGGGTGATTGCGGATCGTCCGAGGCCAGGACGTCCGGGTGTTACGTCACGAGAGGATGGACAAATCAGGTTACGTCATCTTCGTAATCGATTCGAGACGGCTGCGTCCACGACCAGACACTTGTTCAGAGGTCGGGTGTCAACATCCACTATCAGGAGGCCCTACACAGGACCCATTTTGACGCCATTTCACCGTCACCAACGTCTGATATGGACCCGACAACTCGCAAGATGGAATCAGAATCGCTGGAATAACGTTGTCTTTAGTGACGAGTCACGTTACACACTTAGGTTTGCTGATGGCGGGGTACGAGTATGGCGTAGAACACGAGAACGATATGCACAGTGTTGTGTTCGGGAGGTGGACAGATTTGGCGGCGGCAGCGTCATGGTTTGGGGATCTTTCTGTTCCAATGGTCGTTCCCGATTAGTTGTCGTGCAGGGCAACCTTACTGCCGCACAATACAGGGACCAAGTTTTGACACCGGTCCTGATACCGTGCATGCAACAAAATGGTCCAGGGCTGAGTTTTCAACATGATAATGCCACACCGCAAACAGCGATTTTGACCCGCAATTTCTTGCGTAACGCCGGTAGTGACGTCATGGAGTGGCAATCTCGTTCACCAGACCTCAAACCCATAGAACACATCTGGGATGAATTTGGAAGACGATTGAGGCAGCAAATCAACCCACCCCGCAAGCTCTTGGACAGGAACTGGTCAACCAATGGCGGCGACTTCCGGTGCGGGTCTTCAGGGGAGTTCTGCGGTCGATGTGTGGCTGTGGTGGCTGTACGAGGCGGTCACACGCGTTATTGTGCCATTATCTGATGATGTGAAGTTCGTTTTTGTGGGGTCACGTGACATCAAGCGGTATTACGCAATAAAGTGATCCAGAAATCTACTCGTGTCAATCTGTATTTCTTCTCAAATGATTTTCCTATCCTTACATACCAGGTTTATAGCCATGCACCCAGTATTCAATTTGTGAGGTCAAATTTGAACAGTGTCAGGTTTCTAGTTACGCTCAGTATAAGTATTAAATTTATTGTTGCAAATGCTATGCACATGATACTATATTGCATCAAAATAATATGAAAATTTGCAAATCTGTGATTTATAATGAAGAAACTGCAATGCATATTTCAGTACATTCGGTCCGCGGTTCGAATCCCGCCAGGGGCACGGTAACATTGTCTGCAATAGAGAACTGTTCCACACGCAGTAAGGTCTGGGTGCAATGCTTCAAGTTCCAACCGATGCTCGCAGGTTTCACCGCAATGCATAGCCACATGGCGTTTCGGGCTTTCTCCCTGCCATAATACTAGCAGCCGCGATATAAGTAAAATACTATTAAAAGCGGCGTCAAATCCCAACTCACCTCACCTCACCTCCTTCGAGAGGCAGCGGATTGCAAAAGTTTATATTTTAATAATCAACTGTCATTCACATGGCATGTATACAGTATTTACTGCCAATACCATATGAGTATGCAACAGGCGCAGTAAGGAACAACTAGGCAAATGAAGGAAAAACAGGGCCGATATGAATTAAACATGACAAGTACGAGTTTGAGACCGAAACCCGCTTCAATTCTTAGATCTATGTAATCTGTTCAACAATTTTGTTTATAATCATAATATCAATGGAAATGATATGTTTGCTATTGTGCAAATACAATGAAAAGAGGTTAATTAATACAATTATCGACTTCGTCTCGTGCCAATACGCCGGACCACGGACTTGTAACTGGGCCAATACGAAAATACGTAATCAATAACATTATAATCATGATCAGTAAGAGGTTAATATTGCAGTGTTTACCAGTGTCCGGATGACCTCTCCCCGGACTGAGCGGGCTCTCCTGATGGCCAGATTCACGGACACCTTGCCCTCGGCCCGCAACTGCTGCCGGACACTGTCCACCACACAGAACAATCCGCTCCTGGACACCCCGTCTCTGTAATACCGGCAACAGATAGAGATTTTTTTTATCTTTTACGAAAAGTGTGATTATTTGTATTGCCCGAGCAAGAGCGAGTGTTAAACATACATTTGTACGAATTTCGTTAAAGTCATATGGCACACTTTCGAGTATGATAATTTCTGTTTCAATTTCATTATGCCAAATTTCATAAACATGAACCACTGCCGTGACGATCACAGGATACTTTTAAGAATGATTGTTTTACACATAGAATGAAAATGAATCATCATATATCTATGTGGTTTAATTTTATTAACGTTACAATGAACGTTAATTTATATGATATTTGTAGGTGAACAAACTTTCGGTACGCAGGTGTACGGTTAAGACGTATATATATGCCCATGCCGTCCCTCACGTTTTGGACATTTACAAAAATTACAATTTATAAACAACATTGGTCAAGGCATGCCTACAGATAATGTAATCCTTCTAGTCTTTAGCATGCTAAGGAAGAAGCTACAATTCGGTTTTCAGTGTACTGCTTGCCTCTATTAGAAAATGGTACAATTTAATTAAATTTAATTTAAAAGCTTTAACATTTGTTCCCATCCTAAAGACAAACCCCTAAGGCACCGAGCCCATGGTTAGCCCCTGCCACGAGCTTTTGATGTTCCATTCTAACCCCTTCTCTAGTGTCTGAGATATGGGAATCTCAAAGTGTCTGAGATTCACCTGTCTAAGTTATGGCACATAACCTTTGGCAGTACATTTGATATTGGTTTAGTCAGATTGCCGACGATGGTCCATAATCTCGCAGAACCAATGATCTGCAGCGATGACATTTTCACCTTTTTCCGTCTTTGTATAGAAACACATTTGTAACTAACCGCGGTATTTCAGTAAAAAGGAGATCGAAACTTATGTAATTGTTTGAGTGAAATGTACTTTAATAAGTCTATAAACATGTTTTAGAACCGTGTAAGTACATACCGGCAGTGAACCAGCAGTGGCGCCGAGTCGGAGTTCCACTTGATCACGTGGTCAACAAGTTTAACCAGATCGCTGCACTCCGCAGGTGCGTCGGTGACGTCATCCCATGGAGTAGGGCGAATTCTTCTCACTTCTCTTGTTTCTTCACCAAACTTTTAAAAAAGACATGCACAATATTAAAATTAAATACTGCTTATGGTGACTATACAGTCAAATCTCTGTTATCAATACCGTCAATACATAACTGTCACTCTTATCAAGACTTTCTCTATGACATCACTTAAACGTAAATTAGCTTTGACTGAATCATTAAAGACGCTGTAGCACGTTTTTCTTACTGAAATAAAGGGACCTCATGAAAAGGTACATAAGTGCTACCAATGGTGAAATAATACTCCCGAATCAATACAAATAAAACGAATGTACATTGTTCGCTTGAGCCGAGCGAGTCCATTTCCCTCCGAGCGGAATAATAAAATAAAATGGCCGCAGCCGCTCGAAGGTAGTTCAAGTGATCTTGACCGCTGTAGTGATACCAAAACACTCAAAGTAG
This sequence comes from Gibbula magus, assembly GCA_936450465.1. Lineage (NCBI taxonomy): Eukaryota > Metazoa > Mollusca > Gastropoda > Trochida > Trochidae > Gibbula > Gibbula magus. Next base: position 78,716,586 of record OW388292.1, on the reverse strand, counting down.
AGTTTTGAATATGGTACCAAGATAGAATGGTCAATTCTCTTGCTGTCTGAACTCTCAAATTGGCATTAGACCTACACATGTACCTCTCACACTGAACGTTTCACACCACTGTCGCTTTATACGTCGCACCATTTTCTTTCAATACGGATACCTATTTTCTATGGATACGGCTTTTTTGAGATTTTACCCTCTAACATAACAAAATATTATTAAAACGTTAATGAAAGCATATTTGAGAAAACAAAATATGCAAAAACGTGCTACAGTCATGGAATAAGTTCTGACGTTATGTATCCCTCATGAAACGTGATCTTACCATAGCCTTCCTCATGAATATACATGTATTCACTGGCGTCATGTTCCTCGATATTGACATGTACTACTCTTATGATTTTATAAGGATGAGGGAATAACATACATTTGCTTGATGAATACTGAATGACATTTGAAGAATAAACCAATATCAATGGATCTGCTTTCTTTAAAATGTCTCCTTAAAAGTCTCCTTTCTCATTGTGATATATTGCATATTCATTTGAAAAAATACATTTTATAGCTTATGGTTAAGCTTCCGTTTTTATCTTTGTTATCCTTCTTATACATATGTCGATATGACATTACTAGCTACTCAATATATATTCAATTCGTATCTACCAGAGGCGTCTCATTAAGCAAAACTCATTATACATATTTCCTAATGGTGGTGCGTTTACGCCAAGTTAAACTACCGTGTATTTGAAGACGTCCTCGCGAAGATCAGCCTGGTCTTGTTCAGAAACACGGGACACGGCGAAAGGTCCAAATGCGACGGGTTCCTCTGAAGTCGGCCAGTACACTCCACAATCGTTCTGTTAATCGTGACAACATAACAATTAAAATGTTGATCCTTGAGTAAATCTTGTTGACATAATAAAGAATGACATGTCTATTTTTGATGATGGTACTCTATGGTTTGACGAATGACTCATGCGGTCGAGAAACTATTTCTTGCTTTCACCAACAGTCTTAGAACCCACAACTATAGAATGTGTTATGCTTATTGGATGTCTTGACTATTGAAATAATGTTCTAATTAGCACAACATCTACCATCTGCTAGCGAGAGCAACCAAATACCATTTTATCCGGAGAATATTCATCCAACATGATGATACGGGTGACGTTGTAGTCGAAGACGAGGCGCCAGAAGTCCACGACAGTGCTTGGCAGCGGGCTGTGAGTGACGATGTAGCCCTGTTTGCTTCTGAAGGACTAGAACACACGTTTTTATGGACATTGGAATGTTCAACAATGCTTCTGAAAACTAGAACATGCGTGTTTGTGGACACTGGAATGTTTTATAATGCTTCTGAAGGGCTAGAACATGCGTGTTTGTGGACACTGGAAGGTTCTATAATGCTTCTGAAGGACTAGAACATGCGTGTTTATGGACACTGGAAGGTTCTATAATGCTTCTGAAGGACTAAAACAAACGTGTGTATGGACACTGGAATGTTCAACAATGCTTCTGAAGGACTGGAACACGCGTTTGTAAGGACATTGGAATGTTCAAATCTTCGCATATCGAAATGTTCAATACATCACAGCGTAAAAATCACCAAAATCATCAGTGTTTACAATTCCGACCACAATCCTATTGTTGCTATCAATATTAAGCACTTGTATCAATGGTCAACATTTACTTTCGTTTTTTAAGCGGTTATAAGAGCGGATGTGGCTTACAGGCACGAATACAGCATTGATGTAATCACTTCTCCCCTCAACTCCGGTCTTCAGGAGAATACGATCTCGATCATCTGGATATAAATTGACAAATGTTAAGACAATTTTTAAACAAATTCATGTGACCTTTTTAGGAAAAACTCACATCAGAAACGAGAGTTTTAGTCGGGTAGACTGCCCAGCAGCAATCTAATATATGAGGCGAGACTTTGAGTACTGGTATATCTCTATACGCACCTGGGACAAGTGAAAAGTTCCTATTTTTCTGAAGGTTTTCATTTGATGTTGCGATTTGTGCTTTGACCACTGGCTTCGGACAGCTGCATAATTTCTGCAAAAATATGCCCCATACGATTTTTATTGAAATTGAAACCCAAAAACCAAAGTCGCGATTACTTTATTCCGACATTGGTGTGGTTTGAAGAAAACAAATTATTTTAACCTATCAGTTGTGTGAATGGTAATTGGATTGGTTAATACACTTAACAGGAAGCAAAAAAAATACCAGAGCTAAAATCTGTATTAAAACATTATCCCCTGTGTATACCGTAAAGATATCGGCGTTGCTGCTTACTATAATTGCAGTTTTATGTCCTCAAATAGTAAAAGATACTTATGACACTGTGCTTATAGAGACTGGAATTCGAACCTCGAACTTAGTCTCCAGGAAGCTGGTATCACCGAGAGATTGTTCCAGGGTCTTGGAATCCTTGATTGAGACACACTGAGTCGGGTGTACCAGGGCCTCTGATAGGCATTCGTGAAGAAACAAGTACTGGTCCTGTATAAACAAACCCAAAGATTTATAGATCACACACTGGCCGTCCATTTTCAAAGATATCCTAGGACTAATTAAGATGGTCAAAATTTTAACATTGTTACATTTGGGATAACACTATCTTCAATAGTTCTTGTACTTTTTCGGACCGAATCCCTTGCGGGGTTCGAACCGACACTCTCAGAGTCCCAACAAGGTCCCCAGGTCGTGTGGTAAGCTGTTGGTACGGTCAGCGCTGGTGATAGCTGCCGAACATTTATGAATTATTTCTCGTTTCACAATACAATGTTGTCAATACCTTCGTTTGAACCATGTTGACGCGTTGCGTTCGGAGGTCGTTCACGCATGTGTAGACATCCACAGTTTCCTGCTTTTCCGCTTCCTGTATGAGCAAATCGAGTGCCATGAAGGTTCCGGTTTTACCACCTCCGTCACTGAAATGAAAGATTCAGGTAAAATATACATTGCAGTTTCCCTATTTGTCTTTGTACCTTGAACCCATGACACCTGAGTGCCCAAACATGTGGAATCATATTGTGTCAAAAGAACCTTGCATGATACTTATTATGAGACGAATTACATGCCCCCTGAATTTATGACTTGGACTCGCCTTTGCCCCATTGATTATAAGACGAACTCTCCTATGTCCCCTGATTCTGAGAATATCTCTCCAATGCCCCATTACTTATGAAGCGAACTCTTCTATTCTGTCACAGAATATCTCTTTAGAAGGACACGACTATGGCAGCTACCATCAGCGTTTCGGTATTAATTGTTTTCAAGCAGTAATAGGTTTATGTATTAATATAAGGAGATATCCGAGAATATCGTAAGGTTGTGATCGGTGGGCTCTTCCTAACAATCAGCGTCTACAACCTTACCATATCCGAGGTAGAATGGTTTCTCTAAATTATGAACCGTTTTTAAGTGTAAAACATACTTTTTTAATCGCGTTATATTGAGAATCCATGGTAAATAAAGTCGTTCATAAAATCCTTGTTTGGAACATGAAATCCCTGTTTACAACTGCTCTATATAAGTTGCTTTTGTACCGGGACTCGTAAATTTCACCTGCCTTGTTGGCGCAGAAGACAAAAGCGCTAGCTCACGTATTACAGGTGTTAGTGGAGACGCACTTTCCTCAAAACATTTGCTGTTCATATTCTGTCATAAATTTGAGAAATTGTTCAAAGTTAGTCTTAGATAGTTTCTTCAGATCTTAACTTGACTTAACTAACCTCCTGGGGGTAATAACAATGTTGTAAGTCCCTCGTACCGGGTGATACGGTTTAGAAAGGTCGTTTCAAGTATCACGTTATATGGCTAGTAGATTAAAATTGAAAGATATCCACTGTACCAGCAATGCACGAGCAAGGGTCCAGGGGCGCTGCTGGTGGTGTATGTTCTCACTCGGTCTCTCAGTTCAACCACACTGAATGCTGCTCGGGGGACAGCTGCCTCCTCCCATTCCAGATACTGCACGTGCTTTACACGGCGGCTCTCCCCGTCAGACTGAAGAGCAGATGAATATTCAGGCCAAGAAACTTGCCGTGTCATAAAATGCACAGGACAAAAAGTAGAGGAATCCGATTTCCCGATCCTTCCGGATTCTCCAAAAAATTGGCGGATCCAGAAAAATTCGGAAGGATTCGGCAAGCGGATTCCACAACTTTTTGTCCTGTGATAGACCTCTGAACTGACAAATTTGAACCAGGCAAGCATGTCGGTTTAAAGGCGCTGTACGTTTTTGATATATTTTTATCTCTCAAAATTTTCATTTATTATTAAATTTATACAATATTTTTATACATTGGAGGGTAAAAATATCATTACACGACCCGATAAACCGTATATAAATGCCATTAGTTATCCGTACTGAAAGAAACTGTGCGACGTATAAAGAGACAGTGGTGTGAAATTCTTCAGTATGAGATGTAGATTTGTAGGTCTGATACGAATTTGAGAGTTCAGACAGCAAGATGAATGACCAATCCATCATGTGGTAACCTACATTGTACTTGAAATTCAACTATCGGTCAGTTAGCCACAGATATTCATAATGTTCCGTATGAACCGAAAGCTATGAGAAGAAGTTATACTCTAATTTATACAAAAATAAAATTAACATGATAAATTACAAAACAAAAGTCTCCTACTCGTTGTATGTTGAGGGTGCGGACAGTGTAGTCAGCCAGCTGCAATGTGTCCGCAACGCTGACCGTCCACCCGCTAAAGCGGACTTCTTCTTTATCAGACCAGTACTGCTCACACAGGCTCTGTAAAAACATAAATGGTGCTTTAAAAATAAATAATCTAAGTACCTTAGACGCCAGACCATCTGTATATGTTATTGCTTGGGGGGCGCACACGCCCCACAAGTTATAATGGGTTGATATTCGACGCTATATTACAGTTGGAATTTTCTAAACAACTTTCAGGCAATGGCAAACATGTACGTTGTTTTTGTTACAATTCTAATGACAAATGAACAGAGCTGTAGCAAATTATGATCCTAATCCTAAATAATTGGCACAAACAAACGTGGAATTTGATTTTTCTGTATTTGTCATATCAACATAATTTCTCCTTATTTTGCCATTAGAAACTTTAATAAACTTGTTTACCTTATATTAATTTAAAACACTATTACGCAAAATGAGCGCTTTCGTACTAATTCAGTACAAAGTCATGATATTTTATTCCAGAATCGGAAACCACCATCCATTTTGATAATAACTGACCTACTTTTCCGAGTCCAGATTTGTTACCTAGAATTATTGCGGGGGCATGTTCAATAACGTAAACGCTGAGCGCGCATGTTATATGTACCAAGCTGTGCTGTGTGTTGTACTTTTGAACAATTCTTCCGCTCTGATCCTGTCATACCATATTTTCTCACTGCAGCATTTCTTTGAAATCAAAGTTCGAAATACATCTATCAACGGTTCGGTTTAAAACTGTGTCAATGTACTTAACAACTTAAATTAGCCAAATATGAAATCATTCTATTCCTCTCGCATCACTTTCAGTCACGGTCGATTCTACATCAACACGTTTGATTGTAGCCTACATAGACAGGTTTTACAGTTTCCATTCTGCGGCGTAAATATAGAATCTGGTTGCCACTCATGTTTCTGTTACAAACCACTTGGGGGCCTACCTTCATGGATATTACAGGCAGTTGCGAATGCAATTGTAATGTTTAACATGAGGGAATTCAAGTTATTAGCGCAACTTAAAAATAAAGATTCCAGGAGAGTAGAATTCATATCAATAATTATTCTACATTTCTTCAGTCATCCGCGGTGGTCTATTGGTAAATACGCCAACTTCAGTGAGAAGAGTTATGGGTTCGATTCCCTCTATTCTGTTTTGAAAGCTTTGAAAGTTAAATATGAAATTAAATAAGGTTAAACAACATGTTTTCATATTATCAAGTTATACAAGTAACCATTCATGGGTGTATTGCAATGGTAGGCCTAATTATAAAACAGTACAGACAGTCATTTCTTAAACTTACTCCAACTAGACTAGCAGTCACGACCCTCATCATGCAATGTCCACCCGCCTGTACATCGAGCACTAATATTTAAAAAAAATATGACAACCTCATGTTCCATTCACTAGATCTACTCAGTTGCCCCCCAAGCTTGCCTTTTTAAAGGCTTTTCCTGTCTATAGTACCTTTAATAGTATCATTCTCTGTGACTCTAGTAAGCATGACAATCACGGAACCTCGTACTGCCAGAGCATCTGTAAATGTTACCTATAGTAGCTTATCGTCCTATGTGAGTCTAGTCAGCATGACCATCTGTATATGTTACATATAGTACCTTATCGTCCTCTGTGACTCTAGTCAGCATGACCATCCGTATATGTTACCTATAGTACCTAGTCGTCCTCTGTGACTCTAGTCAGCATGACCATCTGTATATGTTACAAATAGCACCTTATCGTCCTCTTTGACTCTAGTCAACATGACCATCTGTATATGCTACCTATAGTACCTTATCGTCCTCTGTGACTCTAGTCAGCATGACCATCTGTATATGTTACCTACAGTACCTTATCGTCTTCTGTGACTCTAGTCAACATGACCATCTGTATATGTTACCTATAGTACCTTATCGTCTTCTGTGACTCTAGTCAGCATGGCCATCTGTATATGTTACCTATAGTACCTTATCGTCCTCTGTGACTCTAGTCAGCATGACCATCTGTATATGTTACCTACAGTACCTTATCGTCTTCTGTGACTCTAGTCAACATGACCATCTGTATATGTTACCTATAGTACCTTATCGTCCTCTGTGACTCTAGTCAGCATGACCATCTGTATATGTTACCTATAGTACCTTATCGTCCTCTGTGACTCTAGTCAGCATGACCATCTGTATATGTTACCTTTAGTACCTTATCGTCCTCTGTGACCCTAGTCAGCATGACCATCTGTATATGTTACCTATAGTACCTTATCGGCTTCTGTGACTCTAGTCAGCATGACAATCACTGGAACCTCGTACTGCCAGATCATCTGCAGGAAATCTTCAACTGTGTCAGACATTGGGCCTGGAACACACGAGGGACAGTATAGACATATAGAAGTATCCCATAACATTGAAACTCATTCATGGGATAAACTAATTTGCTAGTTAAAAATGTGAGATATATATTGTATACTAGCACAGTTAATATAATACCGCATATAAAATACTAGCATTTTAACTATATACTACCGCATCTAAGATACTAGCACACTAAATATACATCATTTAAGATACTAGCACACTAAATATACATCATTTTAGATACTAGCACACTTTAGGTACACCATTTAAGATACTTGCACACTTTAGGTACACCATTTAAGATACTAGCAAACTTAATATACACAATTTAAGATACTAGAACACTCAATATACTATCGCATCTAAGATAATTGTTGGATGTTGGATACTGCATCAACAAAAATACTGCATTATTTAAGTTCTGTTACAATTAAGAAAGTGTTACAGTTCAGATAGTGTTACAATTAAGATAGTGTTACAATTAAGTTTGTGTTACAATTAAGAAAGTGTTACAATTAAGATAATGTTACACTTAAGTTTGTGTTACAATTAAGATAGTGTTACAATTAAGATAGTGTTACAATTAAGATAGTGTTACAAATAAGATAGTGTTACAATTACGATAGTGTTACAATTAAGATAGTGTTACAATTAAGATAGTGTTACAAATAAGATAGTGTTACAATTAAGATAGTGTTACAATTAAGATAGTGTTACAATCAAGATAGTGTTACAAATAGGATAGTGTTACAATTAAGCTAGTGTTACAATTAAGATAGTGTTACAATTAATATAGTGTTACAAGTGTTACTGCCCCAATCAGGTTAATGCCACAATAAAATACCACAGCATCAATGTACTTCATAAAATTCCATAGAGACAGGTAACAAATAATGTTGAAGAGAAACATAAGGCACCTTGAGCGGCGATGTACAGCCTTTGTCCGCCGGGGCCCTGTAACATGGATACAACACTATGTCTTAGAATTGATCTCATATTCGAAATAGAAATTATAAAACTTTTTAAAGTATTTTTACAATCCGATGTTCAAAGGATATTCTCATTGAAAATTAAGAGGACATGTCTATTAAAAATAATACATTTATTATTGAGTAAAGGGTGGAAATGGATTGAGAAAATATCATTGAAGTGAATTTTCATATGATGGCATCTTGTACTTGCAGTAAGCAATATCACGTTGTTGATACTGTTAGGATAGTTAATTTCATTACTCGCCCGTGTAAGTTACTGCAGTTTAATATTATGTATACGGCAATATTAAACTAGTGTAACAATACTGCGCGTATGACGTCACAATAATTTGCGGTTATAATTATGACGTCACAGTGGGAGTAACGTCGTCACAATGGTATCGGACTTGTGGGAATCGAGTTTCAGAGCCATGTCGGCTGTTTCGCTGGATTATAGGTGGGCGAGTAATAAACAGAATACTAAACTTCCTTCTATTTAATACAATTTTTATTAAACTCGTGAATGATTTGGTATCAAACTCGCTTGACATCTTTGCCATTTAGAAATGACTGTCATGGAGTTAACCCTGTACCTAAGGAACATATGGGTTTGTAAGGGGAAACTGCAAATTAGTGTTGGTTCCATCAACTAATTGTAATTGCAAAGATATTATATTGAGAAATCTCACAGTGATAAAGCTCGCGTTGATGTAGTCACCGCGGTCACCAATCTTCTCAAGACAAACACGGTTGCTGTTATCTGTGTAGAAAGACAATCATTTGTATATTGTACATCCGCATTACTACTACTGATGAGTCTAAAAAATAATGCATTTGCAGACAACCCTGATTGCTCATTACCAGTGTGTATCAGTATCATTATATTATTTACATTACATTTATATATTTTAAGAATGAAATTTATATCAAACCTCACGATAACAGTCAATACATCTGAACACCGTAAACTTAAGTAAAACAAAGTGGCGTTTCTATTGAAACGAGAACACAATTAAATCCCAGAAAACTGAAAATGGCCCCGCGTGATGGCAAGGACATGGTTAACAAATTTGCAAATTTTCGGCTTTTGAGAAAAATTACCGGACGGAAGGACGGGCGAACGGCATCTGATGCTAAACTTTACACGTTTCAAATCAATAACATAGATAGAAAATAACTTTCACGTACATGGGAAGATACTCTTTGTTCTGTTCTTGTCGATATTGTCAGGCTTCAGGGCCGCTGAATGAGCTGAACACAGTCCCTGCGTGAGTTCCTGGAACAATTGCATCACAGACATCTCTATCTATATATACACTCAACAGCAAAAGAAACGTAACCATGCAAAATATAGGATCATAAATCCACGTGCGATAAACACGACTGGAGATACATTTTGTCTTCAGAAGCAAACTTAACTAAATTTGAAAGTTTAAAACATTATTGGTTCACATTTCTGAGACACAGCTTTTTTAAAAATCGTCGTTTTCGAATGTCCTGAAATAGACGAGATAGGAAAGTCAAACATGGCTTGTTTGGTTCTTTCATGACGTCCTACAGTAAAGACGCGTCAACAAATTTAAATCCAAGAAGGTTAATTATGTCGACATCATTATTGAATCAAATTTTACATTGTTTTTAAAACATTTAATATGCCAAACATTCTGGCAAAAAACCATTTGAAATAGTTATTTCAACATGCACTCAAGGTTGTTAAAGTGATCTGATTGATGTAGCGATACCTAAACACTCAGGGTAGAGTTTGAAATATAGTACAATGCTGGAATGGTCAACCATGGACCCACAAATCTACCTCTTACACTGAAGAGTTCCACAAATCTACCTCTCACACTGAAGAGTTCCACAAATCAACCTCTCACACTGAAGAATTCCACAAATCTACCTCTCACACTGAAGAATTCCACAAAACTACCTCTCACACTGAAGAATTCCACAAATCTACCTCTCACACTGAAGAGTTCCATAAATCTACCTCTTACACTGAAGAATTCCACAAATCTACCTCTCACACTGAAGAGTTCCACAAATCTACCTCTCACACTGAAGAATTCCACAAATCTACCTCTCACACTGAAGAATTCCACAAAACTACCTCTCACACTGAAGAATTCCACAAATCTACCTCTCACACTGAAGAGTTCCATAAATCTACCTCTCACACTGAAGAGTTCCACAAATCTACCTCTCACACTGAAGAGTTCCATAAATCTACCTCTCACACTGAAGAGTTCCACAAATCTACCTCTCACACTGAAGAATTCCACACGAATGTCGCTTTATACGTCGCACCATTTTCTTACGATCCCGATTAACCATTTTCTTTGGATACGGCTTATTGGGTCGTGAGATGATGTACCAATTAAAATAACAACATATCGTAAAAACTTGAATAGAAAATAGCAAATATGAGAATATGCAAAAAAAGGTGCTACAGCGCATTTAAGCTATTGCTATTTGAACAAATTCACGCGAAATGTCATGTTCATGTGCATCGCTCGAAGTACTGGAAAGAGAGAACAGCCAAGCTAAGCGCGTTTGTTGCTAGATATAGCCAATACTGATTGGTTACAATAAGTGACGCTGTTGTAAAGGTCAGTATTTGCTAACGACAAGCTATAATGCTAAATCGAGAAAATTAAGCCATTTGGAACAGAGCTTAAAGGGGCAGTAGCACGTTTTGTTTTAAATAAGCTTATGAAATGTATTTGAAAAATAATGTCACTAATAATAAAACACCCTTCTCTCTTCTGAAAATCAAGTTACAAAATGAGTGTACATGGTTCGGTAAAGCCATGGGAATAGTTTTGTCATTCAAATTAATACAAGAAAAAGTGAGCTTCATAGATGTCAAGGGTACACTGTTAAAAAAACAGATTCAAGCATCATAATATTGTCTAAAATATTTTTGGGAACTGGCTTTGTAATTACAAAATTTCATTCACCCAGATGTATTATTTTTCAGGTAAATTAATTGGTTCTATTAGAACACCACAGCGGTAAGTTGTACCACTTTAAATTACAGATTCAAGGGTAATAACTAAGTAAACGGAACTAGATTTTGAACTCGATGAAGAGTATCATCTGGACTACCGTCCTACATATTAAATTTCATTCAGCTCGATGTAATAGTTTCTGAGAAAACTTGTCCCCATTGGAGCATCATAGCGATTTTGGTACTAAGTTCAATTTCGGATTTAAGGCTATAAATCCGTAAAAAATAATATTTCGGAACTGGACTTTGAACCCGACGAAGAGTATCATCTGGACTACCTACATATTACATTTCATTCAGCTAGATGTAATAGTTTCCGAGAAAACTTGTCCCCATTGGAGCATCACAGCGATTTTGGTACTAAGTTCAATTTCAAGGGCCATAACTCCGTAGAAAATAATAGTTCAGACCTGCTTTTCGAACTCGATAAACAGTATGGTCATGAGTACTCACAACCAAAATTTCATTCACCTAGGTTGAATAGTTTCCGTGAAAACTTGTCCGGATTGAACACAATAAAACTAAGTCCAAAAAGTGACGTTTCCATGGAAAGGACAAACAATTTATATCTCATAAAACTGGAAATTGTCTGTGCGCGATGGAAAGAACATGGTTAACAACTGTACAAAGTTTGGTTGATGTACCTTTGACGCTTTTTGAGAAAATTGACCGGACGGAATGACGGACGGACGGACGGAAGGAAGGACGGGCGGAATGACCGCTATATAACCCCGCTTACTTAGTAGCGGGGGTATAAAAATGTGTTCACAATAAAATGGCCGCCATGCAGGACTGAAGGAGGTCTGAAAATATAGACACCGGGGGCATATATCGGAGCAAGGTTTTCACTTACGTTGAACTCTGCCGTCAGTGACTCCAAAGCTGAAGAGTCCCCCGAGAAGTTGGCGTGAAACTGTGAGACATGGATCCGCGATGCCGGATGCTTAGTAGGGGGCGACTCACCTCCTTCATCCGGGGCCTTGTTCTTTTTCTTGGAAGCTGTATTTGGAGGTAATTTTAAAAGTATATAGGGATAACCCATGATACCGAGGATATGGTAAGGTTGTGGACCCCGATAGGAAGGAAAATCCCAAGGATGCGAAGCATCCGAGGGTTTTTGCTGACTATCAGGGTCTACAACCTTACCATATCCGAGGTAGAATGGGTTATCTATATTATCAACCGTTTTTAAGTGTAAAACAGGCTTTTTACTTGTTATCGCGTTATATTGAGGATCTTGAGGATCCCTCGGTGATATCAGCCTGTTAACAGCCGCGCTATATGAGTTTCTTTTGTACCGTCAAATCTCGTCTGCCCCCTTAGCGCAGTAGTCTGAGGCGTTGACTCAGTAACTATAAGTGATGGTGGATACGGGTTCGAGACGCACTTTCTGCAAAACATTTGCTGTACATATTCTGTCGTAAACTTATGAAATTTTTCAAAATTAGTCTAAGTTAGTTTCTTCAGATCTTTACTTTCAAGCCGTCATCTTAACAGATATATCAGGGTTTACAATCATTATAATTCCTTCTAACAGGGTTTACAACTGTCTGTGTAAACCCTCATGGGGGGAATTACAAGGTTGTAGGTCCCTCGTACCGGGTGATACGGTTTAGAAAGGTCATTTCAAGTATCACGTTATATGGCTGGTAGGTTGATAATTTAGGTTAAGCTTACACGGATATTTCGCTCAAAGTAAGTAAGGCGGCTAGTGATTGCATGCACATGGAGAAATCCTTTAGAAAGATATTAGATAAATATACATTGGACCAGAGCGCCCAAACGTTTGTTGGTACTGCAATGAATTCTATGTAGCATTGCATCAAAACCTGTATCTTGATTTGAAATCAAACGCACTTCCCACCACTAGCTGTTACGAGGACAATACGTATTATAAGAAACTCAATTGCATCTATAATGTATTCAAGCAATGGTGAAGCAACAAAAAGTTAAGTCAGGGCTCAGAATTAGATTTAAACTTAGACATTTCGTAGAAGGAAGAAGAGGAACAAAAGATTTATTGATAATAATAATGATAAAAACAACATCAAAAATAATGATTATGATAATAATAAACTTACCTTTCTTACTTGATCTTGACACTTGTTCTTCACCATCCTAACAGAAATAAAGGGCTAAATTAGAGTAAAGCATCCCCGTATGCCCTATCTCTATGGAAAATAGGCACATAATCATCACTTATCATTTTAAGTTACCCAAATGTTACTCATATTCAAAAAATAGTCGAACAGCTCCCAGTGGCGTTTTCACTTGTTCATTTGGTTTGTGGCAGCCTAGTACAAACATCTATACAAAAATACTGTTTTGAACAATATAAAATAAACATAAGACATGAAAACTAAAAAGATAAATCTTGTAAAAATTATAAAACAGAATGTTATTCTATTGTCTAAATAAGATGGTGCTTAATTCTTGGCATCCTCGATAATCAATCGCTATTCTCCGATAAATCTACACACAAGTAGATTTATCGGAACAATAGCGCTGGATTATCGAGGATGAATTCTTTGATAATTGACAACCTTCAGTGAAGTGAAAGACAAGCTGTTATCTGTTATCTCACCTTCGATTTCCTGCTCTTCTTTGATTTCCCGAAGCCGAATTTGAAGAAACTCCCACGTTTGCTGTGTCCTCTTTCCTTCTGTGTTGCTGAGTCCGCATCAGTCTCTACAGCTGATGTCTCTGCTGTTGATGTCTCTACAGCTGATGTCTCTGCTGTTGATGTCTCTACAGCTGATGTCTCTGCTGTTGATGTCTCTACAGCTGATGTCTCTGCTGTTGATGTCTCTACAGCTGATGTCTCTGCTGTTGCTGTTGTTGCTGCGGTTGCTGCAGCTGTTGCAGCGACTGCCGTTGTTGCAACTACGGCTGCTGTTTCTGCCTGTTTCAAGTCTCCTGCAGGAGTATCCTTGTCTAGGTCCGTCTCTCCTTTCACCTCCTTTTTCTCTTGGTCTTCCCCTTTGTCTTCTTTGTCGTCTTCCCCTTTTGTTGTCTCTTTACTCCCTTCCCCCTCTGATGCCTTACCATCTTCCAACTTGTTCACGTCTTTCTTCTCTGCGTCACTTCCGGTTGTGCCGTCTGCTGCGAGCTTACTTTTCGGTTCACTGTTTCCATCCTTTTCATCCTCCGAGTCGCTTTCTTCAGATTCATCCTCCTCTTCATCAGACGTCTTCTTGTCAGCTTGCTTCTCATCAGTCCCACCTTCCTTGTCGCGTTTTTCGTCGTTGATGTCGTCACCCGTCTTCTTCTCCGTGTTCTCGGTCTCCAGGGCAGCCTTGTCCACAGGAGCGGCTCCTGTTCCTGATGCTCCAATCGCATCTGCTCCAGCTTCCACGTCTGCTGCCTTCTCCTCTTTGAAGGATGTCTCATCTACCTTCTCCTTCTGCCCATGGACTCCCGCTTCAGCCGCCGCTGTGGACGAAGAACAAGCGATTAGATTTCACAGCATATTAAAAAATAAGTAGACAGTGATATGGAACATTTCGCTCACACGTCGCTGACAAAGACGGCGTACTTAATTGTTCATAGTGGTGTACCTGGCGCATGATATATTATTTATACTTAAGGGCCATATTTATGTCATGAAGTTATTATTCGTGATAATATTTATATAAAGCAAAGGCTCTCTATATTAACTGTTGAGATTGTAACTCATGGATTTCATTGTAAAATAGTATATGTGCCATATTTGTTTTAATGATTTTATTGTTGTGTTTGTTTACTCCTGGGAACGACATGTCATTATTCGAATGCAAATATCTGTGTTTGCTAAATTTGTTTGACTCACCGAGATCGAATTTCCGTTTCCTTTGATCACTGAAAAATCCAAAAAGTAAGGAATATAATGAACAAATCATATTTCATACTGATGAAGCCAATATTGAGGAAACCTGTAGTATTAGGCAAACTATACAACGAAAGAATGAACGACATCAACCCAGTAGTTGGGAATTCACTAACAATACAGCTATACATTGTTATAAAACCTGTGGGAGTCGACAGAAACCATTGACCCAAGGGTAACGTGGCACTGTATGGCACTGTAACATGGAACCATAACCTTACTGTGCGTATGGTACCGTACGTATAATAGTTCTATAAATCAGATTAAGTGCCTTGTGAAATTCGAACCGAGACCATAATCCGAATTCAATCGAGAAACCATCAAGTTAGATCGTTAAAAAAAAAAGAAGGTTAGATCGTTAACTGATAGCAGGAAACGTTTCCTAGAGAAACGTTTCGGCATATAGATTTACGACAACGTACAAACATGCTCATCTTGGATTCGAACTTTACATACTGAACACCTCAAGACCCAAGTCATAATAACACAAATCTTACCGACACAGCACGACAGATATGGCTATGAGGATGACGAGGAGGAAGACAGCACAGCCTCCAAGGAAGTATATGTACAGAGGGAGACTCGCCAGCAGGGAGAGAGTGGATTCACTTCCTGCAAATATACAATGTCATTTGATATCATTTCCAATATGGTCCAATCAAAGTGCAATTATATACATTTTTACAATATAAATTGATAAAGGTCTTAGTAAATGTACATGGCTCTGATGTATCTCGTCCGTAAAATATATACAATTCACTACTTATACAAACATATTTCCATTGGAGAGTAAGGCTGTAGCGATGACGTCATATTACTTTACAGGTACAATGTTAGTCGTGTGGGTGATCTTTCAGTTTTACTGGCGACAATCTTTAGTCGGCAACATGGTTTGATTTATGCTGGCGAGCAACATGCAGGAAACGAAACTTACACAAGTGCAATATCTATTGATCAAACTATTAAAGGTTGAATATCAATATAGTTCTATGAAAAGAACTAGTATAACTAGTTACGAACATCAAAGAGACAGAAGGGGTCAGATTAAAAATTGTTATTTTGATATAACTTAATTTGGATAGAAACATTTCAGCACAAGTAAATAGACATTGAGTCTAAAAGAAGATACACTTTTGACGTTGTTGGGTGCTTATTACAGCTTTACAGGGAAATATAAAACTTGAACTTTCTAAATGTTGACCCTAGTCATTCTAATGAAATGTCAACTGTCAATATCTATGAGACTTAAACTCAGATTCTGTTATGACAGTTTCAATCGCAATTTCTGTAATAAAAAATAAATACAAAAATAAATAATATATTATTGATTTATTTTCGCCATGCTTCAGAAACTAGATTAGCGTGTGCGGGACACCGCAAAAGCAGAGCAGTCCTGAAACTTAGGGTGTCGCCTTTCCCTGTTCCGACTCCTCCACAGCAACAATAAAACGGGGAAATTTCTCAACAAAAAGTTGTTGACCTTTGGCATTTGACCTTGAAGGTCACTCAAACAATGATCACTTTTCATTGTGTATAACAATCATGTTATGATTTAAAGTGGTAATAGTTGAAATAAGGCATGTTCGCAAAAGTATGCTTAAGTCATGACCTTGCTGTGACCTTGACCTTTCAAGAATTTTAGCGAAAACATTTTCAAATCTTGGTCTTTCTCAAGTTATCGTGTTTACAAGGATTGTTTTAGCAATTTAAGAACTCGTGACCTTGACCTTTGACCTTGAAAAAATGTAAAAAAAATAACTCCCCAGAGGTATAGTAAGAAGTTATGTAAATGAGTTTTCAAAACCTTCTTGGAAAAAAGTTGTAGCCAATACAAAACGCGGCGCCGGCGGCGGAAACTACACAAAAACTGATACTAATACATAATAGTTGCACCAAGGAGGTGAACACATTGCAGGATGCAGCTGTTAAGACGACTAAATGATACGAAACGTACGATGTAATTTACGTAAATACGTACTCAGATCACACACAGCACCATACCAGGACGGTTTGCACGTGCAGGATCCATTGATTGAGTTACATACAGTGTTGCAACCGTCACTACAGGTACTGTTGCACTCAGCGCCATAGGTGCCATTCCTACAGACTGAAAACGAAGGAGTCTTTATCAAAACAAACATTGTCATTACATGGTCCATAAAAGATCGAATGATTTTCAGTATATATTTTTATTTCTTATTTTATTTTTTATTTAATGAAATGTTACAATATGGAGTATACTGTTGATCTACATACCTTATTTGACGTGGTTGAGAATACGATTTTCTTCGCAGATGTTGAGGGTAATACATGACCATGTGTTATTTAGATAATCACAGGCAGTGTGTTACCTTACCTATGTACCGATTCAACTTGAAAGTTGTATATTCTTGAATCTGAAGCTATCATAAAATACTTCCCGGAACTCCAATCAATCGACTTTCGCCAGTTTAATATAATATCGTATCATTATCTCGTTCTTTAAATGGAACCGTAGTATTATAAAAAGTTGTTTACTTGTTTACTTTCTACCATACATGATACTTTCAAACGTAACATCGAACATTATGAAATCATCACCCGTTTGCATGCCTGTCGCTAAAACTGAAAGCCTGTAATTAGAGCTTTCATTTGATATATAACATGACACATTTGAAAAGATTACAAAAACAGTTGCATATACCATTAAGTATATTTACGGCGACCATCTTGAATTTGCGCAAACAGGCCACCAGAGGGCGATCTCACATTGTTTGAGGTGGTTTCTGAAAACCTTGTACCCATACCTATCATCATGCAAAATTTCGAGAACTGGTCACAAAGTGCTGCTACTCGTCATGTTCCCGGGGTCGAGCCAATAGAGAACTTAATAAGTTGGTTAAGTACTTACAATCTTGACACTTTTTCCCTTCATAGCCTGGTTTACAGTCGCATCTTCCATCCACTCGGTTACACTTGTCAATGCATCCTGTGCTGCAAACACTGCTGCAGTAGTTTCCATAACTACCGGGTCGACAAGCTGCAAATGCACCATTGTGTAAAGCAAATAACACAGAAATATTGTCAAAGATAATTTTGAAAGATTTTTTTCCAAATTTACTAAAATGTTTTAGGACAGTGTTGAAATGTGTTTGTTTATATACAAGGGAGATAAGCTGTAATTCCCAACAATATTGAAGCGTCCATAAAGTATCATATATTTCTTAGTATTGTATGTATATGAAATGTTCTCTTGCAGCTTTTGCACTATATGCATTATAATGTTTTTTTGTTATATATTTTATTTGTTTGTGTTCTTTAAAACGACATAAACCTGTTGATGAGCTTTATTTATTGCTTTGTCAATGAAACATATACTTTGGACTGGAGGCCTCTACTACTGTAATAAAAATATTGAATCTTGAATCTTGAAATCTGTTTGATGACAATATCAATTTTCTTCGATTATTGAGATTTTCGGATTATGAACACAGAGAACACTTACGATTTTGACACATGTTGCCATCATATCCAGGTGTACAGTAACAGCTTCCATCAACCTTGTTACAGGTGTCTCGACATCCTGTGCTACATCTGTCCATGCAACTTTCCCCGTAACTGCCATTAGCACACTCTGGAGAGATCAATCACAAGTTGTTTTAATTACTCAAACCATAACCAAAAAGTAAACTGATTATAACCAGTAGATTATCAACCGGGATGAACGACCAGTTTTCCCTACGTGCGCACGAACACTGGTCGTTCATCTCTGTTGCGGAACACATTTGCGCTAAACTTGGCCAGTGGATGGACTGACTGTGTAAGGGTGTTCATAGAGATAGGAGACCTACAGACCAACTCTATTATAACGCGAAAGCAAAAAGATATTCTTAAGTCCCATCGAAGAGTCTATCTTCCACAAAACTACAAAGGAGATTATGCGCACCTAATTTGCTAAAGTTGTAAACAAAACGAGCGAAATCTAGGCAAATTAAATAAAATACATTTTTTTCAGTTTTTAAGTTGAAAAGCCTTCGTGTTTACAATTTCTAAGAAGCCAGGTTTTAACAGCTTAATATTACCCATACGGGTGAGAAGACACAGGTGATTATTTTTGTGATATTTGCACATGTGCTTTCAAGTGATTCTCAACGTTGATTGGTCGGTTACCCGGAGAAAGAATGACTATGACGTCATAAAACAATGGTCTGACGCGACGATTTATCTTATGACGTCACAATGTTACTGTGGCGACGGGTCCTTCGCAGCGGCCGCCCAGCATGAAAATGTAAAAACCAGGCGTAATTTGGTCAATTTAATTGCATAATGGGTAATATATAGAATAACCAACTCGGTACGAGTGATTACGGGAAATATCCACTCGTCTAAATAATGTTCAGAGCCACTCGCTAAAGCTCGTGGCTGAACATTATTTAAACTCATGGATATTTCCCGTCATCACTCGTACCTCGTTGGTTATTCTCTAAATACTTTACTTTACGAACTCACGTTTGTCACATCTCCTTTTCATGTTAGAATGAGTCCAACCAAGATTACAGATGAGACATTCCCCTGTTACTGGCTTACACATAGAGGAAATGCAGCCTTGAGAACAGAACTCATTGCAGTCTTCCCCGTACTTCCCTTTGCTACATCCTTGAACAAACCAAATTCGATATCAAAGTTTGAAAACAATGTACTGAAAAAAGATACAAATACTGTATTGCATTATTTTCTAAAAAGATATGGCATATAATTACATGTTAGTAACAGACATTACAACTACAAATTGGGTGTCGAGGATGAATTTAATTTACTTTTAAAAAACTTTTAAAATCGCATTCCCCATTGTATCGTTGAATGACGTCACATGCTCACGTAACGTCATAAAGAATGTTAGTTTTAAAAGTGACGTCAAGTCGCCGTCTGGAGTGGTATGGCAAGCACTCTGACGTTGACTTTCCACAGTTAGTCGATCATTAACGGTATTGTTGTGCTTTTTACATTGTTATCACCATTCAAGCTAATGAGTGTATGCATCAAATTAAAAACTGGTGCATTTCTTTTTTGAGAGAGTATATGACGAATTTGCAAATACAAGTCAAACATGTTTTATTCGTTTTCTTTGAGACTAACAATCAACACACGTGTCGTCAGTTTAACCAGGTTTACTCTTGTTTGCACATGGGCATGATTTTCCCACATAAATGTCTTCATTTGAGTAAACATATCTACACTTATCTTATCAAAAGATTTGCGCTTCTTGTTTCGGTCTTTTGTCAATGTGGAAGAAGTGAACTTAATTTGATCACACGTGTATAAAGCACACATTTTCATGGCGACCATTTCAATGTGAACATATTTTATTATTTCGGATTACAAAAACGATTCCCATGGCTTTACCGAACAATGTACTTTTTCAAATTTTTTACTTTATTTTCCGAAGAGAGAGGGGCGTTTCAGTATTGGTGATATTATTTTTAATACATTTCATCAACTTATTTGAGCGAAAAAACGTGCTACTGCCCCTTTAATGTCTTCATTTGAGCAAGCATATAGTTTCTACACTTCGAGTATTATCAAAAGACTTGCGCTTGTTTCGGTCTTTTGTCAATGTGGAAGAAGTGTACTTACTTTGATCACATGTGTCTCCAGTATACCCAGGTTTACAGCTGCATCTTCCATCAACTGGCTCACATGTGCCTCTACACCCCGTGCTGCAAGTGGTGCTGCAATCTCTCCCGTAACTGCCCTGACACACTGGAAGATGAATCGAAGAATTATCACCTTAAAAGGGCACTTAGTGATTTTCATGAACGTTTATTCAGCTTTGGTACATACAACATTATCAAATATGCTGATTTATTCCCAAATCATACCTCTCGACTTGCATTTTTAGACGCAAAGTCAAATATTTGACAATAACTCGCTTTCTATGAACATCGAGCAACGACTTTATACATGATGAGTGGAATTCATTCACCCCATTAACATGTATACAATTTAATTGACCAATTGAACAATACCAACCACTCTGCTACATATAAGTTTTGACAATTACGGTACATTGTCCGGTTTTCGATCATAATCTCGACTAATCATCTTAATATTGTCACTATACTGACTAGATTAGCACTAACAGGGTCATTTCCGACAACAGCCAGTACCTTTCGATAAAATAACACCCTTGGTGACTTTTGACAAATGTAATAACAATATCACTGAGTGTCCTTTAAAGGGGCAGTAGCACGTTTTTTTGCAAAATTTATTTTTTCAAATTTCACATTTATAATGATAGTTTATGTCATTTAAATTAACTTTAGAGGGTAAAACACCTTAGTACACAAACCAATTACCTGTAGTGGTAAAAACTATGTTGCGTATACAGCAAAAATTGCATGGCGGCCATTTTATTGTGAACACAATTTATTATTTTGTATTACAAAAACGTTTCCCATGGCTTTACCGAAACATGTACAGTACACTCATTTCAAACTTTATTTTCCGAAGAGAGAAGGATGTTTTACCATTGGTCAAATTATTTTTCAAATACATTTCATCAACTTATTTGAGCGAAAAAACGTGCTACTGCCCCTTTGAAAACTCTATTCTATCAGAGTTCTTGCGCTTCTTGTAAATGTTGGTATTCTGTTAATTTACAAGATGGCGACTTACTTTCATCACACATGTCTCCAGTATACCCTGGTTTGCAGCTGCAGCTGCCATTAACTGGGTTACATGTGTCATTACATCCGTAGCTACAAGTGCTGTTGCACTCCGCTCCGAATAGGCCCTCTGTACAAGCTGTAAGATGAATCGAAGAAGTTCCCTATTACATGTCAAACATGTTTTATTCGTGTTCTTTTAGAATTACTATCACCACATGTGTCACCAGTTTAACCAGCTGTACCCTGGTTTGCAGATTTTCCCTACAATAACTACATCTTCGTTTAATATCATCAATTATACAACAACTCTACTGTCTTTATCAGAATATGTGCTCTTCTTGTCAATTTTGGCCCTCTGTCATTTAAATCTTAACCAGTAAAATAAAATGGTGTCTAATTACAAAATATGGTTCACCTTTAAATTTGGTATTCTGTAAATTTTGCATGTTAACTTACTTTCATCACACTTGTCTCCAGTATACCCAGGCATACAGCTGCAGCTGCCATCAACTGGATTACACGTAGCATTGCATCCAGTGCTACAGTTACTTCTACAATCCGCCCCGTAACTGCCGGATGAACAAGCTGGAAAAGGATAGAGGAATAACTTGAGGCGAGTTTGGAATCAATTTTGGTTTGAGGAAAATCAATGTTATTGTTATAGAAGATTGGAAATACAAAATTATGCTCACAATCGTGACAGATGTCAAGTGTGGTCAGTTGTGTGATTGATGAAATTTAAACTGGTATTATATTTGGGCTTAAATATCCCCGCTATTGATATAAAGACCTAAACATTTATATAAAGTCTTTATATCAATAGCGTAGATATGTATCTAAAATCTGTATTTCTTCTTCGAGTTTGAGCAATATCAATGTTATTGTTATAGGAGATTGAAAGTACGAAATTATATTCTCACAATCGTGACAATGTCAAGTGTGGTCAGATGTGTGATTGATGAAATTTAAACTATTTTTATATTTGGGCTTAAATATCCCCGCTATTGATAAAGAACTACAAATGTATATAAAGTCTTCATATCAATAGCGTAGATATGTAACTAAAATCTTTATTTCTTCAGTGATTTGGTTCAAATTTGGAATATAAGCTCGCCACATTGAACCCCTTTGTAACTATCATCACAAAGGTCTCCTCGATAACCAGGATTGCAGTTGCATCGTCCATCTGTTGTGTACTACAACTTCCGATGCAGTTTGATCCATATCTACCACTTTGACAGGCTGTAAAACTCGATATGCTTTTGAATTGAACATGTTGTATATTCTTTATTCAGTACAGGTGTGGGCCATCGGCCCTATGTACAACATGGTCCACAGAAAACAATAACAATCATACCTGAAGGATTTCTAGCCGGAGATTTGTTGCATGAAATAAGAAGCATGCCAACTTCCTTATGGTTATTTCACATTGAGACGACATTAGTATATTGAACTTAGACATTGTCGGAAATTCATAATATTTAACTGGAATATATCGTTGTCGAAGATAATGATAAGTTTCACAAATTAGCAAAAAGTGATACTCTGTCTCAACATGACCAGAGTTACAGACCTTACAAAGTCTATCATGTTTTGGAATATCCAAATACCTGCCAGTCTCAACGGCTAACTTATGTGAACTACAGCGAAACTGTGAAAGTGCCATTCTAAATTTATGTATGGTTATAGCAGTAAGATAAAACTCAGGTTGGAAAACATTCTTAAACATGGAGTAGGTGTAATATTTACGGCTATTAAAAAGTTTGTCATGCCACTCCTGTTCATAGCAGCATTTAAGCCTATTTGAAAACTCAGCAATAAAGGAAGAAGCAAAATCAACTTTTTGTCTTTCCCAGATGTAACCGAAGCCATATGAGTAGAGAAGAGATTTTATATGGGACACCCAATTCTGCTTCCCATTTGTTGACATTAGTAAAAGCATATCATAACTTTTTTTTGGAAAACGAGAATTCGGCATACCAATGAGTTTTAACCAGAATTTAACACACCGAATATGGACTGTAATATACAGAGGATACCTGCCACATTCACCTCTCACGACTTCGTTAGACGTTGATGACTTTACACCCAAAACACGTTTACATGCAAGGACATGAACTGATTCAATAGCCTTGGAAGCAGTCTGTGATAACCCACATATTTCAACACCATACATCAAAATTGGAAGAACCTTGGAGTCAAAAACCTTGAAAAATAGCCCTAAGGGCAATGGTTTGACATAGGAGAAAGAACGAAATATACCAAAGAGAGCCCTCTTTGCCTGTAGGACGATATTATCAATTTGTCTTGTCCAAGATACAGTTTTAGAGAAAACTACACCAAGATACTTATACGAGGAGACACATTCTAGCTTACTACCCTTAAGAAACCACTTTTCATGTTCCACCTCCTTTAAATACGACTACCTTAGTCTTGTCCATATTCACTTCCAAAGAATAGTTATCACAGTATTTTTCAAGAGTATTAATACGCTTTTGTAGCCCGAATATAGTGTCTGATATTAGAACAACATCATCAGCAAACAAGAGTTAAAAAACTTGTATTATATCCGGATGAAGCTGTATACCGTAATCACATTCTTCCTCAATAGCTACCGCCAAATCATTGATGAAAAAACTGAACAATATTGGGCTAAGAACACAACCTTGTTTTAACCCAAGATCACACCGAAATGTATCTGAAAAACTATTATCAAACTTGACACAAGCATACACATTCCTATAAATAGATTGGAGACACTTTAACATTTTTGGTGATATACCATTAGTGTTGAGAACAGTCCATAGCTTCGATCTCTTTATGGAATCAAAGGGGGCAGTAGCACGTTTTTTTCGCTCAAATAGATCAGTGAAATGTATTTGAAAAATAAGTTCACACATAGTAAAACACCCTGCTCTCTTCGTAAAATCAAGTTCAAAATGAGTGTACATGGCTCAGTAAAGCCATGGGAATCGCATTTGTCATTCGAAATAGTAAAATGTGTTCACAATAAAATGGCCGACATGCAATTTTTGCTTTTTACGCAACATCATTATTACTGCTACAGATAAATGGTTTGTGTAATAAGATGTTTTACCCTGTAAATAAATTAAAATGACATAAACTATCATTATAAATGGTAAATTTGAAAATTAAATTTGGCAAAAAGCATGCTACAGCCCCTTTAACGGTGAATTAAGAGTTAATTTGCACAGAGAGAAGTTTCATTGTCAGAAAACAAGTAAACGGTTATACGTATAATGTGCTAATGAGTTATTCCACTTATTATCACATGTGTTACGCGTGCATTGCGTCGTATTAACCCCAGCAGTTTTCAACATGCAGAAAACAGTTACACATTATCGCAGATGGGCGAGTATGAACAGAAAAGATCACAAACGTGTTAGTACTCCTGAGTTACCATGTAAGAAAAACGAGTAAATGGTTAATATACGTATCGGATGAGATAGTACTTTATTCAACTTACTATCATTACAAGTGTATCCCATATACCCAGGTTTACAGCTACATCGTCCATCTGTTCTGTTACAGGAAGCGTTGCATCCGTCACTACAGCTTCCGGTGCAGTTGGCTCCATATCTACCACCTTCACAGGCTGTAAAACAATTCGAAATACTTAGAAATAGAACATGTTAACGATGAATTAAGAGTTAATTTGCACACAGAGAGGTTTCTGTGGTAGAAAACGAGTTCTGTTCTGTTCTGAATCGATGCATCCTACACTACACCTTCCGATGCAGTTGGATCCATATCTACCACCTTCACAGGGTGTAAAACAACTCGATATAATTTTGAATTGAACATTATAGTTCCATGTCATTAAATTGAACAGCAAGTCATCGACTGTTATTCCTGTCTGAGGTTAAAACAAATGACAGTGCTTGATCTCGAACGCGATTTTTCATGAAATCCGGGTTCTCTTTAATGTTTTTCTTTAAATAAGAGTGAAATTTACTCACTTTCATTACAGATGTTTCCAGTATAACCAGGTTTACAGTTGCAACGTCCGTCTACAGCGTCACACTTGTCCCTGCATCCTTCGCTACATTTTCCTTTGCAATTTGCTCCATAACTACCGGATGGACACCCTGTAGGATGAACAAAAGCATAAGCACAATTTGTTATATGACGAGCAATGAAATACTTGGATTTATCAATGCAATAAACCGTCTATCAAACTATGGCATTATATCCAGGGTAGCATTATATCCAGGGTGGCATTATAACCAGGTTCTGTCACATGTGTCATTGCATCCCGAGCTACAGCTGTTGTTGCAGTTGACCCCAAATGTACCAGATTGACATGCTGTTGAAAGATTTGATATGGTTTTGAATTACACAATATATTTCCAAGTCATTTAATTGATCAGCGAGGTCATCGACTGTTGTTCCTGTTTCAGGGTACAACGAACATCCCTACCCAAGACACAACTAAATCGGTCTCCTAAACTGGCTGATTTAAACCTTGCAGTATTTCCCTCGCTTTTATGTGCCAAGATAGTGGAGCGCTGCACCTGCAATGCAGAGTGGGCTCTGATTTCCTAGCACGGAAACCTTAAGGAAATGCGACAAGACTTAAATCAGAGACTGGCAAAAGTGATGCCCGGCGTAAGGAATCTGGGTTAAAACAGTTCGATCACAAATTTTCCTTTAAATAGAGTTTATGTTACCAAATAATATCACAGGTTTATGCAGTATACCAAGGTTTACAGTACAGTGTCCGTCTACTGTGTCGCAAGGTCACGACAGCCCGCGTAACATTTGCTTCTGCAAATTGTTCCATAATTTCCGGGCGTACAAGGATGTAGATTAACCAAAACAATTACACACTAGATTTGAAATATACAGATTATATATAGACCCTTTCCTTTTATTTAAGTAAACTGTTTAATGAATATTGGTTCTTCAAAAGAGGTGGATATTGTTATGTACACGCTCTTGAGTGATATGAACATGTTAACGATGATTGAATTTTATACAGAGACAGTTTAGCGAATTGTTTCAGTGACGAAAAACGAGAAAATCGTTGTGTGTCTAATGTGATAGTAATTCATTCCACTTACTAGCAGCACACTTGTCTCCCGTATATCCAGGTTTGCAGCTACATCGTCCATCCGTTCTATTACACATGTACAGGTCAAGGCATCCAACACTACAATTTTTTAAGCAGTTGTCTCCATATTTGCCAGGTGGACAGGCTGAAAAAACAACTCGATATGATTTTGAATTGAACATTATAGATCAATGTATTAAATTGAACATCAAGGTCATCGACTGTTGTTTCTGTTTCAGGTTAATTGAAGAATATCCATTCATAAGTGACAAGCAAAAGCGAACGTGACCTCCATACGCGATCTCTTTAATTCTACCTGTACCTGTGAGCAGAAAATCCCTATGATGGCCATATGATTCCTTAGCTAAAGGGGATTATGAATTGTAGATATGGTGGCTATGTGACCTCTAATAAGGGTACTGCACCTCAGCATTATAACGTGAACCGGCTGAATTGTTTTTTTCGGCAATCGGTCGGACATTGTACATTGTAAGTTGCAACGAGACCAGTAAATTTATTCGGATTTATTTGTTATTGATGCTTGTTCGATCGTTTGTCATCTTTGAAAAACAAATTCTTTTATAAGGAACTCGGAGAAGGACATCTGAGAACGGACTGAACGACATCAGAGACGAACTTGAGAGCCGTAGAGACAGTAGCCAGTGAAAGAATAACAATGGGGAAAACTACTGCCTGCAATATGCTCCACAAGGAACAAAAAGAATAGTACAGTGATTTAGCACAGTCGTGCTGGCCTCTCACGGCTGAGGCCAGAGTTCGAATCCCGGTGGACTGAACAATTTTACCTGTGATATGTCCCATGGCAAGGCACTTCATTATGAAAGGAAATGGCTAAATAGTTTTTTTTCTGCAATCGGTCGGACAGACGGAAGGATGGATGACCGCACCAATTGCAATTAACGAAATCGGATTTATTTGTTCTCGGTGCTTGTTCGAATCGTTTGTCATCTGTATTTAGTTTCATCAATAAAAAGAAACTTCATTTCTCTGAAATCATGATAGATTAATAGTAATTTTAGTACATTATTTCTCAGTATCACGTGTTACATCTATTTCTGTAGAGGGGCAGATGCATGTAGGGGGAGCAAACTATTGAGCTTTCCGTCGTTCACAAGACGTGACAATGACCCCAGGGCCGTGTTCAAGAGAGGTTTCAAAGTAATCGCTCAATTAGAGATTACTTTTAAACCTCTCTTGAACGCGATTGCTCAATGTAGCGCTACGTAGCACAGCGAGCGAACTTTGAGGTTGTTCACCATGTCGTTCAGGAGAGAATGAGCGCTACTTGAGCGCTACTTGAGCGCTACATTGAGCAACCAATGAGCGATTAAAAGCGCTCGCTGTTCTGGAACGGGGCCCTGCTGTGTTTTATTTTACACTTTCAAATCAAGAACGATAACTCACGTTCACACGTGTCTCCAGCATAACCAGGTTCACAGTTACAGCTTCCATTAACTGGGTCACATGTACCACTGCATCCGGTGCTGCACTTGCTGCTGCAATTTGTCCCGTAACTGCCCTCAGTACAAGCTGAAGAAAGATACATTTAATGTATAATTTGCATATACCGTATTTCCTCTAATATAACCCCGGGGTTCCATTTCATTCAGCACCCCTTACCCCCAGGTTCCATTGGAGGCCCGGGTTGTATTAGAGGCCGGGTTATATTTTTTCAGACATGAATTGACGTTAATAATCTTCTTGGGGTGACCTATTGGAAAGGTAAAATTATTGGGCTACATATCTCGTGGCATTTCTGCTGAAATTCATTTGAAAAAACATATTGTTTAAAGATGGACGGGCATTACCCACGCTCCCATTAATCCCAACATTATACAGTTGGTGTGAAATGTTTTCTATCAATTTGCATTGTAAAAGGAGAATTAATTGAACAAGACGGATATTTGTTACCATGGACCTTTTATGCTGAATCTCACACGGTCACACCAATTTTTCCCCTCACAACGATTGTATAACTATATTATATTGCAACACGGAGTATTCAGTTGTTACGTAAACAGATAATAGATCTAGAGACCCGGGTTCTATTAGAGGAAATACGGTACAGATATGTTAGGGGAATAACTCCGTCGAGGAGAGTTTCAGGAAGAAAAGATTGAGATACGTCGAGAATATCCTGAGGAAAAAATCCCTCGAGGATACAAAACTGGCACTGGCATGGGTTCCAGGGAAGTTGAAAGGAGAAAGACCAAAATAAACTCGGGTGTCGTAGAGACAGTAGCCAGGGGTAAAACAATATTGAGAAAACTACTGCCTGAGCATCTTCACAACGTCATAGGCGTAACGAAAAGATTTCCATATCAGAGGCCAAGGTTCGAATCCCGGTTGAGACAGTAAACATGTGTGACAAGTGTTGTGTCCCTTGGCAAGGCACTTCATCCACATTGCACTCAGTCCACCCAGCTCTATAAATGGCCATGGGTACCTGAACATGGGTAGTACGTGGAGCGCTTAGTAGCGACACCTAAAGTATAATTCCTTCAGTGTTCTACCAGTGATTGTGCGCTGTGAGTATGCTCCTGCATTGACAAAGAGCTTTACACATGGACAATTGTTAAAATTAGTATTATTTATTATTAAGTAAGCACAGACGAACACAAATTAAGTATTAACGTAAAAAAGTAACGTTGACAAAGGTTGTAATAGCTAGCTGTTCTGACAGATTTCTTAGCAGATAATGTAGCTAAATGTGATGTTGATGATAATGGCCAGCGTTCCGATCGCTTAAACATATTATTTTTTTTCTGTTTTAGTACGTTTGTTCGTTTTCCATTTTTTTAACCTTTATCTTCATTCGGTTTTGAATTCACACTAACTCATTTGACACTTTAGGAAGTTAGTTAAGAGACATATAGATGATTATCTCATCTCGTGAGGTAGAAAAATTGTATATTTTTACTCTGGGCTGCGGCACTCGTGAAAATATAACCGTTCTATCTCACTCAATAAGATAAACATGGTATTAGTCAAGAAAAGACAGATATCCCCTATGAATATAGAGTACAAAGACGTAATATAAACTGACCCTTTTCACAACGTTGTCCTGTAAATCCTTTTAAGCAAGTGCACACAAAAGATGCTCCGTTTGAGGAGCAAGTTCCATTGTTACACGGATTGTCTGCACACGGGTCAGGCGGGGTCGTTGAAGCAATCGTAGTGGTGGGAGGCGGGGTCGTTGAAGCAATCGTAGTGGTGGGAGGCGGGGTCGTTGAAGCAATCGTAGTGGTGGGAGGCGGGGTCGTTGAAGCAATCGTAGTGGTGGGAGGCGGGGTCGTTGAAGCAATCGTAGTGGTGGGAGGCGGGGTCGTTGAAGCAATCGTAGTGGTAGGAGGCGGGGTCGTTGAAGCAATCGTAGTGGTGGGAGGCGGGGTCGTTGAAGCAATCGTAGTGGTGAGAGGCGGGGTCGTTGAAGCAATCGTAGTGGTGAGAGGCGGGGTCGTTGAAGCAATCGTAGTGGCGAGAGTTGTAGTTGTCGAAGTGCTTATAACACCCACTGTCTTCCCAGTGCCAATCACACCACGGATGGTTCCTTGAGAGGTCGTTGTGGGTGTTTCTGAAATGGTTGAAATACGTTTTGAAGTTGAAATGACTTGTGATATACAACTGCCTCTCAAACATATATTCACTTATAGTAGACACCCATTTCACTGAGCTACGATCGGCCCCGGATGCAGTACCAACAACACGACGGATGGTTTTAAGTTTTTAAGCGGGTTCAAACCCATGAGGTCAATGAACAACATCGTGAGTTAACTAGGTAGTTGTCAATGATCCTAGGAGTCGCCATTTTTGGTGTGGGGTTGGTGTGGACAAAATCAAAAGGACACACGTGTCATCCCCGAAATGCAACGCTTAACATTCGATCGATGACGACTAACCTCACGAGACCATCAAAGCTACGTGTCGACTAAAGAAGACACAGACGACGTACGTAATGTTGACGTTGTGTTTCCGATTAACCCGACTCACATCCGACATATAAAACAGTTATGGAAATATAGCGACATTAATGACATCTGTGCATTTTTAAAACACATTGAGGTGAGGTGAGGTGAGTTGGGATTTAACGCCGCTTTCAAGAGTATTTCACTTATATCGCGGCTAGTATAATGGCAGGGAGAAAGCCCGCAATGCCATGTGGCTATGCATTGCGGTGAAACCTGCGAGCATCGGCTGGAACTAGCGAAACATGGGTGGTACTACGCTGAGATTCAATGTAGCATTGCACCCAAACCTTACTGCTCCTAAAACAGTTCTCTACTGCAGACTTGCCGTGCACCTGGCGGGATTCGAACCCCGGACCTCTTGATCCGAAGCCGAACGCGCTAACCACTGTGCTATCCCGTCCCAAAATCACATTGAAGAATGAAGAGTCATCCAATCTACTATCAGAAGACAACCAGAGGGGAAGTTGTCATCGCCGACCGGAATCGGTAACCTTAGTTTTGTATTATCTTACTCTAGCTGGAATTATACTTGATTTACTGTAAGGAGAAACGAGGATATGGTTGGGTTGTGGACCTTGATAGGAAGGAAAACCATGAGGATGCGAAGCATCCGAGGTGTTTTGCTGACTACACGGGTCTACAACCTTCTATATATTATCAAACATTTTAAAGTCTAAAATACGCTTTGTTATCACGTTTTATTGAGGATCCCTGGTAAATAGAATCGTTCATAAAATACTTGTTTACAGCTGAAATCCCTGTTTAAAGCCACGCTATATACGCTGCTTTTATACCGACTACTTCCATGTGCTTCAGTGGCACAGTAGGCTAGAGCTCCACGTACCAGATGATGATTGATACGGTTCGAGACGCACTCTCGATATCGTGAGCGTTACGTCATCGTGTCGACAAGTTTAGTGAAGAATCGAAGTATATCGTGCATATTTCTCCAAGAAAACGGAATACAACGAAATCAACCTGGTCACATCGTATCTACTACGGATGCTCAATCGCAATAAATTCGGCTTTCATGCGTAAACCTACCGTGTTGTAATCGTTTACTAAGTATTGTACCGTAGGTACTGCGTAGAAAAAAGATCATATACCAATCGGCATGATAAGATGTCGAATCTTAACCCGCATGGTAAATAATTGATGTATTTGGGATTTTCCTTTGAGGTCCAAAATCCGTGTTTCGACGCACCATTACATAACCTACAGTCGCGGGCAAAAGAAAGTTTAGTTGCCACAACTCAAGATATTTTAATCAACTAGTGACGAACACGACAGTTAGATACACCTGTCTCTAAAACCCATCCGACTTAATGTGTAAACATTTTATTCATATATATTTGAAAAACATGACTTTTAATAAATCGTCGTTAAAGAACTCCTTAACGAGGCGATGTAGTGATATTTGGTTTTATGGATTGTTCGAAGACATCCTATAGCAATGATTGAACCGTCATCTTAATAAGTCCAAGAAGATACATTATATCGACAACATGTTGTACTGACATATTTTCAATATTTCATAACATTTTATTTTAAAAACCAAACATGTCCAAAATTCCTTTTGAAATAACAATTTCACCACCCCATGTGTGTTTGAACTCACATAAAATAGTGAGTATCATACTCTCATGGATGAAACATGGTTTATCTCTTTACGAGATATATATCCTCATCGCAGACATTCAAAATCGACTTTATCCTGCAGAAATATTCTGGGTTATTCTTTTGAAAATAAGTTATACTTTCTTTTGCCCGTTAGTGTATTTGTACAAACTTTTGAAATGCTATAGCGTTAGGTACATTCTCACTATTTACATTTTATTAGGGACTACGTTCACTTTAACACTATCCATTTTACAGTGAAGGATGTATAGCACTGAACAAATGCGTGCAATAATTTATTGTAACCATCTGAATCAGTCTTGTGAAGTTTGTATCCTCCTTACAAACGTTTTTAGAATGAATTCCGTTACACATATACATTGTGGCAGAGATGCCTCAACCCATATCTTCCCACGTAACCTCTTTAACAATCCGCTGATACTACTGCTTGCTCGAAACCACCCCTTGCGGTAAAAACTTGTACACAGCTTTACGTCCTTCCTTTTATCAAATTAAAAGTCATCTTACATCTTGTTTATAACAATACTGGGTCCTTTATCTTAGGATATATGTGCGCATCACAATAACGGGGACCTCTTGTCTTCCCGACGGTTACAGGAACATAGCAATTGCTCAGTTTAAGACAACGTGACGGGTCGCACAACTGATTATGGACAACCATATCAGGATTCTCTATCGCTCGCCCAATCACAGGACAACAAATGGTGGAATCCGTTTTCTTGATCCTTCCGGATTCTCCAAAATATTGACGGTTTCTGAAGAATCCGGAAGAATCCGGAAGGATCCGCCAAGCGGATTCCACCACTTTTTGACCTGTGAATAACATTGTCGTATTAGGACAGAGGTTTAATTGGGAATATATAACAAGAGTAACATTTGTTGGAAGAGAATGACGATTAAGATTTAAAATATAACAACTGTAACATTAAGTTAACTGAGGATGACGGTAGCTGTCAAGAAGAACTTTTCGTACCTTCCGATTTTGAGAACTTAACATCACAGATCTTCATTAGATGTTCACCAATAATCTTCAAGGTTTCGATAGGCTGTTCAGGACACACTAACTTTGTTGTGAACCTTTTTCCTTTTCCTTCTCCTTTATGAGTTGTATCCTTCTTGCATGTGTCAAGAGAATTGTCTCCATTCCATATAGTAAAGTTGGCAACGAGCCTGCCAGCATTCCCTTGAATAAAACAATGCTATGATTATAATTCAAAACAAGAGTAATCAAATGATGATAAATCCCCTAGTATATCACTACAGATATATTTAAACAACTTAAACTGATGAAGTGGAAATGAAATGAAATAAAATTGTCAGAAACCACTGTTACTGAAACGCTTCTTTTCGTTGTCTGTAAAAACGAAAACTTCCCAAATTATTCCTTTAAAATCAAGTTCATAAATATAGCTTGGGACTTGAAATTATTACAATAATCCTTCAATATGAAAAGAGATCACTTCCTAAATAGACTTCAGTGATAACTGTTTTGTTGTTGATATATAGAGCATGTAAATTGCACGATTATAGTCTAAGTTCAAATAGTGCCTAAATAATTAAAACATTCATAAGAATTTCAGACATTCTGATTCATTTGACTGCAAAGTTATATCAATGAATGAACATTAGTTTCAGAGATTAATAAAAACTCTTATTTTAAACGAAGTGTCGAATTAGTCGAATTCTTAATTTGCAAAAGGCATCTTTCCTCAACTTGAGGTTTGTGTATGCAAAGTTTCAGCAACGAATATTAATACAGATAAAAAAACACACACATGTGAACCTAGCATTTACAGGCAAATCGCAACAACAAATAAAAAAATTCCTTAGGAGCAACAGTAGGTACCCAACAGTGAACCCCTCAAGCGAGTAATTAATGTGTTATTTTCATAGAAACGCCAACTAACAGTTGAAATATAAAACATCACTGCTCCGTATATGCATACCTAGTTGTATGTTTAAATACCAATATGGTCTGGTGATAGGCTAGGCTATGTACGTTATCCTTAAGGCGGTTTAAATTTACAATCGTAGGGCAATTGAAGGATGACAGTATGTAATGGAGAAACCTCAATTTAGAGGACTTACGATTGTGGACCCCTATGTGGATATAACCGACTCTCAGGTAAGTCCGGGAAAGAGGGGTCTGTCCAACTTATCAAATCGTTTTTTAAGTTTAAAAGACGCCTTGTTATCGCATTATCGAAGATACCTGGTAAATATAAGAGTCGCTCCTAAAACTCCTTTACGCTCCTGAAATGCCGGATATTCTATAGAATGTCCCAGGGATATTCTATATGATGTCCCAGGGATATTCTATAGAATGCTCAAGGGATTTCTGTATGGCCTTGAAAGGAGGTTTACCTGAGAAAAGAAATACCTCCAAAATGACAGAAATATGACCTCTTAGGTTTATAGGTTAGCTGCTTAAATCTGCCTTCGTGGCGCAATAGGCTAAACCGTTAGCTCACGAACCAAAGGTCTTACTGGTTCGAGACGCACTTTCATCAACACATTGTGGTTCATATTGTACTATAAATTTAAGAAAATTTCAAAATCAGTATAGGATAGTTTCTTTAGATGTATGCTTTCACATCATCCACTTAGGAAACATATCAGGGTTTACAATCATTGTAATTCCTCCAAACAGGGTTTACAATTGTCTCTGTAAACCCCCTGGAGGGATTTACAACGTTGTAAGTATCGAGTGATACAGAAATGTAACCAATGCTAACCATATGATACGATCTTGAAAGAACTGTCTGAAATGAACCATTATACAGAGGTAGGTTGATAAACAAAGATATTAAATGCACAAACGAATCGCTCCCCGGTCCTAAATTTAGCTCAAAGTATTGTTTTTTTTATACTGTTTGAAGGAAACAATCATGCAGGATGACAATACCTCCGACAATCTCGAGTTCAGTGAAAGTAATTCGCTTGAACGACATCTCAAGTTTGGTCACTTTAACACAGAGCTTTAGTACGACACCCGTTAATTTTCTTTTTTGTCCATCATTCAACGGAGAGCTATTTTTTTTGCCTTGAAGATCTTTAAGCGGTAAGCGAACTCCTTCTGAAAATAGAAAACGAGTTAGTTCAAAGTTCATGTAAATTCTATAAATATGAACAATCAAAAATAGAAAATTATTCTTTCATGCTTGTTCCATAAATCAGGTGGATCCAGTAAAAGGAATGATTCGGGTATTGAAATGAGGGGTGGAGGTCACATTGAGGTCTATCAACGTTCATTAACGTATCATAAGTGGGAGGTGGGTGAAAACGGAGGGTCATATATACAAACGACTATAGTAGCAGTTGGTTGACTGTCATTGGTGAATCTTGTTCCACTTTAATGGAACTTGAGATTGCAAAACCCACATTAGCTAAGTGCGAGTTCTGATCAAACTGTTCATAATTGCGTAGATGGTGTCGCACTGGAGAAATAAAACGGTAACTTAACGCGTATATATTTTATTAAATGCCTACATTTCTTCATTCTGCACAATAATCCCATGCGATTGTCTTAGTGGCTGGGTGATAATCGTTAAGACAAGCAAGGAATCCCAGAACATAGTCGTCGTTGTTGATCGAGTTTTGAAATTCTTCAGCGCCGGAGACGTCGTTTGTTTCTACTGCTTTTGGAATGTAGCACCCTTCTCAACCAGGGTATTGTATCCGTAGGACGGTCTAAGCGGTTGTCCAGACCCGCAGTACTTGCAAGTGCGTGATGTCTAATTGCAAAACCTCGGACAAATTTTGAGATGAGGTGAGGTGATTTGGGGTTTAACGCCGCTTAGAATATTTCACTTATATCGCGGCTGCTAGCATCATTGAAGGGAGAAAGTCCGCAACATCATGTGGCTATGTCTTACGGTGAAACCTGCGAGCAACGGCTGGAACTGAAATTCAGTGTAGCATTGCACCCAAACCTTACTGCGTGAAGAACAGTTCTCGACTGCAGACAAAGTTGCCGTGCCCCTGTTGGGATTCGAACTTTTTGTGAATCTGTACGTGGTTAGTACCACCTCAGGCCCGATTTGCGAACACGCAGACGCGCAGTAGCACTTTCACTGCATGTAGAACTGTCCGGGCTTTGTTCGGAATACGGATTCGACCCAGTACGGGTGACGCACGTGCCCTATTCTTCTAATAAACATATATCGCACTGACATTGAATCAATATCATATCACATCACATCACATGTACAAAAGTCAGTCAAATATGAAGAGAATGTGAAGATTGGATCCATAATAAAACAGTATTCAAACTAGAACTCACCAAAGAAAAAGTGCTATTTGGTTATTATGAAAAGTGAAACAATCCTGTAAATTTTATCATAAATGTAAATAAATTCAATTTTTTAAAATGTAAGCTCTTCAAAAGAGAACCCACTTCACAACATATTAAAAGAGACATTACTAATACATAATATAATTACAGAGAATGTATAATGTAAACTTAAAAGTGCTGTAGCACGTTCTTTTTGCTCAAATAAGTTAAGGAAATGTATTTTATAATATAATATATATATATATATATATATATATATATATATATATACACTCTAAAGTAATAATAGAAGACATAAACTATCATTAGAAATTATAAATTTGAAAAAATAAAATTTGAAGAAAACGTGCTACAGCCTCTTTAAAGGGCCATCGGTTATGTTCAAATGAAAACATTTTGTTGTAAAACTACTTATGACATCAATCGCATGACCTATGATTATATAATGTTCATATCATGACAATCCGATGAAATTTGTTTCAAAGATAAGCAAACCTTCGATTCATGCGCGTCAGTAGAATCTGACGTCATATAAACAGAATTCCCTTCATTCCATAAAACGTACTACACAACAACAAGAGTTTCCGAGACAGGAAGACTTGTCAATTTCACAAGTTGCGATAGCTTCTCGTGTGTTTTCGTCGCTTGTCACACATTTCAGAGTGCGACGATTGTCATATCAACATATTTCTAAATGGCATGTTAATATACATATTATTGACATTTAACCGGTTAAATGGTATTTTTATTGTTATTATGCCAGCATACTATGACATAAACTCACGTGCAAAAGAAACGTCCCCACATTTTGAAAACAGAATAAAATGAAATATTGATGTCGGAGAAAGTAGATTTTGAATGTATTTGGTAGCCACATGTTTTGTAAAGAAGTATTCACAATTTCATACATCACAGTATGCAATTTTTATTTTTATATCTTTTCAAATAGACAATAGACAAAGATGCTTTTGGCCCACAATATTTGGTATTTAAGTTTAAAACATTGAAAAAGTAGAAATTTAATTAATTAAAGATATCCTCGACATAAATAACCTTCTTTGATTTAAATTTGTTGATTCGTCATTACTGTAGGACGTCACAAAACAAGCCAAAACTGGCTTGTTGAGGCTTCTATCTCGTCTAGTTAAGGAGATTCCAAAACAACCATTTCTTAAAACTTGTGTTCTCAGAGTTATGAATAGATGATGTTTTGAAAATTCATATTTAGTATTATTGGGTTCTGAAGACATGATGTAACGCTGTTTCAGTCGCATTTATCGCCCGTCGATTGAAATATCTTGTATTTTGTATGGGGACGTTTCTTTTGATTAAACAATTCAAGCAACATACCTAGTTCGGTAAACATTTGATTTCAAAATCTGTAGGAATCTGTGGTAACTAAACAAACGCTATAAAAAGGTATAATTCAATAAATGTTCGTCGAGTACTCATAAACTTTGATTCTCTTTTCTTTGTTACAGTGTGGATGTATACTATAATGGTCTGCGCTTGAAAAAAAATAGACTTGATTTATTATTAAACTTGAAAATACCTTTACTTATTACTGCGATTTTCCAATTTGAGTTGGAAAATCAAGTGTATATATTTTCATGAGATAGATTTTTAGCTATTTTTTCAGCATGTCTATCAACATACTTGACGGCTCTTTATAAGAAATAAAGTTATACAAAAAT
This sequence comes from Gibbula magus, assembly GCA_936450465.1. Classification (NCBI taxonomy): domain Eukaryota; kingdom Metazoa; phylum Mollusca; class Gastropoda; order Trochida; family Trochidae; genus Gibbula; species Gibbula magus. The sequence goes on along the minus strand of OW388292.1, from coordinate 78,678,334 downwards.
AACACACTGACAACGTGAGATTTTCCAACATTCACTTGCTCTACGGACGGCTCACTAAGCACGTGCGTGGTCCGTGCTTACTCGGCACATACCGAGTTCAATTTTCCAGTTAAGCGGCTGTCACAACCCGTCGTACGTGCAGCTGCGTGCTGTCTACCGACAAAAACGTGGGGTAAATTGGCGAATTCGTGCGTCCTCGTTACCGACGCCGTACCGATTTTGGACAAATTTGGAGCACGCAGACTCGTCGTAGAACTTTTAGTGCATGCAGAACTTTCGCTGCGTGCAGTCTACGAACGGGCTGCGAATTTTCCTCCGTACGATCGACGTGCGTGCCCTGTACGACAACCGCACGCACAACGCACCGACATCGTGCGTTTTTTTCAAGCTTACCCACTCACACTTTCTCTACGAACGACGCACGTTGCACGTGCGTACAACGTGCGTTGTACGTGCGTAGTTCGTGCATACTCGGCACCTCCAAAGTATAACTATCAAATAATTAAAGAAAACTCACGTCGATCGTACCGAGTAAGCACGTACAACGTACCGAGTAAGCACGTACAACGTACCGAGTAAGCACGTACAACGCACGATTTGGGCACCTTTTTTAGGATATATAAAGCCGAGCCGACGGATGATTGCCATCATTTGAAGAGAACATGCCACCAAAGAAGTCGCAAAGAAAGTGCTTCTCATCTGCAGCTAAAAAGGCAGAACTCCTGTGCTGCCATCTGAAGTTGCTCTTGCAGCATCAGGACCCGGAGCGGTGGAATCGGCGGCATCTTGTGGCGCCAGCACATGTGACAATGTGTACCAAGCACCTGTCAATCGGGCGGGAAAAACCTCATTGCACTCGCACGCACTTAAAACGTGCGTGGTGTAAGGACACTGTACGTGAGACGCACGGTCCCCGTACGACAATGTGACAATCGCACATCACACGCACGTTGTACGCACGTTGTACGCACGGTGTACGCACGCCACACGCACGTACCACGTGCGCATCGTACGATGCACGCAGCTCCTCACTGCCAGACGTGTCGACGGGCCACGTACGTTTGACGTGCTTACAACGTGCGTGTGACGTGCGTTGGCAAACTCCCTCTCTGTTCTTGATAAATCCACCCTACGTTTTCAGAAAAACGTAGCGACCGTGGCCTCCCCAAAAAACGTACGAACGGATTGCACGCACGATGGGTTGTGACAGGGGCTTTAGCACGCAGAACTCACGTGGACCGAACTGAGTAAGCACGTTCTCCGCATTTAAAACGCACTAATGTCTGCAGTTAATATAAAAGCTGAGTACGTAATGACGCCGTACGTGAACAGCACGTGTAAGTACAGCCTCCGTATGATAACGTGTCAATGGCACGTAGATCGAATGTTGTAAGCACATACAGCTCACATGCGCAATGTACGGTGCATGCACGCTCACGGCCAGGCGTGGCTTGCGGGCTACGTACTTACACGTTGCGCAGCTGCGCGAGTGACGTGCGTTGACGTATTCCACCCTGTTCTTACATTTCCTCCCCACGTTTTCAGAAAAACCCGTGTCGACCGAGACTTCCACACGAACGTGTGGACAAAAACACGCATGGTGATTGTGACCAGGGCTTCATCGTACCACTGAGGTTGGTTATGCATCGCTGTACGTAGCACATATTTTGTCAACCAAGACACGCAGTGGTATGAAATTCGATGGTCGTTCTTCGATTGTCCCATCCGGGAACTGCCACTATCGCTCGATTTACAGAAATGCCATTGGCTAGTTATTTATATCGCGATACTAGAAATAAATGCCAGGTGGATCGGGGGATTAAATTAGCGTTGTGGATGACAGAGCAGAATGAGAATCTGGATCAAAATCTATACATCCAGGTTGCATCCACAGACGCGAATGTGATTTTGTCTTGATATGGTCCGTACATGGCGTGTAAGCTCTCGGCTTTATTCCACTCGGTGGTTGCGATCATACATAAAAAGGGCTCATCGCGGTGTAGAACATACACATGTTGAGCCAAGACCCAAGTGGTTGTACTATAAAACTCCTAGAGTAAGGTGAGGTGAGTTGGGGTTTAACTCCAGTATTTCACTTGTATCATGGCTGCTTGTTTTATTGCAGGGAGAAAGCCCACATGATGGCTATCTATTGTGGTGAAACCAGCGAGTATCGACTTGAACTATTGAACCATGGGTGGTGCATTCTCTTCCCACAGAGGTTATCTTCAGATGTCCGATCCTAACCTGAATCCGCCGGAAAAATGGATTGTCCTGTTTGGTTGCTATTGAATCTATTTCAGCGAATCAGCGACGCCGTTGTAAAATGACATTTGCCAATGACACGTCATAATGATGAAGTACTTGGGAGATAAAATAAACGTAAGATAAACGTTTGCTTGTTTAATGTGTTTTCCTCGAAATATGCTATTTTATTTTGTGAAAACAATTGATCATCAACATGCTAATAAATAAAGAAGACCAAATCACAGACAAATACCCTAAATAGTTCATTTGTGTTATTTACATCAGACATATTCGAAGGAGACATGCTAATTAGCAAGAGCCTTAAGAGTCAAATGGCTAGATCTTTGAAGTTACTCGGTCGACATTTCCGTTCAAGATGAGTTTTCATTGGTTAAGAAGCAGAGATAGATTATGAGGTTCCCCTTTCCTCGCAATGGAATTCTTTAGCAGCCTAGAAATTCAGGCGATATAGAACAGAGGTTAGGATCGTAAATCTAAACGGAGTAAACTCTGTAGTAAGAACATTTGAGTGATACTGAGTAGAATTTAAGTGTAGCGTTGCACCCAAACGTTACTGCATGTAGAACAGTTCTCTACAGCTACCAGTGCGTCAGGGCTTTCTAAGAATGTAACACATATACATCTGCATACCGGAATTTTGTTCATCTTCTTGTGTATTTCATTGTATGTAATTTGGCATGTCTGCCAATCAACGTATCGACGCGAAAACTAATCAGATCATGCACCACTGGAGTTACGATCACAGGATACTTTTGAGAATGATTATGTTATACATTGGTATAGGATGGATCGTTGTCATTGTATGTGACGTAATGTTACAATGAACATCACTTTGCATGATGTCTACACTAAAATATACTTTTGGTATGCAGTTGTAATCCTGAAGTAACGCTGTATACAATCGTTGTGTCAAGGATTTGTCGCGATGTAAAAATACATCCTCTGAGTCAATGACTTATTGTGGCATAACAATATCCTCATAGAGCGAAGGAATCATCGTGGGATGGGATAATATACACAGTCTGATTAAAATCGACCCTGTTCCGAGGAATTAAATCTGCAAAAAAATGTATATCGGGATACGAACTGGTTCTATATATTCTTTGCCACAAGGTCTGATAACACTCCGTATTGGCGCGTATTCCGTTCCAGATTAGTGCAGATAAAACCCAGGTAAAAAGTTAACAATCACATCATATATTTTAAACGTTTTTAAAGCATTCGGAACAGACGCAGTTTTCTACCCCTAGCTTCTCGCATCGAAAGCTCATCTATGATGTCTTGTGATTGGTTAACTGAAGTGCGTTACGGGCTGTTATCAGACTGTTTTGCGAGGAAACCTTTTGTAGTAAGTATCATGTATGTATGTATCACGTATTCATTTATCATGAATGTGTGTATCATGTATGTATGTATCATGTATTCATTTATCATGAATGTGTGCATCATGTATGTATGTATCAAGTATGTATGTATCATGTATTCATATATCTTACATGTATGTATCATGTATGTATGCATCATGTATGTCTGTATCATGTATGTTTGTACCATGTATGTATGTTTCATGTATGTATGTATCATGTATGTAGGTATCATGTAAGTATGTATCATGTATGTAACGTGTATGTATGTATCATGTGTGTATGTATCATGTATGTATGTATCATGTATGTATGTATCATGTAAGTATGTATCATGTGTGTATGTAACATGTATGTATGTATCATGTATGTATGTATCAAGAATTCATAAATCATGTATTCATATATCATGTTTGTATGTATCATGTAAGTAGGTATCATGTGTGTATGTATCACGTTATAATGTATCATGTATGTATGTATCATGTATGTAGGTATCATGTATTCATATATCATGAATGTATGTATCATGAATGTATGTATCACGTATGTATGTATCATGTATGTATGTATCAAGTATGTATGTATCATGTATGTATGTATCATGAATGTATGTATCATGTATGTATGTATCATGTATTCATATATCTTACATGTATGTATCATGTATGTATGTATCATGTATGTCTGTATCATGTATGTTTGTACCATGTATGTATGTATCATGTATGTATGTATCATGTATGTATGTATCATGTAAGTATGTATAATATATGTAACGTGTATGTATGTATCATGTGTGTATGTATCATGTATGTATGTATCATGTATGTATGTATCATGTAAGTATGTATCATGTGTGTATGTAACATGTATGTATGTATCATGTATGTATGTATCAAGTATTCATAAATCATGTATTCATATATCATGTTTGTATGTATCATGTAAGTAGGTATCATGTGTGTATGTATCACGTTATAATGTATCATGTATGTATGTATCATGTATGTAGGTATCATGTGTGTATGTATCACGTTATAATGTATCATGTATGTATGTATCATGTATTCATATATCATGAATGTATGTATCATGAATGTATGTATCACGTATGTATGTATCATGTATGTATGTATCAAGTATGTAGGTATCATGTATGTATGTATCATGTATGTAGGTATCATGTATGTATGTATCACGTATGTATGTATCATGTATGTATGTATCATGTATGTATGTATCAAGTATGTATGTATCATGAATGTATGTATCACGTATGTATGTATCATGTATGTATGTATCATGTATGTAGGTATCAAGTATGTATGTATCATGTATGTATGTATCAAGTATGTATGTATCAAGTATGTATGTATCATGTATGTAGGTATCATGTAAGTATGTATCATGTATGTAACGTGTATGTATGTATCATGTGTGTATGTATCATGTATGTATGTATCATGTATGTATGTATCATGTATGTATGTATCAAGTATTCATAAATCATGTATTCATATATCATGTTTGTATGTATCATGTAAGTAGGTATCATGTGTGTATGTATCATGTATGTATGTATCACGTATGTATGTATCATGTATGTATGTATCAAGTATGTATGTATCATGTATGTATGTATCATGTATGTATGTGTCGTGTATGTATGTATCAAGTATTCATAAATCATGTATTCATATATCATGTAGGTATGTATCATGTATGTATGTATCATGTATGTATGTATAAAGTATGTATGTATCATGTATGTATGTATAAAGTATGTATGTATCATGTATGTATGTATCATGTAAGTATGTATCATGTGTGTATGTAACATGTATGTATGTATCATGTATGTATGTATCAAGAATTCATAAATCATGTATTCATATATCATGTTTGTATGTATCATGTAAGTAGGTATCATGTGTGTATGTATCACGTTATAATGTATCATGTATGTATGTATCATGTATGTAGGTATCATGTATTCATATATCATGAATGTATGTATCATGAATGTATGTATCATGTATTTATGTATCATGTATGTATGTGTCGTGTATGTATGTATCAAGTATTCATAAATCATGTATTCATATATCATGTAGGTATGTATCATGTATGTATGTATCATGTATGTATGTATCAAGTATGTATGTATCATGTAAGTATGTATCATGAATGTATGTATCATGTGTGTATGTAACATGTATGTATGTATCATATATGTTTGTATCATGTATGTATGTATCATGTATTCATATATCATGAATGTATGTATCATGAATGTATGTATCACGTATGTATGTATCAAGTATGTATGTGTCATGTGTGTATGTATCAAGTATTCATAAATCATGTATTCATATATCATGTATGTATGTATCATGTATGTATGTATCATGTATGTATGTATCAAGTATGTATGTATCATGTAAGTATGTATCATGAATGTATGTATCATGTATGTATGTAACATGTATGTATGTATCATATATGTTTGTATCATGTATGTATGTATCATGTATTCATATATCATGAATGTATGTATCATGAATGTATGTATCACGTATGTATGTATCATGTATGTATGTATCAAGTATGTATGTATCATGTATGTATGTGTCATGTGTGTATGTATCAAGTATTCATAAATCATGTATTCATATATCATGTATGTATGTATCATGTATGTATGTATCATGTAAGTATGTATAATGTATGTATGCATCATGAATGTATGTATCGTGTGTGTATGTATCATGTATGTATGTATCATGTATGTATGTATGTATCATGTATGTATGTAACATGTATTCGTATACCATGTAATCATATATCATGTATGTATGTGTCATGTATGTATGTAAAATGTGAGTATGTATCATGTATTCATATATCATGTATTCATATATCATGTATGTATGTATTATTTACGTATGTATCATGAATGTATGTATCATGTATGTATGTATCATGTATGTATGTATCATGTAGGTATGTATGTATCATGTATGTATGTATCATGTATTCATATATCATGAATGTATGTATCATGTGTGTATGTATCATGTATGTGTGTATCATTTATGTATGTATGTATGCATCATGTATGGTAAAACAAACTGGGCATAACAAATTAAGAATATTTTCTACTCCTTTGGATTTGGCTATATTTCAGAACAGCAACAACATTTATATAATGTTGATAAATTCATATCAGAATTTGTTTTTAGACTAAGAGTTAATTATGAACAGGAATGGCACACATCTCTTGTAAATAGTTCACAATTTTCATTTTATTCCTGTTTTAAAGTCACATTTGGTGTTGAGAATTACATTTAAAAAATTTGCAATTTAAAAATTTCGATCAGCCCTTGCTAAATTCAGGTGTTCCTCACACAGTTTCCAAATTGAAACCGGTAGATATGTTAACCAACCCAGATCAATTATATTATGTATTTATGCAAAGATAAGGCTATTGAAAATGAATTTCATTTTATGCTGGTATGTAATTGTTACACAAATTAAGATGTTTGTATATACCATATAAATTTTACTCAAACCCAACCGTTCATAAATTCAATATGCTCATGTCAATTGACAATCAAGATGTTGTACAAAACATAGCCATTTATATACACAGTGCAATGAATCTTAGAGATTCCCTCCTTTGTCAATAATAACTTATTATCTGCTTATTTATTATTTATTATGTAAAATATCCTATAAAAGACATTACGCTGTCGTTTATACACAAAAATGTATTGCTCTGTTGAACCAAAATGTAGCCTAGGCCTAAGGCCTCCACTACGAAATGAATAAAGATTGATTGATTGATTGATTGATGTAAATGTATCATGTAAATATGTATCAGGAAAGTTTGTATCATGCAATTATGTATCATGTATTTATGTATCATGTATTTATGTATCGTGTATGTTTGTTTCACTTATTTTGGATGCATCTTGTATATATGTATATATCATGCATGAATGTTTGCACAATTAATTTATGTATCATTAATTTATTTATGTATGTATATGCATGTATGTGTATATGTATGTATGTGTATATGTATGAATGTGTATATGTATGTATGTGTATATGTATGTGTATATGTATGTATGTGTATATGTATGTATGTGTATATGTATGTATGTCTATATGTATGTATGTGTATATGCATGTATGTGTATATGCATGTATGTGTATATGTTTGTATGTGTATATGTATGTATGTCTATATGTATGTATGTGTATATGCATGTATGTGTATATGCATGTATGTGTATATGTTTGTAAGTGTATATGTATGTATGTGTATATGAATGTATGTGTATATGCATGTATGTGTATATGCATGTATGTGTATATGTATGTATGTGTATATGTATGTATGTGTATATGTATGTATGTGTATATGTATGTATGTGTATATGTATGTATGTGTATATGTATGTATGTGTATATGTATGTATGTGTATATGTATGTATGTGTATATGTATGTATGTGTATATGTATGTATATGTATATGTATGTATGTGTATATGCATGTATGTGAATATGTATGTATGTGTATATGTATGTATGTGTATATGTATGTATGTGTATATGCATGTATGTGTATATGTATGTATGTGTATATGTATGTATGTGTATATGTATGTATGTGTATATGCATGTATGTGTATATGCATGTATGTTCTCCAACACGTTTATTGTTGCACTAGAGAGAGCATCAGCAAACGCAAATAGACCTCAACCAACCACCTCTCTATTATTATACTTATCATTAATTGTTTCAAGTTGATGTCATTGATTGTGTCACGCTACAGTGTACTTGGCTTTCTATATTAATAACTGTCTCCTGACTCAAACATTCTGATTCAATTTTTGTTAAATTATCAATTTTCTTTATTTCGTTGCAACCGATATTCATATGCAATTTTTCAAAATTCTCCACAAGCTTATTTCGTAATATCGGCCCTTTAGGTGCTTCCACACCGTGTGCAACATGGGGGTTTCAAATAAATCATTTTACGTTCAATCGATTTATACGATTTTTCTGACTCGAGCCTTTCCGAATTTATGTATAACACCTGCTGGATAAACCTCACTTTACTTTCGTAAACGTAATTGTATACAAAAGATGCTTATGTAATATATGTATACTGTAATACATGAAAGTTCAAGTGCGAGAAATAAATTCGACTACTGGAATCAGTCCTTACCGTTACCGGCAATTAGAACAGGTAAAGTTGCCAAGCAGATGAGAAACGCCAGTTTCTCCATGACGACGGCTCTGCAGGGGGTGGAGTGTCCAACTCGAGTTTAAGCTTATGTAAGGTCCTCCGTATTAACTGTGACACACAATACTCCATTTAATGAGGCACAGAACAAGTTGCAAAAAAGGGTTACGTTGGAACTGAGTCCGAAACAATATTTGAGAGAACGGTAGGTTCGAGAAAGGATGAAAGACAAGATCGAGTGAAAGGATGAGTGAGTAAAATCCTATATATTGTACTGAAATACTAACGGAATGAGTACTAGACAGAATAAGAGGATGAGTAAGAGGTTTAATAAGACGATAAGTGAGAAGTTGAATAAGAGGGTGAGTCAGAGGGCGAATAGGAGGGTGAGTTAAATGGTGAATAAGAGGGTAAGAAAGATGTTGAGTATGAGAGTGAGTAAGAGGTTAAGGAAGAGGGTGAGAGAGAGGTCGAGGAAGAGGGTGAGTAGGAGGGTGAGTAGGAGGGTGAGTAGGAGAGTGAGTAGGAGGATGATTAAGAGAATGAGTGAGAGGACGAGGAAGAGGGTGAGTACGAGGGTGATTAAGAGGGTAAGTAAGTTGGTGAATAAGGGATTGAGTAAGAGGGAGAATAAAAAGATAGTAAGAGAGTAAGTACGTGGATGAGTAGGAGGTCAAATACGGGAGTGAGTTAAAGGGTAATAGTGAGTTTGAGGGTGAGTGAAAGGGTAAGTATGAGGATGATAAAGTTGGTCAATAAGAGAATGAGTAAGAGGTTGAGTTATAGGAGTAAAAGGCTGAGTAAGAGAGTAAGTAAGAGGACGCGGAAGAGACTGAGTATGAAAGTGATTGAGAGGGTTAGTAAGAGCGTGAGTATGAATGTGAGTAAGAGGTTGAGTAAGCGGGTGAGTAAAAGGGTAAGTAAAAGGGTGAATAAGAGGATGAATATTGGAGGATGAGTAAGTGGATGAGTAAGAGGGTAAGTAAGAGGGAGATTAAATGATGTATAAGAGCGTGAGTATGATAGGGAGTAAATGGGCGAGTAAAAGGGTGAGTAAGAGAGTGAATAAGAGGGTGAGTAAAATGGTGAAACAGAGAATGAGATAAGTAAGAGGTTGAGAAAGAGAGAGAGAAAGGTCGAGTAAGAGGGTGAGTAAGAGGGTGAGTATGAGGGTGAGTAAGAGGGTGAGTATGAGGATGTGAGAGAGGTTGAGAATGAGGGTGAGTAAAAGGGTGAGTAAGAGGGTGAGTAAGAGTGTGAGTAAAAGGTTGAGTAAGAGGGTGAAACAAAGAATGAGATAAGTAAGAGGTTGAGAAAGAGAGAGAAAGGTCGAATAAGAGGCCGAGTAAGGGGTGAGTAAGAGGGTGAGTATTAGGATGTGAGAGAGGTCGAGGAAGAGGTTGAGAATGAGGGTGAGTAAAATGTGCGTAAGAGGATGAGCATGAAGGTGAGCAAGAGGGTTAGAATAAGGACGGGTAAGATGGTGAGTATAAGGGTGTATATGAGGGTGATTAAGATGGTAAGTAAGAGGGTGAATAAGAGCGTGAGTAAGATGATGAGAAAGGGGGCGATTAAGAGGATGTGTAAGAGAGTGAGTCAGAGGTTGAGGAAAAGGGTGAGTATGAGGGTGAGTAAGAAGGCAAGTAAGAGAGTAAGCAAGAAAGTAAGTAAGAGGGCGTAACATAGGTCAAATACGGGGATGAGTGTTAGTTAGAGGTAGAGGGTAAGAGTGAGTTAGAGGGTGATTTAATGGGTCAATAAGAGGGTGAGTATGAGGTTGAGTTATAGGAGTAATATGTGAGTAAGAGGATGAGTAAAAGGGTAAATAAGAGGGTGAGTGAGATGGTTAGTATGAGCATGAGTAGTTGATGAAAAAGAGTGTGAGTCAGAGGTCGAGTACGAGGGTGAGTGAGAATGTGAATTTGGGTGGAAAACGCGGGTGAGTAAGAAGTAAAGTAAGAGGGTGAGCAAGAGGATGAGTAAGAAGAAGTAAGAGGGTGAGTTAGAACGTGAGTTTGGGTTTGAATAGACGGATGAGTAAGAGGTTAAGTATGAGGTCGAGTAAGAAGATGAGTAAGATGGTGAATCAGATGTCGGGGAAAAGGGTGAGTATGAGGGTGATAAAACTGGTAAGTGAGACGGTGAATAAAAGGGTGAGTAAGATGGCGAGTTTGAGTAAGAGATTGAGTAAGAGGGTGAATAAGAGGTCAAGGAAGAGGTTGAGTATAAGGGTGAGTATGAGAGTGAGTAAGAGGTTTAACTAGAGACTGAATAAGAGGGTGAGTATGAGAGTGAGTAAGAGGGAAAGTAAGAGAGTGGGTGAGCGGGTGAGAGATAGGTGGAGTAAGAGGGTGAAATCGAGGATGAGGGAATGATGGAAGAAGAGGTTGAGTATGAGGTTGAGTAAAATGTGAGTAAGAGGATGAGTAAGAGGATATTAAGAGGTAAAGTAAGAGGGCGAGTCAGAGGGTGAGTCAGAGGTTGAGGAAAAGGGTAATAGTGAGTTTAGAGTGTGAAAGGGTAAGTAAGAAGGTGATTAAATGGGTCAATAAGAGGGTGAGTATGAGGTTGAGTTATAGGAGTAATATGTGAGTAAGAGGATGAGTAAAATGGTAAATAAGAGGGTGAGTGAGATGGTTAGTATGAGCATAAGTAGTTGATGAAAGAGAGTGTGAGTCAGAGGTCGAGTACGAGGGTGAGTGAGAATGTGAATTTGGGTTCGAAACGCGGGTGAGTAAGAAGTAAAGTAAGAGGGTGAGCAAGAGGATGAGTAAGAAGAAGTAAGAGGGTGAGTTAGAACGTGAGTTTGGGTTTGAATAGACGGATGAGTAAGAGGTTAAGTATGAGGTCGAGTAAGAAGATGAGTAAGATGGTGAATCAGATGTCGGGGAAAAGGGTGAGTATGAGGGTGATAAAACTGGTAAGTAAGACGGTGAATAAAAGGGTGAGTAAGATGGCGAGTTTGAGTAAGAGATTGAGTAAGAGGGTGAATAAGAGGTCAAGGAAGAGGTTGAGTATAAGGGTGAGTATGAGAGTGAGTAAGAGGGTGAACTAGAGACTGAATAAAAGGGTGAGTATGAGAGTGAGTAAGAGGGAAAGTAAGAGAGTGGGTGAGCGGGTGAGAGATAGGTGGAGTAAGAGGGTGAAATCGAGGATGAGGGAATGATGGAAGAAGAGGTTGAGTATGAGGTTGAGTAAAATGTGAGTAAGAGGATGAGTAAGAGGATATTAAGAGGTAAAGTAAGAGGGCGAGTCAGAGGATGAGTCAGAGGTTGTGGAAAAGGGTAATAGTGAGTTTAGAGTGAGAAAGGGTAAGTAAGAAGGTGATTAAATGGGTCAATAAGAGGGTGAGTAAGAGGTGGAGCTATAGGAGTTAGATGATAAGTAAGAGGGTGAGTAAAAGGATATATAAGAGGGTGAGTGCGATGGCTAGTATGAGTATGAATAATTGATGAGAAAGAGTGTGAGTTAGAATGTTAGTTTGGGTTGAAAAAGCGGGTGAGAAAGAGGTTAAGTTAGAGGGGGAGTAAGAGAATGAGTAAGATGGGGAGTCAGAGGGTAAGTCAGAGGTTGAGGAAAAGGGTAATAGTGAGTGTGAAAGGGTAAGTAAGAAGGTGATTAAATGGGTGAGTAAGAGGGTGAGTAAGAGGTTGAGCTATAGGAGTAAGATGATAAATAAGAGGGTGAGTAAAAGGATATATAAGAGGGTGAGTGCGATGGCTAGGATGAGAATGAATAATTGATGAGAAAGAGTGTGAGTTAGAATGTTAGTTTGGGTTGAAAAAGCGGGTGAGAAAGAGGTTAAGTTAGAGGGGGAGTAAGAGAATGAGTAAGATGGGGAGTAAGAGGATGAGTCAGATGTCGAGGAAAAGGGTATGAGGATAAACATATGCTATGTAAGAGGGTGAATAAGAGGGTTAAAAAGAGGATGAGTAAAATGGTGAGTAAGAGATCAAGGAAGAGGTTGAGTATGAAGGTGAGTAAAATGTGAGTAAAAGGGTGAGTGTGAGGGTGAGTAAGATGGTGCGTTAGAGGGTTAGTTAGAGACTGAATAAGAGGATGAGTATGAGAGTGAGTAAGAGAGAAAGTAAGAGAGTGAGAGAGAGGTCGAGTAAGAAGATTCGTAAGAGGGTGAGTATGAGGATGAGAGAGAGGTCGAGCAAGAGAGTAGGTATGAGGGTGAATAAAATATGATTAAGAGGGTGAATAAGAGGGTGGGTGAGATGTTCAGTATTAGAATGGGAAGAGGGTGATTATGAGGGTGAGAGAGAGGTCGAGCAAGAGAGTGGGTATGAGGGTGAGTAAAATGTGAGTATGAGGGTGAATAAGAGGGTGAGTGCGATGTTCAGTATTAGAATGAGCAGGAAGGTGATTATGAGGGTGAGAGAGAGGTCGAGCAAGAAAGTGGGTATGAGGGTGAGTCAAATGTGAGTAAGAGGATGATTATGAGGGTGAAAGAGAGGTCGAGCAAGAGAGTGGGTAGGAGGGTGAGTAAAATGTGAGTATGAAGGTGAATAAGAGGTTGAGTGAGATGGTCAGTATAAGAATGAGCAAGGAGGTGTTTATGAGGGTGAGAGAGAGGTCGAGCAAAAGAGTGGGTATGAGTGTGAGTAAAATGTGAGTAAGAGGATGATTATGAGGGTGAGAGAGAGTTCGAGCAAGAGAGTGGGTATGAGGGTGAGTAAAATGTGAGTATGAAGGTGAATAAGAGGTTGAGTGAGATGGTCAGTATTAGAATGAGCAAGAGGGTGATTATGAGGGTGAGAGAGAGGTCAAGCAAGAGAGTGGATATGAGGGTGAGTAAAATGTGAGTATGAGGGTGAATAAGAGGTTGAGTTAGATGTTCAGTATAAGAATGAGCAAGAGGGTGATTATGAGGGTGAGAGAAAGGTCGAGCAAGAGAGTGAGCATGAGGGTGAGTAAAATGTGAGTAAGAGGATGAGTGAGATGGTGAGTATAAGAATGAGTAAGAGGGTGGGTAAAAGGGTGAGTCAGAGGTCGAGGAAAAGGGTGAATATGAGGGAGATGGGTATGAGAGTTAGTAAGAGGGTAAGTAAGAGGGTCATTAAGAGGATGATTAAGAGAATGAATAAGAGGGTGTGTAAGATGGTGAGTATGAGAATGAGTAAGAGGGTGTTAGTATGCTAGTATTATGGCAGGGAGAAAGCCTGCAACGCCATGTGGCTATGCATTGCGGTGAAACCTGCAAGCGTCGGCTGGAACGAGCGAACTACTACTTCACTGAAATTCAGTGTAACATTGCACCCAAACCTTACTGCGTGAAGAACAGTTCTCTACTGCAGACAAAGTTGCCGTGCCCCTGGCGGGATTCGAACCCCGGACCTCTTGATCCGAAGCCGAACGCGCTAACCACTGCGCTATCCCGCCCCCGGGTAAAAGAGTGGTTTAGAGATGAGTATGAGGGGACGTAAGAGGGTGGGTAAGAATCTGAGTGAGGACTGGGGTGACGCAATCGGTTGATTAGAGATTATGCAGTAGACTGATTCAGACTTGAGTACGTAAGAGACTGAGTGAATATTAGAATGGATGAGTAAGAGGTTGAGTTACTGAGATAGAGAAACTGAGGTACAAGAGACTGACTTACTGTCTACGCTACTGCCTGAGGTACCGACTGACTGACAGACACAGTGAGCGCCTGCACGAATCACTGCTGGAGTAGCGGACTCTCAGAGCAAGCTCTGGTACGTCTGGTAGTGGCTTCTTCCTGTTGAAGAGGCAACCGACCACTTGTACAGCAACAATGTATATGATGGTGTCGCTTGAGCCATCAGTGTCAGATAGCCCTAACCGGTGGCCTGACATTAGAGGGTTGGAGGGTCAGGGAGAACACTGAAATGGAAGAGAAGATTTTGCATGATATTTTAGAAAATGGAGAAACCTTTATAATAGAAAATAGAAGAACATGCGAATGATCATATAATAACCGTTGATTTGACAAGTACACAGATATTTGTGATTTGTTTTGTTTATTTAAAAACTTATTTATTGTCATTTACACCAAAGTTGTTGTATCATATGCATATGATTGATTTTTGCATTGAGGGTTAGATTTCGAATTAAATGTCTTAAATTGCAAAAACTGTTTGGTTTCATTTGGCAATCCATGAAAATCTAGGATGGTGTATGAAAAGCTACCATTATGAACAGAGCTTTTACAATATCGAACCTCTATGCAGGTCAAGTTGACATTAAACTATGCCTAAAGCATTTTACACTCTGCAATTATTGAAATAGATCCATGATCATAAGACTCTTGCATTTTTGATCTCTAAAGAACCGTCAAATGTTTTTTCAACTTGTCCATGCTTAATTTAATCAGAATGGCAAGTGATAAAAAAACAATCATACTCAAAAGACAAGCATAATCCCCAAGCGGCGAAAACTAGTAAAACGTATTATATCCTTGCTTTCAATCCAATGAAATGACATCCTACATCGATTTCATCGACAAGGTTTCATCTTTTGGCTGAAAAAAGCACTTTCAATTAGCATTGTCCTGTCTATTGTGAATACCACAAATAAACTATTTTCAGTTTTTTTCTCCGCTTTGGTCTTTTTTATTCATCAGCATGGTCAATTGTTTTCTCAAATTCAAATAGCATACTTTGAGGAGACACGTTAAACGAGAAAACATTTTTACTACGTTTCTGTTACGTTACTTACATTCTGACGTCCAATCGCTCACTTATTGCACAATTAATTTCTGATGAAGCCAATCAGGGTTCTTTATTTCTAGCCGAAAAATTGCTCCTAGAGCAACTTCTGAAAGAAGAGAATTATATTGAAGGAACTAGAGCTAAATGGACTATTATAACATGCCTGGTCATGTATAATTTATTCAGTCTTTAAAGGGGAAGTAGCACGTTTTTTGGAAATTTTATTTTTTCGAATTTCCCATCTATCATGATAGCTTATGTCATTTATATTTAATTTAGAGGGTAAAACATTTTATTACACAAACCAATTTTCCGTAGTGGTAAAAACAGTGTTGAATATAAAGCAATTTTTGTTATTGTGAACACATTTTATTATTTCGAATGACAAAAAAAGGTTCCCATGGCTTTACGGAACCATGTACACTCATTTTTTAACTTTATTTTGCGAAGAGGAAGGGTGTTTTACTATTGGTGACATTATTTTTCAAATACATTTCATCGACTTATTTCAGCGAAAAAACGTGCTACTGCTCCTTTAAAATACCATGTGGTGGTGCTATTCCTTAACTTGACTTAACATGGAATATCGTATGAATGTGTAGAGAAAATATACATGACAAGTACAACGAAAAAATAACTCAAGTGCAAAAATATCGCAATACAAATGAAAGATATTTCAAGCGATACAAACGACTTAAAAGAGTTACACCATGTCTTCAGAAGCCAACTAAACAAGATTTGAATTGTCAGGACATTATCTTCACAGCTTTCTGAGAACACACTTTTTAAGAAATCATCGTTTTGGAATCTCCTTAACCAGACGAGAAAGGAGAGTCAAAAATGGTTGTTTGGCTTGTGTTATGACGTCCTACAGTAATGATGAGTCAACGGATTTAAGTCCAAGAAGGTTAATTATGTCGAAAATATCTTTTATTAATTAAAAATTCTAACTGAAACACAAGAAAACATTTTGAAGAAGCTATTACAGCACCCAAGTGCATATGAACAGATATAATAATATAATATAATAATAATATCATATTCTCAGGTAAGAAATTGTGAGTACTTATTTTCAAAACATGTATCAAATACATTCCAAATCTATTTTCTCTGACTGCCGTATGTATACTCTCATTTTATAGGTTTCCTGTGCACATAAGTATACTTTCGGTTGTGACTAAGATTTTTTTACAAAAGAAACATATACAAATTTAAAATCTAATCGCTGATCTCTCTTTAGAGCTGCCCAAACTGTTACGGTTAAACTTTATGTGTGAAAGAAGAACTGACTTTTAGGATGGTGTACAGGGGGTTAACAACACCTTATACCTCAAAAATATTTTCAAAAATAAAGAAAATATGAATTTCATCTAAAATAATTTTTAAGCGCTCACAAAGAATAAACTGATCATTATAAGAGGCACTTCATGTTCTGACATACATTATCTACAACATCCTACGCAAATGCATTGTCTCCATTACTGGCTGATTTAAACCTTGCAACATTTTCTTCGCTTTTCTGTGCTAAGGTAGAGGGTCCTGAAAAGCATAGTGAGCTCTGATTTCTTGCACGGGAACCTTAAAAGGAGGGTTCTATCGGGGTATTTTTTGTGGAAACGAAATTCGAGAGGATATCTCCGTTTACACAAATATGCTACTAATAAATTATTAAAACAGTCAAGTTAAATATATATTAAAAAGGTAATATTTTGATGAATTTATATTTCACAACTTAATAAAGACAAGCGTACATTTGTTGAAAAATAAAAACAATGAAAACTGAAGCCATTCATCAGCGCTATGAGTGGGAAAAGTTTTCTACGGCATAACAGCATATTGTTTATTATTTTATGACACGCTATGTGTTACTATGTCAACTTGCTATCAGTGTATATCTTTTATAATTAAAATATCGTAAAATAAGGTAAAATATGATGTTTTCACGTAATGCACAAAGCCGACAGAACGACCCCTTTAAGGACATACGGCAAGGTTTAAACCAGGCAGAAATGGAGACTGCAAGAGTTATCCCTTGTGTAGGGAAGTTGCCATATCCAATACCAAATGAATTACATCCTGATCTAAATGTTGAACAAACTGGGGATCGCATATTGCACTATAGTTTGCAGTGGTATTAAGTGTTGGCTATATTCGTCACATTTCAAGTATTCTCTTGACAAGTAAGCGATATCATTTTAACCACAGTTTGAACAATAAAAGTATCGAATATGACCCCATATGTGAAAATCAAATAGCGGCCCTTGACTATCACGGAAGAACTCGAATCTGTGGGAGCTATCGGTCCGCACTCTTCTTCCCTGTACTCGAGTTACTTCGTACTACGGCATTACGAAAAACGAGCTCTTTCTGCCATCACGGAAATACACAATTGAATCGAAATGTGCCATATTATACTACATTTTGCATAAAATACATGTTCATAAAAGTTTTATATTGAGCTTTGGATATTATCATTTATTAACGGATAATAACATAGATGAGAAATATGAAAATAGCGTAAGGTAAAACAGTTCACAATTTACATACTGATATAGTTATATAGCTGATATATAGCTTTAAGGATCCTTCAATAACAGTGGAAGAAAATGAAAATAAGGTTATTTTGAATGATTTGCTAACACCCCAGGCAGTTACAGACAAAGTGAATAATATTTTCAAATGTGAATAAAAAATTGTTTAGATGGTTGAGAAGTAAAACAAACATCACGTCTGGTGCACACATCCTGGTTTCAATCCAAAACTCCTAGCGGACAAAGTACATATAACAGTATAACTGGGTACCTGGCAGTGAAGGCTGTGGGACAAATAACCCTAAACCGACTTAGACGGCAGTTTGGTTGCATACTCTCAGGGGCTTGAGGATGAAAACGGATCGGTGATATCATGTATATGTGTGTTGGGGGTGGGGTGGGGGTGGGGGTGGGGTTTGGGGTGGGGAACATGACCCATCATTATGTGGATACACGTAGAGTTTAGAGCGGTTTCGGTACCCTCGTTTTAATTAATAGCTTAAAGCAGCACCGGTTGGTAACCGTGAAAGTGAACCTTTTAAGGAAATTAAAATCTGTCAATCTATGGAAAACACAAACCTAAAACTATGTTTCGTTTACAAGAATGAAAACTGTCTGATCAGTGGGTGGATAGCGCAGTGGTTAACGCGTTTGATTCGGGCCAATAGGGTTGAATCCCGCCCAGCAAATTTGTTAGTTGTACAGAATTGTTCGATCTATACACAATGGTTGGGTGTAATGCGATACTGTTAGCATCAAGTACATGTAGTTCCTGCTGATTGCAAGTTTGCAAAGGCTCCTCATCAAACCTTTGGTTTCACCCAGTTAAACCTTAAAACCATAAAACCATGGGTTTAGAACTTTATTTGAGAAACCTCTATTGGGAGGGCATTTTTAATGATATTTTTTAAATTCAATGATTTTCCTGATTTGATTTTATTTAACGAATGAACTGATTTGGAAACTGTTATTTTCATAAGCCGTCAATTAAGGAAATAATGTCTTAATCTTTAGTTTCATCAGTTTGAAAGCTAGACTTGCTTCATGCATGATCAAAACTGTTTGATAAGTACCAAGATGGTGAATCGGATTGAATATTTAATCGACTGATCATGATACATTCAGATATAAGTCGTTCCTTTCCTTAGATTTCTGCTGTAAGTACACAAGTGTACACAAGTGTAGTCGAGGGTTAGGACATGTTCAATAATGATATATGATGTCATATTATTTAGCAATTATTTATCATGTAATGATATTTTTATATTTTGTTTAAAAACAATTATTTTGGCTCCAGTTAGGTTTTAATAATTTCATTTAAATTATTGATGAATTATGTTCAAGAAGGTTCACTTTAACAATGATCACGAATGGACTTCCTTGAATTAGGGAAAGGTTTGTAATCTGACGGAAATGTGAACTAGTATTGTAAATACTACATGCGTGATCGCAGGCCATGGTTCAGAATCTTAAGACTGCAGATATGTTGGGACAGTTACATGTACACACCGCAGGTAAGCTTTTTAAAAAAAACTTTAGACCTTAAAAAACTTTGCCGAAACCTTAGATCTGTGTAATGCCCTGTCCTTTAACATGAGATCTCTGTCATAGTCTCAATATTGACCATGTTTCTTGGGTATTTTTGTGCAGAACGTCGAGGCAAATCTCTCTTTTCTGACATGGTTAAAACACGTTTTCTTAGAACAGTATCCCTCGGTGTGCTACTTTAATAAGCATTTAATGGACAGTTCGAGGGATGATAAGCTAGTTTGTGTGTGAATTTCTTTGTGACATTCCCTTTTTTGTTACATTAATTCATAATCAAAATAAATTTGCTTTACAAAAAGTATCCAATTGTGTATTATTATGCTAGGAATCGAAAGAACAGGTCCAGAAGAATCCGCCATGTTTGTGTGATTTCGTGAAAAAAGCTGATATCACTTATTTAAACTTATTGACGTCGGAAATACTTTTTATTGATAGAATTTCCACACATCAAAACACTGCAGACGCCCACAACTTCGTTTTAACACGAAAACATATATATTCACATATATATTCAGTTTAGAAGAGGCATTTTGTTGCGATGCAATGTATTGAAATGAGAAAAGCGCTGGGACCAGAAATGCTCGTCGAATATTAACTTCCGTTCCACAAAAGTATTGAAAGGGACCTTCCCTTTAAGAATAATTTCACAAACCTCTTGTTTTGTCTTCACGAAGATCACCTCTCGGGCTATGATTTAATTGATCTTGGTTCGGTGTACAATGTGCATTATCATACGTCGCTGATGTGAATGAACTTTTATAGTAAACTCACGGGCAAAAGAAAGTATATTTTCTTTTCAACAGAGTCAAACACAATATATTTCTGCCGGATAAACTCGGTTTTGAATGTTTGTGATGAGGAAATATCTCGTTAAGAGATCTACACAATTTCATTCATGATAGTATGATACTTAATATCTGTTCAAGCACATGGGATGCTAAATTAGCTATTTCAAAAGGTATTTTGGGAAATAATTCTGGGTATTTAAGGTTAAATTTTATGAAATGTTGAAATTGAGTTAGTACAAGATGGTATCGACATAATGTACTTCCTTTGACTTTAAATTAATGACGCATCGTTGTTGTAGGACGTAAAAAACAAGCCTGAAAGCCATATTTCACTCCCCTATCTCGCCTGGTTAAGGATTCTATAATGACGATTTTTAAAAGCCGTGTTTTTCAGAATTATGAACAGATAATGTTTCAAAATTTACAGACAAAGTTAGTTTGCTTTAGGAGACATGGTGTAACTATGGTTCAATCCTGTTCATCACTCATTGATTAAAATATCTTGCGTTGTTGTACCTATACTTTCTTTTGCCTATGAGTTTAGCTTGTTTGTTGTCTTTCACGCCGGACCTTCTGTAAACAAAATGGAAATGTGTATTTTATCGTATATCCTACCGACTGAAATGTTGAGAGAAATACAAAATATTAAAAATATAAATTTTATTTTTATTTTAATTTCGACCACCGACCCTATGTTTTTTCTGGGAAACCCGTAAACCAATTGATAATCGACGGCGATACATGTATAATGTGAATTACTAAAAAGTAATAAAGTCGCATTTTTTTCAACAGAGTACCATGGTAGATAGAAAGAAGCAAGGATACTGGTATGGAAAATGGTACAACAACGGCACTCGAGACGACTGAGGCATCAACTTCACAACCTCGGACTCTTGGTTTGTATTACACCTATTCAAATAATTAGGTATAATTTCAAACCGTTGAGCGGTTAATGATAATGTGACGCCACGTATGTTTTCACAATAAACTCACTCAGATTTTCGATTGCGTGTCAAACTTTTTTCTCAATCTTATGGTAAGATGTACGGTTAAAAGAATAATTAATAAACAAAACAGTCAAATTGGTTTTCTTTGTATGATGATGTTGTCATAAAGAATTGAAGGAATAATTCAGATGTGAAACGCATGATTTGCTGACAGATGTTGTGTATTCTTTGAATATTCATGGAATTTACTGGATCCCTGAACACGAACAAGCATTGTGTTTACATAAGTTTTGGCTCCAATGCTATAATTTGAAGGGCCAGTAGCACGTTTTTTCGCTCAATAAAGTCGATTAATATTTAATGTATTTGAAAATAATGTCACCAAAAGTAAAACACCCTTCTCTCTTCGGAAAATCAATTTGAAAATGAGTATACATGGTTCGGTAAAGCCATTGGAATCGGTTTTGTAATGCGAAAATTAAAAAGTGTTCACAATAAAATGGCTGCCGTTGAATTTTTGGCTTTATGTGCATCACCATTATTATCACTTCAGATAATTGGTTTATGTAATAATATGTTTTACCCTCTAAAGTTAATATGAACGACATAAATTATCATTTTAAAGCGGAAATTTAAAAAAAAATTGCAAAAAACGTGCTACTGTCCCTTTAAGCCAATGTTGTACCATTGTACGCTAGTTCCAGTCGATGCTCGCAGGTTGCACTGCAATGCATGCCCATTAAACATTTTGGTCTTCAACTTCAGATCAAGACATTCAGATTAATGACGTTCTGAAGTACACCAATTACACAGTCTTTGCTGGTGCTGTCCTGATTTTGATTCTGGCCGGACTTGTTAGGTTGTTCATGTAGGTATTTTATTTTATTTACGTTTTTTGATTCAACATAAATCATATTTTATGTCTCTTCATCTAGACTCAACTCCTGCCTAATACCCTAGTCTTAGACTTTCGAAATTATCCTATCAGACAGACAGACAAAACTAAATATGACAATGTTGATGACTTTTACAACTTCTGTATATTATTATTATTTTTATTATTATTATTATTATTCCCCCCAAAACTATCGAATCTACGAGTAGGATAATCGTTCGTAGCATCCTTAAGGTTAATGTTAGTGCTGAGAGAGCTTTGAAAATCTAGACCAAGGGTTTTAGGCTAGGAAGGGTTTTAGTACAAATAAAGATACATACAATTTGTTTAAAAGGAAAATGTCCTTCTGAAATACATTTGTCCACGTTTAGATATTGCTTATTCAAAGAACATTTCAAAAGTAATGACACAGACACGTTGCTTTATAACGTTTGCTGGTTACGACTTAAAACCTCATTTGGTTTGAACATTAAATGTAATAAATATCAAACGCTCACTGAAAAGTGTGAACGGCAAAATCTGTAGTAGTCGAGGGAGAAATTGTATTTCTACCTTGTCAGAAATGCCTGTGCTATCCTGACACAAGGCGGAAATCAAACTTGTCGCTCGACTGTTGCAAATTTTTATCTGAGGTGAGAATAGGAGTGTGAATGGTTTCTGGGAATTCACAATAATTTATCCCATGAATACGGTCTTGTATTTTAGTTCTGTAAACTAACAATATGAATTTTGATGATATTTTTTCATTCGATTTTAATTTCAGAAAACGAAGACAAATCCGCAAATCAAGGCTACGAAATAATACTGTAAGTATTTTCGACTTGGCCACTGTCTTCCAGGACGATAGAGATCCCTATTGCGTGTTGGGAACCGATGGGACACGATTCGGTGAAAATTTCAGATGTATCAGTGGGACAGCGACTCATTCTTACAGTGAGGTTACCCCAATTGCGCTGAACATACTCGAAGCCAAATCCCAGGAGGAGTTGAGGGGAGCGGTAGGAGAGAAGGACTTATCGGGGCTGCCTCGGAAGTGCAACACTTTGAGCGGAATACTATGGAGCCGACTTGGTGTGGGCTATAAGAAGAGTGACCACGCTACTCTGGACCGCTATATCACTGCGCAAAGAGGTAGCGCTACTTCAACTAACGACTATGTGGACAGATGCCATGAGGATTTAAAACACATACAATACCGGCCAAGCTATATGAGTATGGCGGACGGACGCGGGGCCAACAGCTTTGTACCGGAGGATGACAACCTGTGGGAACGCTGCTCCAGTGACGGCAGCATCGAGCATGATGTCCTCCTCAGACAAGATGTGGACCCTATGAGAGCTGATGGGAGGGACA
Source organism: Gibbula magus (assembly GCA_936450465.1). NCBI lineage: Eukaryota > Metazoa > Mollusca > Gastropoda > Trochida > Trochidae > Gibbula > Gibbula magus. Next base: position 78,654,701 of record OW388292.1, on the reverse strand, counting down.
ACCGCCTGTCCACCATGTCGGATCTACTCCGGTCTTCCTGGATGGAGGCATCGATGGACAAAGAGTACTTCAATGTCTCGAGAGGGTCCGAACTGTCAGAAGACAGGATTGGAGGGGTTTTCATTCCTGAGAGCGATCTCGACCACCCACTGCAAGACGGAGAAGCGGATATAAATCAAGTCTCTCAAAACATCATCGATCTTATTACAGAAAGTTTCTCCGCGAAAATTCAGAAGAGGGAGAGCGATGACTGGGATTCGAATCTAAACGATTCGATCACAAAAACTGGAGTGGATGTAAAGATGTCATCACTTGATAACGTACTTCCGGAGCCAGAGAAGGTGCCCGACAACTCTAACATTGAGAGGACCAACTCTTTTTCACCTATTGCATCTACCAATCAAGAAACTAGAAACAAGAAGCTGATTTCTGAAACATTGCCGAGATCTCAAAAGCGTCCTCTACCACCGGTTCCTCGAAAGAAGACTACCACAAGATACAAGAACGTCGAAGGGAAGACATCATACGTACTTGTGCCAGTTGTAAAATCTGAAGATCATACCACTGATTATATGAATCCTCCTTCTGCTGAGGACAAAGACGGAAGCAAGACCTTTGAAGAAGACGAAGATGCTTATGAAAATATGGCCGATGTAAACGTCAGAAAACCTGGTCCCATATATGTACAACCAACTCTCAACCGTGCGAAGAAAACCCCGCCTCCTCCGCCACCCAAACCCAAAAAGAAATTGTTTCAGCCTCAAATTTCCCAGAATAGCTCACCGGAAGACACCCCCGCATCTGCTTCCGGTTCCCAAAATAACGTCCTGAAGGTCACCAAAGAGCTGCAGCAGAAGCTGATGTTCCGACTTCCAGATAACACTTCGTTAAGATCTAGAGGAGAATGTCAAGAAGAAACCGAGAACATGAACTGACAATGTTTGGAATTGAATTGCTCTGAAAAACTTATCACAACACTCTTCACGTATTGACTTAAACATAGATTGTACATATCATATACGAATAGGAATATCATAAACCAAAGATTTATTATAATTTATGCGCTTGAAACAAACCTGCATATCCCTCGATACCCGAAAGTCTCTCTTAAATTTACTTTGTAACGCAAATCGTTACATTCAACTGAAATCAGAATGCTGTGAGCTTATTTGATGTCAATCGCATACACGTGTTATTCTCCAGTTACGGTCCGTCGCAATCAAAGCAACACTCTTGGAACTACTTTCTTCTACAGGCACGTGCACCGAGTAGCTTTGTAGTGCGGTTTAATCATCGTACTTTACACGTTATTCTCCAGTTACGGTCCGTCGCAATCAAAGCAACACTCTTGGAACTACTTTCTTCTACAGGCGCGTTCACCGAGTAGCTTTGTATTGCGGTTTAATGATTAGAGTATGATCGTACTTTACGTGATAATACATCATCGGCCAAAAGAAACGCCTACCAAATATATTATCAGATTTCGTAAAAAACTACATTGAACAGTTTAGCAATATTATTGCATTATGAAGTTGCACCATTTCTGCATAATATATTTAAATTCTAGAAGTTGTCATGTCACAAAAGAAAGGCGATTGTTGAAATGAGACAACAGAGTTGTTCAGTTTTCGATCAGTGGTTGATCAGAATAACTTTTGAAACAGATTTTCATACAACCACGAGCAACGATATATGCACCATTTCGCATTAAAGTGGTGATGACGCTACTATGTACGTGGTTACGATACACAAGTATTCCACCGGAAATAATTTAATAAGGCGTGGTTTTCATGAATGCTATTGATTCGAAACACAGTTTTTCACACGATTTCAATGGACTTTCATATTAATTATTGTTCAGCATAACTAGGAGAATACCATTAATTATATTTCAGAAATTATTTCATCTTTCATTTTAAGGAAAATCAAGTAGGCGTTTCTTTTTGCCGACAGTGTGTTTAGATTACCTTGAAAAGCGGTTAATTCCACACACCTTCACATCATTGCATAAAACAATTTATTCAGAACGACATTGCAAACAATTGATATTTATAAAAGAACATTATGTACATTTAAGGTCTGAACATGGCTTGTGCTATTAAAGACAATGTACCTGCATTGGTCTCTAACATAGCCTTGAAAGGTAGCGGAATAATTGTGGCAAGTTTTGAAAGCAAACCCTGCTATTGTGTCTTAAACATTATTTGAAAAAGATAAAAACTTCACCGCGATTCATGCCATTCACTGAGAGCAAGAGTTTATAGGTTTTGAAACGCTTCTTGAAATAAGGATTGATGTTCAGTTGTTTCTTTTACTGATCTCTGCTTTACATTTTGAGTTGTTTTACCATTTATTATGTTCTTCAAATCCTTTTATTGAGATATTTAATGATTTTTATTTTTCATCATCAGGACGTTTGATTGAAGATATAATGAAGTCATAATTATGTTCCACTTTTATGAACATGCATTTTCCTTCGTGCTTTCCAGTTGTAATATTGATATTGTGTATGCAACTATCCAGATTATCAATCTGAAATAAAGCTTCAAAATTTAGGAACCTTTTGTTTTCTTGCTAGTATTTGCGGTATTTAATTCAGATAAACACTCCTCTTCAGCTTTAAGCTCACGGCTGTTATACCATTGTATAGAAAATTTAGGGAACCTCGGGCTCCGTCTGTAGGCATGCTTCTCACAAAGTTTCCACCACTTTACCTACAAATACAGCAATGGCTCCAATAAATAATATTATTATGTGAGCATATTTTTTCAGCGATCTGATTGGTCGAGAGGCCATCACGTGACCGTCGACAGAAAAGGATATTGACTCCAGCCCGAGTCCTACCAAAAGCAATATTGACTTGAGTGACGTCAAACGATTGTTGCATGACGTCAAACGATTGTTGCATTACGTCATGCTATTGTAACCATGACGTCATATGACCGTAGTTCATGCTGTTCAAACCAAATTACATTTTGACAGTATTTCATTGTTTTCTTTTCGTTTTTGTGTCAGATACATAATAAAACAATTATGGACTGGTGATTCGGCCAATACCTGTTTTTATGGACCCGAGAAAACAGTATTGACCGCAGGCTTCATCCTTGGTCAATATTGTTTTCTCGGGTCCATAAAAACAGGTATTGACCTCATCACCAGTCTATTATTGTATAATAGTCATCACTCTCAGAGAACCAAGTGTCTACTGATAGCAACCATATCAATACAAATCGATAAAAAGAAAATAAACTGTCAGGCAAAAGAAAGTACACACCTATGTTGGTTTCGATTAGTCAATATTTTAAAAGAAATCAGATGCATTTGACTATGGCACAGTACAATATATAATTACTAATACTTATCTGCAGTAGTTTGAATGAATTAAATGGCGACTGTGGTTAACGTTTAGTAAACTATCTGTGTTAAATGAGGACAGGGGTAAGAAATGGAAGTTACATGTTTACAACCATGTTTAAAATGTTGTAAATGTGTGCAGAACAAGACACATGTATTAATATTTGCATAGAATATGTCTTATATGTCGATGAATAGTGTTTTCTATCAAAATTATTTTTTGAAGAATTTTTAAGTTTAAACTTTCATTTAGATTTAAAAAACCTGTAGAAGTATTCTTTGACTGCTGACAAAGCACTTTTCAGTTTAAGAGTATGATAACGAAAGCCTGAGATGTTTTCGCAATTGAATATCATACATGTGACAAAACACAACTGAAGTTTGTACTTTATTTTGCCTTGCAGTTACGTGTTACTTTAAAGGGGCAGCAGCACGTTTTTTTGCAAATATTATTTTTTCAAATTTCGCATTTATAATGATAGTTTATGTCATTTATATTTACTTTAGAGGGTAAAATATCTAATTACACAAACCAATGTTCCGCTGTGGTAAAAACGGTGTTGCGTATAATGCAAAAAAATACATGGCGGCCATTTTATTGTGAACACATTTTATTATTTCGAATGACAAAAACTATTCCCATGGCTTTACGGAACCATGTACACTCATTTTTTAACTTGACTTTTCGAAGAAATAATGGTGTTTTACTATTGGTGACATTATTTTTCAAATACATTTCATCAACTTATTTCACCGAAAAACGAGTTACTATATGTTTGATATCAGGAGACACGAGGGTGAGAATTCGTTTATCAGCCAAAGTGATAGTTTATCAATGACAAAAAAATGAATACGAACACAACAAGTAAGATTCATCAGCAGCGATGTCACAAAATTGTGATGTCATCAACATCATAGAAATGTTGTCATAATTTGTGTGACGTCATAACGTTCATAACGTCAGCTGTGTTCTCATGTAAAGCATTAAGAAATCAGTAATAACATGGAATAGTAATATTTGCTGGATCACACAAGATATATCAATTTACAGACCCAGTTTTAGATGCACACACTCTCTCCTACATTGGATATTATAGTTTGGAGGGCGCTGCGTCAATCAAAATAATAATAATAGTAATAATAGTAATAATAACAATAACACTTTCTTTTCCGCAACACAAATGTGTGCATTTTGCACTTGGCAGCCACAGTGCAGCGCCATTTAAAGCGTTGTTCTATCCTCATAATGCTGAGTGTCAAGCAAGGAAGCAACAACTCCCATCATTTAACGTATTTTGGTATGACACGACCGGGAATCGAACCCCGGTCTTTCGGGCGATGAGCGGACACTCTACCAAATTAGCTACATCACCTTATTGTGTAACGTAAAAGTATACCTTAAATGAAAGAACATGAATTTATGTTTCAAGTTGCCAAATTGTAATAACAATTAAACAGAGATGACTAAGGGTAAATTAGACATTCAGAGACGTACGAGTACATGTTTAGGAAAGACTTCTGGATAAAAATAAGAAAAACGCACATAAGTACAGCTGTATACGCCCAAGTGTCTTCTGATATCAAATATATCATATATCAACGAGTGTTGATATATTTGATATAAGAAGACACGAGGGTGAGATTCTTTTTAGCATCCAAAATCATTCTTAATACGTTTCAAGGAAAATAGTGTACGTCTCTGAGCGCATCTCTGCCATATGACTCTGCATTGGAACGTCATCATGTTTATGACGTCATAGCATTGTGATATCGTTACTCAATAATGTAAAAGCATTGTGATGTCATGAAGTTGACTATGACAGGGCATTGTTCAAAATCTACCACCAAAACGATATCTCTTCTCAAGCGATATCTCTTATGAAACACAGTTTTGGATGATACAAAACGTTAGCTACCACAGCCACAACACATGACAAATATAAACGAGATGCGAAGTCTAGGTCTGTACTTTTCTCAATTAATTGTTTGGTGCTAAAACTAGAGGCATATCATTTCACACATTTAATTATCCACGTGATATTTTGTAAACAGTTTCTAAGAAAACGAAACTACTGAAAACAAACTACTAAATCTCTAATGAGTCCTTGTAATTGTTACCATATCTGAAAGCAACAGAAAGTAATACCCTCTGTGGTTATAGTGTTGTAATTAATACACTGCCCACTTGTAACGAATACTAATGTTAATACTTCCTTCATTTTAGTGCAGTGACAAAAAACTCTTCCTGAATTACAATTTATGCAATTTAGGGTTTTTGTAATAAATTCGGAAAGGCTAGAGTTCAGAAAAATCGTATAAATCGATTGAACGTAAACTGATTAATTTGAAACCCACATTTTGTATACGTTGTGGAGGCCTTTAAATACAGTCACTGTGAGGCGACCTTCAAGGGCCGATATCACCAAATAAACTTGTGGAGAATTTTGGAGAATAGCATATGAATATCGGTAGCAACACAATAAAGAAGATTAATCATTCAACAAAAATAAAACAGGATGTTTAAGTCAGGAGACAGTTATTAATATATAAAGCTAAGTACACTGTAGCGTGACACAATCAATCATATCAACTTGAAACAATTAATGATAAGTATAATAATATCCGCTTACTTCATTGTCTGGCTACAAGTACAAGAGAGAGAGAAAGAGAGAGAGAGAGAGAGAGAGAGAGAGAGAGAGAGAGAGAGAGAGAGAGAGAGAGAGAGAGAGAGAGAGAGAGAGAGAGAGAGAGAGAGAGAGAGAGAGAGAGAAAAAGAGAGAGAGAGAGAGAGCGAAAGAGAGAGAGAGAGAGAAAGAGAGAGAGAGAGAGAGAGAGAGAGAGAGAGAGAGAGAGAGAGAGAGAGAGAGAGAGAGAGAGAGAGAGAGAGAGAAAGTGGATTTGTGTTTTAATCTCGATTTCAGTCCCCCCAGAAATAGTTCAGCTTGTGAGTCCCACGTTTAAGTATATAACATTAGGTATGCAGGGCTAAGTAAGCAGTCTTGCCAGTGAATATGAAAAATATTTCCCTGTCAGAAATAATAATTAACAAGGAAAGGGAAAGTGCGAGGAGCTTTTATATCATGTTTCTATCAATGTGGGCGTACTTGGTTCAGCCCCAAACCAGTTTAGTAATAATAATTGCTCATAAAAGGCCATGTAACATGTTTTTTGCATATTATTTTTTAAAATGTGTCATTTATTATGAAAGTTGACACAAATAAACGTAACGTTCGAGGGTAAAAAAATGTATTACACGACCCGATAAGCCTTTTCCTTTGCAAACAGTTTTCCGAATAGGTAGAAAAAGGTGCGACTTTTACAGGGACACTTTTGTTAAACTCTTCAATGTGAAATGTAAAATCGTTGTTGAACTCTTCAATGTGAGATGTAGAATCGTAGGTTCCAAGCGATTTTAAGAGTTCATGCATCAAGATGGTTGACCATTCCATCCGATAGTGCCATAATCGAAACTCTACTCTGAGTGTTTACATGTTGGTGTCGCTACATCAATCAGAGCACTTGAACTGCCTTTCAGCGGGCATTTTAATGTGAACTCATTAACATGGCCTCTCTTGGAAGAAAATCTAACATGTACATTCGTTTTAGAACTGTTTTTATTGATTCAGGAGTGCTATGTAGCTTTTGGTTACACTTATTTACATTTTCGTGAGAACACTTTATTTCAGGAAAAACAACGTGCAATAGCGCCTTTAAACTTAATGGACACCGATACCCTCAGAAGGGAGGGGGTAGCATAATGTATATTGGTTATTCTTGAATTTTCACCTCTCTTTTCGGATGTACATTGCCCAATCCAATTTACTTTACTTGCTGATGACACAAAAACGCTTCAGAACGTAAGATTAGCCCGAATGTTTCAACTCCCGATAACAGTTCTAAGATCCCTAGGCGATATGATACTTCAAAAAGCAAATTGTTTTGTGAGAAAATCGACTTGTCATCCATCGACATATTGACCGACCAAGCACAGTTAGCGCGCACGGGTCACGCTGACCCCAAAGTAGTAAACAGCCTGACTGACGATATCACGCACATGCTAGTCAACGCTGCACGAGAAACGCTCGGGGTTAAACGGAATTCTTTAGAATCAACGAAGCCTGTTAGAGGAAATAATAGTAAACCCTGGTTTGGCAGTGAATGTAGGAAAATGAGAAAAAGATTTAATAAAGCTAAACGAAAGTATAAAAATTCCAAATCCCAAACAAATAGATTCAATTTAAAGCAAATTTCCAGCGAGTATAAAAAGTGTATGAATAAATACATTAGAAAATATAAAAAAATCATTAACTGATTTATTTAGGGAAAATAAGAAACGCTCCTCTCAAGAATTTTGGAAAATGATAAATACTAGTCAGAAAAAGAAAAACGCTGTTTCCCCAAATTTAAAAGATTTTTTTGAATTCTATAACGAACTAAATAATCCAAGAGTGGAACAACCATATATCAATTATGATATTGGAAAGGATCATAGCCTCGATACCTATCTACTCAATTCTGATATTAACGAAGAAGAAATAGTCAAAGCAGTGAAACATCTTAAACGGAATAAAGCATCAGGACTTGATATGGTAGAAAATGATTATTTGATTGATTCCTATGAAATACTTCTTCCGTTCTTAGTTGAATATTTCAAACTTATATTCGAATCGGGTGTTATGCCCGAAGCCTGGTTAAATGGTACTATTAAGCCGATTTATAAAGGCAAAGGTAATGCTGAAGATCCAAACTCCTACCGTCCGATTACAATTTTGAGCTGTTTCGGCAAACTTTTTACGAGTATCATGAACACTAGATTGACACTATTCCTTGAAACGAATCAAATTTTTAACCCTTCTCAGGCAGGTTTCAGAAAAGGTTTCTACACCATTGACAATATATACTTACTTCATATACTTAATCATTTATTGAAGTCATTAAAAAGAAAACTATTCTGCGTTTTCATAGATTGTTCAAAGGCATTTGATACCGTCTGGAGAGCTGGCTTGTGGTTTAAAATGATGAAATCCGGAATTGAAGGAAAATTTATGATTCTAGTTAAAAATATGTACCGCAATATAAAATCCTCTGTCACATTTAACCACGAAGTATCTGATCTGTTCCCCTGCCGATCCGGCGTACGCCAGGGAGAAAACCTTTCACCGTTACTTTTTTGTATCTTCGTAAACGACCTTGAACAATCTTTGCATGAAAATGGTTGTTCCGGTATAAGCATTGAACTAAGTCAGGCGATGATATATCTTTGTTTATAACGTTTCTTTCATTGTTGTACGCAGACGATACCGCCCTCTTTAGTGATACCCCTGAAGGCCTTCAAAATTCCCTCAACGCTTTCTCCAAGTACTGTGTTAAATGGAATCTAAAAGTAAATATTTCGAAAACGAAAATTCTAATTTTTGGAAGTGGCCCCTCAAAAAACTGCAAATTTAAATTTATGTTTGGCAACTCCCGTTTAGATATAGTTGATGATTACGTCTACCTTGGTATTAGGTTTCACCGAAATAGAAGAATGTTAGCTGGGTTGAAATCTATCGCAGAAAGCGCCTCAAAGGCGATGTTTTGTCTATTGAAAAGAGCTCGAAATATAAATATGCCACTTGATTGCCTATTAACGGCATTTGATGCCATGGTTGTACCTATTTTATTGTATGGATTTGAGGTATGGGGATATGAAAATACGTCCATAATTGAAAGAACCCATTTGAAATTTCTGAAATTAGCTGCAGGTTTAAAATCTTCTACCCCGTCATATATGCTCTATGGAGAGCTCGGTAGGACTCCTTTGTCAATTCAAATAGCAAAAAGAATGATCTCATACTGGCATAAATTAGCGGGCAATAACGAAAAGGTAAAGTTATCTCAAGTTGTCTATTCATTCATATCCTTCAATTTTACTAATAATATTGGTACTAATCCATGGATAGTACATGTTAAACATATAATAGACACTTGTGGGTTGTCGTATATATTTAAAAATCCAACAGCATGTAATACCTCTTGGTTACTCCTGCGAATCGAATCAATTCTAACAGATCAATTTTATCAATCTTGGCGTACTGATGTAACATCTAGCTCAAAGGGACAGTACTACCAACTTCTAAAAGAATTACCAAGTTTTGAAAAATATTTATTTCTTCCTAAAACCATTTCAACCCAAATACTTCGATTTAGAACCGCTAACCATAGACTACCCATATAAATTGAACGCTGGCAAAATATTGTTAAACATGATAGAATATGCAAGTCCCCTTCAATCGGTGACGAGTACCATTATTTACTTAAATGTCCTAAACTGAATAACGAAAGATCATTACTAATTGATAGCTGTTTTTACACTTGGCCTAACCTATTAAAATTTAAAAAACTAATGGCAAATAACGATTTTAGAGTACTAAAGAAACTTGCAAAATTTATAAACATTATCTTTAAGAACTGCTAAAAGAAATTCTTATATATATATATATATATATATATATATATATATATATATATTATTTTTTTTTCATGAATGTAAATTTTATGTAAATATTTTATGTACATAATAGAGAATACGTATTTACATGGATCTGTATGTGTATATTTGTCTCTCTCTGCTGTCTTGATTAATTTATGTATATATGTTTGTATAATTGTATTGCTCTTGTACCACCGTTGGTGGCAATATTGAGCTTAATAAATCAGCCCGATTTTCGACAATTGTCCACGAGATATTTTCTAAACGGAGAGGTGAGTTCAAAACCTATTTGACCCGAAACAGAAACCGGAGAGTGAGTTATGTTCTTTTGTTTCAGCAATTTCGAGTTGAAAGTTTAGTGTGCTCGTGCATGACCACGGACATACATGTACATGTCAAGCGGACACGCTAATCATCCACGTATAATATCATACCAATGGTAGTTCATCCACTCAAGCCACTTAATTGTTCACTGGTTGATGTTTGTGCATACCTCATTTCTCTGGATGTAATGTCGAGCAAACGGAAATTACACATTTAAGCGCTGTAAACGATAGGTCACTATTGGCAATTGCCGATTACGTATAGTTGATTTTCTTTTTATCAATAACTGAACATAGTGCTAAAATGCCCTTGTGCAAAAAACATTTCTACTGAATACGCTTGTTTATGTGTGTGACATCACAATAATTGTGTATTTCTGCTAACCTTAAACTGAGCAAAGTCCTTTTTTAATTGAAATTAGTGATAAGGTCATGAATAAAATCGAAAGTGTGTCACATTTATGAAATTTATGTACATGTAAATATGGATACAACCTACGTTCTCGCTCGGACTTTTTTGCGATTCTCTATTTGCCAAACTACAGTACATATTCAATGCTAAAATGTTGTATCTGTAGTCTCTTCAAACAACCCCCCCCCCCCCCGCCCCCTCCCCCAACACACACGCATCCCGCCCCCTACGCCTATGTGAAACACAGAACTGCTCGTGTGTGTATTTGGAATATAGTCAACTTTTACAAAGCTATCCCAACTGGGAAGTGAAAGTTGAGTCGGTCATTGGAGCTGAAGTCGTCTACTCTAAAACAAACCCGGCACATCTCCAAACAGGAAATAATTCAAATCAATCAAGTAGATAAGTTACATTACACCATCAAGTTCATTTGACATTTAATTTTTACGAAAATAAATAAATTAGATTTTTTGTAATAGTTTTACCCTCTGACCTATGAAAAAGTTTGAAACTATAGAAGTGATATTTAATTGAACAAGGTACAAATTAAACTTACTGTAGTTTTGCCAATTGGAGGCAAATGTCGTCCAATTGAAACAGTAGTATATGATTTTTAGGAATTTGAAATTTCGAACTGAAAAATCGTACGTGGGGCATGTGTAGAGATTATTACCCGTCATATTTCACACGAATGTACAATAACTTTATTACCCATTCTTTTTATTTTTAATCGCGTAAAATAGTCAAGAACAGTTGTTTTATGATGTCATAGATGACGAAGTATAGGGCGCGATGAAACAATGGTTGCTTGGCAAAATGTGCTCGTATCTAAATTATTAACTCGGATATTTTTCAAAAAAATTGTTAATACATATACGTTCTCAGCAGTATTATAATGATGTTATTTAATGTGACTCTGGCAAATAACCTCGTTCAACATTTATTTGTTCTGAACGTTACTTTCCTCAATCGGTATTTTTTTCCTATAATAACCATAGTCGACTAACGAGTTCAAAATGTACAAGCAACATATATCATTATGGTTTACAAACGTGTTGTACACACAAGTTTGCAGTGGAAGGGAGTTAATAACTGTTTATATTATTTCCACAATTCGTTGTCATTTAAGTGAAGTGATATCATTGAAATACATGTAATACCATTATGTCTCCAATATCAAATGACCATTATGTAATCAATATTGTATTGTGTGTCCCAATTTCTTTGCTCCTTTAACTCAAACGCATGTAACTTAAGCATGTGTATACATTACTGCAAAATATGAATTGTCATGCGTAAATACATTCCTTAAGTATGTTATGTTTCAGAAATGTGACCAACGGTTGGAGGTATATAGAGAATCTCACCCAAGTGTCTTCTGATATCAAATATATTTATTATATACGAGTTGATATTTGGTATCAGAAGACACGTGGGTGAGCTTCTATCTATCATCCAAAATCATTCTTATTACGTTTAAGTGAAAACAGTGTTTATCTCTGAGCACATCTCTACAAGTTGACTTCCAGTGAGGTGAGGTCATAGCATTGTGACGTCATCATGATTATGACGTCACACCATTGTGATGTCATTACTGGATGATGTAAAATCATTGTGATGTCATGTAGCTACCGCCAACAGGGCATTGTTCCAAATCTAGTGTCAAAACGATATCTCCTACAAGCGATATCGCCTGTGGAAATCAGTTTTGGGTGATAAATAGAGGATATGTGTCTTTTCTTGCCTAATACCATGTTTATCTCATCGAGTGAGGTAGAAAGGTTATATTGTCACGAGTGGCGCAGCTAACTTTTCTACCTCACGAGATGAGATAAACATGGTATTTGTCAAGAATTGACGGATATTCTATTTATTATATGATATTATCCATGTAATATCGTCCGAAAAGGGTCGTTTTCACGCCAAGCGGCCGCAAGGAACAGCCCGTCACCACAGTAACACTGTGACGTCATAAGCCGCGCGAGACCATTGTTTTATGACGTCAAATTATATCAGTCACCGTTCGCAGTGAAAATATAAGTTATTTTCACTGTACCTCGATAGACAGTTTATTTCACTGATAAATCATATAAGTCATATAATAAATACTAATACCAAAGATTCCGTCCGTCCTTCCGTTCGTCCTTCTGTCCGCCTAAAGACAATTTTTTGTCCTATCGATTACAGAAAAAACTATTCATCTCATCCTTTTCAAATTTGGCACATGTCTCCTTCACCACTAGGAGAGGTGCAGTGCGAAAGTAAAACCGTATTGGCGAATTTTTGGCGATTTTAAAAATATTTTTTAACTCATTTTCTGAGCATTTTTTGACTGATCGATTACAGAAAAACTATTCTTCTCATCCTTTTCACATTTCGCAGATATCTTCTTCACCCCTAGGAGAGGTGCAATGCAAAATGTAACATGATTTGGTGATTTTTTGAAATTTTGGCGATTTTTTTAATTTTTCAAGTTAGTCATATTCGGAGCTAGAATGAATGAAGCTGCTTCTGTGTTCTTGTTTATTTTACTATTTTTTACCACTAGTTATATTTTGGAAAAAGGTAAATTTTCTTTCCTTTCATCCATAAACTGCTGTATATCCATCATTGTGCCTACATGGGTGTGCTTCCATGTACCTGTTATAATTTCCAAAATAAAGTTGAAATCGGTGGTAATGGCAGTAGAGTATTATCTTATCCATACCTTTTCAAGTTATTCTTACTCTTACTTTTCCAAAACCACCTATTTTACATGAAGAGATTTGTCCTACGCTTTTCACAAACACTTTAACCTTAGCAATTACATTTCACAGCTTATGCAGACACACCTCTCTATAAGTAAAATAAAAATGTCAAACTTTAACGTCGGGGGTATTAGTGAGCCACGCTCACTGCTTGCTTGTTCAAATTATTATTGTTCCGTAGGAGATATCGCTTTTGTTAGACCAAGCGATATCTCCTAGGATATATCGTTTTGGGAGTAGATTTTGCACAATGCCCTGTTATCGTCCGCTACATGACATCACAACGATTTTTATTTCGTCATAAACTTGATGACGTCACAATGCTATGACATCAACACATTGGAAGTCAACTGGCCGAGCTGTGCTAAGAAATGTACACTTTGCCATTGAATGTAATGAAAAATGATTTTGGATGATAAATAGAATCTCTCACTCGTGTCTTCTGATATCAAATATATCAACACTCGTTGATAAAAATAAAAAATATCCTCGGATATTTGTTACTCTTATCAACTCGTATTGATATATTTGATATCAAAGGATACTTGGTTGAGATTCTCTGTAAATACACATCATACCATTATTAGTACCAATTATTTATAGTAATTCAATAAGGCAAAAGGCAATATTTTGCCACGCCTTGTTTACTATAATAACCATTGTTTGTCCTTTCTGATCTGTATGTGCCAGTACAGTTTAAAATGTGCACACCACACCATTTTATTATTTCACAAACAAACAAACATGATGTGAACAAGGATTTGCAGTGGAAGGGAGATAACTACTATTTCTTCCGCATTTAATTCTCTATCATGTACGTGAAGTTATTTCAATGAAATATGTCTAGTCTAGTCCAATCCAGTCTGGTATGTTTGCATTTCTCCATAGTTATGTAATCAATATTTCCCTTTGTTTCCAAATTTCGTTATTTACATGTATATGCCTTTAATGTTAGAACGTGTGTTTTCTATGTTTTATATTTCAAATAGAACATTATACAATCTATTTTCATCAAATCTTCAAACCTTTATTTTATTAAACGGGACACTCATTCTCGTTGCGTTCGTAACTCTGTAAGAAGTTCGTAGGGCTACGAACGTTTTGATAACAGCCAATCTGGTAATGGTAGGCGCCGGCGTGTCATTGATAAAACAAAACAATCCCAAAATATAAACGCGAATTCAAACTAAAACAAAATCAGACAGAAACATGAACCCTGTCTTAAGCCAATTCAGCATAGCCTTGAAAACATTCGACTCAAACCATTCTTTTCTTTTTCCTGTTTTTACGACTTTTTCGACTTACTTGCCTGTGTTTTTTAATATTAAAAAAGTTAACAGACGAACTTTATTCTTGGCACGGTCGGATTTGGTGTTTACAGTTGCATTTTGTCACAATACTTTTGCTAGATATGCCACTATAAGCTAACGTACACATATGGTGTGATTGACGTCGGTTCATTATTCAAAGCAATATTCTTCTTGAGTTTAAGCCGTATCTCCTAGAAAATATAATTAGTAATCAGTACATATTGCACGGTGTCCACCCGTGAAAACCAAATTTGAGAAACATGGTCTGCCGCGAAAGCAACATTTCATGTAGAGTTCTCAGTGCCTGTCATCGTCAACTATTTCACATCACAATGATTTTACAGCAACAATTAATCATTCACAATGCTATGACATGATCACATAACAATGTCATGACGCTATAAACACTGATACTACATCACTGTCCTGGAAGTCTAATGGAAGTGTTGTTTTTTTCGATTTATCGATTTTGTAACATTTATAGTTATGGGAGTTTTACGGCGAATCCTATTATTGTGGACATATTTCTCATTGGTGTAAGCTAGCGTTGGACAGTACTTTCACATTTTCCCTCATATTTCCATAAATTGAGCATATGGTTGATTTTTATTTCACCGATTTAGTCAATAAATAAGCAATTGTTATGTCTCGTGTGATAAAATCATTCAATTTATCCTAAAATTCCAAGAGCATCGCATTTCAGTTCAACTAGAGTGGTGCATAATTAATTTCCAAGTGTATATTACGAAAAATGATTTGATGAAAAGTTTTCAAATGTGACAATCACCCTGTACAATCACCAAATAACACCGCTTGCTTCATAGGCGTGTCAATTTCATTTGATCTTTTGACAGATATGACTACGTAGCTGGCAATATTTCCGTTGTTTAACATATGTGCAACTAATGATATACGATTAAATCGAATTTGCAATCTTCTTCCTTGTCCTATTTGAAGGATAGAAACTTGCTCCTTGCAAGAACATGATAAAGTTTCCTTTTGTAATAATGATAACCCTGTTCTTATACCTCATTAATTGCGTATATGTTTAAGTGTTCATGAGGTCGTTCGGTATGGAAAGTAGTGTGTGTAATCTTAACTTTCCTCATGAGGGAACCAATGTCATAATGTATCTGCGTTAGTTTCCAGTCATCTACACTGTCGGCCAAAAGAAACGCCTACTTGGCTTTTCTTAAAATGAAAGATAAAATAATTGCTGAAATATAAGTAATGATGGGCGCCATGTTATCCTGAAACAATTATTAACATGAAAGTCCCTTGAAATCGTGGAAAACTGTGATTCGAGTCAATAACATTCATGAAAAACACGCCCAATGAAGACCGCTTTTTCCGGTTGATCCAACTGTACAAGTTATGTATCTACGTTAGTCTACAGTTATCTAGTCCAATTGTACCAGTTATGTATCAACGGTAGTCTACAGTTATCTAGTCTTATTGTAGAAGTTATTAATCTACGTTAGTCTACAGTTATCTAGTCCAATTGTACCAGTTATGTATTAACGGTAGTCATAGTTATCTAGTCCAATTGTACCAGTTATGTATCAACGGTAGTCTACAGTTATCTAGTCCAATTGTACCAGTTATGTATCTACGGTAGTCTACAGTTATCTAGTCCAACTGTACAAGTTATGTATCAACGGTGGTCTACAGTTATCTAGTCCAACTGTACAAGTTATTGTCAACGGTGGTCTACAGTTATCTAGTCCAACTGAACAGGTTATGTCTCAACGTTAGTCTACAGTTACATGTTTCTAGTCCATGTGTAGAAGTTATGTATCACCAGTAGTCTACAGTTATTTAGTCCAACTGTACAAGTTATGTATCAACGGTAGTCTACAGTTATCTAGTCCAACTGAACAGGTTATGTATCAACGCTAGTCTACAGTTATCTAGTCTCATTGTAGAAGTTATTAATCTACGTCAGTCTACAGTTACATGTTTCTAGTCCATGTGTAGAAGTTTTGTATCAACGGTAGTCTACAGTTATCTAGTCCAACTGAACAGGTTATGTATCAACGGTAGTCTACAGTTATCTAGTCCAACTGAACAGGTTATGTATCAACGGTAGTCTACAGTTATCTAGTCCAACTGTACAAGTTATGTATCAACGGTAGTCTACAGTTATCTAGTCCAACTGTACAAGTTATGTATCAACGGTAGTCTACAGTTATCTAGTCCAACTGTACAAGTTATGTATCAACGGTAGTCTACAGTTATCTAGTCCAACTAAACAGGTTATGTATCAACGGTAGTCTACAGTTATCTAGTTCAACTGGACCAGTTATGTATCAACGGTAGTCTACAGTTATCTAGTCCAACTGTACAAGTTATGTATCAACGGTTGTCTACAGTTATTTAGTCCAACTGAACAGGTTATGCATCAACGGTAGTCTACAGTTATCTAGTCCAACTGAACAGGTTATGCATCAACGGTAGTCTACAGTTATCTAGTCCAACTGAACAGGTTATGTATCAACGGTAGTCTACAGTTATCTAGTCCAACTGAACAGGTTATGTATCAACGGTAGTCTACAGTTATCTAGTCCAACTGTACAAGTTATGTATCAACGGTAGTCTACAGTTATCTAGTCCAACTGTACAAGTTATGTATCAACGGTAGTCTACAGTTATCTAGTCCAACTGTACAAGTTATGTATCAACGGTAGTCTACAGTTATCTAGTCCAACTAAACAGGTTATGTATCAACGGTAGTCTACAGTTATCTAGTTCAACTGGACCAGTTATGTATCAACGGTAGTCTACAGTTATCTAGTCCAACTGTACAAGTTATGTATCAACGGTTGTCTACAGTTATTTAGTCCAACTGAACAGGTTATGCATCAACGGTAGTCTACAGTTATCTAGTCCAACTGAACAGGTTATGCATCAACGGTAGTCTACAGTTATCTAGTCCAACTGAACAGGTTATGTATCAACGGTAGTCTACAGTTATCTAGTCCAACTGAACAGGTTATGTATCAACGGTAGTCTACAGTTATTTAGTCCAACTGGACCAGTTATGTATCAACGGTAGTCTACAGTTATCTAGTCCAACTGAACAGGTTATGTATCAACGGTAGTCTACAGTTATTTAGTCCAACTGTACAAGTTATGTATCAACGGTAGTCTACAGTTATCTAGTCCAACTGAACAGGTTATGTATCAACGGTAGTCTACAGTTATTTAGTCCAACTGTACAAGTTAAGTATCAACGGTAGTCTACAGTTATCTAGTTCAACTGGACCAGTTATGTATCAACGGTAGTCTACAGTTATCTAGTCCAACTGTACAAGTTATGTATCAACGGTAGTCTACAGTTATCTAGTCCAACTGTACAAGTTATGTATCAACGGTAGTCTACAGTTATCTAGTCAAACTGAACAGGTTATGCATCAACGGTAGTCTACAGTTATCTAGTCCAACTGAACAGGTTATGTATCAACGGTAGTCTACAGTTATCTAGTCCAACTGAACAGGTTATGCATCAACGGTAGTCTACAGTTATCTAGTCCAACTGAACAGGTTATGTATCAACGGTAGTCTACAGTTATCTAGTCCAACTGAACAAGTTATGTATCAACGGAAGTCTACAGTTATCTAGTCCAACTGAACAGGTTATGTATCAACGGTAGTCTACAGTTATCTAGTCCAACTGAACAGGTTATGTATCAACGGTAGTCTACAGTTATCTAGTCCAACTGTACAAGTTATGTATCAACGGTAGTCTACAGTTATCTAGTTCAACTGGACCAGTTATGTATCAACGGAAGTCTACAGTTACCTAGTCCAACTGTACAAGTTAAGTATCAACGGTAGTCTACAGTTATCTAGTCCAATTGTACCAGTTATGTATCAACGGTAGTCTACAGTTATCTAGTCCAACTGTACAAGTTATTAATCTACGTTAGTCTACAGTTATCTTGTCCAAATGTACCAGTTATGCATCAACGGTAGTCTACAGTTATCTAGTCCAACTGTACAAGTTATGTATCACCAGTAGTCTACATTTATTAAGTCCAACTGTACAAGTTATGTATCACCAGTAGTCTACAGTTATCTAGTCCAACTGTACAAGTTATTAATCTACGTTAGTCTACAGTTATCTTGTACAAAGGTATCAGTTATGTATCTACGTTAGTCTACAGTTATCTAGTCCAATTGTACCAGTTATGTATCACCAGTAGTCTACATTTATTTAGTCCAACTGTACAAGTTATGTATCACCAGTAGTCTACATTTATTTAGTCCAACTGTACAAGTTATGTATCACCAGTAGTCTACAGTTATCTAGTCCAACTGTACAAGTTATTAATCTACGTTAGTCTACAGTTATCTTGTCCAAATGTACCAGTTATGTATCAACGGTAGTCTACAGTTATTTAGTCCAACTGTACAAGTTATGTATCACCAGTAGTCTACAGTTATTTAGTCCAACTGTACAAGTTATGTATCACCAGTAGTCTACAGTTATCTAGTCCAACTGTACAAGTTATTTATCACCAGTAGTCTACAGTTATTTAGTCAAACTGTACAAGTTATGTATCACCAGTAGTCTACAGTTATCTAGTCCAACTGTACAAGTTATGTATCACCAGTAGTCTACAGTTATCTAGTCCAACTGTACAAGTTATGTATCAACGATAGTCTACAGTTATCTAGTCCAACTGTACAAGTTATTTATGAACGCTAGTCTATAGTTATCTAGTCTCAATGTAAAAAGTATTTATTTACACGAGTCTCAAACTGTGTTATTGACATGTGTACGGTAGTCTTTAGTTATCAAGTCTCACTGAAGTTATTTATTTTATCGGTTCCTTCCTTTTCTCACAATTATTACCAAATGGTATCTCACTCTTTCGAAAATATTCCCTTTTTGACAATTATTAATAACATCGCGAGCTGTCGATGGGCATGTCATCATTATCTTTACCAATTGACCTAACGCTGATTACTGATCGAGTGGACAGGAGATATATGATATAAAGAATAGAAATTTTATGTCCACTTCAGTGTAAAGCATTTGTGTAAGTTGGCCGAGTTACAGATCCTTAGTTCGTTGTGATGTTCACTTTTGAGCAAAAAGAATTAAAAGATGCTAATTAATAAAAGTGTCATTAATTGATTATTTCCGTTTTGCTCGACCTTGGACATTTAACTGGGCCAATACGGAAATACTTAATTAATAACATAATATGAACGATAACTGGCATCAAATATAATATTCTTTTTTCATCACCTTATTTGAGCGAAATATACAGTATATTCCTTTTTTTTTCGTCCGTAATATCATAATACATAGCATTTCCTCGCTAGTTTTACGGGATTAATAAATGGATCAAAGAAGTTATATTTGAAAGTGTGCCAAAAGGCGTTTTACGGTATATCTCTTGCTCTCGCTCGGGCAATGGACAAATTACCACCCTTTAGTAAATTTCTATGACAAACATGCTTTCCTCATGTGCCCGGCATATTGTATTGCTGTAGTTGTAAAATGAACTTGTTGATAGTGTCTCCTTATCATAAAACAGGAAGACATATGGAAGTAACTAGAGAGTCCGAATGGTGATTAAGGATGTTGAATTATACCACAGGATGTATAACTGGTGAAACAAAGTCTGTTAATCTGGAATATGTGTTCCATTTACCGCAAGGCTGTCATCTGTGAAAATCCGTGGAACGGGTAAGAAAACATATTTCATTCTACTAGTATTTATTATATATTAATATTTGATTTAATGATGTTTACAAGTATCTCATATACACATAATATTTATTATATACCCATGTAAACTGAAGATAGTAATGCAGAGGTGAAATACGGTTTCCTTGGTCGATTTCCGTATTGCACGGTGAATTCCGTATTGCACGGCTGACGGTCCTACTTTCTCTAAACTTCGGCACTTCTCGGAATTGTCCGTACTTTTTAATGTTTTCCCAATTCAATCTCCTGAATTTATGTTTTAATAACAGTGATAGTATTTCTTCAATTGATTAAAGTATCAGCTTGGATTTAGACCTAATATTAACAGCACAAGCAGGGAAAATGTTACTCAAATTATCATTAACAAGGCAGAAAAGCGCAAAGTATAAGGGGAATTGAAAGCATTGCCAAAAGCTTCGCTAGCGATGCTGCGTCACTGTGACGTCACAACCATTTAGCATTGTGACGTCATAACCATGGTTACGTCATTCGAAAGAAGCACAACGGACGGAAGCCTGAATGTTGTTTATTTTCAGTTCTTTATAATTAAATGATAGTAAAGCAAATTTGATGGTTTAATTATGTTACCACACTGAAGAAACTTTCACTGAAAGCTCTATTGGGCTGACAAATGAGAAAATAAAGATATAATTAAGATATCAAATCGTGAGTCGTGCTGGTCAAGCAACCGTCCGTGTATCAATACGCAGCACGTCGCCCCAGTACATTTATGCAACTTTATTTGTTTACCAATTTGATAATAAAAAGGGGTATATAATAAATATAGAACATCATACTGGTGCATTTGGATCGTTTGTATTGAACTCGAAGCTGTCATGGAAGCGGAGGAACAACTCGTTCTTCGAACTCGTTGTTCCTCCGCTTCCATGACATCTTCTCGTTCAATACAAACGATCCAAATGCACAGATATGATGTTCTCTCTCTGCATAGCCTTTATTTCTTAACATCAAGTCGTCACTCATGCCATGACGTGAAAAGTCTGATTACGTCACAATGCAATGACGTAAAAAACATCATGGCGTCACACTGCTTCAGTATCACTGCATCATCCATGAGAATTCTTATGACAGTGCTGTGTTAAGAATTTTACTTTTTTCGTTTAAGATAAGTAGTAAGTAAGGAAAAATGTTGTTGGATGATAAACAGAATCTTACATTACCCTCGTGTCTTCTGACATGAAATATATCAACACTCGTTAATAAAGTTACAACTTGCCTTACAATTGTAATTTGTTTAATATCTCTCTGCAATAGTTTAAACAAAATGTTCCAATATTTTAAAGGGGCAGTAGCACGGTTTTTCGCTCACATAAGGAAAATCAAGTAAACAAATGAGTGTACATGGTTCGGTAAAGTCATGGTAATCATTTTTTGCAATTAGAAATAATTAAATGTGTTCACATTAAAATGGCAGGCATGCAATTTTCGTTTTGTACGCAAATTCGTTATTGACTCTAAGGATAATTGGTTTGTGTTTTACCATCTACAGTAAATATAAATGTATAAGTAATAATATAATAATATAAAAGTGAATTAAAATGGGAAATGTGAAAACAATTAATTTGCAGAGCGTGCTATAGTCCCTTTAAGCAGACATATATGTTTTTATCCCTAGACACTATTTTCACCAAATTTCTGTCTGACGTTTTAAAGAAAATACAATACTACCATAATTTTAAAAACTATATCCATGTCTTTGGTTTAATCTGAACCTATTTTAGAAATTCAGTAGAATCAACAAAATATGTATTTAACAAACTTTGAACTAACAATCCTGGCTCATGATAAATGATTAACAGATATGAAAGTACCTTGGACATACTGTAAATACATGACATGTTTAGAATGATAATTTTATACAGATAGATTTTACATAAAACGAGGAGGTATTGTATGCTAATTATAATCATGTAAGACAAATTCATTGTTCATGAATGAGTATACCTTGGAAGTAGACATTTTGTTGTCTCTATGACTGTCTAAACTCTAGGGCAAAAGAAACGCTGGTTTGATAAACTTCGTCTTAATGCGCTCCAAACCTAGAAACATGATTCGATATAAAAGATATAAAAACACCCACAAGGCAACAATCATATCTGAAGGGTGAATGCAGGTCTGCAGCACGATTTACCATTTTACCATTCTGCCATGGCATTTATCATTGCTGCAGCAGAATGTCGCAGCAATGCATACAGTGTTGCAGCAGAATGTCGCAGCAATGCATACAGTGTTGCAGCAGAATGTCGCAGCAATGCATACAGTGTTGCCGCAGAATGCCATAGCTAATCTCATTTTATGTTATTTCAAAATATGAAATATGATAATATGAAAACTGAAATATGATAACTTTGGTGACATGTTAACTTTAAAAAATTAGAATTATTATGAAATGTTGACTTTGGTGAAGTTCACCTTAAATGATATGTTGACATGAAAGTATATATTGAGTTTGGTGAAATGTTGACTGAAAAAGACATGACCTGACAAAATGTTGAATTGGAAAAAAATTTGATTTTAAAGAAAAGTTGAAAATCAAATATATATTGAGTTTGGTGAAATGTTGACTGTTGTATTCTGCTAATTAACAAAAATTTCTCCCGCTCATATACACGACTTTCTAAACAGCAGGCGGATAACCTTATCATAATAACACAAAATATTCATTATATCCGGCACCTTTGCCTCATTGTATAATTATATATTATGGCTATATATTGACTTTGGTGGAAGTTCAACTTTCATGGCATTTTGACTCTGATGTCTGGCTAAAGAAACATGTTTCGGACAGTAAGTGTTAGATCATTTACCTGCGCTGTCGCCCAATACACACCTGTCACCAAGATTAACGATGAATATACAAAAGAGTTTGATCAGTTGTTGACTTTGGAAATATTTAATGACTTGAGTGAAAATCTAACTTACATGAATGTTGATTTAGAAAACATAATTTGAATTTGGTAATATTTTGACTTTGAAATGATTGATTTTATTTAATTTATTAATATTTTTAATGTATTTCTGTTGATATTAAAACAAGGAACAGGTATTGTGTGCAAAAACAATATTGGTTCACGTGCCTTTTTGCAAATAGAAACAATAAGAACGGGGACAACCACTGAAGCTGAGCGTATGCCCCATCACAGCGCGACCTAATAAACAAAGTTGTGTATTTCGCTAATTAACAAATTATGTCTCCCGCTTATATACACGACTGTCTAAATAGCAGGCGGATATCCTCATCAACATAACACAACTGCTTATTAACAGATATGTCTCCCGCTATACACGACTGTCTAAACACGTTGACACGTTAGAGTTTTGAACTCAAGTATTTCATTTAATTTTGTCAGACATAATTTGAAGACCAAAAAACAAACATCAATGAACGTCTCTAATGCTTATTTTAGGCAATTCATCCAATAAAGTGTACCTCGTTACTTTTCGCTTACCTTATAAAATGTCCAGATTACATGCACTTGCCAATGCATCCAGAAACGACTACATGAATAATAATGAACACTTCGTTTCATTTCCCAGTTGTCCATTTAAACGAAATAACCAGACAAGCAACTCGCAATATAACTTAAATTCATAATAACATTTATCATAAGACATCTGTTCAATTTTAAAAAGTACGTATTTTGGTGAATTTTGATAGTGGTCGACTTCGATTAGAACACAATCTGTTCGCAGTTGATTGCAATTTGACCAGACATATTCAGTATATTCTGAATGGAGTCGGCAGCGATCGAACTGCAGTCCATTTGCAGTCGACTGCAGTCAGAGTGCAATCTAACTGCAGTCTAACTGAAGGAGCTACTGGTGAAGATATATGCATCCCACTGTATGATAGGTATTGAGCTCAAGGTAACTTATCTAATTATCAAAACAATATTATAAACGTAAAGGCTTTGGTCTAAGGTGACCATATGCCTGCTGATGTGAAATGAAAGGTGGGTTTTCGTTGATGTTCTTTAGTTTCAGTAAAGGTGTCAACAAGGGATTCCCGTTTATGATCAGCTGGGAAATAAACTTTTAGAACTATTTCGTTTTACTGAATTGCAATTTAAAGTCAATTAACACAGCTAATACACAACGCAGTGTCCGCACCTTAGGACATGAGTAATTACGTTACACACTCGCGATATTTCTTATACATAAATCTAGTGTTCTAATATTCAGGTCCCCTTGCTTTTGGCTAACAATGGATATAATAATGTAGAGCTTATTGGAAATAATTCCATTTAGACAGTGAACAAATGCAACATTGGGATATTTGGGATAACACTATCTGAAATAATAATCAATCTCTCACAGCAATGTGTTGCCGGTATTGTATTTCATAATCTACCACTGTATTAACTTAACACACATAAAGTCATGGTTTTGAAAGTTGAATTAAGATATTTAGTGCATTATTGAAAGTTATTTGATTATTTATGATTCCTCATACTTCACTATATTCAACGAATACAATTACATAACTTTTCTACTTCTGAATATCAATATCAGGACCCCCTAAGTAATGGGAGGAAATACGTCAATTTTAAAGGCAATCCATCCCATAATGATGCATCTTTCAAACCTGGATTGCTTGTTTCTTAATATCAGCTAGATTTTACCCATTAAATATTTTAAATTTATCAATACTTGTACTTGTTGTTTCGGTTTTAAATTCCCGGGTGAAACCCAAGGGGGTTTATGTCGTGTCGCAGCCCGTCTGTCCGTCCGTCCGTACTTATTGGTAACTTGCAACTGGGTCCTGAAATCAACTCCTCCCACAGTTTTTGACCAGTCTTTCTGAAACTTTACACATGCTTTGAATATACATCGGTGATACGCATATGCTCTTTTGGGACCGATCGCAGTAATATTTTCAGAGTTATGGCCTTTGAGTTTTCAAATTTCAGACTGGCAGCAACGTTTAATTCGTCAGCATTTGAAAATGTTATGTTTCCAATGTCACACACTGAGGTTATAACCGTTGACCATTTGACCTTGACCTTTATGTAGGAATCATATTGTGGGAAACTTAGCCATGGCCATAATATTTTTATTGATTGGTGATAGGCCTTCGATATTTGACATGCTTCTTTATGTTTAATAGGTCATAACATTACCCTTAAATTTAAACTGCTTATTTGGAGTATAAGGAACCCGGGGGTTAAAATATGTAATGTACTGTTGATTCGCCATGACTTATCTGTATTTCTCTGTATTCTGGAGTGGTATCCTGATAAGATGGCATATCTAATAGCTTGTCTACTATTTCCAAATTCATTTATGGAAATACATATGTTGAAATCCTTCTTCCCAGTGTTAACTCTCCTTCTAAATGTTGTACATAGAAGAATCTTCCTTTTGCAATGTTTGTCCTATTTATTGTTAATAAAACTACAGTGATATCAATTCATAGGCAATCTCGGTATTTATAAAGTTCATAGTTTGAAAGTTCGTTAGTCTGACAATTTAGCGATAAGCTGTACTCCCATTAACACGTCAGTGATTTGTTATTTTATGAACGGATACACATTACGTAATACCGACGGGTATCGACGCCTCGTTAAAGAGACTGACATTGCAATCGTCAAGCTTGGTGACAGGTGTGTATTGGGCGACAGCGCAGGCAAGTGATCTAACAAACACTTACACAACAGATTTAATATCAACAGAATTACATTAAAAATAGTAATAAACTCCAATAAACTCCAAATATCATTTCTAAGTCAACATATTACTAAATTCAAAATATATTTTCAAAATCAACATTTCACCAAATTTAGAGTCATATCTTTATAAAAGTCAACAAGTGATCAAACTCTTTTGTATATTAATCGTTAATCTTGGTGACAGGTGTGTATTGGGGACAGCGCAGGCAAGTGATCTAACAAACACTTCCTGCCGCTCTAATTATTTCTATTTGTTTAGGGATTTGCACGTGAAACATGTAAGAAAATATTTTTTTCTCCTTACAAAATTGACAGCATGTGGTATATTATTGTTACCTTTAAACTATCACAACTCTCATCAATAATAATAATAATATACATTTTAACGCCTACTATCCAGTGCAAGCACTGCTCAATGGCGGTACAGTTATTACCCTGAAGGAATTGTACTTTCGGTGCCGCTACTAAGCGCTCCGCGCGACCATTTAGGTCCGTACCCCCCGTGTTCAGGTACCCATTTAAACAGCTGGGTGGACTGAGTGCAATGTGGATGAAGTGCCTTGCCCAGGGGCACAACACAGTATAATACCTAGGTCACAAATGTTTGGTGTCTCCACCGGGATTCGAACCCGGGCCGTTGGCGTGAGAGGCAAGCATGCTAACCACTACACCACTGTGCTCCACATTTCATTCAGAGTTATGGCCTTTGCAAGTCAACGTGATACAACGTGATACAAGTGTTGTTATAAATGTAATTAATACTCAATTAAACCACGATTTGCTTATATATTAACACATTATTGAAACTCAAACTGTTTTTGAAGATTTCACTTGTGTTTTTTTTTTATTGAATTTGATTGTTTTGACACACAATGCCTTTTCCTTGTTTTAATATCGACAGAAATACATGAAACATATTAGTAACCTGAATAAAATCAATCATTTCAAAGTCAACATATTACCAAATTCAAATTATATTTTCTAAAACAACATTTCATGTAAGTTAAATTTTCACTCAAGTCATATCTATATCAAAGTCAAAATTTCATCAGCTTCAATATATATTTAATTGTCCACTTTTCTTTAAAATCACATTTTTTCCCAATTCAACATTTTGTCAGGGTCATGTCTTTTTCAGTCAACATTTCACCAAATTCAATATATACTCTCATGTCAACATATCATTTACGTTGAACTTCACCAAAGTCAATAAATATTTCCAAAGTCAACATTTCATAATAGTTATCATACCGTATTTCAGTTTTCATATTATCATATTATATATATATATATATATATATATATATATATATATATATATATATATATATATATATATATATATAGAGAGAGAGAGAGAGAGAGAGAGAGAGAGAGAGAGAGAGAGAGAGAGAGAGAGAGAGAGAGAGAGAGAGAGAGAGAGAGTCTTACACTCTGTGGTTATAGTGTTGTAATTTATACACTGCCCACTTGTAACGAATACTAAAGTTAATACTTCCTTCATATTAGTGCACTGACAAAAACTATTCCTGAGTTACAATTTCAGCTTAGTGGATTGGAGAGACAGAGAGACAGAGAGAGAAACAGATATATTACAGACTACATATATTATATAAGTATATGTTGTATAAGAATTTTCGAAAGTAATGTGACGTTTATTCAGCAGGGGTTATAACTAAATTCGGAAAGGCTCGAGTTCGGAAAAATCGTATAAATCGATTGGACGTAAACTGATTAATTTGAAACCAACATTTTGTATACGGTGCTGAGGCCTTTAATTACAGTCACTGTGAGGCGACCTTCAAGGGCCGATATTACGAAATAAACTAGTGCAGAAATTTTGAGAACTGCATATGAATTAAAAATTAAAACAGGATGTTTAAGTCAGGAGACAGTTATTAATATATAAAGCTAAGTACACTGTAGCGTGACACAATCAATCATATAAACTTGAACCAATTAATGATAAGTATACTAATATCAGCTTACTTCATTGTCTGGCTTACAAGTACACGCGAGAGAGAGAGAGAGAGAGAGAGAGAGAGAGAGAGAGAGAGAGAGAGAGAGAGAGAGAGAGAGAGAGAGAGAGAGAGAGAGAGAGAGAGAGAGAGAGAGAGAGAGAGAGAGAGAGACACACACACACACACACACACACACACACACAAACACACACACACACACACACATTTGTATGTTGCACGCCGGTGCAACTCAGCGCAGAGTTGCAGAAATCATGAACTGGCACATAACTACAATCTAGAGGTGAAAGAGGTGAAACGTCTCAAGGATACTGGCCGGACACCACACCACGAAGCGGAAGGCCACGGGTTACTACAACAAACGAAAACCGCTATTTACGTATTGACGTATGCAGAAGGACCGTAGCAAGACGTCTCCTCCATTTCGGTATCAGAGCTTATCGAACCCTGAGAGGAATGGCCTTGACCCGAGAACATTGTCTCAACAATATGAGGTGCGCCCGTATTGTGGAGCAATGACAACGATGAAATTGAGTTATCTTTACTGATGAGAGCAGGTTCCAGGTGTTCAGTGGTGATTGTCGAACGCGAGTGTACCGGCGTAGAGGGGAACGTACGCCACGTTCAAGAAGTGTAACCCCATGGCGGTGTCATGATTTGGGTTGGTATTTGTGTCGACACCAAGACGGATTTTGTGACTATAAATGGTAACTCGAACTCTAACGATAATATATCAACCAGGTCTTGACCAAAGTCGTAGTTCCATTCTTTCAGAACAACCCATGAAAGCTGCTTCAACAGGACAATTGCCACTTAACCTACTGCATGTGTAACAAGAAACTATTTAAATGCCAACAGCATACAAGTTCTCCCGTGGCCAGTGCGATTCCCTGATCGAAATCCCATAGAACACCTCTGAGACCATCTTGGGAGACAGATTTGGCAAAGTTAAAACCCTCCACGCGACAGACAGACGTTGGCGCATGCACTGCGAGAGGAATGGCGTCGTATCCAGCCAGTCGTCGTGAGGAGGCTTGTAACGTCTGTGCGATGTAGTGTCAGAGTGCATAGATGCTAGAGGTGGACAAGTTCGTTATTGACAATCAAATGTGGCTTAAAACTGTACCCTAGATTGATAACTAGAAAATGGACATGATGGCATTATGGACAATCAAACAGCTTTAACAAAAATGGTCTTAATTTTCGAAATAGTAATGTGGCTATCAGATATTTTCCTGAAAACGATTGTATTGACTATTGAATGAAATCATAATTGTTTGGATACCATTTCGTTTGTTTTCTTTATATCATAAAATATGAACCCAGCGTTTCTTTTGCGTGTGAGTTTATGTATTCTTGATTGTTTCTTTGTTTATTTATATAAATGTTGATTTTCATGGCACAAACTGGATATTATTATTACAATATTTAATTAAAATTTTATGATTCTGAGACTTTTGGAGGAGAATTCTTTTAAATTATCCATTGAAAACCCAAATGTTGACAGTTTAGCTGCAAGAATTGGCAACATCGTGAAGGGGTCCAAATATACGCATTATATATTATATTATAAAAACATAATGAAGGGTCCATTAATTTATGATTGTTCCATTTTTAGATTGATAGAGACAGCATTGGTAGCTCATTTGGAAGTTTGAAAAGGAGTATTCCAAATTAGATACTGTTTTATAAGTAGTCAAGTTTACGTGAAAGTATGTCAACGTACATATTTATCCCATGTTTTGAATATGGTATATATCATTTATGTATTGGGGCTTATTGTATCGCTGCATTCATCGTATCGCGGCAATCGATACTACCGCTGTAGCTCGAAAATCATGCCTTTGTGCTGCGATTTACATATGCAAATATCAGAATTCATTTTAAATATTATATAGATATTTGGTATATTTATTCAATGTTACAAACTAATACAATGTCACCTTTAACAGCATTGAGTTGAAAATGACCTACCCAAGGCACCTAACACCGTGTTGTCAATAATGCCAATTATTTTTCTTTCTGCCAAATAATAAATGAAAGTGACATTTCAAGCCGTGTTTGTCTAAACTGACCTAATAAAAACAACATAGCCAAAGCTCAATTAGAACACAATGTTTAAAGCGACATAGGGATGCAACTATTTACATTCGATCAGCATTGGACTTTATATCAAATAGATATTAAATTTATCACTATAATTCGATCTTTATTCTATAACTACGTTCTAGCCAGTTGTTTTGTGAATGCTATCAAATTCGTTTGTGAAATAATTATGCAAAAGAAAATGATTTACATAATATTTGCGTATAGATGGGTAATCTATATAGATCAGGTGCATATCATGATTCAGTTAAGAGTAGCTGACACGTTTTAACATTATATATATTCCATAACAATATTCAACTAAATGTGTTTTTTTAAAAAATTGTCTACAGTAACTCATTTATGAAATTAAAAAAATAGAAACATGATTGATTTACTTTTCAGTGTCATTATGTCCTAGTGCTGTTGTCAGGAAAAATGTATTCTGCGTTTGTTTTTATTCTATGTCAACTTATATGTTATTATGTGTTTATGTAAACTATGAATGTATTTCACTTAAGTGATATATGTTGTACAATGTGTATTATTTTGAATTGCAAAGACAAATACTAATTTTTGTGATTTATCTTAAATTATATATCCGCAGCCAAATTCAAAGTTTATCATTTACCGGATATGATCGAGTTCGCTCCCTTGACTAAAAGTAAAGATTCGTAGTTGATCGTGAAAAAATAATAAAAAGTGTCAAACATAGAACATAGAAAAACATTATTTTGTAAATGACAAGATGCTACTCTAGCCAGTTGATTGGAAATTAATCCTGGATAACGATTGTAAAAATGATTTGTGTTGATGGAAACATCAAGAACCGCCATGCAGGCTTGTGAGTGTTGATATTTTGCTATATTCAGCGTTTGATGTTGTTTGCCAAATCCTTTTTCACGATTTACTTCCTCTAAGGGCAAATCCAAATTTTTGTTTTAATCGAGACATCGATCGTTGAAGGTATGTCGCTCTCGAAATGGAAATTAAAAGGATCGCGACCCTGTACATGAGACTATTTTTGCTTGATACCGCCGCCATACTCTGCCTGTGACGTCACACAATCAACCTCGTTATCCGTTAAAGGCCGTTTTTACAAATGAGGTCTTTAGCAGACCAATGTGTACGCACTTTGAACATTAATATCTTATTAACGAGCAGACCCATCGCTAAATCATTTTTTACTATTTACAGTTGAATTGTTTGTACGGATAAATTGATCAAAATCGAATTAACAACATGATTATGTGTTCTTTAATCTGTCCCTTAGACCTGTGTTCAGAACAGTAAGACTAACTTCAACAAGAAATATTTCCAACAACCAAATATTTTAAATTGATTCAAGGTGTAAGACACGTGGTGATATATGGAGTCAAATAATTGCCCAATTTTCGGTTTTGGAATATTTTGAATCTATGAGTGGAGTTCGGCAAGGCTGCATTTTAAGTCCTTTATAATTGATGTCAAATACTATCATATGGTGACAGCTGCCGGAGCTCACGTAGTATCATTTGATAAAATCCGGATATAGGCGTTATCTTCCTGGTTTAATACGTAGATGATAATATTACAATTCATATCTAATACAAACTGTGTATGGACATGAACATTTTGATCCTACATTTAACATTTGTTATCAGATATCAAAACGGTACACTCATATAACATGGCATAATACTTTGATATATCTTGTCAAGTGACATGTAATTAGGGACGTGCTTATGAAATCTTTCCAAAAAATGGTGAAAATCTAAAACGTTGCTCCGTGTTTCAAAGAGTTCGTTCTATCTAATTTTTGCGAAAGCAAAATTGCATCATAGAGGAAAATCTAAAATATCACCGAATTGATTGATACATATTTTATTGATTCAAGAAATTAAAGATGCAAGTGATCCAACTTAGGAAAAGCCCCTTCAGGATAATTATATGTTTTACCTCACAAACATGTACAACAGGGGTACTCTGTGGTTGGATATTAAGTTAGAAGTTAGAAAGAACGTTTATTTTGAGAGATAAACATATGTCACAAGTTAAAACATTCTGATTTTCACAAATAGATGGCCTTGTACGGCAATGTGAAATATGATTGATGTCAAATGATGCTCGTTTTCTGACAATATTATCTGAAGATGTAAAACAAATTTGTCTTAAGTGATATACAAATGACGTTCAAGGACGTAAAGAAAAACATTTTCACAGCTGAGTCCACATTGACAACATGCATACTTTCTTACATTTATTTTGAATAAATAGAGAATCTCACCCAAGTGTCTTCTGATATCAAATATATCAAAATGAGTTTATAAAAGTTTCAAATATCAGAGGCATGCCAGGTGAGATTCTATTTATCATCCAAAATCTTTCTATAACGTTTCAAAGAACATATATACTTCAAAACAGTAATAGTGTACATCTATGAGCGCAGCTCTGTCAATTGTGACGTCATCATGGTCATAACGTCATATCATTGTGACGTCATCATGGTCATAACATCATAGCATTGCGATGTCATTACCGAATGATAAAAAAGTATTGTGCTGTCACGTAGTTGACCTTGACAAGGCCTTGTTCAAAATATACTGCCAAAACTAGAAGATATCGCCTGATATCACACAAGCGATATCTCCTCTGATGGATGATAAATCATAATTATATTACTCGATCAGATACCTTAGTCTTGAGTGTAAACTCTTTATTTTGCTTATTCCATACGAAAAGTAAACAGGTGCACATCTCTGACGTAAACTTTGATCTAAATGATCAACACAATTTCGAATTTCTCTGAGAATTCTTTTTTATAATTTATTTGTGGAGCTCTCAAGTTAAATTATATGTTAGAAAGTTAGAAAGAGCATACTAACGTATATATAGGTCCATAGGAATGGAAGGAGCACTCGTCCTCGCCATCTTGGTTTTCTAATTTTGAATGTTTACCTACTATTAAATTGAAAATATGATACATTGGGAATTGTGACATATCAAAGGAAAGTAAAAACCAAATCATTATAGTTTCATTATGTTGACAAATCAATATCAAAGTCCAAAATATATACAAAAGTATATTTCAAATCAAACTATTTTATTTAAAATGTTACTTTTTGTTATATATTTTTGTCATTAGAAAGAGATGTCTGATTATAAATGCCTCAGTCTTATTGACATGGACTGTTTTCCGAGGGATAAAAGTTTTAAAACATTTAGGGCATTTATCGGGATACGAACTCATATGGTTCGCAGGTTTCCTAGCGAAATAGAGGAATCTTTAGAACCTGTTCGTATCCCGCTAGATGTATTATTTTGTAAAGTTTATTTCTCGGACAAAAGGTAGATTTAATTAACTTAATATAATTAAAATTCTTGTATTTTTATTCCAGTCTGCTAATCCGGCCGTTAAGGAACAAACTGCAGTCGCGGTAGAGGTAATATGTTTAAAAACTGCGATATTGAAGACAGGAACAGTGTTTGCCCATATCGACAATCATTGCAAGCACGTGATCAATATTTTAGTGGAAATACTATTTCAAGATTACCAGCATATTTTCTCTTTTGTTGACAAAATGTCATGTCCATAATATTTATTTATTTGATTATCATTAACATGTGTGTTGACATATGGAAATACATGTTACATATTACGATGTTTAGTAATCAACAATGTTAATGTTATATCATCACATTCTTTGCATGTTGGCAACATTTGATTTTCTTGATAACTTAATTACATGTAATCCTGTGCAAAGCATCAACGGTTTTAGTTGGGTTGCCATGAACACAATTAACTTTTGCCTGACAACATTTATGAAACATACGAAAATATTGGATTATAAACGTTTTCTGTTGACTTGATTATCATTAATGTTAGCATTAGACTGACTCAAGATCTAACTTTTTTGTTTTGACATTTCTTTTAGCTTAAATTTAACAAGGGCTTGTAGAAATAATAAAACAAACTTTCATATGATCAACAAGCTGGACATATTTCAATGTATTTCATGTTGTTGCTTGTACTACAAATGTCCTGAATCTTGTTTGGCATAAGGTTCATGACAGTGCAAAGTTAAGAAAACATTTTAGAAATGTGTTAATAAACAATTGTTTTTCAGTTTGTAATTTTCGTGCTTTTGATTCATTTGAACAGGAGATGTCTCTCTAAAGACTGCAGTCCGGTGAAACAGAATGAATTTAGTTCCTATGAATTCTATGATCATACAGCCTGAACGTGCGCCTCGGATATCCATGTATATGATATTGTATTGAAGGGTTCAGAAAAATAAATGAAGTTACCGAATGTTTCTCATCACTTGATTTCATGAACATATATAATTTGTGTATTGTATAAATACTTTAACCTACAAAGTGAGACTTGAATAAATTTTCTCTCTGTCTGTGTTATAAGTTTTATGTCTTCTTTTAATATTTTTCACAGTTTATATATATATATATATATATATATATATATATATATATATATATATATATATATATATATATATATATATATATATATATATATATATATATATATATATATATATAAGGCTAATTACAGAAGACACCAGCTTATATAATTAATCCTACTGTTGATTGTACATAGACAATGCAATGCCACATAACATCCTGTTAAGTGACTTCATATAAAAGCTATGTGATAAAATCATGGGAGCAAGTCACAACTGCTACAGTTGCTTACTGCTGGACACACACTGGTATAGTTGTGCAGAAATTACTGTATCTGATATTTTAATGGCTTTCTAGAACTTAAAGGCGCTGTAGCACATTTTTTTCAAATTTTATTTTTTCAAATTTTTCATTTATAATGATAGTTTGTGCCATTTAAATTTACTTTAGAGGGTAAAACATCGTATTACACAAACCAGTTATCCGTAGTGGTAATAACGATGTTGCGTATAAAGCAAAAATTGCATGGCGGCCATTTTATTGTGATCACATTTTATTATCTCGAATTACATAAACGATTCC
Source organism: Gibbula magus (assembly GCA_936450465.1). Taxonomy (NCBI): domain Eukaryota; kingdom Metazoa; phylum Mollusca; class Gastropoda; order Trochida; family Trochidae; genus Gibbula; species Gibbula magus. The sequence continues at coordinate 78,619,624 of OW388292.1, read as the reverse complement.
CATGGCTTTACCGAACCATGTACACTCATTTTAAACTTGATTTCCGAAGAGATTAGAGTGTTTTACTATTAATTAAATTATTTTTCAAATACATTTCATCGACTTGTTTGAGCGAAAAAACGTGCTACTGCCCCTTTAAGGTGATGGAGATTGAAGACTTTTTAAGGTCATATAACTTTATTCTGTATCGGCAATGTTTCATCAGTAGCGAAATATTGTTTATGTGCAGAATAAAAAAAGTAATCTTAATTATTTACTTGTTTTCAATTGTATTATACATTGTACATGTAAAACAAAATTTGAATTTTTTAAAATTGATTTTTAAATTTTTTTTCCACGAAAGCGTCCCCAAATGTCCTACCTGGATATAATGCTACCCTGGATATAATGCCATAGTTTCTCCTGGACAAACGGTGGCATTATAACCAGGGTGGACTGTATATATATAGGTTGGAAGTAGTTTCTACAATTTCATATTCTGTATATAGATACATAGGTTTAGAGGTAGAATATTATCTTGTAGAAACTACTTTTAACATATATGTACAGCTTGTAAGAGGAAGTAACAATGTACAATTGGCATTGATTGATTGGCAAGAGACAATTGGTTTGTTTGAATAGTACACAATATCTCCTGATATATATATATATATATATATATATATATATATATATATATATATACATATTGTTAGAGCCCTTTAGTTAAAAGCAAATGACCTATGATTAAGTTTTTTTTATTGACAAGTACACAGAGGCTATTTCTCTTTCTTGACTAATACTATGTTTATCTTATCGAGTGAGGTAGAAAGATTATACGTGTATATAACTTTTCTACAACACGAGATGAGATAAGCATGTATTTGACATATATTCTCTTTATTATAATGATGTTATTTTTCTAATTGTGCCACAACAAGGTCGTTTTCATGTTGAGTGGCCGCTAGGAAAACTTTCACTGTAGCTTGATAGGTTTATTTCACTGTAGCTCGATAGGTTTATTTCACTGTAGCTTGATAGGTTTATTTCACTGTAGCTTGATAGGTTTATTTCACTGTAGCTTGATAGGTTTATTTCACTGATAAATCCAGGTATTTCATTGCTCGTCATATAACAAATTGTGCTTATGCTTTTGTTCATCCTACAGCGTGTCCATCCGGCACTTATGGAGCAAATTGCACAGGAAAATGTAGCGAAGGATGCAGGGACACTTGTGACGCTGTAGACGGACGTTGCAACTGTCAATCTGGTTATACTGGAAACAACTGTCATGAAAGTGAGTAAATTTCACTCTTATTTAAAGAAAAAAATTAAAGAGAATCGCGGATTTCATGACAAATCGCTATCGAGGTCAAGCACTGTCATTTGTTTTAACCTCAGACAGGAATATCAGTCGATGACTTGCTGTTGAATGTAATGACATGGACCTATAATGTTCACTTCAAAATTATATCGAGTTGTTTTACAGCCTGTGAAGGTGGGAGATATGGAGCCAACTGCATCGGAAGCTGTAGTGTAGGATGCATCGATTCAGAACAGAACAGAACAGAACTCGTTTTCTAACACAGAAGTAGTAGTAATGCCTGCATAATCTATTTTTTCCCGCCCATTTTTTTGAATGGGCCTGCATAGGATATTTTTTTCTGCATAGGATATTTTTTTGAATGGGCTTGTATAGGATATTTTTTGGAATGGGCCTGTATAGTCTTAAATTAATTGAGTTGACCGATTTGTTTAAAATTCGGTCAAACTGATTTCTCATTTTATTTCCAGACCTGTAGCACAGGTGTTCTCAGTGTCGTATATATGGTTTGACCAATTTAATTGTTAATTGAATTGACCGATTTTTTAAGCGACAAAATTCGGTCAGACTGATATCATTTGCTTCAGCCAGCTCCACACGTGTCCTCAGGCGCGAGCCAAGCGGGCGAGCCAGTGTTGACACAATACTGACACGAGCCAGATCATCAAACAAAGCGACCAGCCAGTGACTATGTCATCAAATGTATGAGAGAGAGAGGGGGGATTAATGTTTAACTATGTTCAGATGACCCTCGTCTCGCATTTTCATCCCTGGGACTAACCCGTGTTTGGAAGATTATTCTGATACAATTTTAAAGAATAAGATATAGTTTTTTCACTTGATGATTATTTCTTTAATGTATATTCAGATTATTTATCTGGAGGAAAATAAATCAGCTATTCATTCAATTTTTCATTCATCAGAAAATACAGTTCATTTACAATAAATGGTTAGGGGGATTTCAGTGGAGGAACTACATAAAGCGTGTTAATATTGTGTCAATCTTATTTAGAAAAAAAATGCTTAATTATCATGAGCTTTCTTTTTCACACTCCTTCACTTATTAAATATTCAATCTGAAATAAAAGACTTGCACTCAGTCTGTGTTGTACTGGAAAAATGTCTATACTTCTAAATGCTTATTTAAAACAGACTACCGCTTGTATATGTGAAACTAGACTTACTTCAGTTTATGATTATTGATGTATATCGGAGTTACTCCTGATAAAATTGGTTTGATATATCTCCAACCTTAATACACTTGACAATATGTTTACCTGTAAGACAGAACATTAAGTTAATAATAAATATTCTATTACAATGTGTTGACGCATGCTATGACCATGAAAAATGATAAGATATTACTTCTAACATGTACTAAAATACTTCAGTGTTGTTTGTCAATTCTCAATATATGTTTTATGTGTAGATGACAATACGTAGCCATTATATTCATAGCAAGTTATCCCGTTTGCAATAGTCATATTTAATGAGAGACACACACCCATGTGGTATTAAGTTTCACAAATGTATGCAATCAGGCTCTGTCTTGTGTAATAATATAAGTCTTTTTAATGTAAGTTAAATAGACGCCACATTACTGTCTAGTATGTGTTTTATGTCGTAGAATAGTTTATAAAAAAATCAGACAATATGGTGGGTGTTCAAATAAAGTATCTATAAATAAAAGATAAATAAGTCATCTTTAATTAAAGCCTAATCCATCACGGCTGGTCGCATAATTGATTCAACTCACTAGGCCATGTCATTCACCTTCAGTGAACATGTCTTATTCAGCTAAAATCATAATGTAATCAAAATGTCATTGTTCAAGAATAATGTTACTATTTCTATATTAAATCTTAAGGTTAATTCTAACTATATCGTATGAATGTTGAATTGATATTCTGTATTACAATTGTTGCATATTTGAATAAGTGACTATCATGTATGTATATTGTAATATGGACTTATGTAACTATTATTATTAATGGAGATGAAGTTGTTCTGTATTCTATTTATATATCACCTTTTGTATTGAATATGATGTACTGTTAAATATGTTAATGACAGACAATTTATTTGACTGATCATTCTGCTGTTTGTGTGTTAATTTTAGGCATGAAGACCTGGTACCTTTTCCCCATAGCGCAAGCTATAATTCTAGACCGAAACTTCTAGCAAAAGCAAGAAGCAAGTTTTCAGTTATATGAACTGAGAGAGCGACAATGAAAACCCAGTGGTCATTTCCTTTATCACATAATGCGTTCTTCAGAAATGTAAGACAACGGGCAGATGAATGTAAATGCTTGAAATGCATTACACTGTATTTGCTAGAACGATGAATAACAATTTCTGAAATGTCATTTGATAAGGCTGTGCAATATTATTGCAATACCAATATATTTCAATACAGAGTTGTGCAATACGTGTATTGCAATACGATTTTCATATCGCAATATATTGCACCAACAAATATGAAGTCAAATGTATTCATTTATCTTGTAAAAGGCACATTTACTGGCTTAACTTGTATTAGAAAATTATTTTCAAGTGCTAGAATGTGTGTTGGACTGTATTACAAATGATCTTTTTAAAGATCTTAAAGTAATTTTGTCAAAGGTGTCTTGTTTAAACTGCCAAAAAAGTGAATGTAGAGTTTATTAAGTATGTTGCAATGTCATTGGCACTAGTTAATATGGTCTTTATAGAAATATCTCATTGTCAGAGGATATTACAATATATTATGGTACGTATTGCAATACATTACAGTTCAGCAATACATATCGCAATACAAACATTGAGGCAATACACAGCCCTATCATTTGATAATGGTTTTACATAATTTTAGACAGTAATACTAGAGTTGAATTTATTCCAATCCTTCAATTAACAAACATACTATGTTTGAACGGTGTATTATCAGCCTTATCAAATGACATTTCAGAAATTGTTATTCATCGTTCTAGCAAATACAGTGTAATGCATTTCAAGCATTTACATTCATCTGCCCGTTGTCTTACATTTCTGAAGAACGCATTATGTGATAAAGGAAATGACCACTGGGTTTTCATTGTCGCTCTCTCAGTTCATATAACTGAAAACTTGCTTCTTGCTTTTGCTAGAAGTTTCGGTCTAGAATTATAGCTTGCGCTATGGGGAAAAGGTACCAGGTCTTCATGCCTAAAATTAACACAAACAGCAGAATGATCAGTCAAATAAATTGTCTGTCATTAACATATTTAACAGTACATCATATTCAATACAAAAGGTGATATATAAATAGAATACAGAACAACTTCATCTCCATTAATAATAATAGTTACATAAGTCCATATTACAATATACATACATGATAGTCACTTATTCAAATATGCAACAATTGTAATACAGAATATCAATTCAACATTCATACGATATAGTTAGAATTCACCTTAAGATTTAATATAGAAATAGTAACATTATTCTTGAACAATGACATTTTGATTACATTATGATTTTAGCTGAATAAGACATGTTCACTGAAGGTGAATGACATGGCCTAGTGAGTTGAATCAATTATGCGACCAGCCGTGATGGATTAGGCTTTAATTAAAGATGACTTATTTATCTTTTATTTATAGATACTTTATTTGAACACCCACCATATTGTCTGATTTTTTATAAACTATTCTACGACATAAAACACATACTAGACAGTAATGTGGCGTCTATTTAACTTACATTAAAAAGACTTATATTATTACACAAGACAGAGCCTGATTGCATACATTTGTGAAACTTAATACCACATGGGTGTGTGTCTCTCATTAAATATGACTATTGCAAACGGGATAACTTGCTATGAATATAATTGCTACGTATTGTCATCTACACATAAAACATATATTGAGAATTGACAAACAACACTGAAGTATTTTAGTACATGTTAGAAGTAATATCTTATCATTTTTCATGGTCATAGCATGCGTCAACACATTGTAATAGAATATTTATTATTAACTTAATGTTCTGTCTTACAGGTAAACATATTGTCAAGTGTATTAAGGTTGGAGATATATCAAACCAATTTTATCAGGAGTAACTCCGATATACATCAATAATCATAAACTGAAGTAAGTCTAGTTTCACATATACAAGCGGTAGTCTGTTTTAAATAAGCATTTAGAAGTACACTACTCAAGCACCGGTAGACACATAAACATAGTTGATGTCTCTATTTTTAATTTATTATATATTTTCAGGGGAAGACTTTGGAAAACTAATGTCTAAAAATTATTTTCAACACCAGTTTACAGTTTTTATGATAAAAGTCACAGTTTCATATTAATTTTTTCTGTCATTCGGTTATAAAGATATAATTTTTTTTATTATTATGAATGAATGAATATCTCTTTTATTCTTTGTGACACGCGCCCGAGAGCCTTTGTTTGTTTCAAGAATTAGGAGGTATACAATAGAAAATGGGTCACCCCTAATTATGTTCATTCTCAGTTAAGTCACCATAGTAACATATATGACGTTACCTAAAAAGAGATAATTTTCAACACATGTTTTATTGGCCAGAGACAAGTAGTTTTCTCAAGCAACGGCTCAGAGATGTTCCCGCTTACTCCATACAGATACGCCAATCACAGTAGACACGCACCTTTGTTTGTTTATTCAGTCCGGTGTGTTCGTAGTCTGTTTGTGTTGAGGATTAACGCTCCCTGTCTTGTGGCCAGAGTGAAAAGATCCCCTCACGCATGAAATAAGCGACATTTTTCCAGTACAACACAGACTGAGTGCAAGTCTTTTATTTCAGATTGAATATTTAATAAGTGAAGGAGTGTGAAAAAGAAAGCTCATGATAATTAAGCATTTTTTTTCTAAATAAGATTGACACAATATTAACACGCTTTATGTAGTTACTCCACTGAAATCCCCCTAACCATTTATTGTAAATGAACTGTATTTTCTGATGAATGAAAAATTGAATGAATAGCTATGATATCAGTCTGACCGAATTTTGTCGCTTAAAAAATCGGTCAATTCAATTAACAATTAAATTGGTCAAACCATATATACGACACTGAGAACACCTGTGCTACAGGTCTGGACATAAAATGAGAAATCAGTTTGACCGAATTTTAAACAAATCGGTCAACTCAATTAATTTAAGACTATACAGGCCCATTCCAAAAAATATCCTATACAAGCCCATTCAAAAAAATATCCTATGAAGAAAAAAATATCCTATGCAGGCCCATTCAAAAAAATGGGCGGGAAAAAATAGATTATGCAGGCATTACTACTACTCACAGAAACCTCTCTGTGTGCAAATTAACTCTTAATTCATCGTTAACATGTTCTATTTCTAAGTATTTCGAATTGTTTTACAGCCTGTGAAGTTGGGAGATATGGAGCCAACTGCACCGGAAGGTGTAGTGTAGGATGCACCGCTTCCTGTAACAGAACAGATGGACGATGTAGCTGTAAACATGGGTATAAAGGAGACACATGTGATGATAGTAAGTGGAATAACTCACGATCACATTCGATACACAACCATTTACACAATTTGCTCTTTTTTCACCATTAACATATTCGTTCCAAACGTTTTCCAGTACGTTTCTACTCGTCCAATAAGTTTCCGTTTGGCTGTCACGCTGACAGCATTGCCTTGCCTCGGCGCCTTGCCAGAACCCCGAACCTCTACGTTTGTTTAAAACATGTTCAAAACAAACGCAGAGGTTCGGGGTTCTTTGTCGTTCTTGGAGTTCCCAGTGCGTCCTTGAGAGCTTCCACTGTGACCCCTACACGTTCTATGAGCTCTTACTGCGCTTCTCTCGCGTCTTGCTTAAGTTTAGACCATTAGGAACGCCGTGAGATCACATGCCCTGTGTGACAGAGAATGATGTACATATACACTCTTCAAAAAAGACGCGCAACTTTATCTCAATATCTGACAACATCCCCTGAACACAAATTGTGAGCGTTAGTTAGAATTTTTTGTCGTGTACACTTTCTAAATTCAGGGGTTGCGTTTCTTTTTTTGAGAGAGAGTGTAATTCATCATGTGTTATGTCACCTAAAACTATGACGTCATAGAGAGAAATAAGAGTTAAAAGTTAAAATCATATTAAATCGTCTTGAAGGATGTGGATTCCGTGCTAGGAAATCAGAGCCCACTCTGCATTTCAGGTGCAGCGCTGCACTATCGTGGCACAGAAAAGCGAGGGAAATACTGCAAGGTTTAAATCAGCCAGTTAAGGAGACCGACTTTAGTTGTGTCTTGATTAGGGGTGTTGGTTGTACCCTGAAACAGGAACAACAGTCGATGACCTCGCTGAACAATTAAATGACTTGGAAATATATTGTGTAATTCAAAACCATATCAAATCTTTCAACAGCATGTCAATCTGGTACATATGGAGTCAACTGCAACAGCAGCTGTAGCTCGGGATGCTATGACACATGTGACAGAACAGATGGACGATGTAGCTGTAAACCTGGGTATAAGGGAGACACTTGTGATGATAGTAAGTTGAATAAAGTACTATCTCATCCGATACGATACGTATATTAACCATTTACTCGTTTTTCTAACACGGTAACTCAGGAGTGCTTACACGCTTGTGATATTTTCTGTTTATACTCGCCCATCTGCGATAATGTGTAATTGTTTTCTGCATAAGCACATATGTCGAAAACAGCTGGGGATAATATTTCATAGCGCCTAACATTAATAATGTCGCAATGCACGCGTGACACATGTGATAATAAGTGGAATAAATCATTAACACATTATACGCATAACCGTTTACTTGTTTTCTGACATAGAAACATCTCTCTGTGCAAATTAAATCTTAATACATCGTTTTAATGTTGAGTGGCCGCTAGGAACATTTTCACTTTAGCTTGATAGACTTATTTCACTGATAAATCCAGGTATTTCATTGCTCGTCATATAACAAATTGTGCTTATGCTTTTGTTCATCCTACAGCGTGTCCATCCGACAGTTATGGAGCAAATTGCAAAGGAAAATGTAGCGAAGGATGCAGGGACACTTGTGGCGCTGTAGACGGACGTTGCAACTGTCAACCTGGTTATACTGGAAACAACTGTCATGAAAGTGAGTAAATTTCACTCTTATTTAAAGAAAAAATTAAAGAGAATCGCGGATTTCATGAAAAATCGCTTTCGAGATCAAGCACTGTCATTTGTTTTGACCTATATGTTCTATTTGAACTATATTGTTCAATTCAAAAGCATATGGAGTTGTTATACAGCCTGTCAAACTGGTAGATATGGATCCATCTGCATCGGAAGGTGTAGTGTAGGATGCATCGATTCTTGTAACAGAACAGATATACGATGCAACTGCAAACCTAGATATCGAGTACACATTTGTGATGATAGTTACAAAGGGGTTCGATGTGCCGAGCTTATGTTCCAAATTTGAGCCAAATCACTGAAGAAATAAAGATTTTAGATACATTTATATACATTTGTAGGAGTTTATATTTTTAGCCGGGATATTTAAGCCCAAATATAATAACAGTTTTAATTTAATAAATCACACATCTGCCACAATCACGATTATCATTTTCAATATTTTATTAAAAAAAACATTCTACAATTTGTTATAAACAAACTTTCATAATATCAATGCAATTATTGACTTTTATCTATCTTATGAACTTGGTTTTTATGTTATAATTTACTTGAAATATTGAATCTTTGTTTACAGCTTGCCCACTCGGTAGATATGGAGACAGCTGCAGTTACACATGTAGCAGAGGGTGTAATTATACGTGTAACTCAGTTAATGGAAGCTGTCGATGTAAACCTGGCTTTAATGGCAGCACTTGTCAAGATCGTAAGCATTAGTTCATACTTCCAATCTCCTATATCAAAATATAAATATCTACGCCATTGATATAACTACTTTATATACATTTTTAGGTCTTTATATCAATAGCGGGGATATTTAAGCCTAAATATAATACCAGTTTAAATTTCACCAATCACACATCTGACCACACTATACATTTTTAGGTCTTTATATCAATAGCGGGGATATTTAAGCCTAAATATAGTACCAGTTTTAATTTCATCAATCACACATCTGACCACACTTGACATTTGTCACGATTGTGGGCATAAAATCGTACTTCCAATCTCCTATAACAATAACATTGATTTTCATCAAACTCGGTTAAGAAATAAAGATTCTAGATAAATATCTACGCTATTGATATAAATACTTTATATACATCTTTAGGTCTTTATATCAATAGCGGGGATATTTAAGCCTAAATATAATACCAGTTTAAATTTCATCAATCACACATCTGACCACACTTGACATTTGTCACGAACAATAACATTGATTTTCCTCAAACCAAAACTGATTTCACACTCGCCTCAAGTTATTCCTCTATCCTTTTCCAGCTTGTTCGTCCGGCAGTTACGGGGCGGATTGTAGAAGTAACTGTAGCACTGGATGCAATGATACGTGTAGCCCAGTTAACGGCAGCTGCAGCTGTATGCCTGGGTATACTGGAGACAAGTGTGGTGAAAGTAAGTTAACATGCAAACTTAACATAATACAGAATTTAACGGTGAATCATATTTTGTAATTAGACACCATTTTATTTAACTGGTTAAGATTTAAATGACAGAGGGCCCAAATTTACAAGAAGAGCAAATATTCTGATAAAGACAATAGAGTTGTTGCACAAATGATGATATTAAAGGAAGATGTAGATATTGTAGGGAAAATCTGCAAACCATGGTAAACCTGGTTAAACTGGTGACACCTGTGGTGATAGTAAGTCTAAAAGAACACGAATAAAACATGTTTGACGTGTAATAGGGAACTTCTTCGATTCATCTTACAGCTTGTACAGAGGGCCCTTTCGGAGCGGAGTGCAACCGCACTTGTAGCATCGGATGTAATGACACATGTAACCCAGTTGATGGCAGCTGCAGCTGCAAACCAGGGTATACTGGAGACACGTGTGATGAAAGTAAGTCGCCATCTTGTAAATTGACAGAATACCAACATTTCCAAGAAGCGCAAGAACTCTGATAGAGACTCACAGTGGAGTTGTTGCTCGAATAGAGTTTTTAAAGGACACTCAGTGTTATTGCGATCACATTTGTCAAAAGTCACCAAGGGTGTTATTTTATCGAAAGGTACTGACTGTTGTCGGAAATGACCCTGTTAGTGCTAATCTAGTCTAGTCTAAGATGTTTAACCGGACAATCTACAGTAATTGTCAACACTTATACGAAGCAGAGTGGTTGGTTTTGTTCAATTGATCATTTAAAGTGGGGTGCATGAATTCGACTCATTATGTATAAAGCCGTTGCTCGATGTTCATAGAAAGCAAATATTACACTTTTGGGTAAAAAAATGCAAGTCGAGAGGTATGATTTGGGAATAAATCAGCATATTTGATAATGTGGTATGTATCAAAGCTAAATAAACGTTCATGAAAATAATTCGATTCAAAGAAAGGTATTGAATGTGAGAAAATCTTGGGTTCATCTTTCAGTGTGTCTTGGCAGTTACGGGAGAGATTGCAGCAGCGATTGCAGCACGGGGTGTAGAGCCACATGTGACCCAGTTGATGGAAGATGCAGCTGTAAACCTGGGTATACTGGAGACATGTGTGATCAAAGTAAGTACACTTCTTCTACATTGACAAAAGACCGAAACAAGCGCAAGTCTTTTGATAAGATAAGTGTAGATATGTTTACTCAAATGAAGACATTTATATGGGAAAATCATGCCCATGTGAAAACAAAGGTAAACCTGGTTAGTCTTGTGACACCTGTGGTGATAGTAAGTCTCAAAGAAAACGAATAAAACATGTTTGACGTGTATCTGCAAATTCGTCACTTACTCTCTCAAAAAAGAAATGCAACATTTTTGTTTAATTTGATGCATACACTCATTAGCTTGAATGGTGATAACACTGTAAACCATAATACCGTTAATGATCGCTTAACTGAAAATCAACGTCAACGTACTTGCCATACTACTTCAGACGGCGACTTGACGTCACTTTTAAAACAAACATTCTTCATGACGTTACGTGAGCATGTGACGTCATTCAACGATACAACCATATGTGATGGGGAATGCGATTGTAAAAGTTTTTTAAAATTAAATTCATCCTCGACACCCAATTTGTAGTTGTAATGTCTGTTACTTACATGTAATTATATGCCATATCTTTTTAGAAAAAAATACAGTATTTGTATCTTTTTTCAGTACATTGCGTTCAAACGTTGATATCGAATTTGGTTTGTTCAAGGATGTATGAAAGGGAAGTACGGGGAAGACTGCAATGATTTCTGTTCCCAAGGCTGCATGCTCTCCTCTATGTGTGACCCAGTAACAGGGAGATGTCTCATCTGCAAGCGTGGTTGGACTCATTCTAACATGAAAGGGAGATGTGACAAACGTGAGTTCGTAAAGTAAAGTATAAAGCTGTTAAAACCTGGCTTCTTGAAATTGTAGACACGAAGGCTTATCAACTTAAAAACTGAAAAAAATGTATTTTATTTAATTTGCCTAGATTTCGAATGTTTTGTTTACAAATTTAGCAAATTAGGTGCATATTCTCCTTTGTAGTTTTGTTGGAGATGTATTCTTCGATAGGACTTAAGAATATCTTTTAATTTGCATTCGCATTATAATAGAGTTGGTTTGTAGGTCTCCCCTACAACTAGGGACTATGATTTGATTCGATTCAAAGACTTTTAAATGGGCCTTGAGGTATTGATTGTGAGAAAATCTTTGTTTCATCTTCTAGTGTGTTCAAAGGGCAGTTACGGGAGAGATTGCAGCAGCACTTGCGGCACGGGGTGTAGAGGCACATGCGACTCAGTTGATGGAAGATGCAGCTGTAAACCTGGGTATACTGGAGACACATGTGATAAAAGTAAGTACACTTCTTCCACATTGACAAAAGACCGAAACAAGAAGCGCAGTCTTTTGATAAGATAAGTGTAGATATGTTTACTCAAATGAAGACATTTATGTGGGAAAATCATGCCCATGTGAAAACAAAGGTAAACCTGGTTAGTCTGGTGACACTTGTGGTGATAGTAAATCTAAAATAAAACGAATAAAACATGTTTGACGTGTATTTGCAAATTCGTCACTCTCTCAAAAAAGAAATGCAACATTTTTTTTTTAATTTGATGCATACACTCATTAGCTTGAATGGTGATAACAGTGTAAAAAGCACAACAATACCGTTAATGATCGACTAACTGTGGAAAGTCAACGTCAGCGTGCTTGCCATACTACTTCAGACGGGGACTTGACGTCACTTTTAAAACATTCTTCATGACGTTTCGTGAGCATGTGACGTCATTCAACGATACAACCCTATGTGATTGGGAATGCGATTTTAAAAGTTTTTAAAAAGTAAATTCAATTCATCCTCGACACCCAATTTGTAGTTGTAATGTCTGTTACTAACATGTAATTATATGCCAAAAATGTGAAAAAAATACAGTATTTGTATCTTTTTTCAGTACATGGCGTTCAAACGTTGATATCGAATTTGGTTTGTTCAAGGATGTAGCAGAGGGAAGTACGGGGAAGACTGCAATGATTTCTGTTCCCAAGGCTGCATCCCTTTCTCTATGTGTGACCCAGTAACAGGGGAATGTCTCATCTGCAAGCCTGGTTGGACTCATTCTAACATGAAAGGGAGATGTGACAAACGTGAGTTCGTAAAGTAAAGCATAAAGCTGTGAAAACCTGGCTTTTTAGAAATTGTAAACAAGAAGGCTTATCAACTTAAAAACTGAAAAAAATGTATTTTATTTAATTTGCCTAGATTTCGAATGTTTTGTTTACAAATTTAGCAAATTAGGTGCTCATATTCTCCTTTGTAGTTTTGTTGGAGATGTACTCTTCGATGGGACTTAAGAATATCTTTTAATTTGCATTCGCGTTATAAAAGAGTTGGTCTGTAGGTCTCCCCTACAACTAGGGACTATGATTTGACAAGCTCAGAAATACTTAATTATGCCAATATATACCTCTTTATATTTTATATGCACAATACTAAAGAAGTCATTTTCATCAAAAAGGGGCGAGTTCCGCTTGCTGGATCCTTCTGGATCGCCCACATCAAGCCTGTCCGGTTTGATCAGAAAGCATCCGGAAAGGCGGTTCCACCCTTTTTGGTTCTGTGAACAAGAGATATCAAACTGACATGATAAAGTTTTAAGCGAAAGCTTCACTTCTTGTGTATTGGCCAAGTTGCTGAATTACATGGTCTTGGCAGTAAAACACTTGAATAAATAAGTATCTTATATATAATAATTAATAGTGAGGGCTATTCTCCCCATCAACCTTATTGTTATAGGAATTTTGCGGTTGATGGTTGATTGTGTGCTTAAGTACATCGGCGTGGATCGGTTAAATACAGAAAGACAAACATGTATGCCTAACGCTGTTTCTAAGTGAAACTACGCCTCTGATGCAGCACTTAGCCAACAATCAACAGCAAAATCCGTATGTGCTAAAGAAGGAAGAACTACATGTATATCAAGGAATAAAATATCAGTTAACAGTAAGTAAATGTCATTACACCGTCAGTCCATCCACTGGCCAAGTTTAGCGCAAATGTATTCCGCAACAGAGATGAACAACCAGTTTTCGTGCGCACATAGGGAAAACTGGTCGTTCATCTCGGTTGATAATGTATTGGTTATAATCAGTTTACTTTTTGGTTATGGTTTGAATAAATAAAACACCTTGTGATTGATCTCTCCAGAGTGTGCTAATGGCAGTTACGGGGAAAGTTGCATGTCCAGATGTAGCACAGGATGTCGAGACACCTGTAACAAGGTTGATGGAAGCTGTAGCTGTAAACCTGGATATGATGGCAACATGTGTCAATATCGTAAGTGTTCTCTTTGTTCATAATCCGAAAATCTCAATAATTGAAGAAAACTTATATTGTCATCAAACACATTTCAAGATTCAAGATTCAAGATTTTTATTACAGTAGTAGAGGCCTCCAGTCCAAAGTACATGTTTCATTGACATAGCAATAAATAAAGCTCATCAACGGGTTGATGCCATTTTAAAGAATACAAACAAATAAAATATATAACAGAAAACATTATAATGCATATAGTGCAAAAGCTGCAAGAGAACATTTCATATACAAACAATACTAAGAAATATAATATATTTTATGCACGCTTCAATATTGTTGGGAATTACAGCTTATCTCCCTTGTATATAAACAAACACATTTCACCACTGTCATAAAACATTTTAGTAAATTTTGAAAAAATCTTTCAAAATTATCTTTGACAATTTTCTGTGTTATTTGCTTTACACAATGGGTCCATTTGCAGCTTGTCGACCCGGTAGTTATGGAAACTACTGCAGCAGCGGTTGTAGCACAGGATGCATAGACAGGTGTAACTCAGTGGATGGAAGATGCGACTGTAAACCAGGCTATGAAGGGAAAAAGTGTCAAGATTGTAAGTACTTAACCAACTTATTAAATTTTCTATTGGCTAGAGTCCGGGAACATGACGAATAACAGAGGAGGAATTTATAAACATTACGCAAAATTGTGCACTTAATGACCAGTTCTTGACATTTTGCATGATGATAGGTATGGGTAAAAGGTTTTCAGAAACCATCGCAAACAATGTGAGATCGCACTCTGGTGGCTTGTTTGCGCAAATCCAAGATGGTCGCCGTAAATATACTGACTGGTATATGCAACTGTTTTTGTAATCTTTTCAAATCTGTCATGTTATGTATCAAATGAAAGCTCTAACTACAGGCTTTCTAAAAATTATATTATTTAAATACCTATCTGTTGACTAGACCTACTTTGCCTTACCTCCCAAGGGTAATGCTATTTCAACCTTAATACAGACGAACTTGAAGAGTGGAGAAGGCGTGCGTAAAATCCCTTATCCGAGGGCCGGTAAGTCTAGATGGTCTCGTGACGTCACTACCTGTTCATATCACTCTCCTAAAAGTTGCAGAGCAAGGCAGACGTGTTTTGTTCTGTGACTGGGGTTTTAGCGACTTGTGTTGCTAACTTGCTATTTTTCTCTTGTTAGTTCAAGAGATATCCTCAACTTTGTTCTTCGATAGTGCAGGTTGTGTTTGCAATCTGTTTTCAAGTAGGTGTTAGTTTTCAAGGGGCCTTGTTGACATGTGCTAGCTAGCGACCACCCGGAGTAGGTGGATTGCATGCGCCGCACGTGCAGCTCGTGATTCTTTGTTTTCTCTCACCTGACTGTTGGGTGTTTGACTTGCGTAGGGTAAAGGAGCAGTGGTATCTCTCCTACGCGGGTGACTCGCTTCGCTTGTCATCCGCTTTCGCTTGTCATTCGCCATTCGTTCCGAGTGCTGACTGTTAGGTGTTTGTCTTGCGTATGGTAGAGGAGTAGTGGCATCTCTCCTAATCGTTTGACTTGCTTCGCTGGCCATTCGCTTTCGCTTGTCACGCGCTTTCGGTCTGTACTCTAGTGCTAACTGTGGGTTGTTGACTTGCGTACGGTAAAGGAGCTAGTGGAACCACTCCTAATTCGCTTGTCATACGCCTGTCGGTTGTACTCTAGTGCTAACTGTTAAGTGTTTGTCTTGCGTATGGTAGAGGAGTAGTGGTATCTCTCCTATTTCGTTTGGCTTGCTTCGTTTGTCATTCGCTTTCGCTTGTCATACGCTTATCGGTCTGTACTTTAGGGAACTGTGGGTTTGACTTGCGTAGGGTAAAGGAGCAGTGGTATCTCTCCTACGCGGGTGACTCCCTTCGCTTGTCATTCGCTTGTCGCTTGTCATTCGCCTGCAGTCCGTACTCAAGTGCTTCGCGTCTCGCTTGGCTTATCCCCTCGCCTGTCACTGGCTTCGCTAGTTGTTCGCCTTAGGTGAGTCACTAGCTTGGTTAAGGAGCAGTGGATACACTCCTCGTCAGTGACAAGCGTTGCCCGTTGCTAGCTTTCGCCTACCATTCGCCTTTGGCTTCGCCTTAGGTCGATTCTACGCGACTCACCCTTAGGGTGATTCACTTTGGTTCAAGTGACTCGCTACGCCAGTCACTTAAGGTTTGGTTCACGCACGAATGTTATGTGAATAAAGATTGAATTATCTTGTAAGTGTTTAGCCTAGTTTTTGGTTTGGCTTGTTCGTCTTTGTTTACCTTGGCGGGTGGTTACTTGATTTTGACTTTGTGCTCTTCGAGTTCAGAGTTTTTGTTTCAACTCTCTTGATTGCATATCGTCAGAGTTGTTGTGCTTTTGCTCCGCCGCTTGGGTGTTTCACGTGTGTGACTCACCTCGTCTACGCTGCTCGTGTTTGTGCTACGCCGTGTAGGTGACTCGACTGTCTCTACCTTCGCTTACGTTAAGCGTTTTATCGTTACCGTTCGCCATGTACTCCGCCTTCTGCACGAACTGCGGAGGCAGGAAGTCCGCCTCTAAGGATCCGCACTTGTTATGTAGAAAGTGCAAGGACCTTTGCGAAGAGGATTACCGTTGCGACGAGTGCGCTCCTCTCTCCGAATCGGAGTTCCACACGTACGTTTCCGCCATACGCAAGTCGGTGGCCGATAGGGCTGCGTCACAGAAGCGTACGTCGTCAGCTCAACGTAGGGAGATGTCTCCCATTCGTCATCCGTCTCCGGTGGAGGATGTAGACATTGTCCTCACGGAACGGGCGGATGAATTCGACAGGGAATCGGACCTGTCCGAACCCGCTGGGGGGTCGAAGGATTTACGCTCCCCCCCTCCGCCGTCGTGTTCCGGTTCTCGTTCGCGGACTCACCCGTTGTCCCCTCCTTCGCCGGACAAACGGTTGTCTCCGCTTAGACTTAAGTTGGGCGGACCCACTACGCCCAAGAGCAAGAAGAAGAAGTCCAAGAAGGCTAGGTTCGACAAGGTCGATCCGTCCCTCCTTCTGGCATCCGTCAAGGATATGGTCTCTTCCTTGCTCGATGCACGTTTGGGTCCGAGGAACTTACCCACTCACACTACGACTACGCAACCGTGTGAGCCCTATGCGGATGACGTACCTCAGGGTGCGCGTTCCTCGTCCGCTAGGGCCTCCGCACCCGCGACTCCTTCGCGTACCCCTCGCACCCCTGCGCGGCGTGTCACGGTGATGTCACCCTTACGTGATTCCTCGCCGGACTCACCGGAACGTGACACCCGCTACGTGGACGTGTCGAACCCTCCGTTCATCAGTATAGAAACGGAGGCGGAGGGTACGGGGTTGTCGGAGGATCCTCCAGTGGTTGACGCAATAGCTATGCTATCCGAAGTGGCTTCGTTCGCGGACGTTCCACTTTCCGTGGCTGCGGACCTTGCGCAGATCATGTTGTCAGCGTCGCGAATTTCATCGAGTATAACAGTGCTTCGCAGAGACAATTTCCTCTACCGGTCAGGTCTCAACCCCGATCATAAGAACTTCCTTCGACATGCCCCTGCTCACGCTGAAACTCTGTTTGGTGGTCGTATCCCGGAGGTTTTGAGAGCACGACAGGAGGCCCAACAGCAAGACCTCACTAATCGGCTCGTCACGCAGAGGCAAACGACACCAAAGCGTCCGCAGACCCGTTTTCGTCAGGGGCAAGGCCAGGGCAGTGGCCAACCTTCCCCCAAGAAAGCGAAAACGGACTTTCGGTGGGGAGGTCGTGGCCGTGGATCCACGGGTCAGTCCCCCAAGTCCCCCCGGCCTGGCGCCGGAGGTCGTACCCCGCAAAAGAAGTGGAGGAAGTGACTTGTGGTCACCCCCTCTGCTCCCTCCTCCACTCGTCCCGGTATCGGGTTCGGAGCCTCTGCCTTCAACACTTTCGATAGTCTCTCTCGTCTCGCCTTGCGTGTTTGCACTTAAGCGTTTTCGTTCTACGTTTTCGTGAGTTTACACTCTGGGTGTTTTTGGAGTAATTAGCTATCAGAAGGGTTGTTTTCTTCCTATGTCAGAACTTCGTTCTTACACTACTCTAAGACTTTGCATTTCGCGTCGTGAATCGACTGTCATTCACCACGCGCCTGTCAGTAAGTGACCTTACTGTCACTCACCTCGCCCACGTTAGTGTTAACTGATTGAGGGTCAATCTCCTGTCACTCACTTCATCAGCTTACGCGCGTGGGTCAGTGATTGACTATCACTCACGTTGTTACTTCAATATGTACTCTGCCTTCTGCACGAATTGCGGAGGTAGGAAGTCCACTATCAAGGATCCTCACTTGCTGTTTAGGAAGTGTAAGGACTTGTGTGAGAAGGATTTTCGTTGCGACGAGTGCGTGTTGGTGTTTTTGGAGTAATTAAGCTATCGGAAGTGTTGCTTCTTAGTGTCAGGAATTAGTTCTTACACTACCTTATGTAGGTGTTTCGCGTCATTGACTCGTGTGTCATTCAGGGGCGGGATAGCGCAGTGGTTAGCACGTTCGGCTTCGGATCAAAAGGTCCGGGGTTCGAATCCCGCCAGGGGCACGGCAACTTTGTCTGCAGTAGAGAACTGTTCTACACGCAGTTAGGTTTGGCTGCAATGCTACTCTGATTTTCAGCGTAATACCAACCATGGTTCGCTAGTTCCAGCCGCTGCTCGCAGGTTTCACCGCAGTGCATAGCCACATGGCGTTGCGGGCTTTCTCCCTGCCATAATACTAGCAGCCGCGATATAAGTGAAATACTCTTGGAAGCGGCGTTAAACCCCAACTCACTCACTCACTCGTGTGTCATTCACTTCGTCTAGTTTACGCAAGTTAGTGACGCGCCTGTCGCTCATCTGTTAAGTGAATTGAGCGTCACTCACCTGTCACTCACCTGGCCTAGACTACACACGTTAGTGGCTCGTCTGTCACTCGCCTACTAAGTGACTCGACTGTCACTCACCTCGTCTAGATTACACGCGTCAGTGTCTCGTCTGTCACTCACCTACTAAGTGACTCGGCTGTATCTCCTGTCACTCACATCGTCTAGCTTACTCGTGTCAGTGGCTCGTCTGTCACTCACCTGTTAAGTGATTTGAGTTTCACTCACCTCCCCTAGCTTACATGCGTCAGTGACTCGTTGTCAATCACGTGGTAGTGTCTCGAGGGTCTCGTCAGTGACTCGGCTATCAGTCACCTAGTTACTCTACTACCTCGGTGTTTGCGTCACTACGTACTCTGCATTTTGTACATTTGCGGAGGTAGGAAGTCTGTTAGGTCTTGCCTTGTATGAAGTGCAACGAGGGTGTCATTCTTTCGTCTTCAGACTTCCTGGAGTATGTTTCGGCCTTTCGTAGGTCTGGTACTTCTTCCTGGAAGCGCAGTGGCAACGGAACGTGGCAGTCTTCAGGGGGTTGTGTCTCCTGTTCGGCACCCCTCTGAATCTTTGCATTCTTTCAGTTTGTTATTTAAGAACGGGTTCATCGTCCCATGTTTTGGATTTTGCAACAAGTTTGGAACTGTTACAAAACCAGGCAGCTGTTGAGGCTGGTCTTGCCTCACTCGCCTAGGAGAGCCCAAGGGCTAGATAAGCGAGTGTTGGGGGTGTACCTGAGGTCATTGATGCGTACAAGGCCGCTGACCTGCCTCCTCCTTCGCGTTCCAACCCACATGAGATCCGTGCAGTGTCAGCCACGATGGCTCACCACTGTAACATCGCGGTCTCGGGCTAGCTCAGTCGGTAGAGCGCGAGACTCCTAGTCTCGCGGTCGTGGGCTCGAGCCATCAATCAACACCAACATGTCTGCTATCCTGTCTGTCCTCAGGAAGAGATCGCCACGGTTGGATGTGTCGGTCCTCAAGGACCTCATTAAAACTTTCCGTTTGGTTGACGGCAGGTCCAGGCTTCGTCCACCTGAGTGGGACTTAGCCATTGTGCTCAACCACCTTCGCTCCGATACGTGAACCGCTCTCCGACGTGTCCCTTCTCCCTCTCACATGCAAGGTTTTTTTTCTGGGGGCGATGGCCTCCGCAGCGCGGATTTCGGAAATCCATGCGTTGCAGGCGGACCTTCTACGTTATGAGGTCAGGGAGGGGGGGATCGACCTCTCTTGAGTTGGCTCCCGACTTTGTCTGTAAGGACCAGGCAGCTTATGAAGCTGACCGTACGTTCTCTATCACGGTTCTGGGTTCTGACTCAGGAGATCTCTCTCTGTGTCCGGTGAGAGCCTTGAGGGTGTACACGCAGCGTACCCGCAGGCTGAGGGATGGCAGGCGTCGTCTGTTTCTTGCCTCACTCACCGAGTAGCACCAAGGAGCTTGATAAGCGAGCGTTTGGGGTGTATCTAAGGTCGGCAGTCATTGATGCGTACAAGGCCGCTGACCTGCCTCCGCCTTCGCGTTCCATCCCTCATGAGATCCGAGCAGTTTCAGCCACAATGGCTTATCACTGCAACATCGCGTTTTCGGATGTCATGGCAGGGTGTTTTTGGCGTTCATCAGAGGTTTTCGCCTACCATTACCTACGAGATGTCTCCACAGCAGATCTTGAAGGCATCTCTAGGCTGGGTCCACAGGTCTTCGCGCAGACGAAGGTGGTCCCCCAACCAGACCAAGAAGGGGTCATCCTTCTTAGACGCCTTTGAGACTTATTGTAAATAAACATGGTTTACATTACTAGCTCTCGTGTCTGTTGGTTTTTTCTTTAACTTTATTTTAACCCCCCCCCCCCCCCCCCCCCCCCCCCCCCCCTCCCTGTTGGGGTTGGGGGGCGGTGTGTTGATCGGAAGTTGAGTGGCAGGGTTGTCTCGTCGATCCGCTTAGCGGTAGAGATGGTATCTCCCGGGCTGTGCCTTGTCCTCACCACAGGGTGGAGGACTCGTAGGTTAGCTTACACTCAGGGCTAGTCGCTGGTCTCGTCACTACCATGTATCTACTGACCCGCCTCCTTGCGGTGGGATTCTAGGCAAAGTAGGTCTAGTCAACAGATAGGTATTAAAATAATAGTACGTTTTTGATTAAACGTAATTATTTATACTTACCTGTTGACTAGACCTACGCTCTAGGCCCTCCCATCCTCCCCACTTGGTCTGTCTTGCCTTTGGGACTTTCGGAGAGTGATATGAACAGGTAGTGACGTCACGAGACCATCTAGACTTACCGGCCCTTGGATAAGGGATTTTACGCACCCCTTCTCCACTCTTCAAGTTCGTCTGTATTAAGGTTGAAATAGCATTACCCTTGGGAGGTAAGGCAAAGTAGGTCTAGTCAACAGGTAAGTATAAATAATTACGTTTAATCAAAAACGTACTAGTTTAATAGGGTTAAGTCAATTCATATCTGTGCTATTAAAAGAATTTGTTCCAAAATATATGAAAATTGTCACCGACATCCACATCTTCATGCATGCTACAATTATCATTTATATATATATCTATTAAATCCTTGATTAATTGTTTTAAAAACAATTATTTGTTATATTGTAATTCATCTGAAGTTCTTAAATTTAAGGATGTTCGCTCCTCAAATTTATAGTATTAAACTTTTTTTCTAACTTATATTTTTTAAAAGATCAAAGTATATGATTGGAAAATCAGCATTAAAAATAGGGGGTAGTGTTGGTTTTTTCGAGATATGACGCCTGTAGGATAGTGGGGTGAAGTACAATTTTAACATGGGAGTCTATGGGGAAATGAGAAAAAAACTGCTAAAAACTTCAAAACACTACATTTCTAGTATTTAACTTTTTTCCTTTATTGATATGTTACAAAGTTCATATGACCCTACCGAAATCGATGAAAAAATATATATGGTAGTGTGGGGTTTTTTAAGCTTTGATACAAAATGTACCTGAAAACCCCCTTTTTTAGTCAAATTTAGGCCATTTATGCTGTTTAAGCACTTTTAAGAGGTTCTAAAGTCACGTTTTCTTTTTTCATTTGTTATGTCAAAAGTATGTAGATGATGTAGAATATCATAAAGTAAATAAAGATGAGAAAAAATCTGTACTTAATCATATTTTATTTTTGAAGTTCAACCGGAAGGAGCGGACATCCTTAATAGAGACCTTATACCAGATATTACTATGCACAAATATAGTTTGTCTTTAACGTTTCAATTTTGACAAAAACTGAACCTTTCATTGCAATGGGTTTAACATAAAACGAGTAGGTTTAGGTACTTCAAATTCAATTTTAACCACATGCTGAAAAATACGTTAATGATTTATTTTATCTCTTGGTCAGAATGTGGAGGTTATCTTACCTTAACCCCGCTACAGATGAACGGAGTAATGCCTAAGAAATTATTTTTTTTCGATTATTGCCAATCTCTCTATTTCTAATCCATCCTTCAACTACACGTTATATGAAATGGTCAATATATTTAAATTTAAATCAGTTTTAGCCATAGGCATGCAAATGGGTGATGATTTCATAAAGTTCGATGTTACGTTTGAAAGTATCATGTATGGTAGAAAGTAAACAAGTAAAAACACAAAACAAAGTAAACAATACTACGGTTCCATTTAAAGAACGAGATAATGATACGATATTATATTAAACTGGCGAAAGTCGATTGGTTGGAGTTCCGGGAAATATTTTATGATAGCTTCAGATTCAAGAATATACAATTGTACAAAAAGTTGTGTCGGTACATAGGTAAGGTAACACACTGCCCGCTATTATCTAAATAACACATGATCATGTATT
The DNA here is from genome assembly GCA_936450465.1 of Gibbula magus. NCBI lineage: Eukaryota > Metazoa > Mollusca > Gastropoda > Trochida > Trochidae > Gibbula > Gibbula magus. Next base: position 78,596,684 of record OW388292.1, on the reverse strand, counting down.
ATCCTCAACATCTGCGACGAAAATCGTATTTGCAACCACGTCAAATAAGGTATGTTGATCAACAGTATACTCCATATTGTAACATTTCATTAAATATAAAATTAGATAAGAAAGAAAATATATACTGAAAATCATTCGATCTTTTATGGATCAAGTAATGACAATGTTTTGATAAAGACTCCTTCGTTTTCAGTCTGTAGGAATGGAACCTATGGCGCTGAGTGCAACAGTACCTGTAGTGACGGTTGCAACACTGTATGTAACCCAATCAATGGATCCTGCACGTGCAAACCGTCCTGGTATGGTGCTGTGTGTGATCTGAGTACGTATTTACGTAAATTACAACGTACGTTTCGTATCATTAAGTCGTCTTAACAGCTGCATCCTGTAAATTGTTCACCTCCTTAGTGCAACTATTATGTATAAGTATCAGTTTTTGTGCAGTTTCCGCCGCCGGCGCCACGTTTTGTATTGGCTACAACTTTTTTCCAAGAAGGTTTTCAAAACTCATATACATAACTTCATACATAAATCTGAAGGCATTATTTTGTGTCAATGAACCGTCAGAATAGCACACTGTTCATTTGCATAATCAATACGCGAGGTTGAAAAAATTAAACTTTGAAATTAATAATTTCAAGGCGTTTTTCGCAAAATGAATGAAGAATGTCATTGTATGATAAATAAGTTATCATGCTCGTGTTTTTTTGGGAAATATCCTGCATTAGGAATAAACATTTGCCTAGACTCGCAAAATACAACATTTATAAAAACACATTCTTTGTTGGACGGGCAACATCAACCCATTATGCGTTGACGTCGCGCATACAACACAGATAAACTTAATACATTGTTGTGGGTTAATGGTCATGGGCGTGGCAGTTCCTTGAGGGCCCTGACCTAGATAATATTATAGAGTAGTTAAATCGGGCGAGTACAGACACCAACAGCAGAGTATAAACGTTGCAAAAGTTGCAGCAGCAGCCTAATAACACATAAATGTACGTATCCTTCCGCTGAAAAGCTGGATATTAATTATATATGCTGAAATAGTCCCACTGATAAGTGGAGGGGAAATGAGATCCAACGAAAAAGTAGGACCCCTGAATTTAGAATATTGGTATATAAATAATATCATATGTTTAATCCCCCAAGAATCCCGCCGTTTAGCACAAATGTGCCAAGCCCACACACCATGAACTCAACCGGTGTAATATCCAACCATAACTTGCCTTATACATACATTTACCATACTCATTACAATTCTTTCCACGAACTAATTCATCACACGCGGGGATAAATGGCCCCATCTACCATATTTTTTAACTATTTGTTCGCTAACCCCGTTAGCTGCCGCGGTAGTTGCAGCACCAATTCTAACAGAATGGGAAGAAAGATATAGCAACGACTACGCCTTTGTTTTGCATACCGGTCTTGGAGTGTCTCAAGATAAATTGTACTCGCCCAGCGGTGGTGTCCAGCTTCTCGTCATTAACAGCAATGCCTGGTTGGTCAGCAGAGATCTGCACGAGCTCCCCAACTCGTCACAGAAGAATCGTCTTATTTTTATAGCAGAGGCTCATAATGATGTAGAAAAGGCAAATCCAAAATTTGGATACTGATACGTACGACTGATAGTTTTTGAGATATTGATATTTTCCCATATGGGAACGAAGGGACAGTAATCATATTTTTTATTTGGTAAAAATATATGCAAACATAACAATCCACAACTAGAAATGCACATACGAATCTATATAGATACAGTTATAGAGGGCTAATCTATACCCGGTGTGATGAATAGATGCATAGAAATAGTAAGAGAGGGCGAATCTATACCGGATGTGATGAATAGATGCATAGATATAGCAACATGGGGGCGGGTATATGCATTGTTCCATTTCAGCCAAGTATTGTGGAAAAGATATTACACTCTACCGAGGTTTTGGTTGAAATTGTGAACATGAGGGAGAGGGGGGAACCCGCAGGCCGAAGGCCCAAGGATGTTTACATTTTCAACCAAAAACTCGGGGGAGTGTTACATCTGTCATATAAAGCGAAGGAAAAGGCCACAAAATTTTCAAAATCGGTTATTAATTATGAAATATGATGGCCGAGAGGGGACATCGCTCTTTCGCCCTGGCAACAACGCGATAAAGCGATAAAGCGATATGGACACACGACAAAGCGATATAGCAACACGACAAAGCGATAAGGTCGAACGACAAAGCGATAGTGTCGCGCGACAAAGCGATAGTGTCGCACGACAAAGCGATAAAGCCGCACGACAAAGCGATAAGGCGGCATGACAAAGCCATATTGCCGCACGACAAAGCGATAAAAACATTTCGCTTTGTCGCGCAGTTATATCGCTTTATCGCTTTATCGCTCTTTCGCTTTTTCGCTTTATCGCTTTATCGCTCTTTCGCTCTTTCGCTCTTTCGCTTTGTCGCACCACTGTACCTTTTTGGAATATTTGAGAGATATTTTCAAACGAAATGATTTTATGTATTGTTCTTGCAGTTAAACTTTTTAATTGCATGTACTTGTCTGAAATTATTAATGTTCTAACTAAATGATGATAGTTGACCTTTAAGGCTACTTCAAAAGATCTGCTTTATGCTCATTAAGATTTAATTGATTCAAAAACTTGAATTGAGCAGGAAAACCAACCGAATACCAATGTTTTGTAATAGAATACCAAGATTTGTAGAGGTATTTAAAAACAGTTCCAGTCAAGCAGAATTGTTTTATATATGATCATTTTTCGAAAAACGAGAGAGATGTTTTCATTCTCTGTTTTACAAAATGCACAATTCTCGTCATTTACAAACTGCATATAGTTTTAAACTCCTTCTTGGTATTAACTATGCTGTGTAATTTTACATCATTTGTACAGCATCTGTACCGCAAAAAAAACCTATTTTCCCATTTTAAAGAATGTAGATCGAAATGCCCACTTTTCATATACATTTGTTAATTTAATACCATTATTCACACGGTCACAACATATCTTTAGCCCTTATAAGCTTTAAATCATTTAAGTTATTAAATGCCTTACTAATAATCAAGGTATATATCCGCATGCGAAATTCATTACAAAAACATAAACAAACTAGTACACCTTTATGGATTAATTACTTGACACCCTCAATTTTACAAGTGAAGCAGTTTGATAATGAATTTGATAATAGTTCTAAAAACGACTTACAATCTGATAAAATAATTGTCTAATTTAGAAAAAATTAAAGTAGGTCTTTTGCTGTGCAATTAAATATAATAAGGAGAAAGAAGAAACTTGGAATAATTATATAAACATGGGATATTTCATTCCTATATAGCTAGTGCTTATCACCATTTACTGACGTTTCATATTTTTAGCTCATCAGGCCTGAAAGGCCCGATGGGCTTATGGCATGGCATGGTGTCCGGCGTCCGTCCATCCGTCCATCCGTCCTTCCGTCTATCCGTCCATCCGTAAACTTTTTGCTTTTTCGACTTCTTCTCCAGAACCAATGACTCCACAGAGCTGAAATTTTATGTGCAGACTCCTTGGCCAATGGGGATTCTTAATTGTAGATTTCGTGACCCCATGACCCCAAATGGGGTCACAGGGGTCACATCCTTAAAAACCTATTTTCATCTTCTTCTTCAGTTCCAAAAGGTCTAGAGGGCTGAAAAGTTGTTTGCAGACTCCTTGGCCAATGGGGATTCTAAATTGTAGATTTCGTGACTCCGTGACCCCAAATGGGGCACCGGGGTCACATCCTTAAAAACCTATTTTCATCTTCTTCTCCAGTTCCAAAAGGTCTAGAGAGCTGAAAAGTTGTGTGCAGACTCCTTGGCCAATAGGGGTTCTAAATTGTAGATTATGTGACCACGTGACCACAAATGGGGTCACCAGGGTCACATCCTTAAAAACTTATTTTCATCTTCTTCTCCAGTTCCAAAAGGTCTAAGGAGCTGAAAAGTTGTTTGAAGACTCCTTAGTCAATGGGGATTCTAAATTGTAGATTATGTGACCCCGTGACCCCAAATGGGGTCACCGGGGTCACATCCTTAAAAACCTATTTTCATCTTCTTCTCCAGTTCCAAAAGGTCTAGAGAGCTGAAAAGTTGTTTGCAGATTCCTTGGCCAATGGGGATTCTAAATTGTAGATTTCGTGACTCCGTGACCCCAAATGGGGTCACCGGGGTCACATCCTTAAAAACCTATTTTCATCTTCTTCTCCAGTTCCAAAAGGTCTAGAGAGCTGAAAAGTTGTGTGCAGACTCCTTGGCCAATGGGGATTTTAAATTGTAGATTTTGTGACCCGTGACCCCAAATGGGGTCACAGTGGTTATGATCTAAGAACCTATCTTTTGCTTGTAAACAATAACTCAAATAACTTAAATATTCAACTTTAGATAGTAAATCATAAAACCCTGATGAGCTACAGAGCCCATGGCTCTATTTTTATTAAATAGTTCTATTTCATTTTCTTGTGTACTTTATCTATACTATGTACTAAGCTCATTTATTAAATAAACATCCAGTTGCCTTTCAAACAGTCTCAATCTTGTATTCCTTATACATTACATAACATATTAACTGACATCCAATCAATGTCATCAATCGATATATAGCCCCATACATCAAACCTATTTATTGTGTAAACAACGCATCAATTTATTTTAAAAACACCTCATGTATATTTATTTCCTTATTTGGTGCTGGTGGTAGTTAATGATATGCCTCCACATTTGGATTTATATTTAAAGTCTATACTTGTGTAATTTTTTTTATATACGAATACCGTGCAAATTTACGTACAGAACGAGTTTATCCGATGATATCATTATTATGAAAAGAACTACCCTCAAAATCTGAAAATTCGTAATTAAAATCAAAGCATGTTCACACTGAGTTAGTTTCATAAAAATATTTAAGCTGATTGAACCAACCATTCAAGTGTTTTAGAGACGACTTTGTAACCTCCAATAATTATCCGATTGTAAGCTAAGCTCCATACTCTGAAGACGCGCATCCTATCATCATATTAATAAGTCATGACCATGCACAGAGTTCGCAGTTTTTATGTCCCTGTAACATTATCCCAAATATTGTAGCAAGGGTTGAACGTGGACATTGTTAATTTAGAAATGAGCAATATGTAATTAAAATTCAATAGTGGTTAAGATTATTATACTATAGCAGAATAACAGCATTTTGCTTATGCTTATTGTTTACAATTGAGATTAGCAGAAGAAGGTTTTCAATTTTGGGCTCTAAATGTCAGAAATATTCTCTATGAATATTGTTTTTGGTGTATGTGGCAAAATGAATTTTTTGCCTGTATTAGTTCTTTTATAGCAGCCTTTAAGGAGAGGTGTATATCTATTGATACTCAAAAGTGTTCAGAAACTGTTTCAACACATTCTAAACTTCAAAAGTTGTTCTTCGCTATGAACATTACTTGTTCATTGAAAACATCCGAATGTATATAATTAGAAATACATGCTATTTAGATAGTGAACAAATATAACAAGGTTACATTTGGGATAACACTACCTTCAATGGTACACACTCTGGTACTTTTCGGGCCGAGTCGCATGCGGGATTCGAACCCACACCCTCAGAGTAACTCTGAAATACTTTGCCAATTTTGTATTATCCCATGCACTGAGTCAGAATACCATTTTGTATTATTTAGCCATTTCTCAATGTTTTACCAACGACTTTACCCAGAGATTACATTGAAATTCCTGGATATGAAAAATCTATTCAGTTGTTTAACTCTTTAGCAAAATAGATGTAATCAACTAGGGTGTCCTCAACAGTCAGGAAAATGTATTTTTCTACTATGCACTGTATAATGCCATGGGCCTCCTTTCTGATTAAAACTATCTCTTTATGTGAGCAGAATGAAGCCATTCAAGTGTGAAAGGGATGATTTTGTAACCTCAAATACGTATTCGAATGTCGCTGAGCTCCATGCACTGAAGGCGTACAACCTATTACCATCATACTAATGATTCATGGCGATGCGCGGAGTTCACATTTTCTATAAATTTACCCAAAACGTGCTTTTTCATTAATCAGACCCTATAGAATTATTCCTGTCGCACATATTAATACACGATGTCACACAAATATTGTACTGTGATGTAGCCTAATAGTGTTATGGTGTGCACAATGTAACCCAGTAAACAAAATTATATATTTTATTTTGATAATGATAGATTATTTTATTCTTTCCTTTGATTTGTTAGTGAATGTCTAAATAATATACCAGTGTTGTTACAATATATTTCCAAACTTGTATCTTACATTATGTTGATGAATATATATCAGAAGTTATCAATTTCAATTCTTTATTTCTGAAGTGTAGGCCATCGGCCCGTAACTACATAAGTTATATATGACAAGTCATGATGTGTACAGCAACATTCATTCAATTAACATCTTTGGTACATGGCATGAAACATAAAGCTTGCTAAATTATTGAGGAGTTTAAAATTCGATGTTGACATGAGGATTTTAAATTTAGTTTTATTTGGATTTGTACAAACAGTTTCCGGCAAATGGCTCAGGCGGAGCTCTTTAAATTTGGAACACCCAAGAAGGAAATGGTATTCATCCTCAATTACAGCCGTCGTCGCATTGTAATTAAACATTATCTATCATTTCTATCTATATTATAAAACCGACCCGTTTCAATTCTTAAATGATGCGGAAAACACGTAAATTGGGCGAATGCTACTCTAAACATTTTAACAACAACCGCATTCAAATATAATTCCTTAGACTTTAAAATAAGAGTAAGATATGGAGTTGGTGCCGTTTTGAAGTGAACTATACCAATTCTGTTCATGAATACATTTTAGTCGAAGTAGACAGATAAACAAATTTTTGGTCCCAAACAAAACCAAAGCCCAAACTGTACAATAAATCTCGAATTTCGAAGCCCAATTAACTTTTAGTTTTTCTTATTATTTTCTATACCTTTTAACATCATATAATAACAAATTTTGGGATGCCGAGTGTCAGACATATTTAATGATTTTAAGCTATATTTGACATGTTTTATATGTAAAAATATAGAGTAAGTAGAAGAAATCAGAGTGCGCCGATTTAAATTTATATAAACTATGTTTTGCTCAATTAAATCTATAATAACCAGTCACATAAAAAATGTCTAAGAAAGTATTTATATACAGGTTTAGACACACCATGTCAGCGTTTTGAATTAATCTATTAGAGTTGCAGATGTCTGTTTTAATTAGCATGGATTTCTCAATTATTCACCGTAAGTTGTTTTAAAGAGAAAACTCATTATATGTTTATTCAAATTCTTAATAAAAAAATTAACTTGTAATAATTATATTTATATAATAGCGACCTTTGGGGATTTAAAGTGGAATCATTATCAAAATCATTAATTCTTATGTTATGTGAATCCAAATACCAAGTCAAATGAAAAGAAATTGAATGAAACCAGTATTCTATTGTTATATAAAAGATTTAGGGCGACATGTCAATATCGCTCTTACGCTCTTTCGCTTTATCGCTCTTTTGCTTTATCGCTCTTTTGCTTTATCGCTCTTTTGCTTTATCGCTCTTTTGCTTTATCGCTCTTTCGCTTTATCGCTCTTTCGCTTTATCTCTCTTTCGCTTTATCGCTCTTTCGCTTTATCGCTCTTTCGCTTTATCGTGCTATCGCTCTTTCGCTTTATCGCTCTTTCGCTTTATCGCGCTACTTTATCGCTCTTTCGCTTTATCGCGTTGTTGCCAGAGGGCGAAAGAGCCATGTCCCCTCTCGGCCATCATAATGAAACATGTTTCCTATGAAATGACATAGCCATGCCGTGAAAAAAAAGTAGCGCGCAATCGAAGCCGGGGACTGTTCAACCTTCGCAAAAAGCTTGTGAATCTCGTGCTCTAAAAAGAGCATGTCTCCTTTACTATCGTTATATTGAGGTTAAGGAAACGTGACTATAGATAGAGTTGTTAAACGTTTCGTTGTCATGTCCTTTGTGGCTCCGTGGTAGAGCGTCCAGTTTAAAGAGCAAAGGGATGCACGTTCGAATCTCATCATGTCAAGTGTGAAATTTTAAGTCAGAATCTTTTTCGATTTGTTCCGTGATTGAAATTAAAACATCAAATGAGGTTCTTCCGGAATTTGCAATTCACGTTAAAGTCTACTTTCATGGCCAGAGATATTCTATAGAATGACCCAGGGATATTCGATAGAATGTCCTAGGGATATTCTATATAATGCCCAAAGGAGTTCTGTATGGCCTTGAAAGGAGGTTTACCTGAGAAAAGAATTACCTAAAAAATGACGCAACTATGATTCTTTAGGTTTATATGTTCATGTATTCCTTTCTCGACAAGTCTGTAGTATTTGGCAACCATATTTATGGTGAAGGAATAAGGTAAAATAGTACAAGACAAGTATTTCATATACAACAAATCTTTATACAAAACAGACTAGTTACAATTCAATAATATTTACAATTTAACAAATCTGGATGACTTCGGGCGGATGGTGGTTGTCTTTGGAAAGGGGATCACACGCCCAGATTGCAAAATAGTACCTAAATGTTCTCTCATTACTGATGTAAAGGATAGACCATTCCGGAATGTACAATTCACGTTAAAGTCTACCTTCAGGGCCAGGGATATTCTATAGAATGTCCAAGGGAGTTCTGAATGGCCTTAAAATGAGGTTTACCTGAGAAAAGAATTACAAATATGACACCTTAGGTTTATATGTGTGATATACACACGTTGATGGTGACTGTCCCTGTTCTCTCCACAATCCGATCCGTTCTTCTGAAGATCACACGATAACAACTCCATGTGTTAGTTTCCCCGTCTGATTTTATACCTGGATACCGGCGGATATGAAGTGGTCGGACGGTGAGCGTACTGACAAGTGTTAATTGGTAGCTGCCTCTCGGGTAAACTATGACAGGAATGAATGGACGATTGGGTGTGATGCTCCTAAGAGTCCGAAGCATATGGTTGGAAGATGTTTACGACAAGATGTTCCCTTCAATAATTGCCAATCGGTTCTTATATTTGGTGTCAGTTGTTTTGTTTGGTTCACAAGTTATTGGTAGCCCCCATGGTGGTGTGGTCCTTGTTCTTCAGAGTATGCTCAGATAGGGCGGATTTCTTGTCAAGTTTGTTGACAAAACACTAAGTCTTGATGTTCATTATATCTTCACCCGAAGGGTCGGCAGACATATTGTTTTTGGTTGAGTTTCCGTTGGCGTTGGTTTCGGCGTTCCCATTGTTTCCGGAGCATACCCTTAAAACTACCCGACCAAACTCCACCAAATTTGGTTTGTAGCCTCCCATTATCATGTAGATGTGCCTTTTGGGGTATCAAATTTTTTAATGTTTTATTTTGTTCGTTTCCATGGTTACAATTTGGACTCAAGCTCAACGGACTAATCAGATCGTTCGAATGGGTATCGACTGCGCTATAACGTTCACGGGGAGGTTTTTGTGGTAAATTTTTATGAGTTTTAAGAGCTATTAACGTTGTTTAAGAGGTTACATATGGTGAAAATCATCCGGGTTTTGAGAAGAAAAAAAAAATTGATAAGTACGTGCGTTCATTTGTGAATGTCACAAATTCTTAGGTTAATTTTTAACCTAATGTTGATTGCATGGGATATTCGATGCATGTTGAATTTATCATGGTAATAAAGTTCAAACATGTATAAGTTTTCACATCAAAGCATAGTTCAATCATGTATTTCCATCAACATCTGAGTTAATCAATATGTTTACACCTGAGGGTCAATGTGTATAATGTATGTTCTGCATTACATTTCTACATGGATAAGTAAACAAAGTCGAAATTAAAAGAAAACACCATATTTGCATGTTTATTTTTCGTTCAACGTTATCGACAGAAGAAATGGACACTTTGCACATAGCATTTGACAGAAATGGGTAAGTAAATGTTTGACTATTCTTATCAAATATTTTACTCATAATATTTATTACATTTGGATACATACACGCATTTAACTGGCAAACTATTTTCAAATAATTATATTGAATAGTTTGCGTCTTGTTTAATTCATGATTCAAACAGGACCAGAACGAAAAGATGTGTACAAAAACGTTTACAGTTTTTCTTCTGGTATATATTTCAAAACAACAAATTACACTTATATTAATCATATATCTATTTTCGATATGCCTCATATTCTATTTTCCTGTTTGATTTTAGTATGGGCAAAAAGTTTGTCGCACTCGGTTTTAACTCTCATCTAGCCAGGGGAGATAAGAGAACAATTTCTTAGCAAAGATACTGGACGCTATGACAACCACTTCATGTCATGTCTGTTATATTTTGCACAGAATGTTGCATTTTATCAGTTAGCTTCAAAACAATGAAAATGTTGTAATATTATTCTTTTCCTTTAGGGTCGGCACATAATATTGGCAGAAATTGCAAGGCGGGAAAAACGAAAGCGAGCAAGAAACCAGGAAGCAACCCCTAATAAGCGAGAGAACCTTGAAATAAATCATAAGACATATATATATATATTTCGTCTAAAAACTTATGTTTACCCATTTTTGGGACATCGCCATTGTGTCAACATCAAGACTGTCAAAATAAAATATAATTTAATAAAACGTGTTTTTTTACGAATGTATAACGCACATGTTCCCACATGGTAACTCTGGGAAGAAAAAGGTTAAATCAACGAGTAATGAACACGAATGGAACATAGCTACACCATGTCTCTGAAAGCAAACTAACTTAATCTGGAATTGTGAAACATTATCACTTCTTAATTTGGAAAAAAACACGGCTTTTGAAAAATCGTCGTTATAGAATCTCCTTAGCCCAGTCTGATTAAAATCGACCTAGTTCCGAGGAATAAAATTTGCAAAATAATATATCTACCGGGATACGAACAGGTTCTGTAGATTCCTCGCGACAAGGTCTGAGAACATCCTGTATAGGTGTGTGTTCTTAACCAGTTTAGCGCAGCCAAAGCCCAGTCAAGTAACTGACCAATCACATCATAGTAAACGGTCGCTGTTTTGAAAGCATTCGGAACAGACAAAAGGATAGCTGTTTGTTGTTACCTGCCCCTAGCTTCTCGCACCGAAAGCATTTGTTGGACATCTTTTGATTGGCTACCTGAATTGCGCTCGAACACGCGAGTCTCCGGGCTGTTATCCGACGGTTTGACGTGTAACCTACGACTGATATGAGTTCGTATCCCGGCAGATGCACTTTTTTTGCAATTTTGATTCCACGGAAAACCGTCGATTTTAATCAGACTGTTCCTTAGCCAGGTGAGATAGGAGAGTGAAATATAACCTTTACTTAAAATATGAAACATGTCCCGATTTAGAAATTGCTATTTCAGGACCCAATGTGTGTTTGAACATATATAAAATATAAAATATCACACTCTCATGCATTTAATTGTGTACATCTCTTTATGAGATATATCTTCATCACAAACTTCAAAATCGACTTTATCCGGCAGAGATAGTTTGTGTTTGACTCTGTTGAAAAGAAGGTATACTTTCTTTTGCCCGTGAGTGTATCAACTTGAACGAATATTTATATATTTATATATGTTGAAATCACAGCACGTAAGATGTACTGTCATTCTTATAAGGTATGTAGTTAACTTTATACATTTGTTATTTCTAGTGGAAGAACCCATTGGAGAAGATCAGGCCAATGCTGACAGACAAGGGGGAGGTAACTGGGGCAGGTTCATACTAACAGAACCTGTGATTTTTTCAAACCAGAATTAATATGACCTCTCTGCTTCACTGATAGAGTTGCTTCTAGTCCCTGATGAGACACTAAACGTGGCATATGTGTAGATGCATAATTAATCCAAACGATTCAATGATAAGGGGGATTCTGAGCATCCTTTAGCTTTAACAGTTCAGTCTACTAAATGATCATAAACAAATAGTATTGATTTTCCGTGATCAGCTGTTCAAAATTAATTTTGACTTCGTTTTATACAATATCGACCTTTGAAAAATTTGGAAAAATACCTTGATCAATGTAGATTATAATGATTGGAATTGTGTGCACTAGAATGTCCAACAGAGGAGTTCAACACAACAGTCGGATTCTTCAGCATCAGCAGAACGCCAGTTGATGAGACGTTCAGCACTCCTGAACTATGCGATGTTGGTGAGTGTTTTCTGGGTTTTCTAATTACTGTTCAGTGGTCTTTTATTACGTGTTCTTGAATTACTATTCTGGTTCGGTATATTGGTCAAACATGCTTTCATCCAAGACTGATCTCATTTTTTACTTTTCCATTTCATTGTCTAAAGTTTGTAATTAATTTTATAATGCTGGTTAAAATTTGTAATGAAATATCATTACCCAAGATTTGCCATAAACCTGATCAATATTGTGAAGTAGTTGCCATTATAAATTATCATTTCCAGTCAAACAACCTCTGGGAGAAGTTCGATGTTTTGCTGACGGACAAGGGGGAGGTAACTGGGGCAACTTCACTCCTAACAGAGCCTGTGACTATTCAGACCTGAACCAATCCAACATTTCTGATAATCTGTCAGAACTACTCAAGGTAGTTATCGCCACCAGTTCGAAAGTCATTTGCTACTTACTTTAATATTTCTATAGGGGCAGTAGCACGTTTTTTCGCTCAAATAAGTTGATGAAATGTATTTGAAAAACAATGTGACCTACAGTAAAACACACTTTTCTCTTCGGCAAATCAAGTTAAAAAATTAGTGTACATGGTTCAGTAAAGCCATGGGAATCGTTTTTGTTATTCGAAATAAAAAAAGAGGGTCACATTAAAATGACCTCCATGCAATTTTTGTTTTATACACAACACCGTTATTATCACTACCAATAACTGGTGTGTGTAATAGAATGTTTTACCCTTTAAAATAAATATAAATGAAACACGTGCTACAGGTCCTTAAAGTTTACAATGAACTGTATGCCACTTGAAAGTATTGAAAGTGGTTAAAATGAAACAGATTGAAATACACTGCATATTAACTGAAGGAAACAGGTTCCGGTTGAAAGTTATGTTAATATATAATGATTTCACTCGGTGCCACGTGGTCCTCTGTCAGTATCGTTCAGCAACACCGGGCGCAGTTCGCTGGAAGGATGGGTCACCCGCTTTATTAATAGATAAAACTGAGGGTTCCAAAGGTTGATTCCCTGCCCCACATCGATGCATGAGTAGCGAGACTAATGGTGTCACCCTGGGTAGGTGACGTTATTCAAAATGTGTCCTTTGTCCACCCAGCAGTGCAAATGGGTACCTGGTGACGGTTGTGATGGAGGTGACCTCCTAGCAACAAATATGTCAGCTTGGGTTAGACCAGGGTAATAATACTCTTATAGCGCCTTGAGCAACTACTGAGTGGATGGATAAGTGCGCACTATAATGGACATACCGTTATTATTATTATCATTATTAGCTTTTGAACCCAGGTTGGAGAGCCCGAAGGAGGTATTTATTTTGACATCGTCCGTGGATCAGCCCGACCGACACAAGGAGGGGTATATGTCTTGTGAATGCATTTCCTCTCACAGTCATGGGCCAATCTTTCTTAAATTTAGAATATGTCATATGGATAGGCATGGGATTAAATAGACTCCAAAACTTCAGATAACGTTGATTGTTCTTTTCTCACGTTATTGCACATACAGGTGTTCAAATCTTAGTATGTAATTTACATCCATCTATATACCAACTTCCAAACGCAAGGCATAACTCTTGCCAGTCTGCATTACTGGCTGATTTAACCCTTGCGGTATTTCCCTCGCTGTGTTGTGTCAAGATAGCGAATTGCTGCACCAGAAATGCATAGCGGGCCTGGATTTCTAAACACAGATTTTTTAAGGAAACACTGCAAGGCCTAAATCAGCCAGTAATGGAGACTGGCAAGAGTTATGCCTTGCATTGGGAAGTTGCCTATATACATGTAGTGAAATCAACTCTTACCACAGATTACGATTATTTTGTCTGAGGTGAGGTAAGGTGATTTGGGGTTTAACGCCGCCACTTTCTATAGTATTTCACTTATACCACGGCTGCTAGTATTAATGCAGGGAGAAAGCCATGTGGCTATGCATTGCGGTGAAACCCGCGAGCAACGCCTGGAACTAGCGAACCATGGGTGGCACTCAACTGAAATTCAGTGTAGCATTGTACCCGAACCTAACTGCGTGTAGAAGAGTTCTCTACTGCAGACAAAGTTGCCGTGCCCCTGACGGGATTCGAACCACGGACCTCTTGATCCGAAGCCGAACGCGCTAATTATTTGTCTGAAACTTGCAACCAGAACATGACAAAGATATGCATCAGTAATGCGCATCTCAAAAGTTGAGTTTCCTTTGATATTGTTCATAGATATTGTGACAAGATTCAAATGTTCAGAATACTGTTTTAATCCATGAGGATGACATGCAATTCAATGGACAGAAGTTTTACATCTGTTTGTAATGGCGGTCCAAACCGCGAGACCCCGAACGAGACTCCAATTCAAGGGAGATAACTTACATGACTACTGATCCAAGTTATACTGAAGCATTCATAAAATACTTACAATCACTACACATTACGTGACAGATATCATTTGCAGACTTTAGACATCGACTTGCTTTTTCTAACATGGTAACCTCTCGATGCAGAGTGATTAACATTATCGTATGATGCATTGATGTTTTGCCTTGTCTAGAAAGAGCCAAAAACGTGTTTGGCAATAATACGTGATATACATGACCCGTACAAAAATATCACTTGGAAATTGATTTTCTAATAACATGCTATTTTATTAATAATATGTATCAGTTTATGTCTACAGAGAAGAACTTTTTCAAGAATTCCACTAGTTCCTGAAATGTTAGTGGATTGAGTCTTTGAGTCATTATATTTGGTTTTGATATAATACACTTAAAAAGTAATAGTCTGTATGCAAACACGATAGCTTTATATTTATGCATTTTTGCAAGGGATGTGTTCATAATTCTTCAAATATTAACCAACAGAGTGATGAAAACATAGAGGAGGTGATACAAGCGACAGTTAACATCATCAAGAACGAAACCTTGAACGAGCTGGACGTTCTCCTAAACACCAATATCATGGAGAAAACCACAAACCTCTCGCAGGTCTCCAGTCAGGTGGGTCACACTTATATAACTATATAGCATTTGCTTTGCGTGGATCTGATTCGTTGAACACTGTCACAGAGATTCAGTTCATACCTGTATAAACTTAATTTCGTGACGTCACATCACATTTAGTCCCAATGACGTCAGGTTCATGGCTTGTTGCGTTGTGCATGCTCATTGGCTGATGAACACGTTGTAGGCGGGGCTAATAGTTAGTGTCTTCATACGCGTACATAGAACGGCTTTTATTGTTGCAAATTTGTATATTTGTAGCAATGAAACCGTTTCAAAACATCAGGTACGAGTTTATTTATTTATAAGTATTGACTTTATGAATTTATGAAGTTCATGGAGGTATAAACTGAAAAAACGCTGTGCAAACTGTGTGTAACGACGAGTGCTTCCTCGCTCCTTTTTCCCGCCTCTCATCACCTGTATCATTATTCCATGTCAATCATAATTGTATATATTAAAAGGGGAACTTGTCCCCTTTACATCCATGTGTCGTCTGACCTTCTGCTATTATTCATATTGATGTTATTTGCAATTATGTATGTTACAGTCCGTTGTTTCTGACTTGGATTCTCGCCATATCCTTTATAATATTTATGTATTGATGTTTATGTTAACTATATTTATATGTACATGTAGCGTAGAGTGAGCCCTATCTTCTGATACCTCACTTTGTATTGTACAACTCATAATTAGTAAGCTAGGGCCATTCTTGTGTTTTAACAAAACACATCTTAGGAGTCGGAGCTCACCCTCCAACAGTGCGGGTAGGTGGCTTTCTCCGACGTCCGCCCGCTTTACTCATTAGAACTGGCTAGTCGGTCTGGGGGCAGTCTGGTCTCAGCCCTCTGGGCACCACGATTCCTCGCTTGGACACTGACTGGCTGGACAGGACACTTCACTCTGGGAAGCTCTCTTAGGATTTGGTGAGATGGCTATCATGATATCCCTGTCTTGTATTATGATCACATAGTTGTATACTATAGACTTACCATTTCCACATTATTTGTAAGAATTACTTATACCTACCCCTAAGTAACTTACACCGACTGTGTGGGATATTTCCATTATAGGGTTTACTTGGTACTGTGTGCCGTAGTTTTTATATCCCTATTTAACTCGCTCTGTGAGTGAGATTGTCTTCCCAGTAGAGTGTCACAGGTCCAATCCCATTGTCTACCTGTAATTAACACTTATCGCAGTTGTTACGTGCTTGAGTAGTGTGATACTCCCGTGGGGCGCTTCTTTAATCTGTGTGTATATTGTTGAGCGGTAATTTGCTTGATTGGTTGTCTCTTGAGCTAATTAGCATTCATTTAGTGGTGTGTATTGGTCAGAGAGTGATGCGCTCCGGTGCTTAGTGGCTACTTGCTTGATTGAAATAAACATTGTATGTTAATCTGATCTTGGCTTTCTGTCTTGCTTTGATGTGTAATAGTTTATATTATTTTCCTGATTTGGTGTCTCCCAATTGTTGAGCTAGGAACTCCGTGACACTGTGTAAATCCACTACGCGGATGTTTAAGTTTATACCTCAATGAACTTCATAAATTCATAAAAGCAATTCTTAAATATCATGTTGTAAATCTTTGATAGCTTAAAGGTACATCCATTGTGTTGTTTGGGTCAAATATGCCAAACGTTATAAATGGTATTATTTTATCGAGAAGTACCAACTGTTACCGAAAACTACCATTTTGATGATACTCGACTAATATACTGACGATATTAAATTAAAAGTATCGATTTCTGATCGAAAACTGGACAATGCACCGCGTGTGGCGCGCGCCAAAAGGTCAAACGTAAGTTTGGAATCTTATTTAAACCAGACAACATAACAAATTTGGGTTGATAATGTTTAAGAGGTCATATAACTAGTGTGCATGTAAATAGGACGTGCACTTTTGGTTTTTGCACATGCATAATGATGTTACTCGATATTAATTGGAAACTAGTAATTATGGTATATTTGGTGATGGTAATTAATATGCAAGCTGAGTGAATTTGTTTGTATTGTAAACATCACATACATGTATGTTGTGTTGGAACGTATTAAAATGATAAAAACGTGAAAAAATGGATGCACCTTTAATTCTCTAGCCTGACAACCCCTGTTAATGCTGAATGTTGAATCCTCTCCACTATACTACTTTTGGTATTTTTCAACAGATAAGGGTTATACTGTTGGGATCTTAGCAGGGGTTTTACATCAGAAAAACAAATATATTTTTATTTTATCATTGTATCCTTTATTAATGGTTTTACTTGATTGCTCTGTTGTATGTCTTCGGCATTAAAGATTATTTTGTCTGTGAGTAAATTAAACTTGTACATTCTATCATCTTGTATGATTTTTTTTTATGTCATAATGACATAATGTGGTGGAGTGGGGCCTTTGCTACTTAGGTTATTCTGATTTTTAGATTTTTCTGGTTTCCATGGAAAAAATGCACTTAGTGCAAGGGACACCTCTATCCCAGGATCTATACATTATTATATTAACGAAACATGGTGTGTGGTTATACTTGTGTCAATTCGGAATAATTACAAAATGGTTTTGTTACACTAATTTCCGCGTTTCTGATTGGACGAGAGCTCTCAAAAATCTGCTGCCATTTCTCGATGAATGCAGAAAAATGTGCTACCATACCTCGTGCATTCGTACTGTATGACGTCACAATCCATCAGAACAAACTGACGTGTCAGTTGGTTCTAACAACTGAGCGTAACGTTTTGATGCAACATAAGATATACACATGTCATTTCGTCTTCAAACCTACATCAATAACTGGAATATACATTCCTTTTCCGAATGAGACAATTAATTTCACCGGGAACACTTCATTTCAATCGATACAAGTCCTCAAGCTTGTTCATCCACTAGCGCTTCGCAAACGGTAGCCATGTTTGAACGTCGCGTGATATGCTAATGAGGGTTAATCACAAATTGCGTAAACCAGAAAAAACGAACCCTGATTGTATGCATGTGAATGCTGGGAAAACGAAATTGAATCCTCTGCCGTTTTAGATTAAGGATTCCTCAATTTTGCTCCAGCCATGTATTGTTGCGTGTAACAAGCTGCTGCCTCCCGTGATTAATGACAAATATATTATATTTGTGTAAATATTTAATGACAAACTTGTTGATTTTGTAATTATAAGGATTGTTTTACATGTTTTGTGCCTCTATCGAAGTATAACAGCAACAAATTTCGTATAACACCGCTACGCCACGCTACTCGATGTTATACAATTTGTTGCTGTTATACTTCGATAGAGGCACAAAAAATGTAAAACAATCCTTAATTGTGTCACATCGCGCAGTTTGGAGTGGGTTGTGACCCAGGGTATGAAAGTGGAAGATGGAGAGTATACATTTTACCCTCAGACAGGATGCTACTTTCTGTACTACTCAAGTGACTATAACAACAGTTTATACTAATTGAAACCTGTCACCAGTACATGAAAGATGTCGGCACGTCCCTTAACAATTTGTGTAACAAGCCTTAGAAGGTTGACATTTCAGTCACGAATGTAACATACTAATTTGATATTGCAGGTTGCAGTAGGAGTATTGACGATCTACAACAAAGTTATCGAGACGCCTGAGTCCACCCTGACTGACTTACAAGCAAGGGCTGCAGCAACTAACAGGTAGTTATTTCATAAAACCAAAGTTTGGATATATGACAATGTGTTTATTTCTTAGTGTAATTCTGCAGTAGACTCATCAAGTGTAGGTCTATTCGTTCAATGAAGTATTGTGAAAACGGGCCTTTTAAAATAAAAGTTACACTTTTCCCCATTTATCACAGGATTCTTCGTATTGTGGATGACGTCACAGGGAAGATCAAACCAGGTCCGACTGGGACAGTAAGGATCAGCACGGAGACCTCTGTGTCCGAAGTGTGGGATCTGACCAACCCGAATGTGACCAATGAAGACCTGCCTATTGGTATCAGTCTCTCCTCGACAGTGGACAACCAGACCAGCGGTCTAGATTCTGTATACAACAAATCTGTTGACTACTCTCAGACAGATGCTGCAATCCTGCTTCCAAGGAACTTCCTCCTGACTCTTCAAAATGGTTAGACATGTCACTGTTATTTCATTCAAGCGATCCTCTTGCTAAGAGACTTTATGTTGAATGTAGGAAACTTAATCGATATATGAATATGTTCTGGATTCTGTGTACAACAAATATGTTCACTATTCGGATTCAGCTATTCTCTTGCCAAGGACATTTCTGACGAATCTGTTAAATGGTAGGAATAAAAACATGTCCCACGTTTTACTCTTGTACAATAACAACATCCGAATTCCTGGCAAACAGGGGGCGGGATAGCGCAGTGGTTAGCGCGTTCGGCTTCGGATCAAGAGGTCCGGGGTTCTAATCCCGCCAGTAAGGTTTGGGTGCAATGCTACACTGAATTTCAGCGTAGTACCAGCCATGGTTCGCTAGTTCCAGCCGCTGCTCGCAGGTTTCACCGAAGTGTATAGCCACATGGCGTTGCGGGCTTTCTCCCTGCCATAATACTAGCAGCGGCGATATAAGTGAAATATTCTTGAAAGCGGCTTTAAACCCAAACTCACTCACTCACTCCTGGCAAACAGTGAATGTGTTCTTTAAATAGCTGTTTGGCATTTTTTAAGTTGGAATTTCAAGAAAGAAGATGATCTATTGGTAACACCAACTTTATTCATGGAATGCGATGTTTCGACACATATATACGAATCATATCATGAATAAAAAAGTTGTTATCGATATATTTCTTATCACATTTGTGTTCTTTAAACATCAATTCCTATGTAATTCCAAAGCGGAGGCATCAGTTTGAAATGAGACTTACTGGTGGTACATCAAAGCAGAATTTCAGGTAAAGCGTAACGAATAATTTTCAGATAAATTTACTCATTCGAACCTCAAATGTTATGATCCAAAGCAACCCTGCCCATACGAATATCTAAACGATCTATACCACAGACAAAAGATAAAGCACATCTTCTAATGGAAGTATAGATGGTTTAAATATATTTTAAATAAGAAAAGTTTTCCAACTTAGAATACCATCTCTTTGGTATGTACATTGTGAAGTTACAGTTATTTCACAGAAGAGACATACTTGAAAGAAGAGTTAAGACAATACAGAAAAATAATGTTTTGTTATACAAATATTTTTGTCGCACTAATGAACGATTGTACTAACGTGAATACATTTGTGTTTTGACACGGTGATAGATCTGCATTTCCTTCTAACAAAAGCTTACGGTTAAGTGGAATACCTGCTAATCTACAAAAGTATAGATCTCACAAATTGGAAAACAAATATTACCACTATATTAGAAAACAATCCTCCTTGATCAATTAAGTTCTAAAACGAATGTTTATGGTTCTGTTAAGCAACGAGGATCCATTTCCCATACTCGATTTATTAAAAGGTGTTCACACTAAAATGATCACATGAAAATTCCGTTTTATACCGTTTTCTAAAACAACGGAAAATCGGGCTTTTTTGAGTAAAGATATAGTTTATCAGCCTATGGCATGGCGTCCGTCTGTCCGTCCGTCCGTCCGTCCGTCCGTAAACTTTTCGCTTTTTCGACTTCTTCTCCAGAACCAATGACTCCACAGAGCTGAAATTTTATGTGCATACTCCTTGGCCAATGGGGATTCTAAATTGTAGATTTTGTGACCCCGTTACCCCAAATGGGGTCACAGGGGTCACATCCTTAAAAACCTATTTTCATCTTCTACTCCAGTTCCCAAAGGTCTAGAGAGCTGAAAAGTTGTGTGCAGACTCCTTGGCCAATGGGGATTCTAAATTGTAGACCTTGTGACCCCATGACCCAAAATGGGGTAACAGGGGTCACAACCTTAAAAACCTATTTGCATCTTCTCCTCCAGTTCCAAAAGGTCTAGAGAGCTGAAAAGTTGTGTGCATACTCCTTGGCCAATGGGGATTCTTAATTATAGGATTAGTGACCCTGCGACACCAAATGTGGGACACAGAGGTCATGATCTAAAAACCTATTTTTTAAAATGAAATCCTGATGAGCTACAGAGCCCATGGCTCTATTTTTATCAATGTATATTTGAGCATATAAAAATGCCCAAAAATATGCTGCAGTTTGTAATATAAATAGATGATTTTAAAACATTTGTTTCTATTATAGAACATATCTACATTTACGCGTTTTCTTCTCAACAAAAATCAATCAATTCGAAATTCAAATTCATTATGAATATTTCCCTTGTATATATATAGATTCTAAAGGGAAGGACATTCGAATGTCGATGAATGTTTACAAGGACCCGTTGCTATTCACAAAAAGCTCGACCAACGACATCAAATACAGACTGAACAGCAAAGTTGTTGCTGCTAAAATCCTTGTGAATGGTGTTGAGATCAGCGACCTCGGAACGGACAGTGTAACTATGATCTTCTCTCCAACAAAGGTAAAAAAAGGAGTCAAAATGACATCTTGTTGGTTTCACTATTCCTGTTTATTTGATTAAGTTGATATGTACACATATTTCAAATGTCAGATAAGAACAGCACATGTTATTCGCCTGCATGTTTCAAGGTTACTTTTCCAGCACATTTTAACGATTATATTTGTTTTATATTGTTGATTGAACAAAATGAATAAATATCAGTTGTGAAAATATCTTCAAGAAATTCAGGCAATCAAGGGAAAAGTCTTGCGGGTCAAAATACCCTGACGGAGCAGTATCTAGTCTACAGTGGCTAATCATGTTTATTCATCTGATTAAGGCCTTTTCATGTTCAGTGATATATTTCCAACTCAGGTAGATACAGGTGCGAGCAAGACGTGTGGCTACTGGAACTTCAGTCTCAGTGGATGGTCGACTGATGGATGCGTTCACTTACAGGGGGAATCAGGCCGGGATGTGTGTACATGTAACCATCTTACAAACTTTGCTGTACTGCTGGTAAGGATCTATTCATTCACAAAAAAGTAAACAGTTTCTTAAAGGGGCAGTAGCA
The DNA here is from genome assembly GCA_936450465.1 of Gibbula magus. NCBI lineage: Eukaryota > Metazoa > Mollusca > Gastropoda > Trochida > Trochidae > Gibbula > Gibbula magus. The sequence goes on along the minus strand of OW388292.1, from coordinate 78,574,498 downwards.
CGTTTTTTCGCTCAAATAAGCTGAAAAATAATTTCACCATTAGTAAAACATCCTTCTCTCTTCGGAAAATAAAGTTTAAAATGAGTGTACATGTTTCGATAAAGCCATGGGAATCGTTTTTGTAATACAAAATAATAAATTGTGTTCACAATAAAATGGCCGCCATGCAATTTTTGCTTTGTACGCAACATAGTTTTTAACACTACAGATAATTGGTTTGTGTAATAATATGTTTTACCCTCTAAAGTTTATTTAAATGACATAAACTATCATTTTAATAATAAATTTTGCAAAAAACGTGCTACTGTCCCTTTAAGGGCGGAATAAAACCCCAAAATATGACAATGCTTATAAAACAATATCTTATATCAGGCTGTTAAAATTACATTTGTTAAAAAAGCTTTACTAAATGCCAGATAATGAAAGGAAAGATATGTTTAATTTAGATAACCAAGTAATATTAAACTTAAACTATGAATCATCGATGAGTATATTGCTGTTTAAGCTTTGATTTGTTGGGTATGGAGTAACCGATCAGTTGGTATGAACTTATCTCTTCAGACATTTACAGTTTTGTTTGCTCTTTAATCCAGTTGCATCTTATTCTCCAATTTGGATGAAACCGCGAAATTGCCCTGAATCCAAAACGTTATTGTGTGCATGAATTAACCAAATATGTTACTTGCACTCGTGTGGTTAGCATGCTTGCCTCTCACGCCAACGGCCCGGCTTCGAATCCCGATGGAGACACCAAACATTTGTGACCTGGGTATTATACTGTGTTGTGCACCTGGGCAAGGCACTTCATCAACATTGCACTCAGTCCACCCAGCTGTTTAAATGGGGACCTGAACACGGGAGGTACGGACCTATATGGTCGCGAGGAGCGCTAAGTAGCGGCACTGAAAGTACAATTCTTTCAGGTTAATAATTGTACCGCCATAGAACAGTGCTTGCCCTGGATATTAGGCGTTAAAATGTATATTATTACTATTATTATTATTATTAAATACACAAATTATATTGGACAGAACCTTGATGGGGAAGCAACTGTACATAGCCTTCCCCTCTCTCTGATCACGATCATTGGTTTGTCTCTCTCCATCCTCGGTCTCTCTGGAACTCTGCTGTCCTTCATCACGATCAGGTGAGAATTAGAAGTATCATCATTGTTGAGAAATAAAGTAAAACCAATTTTCAGCGGTCTTAGTATCTTAGTATGTCAATGTCTAAGGATGATCATATTTAACATTTCTTCACGGTCAAATTAACACTCAACATTTAAAAAGCCCACATTTTGATAAAGGGCAGAATAACAATCAAAGTCCTGAAGGTAACATAATGTAATGAACCATGCGTTTTTAAAACTGAGGTGACACGTTGTCTCTCTAACATCTCACAGGAAGCTGCGCCAAAAGCTCCCACAACAAACACTGTTCAACTTAGCACTGGCCGAGCTCTGCTCATGGTTAATCTTCTTAGCGGGAATCACGCAGACCCAGAGCCACGCCGGATGTACGCTGGTAGCCATCTTGCTGCACTACTTCCTGTTAGCCTCGTTCCTATGGATGTTGGCAGAGGCTTTCCTCCACTATCTGCTTTTGGTCAAGGTGCAGGCGCAGGAAGCCTTAAATACGCGGTACATGTGCAAGACAGGGGTACTTGCATGGGGTGAGCTTTTATGTTACAGCTTCTATCATGTTCAATCAACAAATAGATAATGAAGATTGGCAAAAAATGGCCACATTGAACTGTGACATATAACACTTAGGATGTATTCTTCTATAAACTAAAGTCATGGTAAAAATATGAAGTTATAGCGCAGGACGCATTCTGAAAGCTTTAATCTAGGCCATTTCGTTTGGATGGTCAATGTTTTAGCTCTGAGATTTTATTTGATACATGTAGGGATCATTTTACCAGACCATTCAGATCAGGTAATATTTTGAAAGACCCTCCTATCTTAAATACAAACCACAATTTAAGAAAATAAAATAGTAAGTTTCTTTGGCATTTCACTGTGGATTTAGGGGATCAATTGTGCTTTGATATGGCATATAGTGATGCATTGGTCCTGTGCATAGCTCAGTTGACCGCTATCAGAAGTTCAGCAACAACGGGCGCGGCTCGCTGCTGGATAAAACTGAGAGTTTCAAGAGTTGATACCCTGCCCCACACTGAGACATGAGTTGAGAGACTTATGGTGTCACCCTGGGTGACTTTATTCAAAATGTGCTCACCCAGCAGCAAATTGGTACCTGGTAACGGTTGTGGAGGTGACCTTCTAGCGACAAATATGTCAGCGTGGGTTAGAACAGGAAAATAATACTCCTATAGCGCCTTGAGCAACCACTGAGTGAATGGATCAGTGCGCACTATAAATTGTCATATTATTACATATTATTATTATATAGTTGGGCATATAGTTGGATCGTTGTGGTTTCGGGGTACTACTCATAGTCTGAAAAAGTGGTTACCAACTCATCTATTCGTTTAATGAATTGTACTGAGCGGAAGCTATTGTTTATCGCTATTCCATGTATATTTCTTTACATTTAGGTCTTCCCCTTATCGCAGTGATAGTAGTACTGGCTGTGGATCCGAGCTTATATCGAGGGAATGACTCACAGTAAGATGTTATTATCAAAGTCTATTTTATTGTATACTTATTAATTAACTTAAATATATGTCATCTAGTTTTAGAATTAGCTGTGACCCAGTTTTTTCCAAATCGCTGTAACCATTTTCAGACAGACAGCCCAATTTCAGACAAGCACTCACATTGCAAACAATTCCTTTAAGGATTATTTGTCATAGGCTTCAGCTGGTCAAAGTGTCTTATTCGTATCCCAATAGTATCGGTGTACCAGTAATAATTAAAATAATTTTCCATACTGGCAATTAAGTAGTATATTTGTGTTAAATGGCCAGTAGCACGTTTTTTGCAGAATTTATTATTTTCAAATTTTCTATGTATAATGACAGTTTATGTCATTTGAATTAACCTTAGAGTGTAAAACATTTTATTATACAAACCAATTATCCGTAGTGATAATAACGATGCTGCGCATACAGCAAAAATTGCATGGCGGCCATTTTATTGTGAACACAATTTATTATTTCGAATTACAAAAACGACGGCTTTACTGAACCATGTAAAATCATTTTTCAACTTGATTTTCTGAAGAGAGAAGGGTGTTTTACTATTGGTGACATTATTTTTCAAATACATTTCATCAACTTATTTGAGCGAAAAAACGTGCTCTTGCCACTTTAAATCGTGTTGATTATTACAAACAGTCCCTTGATTTATAAAACAACAGAAGGTACCCAAGGAGGAAGTAGAATCTTAAGTTATTTCGTTTCCCTTGCAGCTGTTGGATGTCAGTGACAACTTCCCTTTATGCCTTTGCTCTGCCTGTTGGAGTTGTCATCCTCTTCAACATTATCATCTACATCATGGTGGTCGTCAGCATCTTCAAAGTCTCAAAAGGTCGGGCCCAGGGTACAAGGGGAAACAGGAAAAGAGAACTCTTGAAGATTCGTGTTCCGGCCCTGTTATTCGTCCTCTTTGGTAAAATTTTATTTTCCAACGAAAAACAAAAAAATAATTTGAGGATTCATGGTTATTTATTTGAGGAATTGGGACGTAATTAGCAAATTTTCTGTTTCATCCGATTCTTTACGATTCCATGATACAAATATGATAAAGTTGTCTTTTTGTCTACGCTTTAATCAAATAAACTAGTGCCCACAATGGACACTTAAAAACATACAAGATAGTTAAGTCAATGAGTGATAAATATGTCTGAAATATAGATACAGGGTGTGTCCAGAAACCAATTACCCGAACTTTACCATATTTTAAACACTATCCTGTATTGTTTCCGAAGAACACACCATTATAGATAAATCCTGTGAATTCAACGTCCTTGAAATGAAATACTGCTTATAACATAGACAAAGAATTCTGCTCAGCAACATTTTGAAATCAGTGAAAGTCAATGTTCCTTCTTCTTGATGGTAAAGGGGTTCATATTGGGACATGTCAAAGCGTATTCAAGTGTTTGCGATGATTATATTATCCAAAGTTTTTGTAGGAAAACATGGCAAATTTCTCCGTGAGTCGTTTACGGAAAACATTAATTATCTCAATACTATATGTTGATAGAAGGTTTTCTTGTTGCAGGACTGAGCTGGGTATTCGGCTACATGGCTGTGTTTGATGCTAAGGTGGTGTTCCAGTACCTCTTCTGCCTCGCTTCCTCCACCCAGGGGTTCCTCATCTTCATCTTCTTCACTGTCCGCAATGAGGAGGTCAGACAGCTCTGGAGCAGACTCTGCTGTAAGAAGAAGCAGGGTCGTCTGGTACAAGTTGGAAAGAAGGAGGCATCAGTTGCGTCCAACATGGCAACATCCAAGGTCACCTCTGAAACGATAGGAGCCACTGATGAGACGTCAGTTTGAATTAAAACTGGGATGGGACTGCTTTTTGGAACTTTTATCTTTTTTTATTTCAATAATAACAATTTTCCGGGGCCTCGGCTCCATTATTTTTAAGGAATGGAGAGTTACTCGGACATTACCCTCTACATAACGTAGCTGTCAATATGCAATATTCTACTAATACATACAATGTAAGGACAAATACAGTGTCCCGTCAGGTTATAAATCTTGCGCTCTGTAGTGAGCTTTGTAACTGGTTCGCATAGATGTATGGGATATTTTAACAATTTTATATAACTTCTTTCACGCGATTTTCCCAATGACACTATGAATTCTGAAATTTAATTTGAAACAAATATGGTATGCCTTTTTCGTTAGATTCCTTTACTTTTTTCATTTGTATTAGTATATTGATTGTCAATTGTAATTGTATTCTCGACCTTTGATGTCGATTGTGAATTCATAATCGGTGCGAGGGGCATTAATTTTAATTTTTAAAAATCATTTTATTTGTTTAATCTTTTTTGTCATCGATGTGCAACCAATATGTTAGTTTAATTAAATCTTATGCAATATTATGATCTGCAATAAACTTTATTGATAAGCATTTTCATGTTGTTTTTATGATGTGGGTGTGGGCGACTTCAGTTTAGCATGGTTTCATGTCATGTAGATTCAATTACTGTCCTTTGTTAACATCAACAATGCCTTCGACTCACAACCAGCTGGGGGCGGGATAGCGCAGTGGTTAGCGCGTTCGGCTTCGGATCAAGAGGTCCGGGGTTCCAATCCCGCCAGGGGCACGGCAACTTTGTCTGCAGTAGAGAACTGTTCTACACGCAGTAAGGTTTGGGTGCAATGCTACACTGAATTTCAGCGTAGTACCACCCACGGTTCGCTGGTTCAAGCCGATGCTCGCAGGTTTCACCGCAATGCATAGCCACATGACGTTGCGGGCTTTCTCCCTGCCGTAATACTAGCAGCCGCGATATAAGTGAAATAATCTTGAAAGCGGCGTTAAACCCCAACTGACCTCACCTCCCAACTTCCCAATGCAAGGCATAACTCTTGCCAGTCTCCATTACTGGCTGAATTAGGCCTTGCAGTATTTCCTTACAAAATCTGTGTTTAGAAATCCAGTCCCGCTATGCATTTCTGGTGCAGCGATTCACTATCTTGACACAACAAAGGGTTAAATCAGCCAGTAATGCAAACTGGCAAGAGTTATGCCTTGCGTTTGGAAGTTGCTTACCTCCAAACCAGCTACCCGGTTGTATTGCTGGGCGATCGGTGGCACATAAAGTTAACTTTGTGTAATAAATTCATACCAAACGTTCTACAGGGGTCACCCGCGGCGTTATTTTGGGTCTATAGAAGTTATGTTTTCAAGTACATACCGCGAATACATAGGTATAAAACAGGGATTGGTTCTATTATTTACTTTTCGTTCGCCCACTTCATCAAACGATGCCCATTTACCCCTGCAATTCATTAACCTAGTCTAACACTCAGACTATGAAAAAAATTTTATTCTGAAAATATCACCATGAAAAGAAGACTGTAAGAAATGGAATTTCTATAAAAAGAAGGCTCCTTTTAAATTTGAAAAAAAAAGTCTAAGTGTTAGACTATCCATTACATCTAGACCCCTACAATGTTTAATGTCAATGAAAACCAAGGAACGGTCCCATATATGTATGTACATGTAGATGCCTACTTATGGCTCTATCTCACGTATGTACTCGTTTTAGACCTCTATTGTCCGGTTTTCGATCAAGACCACGCCTTTGAATGGTTTTATTTCCGTTATACTTAACTGATTGACTTTAAATTGTTCGGTTATTCTCAATTAAATAACACAAGGTAAACTTCACCAACGTGAATATGGCGCTTAAAGCACCATATATGTCCGTCCATGATATGACAGATACATAATGATCTGTTGAATTGTGCGTTTATCCGTTCTATTTGAATCAATAAATTATGTATTAGTGTCTCTCCTAGTTTTAACTTCAATCTCAGTTAAATATAAACTAGCAATAATGAAGAATACTTTATTAAGTAAAAGTGAAAACATCCGAGGGTTGGTAAACAATCTATATCAAAAGATGAGAGTGGGAAATCATTATTTCCTGAGTTTCCAAACATGGATTTAGATAGTTTTATAAAACCAAATCAGCCGTCTAGACGCCATTGAATAATGAGATACTAATGTGATTAACAAAGCAACATTCACTGAAGCGCACATAAAATAAACTGTAAATGGTCAATAGCTCTTCAATACAGAACAACGTGTTCATAGGTCTTTAGAGCTGAGAAGTTGTGCGTCCATGTTTGCTGTGGTGTGCATTTCCACTTTACAAATAATTTCGGATAACATATTTCATATTTCGATTTATAGTTACCAAAACATGTCAATAAAACCTTGCAACCGTTGTTTTAGTAATAACAGAGGGTAGTGGGTGAGGAGTGAGCGGGGATCTTGGGCGATATCTTATTGGGAATATAACTTAGATTCCATATATTTCACCTAAAGAATTTATGCATTAGTTAAGTCAATGTTCGCGAATGTTCACATCACTTTGCTTTACAGGACCACATGGAGCAACGCCTTTATACAACATACACCACTAGAACAAAAACACAGTCTTAAGTAGTCTAACATTTCGACTCTGAAATGAATATTTTGTAAAATTTCAAAATTTGAAAAAATTAAAATAAAATAAAAAGGAGCCTCTGAGATGTGTTCATAACTGAGCTCTGTAGTCTTGTTGTAGACTTGCCTAGGCTCTTAAAAATTAAGGGGTCTGACAGACTAAGTCTCATGTCACTTCGTCACATCTGAACCAACAGTCTGCAATCGATTTGTCTTAACCCAAACCACAAGCCATATTCGAATCCACTTTCGTTCAACATAGTTTTTGTCTGGTAGACATTATCGGAACGCAGCTCAAGTTGGTAATCTGAACAATAGGGCGGAGAACTGACCTTAAGCCTCTGACAAAAACCTTCTCCTTGTCTCTACAACACGTAATATCGACCCATCGTTCCACCTCATTCGACTAAGTAAGCCCTGAAATGGTAATTGTAGCACCTAGAGCACATCTCCTTGCGTCATACCACTGCGATTGATGGATGCCTCACGTTTTGGGGATTCAGTCAATTTCGATGTTATCTGACATTGACAACAACCAGGCATTCACCCCCGCAGAATAATTTTATTGGAATGGGCGATTAATGTATAGAGAATTATTATTCCTTGATGTAATTGCCGTATACAAAGCCATTATCCATTGCTTCTGGAAATGACGATTTATGAATGTCTATTTCATACAAATGGTTTCTGTGTCTGTTCTTGGTGTATTTTATTATCCATTTGATATGTCATGATGTTTCCACAATCGCATGTTTAGTTGAAACATATGAAATTACAAATACGCACATCCTTTAATATGCAGTGATCATTGCCTCTTTAACTAGGTGATTTTTTTTATGTTTTCTAAAAAAAATATTAAGTTAATGCCACAAATGACATTTACATGAGAATACTCGCTACTCTATTATAAATAAACTGTTTTCAAAAGCTCATCGCAAACTATGTTGTTTAAAGAAGCAAATTCCTTAATGTTAAACTGGTGGGGAGATGTGAGTTGGGGTTTAACGTCAGTTTCAAGAGTTTTCCCCTTTTATCACAGCCGCTGATATTATTGCAGGAAGAACGCCCGTAACGCCATGGTGGCGTTGCATCGCGGTGACACCTGCTGGAACTAGATCATGGGTGGTACTGCGCTGAAATTTAGTAAAACATTGCACCAAAACCCTACTCCATTTAAGACATTTCTCCACAGCAGACGAAGTTGCCGAGCCCCTGGCCGGATTCGAACCCCGGACCTCATAATCCGAAGCCGAAAGGGCTAACCACTGTGCTATCCCGCCCACTTTTAATCATTTTGAAGAAGAAAAGTCTTATAAATAAAACAAACTCCTGAGAATTTTAATAAAATAGACTTTTAATTCATTTAGATAAGACTTAGGGAAACGTTTAACAGGTTTCAATGATTACTGAAAACTATAAACAATATATCGTGAATTCCTGGTGATTGTTTCTGTTTCTGCTGTTTAATTAATTCATTGAATGTGGACGTCAAAAGCTCAATGGTGGTTTGGAATAATGCTAGAACCCTCGATTTAAATTTAAGTGAAATACTCTTGAAAGACCCAAACCTCACCGTTTCTTTTGATATTACGACAGGATCGTGTATGATGTAAATGCTAAGGGCAAACTTTTGATGAACATTAATTTATAACTCACGAATAACAGATAGTCCCTATACAAAATACATGAGGGATAATAACACCGAGGAAGAGTTACATCATGTCTTTTATAGCCAATTAAATTCAATTTGAATTTTAAAACATTATCTGATCATATTTCGTAAATCTTCTAGTTTTAAGAAATTCTCGTTTTGGAATCTCCTAACTAGGCAAGATATATATAATACTAAACGAGTGGTAATGAGATAGCACTTTTATGCACGAATAGATTTTGGTATCAGACGAACGAAAGTGAATCTGATACCAACATTTATTCACGAGTTGCATAAAAAAAAATTTCACATCAGCATGAGTTATCAATATTTTACCCTAATAGGCAAAACTACAACATCAGTGATGTAATAGATCGGTGATGGGTCACATGTCATACGCCTACAAAAATAAAACAAACATATTTTGTGTGAATTAGTATTTCATTTTTTTAAATCTAATTGATATAAGCAACAATAACAAACAACGAAAAATGTCATCACATTACGCACCGTTACATGACATCATCGGAATGTTTGCACATATGTTATCACACATATGTGTAATCAACTCATTGTTATCTAATGAGTGATTTCACCACTCTTGAGTAATAAAGAAGCGTCAAAAAGCGAGTTTTGGCCTCTTTTATGACGTTTTAATGATGCGGTAACAAACGTACATGTAAGACGAAAATTTAATCGTTTAATTTTTAAAATTACTTTACAATTTGTTGCAGAAAATGTTGATTGACTAAAGTAAGGGTAGTCTGCGCACACCTGAAAATCAACCGTTGCAAGTCTAGAATTAACTGGAATAGTATATTGGTTCAGCTGCTTGTATCTTGTATCTGAAAATTAGGACTTTACAAGTACCGTATTACCTCAAATAAGCATCTGGGCGCTTTTTTCAGCACCCCTTGACCCCACGGCGCTTATTAGAGACCCGGAGCTTATTTCTTAAGTAGAGCATTGAAATGTACTAAGGAAGCATTAATCTGATGGTTTAGACCCGGCGATTAGTTGAGGCCCGGCGCTAATTGGAGACCCGGCGTTTATTTGAGGGAATATGGTATCCTTCGAATTTGATTCAATACTATTAAGAACATTAAATTTCGCTTCTTTTTCAGATTTTATCATTCATGTATTAAATGTTGTAGAACCACAATTGAAGTCCATAAGAAAACAAATTAAATAACTTTCTTCACTAATCTGAAAGCTGATAAACAAACTTATAAGAAGCAGATGTCTAATGACTGCACTGACCTCGCTATGAATTGCCCTTCCTTTGACATTTACCCAGCGTATCTACTTGTCAACATAACCTTTTTCTGAACAATTTAACATCGTTGGTCAAACGACAAGGGCTGTACTCCTGTGGTTCGTCTAACAAATACAGCGTGTTGTCCTCGCCTGGAGTCCATTACATTTTTCTCTCCGGTTTTCTGGGAAGTGTTTGCAGAAGGAATTCCACTCAATCTACACTTAAAACGGGGTAAAATATCGTGTTGATGCAAGTGAAGTAAGTTGGAAAGTTTATTTTGACATTATGGATTTCGCTGAGAAACTAAGTTCCAAATTAAGAAACAAGTCACCGTGTCTGGTGAAGTTTCATACTTGATCCACGGACGTCGATAAAACTGACACATTTTTGAAATATTGTCACGTCCCCTATATATCCGGCATATCACGTTACATATTGACGAGAGGGTGACTGGTTATTGCACATTCTGATAAGTCGGGACTCCGGATGATGTCGATGAGGATAGGATATACCCTCCTGAACGGGCCTTGTAGCACTCGACTTGATGAGCGGCGGGCCGCGGGAGGATAAAACCTAGAGCGGGGAAGAGGAGGATAGTTTCACAGAGGGAGGAGGGGGATATGTTTGATCTTCCTCCTATCTTCAATATCAACCTGCCTAATCGGGAGCATATTTCTGGCTATACACTGTGTAACCTAGGACTGCAACGTAGTGTTTTTACGTTATCTGGAGTACATTTAGAACATTGAGAGCATTTTGGTATAAAGTGACTTCCTTCAACATTTTTAGACTTATAGTCTAACAAATGTTATCGGCATATAATGGAGTTTACGACGGATTCAAGTGATACTGACACCATTGATTGACACCATTGATTGACACCATTGAATGAAATATGGCGATGGAAGGTACCACCGATTCAAAAGATGATCTGTACTATTCTGTGACCTTTAATGAAAATGATACCCTTGGTACCACACCGTCTTCATCCCAACCTCCCCTACACATTGTGGCGGTACCTACCATCATGTTTATCAGTGGAGTATTCGGAAACATAGTGGCACTGGTGGTTCTGTATGGGTCCCAGAGAGAGCATAAAAACACTGTATTCTACAGACTTGTCGGAGGCTTGGCGTGTACAGATCTTCTTGGAACTCTTGCACTGTCCCCTGTGACCATAACAGTATATAGCACAGGTCTGACATGGATTGGAGGACAGCCTTTATGCGATTATTTCTCTTTTATGATGATCTTTGCAGGGCTTGCTACTGTCCTAATAGTAGGTGTGATGGCCATTGAGCGATACATTGCCATCCTTCATCCATACCTTTACGAAGAAAAATTCTCTCCTGGAAAAGTTGTGTATATTTTAGCAGGTGTTTGGGCCGTTGCCATAGTAATTGGTTGTTTCCCTCTAATGGGGTTTGGCAGCAATAATATACAATATCCTGGAACCTGGTGTTTCTTTGACAGTCGAAGCGACAGAACAGCTGACCAGCTCTTCACCTACATGTATGCCAGTGTGGGCATAATGGTCATTGTGATGACCGCCGTGTGTAATGCAGCGGTCATGTGTGTACTTGCCCAGATGAGGACCAAACAGTGCAAGATGACCATGTCCAGTCAGACTGGCCAGCTGGACAATGAGGCTCAGATGATTTTACTTCTTGCGGGCATCTTACTCGTCTTCGCTACCTGCTATGCCCCCTTGATGGTGAGTGATATAGCTTTGAACTTGTTACTTGTAGTCTAACACTTAGACTGTTTAAAAAAAAGGGAAAAGGAGCCCTTTTTTATGAAAATTCAAATTCTTACAGTCTCCTTTTCAATATTTGATAAAATGGTGATATTTTCAGAATAAATACTTATTTCATAGTCTTGAGAGTAAGACTATTGTTACTTGTTACTATTCAGAGAGAGAGAGAGAGAGAGAGAGAGAGAGAGAGAGAGAGAGAGAGAGAGAGAGAGAGAGAGAGAGAGAGAGAGAGAGAGAGAGAGAGAGAGAGAGAGAGAGAGAGAGAGAGAGAGAGAGAGAGAGAGACTGTTTCTTTTAATCATGTATGCTCAAAGGATACGTAGCTCTAACGACAATGGGCAAAACAATTGATCTATATTACCGTATGAAATAAACTGAAAATGTGACATGGTCTTTAGCAGTCTCTTTTCTGTTACGACATAGTGTGTAAATAAAGACAAGTGCTTTACACATAGTTATATACCTCAATGCCCATTTAACACTCTTTGAATCAATTTGTTTTTCCGGATAATTTCCCTATGAAAGGAACTAGGGCTTTAGAATTCAATTACAATACTGGATAATTCAGCATTGAGAGAGAGAGAGAGAGAGAGAGAGAGAGAGAGAGAGAGAGAGAGAGAGAGAGAGAGAGAGAGAGAGAGAGAGAGAGGAGAGAGAGAGAGAGAGAGTATACGTTGTGGCATCAATCATTGTGTAACCCATTATTGATAGATCTAATGTGTAGTCCCATCGTTCAGACGCGGGAGTATATTTATACATCCTTGTTTATTTCAAACTCATAAGCGAACGCTGCATTTTAAGATCTGATATAGTATGTACGAAACGAACATATAATTGTTTTGCTCTTACATACATGTAGGACGCTGGAACTTTCAAAACAGGAGCGTCTCTACTTATTAGTTGGTTTCTATTCACAAAAAGATAGATAATTGCTTCGTTAAACTTTAAAGCGTACATAACCCCCGTTTCTTCTTGTACATTTGTTTGTGGTTTGCAAGTAGGAAAGATACTCAAATGTGACATTTAACGTTGCATTGTAAATACTAGACTGTCGCTAGTCACTTTTACTCGTTAGTTTATTTGATCAACGCCTTTCTCGCAACAAGGGTAAACGTAAGCCATGTGCATTAAAGGTACAAACCATACAATATGAATTCCAGTTTATCTAAGATTTGATAAATATGTTCATCAGAGGGTTAAATAGATATAGTATAGTATTTCATATCTGTACCTCTCAACCACTTAAACTCTTTTCCTATTAACTCCATTTATACCATTGTACAATGTACCTATGTGCCTCTGTTCAACAGTAGCACTAATAGTTACGAAACCATATCACTTGTCCGTAATTGCCTGGTGAATAATTTGATTTTTAAATAAATGTTGAGAATCGGAAAATAAAGTTATAGCGTGTTATATAGATCAGAAATATAAACTATAGTTATATGTAACATGGTTATATTTGGGATAACACTACCTTCGATAGTACAAATTCTTGTACTTTTTCGGGCCGAGTCCGATGCGGGATTGGAACCCACGCCCTCAGAGTAAGGCAACTATCGCCAGCATTGACTGTACCAACAGCTTACCACACGACCATTACTCTGAGGTCTCACTTGTCCTGATATATGAAGGACATTTACCTAGTACAATCATGCTTCTCCAGCGAGAACCACACTTGTTATCTTTGTTTTTCAGGTGCGGTTGATTGTCAACCAAACTAAGCTATATCCTGTCAACCACGAAGCGGACCTTCTCACCATCCGACTGGCCTGTTTAAACCAGATATTTGATCCTTGGGTGTACATTCTATTCCGAAAACAGTTTTTCACCCGGATTTGGCGTACGATTTGCTGTGTTTTCATCTGCAACCGAAAGCAGACGACACGTTCCGCCATCTTGAAAAAGCCAGAATCAAACACAAAGACACATCATCCCACAAGAAACGAAGTGGTGGACGACTGTGAAATGAATACTAAATCAGCCAGGGCCCAACTTTTAGTTGACTGTTGTACACCACAAGCATGTGGCCCTGTAAGGCCAGGTAGCGGAAAATCACTGTTGATTCCTATGACACTCTACGGTGCTAACAATAATGGTGATTCAACAGCAACATCTCAAGCTGAAGCTGAGAGCATTGCCATTCTGGAGGATAGGTGCAGACAAGATAAGTTATATCAGAACTGATGGATTAATAACATGATCAGTTTTCTAAGGTGAATTGTAGATAAGTGATAAAGTGATAACTTATTTCATATCAAGGGACCGGTACGTGATAACCATATAGTATCTGAAAGGATGATTGAAAGTGTGTCGTGATGAACTATTAAAGGGGCAGTAGCACGTATTTTGCAAATTTTATTTTTTCAAGTTTCACATTTATAATGATAGTTTATGTCCTTTAAATTTACTTTAGAGGGTAAAACATCTTATTACGCAAACCAATGATCCGTAGTGGTTATAACGTTGCGTATAAAGCAAAAATTGCATGGTGGCCATTTTATTGTGAACACATTTTATTATTTGGAATGACAAAAACGATTCCCATGGCGTTACGGAACCATGTACACTCATGTTTTAACTTGATTTTCCGAAGAGAAACGGATGTTTTACTATTGGTGACATTATTTTTCAAATACATTTCATCAACCTATTTCACCAACAAAAACGTGCTTCTGCCCCTTTAAGGGAAGGGGAGAATAAGTGATAACATGAAAAGTTTTGGAATAAGAAGGGATTCACTAAGGAAAAGGGGGTGAATTATTCGATGTTAAATGGCAACATGAAAAGTAAGATTAGAAGAATGGATAACCTTTCAGGGAAATATAGATATATAGTTGTTTTTATTTTACAGATATTCATCTCAAATTCACTTCCCTCATGTTGACAAAAAGAAGCTAGTCATACAATCTTATAAATTCCTCATTTATGAAGAAACTGCAAGTTAATGTTTAACATTATTTACTTTCATGATTGGAACATTGTTGTTTTCATTTATTGTGTAATCATCTTTTGCACCTCCGTGCTGAAGAATGATAAACACTGTAGGACTTTTTTAAAAATATAATAATTTATTATATACATGAACGTCACATGTATATAATTGTTAATAAAATATGAAAAATATAATATGAAAACGTTATTGTTATTTTATCACACGAAAAACACGAACTGATAACATATCATAAGTAATGTGCGTCCGTCCATTCGTCTGTCAAATATTTATATTTCTTTATAATTTGTTTCCGGTTATTGAAATTTAAAATATATATAAAATCAAAAGTTTTACTGGTGTATATAGATACTAAGAACGTTTTTTAGAGTTTTAGAAATGTGTACTTGATTAGTTTTAAGTAGATAACATCTAGCATAGACTTCATTTCCGAAACGAAACTTGAAATTGACATTGTTGAGGACATCCTCTCCCGACAGGGCATTAATAATAATGACGAATTCTAAATCCATAAGGCATATATGCTCTTAATTCAATTAAGTCTATATACAAATAAAATCTCGCATGAAGAGATCACCTTTGTCGTGGGAAGATATGTTGAAGATGCAGTTTGGTGTAAGTTGTCACATGTTTCAAAGTTTCCTTTGAAATGTCACATGCGAGGGTGTATGTCAATAATACACGTTTAACTTATATTGTGTCTTGAATTGGAAGTGATAAGAAGCGTCAACAGAACTTACAAACCTCCAGTGACGTCAAACCACTATACTGCTTATAACAGTATACTCAATACTTCCTATGTGGATGTATTATCCCGGATATCATCACATAATTCATGGGATTGTAACGTTATTTCGCTTTACTCCGGGCAATTATCTTAATAATGCCCCTCTTCAAATATCTATATTTCATACCGATATGTTAAGTTTAAGATGAAATTTAGTGTATGTCATGTCTAACTCTATTGAAAAGCAACTGTTAATTCAAACATCAATCTGCAAATGTTTTTTTTACAATAAACCCGAAACCTCCATACTCCTGCACACCAAGCGCAGCGATCACCAAAGGGGGATATTTTACAGATGACTCTTTTTTTCACACTAGATGAAACATTAAATTTACCCATGGGGTCAGATTGTAAGCATGATAAAACATGCCAAGGGTGTTTATGAGATTTAAAACCCTTACCCTCGGCTTACGCCCCTCGTGTTTATCCCTCGGGTTGCGGGTTTCAAATCTCATAAACACCCTTCGGCATGTTTTATCCTATACATAACATATCCCACCGATCCAATATTATTTGTAAAACACATCTTTAAAATATAATATTATATGTATTTGTGATAAGTGTATCATTATTCTTAAAGTAACACTTAAGTAGGCGGGTAATACACATTAAAGATATGATAAGGCTTTTTGTAGCTGTGCTCTGGAAACGAACATAATGTTACTTTCTAATGTAATAAATCTTTGTATTATATAACTAGCGATGAAATATGTGATTATACGATGAAAATAAAATCCATATTTGCACATAAGCAGTAGAAAGTCATATTTTCACTGCAGTAGCTAACGTGTGGCCGGAATTTCTTTTGATGATTGTCTCCCTTTGAAATGATAGTATCTCCCTTTGTAAAGTGATAACCTCCCTTGCTTTCCACGTCTTACGGTGAACGCCAATGCTGTGATGTTTCAGTCAATGACTGTTGATCTTTTGTGGTTTTAATATCATATTCAATATTCCTTAACACTATGAACTTCAATTATTGTTGATATGTTGCATACTAGTTCTTTTACTCGTGAAAAACTTGGTGAGGCGAGAGGTATGCGACAGACAATAACGAACGTCACTCGTCACTCGCTGTATGATGTGTATCATTTCCCGTTTGAAATAACGTTTTTCAATGTCTTAGGCATCTTCACTTGACTAGATGGTACCGTAAATAAACATTGACAACAAATTTATTTTTGTAAAACATTGTCCTGTTTTAAATATCGACTTATTTACCGTGAATGTATATCGGGGAGTTGTTAGGATTATGACAATCAAGACCGCTCTCACCTTTCAATGACACGTTTTAATTGTTTTTATATGCAGATTAAAGTTATATAATAAATAGACTATCTCATTGTTTTTGCTGCGCCACTCGTGAAAATATCACTTTCTCACTCCACTCGATGAGATAGAAATGATTTTCGGCAAAAACAATGATTATTGATATATATATACTTGAAATTGGTCTCCATGTTTGAATTTGTAATAATTGAAGGCAATTATTTAAAATGTGTAATGTGTAAAATGAGTAAAATCATATATTCAAAACCATGTATGAAAAACCAAAAAACTAAAATTGATGATAAGTGGACGTGCAGGCTGCGAAGATGAAATGGAAATATAAACTGACGGGCAAAAGAATGTATAACACTCACTTGTTTTCGATTAATTCAATATTTTAAAGAAATGAGATGCATTTGATTATCGCACGATACAATAACACCTTTCGGTAGTAGATTGAATGACTTAATTGGTGACTGTTTTATTTTTTTTACTAAAATATCATTATTTAAAGTAGAAAGAGGTAAGAAATCAAATTTACACCAACATGACCCCTAGCATGTTCAAAATGTTGTAAATGTGTGCAGGACGAAGCTCATTTCTTGATTTTCACACAGAGTATGTGTTATATGTCGATGAACAGTTGTGTTTTATCAAAATTAATTTGGGGGAATTTCAAAATTAAAATTTTAATAAAAACAAATTCAAACCGCGTAGAGATATTCTTTGACTGATTTGATGTTTTGGACTAATTTCACAAACTAGTCCGTTCTTAAATATGACGTCGAAAACTCAAAATATTTGACTTTGAAAATTATACATATGATAAATACAACTGATCCATATACTTTCTTTTGCCCGTCAGTGTAAAAATGTTACTGTGAAAGTAATGAGAGTAATAATCAATTTAACTCATCATAGCCTGACAAGGATATCGAAGCAAAATTGCCTTCTGGCAGATTCTGAAATACTATACTACCATGATAACAGCATTGAATAAATGAACATGCTGATGCTGTGTTTGTCTAGTTCTGCTGTCGTGACACGATCAGAGAGAATCGACATCGTGTCTTTTTGATGGCATTTCCAATAAATACATAGCAAATACAGCCGCTAAACATCCCTCCCTCATTAAGTAGGCTTGGTTCAACCGGCGTGGATAGGAAACAGATGATTGCCTCATGGAAATTCTGATGGACACGGAAGCGTTTGATCTGCAGATATAGTTCGATATTGATGAGGAGAAGTTGGACGTCGTCTGAGCACTCTGTATTGACTTGTCGTGTTCATTACACACAATCCTGATGTGCTTTACAAGAACGTCATACATTTATATTGCAATCATGAATACCACAACTTATGCAGTGAAGATATTTAGCATCAGTCCATTTGCCCCTATATAATAAACTGCCAGGCAAAAGAAAGTACAACTTCTGTTGGTTTGATCATATGTATGATTTCCAATTGCAAATCTCTCAAGTTTTCGATGTCATACTTTAAACCTGAATAGTGCAGGCGTTTAGTCAACAGTCAAAGAATACTTCTATATTTTTTTTCAATTTTAAGATGACTGGGATATTTGCAATTGAAAATCAAACAAAAATATAACCAACAGCAGTGTGTACTTTCTTTTGCCTGGTAGTTTATAGCCTTTAAAGGGGCAGTAGCACGTTTTTCGCAAATTTTATTTTTTCAAATTTCCTCTTTATAATGATAGTTTATGTCATTTATATTTACTTTAAAGCGAAAAAACATCTTATTACACAAACCAAATATCCGAAATAGTAAAAACAGTGTTGCGTATAAAGCAAAAATTGCATGGCGGCCATTTTATTGTGAACACATCTTATTATTTTGAATGACAAATATGATTCTCATGGCTTTACGGAACTATGCATCTGTATTTTTAACTTGATTTTCCGAAGAGAGAAGTGTGTTTTACTATTGGTGACATTATTTTTCAAATACATTTCATCGACATATTTCAGCGAGAAAACGTGCTACTGCCCCTTTAAACGGACGATACTGGTAGTAAAAATACCACTCGTTCATTCAAAATTCATCCAAGATGTAGTCCTAAGCTACTGGCAAGTCCACATCCATTATCTTTAAGCACAACATTCCACAACAAGGTATTGACCGCGCCAGTCTTTATTACTGACAAATTAAAACTTGCCGCATTTCCTTAATGTTTCTGTGCTATCTAATCAGAGTAAACTATGCATTTCAGGTGCATTGCTCCGCTATGTTAGCACAGGAATGAATAGGAAAGTATGGTAGACCTAAATTAGCCAGTGATGTAGATTAGCATGAGTTTTGCCTTGCCAAGCTTCAAGCATCGTAGAGGGTCTAACCACACCTCTACCGTAACTGGCATTATTTGGTTGGAGCAACCTAAACCTAATACTAGAACTCACCTAATTTTACTATCCTTAATTACTATTTAAATGAATACTGATGGTTGAAGAACACCTCCTTGACTTGACCAGGTATGTTATCACTGGAATCAGAAGCCGGTAAAACCTCGAACGGCGACAGGTTAATTGACGTTAAATATCAACAGGTGTGAATCAAATTAGAGCAGGTCAAGCAAGCAGTCTAGCAAGCAGAAGCGGTGCGGAGTTGGAGTAAGGCAGTCAGAATAAAATCGCCGGTTTTCTACAGAAGCTGTTCGTAATCCGATAAATGCATTATTTTGCAATTTTTATTCCTGGGAAACAAGGTCGATTTTAATAAGACTGAGGAGGAGCCAGTCTCCATCACTGGCTAACTTATCTGCGATGTTCAGGTACAAAAAGACAAGGAAATGCAGTTTGACTTAACATCCCAAGGCAATAAATAACTCTTGCCAGTCTCAATTACTGACTGATTTAAGCCTTGCAGTATTTCCTTAAGGTTTAAGCTAGTACCATGAACTCTGAGCCCCCTTTGCATTTCAGGTGCAGCGATCCACTATCTTAGCATGGAAAAGCGAGGAAAACGCTTAAACCAGCCAGTAATTGAGACTGGTAAGAGTTAAACCTTGCGTAGGGAAGTTGTTATCCATGTGACAATCATGATCACCTTGAATAGAAAATCATAGTACGGCAAGCGCCAGTAAAATACTGACATGGTTTGCTGGAGGATACAACGTGGACCTTTGTCATAAAGAAGTATTTCGTTTGTAGGGTATAATATGATGTGTAACATTGAAAGGGTATTTTATTCAATTGACTAAAGTGTATCCAGATTCAAAGTCCAAATTACATACATAAATTAAAGGCTGAACAGCTGTTTTTGTTTTCAGTAAGCGGCCCTGCGTTCAGTAACTCATTGCTCGCGGCGGGCATCCTGCTTTCAACATTGAGGAAATATCGTGCAGGGCATATTTTGGTTTAAGGATGGACGCTAAGGATGTAAGGTAGAACAGGGTCGTAACTGCACGTTTTTCACGGACTGAAGTCATGAAACGGTATAATCACTGAACCAAACTCAATGGCGTCCAAAAACGAAAAAAGACAGTGTACGTGTTTTCTTTCATATTTGCTGAGCCAAGGCAACATTATTCACACAATCTTTTCCATTTTCAGTCACAACTTTATCATTGTGAAGATGAGCCCAACTTAACATTCGGACAGGCGACTGCGTCCATCCTTCCGAGTAGGACATCACAGTGTGACCAGTTGACATAGACTCCCAGTAATAGATAGAGGACGAGTAGCAGTAGACTATCGGGAGATAAATGTACGATTTAGAAAGGGTTGGTCGAGGCGTAATCCGAGCCTAACCCTCTCAAACCTGTACATCTATCTCCCGATAATATACTGATACAAGTTCTCTATCTATCTTAGAGCACAGTCAAATGCTTGAGTCGTGAAAATAATGTCTTAAAATGAAGATATTTCAAATGAATTGTCAAAACTAGATTAGCGTTTGCGGGACACCGCAAAAGCAGAGCAGCTCCGAAACTTAGGATCTCGCCTTTCAATGTTCCGCCTTCTCGTCAGCATCAATAAAATGGGAATTATTTTTTTTTATTTATAAATTTTCATTATTCGAGTTATTACTAATCATCACTTGGGTCACTTTTCACAAGTTTGTTCTTAAAACCTATTTCTTCTTTCAAAATTTGATCAAAGGATGAACGTTGCCTTAACCAATATCTCATGACCTTGACCTTTGACCTTCAAGGTATCACCATCAATGATCACTTTTCATCACGTATAACAATCATGCAATGACTCAAAGTGTTCATATATTAGTTAAAATACGGCATATTCACAAACGCACAAAAGTTTTGACCTCACTGTGACCTTGACCTTTAACAGATTTTAGAGAAAACGTTTTCAAATCTTGGTCTTTCTCCATAGTTCATATATACCAAATAGGAGCCTAATAGCACAAAAAAAGTTTGAAGTTATCATGTTTACAAGGATTGTTGTAGTGATTTCAGGAATCATGATGTTGACCTTTGACCTTGAATGTGAACATGTCAAAATCATTCACCAGGTGTATAAGAAAGAAATTAATCTATATGAGGTGTTAATATCTTCATGGAAAAAAGTTACTTAGTGCTTTCAGAACTGGTCAGCATGACCATATCTCTTGACCTTGACCTTTAAAATTCAAGGTCACACAATCAGTGATCACTTTTCATTGTGTATCACAATCACGTAATGATTCAAAGTGTTAATAGTTTAAAAAAGACATTTTCGCAAACAAAATGCTTAAGTTGTGAACTCGCTATGACCTTGACTTTTGACGGATGTTAGCGAAAACCTTTTCAAATCTTGGCCTTTCTCCATAGTTGATATACACCAAAGAAGAGCCTGATAGCACAAATATTTTTCAAGTTATCATGTTTAAAAGGATTTTTGTTAGCGATTTCAGAACTCATGACCTTGACCTTTGACCTTGAATGTGGACATGTAAAAAAAAATTCCCCAGTGATATAAGTAAGAAGTTATGTATATGAGTTCTCAAAACCTTCTAGGAAAAAAGTAATAGGCAATACAAAACGCGCCGGCGGCGGCTGCGATGGAAACTGCGAAAAATCTGATAGCAGCTCCGACTTACGGAGCTGCTAAAAAAGGGGAAACATTTTCTCGAACACAACATGCTTAACATTGACATTTCTCATTTTCATATGCAAATGTTAAGGACATTGACGTCATCATCGGACCTATGAACACTGAATTTCTTAAATAGTCCGAGGTGCATTAGGCGTACAATTTATATAAAAACATTGTGCTTGAACCACGAACATGCATGATAAGCACGTTTTTATTGAGAAATCTTGAGCACTAATACATTTCTTTGCCTATAAAGATTGAGTGGTTTTAGGATGAATCAGTTCACACAATGGCTTCTTCGTTGACGGTTCAAGGACAAGTACACTATTCATTAAGGAAAGGTAACTTTACTTTTAACTCCTTACTTTTTAAAATGTGTATTTTAAAATTTCAATACTAATTTTTATTAAATTTGTTTATTTTATAACAGTTATTGTTTTTGTATTTCAAATATTTTTCCATCATGTTAAGTTGTTTTTTAACTGTATTTATCAATTTACGAGTTGTAATATCTATTGTTGCATATGCTAATGTGCATCACGTCCATATTGCATATAAAGTATTTCAGGTTACTTCAGCAACGAAATTGTACCAAAACTTGAAAGGATTTAGTGTGTAACTTCGTAATGGTCATCGCTCGGATGCTGTATTACGATACAGGGGTTTCAGTAGTCAGTGAGACGACCTGCAGTCTCCGTCCTCCACGCAGAGTATAATTTTTATAGCCGTTTCACTTGATGTCAACCCCATTGCAAAGGTTTGGCAAATCTTTGAGGATACATTTGAATAGTTAGAACAAAAATATATTGAAGATGAGAAACGAGCGTGTCAAGAAAAGTCGATCAAACTATCTCAGGAACTCAAAGACGATCTTGTTTATTCCATGTCTCGGCAGATAAAATAGTGTTTGGAGCGAAACAGCGGTCTTAATGGCTATTGTCCTATTTTAAACAATTTGTAAATAGATTATCAACATAATGTGCCAATATTCATGAATCTATGTAAAAAAATCAATAAAGGAGCTGAATTTTGCCCGATACTATATATACTGTGAAGTGTAATGCATAATGAAACATGTAATAAACTGTTATAAATAAAAAATGTAGTAAAGTTACTAGTTTTATTACTTGATATGACCCCCATACAGGCCCATTATTTAGTTAATCTGATATGCCTCACTGCTTCTGTACCTGTACAATAGGGTGCCTGCACTTTGAGAACGCCCCGCCCCCCCCCCCCCCCCCCCCCCAAGAAACACTACACAAATATAAACAATTGATATACTTTCTTCTCATTTTTAATGACTTTCTTTATAACTTCTGAATACTGTTATATTTGCAAACATTGGCAACATGGTTTGATGCTTGTCACTGTTTCACTTACTCGTGATATAAATGAAATACACTTATTATGCACATGCTTATGTTTCCTCTTTTAGGAATCTAAAGATTCTTAGCATCGAGGACCCCCTTCCACGGCAGCGACTATATTTCGGAAAGGGAACACTGCAATTCATTTGTAATTGTAATTGTGTATTATCCACAGAATAAAGCAAACAGTTTGCATTGTTTGTTGATTTAAATAGAAGTCTGTGAAACAGTGTTATGAACATGAT
Organism: Gibbula magus; assembly: GCA_936450465.1. NCBI lineage: Eukaryota > Metazoa > Mollusca > Gastropoda > Trochida > Trochidae > Gibbula > Gibbula magus. The sequence continues at coordinate 78,551,056 of OW388292.1, read as the reverse complement.
ACCCGAACGCAACCAGACAACTGTACACCAATCAGGATACAATTGTACTCCACGTGACCACAATACAATCATATGATTGGACGAAAGCATTTGACTGTGCTCTAATTCACGTTGAGAGTGAACGGCATCTACAAAAAATTGACTTACCTCTGTTTAATGGTGAAGCACTAGTGTGGCCAAGAATTGTTGAACAATTCTACCCTCAAGTCCATTGCAGACCTGGCGTCTGGCACAAGGAGGATGGATTTATTGCAGTTTCACTTAAAAGGGGTAGCCCTAACCTTGTGCATGGGCCTGGCTACAATTAGAAAAATTGAGCCCTGCAAAATTTCCCCAGTTGCGGGAGAATCCATGCCGTAATGTCATCGATGACGTCATATTCAAGGGCGATAAGTCATGGTCCGTATTCTTTAAAGATCGAATGTTTTATAGCTGTCCAGTTGTGATTTGTTTTTATTGTTCAAATATTTGTTACTTATCTCAATGACTGAGATATATTGTAAACGTGTTTTATACCATATCTCAACTGTTTTAACATGGTTTTGACAATTTACACGAAAATTTGCATATTTGTGTGGAAACTAAAACTTTAAATAGTGAAAAAGCCGGCATGAGCAAATCAAACTGCTACGCAGCTTGGACCTGCGAGCCAATGACAATTCATGTCGCTTCGTTGCATAGCACGCACCTCCTATGCGCGGTCATTTTGTTAGCCAGCCATCATTGGTTATCTCCCTTGACCATATCCGTCTTATCCTATCATTTCATTTTCATTCATTTTTGTCACGCCGGCCAAGGGCGGGTAATTTGAGTACATATTTCTCTGTTGGAGTGTCCCAGGGGTAATACAGCGGAGAGTAACGGAGCATATATAAAACCCTGGGTAACCGAGGATGGCAATTCAGCACGTGATTCATTCACAGACTGAAAAACAAAGGAAAATGTGATGTGTTCTTTGTGATGATGATCACTCTGTGAATTAAAGAACGGAGACATTTGTGACCGACAATACACTGTTCTTGAAACAAGGAAATAATAATTGAATCTGCAAAATACTTCATAACGGGATATGAATTGCTTCTATAGATTCCTAGCCACGAGGCCTGGGAACAACACGTAAATATAGTGTAGAGAAAACCGAGTCCTAACTGTCGTTTTGAAAGCATTCGTGAACATGTTCTTCATTGCAACACACAAAATGATAGCTGTTTGAGTTACCAGTCCCCTGCTTCTTGCACCGAAAGCTTTTATTGGAGGTCTTGTGATTGGCTACCTGATCATAATTTGCGTCAGAACAGTGCAAACCAACAAGCTGTTAGATTGTTTTCGTATTCAGATATGTGTTCGTATCCCGATAGATGCACTACCATGCAATGCTTACTCCTCGAACAAGTCAATTTTAATCAAACTGTTCAACTGTCACAAGCCCCACCATACTGCTTGAGGGTGTTTTTCTTGGACATCCTGCAGAGAAAAGGATTATGAACAACTTCACAATACTTCTCTTCATGTTGACCCTTCGAAATCGACACCATACTATGCTGTTGCCAGATGCTACACTGTCGGCCAAAAGAAACGCCTACCAGATATCTTATCAAATTTCATAATGAACAGTTACGCAATATTATATTATTATGAAGTTGCACCATTGCTGCATAATATATTTAAGTTTCAGAAGTTTTCTATAGGTAAAATCATCAACGTCCCATCATATTGTTAGAGGTGATTGTGGCCGATACACTTTGTACATTTGAAACGACTGCCATATATCTTACCAGATTTCGTAAAACGTATAATGAACAGTTAAGCAATATTATAGCATTATGAAGTTGCACCATTTCTGCATAATATATTTAAATTTCAGAAGTTGTCATGTCACAAAAGAATGGCGATTCTTGAAATGAGACAACAGAATTGTTCAGTTTTCGATCAGTGCTTGATCAGAAAAACATTTGAAACACATTTTCATACAACCACAAGCAACAATGCAGGCACGCATTCGCTTTAAAGTGTTGATGACGCTACCGATGTACGTGATCACAGTACGCAAGTGAATCAACCTATGGACGTATTATTTAGACTGTTGTGCTTCCAAACTCCACGTGTGACAATTCACTGATTAAACTAAATTGATGTCACTAACTGTTGTTCTTTCACGAACAATGATTTTAATCCTTTCGTGTTTGCAACGATCTTTAATAATCAGTCTAATTACTGGGAACATAGAGGCGACTGTTGGTCCTAATGTCGTCCTTAAACTCATCTACAGTTATCCAAACAAAAACGTTACATCGTTTCGCGAAACTGGAGCAAAATGTCTAATTGTCTCTTTTAAATGAAGCTTGAGTAGGTGATCAATATCACGCTACATATACATGTTATGAACATCGTAGCTAGGCAGCATAACACACGTTTTCAATTATTGACTGATCTAAGTCAAACTTGTATTGATTTTTGTTTCAGAAAATTCTGACAACAAAGAGGTTAGACAATATGTAAAGATCTTAATCAGTCTAATTACTGGGAATATAGAGGCGACTGTAGGTCCTTATGTCGTCCTGAAACGCATCTACAGTTATCCAAACAAAAACGTTACCCCGTTTCGCGAAACACATGCAAAACTCGCGCGACATGTCTAATTGTCTCTTTTAAATGAAGCTTGAGTAGGTGATCAATATCACACTACATTTACATGTTATGAACATCGTAACTAGGCAACATAACAAACGTTTTCAATTATTGACTGATCGAAGTCAAACTTGTATTGATTTTTATTTCAGAAAATTCTGACAACAAAGAGGTTAGACAATATGTCAAGAAAGTCACGACGACATAGCCAATACAAGTGTAGAGGCGATCACAGCTCACATACCCCCGCTCCAAAATATATTGAGACATACTTGAAAATAGGAAAGGCACATCTATGGAAATGACTAACCTGTGTGTAAAGTTGAATGAATATGGAATGTACAGTTCCAGTGAAAACTGTTAAGAAAGAGTGAAACGGTTCACCACTAGAGCAATTTGCTTTCAGTTCGGTACACGGAACATAAACATGATTTTTCGGTATATACCGAATATATAACTTAATTAAACAATTATGTATTATTAGCTCAGATGTAATTATATTTATGCAAAAACTACAATTTACGATTTTAAAACCAAAAGTTTTTCACATCCTACAAGAAAAAGACTGGTGATTTGTTATGGTTTAGTTTACATATTGAAAGAAATTTATTGGTTTTGTATCGAACCGGAAAATGTACTTAACCGAGAATCCTGTACCGCAATACGTACTGAACCGAAACTCAAGCGTACGTTTCGTCCCACATGTTTTTTTTGGAAACCACCAAAACTAAAATTCAGAAATAGGTATAACCCTCAAAAGGCACAACTAGGCACCATGGTTGACATAATAATAATAATAGTCCACTTATATAGCGCCTTTCCAGGATAAATATCATGCTCAAAGCGCTGAGAAGAACCATACAGAAGCGTATTAGTGTCACAATGAAAACAATATTCGTGATACTATCTCCTACGTAGGAGACACAATTGTATTAAGCACATGTATACGCGTATGGTGTATGTAAACTCTCGTGTATATGAAGAATGAAGAATAATTGTATGGATACCCAACTTATTTATTCTATGTAGGCGACGTTTCGACATAGAATAAAGAAGTTGTGTATCCATCAAATTGTTCTTCATTCTTCATCAACCCACTCTCTAGAATGCCCATCAAAATATTGTGTATATGATATGATGTATAAGTATATGATAGTACATATGACCGTTAAAAAGCTTTAAAGACGCTGTAGCTGTATTTTGTTTTCTCAAATTTCCCATATACTTTACAGTTTAAACAATATATTGTTATGTTAGAGGGTAAAACATCGCGCTACAAGATCCGATAAGCCTTCATCCATAGAAAAAGGTTATCCCTATTGAAATAAAATGGTGCGATGTATAAAGCGACAGTGGTGTGGAACTCTTCAGTGTGAGAGGTAGATTTGTAGGTCATTTGAGAGTTCAGACAACAAGATAGTTGACCATTGGCATGGTTCCATATTCAAAACTCTACATTGAGTGTTTAGGTATCGTTACAGCCGATGGCCACTCGAAGGGAAATGGACTCGCATGGCTTAACCGAAAAATGAACATTCATTGTAGAACTCTTTTTATTAATTCGGAAGGTTTATTTAGTCATTGGTAAGACTTATTTACCTTTTCGTGAGATCAATATTTTCATTAAAGGTCCATCCATTGTATTGTTGGATGTCAAATATGCCAAACGTTATAAATGGTCTTGGGTTATCGAAAAGTACCAACTGTTACCGAAAACTACCATTATGATGATAATCGACTTTGTATTATGACGATATGAAGGTAAAAGTATTGATTTCTGATCGAAAACCGGACAATGCACCGCGTGTGGCGCGCGCCAATGAGTCAAACGAAATTTTGGAATTTTATTTAAACCAGACAAAATAAAAAATGTGAGTTGATAATGTTTAATTGGTCATATAACTACTGTGCGTGTAAATAGTAAGTGCACTTTCGGTTTCCGCACATACATAATGATGTTACTCGATTTTAATTGTTAACTAGTAAGTATGATATATTTGGCGATTGGGGATGAATATGCAAGCTGAGTGAATTTGTATGTATTGTAAACAGCACATATGGTGTGTTGGAACGTATTAAAGCCAAACTTTTTTCATGAAGAACAATGGTTGCACCTTTAAAAAAAACGTGATAGAGCGCCTTTAAGTACTTTATATATCGGTATCTATAGAAATAGAGTTGATTGTTTTGCACTGATTATTTTTAATAAACTGATATTTATTCAATAGTTCAGGGTAGATCTCTACATTGTTGCAAAAGAGGATATGATTGCGGTTTCCCTATTAATGTTTTGGAATGTCAGTTTTGAACTCCTTCAATAATTAAAGTACAGTCAATATTTCCGTGAAATGAAAATCCATGGTCATTGCCACTACTAGCGACCTAATTACACTTTTAACGTGGTGTTGGACATTTGTTACATGACGTCACTCAAAACATTATTCAACAATAAAGGATCTCACCTTCCATAATTAATTACCGTTAATGAATTTATGTACTCTTGATGTTATGAATGTACTGGATAAGAATAGTTAGCGATAAATGTAAATTTTGAATTTTTGTATATTGATTTATTTGCACATTTACACACTGATTAAATATCAATAATAAACTTCCAATATACTTAACCTATTTTGACAAGTATATTTACCATTTGGGTAAATCAACCATCTGAAGTGACGAATTTTAAAATCTACCTCAGTTGTTAAGTGTTCTATTGTCGTTTATAACATGTCGTCATTAGAACGACAGTAGAACTACTGCTGATATGAGGTGTATACATCTAATTACATATAACTTATTTGAGTGGTATTTTGGAGGTTTGAAATGAAATAAGAACAATTAATTTTGAATAAATGAGGTTCTTTATCCATAAATGAGTGTTCTTATTTGACTTTCATTTAATTACATATAATTCGAATTTTTAATGAAGTGAAATGAAGTAAGACTTCTAAATAAGAACTTCGTAAATGTGAACAGGAATGGCGACTCGACTCGTAGTATGTGCTTACTCCTTTTTCATGTCTGAAATATATGCTTATTCGATTTTAAAGCAAACTTTCTGTAAAACAATCTGAGACCATGTACACAAGACAAATAAACATATCAAATAGATAAGAATGTGCCTCATTTAAGCAAAAAAGCAAACTTTTGTTGTCAGTTGTCTCCAAACCCTGACCCTTTAAAGGCATTGGAGCACGCCATTCCAATTGAATTAAAATAAAGTGTTCTCACAAAAAGGTTAATAAGTGCTACCAATGGCTAAATAATACCCCTGAATCATTAAAAAGAGGCCGAATGTAATGGTTTGGTTAAGCCCTTCGAGCGGCCATTTTAAAGTGTTCACATTAAAATGGCCGCTCGAATGTGGTACAAGTGTTCTGACTGATTTAGCGAGAACTAATCACCCAATAATGCAGTTTTGAATATGTAAGAAAACTGGGGTAATTTGTAATGTAAGTGGGATTGGGGTGTCAAAGAGGGATATTTATATGATATTTACCATGGTTAGGATAATTGATTACTGGTTAGTCTTGTAGCCAATTGTTTCACTTGCTCTAATTTAGGGTCTACTTTCTGTCTGGGTCACGTTTTTATCGTAGTGCTAGATACATTGGGTAGGCCACATGGGTGGTGCTAGATATGTTGGGTAGGTTCTGATTGGCTTGCTGGTTCGCATTCAGTAGATGAACCTTGACCCATGTCAGAGGTCGTCCCGGAGCACTATATACGTAAGTGACCTGACTTTCGGGATTCAGTGGTTCCAGTCTTGGCGATCCAAGCAACATCGAAGGTAGCTCCTTGAAGCACAGATGCCCCGCGAAAATCCTGTATCAGGGTTTCTCCATCCCGTTATACAGAAGGATGCTATGCGTTATATAGGGGGATTTAGTGTTAGGTTGGGCTGGGGGAAAAGTAGCATAGGAAAGAAATAGGAAGTTAGGCTGTTCGTTTCGGGGTAATTTCATTGTTTTTGCGGGATGGTGCGGGTGGGTTTTAAGAGAAAGTTTAGATATTCATGTTCCTAACAGGGCTAGTTTAGGAATGTGAGTGACAGAACTGGTGCTATTTGTCCAAGATGTTGAGTTTTTGTTTCCTTTTTCTACCACGTTTGTAATAAAAACTTGTTGTTGTTATAATATTGTTGTTTCTCATTTGAACTCATTCATGAACTGGTTCTGAGTCTTGAGTAGCAACACATCAACCTGGAAATATTCACATTAAAATAAAAGTACACAACGCAAAGTCCAATAAAGGTTGATTTTCACACCATGTTGCTATAATTAAGTGTTCAATTCTCAGCTGTCACTGGGCGTCTGAAACGCGCCTATAACAAATATAACACTATGATGTCAACAATCTGTCTGAACTCTCTAAATAGCATGACACCTACAAATCTATCTCTTACACTGAAAAGTTCCCTTTATACATCACTCCATTTGCTACCAATACGAATAACCGATTTCTATACACGCGGCTTGTCGGGTCGTGTAATAAGATGTTTTTGAAACACATTTTCATACAACCACAAGCAACAATGCAGGCACGCATTCGCTTTAAAGTGTTGATGACGCTACCGATGTACGTGATCACAGTACGCAAGTGAATCAACCTATGGACGTATTATTTAGACTGTTGTGCTTCCAAACTCCACGTGTGACAATTCACTGATTAAACTAAATTGATGTCACTAACTGTTGTTCTTTCACGAACAATGATTTTAATCCTTTCGTGTTTGCAACGATCTTTAATAATCAGTCTAATTACTGGGAACATAGAGGCGACTGTTGGTCCTAATGTCGTCCTTAAACTCATCTACAGTTATCCAAACAAAAACGTTACATCGTTTCGCGAAACTGGAGCAAAATGTCTAATTGTCTCTTTTAAATGAAGCTTGAGTAGGTGATCAATATCACGCTACATATACATGTTATGAACATCGTAGCTAGGCAGCATAACACACGTTTTCAATTATTGACTGATCTAAGTCAAACTTGTATTGATTTTTGTTTCAGAAAATTCTGACAACAAAGAGGTTAGACAATATGTAAAGATCTTAATCAGTCTAATTACTGGGAATATAGAGGCGACTGTAGGTCCTAATGTCGTCCTGAAACGCATCTACAGTTATCCAAACAAAAACGTTACCCCGTTTCGCGAAACACATGCAAAACTCGCGCGACATGTCTAATTGTCTCTTTTAAATGAAGCTTGAGTAGGTGATCAATATATCGCTACATATACATGTTATGAACATCGTAACTAGGCAACATAACAAACGTTTTCAATTATTGACTGATCTAAGTCAAACTTGTATTGATTTTTATTTCAGAAAATTCTGACAACAAAGAGGTTAGACAATATGTCAAGAAAGTCACGACGACATAGCCAATACAAGTGTAGAGGCGATCACAGCTCACATACCCCCGCTCCAAAATATATTGAGACATACTTGAAAATAGGAAAGGCACATCTATGGAAATGACTAACCTGTGTGTAAAGTTGAATGAATATGGAATGTACAGTTCCAGAGAAAACTGTTAAGTAAGAGTGAAACGGTTCACCACTAGAGCAATTTGCTTTCAGTTCGGTACACGGAACATAAACATGATTTTTCGGTATATACCGAATATATAACTTAATTAAACAATTATGTATTATTAGCTCAGATGTAATTATATTTATGCAAAAACTACAATTTACGATTTTAAAACCAAAAGTTTTTCACATCCTACAAGAAAAAGACTGGTGATTTGTTATGGTTTAGTTTACATATTGAAAGAAATTTATTGGTTTTGTATCGAACCGGAAAATGTATTTAACCGAGAATCCTGTACCGCAATACGTACTGAACCGAAACTCAAGCGTACGTTTCGTCCCACATGTTTTTTTTGGAAACCACCAAAACTAAAATTCAGAAATAGGTATAACCCTCAAAAGGCACAACTAGGCACCATGGTTGACATAATAATAATAATAGTCCACTTATATAGCGCCTTTCCAGGATAAATATCATGCTCAAAGCGCTGAGAAGAACCATACAGAAGCGTATTAGTGTCACAATGAAAACAATATTCGTGATACTATCTCCTACGTAGGAGACACAATTGTATTAAGCACATGTATACGCTTATGGTGTATGTAAACTCTCGTGTATATGAAGAATGAAGAATAATTGTATGGATACCCAACTTATTTATTCTATGTAGGCGACGTTTCGACATAGAATAAAGAAGTTGTGTATCCATCAAATTGTTCTTCATTCTTCATCAACCCACTCTCTAGAATGCCCATCAAAATATTGTGTATATGATATGATGTATAAGTATATGATAGTACATATGACCGTTAAAAAGCTTTAAAGACGCTGTAGCTGTATTTTGTTTTCTCAAATTTCCCATATACTTTACAGTTTAAACAATATATTGTTATGTTAGAGGGTAAAACATCGCGCTACAAGATCCGATAAGCCTTCATCCATAGAAAAAGGTTATCCCTATTGAAATAAAATGGTGCGATGTATAAAGCGACAGTGGTGTGGAACTCTTCAGTGTGAGAGGTAGATTTGTAGGTCATTTGAGAGTTCAGACAACAAGATAGTTGACCATTGGCATGGTTCCATATTCAAAACTCTACTTTGAGTGTTTAGGTATCGTTACAGCCGATGGCCACTCGAAGGGAAATGGACTCGCATGGCTTAACCGAAAAATGAACATTCATTGTAGAACTCTTTTTATTAATTCGGAAGGTTTATTTAGTCATTGGTAAGACTTATTTACCTTTTCGTGAGATCAATATTTTCATTAAAGGTCCATCCATTGTATTGTTGGATGTCAAATATGCCAAACGTTATAAATGGTCTTGGGTTATCGAAAAGTACCAACTGTTACCGAAAACTACCATTATGATGATAATCGACTTTGTATTATGACGATATGAAGGTAAAAGTATTGATTTCTGATCGAAAACCGGACAATGCACCGCGTGTGGCGCGCGCCAATGAGTCAAACGAAATTTTGGAATTTTATTTAAACCAGACAAAATAAAAAATGTGAGTTGATAATGTTTAATTGGTCATATAACTACTGTGCGTGTAAATAGTAAGTGCACTTTCGGTTTCCGCACATACATAATGATGTTACTCGATTTTAATTGTTAACTAGTAAGTATGATATATTTGGCGATTGGGGATGAATATGCAAGCTGAGTGAATTTGTATGTATTGTAAACAGCACATATGGTGTGTTGGAACGTATTAAAGCCAAACTTTTTTCATGAAGAACAATGGTTGCACCTTTAAAAAAAACGTGATAGAGCGCCTTTAAGTACTTTATATATCGGTATCTATAGAAATAGAGTTGATTGTTTTGCACTGATTATTTTTAATAAACTGATATTTATTCAATAGTTCAGGGTAGATCTCTACATTGTTGCAAAAGAGGATATGATTGCGGTTTCCCTATTAATGTTTTGGAATGTCAGTTTTGAACTCCTTCAATAATTAAAGTACAGTCAATATTTCCGTGAAATGAAAATCCACGGTCATTGCCACTACTAGCGACCTAATTACACTTTTAACGTGGTGTTGGACATTTGTTACATGACGTCACTCAAAACATTATTCAACAATAAAGGATCTCACCTTCCATAATTAATTACCGTTAATGAATTTATGTACTCTTGATGTTATGAATGTACTGGATAAGAATAGTTAGCGATAAATGTAAATTTTGAATTTTTGTATATTGATTTATTTGCACATTTACACACTGATTAAATATCAATAATAAACTTCCAATATACTTAACCTATTTTGACAAGTATATTTACCATTTGGGTAAATCAACCATCTGAAGTGACGAATTTTAAAATCTACCTCAGTTGTTAAGTGTTCTATTGTCGTTTATAACATGTCGTCATTAGAACGACAGTAGAACTACTGCTGATATGAGGTGTATACATCTAATTACATATAACTTATTTGAGTGGTATTTTGGAGGTTTGAAATGAAATAAGAACAATTAATTTTGAATAAATGAGGTTCTTTATCCATAAATGAGTGTTCTTATTTGACTTTCATTTAATTACATATAATTCGAATTTTTAATAAAGTGAAATGAAGTAAGACTTCTAAATAAGAACTTCGTAAATGTGAACAGGAATGGCGACTCGACTCGTAGTATGTGCTTACTCCTTTTTCATGTCTGAAATATATGCTTATTCGATTTTAAAGCAAACTTTCTGTAAAACAATCTGAGACCATGTACACAAGACAAATAAACATATCAAATAGATAAGAATGTGCCTCATTTAAGCAAAAAAGCAAACTTTTGTTGTCAGTTGTCTCCAAACCCTGACCCTTTAAAGGCATTGGAGCACGCCATTCCAATTGAATTAAAATAAAGTGTTCTCACAAAAAGGTTAATAAGTGCTACCAATGGCTAAATAATACCCCTGAATCATTAAAAAGAGGCCGAATGTAATGGTTTGGTTAAGCCACGCGAGTCCATTTCCCTTCGAGCGGCCATTTTAAAGTGTTCACATTAAAATGGCCGCTCGAATGTGGTACAAGTGTTCTGACTGATTTAGCGAGAACAATTCACCCAATAATGCAGTTTTGAATATGTAAGAAAACGGGGGTAATTTGTAATGTAAGTGGGATTGGGGTGTCAAAGAGGGATATTTATATGATATTTACCATGGTTAGGATAATTGATTACTGGTTAGTCTTGTAGCCAATTGTTTCACTTGCTCTAATTTAGGGTCTACTTTCTGTCTGGGTCACGTTTTTATCGTAGTGCTAGATACATTGGGTAGGCCACATGGGTGGTGCTAGATATGTTGGGTAGGTTCTGATTGGCTTGCTGGTTCGCATTCAGTAGATGAACCTTGACCCATGTCAGAGGTCGTCCCGGAGCACTATATACGTAAGTGACCTGACTTTCGGGATTCAGTGGTTCCAGTCTTGGCGATCCAAGCAACATCGAAGGTAGCTCCTTGAAGCACAGATGCCCCGCGAAAATCCTGTATCAGGGTTTCTCCATCCCGTTATACAGAAGGATGCTATGCGTTATATAGGGGGATTTAGTGTTAGGTTGGGCTGGGGGAAAAGTAGCATAGGAAAGAAATAGGAAGTTAGGCTGTTCGTTTCGGGGTAATTTCATTGTTTTTGCGGGATGGTGCGGGTGGGTTTTAAGAGAAAGTTTAGATATTCATGTTCCTAACAGGGCTAGTTTAGGAATGTGAGTGACAGAACTGGTGCTATTTGTCCAAGATGTTGAGTTTTTGTTTCCTTTTTCTACCACGTTTGTAATAAAAACTTGTTGTTGTTATAATATTGTTGTTTCTCATTTGAACTCATTCATGAACTGGTTCTGAGTCTTGAGTAGCAACACATCAACCTGGAAATATTCACATTAAAATAAAAGTACACAACGCAAAGTCCAATAAAGGTTGATTTTCACACCATGTTGCTATAATTAAGTGTTCAATTCTCAGCTGTCACTGGGCGTCTGAAACGCGCCTATAACAAATATAACACTATGATGTCAACAATCTGTCTGAACTCTCAAAATAGCATGACACCTACAAATCTATCTCTTACACTGAAAAGTTCCCTTTATACATCACTCCATTTGCTACCAATACGAATAACCGATTTCTATACACGCGGCTTGTCGGGTCGTGTAATAAGATGTTTTACCCTCAAACGCAACACAAAATTGTATAATCTTTGATAATAAATGGCAACTCTGAGAAAAAAATGATGTGCAATAATCATAATTATTTGAAACAGTATATTCGCAAACTATCACTAACGAAATTGATACTAAGGCAGCAGTAACGGAAAGACAATATTCCCTCCATAACACCTCCAAGTGAACAATACTTTATTTTGCAAATCAAGATGGCACATGATTTAATCAGACTAACATAATTATGTTTATTATGAAAAAGACAAACGCATGACAAAATGCTGAGTTGTCTCCACAACTCGTGGATAAGTATGAAACGAAGTGAATAGTGCTTTATCATGCTATCTCCTACGTAGGAGATACTATGTCCTACGTAGGAGATAGTTTGACAGATTTTTTTTCACCATGACACTAATACGCTTTCGTAGAATCGAGAGTGTTCAAGCAAAAGGCTTGGCTGAATAAATGAGTCTTTAGATAATATAGGTTGGGCAGGTACGAATTGCTTGGGGGAGATTGTTCCATTGATAGACAGCTGCATGTCCATGACTGCTCATTTTTGCTTTTGGTACAACAAAAAAGCTGATGAGATTCAGAGCGGAGGGATCTGGATGGAACATAGGGCTGGAGAAGGTCGCAGAGGTAGGATGGAGCAGTCTAAGAGTGACATTGCAGGCAAGGCACATAAGTTTGAAGTTAATCCGTTGTGTAACAGGGAGCCAATGGAGTTCTTTAAGGGTAATAAGAGACAGTGGCAGTACTTTAGTGGCTTCTTTTGTCAAATATATCCTGATTATCTTAAAATGTTATTTGGCTTTAATACGTGCCATAATACCCATCTGCTGATTTCAGTTCAGATAATGTCACTGATGAATATTCATTGCCAATCGCCAAATATATCATAATTACTAGTTGTCAATGAAAATCTAGAAATATCATGATACATGTGCAGAAACCGACACTTCACGTCGCAATTACATGCATAGTAGTTATTTGACCTATTAACCCAAAGTTTCCAAAATTACGTTTACGGATTGGCGTGCATCATCGCTGTGCATTGTCAGGTTTTCGATCAGAAATCATTACTTTTACCTTTATAACATTACTATACTGAGTGGATCATCTTAAAAAATTAAGATTTTCAGCATCAGTCAGTACTTCTCGATAAAATAACACCATTTTAGCTCATCATGCCTGAAAGGACCTATGGGCTTATGGCTTAGCATGGCGTGCGGCGTCCATCCGTCCGTCCTTCTTCTCCTGAACCAATGACCCTAGAGAGCTGAAATTTTATGTGTAGATTCCTTGGCCAATGGGGATTATAAATTGTAGTGGTGACCCCGTGACTCCAAATAGAATCATAGGGATCACAACCTAAAGAACACTGTTGTCATCTTTTTCTCAAGTACTTCAAATTTGTTATACCTGTGATAAATTCTCCTCGAAAATTTACATTTTGAAATTGATTAAATTTATTGTTCATAGCCTGATGAGCTACAGAGCCAATTGATCTATATTTAACATTTGGCATATGCGACCCCCAACATCACAATGGATGCACCTTTAAATATCAAGTCCTTATACCGTTATCTTCGGGTGATTCATAATAATGGGTATGGATTGTAACCAAAGGCTATGATCATAGATTACTTTACTCACATTATCGAAAACAACTCTGGTAAGTCAATTACAATGAATTTCATGTTTTTATTTTTGCGTGGTCCCATGTATATGATACAGTGCTTAATGGGCTTTGCAAGTGAGTCACCTTTAGCTAATTGGAGATTTTAAACGTTTTTATATAATTTATAGTCATATGGTTTGTTCATGAAAAGCTTGAGCTAGTCTAAGTGCTTAGTTGTCAAGTTGTTACTTATACTGGTATTTAAAGCTGTGAAACATCAAAGGGAAATGCATTTGCTTTGAAGTGGACTTTGCTATTGAAGGGCAATGTTAAAGTTACACCATGGTAGACGCATACGTGCAATGCGTTGTTATGTTCTTCCCATGAATGCACGTGCTCATGTGGTTAGATTGTTAGCACGATCCCAAAGTGCGTTTAATGATTTTTCCGTCAAGAGAACACAGCGTTCTTACTGACAAACAATCTTGGCGATTCTAACAGCTCTTCGTAGTGTGATGGGTAAATGCGCTTCGATAATAAACGAAGGGTTGCATGTTCGGTTCCTGACTCTTTAATAACAAAAAATAAGTTATCATATTTAAGATGTTTGAAGATTCAAGACAGAACATTTAATGTCTTTGTAAAATCACAGGCCAAGTTTAGCGCAAATATATATGAGATGGACGACCAGTTTTCCCTATGTGCGAACAAAGTGATTGTGAACATACCTGACGTTTCGGAGTACTTATATACTTAATCCTCCACCAGGTGGAGTGTTATAGGAAAACAGTTTCTCTAAATTTAAGGAAAAGGTCGTGCATTAGGACGTATTTGATGTTTCACCAAAGGTGTAGGCACAGGGGAAATCTACTAGTTGCAATTTAAGAGAAGAAATATCTGACAGTGTACTGTCCAATTGTTTTCAGAGGTAAAACAGGCGTGTGCACTTAGTCGCTTTCCATTTTCTATATGTATCGAGGAGCTGTCTCAATCATTAGTTTAGTTTATTCACTTGAAGTATGTAGGCCATAGGACCATAATACAGTATGTACATAATACATGTGTTACAGAATGGATGCTTTTAACTGCATAGCTTTAACAATGAAAGTCGCTAACAGCTTGTTGTAAATAGGGTTACATGAGGACATTAAAATATTAAACTTATGTCGCTTGAAAATTGAAAATATATTCTAAGAATAAACTCATTTCTTAAATCATTATAAGATTTGTATATTAAAATAAAGTGAAATTCATCTTCTATATAATTACATTGACATATTCGTTCATTTCTGTGTTCCTTATTATGCCTACCGGTTCCAACTCTAGGCGACTGGAGAAACATCGTAAGCGAGACATTGCATATCTACATTGTCACATGTTAAAACTGCAATGTGCAATTCTGTGGAAAAACTATACATACAATATAAATACGCATTGGGACTTTCTTGGACTTTATAATGCAAATCTTGTTCACAGTTTTGATCTACTGAAAAACTCATTTACAAACATAGAAATATTGTTAATACGCAGTCTGATTAAAACCGTGGGGAAAATGTGCAAAATAGTGCAACTACCGGGATACGAACTCATATCGTTCAGACGTTTCCACGCCAAACCATCTGGTAACAGCCAGTAGACTCTCATGTCCTGACGCAATTCAGTAAACCAATCACAAGACGTCCAACAAAAGCTTTCGGTGCGAGAAGCTAGGGGCAGATAACTCCAAACAGCTATCCTTTAGTCTGTTCCGAATGCTTTCAAACCCGTTTAAAAACTATGAAGTGATTTGTCAGCTATTTGACTGGGCTTTGGCTGCGCTAAACTGGTTCGGAACAAACGCCAATAGATAATGAGACAATATTTCCCCTTTTTTAAAACGTTCGTTTAATCTCTATTTATAGACAACTTGTATTTCTCACAGAACGATTGTAAAAATCTATGCGATGTTGAATACCAAAAATAGTATCAGAAATGAGAATGACATCATCAGCAAATAATAATAATAAAAATAGTTCCACTTATTCCGGATGAATTTGAGTACTGTGAGAACAATTAGACTACATGTCTTTGCTAGATCAATAATGAACATCGAAAACAAAAGGGGACTTAAAACACAACATTGTATTAATCCAATAGGACAAACAAACGATTGAGAATATCCCTGGCAAGACTGAACACATGCCTGGAAAACAGTCATAAATAGATTATAATGCCTTAAAGGGGCAGTAGCACGTTTTTTCGCTCAAATACGTCGATGAAATGTATTTGAAAAATAATGTCACCAATAGTAAAAGACCATTTTCTCTTCGGAAATCAAGTTAAAAATGATTGTACATGGTTCGATAATGCCATGGGAATCGTTTTTGTAATGCGAAATGATTAAATTGTGTTCACAATAAAATGGCCGCCATGCAATTTTTGCTTTATACGCAACACCGTTATTACCACTACGGATAATTGGTTTGTGTAATAAGATGTTTTACCCTCTAACGTTAATATAAATGACATAAACTATCAATATAAATAGGACATTTGAAAAAATAAAATTTGAAAAAAACGTGCTACTGCCCCTTGAAGACTTGGAATTTATTACATACGTGTTCTGAATATCTTTATGGGATAATTTTGGTTATTTGAAACAGGTGTTGTGTAACCAGTTGAAAGTTATTCAACGAGTGTTGTGTAACCAAAACAAGTTATTCAACGATAGTGATGTTATAATACCGTACTACTTTCGCCATCAGCTGATTGCGTACAGCCGAACCCACTCGCCACTTCAGTTTTTCAGTTCATCATAACTTTATCCTGTACGTATTTTTGGCTATTATTAAACTTGGATCACAGTAAAAATAGATGTGCAAAATTAAAAATCGAGAATTCGGGTTCCGATCTCGAATATTTTATAATTAGAAGACAATAATATTACGCAGCTGTATAGATTTATATTCATTTAGTCATTCTTTGCTGATCGATGGACAACTGATAGTCGGATACTACCATCACGAAAGTCGTTGTTGTCTCTACATTTCTATTTGCATTGTGTTTTCACAAAATGTATTGTGTCTGAGGGATATTGGACAAGACTTGAATGTTATTAATTAAGTACTTCCGCATTGGCCCAGTTACAGGTTCGAGGTCCGTTGTATATTGAAATAATAATTATAAACAAAAATGACAACAGATATCATGGGTCAAACTTGTGAAGCGACATCTTCAAGCTTTCACCAAATGTGTGACTGCGCATGACTCATATTGGCCCATTTGTCTCGTGTTGGCAATGTTTTTCCTGGATTGGCCCAGTTGTCGAAAAATATGGTCTAGGAAGTAAATACCGTATACGTGCAATAACATTGATAGTTGATTAATAAAAGAGCATAAAATGGCTTCTTTGCCGCGAGGAGGCCGATATTCACTATTGTCAGACTACCGGCAAGGTCATGGATGGCAAATACCAGAGATAGGTGTTTCAGTATACACATATGCACCAGGAGTTTGACAGGTGATTCCACTGTTCAATGGACAGATACTGACAGACACTGACACTAAACTTCAGCAAATATCTTATGTCTTATATGGCTGCTGTATCTCGAATGTCTACCAGTTTTCGTTGCTTCAGAGTAGTAATTACAAAATGGTGACGACTTTCTTTCATCTTGAGTTTATTCAAATATTCATTCAAGATTATGATTTGAAGATTATTGAAGCGAATTGTTTGGTTATAAGGAATGAATCAGTGAGAAAGGGTTCATCGATAATTCTGCAAAGTGCTAACGGTAGTAAACCGTTTCTTAATTATTATAATTATATTTATGTGTACACGTGTTCACAGACGATTGATCAGCTACAGTCGAGTCGGCGGGACCTAATCACCTACACATACATGTTTTTTGCTTTACGGTATTACTGTAGACACTATTCTCACATGGAACGTTTAGTGGAGAGCATATTCTGATCCGGGACCAGGAAAGAGACATCAAGATGCTTTTGTCATGGAGATGTAGTTTTATTTGTTTTTTGCATCAAGGTAATTATGACTCAGTTCAGATTAAGATGAAAATCAGTAGAAGATGCCTTATGGCAACAACTTTGCATGGTTGCCGTTCAGGCAATTTATGTAACATCGTCGCTTAGGACGAGGCCATTATTTACAATATGTATCTTATAATTTGATTTGAAGTGAGCTTCAGTTGTATTCCACATACCATGGATGTATACTGGTTTTGTTCTGATTTCACCGAATTCAATTCATCAGCAATGAAAGGCCGGGTGAGCCTTTGGCATGACATGACATCCGGCGTCTGTTCATATAAACGTTTGGTTTCTTCTTCTCCTCCAAAGAGACTGGTCAGATAACGTACCCCCTAGTGGGCCACTAGTGACAAATATATAGCTTGGTGAGTAGCAAGTGGCCCACGGATGTGATAGCTAGTGGGCCATTAGCTGACTGCCACTAGTGGCTGCCTACGGTGGCCCACCTTCTATCAGCTGGACAAACTACTGATTGGCCACTAAAGCAGCTACTAGTGGCCCACCAGATGGCCGTTATGTGGGTGCCTCTATTTTTGGTGCCTATTTAGTCCTAAAGGTACCTAACCCTGATAAACCCTCCGGGGACTCAAATTCCTATAGGCCAATTTCCCCAAATTCAAACTTATGTTAATGAATGGAGTCAATGGTAAAGCTTCGCCTCTAATCTCACTTAAACAGTAATCCCTTTAACAACTACCAGATTGGCTTCACCCCTGGTCGTCCTATTCTTAACAGTCTTGCTCGCCAAAAGCCAGTAGGCCAACAAAACAGGCAATATACACTCGAAATATTCCTGGATTTTTTCAAAGCTTTCGATATGGTGTAGCATAACGGCCTCATCCACATATTAACTAAAAAAGGCCTATCAGGCAACAAAATTAATTACATCCAGGCACATAACTGTCGGGGTCGAAAACCAAAAATCTGAAAACTTTCTTTTGGAAAACGACATCCCACAAGGCACCATTCTTAGCCCCACCTTTTCAACATCATGGTAGATGACCTTTTCGAAGGCATCTCACCAAAAATTAATACCTCCAAATTTGCAGACGACGTTGCCCTATCAAACTTCTACTACTTTACTCCAATCCGTACTAAATAAAATCGACCAATGGGCCGACAAATAGGGCTTTAAACTGAATGCGGAAAAAAACGTAGGGGTAGTGTTTAAACATAAAAATACATGTATGCGCCCCACCTCCTCAACCTCTATCTAAAAAATAAAGGCGACCCAATTTTATTATGGAAACCCGAGATTTCATAACTGAGATACAGACACCCTTGCCCATGGGCTGGCCCATGGGAAAATTCGCCCATGGGCGAGTGGCTGTTCAAATTTGTGTTACCCAAAACTTATTTTCTAATTTATAATAATGGGTTTAGCAGTAACATATTTGGGGTATTTATGAATTCCCCCCATACAAAGGAAAATGGGAAATCTGGCCCATGGGCAAGATTTCCCATTGGCGAGACATCGCCCATGGGCCAGGTTTCCCATGGGCCTGATTTCCCATGGGCTAGATTTCCCATGGGCCAATGTTGACTTTGGCAAACATATAATGTTTGTGAAATGTTGACTTTGGAAAAATTTAATGTTTGTGAAATGTTGACTTTGGAAAAAATTGAATGTTTGTGAAATGTTGACTTTGGAAAAAAATTAATGTTTGTGAAATGTTGACTTTTAAAATATTTATTGACTTTGGTGGAAGTGTTACTTTGATAAAATATTGACGTTGGTGACATGTTGACTTTTAATACATATTTTGAGTTATATGAATTGTTGACTTATGAAATAGTCATTTTAGTGAAATGTTGTGTAGTTTAAGTTTAACTTATATAAAATGTTAACTTTGGTGACATGTTGACTTTGAAAAAGATATTTTGAATTTTATGAAATATTGACTTTGATCACATATTGACTCTGGTGAAATGTTGACTTTTAAAAGATATTTTGAGTTAAGCGAATTGTTGACTTATGTTGACTTTGGAAATATGTATTGACTTTGGCGAAGTTTGCTTATATCATGAAATATTAATATTTCTATTTGATTGACTTTGGTTTAGTTTGAAATGAAGAAGACACATATTTATGGATGATCAACTTCTTTATTAACAATAGCGACGTTTCGGTAAAGATCCTTATACCGTTATCAAGCATCGCTATAAGGATCTATACCAAACGTCACTATTGTTAATAAAGAAGTTGATCATCCATAAATATTTGTCTTCTTCATCACACCAACTTCTAGAATGCCTCTCAAACAGTTTAGTTTGAAATGTTGACTTTTATAATAGTTTATCAATTTATGGTTTGACTGACCCTTCACACAAGAAATACCTACAACGGGTCGTTAGTCAACGGTATGCGCATCAATTAACATAATTGAATACACATGAGTGTGAATTACACGCTAATAATACGCTAGTAAAGTAAATATATGTATAAACGTTTATATCAAGTAAACACACATTGTGTTAAGTGTAATTCAGCGTCGTGTAAAGTACTTACACAATAAAGAATAACACTTTTTATTTGTATTTGACATAATTTTGAATAAGGATATTTATTACCGTTACCTCCTCTTATAATCTCTCCTCATATAACCTCTTATTATAGCTCCAATTTTAAAGAAATAACATTAATACATACCACTTCTTAAACTTTTCCGTGAAAATAGTTTTGAATAAAGATGTTTATAAACGTTATTTCATAAAATCTACATTTTATATATCCTCATTTAACCTCCTATCATCTCTCCAATTCAAGACATTAAACAAATATAAACTGGCAGGGAAAAGAAAGTGAACACCTCTTTTTAAATCACTATAATTAAAAAACTAAATATGGTAGTAGTATGAGTTATGTTATTTTATAGTTCATTCATTTCGGAATACATTACAATCCTAAATTTTAAAGAAATCCAAAAGACGTAGGAGTAAAAAAAACACAACCAAACATTTTAGTTCTTTTTATTCCCTTAAGTCGTTCAATTCGTAAAATGTGACACATGGATGCCAAATGTGGTCGATTCGTGTGTCAGTGCATTATGAAATGCATGGTCTGATCGAGAATTTAAAATGTCTCATGACGTCCGCTGACAGCTGTTTCTGTGTTCATGCAAAACCTGCATCGACGCTTGTTCATTAACTGGAGGTTGTGGTTTGATCCTAACACGCCATTGTGGATCTTCTGACAGTTGTCCAATCAGCGACAAGTCTTGAGAAAATAGAAACTATTGTAAAGCTGTAACAAACCGACGTTATCACAGTCACCATGACATAAGCCATACATCAAAGTTCAGCGGCCAGTACCTGTCTATTGAGCAGTCGAAAACTATCAGTTCAAAGTCTTCTGGTTCACGTATGCATAGTGAGCCCATCTATGGTGGTCGCCGACAATGAAGTCACTCAGAGATGGCGGCGTCTACTTCCTCCTACAGGGCACTATGCCTACAGTCTTATCGAAACAAATTTATGCACCAGTGGTTATTGCTAACCTGTTGCCATTGACCTTTTAACCCAACCACCCCCAGAATCTGTAGATTTTTTTTATAGAAAGAATGCAATAACATTAATGCCTGACCTTGTAATGAATGATTAAATCTGATGATTCTCTCAAACAGTTAGGATTGACTTTACAAAATGATGGCCAGTGGAATATACATATTGATAATATTTTGATTATATCTGGGACAGCTGTACAATTACGCAGTTTAGTTTTAATCTTATACCCATTACGGCTAGTTTTCAGAGTAACCACATGATAACAGAAGTCTTGTTTCAATATTACATGATTTGATGATTTATAAGTTAATATATTTTATTTGTTGATATAATATTCATTTATACTGATTTTTCACATTACAAATATGGAATATAATAGACAGACACAAGCAACTTTATTACAAAAAAATCATGTTGGTGAGGTCACGTATATGTCAGATGTTATACTGTGTGTTATTTAATTGGGAATTATCAACTTTAAATGAAAATAACCAGTTCAAAGGTCAATCAGTTCAGTATAAGGAAAATACAACCATTCAAAGCCGTGGTCATGATCGAAAACCGGACAATGGATCTGGCTTGCTGCAGCCATTAAGTCAAATGTAATTTTGGAAACTTTATTAAAGTATATAGGATGACAGATTTGCTTTATATCGTTATATATGTCTTAAAATGAGTACATACGAGAAATAGCACCATAATTGTCGGCTTCTACACATGTTGAGACCGTTCCTTGGTTTCATTGAGAAAGTCGAGTTAGAAGATAATACCTAAACCAGAAACTTGTGTAATATGGTACATTTTAGAACCAAATAAAGTATCATGCAAAACTGATCATCCATCTTTAAGTACCATATGTTGATCCTTTAGAGGAGTAAGTCAGTCCAAACATAGCAATGCATTGTTGCTAAATCCTGTACTCTACATAATCATCATCATTGGACATTGGCAAACTACCACTCCGACTGTAGGCAAAGTCACACTAAATTGACTGTAGGCAAAGTGCACTGTAGACAGAAGTAGACCTAGCTTTGGCGGCAGTCTAACGCAAGCCGATATCAGTCTTCATGGGGCAAAACGACTATTGTTTTGGGGTGTTCTGGGATTGTCAACTGTCTCCCAAACTCGGCTGTAATGAAACAACACATTGACATTAGAAATGCAGAGACAAGGGCGATTCTTGTAGCTTTGGTATCCGTTGCCGAGCTCTTGTCAAATTTCAAAAGTTATTCACGTTTTTCTGGTGTTACGTTTGATGTGTTTTAGGTGTTTTTTCCACAGTTGGGATGGCCAACATTAATAATGTGTAGCAATTTTACCTATGTGACACGTGACACGAGTGTGAAGGTTACGTGATTATCAATATTTTCCAATTTTCTCCAAATGTGTTAATCTGCTTTTTTTCAACTTTCAAGTTAATGTTTAGGCCCTGTGTATTCGATGCTTAATGTCAACATCAATAATATCAATTTCCATAATTTCATTTAAAAAGTGTATACTTTCTTTTGCCTGTCAGTTTATAAGGAATGGCTCAGTTACTTTCAAGTAATCATGTATTATGTGAATCAACAATATTTGGAACCATTTTTTGGTCAACATGCTTGGAATACACATATATGTTAAAGAATGGGTTCAGCGTGATCTGTTTTAAACAGTTTTGAATTACCTATAGAAATACGCAAAAATATGTAGTCCATCCTTGAGACATTCTTCACATATTTTATATGAACAATGTTCATATGTGTTTGCGTGTCTTCTTATACAAACAATATAGAGACATGGTTGGAACTCTCTTGTAAACTCTATAAAGGGCGTCTTCATAGTTATTGAATGTATACTTGTTTTACTACATTTTAACGGTTATTGAAAAATCAGTTGAAGGTAATTTACCTGCCATAACGTCAAAAGGATACCACATAAGTTCTAATGTTGACTGAAGGAGAAACGAAACATGCCCGTTCAAAGTAAGCTTTTTGTGAATCCATTTACATTGCACAATTGTATGGGCCATGAAATACACTGACGACGGGGTGGATATTTATGCCTCCTCTCGCGCCAATACACTTCCTCGTCCCTTGGTGTCGGCCGGGAAAACTTAATTTCATTGTTAGTGGAAAGTCTAAAATAGTTTGTTGTATTATGGGAGTGAGAGCTAAAATCCTTTTCGATTGCAATATTCTTAGCCTTTTAATTTATGCTGACGACATAGTTCTTCCAGCCCCTGATGATAGAAGTCTAATGGTGCTCGAGTGATACACTATAGCCCAACGTAGTGGTACGCTATCGCCCTTGTAGTATTAATCAATGTGAGTTTGTATTTACAGTTGCTGGTCATGTTATAGAGTATGTTCCAGCTTATAAATATTTCGTTTTTTTGGTTACAAGAGTCCACTTCAATTCTTAGGAAATAGCAAAATCTGCTAGCCGTGCACTTGAAGTAATTATATAAATAGAAACTTTTAGGGGTATGCTTTTTGGTGTTTTCCTGCTTCTCTTGAAAATTCCCACCTAAATATTCGTAGTAAATTATGCTTTGGCACTTTTTTTTTTATCTCGAAATAGAGCGTAAAAATGACATTACAATCTTATGCTTATGTTATTTTACTTTCTGGTTATTGATGTCATATTTATTGTGAAACAAGGATGTGATAAAAGGTAACATATATTTCATAAAATGTGTACATGCATCTGCATGAATAAGTTTTTTTTTTAAATGTAGGGAAAGAAGTACATGTACCGTTAAAACAATATTCTGTAATCGCCGAATCTTGACCTTCATTGTTCAAACTAGTTTTGTAAAGAACGCGTTCCCGGGCCATAAACTGTGCGTAGATTGTAGATATCTTTGATTGGCATTCTAGAAGTAGGATGTAGAATGTAGAAGTAGAATGTAGAATTTGTTTTGATTGGGGTGTAGGCGATACGAGGACAGATTATATCAGTACAAGCTACTATTGAGTAGGATGCACTATTTCACTGTTCTATTTAAATTGTTGGTGTTGCGTTAATTAATGCGATTCTATACTGTCTTAGAACTGGCTGACAAATGACTGTCTGGAGAATGGGAGATATGAACCTTGTGTATTTTTCTGCAGTTGTTTCTGTTGGAACTATGATAATTTCAATGACTAATAAAACTACAATTGGTTGATCTATTACTATTGCGTAATCGCAGTGACCGGTTAGTTGTGTAATAGATCGCCCGTGCGTTAATTAGCGTTGATCCGAAAGAACACACACCTAGTATGTCCACAGATGTCGTCAACACGTAATCATATGGTCTAGTGCCGGAGTATCCATTTCCTGTTTATTGTTCCAGCAAATAAAAATTAAAAGTTATTGGTTTGAACAAACTTAATTTCAAACAAATCTATTCAGTTAAATCAGCATCATATATGTTCGTGTTATTTAGTGATAGTATTGGGAACTATTTACGTACCGATGAATCCCATTGTGACATTATCACAATGACTCTAAAATGGTACTTTTAGCAATGGTCAGTAGTTAAAATAACACCAATGATATGGTTTGCATTTATAATCACCCATTGAAAGAGGTCGGGGTTGGGGAGTTGAAGTGGAAATGACTACTGCAAATGCAATACACACAGCGGCTTCTGATGTGTGAAGTTGAATTTGGCCGGTATCCGTCGAGTGTTCAAAACTTGACTGTGCTGACCAGTCGACTCACGCTTGAGTGATTTTGTGCTCCTGGTTGAATCAGAGAGTGAAAGAGATTATATGTGCTCTGTTCTGGTGTCAACGTTGTATTTATCATTATAAACGCTGTTTGAATGTCACAGTTCGTTAATTAACAGAATGAGGCGGTACGGCTACTAATGTAATTACTTTGGTGTAGGCACTCTCTACTTCCTTTACTTAGCCCAACTGATAAAGTAATTTGCTTAATGCAAAATGATAAGCTCAGTAAATATTTAGCCGCTACTATTAGTAAAATGTTTAGTAAAATGTTTCAACTTCGTCGTAACACAAAACTGTAAAATATGTTAGTATTTCTATTATCATATATTGTATTTTATCATACATTGGTTTAAGAATGTGTGGTTTTATGCGTATGTTTTTTTTATGTTTTTGTACGAGAGAATGAATTTGAGAGTATGGGAATGAGGAATGGGCGATGATGTGAGGTGTATACGACGAATGTATGCTCTGAATGGGGACGGGAGTGAATAGGATTATTTTATGTGGTGTTTGAATGAGAACATGTATTGGGACAATGGTGTGTGCGTGTGTGTGTGCGGGAGGGGAGGGGGGGGGGGGGGGGGGGGGGGGGTCTTTATTCTCGTGTGAATTCATTTATTTTAATGATTATCGTGCCTCGTTAGCCTGAGGGCTGGGTGCTGTTTTTTACAATCATGTTTTATATGTCAATATTATGTATAATATGGCATGTGACACGTTAATATAATTTTATTATATATATATATTATTATTATTATTATTATTATTATTATTATATATTATTATTCTTCTTCTTCCTTCTTCTTCTAATGACCCACTCGCTGTTAGATTGTTGACAGCAGTGATGGGGTACATGCAAAGTCTATATTAAACATTTTCTTAATCATTTGATTTGTTTACCATTTCGGCCGCTCTCTCAATACGATACACTGGTTTTCCAAAACATCTTATGACGGTTATTATTAATGAATAGCCTTTCACACACTTGACCTTCCCCTAACAACATATATTGAGTTTATAGATATGAAGTAACGGTTTGAATAGACGTTTCCACAGTATACTCTCCTATAAAATATTCACTTTAATGAAATGTTGACTCTTGAAATATGTATTGGCCTTGTTGAAGTTTATATCTAATGACTTTTTGAAGTTGAACACTAATGTCTGGCTAAAGGCGAGTGTTTCAGATAGTACCGGTAAGTGTAAGCGCTATTGCCCACAATACATCGGTCACCATGACTAATTATTTATACACAACTGATTGCAGGTTACAGATATATAAAGATAGAACAATTGCAACATAATCATGCAACTGCGGTTTAAGTGATATATCAGACTTGTGTATTGACTCTCAGAATATCCTACTGATGAACTAGCGTCCTCTCGGTATTACGTAACATGAACTCATTAAGGCCGACAGGTAATTAATTACCGGTACAATGCCTCTGACCCCTGTGTGACGAGAACGTCAATATAGTAAGATTTCGATAGAGTGACCACAGAGAACGTCACCCTTCACTGGCCATGGGAATTCGCAAGTTAATGTAATTACCGGTGGCGGGAATGACCATTAACTAATTAATATGTACCCACACTTACTTAATTGTTTGTGTATCTCCTACCAGACCATTAGGGGTGGCCAACATTTCGACACCTTCAAATATTCTTATAGATCTAACGCACAGTATTATATCACATGCAATATTAGAAAGGCAGTAAGGTAATTATCATGTACTGTAACCACTACATGAAATAATGATATTTACAAAATATTAAATATCTATTAAAGATGGTATTTACAAGTTATTTACAAATATTAAAATACTTCTTTACAAAAATAATAATGGTAATAAATATTTATTAAAGATGGTATTTAAAAGATATTTATTATTTTGTAAACATTTGTAAATATTTGTAAAGCTTTGTAAAGCTTTGTAAATATCATCTTAAAAAACGTTGAATAGTTTTCTAAATATCATCTTTGACTTTGAATAAAAAATATTACTTTTGATGAAAACAACTAACTTTGATTAAAAAAAAGTGAATTTGATGAAAAAAATGACCTTGATGAAAAAATGACTTTGATGAAGAAAAATATCTTTGATGAAACAATTGAATATGATGAAAACATGACTTTGAATAAAAAATTAAAAAAAAGCTTTTGATAAAAAAAAATTTGATAAGAAAAATGACTTTAATGAAAATATTTTTTTGATTTAAAAAAAATTGATGGGAAAATCTGACTTCAATGAAGAATATAGTTTTGGGACAAAATGACTTAAATAACTCTGATAAAAAAAATGACTGAGATGAAACAAATTATTTTCAATAAATAAACAAATTACTTTTGATTAAGATGACTTTGATGAGAAAAATTACTTTAATGAAAACATTATTTTGATTTTTAAAAAAATGACTTTAATGGGAAAATCTGACTTTGATGAAGAAAAAAAAGTTTAAGGAAAAACATTACTTAAATAACTGTGATAAGAAAAAACTGACTTAGATGAAAAAAATCATTTTGAATAATATAAAAAAAATAACTTTTGATGAAAAAATAAATTTGGTGAAAAAATTAATTTGATTAAAAAAATGACTTTGATGAGAAAAATGACTTTAGTGAAAAAATGATTTTGATTTTAAAAAATGACTTTGACGAAAAAAGAAATTTGATGAAAAAAGAATTTGATTAATAAAAATGAATTTGGAAACTGACTGGAAAAAAACATCTTTGGTGGGAAATAACTTACATTGATAAAGAAAATAAGACTTTGATGACAAAAAATATTTGATGAAAAATAGGACTTTGATGAAAAAACTGACAATAATGGAAAAACTGGACTTTGATGAAGAAACATTACATTGATGACAGAATATTTTTTATGAGAACGTTCTTTGAGGACAAAAATGTCTTTGGTGATAAAAATGTATTTTTATGACAAAAATGTCTTTGATGACAAAAATGTCTTTAATGAAAAAAAAACAATTGATAAATAAAATAAACTTTGATGAGCAAAATAAGACATTGATTACAAATAGGACTTTGATGAAAAACATGATTTTGATTAATGCGCCAGGTGTTGAATGTGTTGAGCTGAAGGGTGAGAGAAGAGAGCGTGTGCGTATGTCAGAGGGGGTGAAGTTGTGAGGGTGGCTGGTTTGGAGGGTAAAGGGGATTGTGTATGATGGCTGAGAGGGGCCATTTGATTTCATGTTAATTTTCCAACACCAAATCGCGAAAACGTCAAGACGAAATCGCGAAATTGCGAAACGAAAATGCAAAACAGCGACACGAAATCGCGAAACGGCGAAAGAAATCTCGAAACGGCGAAATATGCGCGAAACGAAATCGTGAAGGAGCGAAACTCCCCGAAACGAAATCGCGAAGGAGCGAAACGTCTGCGAAACAAAATCGCAAAGGAGCGAAATCGCGAAGAAGCGAAAGAGCGAAAGAGCGAAACCGCGAAGAAGCGAAACCGCGAAGAAGCGAAACCGTGAAGAAGCGAAACCGCGAAGGAGCGAAATAAGGAATTTACAGTTCCCTGTTCATAGTAAGATTGTGATGTTTGAGCAAATAATCCGATGTCGTATAATTGCGTTTTTAACATAACATGACAATTATATAATAAGGCGATGAACCGGAATACAATGCAGTTATATATTATAGAATCTGAATGTTATATTTGTCTTTATGTGTAGTGTTATTTGTTAGAAATATATACACTGGAATTCTAATATCGAAAAACTTATAAACTTGTTTGTGATTTCTTTTATCTTTTTAAATTATAAACTGTTATATTTTACGCTTCGTATATTTTATCCAATATATCACGTTTTAACATCACATATCATAGAGATCTTGAGTGTAATTTTAAACAAAATATATCATTCGTGGGATTCGAACCTTAACCAAGGACAAGAGTAGAACAGACGGTCAAGGCAGTAACCTCTAGACAACACATCACCTCATCCGCTTTTGACACGAATTGTATTCATTAACTATATACACAGAAAGAAACTACTGTATTTTCTCTCTACTTCTATGTCGTTTAAATAGAAAGTATGATAGTATTTATTATAAAGAATGCGACGTTTCCTAACTTTCGTTGTTGATAGGCCTGCAAACAAGGCATCTAGTCTATCTATTAAAAATGATCTCGAGGAAATGTCGCTTTAATTATTGTAAATCTGTCATTCGTCATGTCATCAAATTCAACGATATTTACAGATAATATTTCTAAAAAGTGGGTATGGTACCAACTACTTTGACGTCTTGTGAGTATCTACAAAATTGAAGATGATATTCATTTGTTCGATACCAACTATATGTTACAGGAGTCGGTATAACATATAAACCATTCTGCATGTTCCTTGATTTGTGAAATAAACTTTTCACTATGTAGCATTGTAATATTATATATTGCCACATTATATTCTACTTACAGACAGGATCCAGCTTCATAATCAAACTTTCAAACTATAATTGCTATTTTTAGAAACATACGTTGAGTAAACGTTTCTTCTTATACATTGTAAAAACTTGTCGTGTGGTATTTAGATACACGAAGATGTATTATCATAAACATGCTAACTAAGAAAGAAGACAAAACGCGAGCCAGGAAACGATATTTGTTGATTGTTTAATTAACAACAGAAATATTTATAGTTCATATGCAAATGAGAAATATCCTCGTTCAAACAAAGTTAAAAGATTTGAATACAAATCGTCGATTTTAATAAGACTATTTAAATTAGTATAGCTTGCTTATTGGACATTGGAACATTTATAAGGGTAAGGCACAATTTGCCAAACGAGAAATCAAATCACAATGACCACATTATTTTTTTAAACGTAATACAGTTTGTATATTCGGTATGCAGGTCAGTATTAAATATTTGAGACTGTTTAATCGAAATATGACGCCAAACACGTTTTTTCTTCGTTTAATAAAAACAACTATTGTGCATCATAAATGGTATTCCAGATTATGACTATTTTAAAACTATGACAACCAAACGATACATGCGCAAAATTATACGCGCAACTTATGAATATATCCAGTTTGACAGTCATCATAACAGTGCGTGCTACAGTTTTCGCTGTACGGATAGGCATGTTTACACTCCATATGCAACAACTTCATCACTTTTGAATTATGGATTACAGGTTAATGAGAGCGAATTGTAATGATTGCATCTATAGAAGGCCTAAAGGGGTACACAAGGCATAATAAGTCCTGGACTGTCCAAATTACTGTCAAGAAGTGTGCTGTACAGTGCCTTTGAGTACAGTACTCAAACTTTTAAAATCTTGGCGTATTTACTGTATTATCCTACGTGTATTATACGCTTTCATTTCAGATTGATGTGTATTTTCTGAATATATCATTTATTTCCCACTCCATAAAAAAACTATAATGAAGATTACATGAAAATAGCTACACCGTATAAAGTGAATAACATTTTTATGGCGTGTCCATTATATGATAAATTACATAATGCCTTAAAGAATGGTATTATGTCAATCTGTCAACAGATAAATTTTCATCTTTATTGAACGGTAAAAATCAATATGTAATTAAAATCTTGCTATGTTTATATACCATGCTATGAACATCAGAAATGATCAGTAAGAGAGCAGCGCAATATTATCCCTTTTTTTTAATCAATTTATTTCTTTTTTATATGGTCACAGCATTTTCATATGTATAAATGATGTAAACACAGCAAGTCAAATATTATCTAATTGAATAGGTTGTGGCTAGATGACCAAAATGTGACAAAAGAATCATATTTGCATTGTGAATATGCATTTGATTTATGTAGTTGATAGTTGTATAGCAGTTTTTGATTCAAACCTGCTGGAGTAGGTAATTTGTTTGCCATTTTTTTTAAATATAAATATATATGTTAAAATAAAGAGGAGCTTCACAATATCGTTCCTTCTTTCTTTGAATCTTAGAATAACTGTTTCTGCATTCAATTTCGATTCGGTGTCCGTTTCATTTTTAATTCATTCCAGTAGATCCTGCCACAACCTTTTGACAAAGCATTCTTTATAAACCACATAAATATATATACATATATATCGTATATGTTAAAGTGTATTATATAATTTAGGCATATGGCTTTTGAGTACGGATTTGATTAGTCATTAGATTTTTGTCAGTAGACTCAGTGTATCTCAGTTTATATGGCAGCTGTTGTTGGCGGCATTACTATTTTGACATATTCCAAGGTTACTCCTACTTACTCTTACTTCTCTAACAAATATAAACAATAAAATTTTATTTATTATCCGTCGTTCATATTACCAGTTCGATTTGCTTTTGTATCGATCTTACATTGTCACCAATTAACGTTACATTTATCATAAAACATCCAGATTCTATAATATATAACTGCTTTGTATACCGGTTCATCGCATTATAATATAAGTTTCATAACTTTCAGACACATCCTCATGTTATGTTTACAAAAACAATTATAGGACATTGGATTATTTGCTCAAACATCACGGTCTTACTTTCTATGAACAGGGAACTGCAAATTTCGCTCCTTTGCGATCTCTCTTCTTCGCGATTTCGCTCCTTCGCGGTTTTGCTCTTTCGCAATTTCGCTCCTTTGCGTTTTCGCTCTTTTGCTTTTTCACTTCTCCGCGATTTCGCTCCTTCGCGATTTCGCTCCTTCAAAGTTTTGCTCTTTCGTTTTTTCACTTCTTCGCGATTTCGCTCCTTCGCGATTTCGTTTCGCGGACGTTTCGCTCCTTTGCGATTCCTTTTCGCAGACTTTTCGCTCCTTCACAATTCCTTTTCGCAGACTTTTCGCTCCTTTGCGATTTCGTTTCGGGGGCGTTTCGCTCCTTCGCGATTTCGTTTCGCGCATGTTTCGCCATTTAGCGATTTCGTTCGCTGTTTCGCGATTTCATGTAGCTGTTTCGCGATTTCGTGTCCCTGTTTCGCGATTTTGTTTAGCAATTTCGCGATTTCGTCTTGATGTTTTCGGGATTTCGCGATTTCGTGTTGGAAAGTTAACACGAAATCAAATGGCCCCTCTCAGCCATCATAATTGTGGGTGTCATGCGCCAGTTGTTGAATTGAAAGGTGAGAGAAGAGAGCCTATGTGTATATCAGAGGGGGTTAAGTTGAGTGACTTTGAAATCTGAGTGGCTTTGAAGGTGAAGGGGAATTGTGGGGGTGGGGGAATTGTGGGTGTGTGTCGTGGGGGGGGGGGGGGGGATGTTGTGACGGTAGTTGTGACGGTGGCTGGCTTGGAGGGGAGGGATATTTTGGGTGTCAGGCGCCAGGTGTTAAGCTGATGGATCAGA
The DNA here is from genome assembly GCA_936450465.1 of Gibbula magus. Taxonomy (NCBI): domain Eukaryota; kingdom Metazoa; phylum Mollusca; class Gastropoda; order Trochida; family Trochidae; genus Gibbula; species Gibbula magus. Next base: position 78,518,548 of record OW388292.1, on the reverse strand, counting down.
TGGTGAGTTTGAAGATCGTGTATGTGCGGGCTTTCAGTGATATGCATGTACCTGTGTGTTGTATATCAGAACAACCAGTGCTTAACAAGACATCCCTATCGGCATTACGTAACATGTGTATTCGTTGTTACACCCGTTCCGCAGATTATTCAGAGTAATAAAACAAATAACATCACCTAATTGCCTAAGTACCCACATTGCACATATCACTTAAGCATGTCTACAATAATTAGAATACACATTTAAAAATGAAGGGCTTACCATAAACTACGAGAACTAGACTAAACTAGAAGGAGGGTTTATTTATATATATTTCCATAAAATAATTGCATTGATAAACAGGCCATGGTAATATAATCTAAATACTGAACATACATAGAAGCTGTACATGATAGATTTACAAACCCAAACACTAATACAAGTATTTATAAATTCATAATGCTTAAATACCAAATTAGCTTCATCCATTCGGAAATATTGCTATATTTTATTTCAATTCTCTTCAAGCTTAACTAAACATATTGGAAAAGGCTGTCATGAACTTCTAAATCAATATATTTCTCCAAAAAGACAAATCAATATAAAATTCATATAGTTCTCACAGAGCAAAACATAGTTAGGGAAAGAAAAAACCGACCTTGACGCTTATACAGGTCTAACTCACTACCACCAAGTTAAAATACCAAGCAACAATAACAGAACTTGTTAGTATGATTAACGCCTTACATGTTAACGAATTCAATGTATTAAAAAAGGACAAATGGGAACACGCCCTTGTTATGAAATACAAATTAAATGACCTACTATGGTAACAAATCACCAGCACTTCAGTTCCTGTAAGGATAATCAGGTTTAGGCTCAATATATACAAAACGAAAATGTAGCATTATTAAATAGCAACAACACACACTAATCTTTTCAATCATTGTACATGTGGCGCCACATTACAATGCGAGAAAATGAAATAACACATTGCTAAAATTGTCTTCTGATAGCATGTGTAACTCTGGAAATTGGGCGTAATGAATTTGTGATGATGACTAAATTGTCTCACTACACCTGTCCAAATAAACCTTGCTAATAGATATTTGATAAGACTAGTTAGATCTGGGGAAGATGAAGTAACGTTAATTGTTCATTTACGATATCCGAATGGTTGTTTGTTGACAGTCAGCTGTAAGTATTATACACTACAATATTTAAAATTATCCAATATAATTATATCATGTCACTTTTTGGGCTGATTAACAATACTTTTACTTAACACATTTTTGAAACCTTTGAAAGTTGATTTTAAAAGTCCATTTTCATATTGATATAAAAAAAATATCTTCAAATTCACGTCTCTAGTAAGCTGTAATCGAAGAGACGGTAAATGCAGACGAAAGTACTTTACAGTAATCTTAGTTTGATTCACCTAAAATTGCACAGTTAAGTTGATCTTAACAAAGTAGTCACATAAGTGTTGCTGTTTATATCAACTAGGCAAAGTAAGTTAGGGATAGTTGAATGTTTATTATTTATATTTTGTCAGTATTTCAATGAATAAATATATCATTATTTTTAATTTCAAATTTTACACATATCTTTACCTATTTTACCAATATTTATTAACATTTATTTTGCATTAGTCTTCCATACCCTTTCATTATTTTCAGCAACACAGATGTCTGTTACATTAAAAACTCAAATCACGCTTGAGTGTTTTTGTTCTCACAGTCGAATATACTCCCGTGGGAGAAATTAAGTTCATTGAGAAAGCGATGTCCGTGTTGTGAGAGGGCTTACATTGCATTCGGATATATATTCTTGATTTAAACAGTATTTTATTTCCAAATAACATATAACGTACAAGAAATTATGAGAAGTTAAATTGGAAAAAAAACGATTAGAAAACAGGCTACAGTGGCCCATATAAATGCTTCTCCAAAAACAAACTTAAAACAAATTAGTTTGTAAATACATTTGTGGAAATACATTAAAGTGCATACACGTGTTTAGTAAACTCGTAGTATTAAACATAAAAAGCATATGGTACCGAACTTTATGAAACACGGTTGGTATCATTTATGAAATTATACATAGATTTGATCAACAATTCGTTTTCACTATGTGACAAAGATTCGTCACCGCTTAGAATAGCACGTAAAGTTGTATCATTTATATATATATTTTTCATATATTCCTTGGACGTCTGTCAGTTCGACATTTACTCGGAGTGTGAAGACATTTGACTGTATGTGCAACAAGAACATGACGGAGAGATTAAGAAATTATTTTCAAAGTAGTAGCGTTTATGAGAGATGTACATATAATCATGTTTAAATGCACATCATCACAGTAATAAACAACAAATGTTGTCGCCCAAACACTATCTCTGTCATTATTTGGTATATTCCAATCATGTTATAAGCGTTTGTGTTACAAATTAAATTGTATCTATTCTTACTCAATGTGACCAGTCCCCAGCTTTCATTGCAAAACGACTAACGCATTATTTATGCATTTAAAAAAATAAAGCACCCGGCCTTGTCTACTTATGAGGCATCATAATACGTTGGTTCCTTTATAGATATAAAAACTAGGTATAAAGGACATTTGGTGGATGGATGGACTAGATATGTTAATGTAAGTGTAATCCCCTTTTAAAAATCTTAAATAATAGGGCAGCCAAGGGCTTATACAGCGTGTTTGTAAAGTCATGTTTAAATAAATTGATGGTTGAACGTTTAACATGCATGTTGTTCGCTATCTTTACATAGAAAAAACATCTTAAAATGTTCTTATCAACTAGTTTATTATTGATTTTAAGTGGAAGACGGCTACATATATAGAACATACAAAATGGTGTTCTTAAAAATGAATGCGAATTATGTATACGGGTATTGATCTAAGAGGAGACTACTTTCATCAGAGTCGACGAATAAACATCTGAATATACATGTACATACAACAATCACAAATACACACCCTTGTTAACCCCAGCGAGTCAACCTAAAGGCGGAAATTTCGGGTCATAAAACAGGGAGTCACTTTGTGTAATACACAAAATACTTGCAAGTTAATTAAAATGTGACAACTGTATCTCCCACAATTTTGGTAATATTTATCTTACTTGTAATACTTTTGTTTCAAATCATATTAATATTTATTTCTACTTATTTTACTGGTTAGTGTCGCCCAATGAATGTTAAACTTTGTTGACACAACAGTATTAAGCATATCTAACAATCTCAAACTAGTTGTTTTATTAACTATTTGGAAATTGCATATCTAATAATACTTTAATGTTTTCGTACATGTTTATATTTTTCAACAGCATATTCGCTCGCCTGTTGAAGCACTGCATAATCAATATTTACTGTATATTGATTATGTGTGTGTATAAGGTGTTGATTCATGCGTGTCAATTCATTCATTCATTCTCCCTGAATTCCATTCCTTTGAAATATATTAATACTTGAATATTTCTAAATAAATCAATCTAAGTAAAACATGTATCAGTTGTTACCATACACAAATATAAAAGTTATTAGATCATTGTCGTTGTACTTGAAAATAAATTTGACTGTTTGAATGAATGATATTATATGCGCACTGTATGCAGTCATTTTGCATTAGCAATTTGGGTCACGTGGCCCCAAATGCAAATAAACTTGTCACTCACTTGAAATATAAGGATGCTATACAATTTATCATCCAAAACTGGGTTCCACAGGAGATATCGCTTGTATGAGATCAAGCGATATCTCCTAGGAGATATCGTTTTGAAAGTAGATTTTGAACAATGCCCTGTTGGCGTCAGCTACATGACATCACAATGAATTTGCATCAAGTAATGACGTCACAATGCTATGACATCACAGCACTGGGAGCCAAATGGCAGTTTTGTGTTCAGATATTTCCATTTTTCATTAAAAACTAATGAAGAATGATTTTGGATGATAAATAGAATCTCACCCTCGAGTCTTCTGATATCAAATATATCAACACTCGTTGATAATAGTCAAAATATCCTCGGCAAGCCTCGGATATTTGTAACTTTTATCAACTCGTGTTGATATATTTGATATCAGAAGACACTTGGGTGAGATTCTCTGTGTATTACACGAATCAAATGATATTTACTTATTCACGTAAAAAAAAGGAATCTAGAAATTTGGCAGTTTAAGTCTGTTATAATGTATCTCTTTATCTACTCCATTTTATCCTTATAAAGGACTGTCGGAAATGCTAGAAAAAGGCTTTTGGGATTGTTTCAAATCGACTGCAAACGTCTGCCCAAAAAGTGACCATCTATCTGGAAACTTCTAGTTATGTTTGCCAGATCTTACTAAAGAGGCTTTATAGAAGGAGCATTTGCGAGAATAGGGCTGCCAGTGATATATTCAAATTACACAACATAAATCAAAGACATTCTTTAAATTGTATGCAAATAAGCTCATAGAAGAAAATTTTAATATACAGAACTACAAAAGACGCATGTCATATGTCTAAACTATAGACAAATGCCGAATTTATAAATGAATTAAACAGTAACGAAAATGTCCAACTCGACACAATTTTTAGTCACTGTGTCAACAATCTAACAATAAGAGGGCATCTCAAAGTCTTAGTTGGAGACATAATATGTCTATATTCGACTCAACAAACACACTCTAATCGGATATTTTAAAATTAGTGATATGGCGTCAAGTTACAATCTCAATCTTGAACTCAGTATTTAAACCACTTCATTTATTAGATTTTGATCCTAAAATTGTATGATACAGCGTTCAATAAAAAAAACACTTTGGGATAACCCCTGTACCCGTGAGCTTGTCGGGTAAGATGTTATTATGTAATCAAGTAACGTTCCGACCCGTTTCAGATTGTGTCAAAAGCCTGTAAGTTTTACATATTTTAACTGTAAATATATGTTTCTGGTGGTATTGCAGTGAGTGGATGTAATTATTTACATATATTCGCAAAATTTATGTTTAACAAGTTTCACTGTGAAACAAAGTAGGTGTAATAAGTTGGTTGGTCGTATGAATACACATCCCGCGAGAATGTGTATTAGTTGTCAAGTAATTACTGTCTGATGATGTCTTAAGATGGGGAAGCTCCACTGTGTGTATTGTGCTTTGCTAATTGACGTCGATTGGAAATTCCGTTCAAGATTAAAGATGTTATTGATGGGCCGACCCTCAGAAAGGGAAATCTCTAAGATAAAGAATATCATTGCAAAATGACACATTTATAATGACACCGAACAAATGTTTGGTTACTTACCTTACATGTACAATGTATCTAAGTTCACACATTTTACATGTCATATCTATATTCATACCGCTTATATTACAACGCAATGGAAGTGAATTTAAACGCAGTAGACAAATATTGTTAAAAGTTAAATATAGTTTTTGGGTAGGACTAAGCTTTAAACATTTTATATGAATCATATCGTTATATGCCTGTATGCTTATCTTAGTATGTACTCAGAGTGAATATCAAACGCATTTAACTCTCCCTTGATTATCATTTTGCCTGTTAGCTGACTCTGTCTGTATCCGCTCACATATTTAAATTCGTTTATGTACAGTTATAAATGTAAAAGTTATATGCAAACATACAATTAAGATATCTCTAAACAAGGCTACACATGACACAAAGAGTTCATGTTTGAAAAATAAACACAGTGGTAAAAGCAAAGTCGTTATTCTAATGCTTATATGAGGAATATGCTCCCCCTAAAAAAACTAAATTTTAAGGAAGTACACATTTTGATTGAAATACAAATATTTACACATAAGCACATTTTAGTAGAGACAGAATATCGAGTTCAAGTATTTGAACACATGCATTTTATAAGTGGTTCTTATATTATATAGCTAATATAGATTTTCACAGTTATTTAAATCAATGCACTCACATTTTTAATTTCTGCACAAAATTTACTAAAATGAATAGCTCACAATTAATTTGGCAATATAGCTAGTTAATTATCCAATTAAGTTATTGCCACAATAAAGAAGCTATCCAAAGGGATGTTTAGAATCTAGGCAGTTCACAATTCCGTTATGGTTCGTTAATCACTGTTATCGGTAGAGACAACTATTCCCTAATTAATGTATTGCCCCAATAAACTCGCTCTTCAAAATAATCTACAGAATCTATTCAGTTCAGAATTCCAACACGGTTCGTTAAATACCGACACTTGGTATATTTAATACACTATTGTAGTACAGCTTTGTATTTGAAAACAGAATGACATTGGAATGACATATACTATACAACCACTCACGCATAAAACGAGGAAAATAGTATGAAAAGACAATTTATATGGTTGATAATAATAATTATTAATCTTCCTATGTTAAGATTTACCACATTTACTCTGTTTGAAGCTTTTTTACGTATCTGTAATCTTTGGAATTATACAAGAATGCAATGTAACACTTTCAAAGTTAAAATGATGTTTGCGCTATCCGAAATACATTAACTCAAAACCGAACATTGATAGCTAAATCTATGACATATCTTGACTATGACTATGTTTTACTGTCTTTTGACCCTGGTATAACTGTTGAATCACGTGTCACATCCATAATCAACTATTAGTTTCACTGAATATAACTATACGCTTAACAAACCATTCATGTGTTACATTTTATGTCTTGGTCATTGTCTATGTTCTCAGCATAGACATCCAAGCTCTCACACATGCGTCTACCGCTAAGCACATGTGTCCCCAGCTCCCAGTATAACTCTTCACTGGCATTCTCCCTACATCAATCTCCCCATATCCACCAATTTTCCAAGCCGTTTTCAAACCCTGCCTTAGTCATTACATCCTAATCCGCACCACAGGCCGTCTCGATTCATGTTCACAACCCCCCCCCCCCCCCCTATCCCCAGCTCCCATCTTCACCTATCATGTTATCACCCACCCCAGATCGACCTCTTCACAACTCCTAACATTAGGGCAGATTACAAACCCCCTGGATCTACAATGAAATTCAACTACTGTTCAAATACCCACTCCTAAACCTGCCAAGTACCATACCACAACCCCCAAAAAAACAAAATCAACGACTACTACCATGGCTAATATACACGCACTTACACCCCTCTCATCCTCCAGTTATACAGTCAACATCCGCAAACATACATACACATGCACTCCCCTCCAACCTTCCAACTCAACACAGGCAACGCCCGCCACAAATAACAAAAGCTACCCCCCCCCCCCCCCCCCCCCCCCCCATCCCCGCAAATATACAGACACTCTCACCCTCAAGTTCTACACAGTCAGAGCCACCCACCCCCTAAAAAAAATCATACAAATGCACTCTCCTCTCACCCCCCAACTCAACTTAGACAACGCCTGCCGCCCCATCCTTCTCTCATGCCTCTCACCCTCCATCTGCACCGCCCAACACACAAACGCTAACCACAACGAAACCCAGTATTTTGACGCTAGGGACAACTGAGCACTACCATAAATACATGTATGTATATACGTATGTATGTTGTGTGGTATTCAATGATTAAAACCGCTCGAAATCAAATCAAACACGTGAGGTAAGAAATGGACTGCTATATTTTCGTAATTGACAACAACCTTAAGCTTTTTGTTCACTCATCCATGTAATAAAGGCTTTTTGCTAGGTCAGAACCGTTGAACTGGTAATTGATTACCTGTCGGTCTAAATGAGTGGAAACTTCTGTGATTGGTTAGTTGACCGAATACACATGTTACGTAATACAATGGCACGCTCGTTACATAGACATGGTGTTCTGATACACACACATACACAAGTCTAATATATCATATATCTGTAACCTGCAGTTAGTCAAATGGTCTAATACTTACTGTTTGAAACGCGCTACTTTAGCCAGACATTAATGTTTTCAAAATGTCATTAAATTCAAACTTCAACAACGCCAATAAATATTTCAAAGTCAATATGTCACAAAAGTCAATCTTATAAAAGTCAACAATTAACTAAACTCAAAATATCTTCTCAAAGTAAATATGTCACCAAAGTTAACATATCATTAAAGATAAACTTCCACCAAAGTCAACCAATAGTTCCAAAGTCAACATGTCATCAAACTCGATATATCTTTTCAAAGTCAACATTTCACCAAAGTCAATATTTTATTAAAGTAAAACTTCCACAAAAGTCAACCAATATTCCGATGTCAACATTTCTCCTTCATTATAATTTCTTCAAAGTCAACATTTCACCAAAGTGGTATCAATTTCAAAATCACCATTTCACCAAATTCAATACATTTGTATATATTATCAAAGTCAGTATTTCAAACTTCACCAAAGTCAATAAAGTAGAAATATTAATAGTTCATGATATAAGCATATTTCACTGAAATCAATAAATTAACATAACAGTTAACAATTCGCTTAACTCAAAATATCTTTTAAAAGTCCAGAGTCAATATGTGATCAAAGTCAATACTTCATAAAATTCTAAATATCTTTTTCAAAGTCAGTCAGTGACCGCGATCAGACTGCAGTCAGAATGCAGGTGACCACGGTCAGACTGCAGTTTGAATGCAGTTGACCGCGATCAGAATGCAGTCAGACCGCGTTTGACCGTGGTCAATTCCTTATTGTATAAAGTATAAAGAGTCATTGAAAGAAGGGGAAATTGTTCTAAAAAGCGCATCAATTGATCTACAGAGGGCATATACAAATATATTTTTTCACCCACTATAATTGATATCTGTATGGAAAAGTGTTTGGCATATGTATGGTAATTGTAGAACCTACACATTGTTAGTGTATGTGCAAAATCGGTATCACCGTTTCACTTGTTACGGCCAGAAGTAATTATCAGTAATCACTACAAATAACTTTCTTTGATTTAAATCGAATTGAAAAAAACTATGTTATGTGTTATGAGGCGTGACTTTAATAAACATGATAGTATTTATAAAAATTGCATAAGGTTTGAAAAATTGTATTATGGAATTAACATATGGTGGATTTCTAATAAACTAGTGTCCAAAAGAAAGGATACCACGTCTTTGAGCGGCCATTACAGGAAAACTTAACGACACAGAATTTATAATTGGTATAATTCTTTTGAGATTTCTTTCATTTAACATGTGTACAAAATTCATTTCAATCAGTACTTTGCATTCATTTGTGCTGGTCTGTATCGACGTGAGGGGTCTGAAAATGAAAATTTCATTCACGCAAATGACTGAGACAAATGTTGAAAATGTCAAAAGAGGCGTCACTAAGTCACATTTGTATTCGGTATGTCCATGCCGAGCGTCAGAACGGGCAAGTACACGTCTATGGGTTGATGACGTCAGACGTTGGTTGACGTCAGAAGATAAGCTATGTCATTCATCAAGGAGGCAATTGGCTGACTTGATGGACGCAATTCAGAGAGTAAAGATCACTAATTCTTCGGTAAACACGCTGTCTACCATTGCTCTTGAAGATGCAAAATTGGCTCCCATATGAGAGCATGGCCAGTGCTCAATCTCTCTGTTTCCAACGTTGAATTCGTATGTTTGTTTACTCGTTGTTGAGGCCTCAGGAACGTTTTGTGGTATGGACGACGTGTTCAGATATCATGAGTCTTCAATCTCTTTTACCAAGTTTGTCTGCTAATCACGTGTCTGAGTGACGTCTTTGACGTTAACGTCGTAATAATGAATGGGTTTCGGAGATGAAATATGTGTGATGTGGCGGTCTTCTATAAGCGTAATCACCTTCTTCTCGACCTGCATGTTGTCCGATCTCTATCACGTAACCGTTGCGTTAACCTGATGACTGCTATGCGCGCGCAACCGAACCTTCTGGCGTCGTCGGCGTGTGAGACTCGTTATGTGACAATTCCAACGACTCTCTCACTCTCAATGGATGTCAAAACCGATATTTTCTTGTGTGCTTTTTGTTGCTTTGATACCAACGTGTATGGTCAGCCGTTTTATACACTTTATCTGCAGTTGCAAACTATGCTACCTAAAATAATGTCATTTTCACAAAGTGCACCATTTCTCCGGATGTGATAAAATGTTCTCGGTATTTTCGATTGAATACACTGCATTTGGGATGTGGGATACGCAAAACCATATGTTCATACGAAAAAAATCACTTTGTAAAAAGATATTTAAAAAAATAGATGGTATCGTTTCTTTTGGACACTAGTTTAGAAAGATCAATTCGTCTACAATAGCATCTGTATACAGTTATTTGAGATTAGCAATATTTATTTCATTATATTTTCAGTTTCTGCCGATAATACAAGTACTGCTAAGTAGACATAGTGGAGGAGTTTCTATACATATTTCATGTAATGATATTCGAGCGTATAATAGATTTGTGTGAATAATATTACAGTGAACATTACTTAATAATATTATCGATAATACATTTAGATGAGCAATATATTTCACTGGATGATACGGTAATAATTCTCTGGTTTATCAGAGAACCCCTAATTAACTGTTAATAAGAAGGTCTTAAAAGAAATTTTTAAAACTGATGAATAATCTTTTGACAATTCCTGCTATGAGACCACTATTTTTTTTTATTGATACAGGAGAATTATTTAGCCACTGTAAACACGTATTTACCTCACTGTATTCCAGTAAGAAAAACGTTCCTTTAACTTGCCATATGAGCATATTAATTAAATGAAATTGCCATGTCAATCGTTGAGTTCAAAAGAGTGTCCTTTCATTTTCGAGAAGAAGACTTGGTGTTTCCGGGAGAGTGGGATGTCGGCACAAGAAGAAGAAGAAATTACAAAAGAGTGTCACACCCTGAAACAGAGTCCGGCCTACACAGACCTATGAGACACCAATAACACAATGATAAACATTCATTAAAATTGCTAAAATGCGGTATAGGTGTATATCAAGACCAGATCAAAGGCTCAGTGTACATACAACAGGTGTACATGTGTACGTCTCAGTGAATAGCTAGCTCCCTCCGTGAATCAGGGTTATATTGGAAGAGGCAGACCGACGAGTTTATTCATGTATCACTCGTCTTCTAGTTACTTAACATCATGATTGGTTTGAATTTTTTTGAAAATTTCAGAGAACACTTTAGAATTGATTGAATGAAGATGTGATGATTAAAATTTGGTTGTATTAATGTTTAATGCTGCTATTGAATAATTGACACTGTTTCAATAAATGAATTTTAGAATGTCACTGTTTGTGTCGCTATGCTTCATTACGGGTAAGTCTTATTCAGAAACATCACACTTATCAAATTTAGGAGCTCTTAGATATCAGAGTCTTGCTTTTTGGTATTTAAAATCACCAATACTTAACTTATTTATACTTATGTTCAGTGATCAGTTTGTAATTTAATGCAAAAAAAATATAGAAATAGATAAGTCGTTTATGTCATATTCTTACTATTATATATGTCAAACGCATTATGATAAACATCATAGATGACATTCTTGATTTAGGTATTATCAAATATCAACAGTGTTATGAAGACCATTATAGTGTATTTACCATTTTCTACCTACGACAGTATACGTTAATTCCTATAAACATTTGCTCATTGGCAATACTGGTGTACCAGTTGCCTCATTATCAATGTCAGTATCAATAATATTTTGAAAATATATTAAGTAAAACCTTTTTGCTAAGTACAAGAAACTATCCTCGTTTAGTGTCTGCCAGTTAATCCTAACACTAACTAATCCTTTTAAAACGTATATCAATTCTCAATGAATGATTAGTCGACTGAGGTCAAAAGACATTATTGTTTATTGACGAAGTCTCAATATATGACACAACATACAAGCCACACTGGCGCTGACGCCATTGTTGCGTAACCAAATCACTTAATACATACCGACAAACTGGTCACCGGCGTTAACATAAAATGATCACGTGATACATCTCTTTCATCAGTGATTAGGAATGTGTATTCCTCATCACTTCTTATTGTTTAACAATATCAGACAATAAAAACCAACAAACCGGTCACCGGCGTTAATATAAAATAATTATGTGATATACAGCTTTGATCACTGAATAGGAATGTGTTTTCTTCATCGGTTCTTATTGTTTTATGTGCCGAATTATGTCAGTACTCATATATAAGGGTAAACTATTAAGTTCAGTCATCGCAATTGCCTTAAGCCATCAAAATTTAAAAAAACCAGGACAAAATTTTCATCCTTTCGGACTCACTCAGTGCTTTAGAAGCACTCAAAAACAAATCTGCCAAAAACCGTCCTGGTCCTGGTCCTTGGTATGGGTATTTTCACGATTTGATCCGGCCGTTTTAAAATTTAAACAGCCACCAACTACAGATAAGTTTTAACGAGTAATAACGCTTTTATAACACCATAAAGTGGATTATCTCTCCTGTATAAACAAGGATTGGGCATCCGTAGTAAAGAAGTTTTTATTCTCTATTGGTTTCGGAAACGTGTAGATTGCACAAAGTGTAGAATCTCATCCATTATTCATTCAGTCGTTAACCAAAAGACTTAAAGACATGTATATTCAAACATGGTGTGAACAGATCTCTTTGTCCAGAAAATGCTTCTATTACTCAATGTTTAAAAATGACCTTTCTACTGAAATATATCTATAATGTGTTGATATAAAGAAATATAAGCAATCATCTCATGATTTGGCTATTGAGAGTGGCAGATATAAAACATGTTAAAAAAGAAGACAGAATATGTACATTATGTAGTTTAAACGAAATTGAGAATGAGTACCATTTCCTTCTCATTTGCCTATTGTATAATTCATTACGTAAAAAGTATATTAAACGCTACTTCTATGTCCATCCGAGTACTATAAAATTCATTAGGCTAATGAGCAGTACAAATCAAATTATATTACACAATGTTGCTTTATATATTCACAATGCAATGTATTATAGATCAAATAGTACAACATCTTAAAATGTAAATATATGTTTATTCCCATTTCATGTGCATATGTACTATAGGCCTTAGGCTTTTTCAGTGCGAAATAAAGATTGATTGATTGATAAAAAAAAAAAAAAAAAAAAAAGGAATGGAAGTAATGATGAATAATGATGTTCATAACTTCACACAAACGCTACAAAGTCGCAGAAATATACATTCAAATAACACCTTATCTAAGAGAATTTTTTTTTTACCAGTGCAAACTTGCATGTTAATACTGTTTAAGATGACACTAATGTTATGCCACGTTCCGTTCTGACTCTTGACTTTGTGGACGACAGTGCTGTAGAAGGTGTACATGAAGTATCTGAACATAGGAATACATTGAAATAGTATGCGTTGTTAACGTTTGAAAAACAAATAACAAATCAGGTAGTAAAATAAATTTGGACCGAATACAGCAGATTTCAGTTTCACAATCTATTATGATTAAACTTCTGCTGTACTGCTGACATGCAGACAATGTCTACAATCACGCTCAATTCCTGATCGCGGTTTGACTGCAATCTGAATGCAGTTGACCGCGGTCTGACTGCAATCTGAATGCAGTTGACCGCGGTCTGACTGCAATCTGAATGCAGTTGACCGCGGTATGACTGCATTCTGAATGCAGTTGACCGCGATCAGAATGCAGTCAGACCGCAGTTTTCAGGTAACTAATTCTGCAAGGGTCTGGCAAACCTTACTCCAACTCTATACCTCCTTAATAAGGTCCAAATATGACGCTCCTATCTAAAACACTCTTAAACCTACTCAAGATTAGCAATATCCTAAACTCTATCCAATATCGGGCATTACAAACGGCAACGCGTACACAAAAGGGCACCTCCCTCGAAGGTCTGCAACCCTAACTGGTGAAATTCCCCTCGAACTGAGATGGGACCAACTCGCTTTAAACTTCTTGGCAGGACCTTCAGAGGTCCCGCTAATCAGGAATTTGCTTAGCTGCAATTCAAAACCGCTATATTACATAAATACCCTTTCCGCGCACCCATAGCACACCACATACAACAACTCATCCCTCAAGCTAAGCTAAGATTGAGCACATTCAACTCCCTACCAAAAACATGGTGCATCATCCCATCCCACCGCTACCGGCACCAAAAATAAATCTCCATCTTAGCAAAATAACGCCCAAACAAAACCCTGAACTCGCACAAGCAACCGCACTACAATTCATCCAGTAACTATGGTCTGACTGGTGTCACATCTACACGGACAGGTCTAAGGACCCGGGCGCACGCACAACAGGTGTAGGCATCCACTTCCAGCATTCGCACTCTTACTCCAAAAGGCTACCTAACGACCAATCGATCTACACGACCACAGGGGCTTATATTGCTGAAAACAAACAGTTCCTAGGTTCAATACTACGATACGATATACCTATACTTATAAATAAAGAAAGGGATGCAACGCCAATTTTACCCCCTGTCCAATCAAGTCCAAATTTCAAAATGTTAACACACTTTTTACACCTAAAAAACATTGTAGAATTAAGGCACAGTGATTACTCGTTCGATTAAAACAAACATCAACACAATCGGTCCATTATTTCTAAAGTTATGACACTTCAAACACGATTTTTTGCTCGTCAATCAATCTCGAAAGAGTTTTCTACTATCACTTTTACATCCCTGATACATTTGTCATACTTGAATAGTTCGGGTATCTTACTTTCATGCTTATTTGTCGTGATATACTTCACGGATAACGTGTCGTGCCTGGTATATGTGTCGTAACATATAGTTAACCCCTTCCAGTACCACTGTAATTATTGCAAATTTTTGGATACCCAGTTTCGGCCTTCGCTTTAGTTTTCTTTTCAAGGAAACCAGCATAAGATTTTATTGAGGTTACCATACATATTTTTGTAATAGAGAAATGGAACATACTTGCCATATAAATGTGTTTTAGACACTTGTATCGTCACTTTTTTCAAATTTTTTTTCGCAACTAAGGTTGACATCGTTTATGACAATGTTATGACGTCATAGGTTTTGCATGCGGAGGCTGTAAGCTTACCTTTGGAATCACTCAATTTCAACAGAATCCCCAAAATAATGATATAATAAATATAATTTCAAAAACCACGCTTATCGCATGTCGTGAAGTAGAAAAGTTAATGTTTCGTGTACCTCACATTCCCACCCCTATAACATTATCCACACTATAGGGAAACGACTGAGAGAGAGTTTGTTTCCTCTTTTGAATCCTGCGTTGACAACAGTAAAACATTTGGCACATATACTTTTCAATATCAAAATAACATTATACATTAAAGGACACATGTCGTACCCATGGGTCACTTTCGGGATTTGTTGAGAAGGGGTTTCAATTTGACATTTACTAGATTGTATATACATTGCGATATACGTATTGATAAATAAAGTAATCTGGTATGTATTATGTCATAGACACTGAACGATTGGTTGTCCAAACAAACGAGACAACATTGCAGATTTATAAGTTGTGTATTTAATATAAAGATTAGTGTAATTTGACTTTTGTCCATTATAATATTCTTGAATAAGAACAAGTTCTATGGATAGTCAACTTCTTTATTGATTTGAGTGCGACGTTTCGATGCAGATACTAGCACCGTTATCAAGCAAGTGGTACATTATCATGAGAACCAGGAGAATATATAAAATTTTGGTAATTATGTTTTAACATGTGATTGGATTGATGTACATACTGTAGTTGTAACAACATTGTTCAAGAGAGAATGGGTATACACAAGAATTTAGGTTGATGTGCCGGGTTCAACTGTGTACAGGTTGTTCCAGCTCTCAGTGGATACACACGTTATTCCTTCCGTTTGGAAAACATCGGAGTTTCAAAGAAGACACCACCAAAAATACTGAACGACTACCGACCTGTTGCTCTCACATCCATAGCAATGAAGTCGCTCGAACGCATCTTGCTTAGACATTTCCGACAGGCTGTTTCAGACATATAAGATCCGCTTCAGTTCGCTTATAGATCAAGGAGAGGTGTTGTTGATGCCACACTGTCACTCCTGAATAAAGACACCAAAGTCGTACATCAGGATACCGTTCGTTGACTTTTCATCTGCTTTCAAAACCATCTAGCCGCATATCATGATTCGGAAATTGATAGACATTGGCGTCAATTCCAACCTAATTAAAAAGATTGAAAACGTTCTTGTGGACAGACAGCAATATGTGAAAGTTAATGGGACAATGTCGAGTATGCGAAGTACACATACCGGAGCGCTGCAAGGCTGTGAACTATCACCTGTCCTGTTCACTCGGTACACCAACGAGTATGTAAGCTCTAACACAACCTGTTCCATTATAAAGTTTGGAGATGCTGCAGAAATTGTTGGAAAATTAAATGACAGAATTTCTGAAGAACGTTTTATAGATGATATAAAAAATTTCAACATGCTTCAAGTGATAATCAAAGGTGAACGTGTTGAGACTGTGTCAGAATATAAGTATCTAGGAACTTTCATTGTCTCTAAGTTAAACTGGAAGTCTAACACTGAACCTTGATATAACAAATGCCAGCAGCGTCTTCACCTCATGCGCAATCTCTTTCAATGTTAACCCATCTGCCATGTCTTCTTTCTATTTACCATTTATCCAAAGCATTTTAACGTTTTCATTTCATTGTTGGTACGGTTCTCTCATTGCAAGTAAAATCGCTGGAGTTAAATTTGAATGTTTAACAGAAATATATGAGCGGCAAATCTGTTAAAATAATATTTGACCCAATTCATTATTTACATTAGGAATATAATATCCTCACTTCAGACCGCCGCTACAAAGTTCCAGTTTGGAAAACTAAGAGAGCCCGTACCTCATTTGTTTCAAACACAATATCTCTTTTAAATAAATGTATAAATACTTAAAGTTATATGTCAATAGAATGATATGATGTATTTGTATTCCTGGTTTTTTTAGCTCTGTTTATGTAAAGTAAATTCCTGAAAAGGCAATAACGTATTATTATTATTATTATTATTATTATTATTATTATTACTCGTTACCACGCACGTTAATCAGCATAGGTTGATAAATCTGATCTCAAATTATCCTCGAAGCTGTGTCTCTTTAAGAAATAGTATGGCCAACCAAACTCCAATACAAACATGAAATCTGAGCAGTAACAATATTATCAGTTACGCAAATATTGTGAAGCAAAAACCGTATATCTATTAATTTAACAATGTCTTATTCTTGATGCTAAGACATGTGAGATTTATCGAGGAGCTGTTTGTATACCCTGTCACAATCACACACATTCTATGTGAGTGTTGGGACACTGCACATATCAGGTAAACTTTTTATCCTTCTATTTCAATCAATCAAGTTTTTACTCATTTCGGTGAGCATCGTGTTTTATATTTTTTAAAGACTATACACCTTATTGACAAATTGTAAATTTTAACTTTTCATTATCAGCTTTTATTCAACTTGTGATAATATGCTGATGTTTTTGCGGCCTTCGTGCCGTGTTCTGTTTTTCAATTGCAATTTTCCTTTTTAAATTAGGCAAATAAATTAAATATCTTGCCGCTATCTTGGCTGCAATACTGCCGAAGCGGTGTTAAACAATAACTCACTCACTCACTCGCTCACTCACTCACTCACTCGAGGAGCTTTTGAATCTACGAGTGAATGTTTTAATAGTGGCATATTTATATCAGAAGACCTGTATACTATTTCATTTTATTTAATTGCTGATCATCTCTTAATATTTGCTGGTACACTTTCAAATTCACAAAAGCAAATTATCAATATCCTTTGTTTGAAATGGGCCATGAAGATCATTACTATTACTAAGTATTATTTGATGTACATATAATGATACTGGAAGTAGATGCCTACAATTATCTTGATATTATCATGACACTTGTATGGACATGCACGTGTTATAGTTTAGTAAAGCACTCAAACATCTCATTTTAAGTAGGTTATAAAACTATTGTTGATGCACAAATGGGGGCGAAATGTTGGAATATAAGGTATGAATCAGATAGATATCGTTCTTCGATTATTCGGCAAAGTTGTACTGAATGGTAGTAAATCCTTCTTTATGATTTTATTTTAATGTATACAAATGTTGAAGTAGTTGAAGCTCAGTGTTCATCGTCTACACTTAGTCTGCTCTTTTATTTCTATTTAATTTTACTCTCTGAGGAAAAGGACGTAATAAATAACCCTGGTTGTGTTTGTAAATAATTTGCAAATAATAGATACAGCCTTGTTGCCAATCGATAACATTTCTCCCCTTAGCATGAAATACATATTGCGGAAGTACTGATGGTCTCAAAGTACTTGTATTACATTTTATTATTTCAGTTATTTCGAGTGATTATTCACAATGAACAATCAGTAAACTAGGAAGACACCCATACAGCTGTACTATTTAAACCACTGCTGCCAACCCTGTAGGTACTGCTGTAGACACTAGTCCAACATCGTATGTTGGAGAGAGAACATCTGATGAATTTGGGGAGAGCATTTGATTTGTCGGAAGGGAGAAAGAGACATTCAATATGTTTTCGTCACAGAGTTGTTGTTTTAATTGGCTGTTGCATCAAGGTAATTATTACATACGTACAGATTAAGATGAAAGTCAACAGCTGTTTTAGCTAATTTAATCTCTTTGGACATGTTTTACGTTAGTAAACTGTTTTCCTTTAACAATTCTACATGTCACATCCAGTTTGTAATTTGTCCATAGTGCACATACCAAACGCCATTGAATACCGAAATAATTAATACAGGTTTGGATTGACACATTGTCATTGCGTGTTTTTTCCTTGTGATAGTTCTACGTATAATATGTGAAGGCGAACCTTACCTCAACCACACCTCGCTAATGAAAGTGGACGTAAAATTTACTAAATGTAACATGTACACAGGTTTTAAAGGCCGTTTGGGCTTCTGGCATGACATTGCATCCGGCGTCCATTGATATAAACCACCATCATCACTCGTTAAGTTACTCAAAAAGATCCATCATCGGTGGTACATGATAGTGTACATGATAATGTAATATACATAGAATGTACAGCAAGATAACTGCATATATGAAATAATTCAATCAAATTGGTTACAACCAATCCTAATAAACTTACATAATTGTTTGAGGGAAGAAATCTTACTTGAAAAAAGTTGGCGAAATTTAACAAACTTGGCCAGGAATAATAAGATTATTTTAACAATAACTTACGTAAATCCATAAAATTAATGGAACTCATCTCCAATCAAATGTGAATCACACAACTTACAAAGTCTCTAATCTATTGCGATATTTTGCCATGGGCAAGTTTCTATTGGAAGTTTGTGATTGCTTATTCTAAATCTAAGGATTGGTTTTGATATATGGTCTGAGAGGAGTAGGTATTGTTCAAATTCAGGAGAACGCTTTAAGATCTTATAATTAATCCCTTTTGAGGATTTGTTTATATCGCTCCTCCATGACTGTAAAAATTGGTCTTATTAAACCTTAGACATGATCCATGAATTTGAGTAGAGATGAGGGTTATCAAAAACATCAGGCAATCTACATTTACACAGTATATGTTTGATATGACTTAACCAAGAATAGCTCTTTTTGTTTTATTTTCGTTAGTAATACATTATTTGGTTGCGAAAATGTCAGTTTACACCAATATGAAATAAGTCGCTTCGAAATTTGGATCTCTAAGGTTCTCTTCCAAATTCCCTGTATACCATAAAGTTGGGTGTACTATACCTTAAACCAGTTGCTAATTTTATAAATTTTAAATGTACTCTTTCTATCATATCAGTGTTCTCATGTCCCCATATTTCACACCCTTACAACAATATCGGTACAACTAATCTGTCAAATGCGGAAAGAAGTAGGTCTAGTGGCAATTTAATGTTTCGAGCACGTTTTAATAATGCTATCGATGCTTTCATGCCGAGATCGGCTATGTATTTAACAGCAAAGTTCCTAGATATTTATAATAAATTCCTTTTGAGGAATTGTTTATAGCACTCCTCCATGATTGTAAAAATTAGTCTTTTAAAACTTATTTAACCTTAGAGATGATCAATGAATTTGAGTAGAGATGAGGGTTATCAAAAACATCAGACAATCCACATTTACAACGAATATGTTTGATATGACTTAACCATGAATAGCTCCTTTTTGTTTTATTTTCGTTAGTAATACATAATATGCTGCTTTGTTGTTATTTGATTGCGAAATTACATTTATAAGAAGTAATCACTGCCATTCATATCTTCAAAATGGGATAAAGAACTCCGGTATCAATAATACCTTAGCTGTTCTATTTACAGCACTTATTCCGATGTCTGAGGGAAGCATCGCCAGGGGGAAGCCGACAAGTCAAGGATCTAACTTCGAAAATTACCATAGTGACAAAGCTGTTGATGGCAACTACGAAGCATATCTACAAGCAGGCAGTTATTCACATCTTGGAGATAGCAACACATGGTGGACTGTGGATCTCCAGGCTGTGTTCTCCATCAACAGGGTCGTGATCTACAATAGAGATTCTCATACTACCTCTCGTATGTAACATTTAATACATCATGGCCATTACACATTGAAACTGATTAAGCGACACCTGGTATATCTTGTAATAATTTTGTACCTTTTAATTGTTTTGATGTTGTTTATGGTGTATAGATTTTAAAGGAATTTTCTATTAAGCTAATCTCAGAAATACAAGAGGAATGCATATCATGGTTGCCACGGAAAAAAACTTTTTCAACCGGATGTGACAAAAAGTGTAAAATTATAAAAATTACAAAATCTCAATCGCAATTGATACATCCAGGACATTCTTGCCCCAATCTGAGTAGTCCTTGTGATGATACGAGATGTTGTGTTCTGTATGCACTGGGGATGCGTGATTGCTGTCGAACCGTGAAGAAGAGAATTGTAGTAGTCAATATGGAGCACCACGTAACTAATGCGATAAGCTTCGTAGTTTCCTGGTCAAGGTAGTCTCGTATTTTGTCAATATTTCTGAGGTGTTCGTAGGCTCACCAAGCTGCAGAGAGAGTCAGTTTGTGAGAGGACATGGTCTAATCGAACGTCACTCCAAGGTTGCGGACATTTTCATAAAATGTTATATTGGAGTCACCTTGTCATATGGATTTCCGAAATTTTGAGGAGTTGCTGGCGAGTGTCATGAGTAATGAAGTAAGCAGGTATCCTTATTCACAGAGGCCTTAATGATCCCAACATAACCATTTACGAACGAAAACATCAATTGAGACAAGGAGACCATTCCACTAGCCAAACATATGATGATGATCTTAGACCTAAGATCGCTTAGTGGAACGATACCTAGGCCCATTAAGGCCTGGCTGACTGATGCCATGGTAAACAGTGAATTTCATATAGGGCTGCCTCTGTATCCTTTGCTTTGAAAATCTAATCTGATAGTAATATGTGTTTCATAATAATGTGAATGAGATAAATTGGTGATTAAGACAAATTGTCAACTCCATTCAGCGGTCTTCAATATACGTGTAAGGGTATGGAAATAAGGGTTAGGGTAAAATATTGGCATTAGTAAATAAATACCATCACAACATTGTATTCCGCTTTCCCAACAGCCAGACTAGACCACCTGTACGTGGAAGGATTCATGGGAGACCCTTACCTCTGTCCTACATCCAGCAGCCTCTGTGGGTACAACCCTGGTCCTTCTGGTGTCGTGGTGACCCTCGATTGTCCCAACAACACACTTGCTAGGTACATCAGACTGAAGGGGGGCCCGTTAATGACTTTATGTGAAGTGGACGTTTTGGGACAAGCTGTCGATGGTGAGTATTTAATATTATTTGGCGATGAGGGTGTCTATTAGTTTCATCATCTTTCATCACGACTCGTTGCCACCACAGCCCTGTAGTTTCTTTTACGAATGCACGTTTAGGTCTAAATCAAGTCGAGAGAAAAAGTTTGGGCAGTCAGTGCTGGCAATTCGTGCCTGACTTTGGGTGGATTAATTAACATATGTCCTTCTAATATGTCTGATGTAAATAACACAATGATGGACTCCTGATGGTTACTGTTATGCAGCTGGACGTTCTTGGATTGTTGTGGCTCCAAACTGCAGCATTCAGATAACCCTCTCTCCTTCTGTTGCCGTCAACCATGACATTCTAGGAGTGATATATATATATATATATATAACGAATGCTGAAGGGAATAAATGTATTCAGACCTCTATTGGTTTTGTATCGAGGTAATAAGTATCTCCTTCCAGAAGGAAGTTGAACATATTCACTGTGCAACACATGATCTGGATCCGACAAAATTTTCAGAAATAAATTCAAAATTCGTTTTCCATAGAGATAGGACAGATTTGTAAAATGAACTCCAGCTATTTTACCAGCGATGTGGACAACTTTTTCTAAGCGAGATTTGTTAACAAGAGACAAAGAACCATACCAACATTCGAAGGAAAAGGTTAAAATGCTTTCAACAAAACCGTGATAAAATAGTGATAATACTCGTTCATTTACATTAAAAGATCGCAACTTGCGCAGGAAATATAATCTTTGTTGACATTTTTTTTAAAACAGCATCAGTATTAGCATTCCAGTTCAATTTACTATCTATAATTGTGCCAAGATACTTATACATGTAGTCATTTACAATCTCCACATTGTCACCATTTATACAAACAGGGTTTGTAGTACTTTGGTTGTTCCTGAAATTGATAATAACTTCTTTCGTTTTTCTGACATTCAACATTGAGAAATTGTTTTCACACCAGGTAACAAAATGTTTAATGCTATTTCTGTAAGAAAGTTCATCTTCTTGAATTTAAGAATGCGCCTTATGTTTAAAGATTGCTGAGTTGGTGTCTGTGAACTTGTCTTTCTTAACAAACAAAGGGACAATGATAACATGTTTTATCGCCATATCGCGCTGATTACAAGTCCGTTTTATGCCACCCTTCATTAACTATTGCAGTAGGTTATGGCAAAGTCGTCTCTTTTCTCCGCTGTTTAAGACATTGATATGATGAAATGAAGATAAATGTTCACAGTTCACACACCTTAAAAGTGGGGGAAAGCCAATAATGGTAACATTAAACACACAGGAAGAACAGCTTAATATCAATACTAATTAGCTGGACATTGTTTAATACAATTCTATTTACAATTGTGTATCTGTTTCCCCCATTTCCTCCGCTCCATTTATATGTTCTAAAATAACAGATTTTTAAAAAAAGGTCAGAGAAAATTTTCTGAATTATTTTTAATAACAGCTTCATCAAGTCTTAGTAATTTGGAGCATACTGATGTCCGTTTAATAAAAGACCATGTATATCATTAAGATAGGAAATGTGACATTGTTACTACACATACATGTACAAACATGCTTTAATCAGTTGTTTGATAAAAAGACTTGGATGATGACAGAGCAATGAAACTATTAAATGTTGTGTAAAATGTTAACTGTTAGATTACAGGGATTATTACTTATGCAATCATTTGTGTACAGAGTAAACAATACAGGCGAAAGGACACATCCTTGAGGGGCTCTAGTGTTTGTATACACAATAGAAGAATGGGCGGAATTAACCTTCACAAACTTCCGGGATCACATGACAATCAAAGGAGAGTTGATACAGTCGTGAAAATACATTACACAATTGTTCACTACATCGTTTCAGGACGATGCCGCCTAAACCATCTGGTCCCGGCGCTTTCCTTGTGTTCAGTTTTGAGAATTGCAGTTGAACTGTTTCTGGAGTAATTACAATGTTATCCGCATCTCTATTGTTAATCTTGTCAATCACAACTTTTCGTTCATTGCCGAAATCAAGTGTATGAAACCTAGTGTAGAACTTGTGCAAATCCTCAGCATATGTCTGGTCGTCCACTGTGGTGATGGAAGAATGTTTTCTGGGACAACCGATCATGTTCTTCACGCCTTGCCATGCTTGCCGGGTGTTATTATCCCCCGCCACAACGAAGTTGGCGGGGGATATAGAAATGAGCTCCGTCCGTCCGTCTGTCTGTCTGTCCGTCTGTCCGTCTGTCCGTCTGTGCGTCCGGGCCTTTCCATTCCTGCCTTAAACTTCAAAACTATTCAATATATTTTGCTGAAACTTTGTACAGTTATCAACCAAGTAGTCTAGATGTGCCTTTTGCTATATAGAAATTTGAGAATATTTTTTTACGAATGCAAACAGTCTGGACTTAGAACCAAGAAGAGGGAAAACTATATTCCGGCCTCAAACTTCAAAACTATTCTATATATTTTGCTGAAACTTTGTACAGGTATCAACCAAGTAGTCTAGATGTGCCTTTTGTTATATAGAAATTTGAGAAAAAATTTTTACGAATGCAAACAGTCTGGACTTAGAACCAAGAAGAGGGAAAACTATATTCCGGCCTCAAACTTCAAAACTATTCAATATATTTTGCTGAAACTTTGTACATGTATCAACCAAGTAGTCTAGATGTGCCTTTTGCTATATAGAAATTTGAGAATATTTTTTTACGAATGCAAACAGTCTGGACTTAGAACCAAGAAGAGGGAAAACTATATTCCGGCCTCAAACTTCAAAACTATTCAATATATTTTACTGATACTTTGTACAGGTATCAACCAAGTAGTCTAGATGTGCCTTTTGCTATATAGAAAGTAAATGCATTATATATTCAAAATCCATAAATATATTCAAAATTCCTACATGGCGGGGGATATGGCCAACTCTGTCTGCTTGTTCGCTCTGAATTGAGCTTCTACTTTCTCTTTATATTCGTCCTTGCACCTCTTAATATGCAGGTTGATATCTTTCTGAATAGATTTAAGGTTTAATGTGTCCTTAGCACAAAACAATCGTTTTTTCTCATTAAGAAGGTGTTTCAGTTCTTTCGTCACCCACGGCTTGTTGTTGGGGAAAATCTTTACCAACTTCTTGGGGATGATACTCTCGACACAGAAGTTTATGTAGCGTGTGATGGCATCTGTAGTAGCACATATATCTTCGTTGTTGCTGAAAAACATGTCCCAGTCCGTACAATCAAAGCAACCTTGGAGTCGCTGTATAGAGTCGGGATCCCATGTCTTCACACGTATTGCCTGCTCCTTCTGAGTCTTCAGTATCTGCCTGTAGGTTGGTATCAAGAACATTGAGTTGTGGTCTGAAACTCTAAGCGGAGGTTTGGCGATCGCTTTGTAGCGCTGTTTTATGTTCCCGTAACATAAATCGATTGTCTTTCCTTTTCGAGTGACAAGCTTGACATAATGTTCATAGTTTGGTAAAACGCAATAATCAGCTAGATTTCTTATAGATTTAAGTAGAAATGTTTAATTCATGTTAGGACTATGGTACCAAAATCAGTAAAGAAATCATAAATGTAAAGACTTTTTGTCATTTTGCTATTTCTTATCTCTAGTTCTTCCTTTTTGACATTCTAAAATTTGAAATCTTGAATTAAATGCAGTGAGGCTTGTGTCAATCATTCATTATTAAGGGAAATTTAATAATTTCGATAGTATCGATAGTTAATCTTACTTTTGCGATAGAGATAGTGTTCTTGTATATACTATCGATATAGTACTATTGCGAAGTCAACTATTGTGATGCATCGATATTTCAATGTATTCTTAGACACCTAGATATCAGTGATGATACTTGTCCCTATTTTTATATCAATATGTCTAGAAATGGGAGTTCCTGATCGCTTGTGTCCATTGTAAATTTAATTTTAGGATGTAGGCTTTGTAAGGATTTTACAATTTCTTTTATGTCTACATTTTTGTTTTCCCAAAATATAAAGCAATCATCTAGATATCGTTTCCATTGGGCACGGGAATTATCTGCAAATGTTTTACAATAACTGGTTTCAAAATCTGAGTAGAGTCTTTCTTCTAAGTAGCCCAGCACCAAGTTTGCATAAACTGGAGCAAATTTTGTTTCCATGGCTGTCACCAGTATCTGAATGAATGATGTGTCATTAAAGTTGAATGTATTGTTTTCAAGGATAAACTGGACAGAATCTATTATGAAATGTTTCTTAAATCGTAAACCGTAAAAGTTACTGGTTTTATAATCAAAATTTAGAATATAGTCCATTTAACCTTTTGTGAGATCCGCACTGTAGTTTTAATGAGTTTTCCCAAATTTGACATTATTTAGTTATCAATATTTTTGTCTAGAGTTTTATATGTAACTGTATCGCTTAGTATTTCTAAAATATTGGATTCATAAAAAGTTTCTATTCATAATTACAACTGACGAACACATCAAAGAATTTGTCAACCAATACCATAGTTATATTAAAGACACCACTCACTTCATTCAACGGGTAGAGTCTTATCAAGTAGATAATGACAAAGACATCCTACAAGTCACAATGGACTTCACTTCTCTCTACACCAATATACCCAACGGCGAAGGTCTCTTAGCAGTAGCTAAGGCCATTAGGAGATACAAACCTGACTGGCAAATATCTCCTACTAGCATACTCAACCTACTTAAGCTAGTACTCCACAAAAAACAACTTTGTTTTCAACGGAGAACACTACCTACAAACAGGTGGCACAGCAATGGGTACTAAAGTAGCACCCTCCTACGCTAATATCTTCATGGCGGAATTAGAAGATAAGCTCTTGTCAAATGCACTCGATCAACCAGATCTCTATGTCCTATTCATCGATGATATTTTTCTCATATGGTCAAAAGGACAAGCCAAACTTGAGAATTTCATAGAATATCTCAACTCAGCCCATCCTACAATCAAATTCACGGCCGAATTTTCCCGTGATAAGGTTTCATTCCTGTTCTCAGTCTACAGTAAACCCACAGACACACATTCATATCTGTTGTATACTTCATGTCACCCTACACATGTAAAAACAAAAGACCCATACAGCCAATTCCTACGCCTGAAACGCATCTGTTCTTCAAAGGCGGAATGTGACAGGCACAGTCTAAACCTAGTCAACTATTACCTCAAACGGGGATACCCCAAAAAGGTGATACAACAGAACAAACAAAAGTCTGACTTGAAGGATAGAACTCAATTACTATCCCAAAACAACACAGTACAAACGCAACAACAGCGTCCAGTACTGGTTTGCGACTACAATCCCATGAACATGGAACTCAATCAAATTATCAGGAAAAGATGGCACCTACTCCAAGGTTCCGACATCTGCAAAGAAGTATTCCCTTCCCCCCATATTGCTGCCTACCGGAGGAACAAAACACCTAGAGACATGCTAGTTAAGGCTAGTATCTCTTACCCTCCCAAAAAACCGCAAATCAGCGGCAAAACAGTTGCCTTTGTCGATCAACTTTGTGACAAGAATGAATGCAAAGTATGCTTCAATATCAACAAAAATAGCAGCTTCAAAAGCACTGCTACCGGCCTTAGCTACAAATGCAGAACCTACAATTGTAAATCCCGCAATGTAGTGTACCTACTCACGTGCAACAAATGCAAAATGCAATATGTGGGTGAAACAAAAAGAGAGTTCAGAATACGTCTATCTGAACACTTTGCAGATATTACCCATAAGAGAGACAAACCTGTCGCTCATCACTACAACCTCCCTGACCACTCTAAAGGCGATTTAAGATACAAAATCATCGCCCAATTGAGACAAAACCCTGAGTCAGAGAGCACCACTGGTACCAGAAGATCACTGGAACTTAGATGGATTTTTGAGCTTCTAACGTTCCCACCCGCGGCCTCAATGATAAGATCGCTTGTTGACACACTCCCCTGTGTCATTTCAACTTTTCTTATCCTCTGATTGCTTCAACCACGATCATGTGGACATATCAGGGCCCACATTTTCACGATTTTAGTTTATACTACAACCTAGTATATCTATCTTACACGTGATATCAATACCAGATACACAACAACAATGTACACACGTCACACACAGGACGTAATGACGTCACTACACTAGAGTACACACAGTCGCTCTTCTATGACGTCATAATCAGAATCATCACAGTGAGCATTTAGTCATGGGTAGACTAAAACAGCACACGTGTAAAACGTGCAGGAAACGTTTCACGCGGAGAGACGCCCTAAAGAGACATTTGCTAGTATCCCATGGCAATGTTTCTTTCTCCTGCAAAATATGTAACAATAAGTACAAAAGAAAAGATGATGCACGATACCACATCCGCGGGTCCCACGGGATTCCTGCCCACGAGATAAATAGATATATCTAAGACCCACAGAGTACACCAAGTGTTGATCAATCCGTCTCCCAGCATGTGAGTTCAACAATTAATAACTCACAAACCTACCGTTCCTCTGGGACATCCGTATCTGCATGGCAAACATCACAACCTGCCATCACTGTTACCACCAAGAGACAGGTCTCCCTTTTAGGGAATTTTACTGTACCCATTATCAGTAAAATCGACTTCGACCAGGCCAGCCAGCTGGACCTTACTGCAAGCCTGTCACTTCACGCCAGCCCAGTACATGAAGCCTTGCCGTCGCCCGTCTTCCCCTACAAACTGGATCCTGACCTAAATGTCGTCAGCCCGGCCCATGCATGTCAGACCTTGCCATCGTCAGAGGCCAAATATCCATCAAATCTACCACTTTCCACAGAAGTGTCTACCCCGCTAGCCCTACCTATCAAGGGACACGGACGCTGTCCAGCCATCATTCTATATGGACCCGTCCCTCTACCTCTGTTCAACAATTGGGATCCAGACATGGACCCTAATGAACTCATTTATGAACCTTGGGAGGTCCTCCCAAGTTTTGACAAACACTCTGTGCCTGCTCACTGCCCCATACCAGAATATGGGGCATTCTACACCCCCGATCCATACAACCCCTTTGAGGAGGCCATACGCCTAACCTTAGATTTATAAATCAATGTGAAACTTTTAACAAAAGAAACTACTTTTGTACCTTTTCGATAACTCCACATTTTTTTCTATAAGAATATAATTCTATATTCACATTTTACGAAATCCTCGTACACCCTCTTTATTGAACATGTCAATAAATATATACTCTATGAACAAAAATACCTCTTATGTCTTCCTGGCCCCTACTCTCTCCTCTTTAGAGATGTAGGGGCCACCGAGCCTACATTTCTACCAGAAATATAGGCATATTATGACAAATAAAAAATTCTTATTATTTGCATTAATAATTATCCAATTAGATAACGGGTCTTCTCACACCCGCTTAACTCTAAGTGCATTCACTCACTTCCTAATTGGTACCAATTAGCACATCGCCTAATTGTTTTTCAATATCTACTCTGTAGCTCAAATAGTTATAAAGAAAACACACACGAGATTTCTTTTAAAAACTTGAATGTACAGTATCAAAATGCGAACTGCTACAGCAAAACGGAGTCACCATCTGAAACAACAAAAAGTTATAATATATAATCTCATATATTACACATACAATAAAGTCACATCTTCCTATAACGAGTATTAAAAATTCCGAACCGGAAGTTATCTACTCTACCACCGGAAGAAATTCCCGTGAAATTCCACCGGAAATAACGGAACCGGAAGTCCCCACCGGATAAACCGGAAGTCCACCGGAACCAGCGGTTCCACCGGACCAACCGGAAGTCCCTTCGGAAGTCCCACCGGAAACCCCACCGGAACTTCCGCCGGAAGTCCCCCGGAGGTCACGTGACCTACCATAAGAGTATATAAGGAGCGCCGATAACCTTGCTTCTTCAGTCTGATGAGTCCTAACCCAAGGACGAAACTAGTCACTCATAAGCAAAAGTTCTTTGCCCTCTAGACGTGTCTAGGCCCCCTGCAGTTCTAATCCCCTCTACTAATATTATTTTTAAGAGTTTTGCTATTTTCATATATAGGCTGGTTCACATACATTGGACAAACTAATAACCTTCAAAAAAGAGTTACAGTGCACAAACAGCAAATAAGAGATGAAAGTTTAAGACACTTAACAGTTAGCAAACATATATCTCAGTGCAGTAAAGGTACATTCAAAATATTTCCTTTTTACGAAATATACAATAATGGAGGTGACATTACGACACAATTAGTAACACAAGAACAGTATTTCATTTCAAAATTTTCCCCTTCATTAAACAGCAGTTAACACTATAATCCCTAATCCTATCACGGCCAATTAAGACCAATCAGATTATAGTGGGGATAACTCTCAAAGACGTTTGTTGATTGCTTTGACGTTATTAGCAAGCTGTGTTGCCAAGGCAGACCACTTGTACATAGACTATAAGACTACTGCTATGCTTCAAACAATTATTCTCTGATGAAGCTTCGAAACAAGAAGCAGAAATATGCATATCGGAATATAAAGTATTGATTATGAAAGTTGATATACCTCTATTATTTAAATTTACTTATACACTTCTCCACGTTTGATACCACATACCTATTTCAATATGGTTAACGGCAACAGAAGGAGAGAGGGTTATCTGAATGCTGCAGTTTGGAGCCACAACAATCCAAGAACGTTCAGCTGCATAACAGTAACCATCAGGAGTCCATCATTGTGTTATTTACATCAGACATATTAGAAGGACATTTGCTAATTAGCAAGACCCTTAGAGTCAAATGCTAACATCTTTGAAATCACTCGGTCGACTTGGCCGCTGAAAGATGAGTTTTCATTGGTTAAGAAGCAGGGTACATGAGGTTCCCCGTTTCCCTGCTAGGGAATTTTACTGGAGCCGTGAACTACAGCCCTATTAGAACAGAGTTTAAGATTGGAAATCTGAAGGTAGTAACCTCTATGAGAAGAGAATGAAGTCCTGTATACCCTGTAAATACACCCTGTACCTAAAAATGTACTTTTGCAGATAGTGTACATGTGTTACAAAATATTACACTATAAGGTTATAAGTATGTCTGCAATGGTGCATTTCATTTTTAAGCTATCCAAAAAAAAATTATTTTAAAAAAAAATGTTCTTTATAACTTTAGCAACTACAATGACCAATTTTACTTATAGTCATATTTGTTGTTTCATTTATACTGTCTGGTTCTTTGTTGACAGTCAATTGTTGAGTATAAAAAACACCGCAGTTATGACCAATGAAAGTTTTGAAGATGTTGCATGAAACTAAACATACATCAATTAGATTAACATTGTATCCCATAATACGTCTTATTACATAACTAGGAATTGGCTTCAAGTAGTGGAAGGTATTTTTTTACATAACTCAGATGCTATCATTGGAGTTCAGCATTAATGAGCTCGGCCTAGTGACCGGCTTCATGACTGGGTGATTAAGAGTTTCAAAGGTTGCCCTGTCCTATTGAGAGACAAAATCGTGGTGCTACTTTGGGGCGAGTAACTTTGTTGAAAGTGTGCCTCTGCCCACCTAACAATTCACCTGGACAACGATCCTTACACAAGATTCATGTGTGTGCGCTTTGAGTGGGGTGTCGTTAGTTGTTTGGGTTACCGTAGCCTCAATAATACGTCTGAAAACGCCTATCCTAAAAAGCATGGTTGATAATTTGGCAACATTCAACACACGATATTATTAAGGAATATATAGTGGATATCTGTCTTTCCTTGACAAATACCATGTTTATCTCATTGAGTGAGGTAGAAAAGTAGATATATTAACTTTTCTACCTCACGAGATGCTCACGAGGTCCTATCATGAGACCTTCAAATAATTGAAATATTTGTTTTGTATTTGTAGTTTGTCAGCTTCCGGCACAATGGACCATGATGAAACAAGCAGGAAATCGAGTGACGACCTCAATAGAGCTCGGTACAGTTTCCACTCCAGCTGACTGCCTCGTCCTGTGCCAGAACCGTCCTCTCCCATGCAGTGTCTTCAACTACAATGTTGTGACCGGATCATGTACAATTCCTTCAAGACCACTATGTACTGACTTCCTGACAACTGATGATGACTGGAACCTGTACTACACCTGCTGAAAGAATTGAGTTTTGCTAGTTCATATGTGTGCATCTCTTGCCCTAACTCCTGCAGCAAACACAAAAATAGAGCCATGGGCTCTGTAGCTCTTTAGGGTTTATCTACAATTAAGAATCCCCATTAGCCAAGGAGTCTGCACATAACTTTTCAGCTCTCTAGACCTTTTGGAACTTGAGAAGAAGATGAAAATAGGTTTTTAAGGATGTGACCCCTGTGCCCCCCTTTTGGGGTCATGGAGTCATGAAATCTTCAATTAAGAATCCCCATTGGCCAAGGAGTCTGCACATAACTTTTCAGCTCTCTAGACCTTTTGGAACTGGAGAAGAAGATGAAAATAGGTTTTTAAGGATGTGACCCCTGTGCCCCCCTTTTGGGGTCATGGAGTCATGAAATCTTCAATTAAGAATCCCCATTGGCCAAGGAGTCTGCGCACAACTTTTCAGCTCTCTAGACCTTTTGGAACTGGAGAAGAAGATGAAAATAGGTTTTTAAGGATGTGACCCCTGTGTCCCCATTTCGGGTCATGGGGTCACGAGATCAACAATTTAGAATACCCACTGGCCAAGGAGCCTGCACACAACTTTTCAGCTCTCTAGACCTTTTGGAACTGGAGAAGAAGATGAGAATAGGTTTTTAAGGATGTGACCCCTGTTTCCCCATTTGGGGTCACGGGGTCACAAAATCTACAATTTAGAATCCCCGTTGGCCAAGGAGTCTGCACATAAAATTTCAGCTCTGTTGAGTCATTGGTTCTGGAGAAGTCGAAAAAGCGAAAAGTTTACGGACGGACGGATGGACGCCTGACGCCATGTCATGCCATAAGCCCATCAGGCCTTTCATAAACCCAGGGCCATCAAGGTCTCTAAAACGTAACTTCCTGAGAACTGAAGATGATGATGAATACACCCTTTGAAAGAGTTGAGTTTCTTACTATTATGAGAATTAAGTTCCTATCCTGACCTATCAACACCTCCTTGCACGTGGACGTGGACGGATAACATTTCATGTCTGCAATGCCAATCAAAAGAAGCCACAAGTAGCCGTTTATTGTTACATTTTTATGTATAGTTTGTCAGCTTCAGGCTCATTTGATCATGTAGAAACAAGCTGCAAAACATGTGACGACCTCAATCTAGCTCGATACAGCCCCCCACTCTAACTGTCTGCCTCTCCCTGTGCCAGAATCATCCCCGCTGCATGATCTTCAACTACAGCACCTTGAACGGCTCTGTACCATTCCCTTGACACTGATCAGAGGTGACTTCCAAACAATTGATGATGACTTGAACCTGAACTACAGTTGCTGATAGGTTCGAGGTCCGTAGTGCTATTAAGTTAATGTGAAACCTTCACCTTCCTACACCCTCACTCTTGCAGCATCTGCCCTTGAAGGCCCTGGTGCTATCATTGTAGGTTCACGTAAAAGTGACCTTGGACCTTTTTAAAATGGCTGATTTTTACCTCTTTTTGAACGACTTGCAATCCTCCCATTTCAACGGTTCTTGTTCTCGCACATGCAGCATCTATTAAACCGTTCCAGCGCCATTCCTGTGAACTAATAATGACTTCAACTTTAACTTCAAATGAGGAAAGGTTTGAGTATCATGCTAATGTAAAGAATAATCCACTACCTCATCTCCAAACAGCTCCCTCGCTCGTCCCTCAAGTATAAACTACATCGATATTGTCTGCAGCTATGCAACCCTTGCTGGATCACCGAAATGTAGCCTCCTAACAACAGATGAACTGGGATCTGTACCACATCCCCTGCATGATGTATGCTAGTGTGTACCTTCCTTCTCTACAGCTCATTCGGGGGGCGGGATAGCGCAGTGGTTAGCGCATTCGGCTTTGGATCAAGAGATCCGGGGTTCCAATCCCGCCAGGGGCACGGCAACTTTGTCTGCAGTAGACAACTGTTCTACATGCAGTTAGGTTTGGGTGCAATGCTATACTGAATTTCAGTGCAGTACCACCCATGGTTCGCTAGTTCCAGCCGATGCTCGCAGGTTCACCGCAATGCATAGCCACATGGCGTTGCGGGCTTTCTCCCTGCCTTAATACTAGCAACCGCGATATAAGTGAAATACTCTTGAAAGCGACGTTAAACGCCAGCTCACCTCACCTCACCTTACAGCTCATTCCTTCATGATATACTTCATGGCATGCCTGGTAGACCACTGTCACTAGCGTTTACATTATACCTGTTAACGTGTTGATCTTTAAATACATTTTGAGGAATTTCATTCCTTCACCTCCATACATCTCGCCCTTCTTCCTGCAAATCTTCTCGACTTTTACGTCGTGGACGGCTCCTGTGTCTTCTTGTGGAGTATTCAAACCCGCTCAGCAGGGGTCGTCTTTACAGCGCTTCAGATTAACAACTGATCAAAAATCGAATGTGATGAAAATGTACCTGACTTTCACCATTTTTGTTCAGTAAGTTCGTGGGATCTACATCAATACATAGTATTTGTGTATGAAAGCTCTGTAAGTGAATGCATGCGTGTACATTACACAGGTTTTGGCAATAATTTGTATTGAAACATGATATATTTATTTATTTAATCGCTTTTATGTTGCTTGTTAACGGAAGAACCCATTTCATTTGTGCCTAATACCGCTTGGTTGAGCATTGCCATTTTAAATAGAAGTAAATTATGTATAAAATAATCGGAAACAAAGTTAAAATGCAACATCTTCATAACTGCGGATTCGTTATACCATACTTTATCATAGCTTCAGATGGAGAATGCAATCGGAGCAGCGATTTCATGACAAATCTGTTGAATTATTCTGTTTCTCTATTGCAACTAAGATTACAATATTTCGGCAAATTTATTTACAACAATATTTCTTTAATACATAAACAATGTATTGTTCATCAATGTATCCTTTCAATGTACTTTCCATCAATAATAATCACATTTTAAATTTGTTTCATAATTTCATACTTAATCCATACTTTTTAATTCATTGAATTAAGAAAATGATATGTGTGCTATGGACATATGGACAAACAAACACACAATTTACCATGACTTCTTCGCCAACTCCAGTGTTGAAGTCTGGTAATCTCATAATTTAGACTGAAGAGGTTCCCAAGGACGGTTCTCAATGTGTTGTAAAGTAAATATCGAGTATTGGTAATCATCAAGATCAAACTGAGTGGGAAAATGTGTGTACACGGTTCATTACATGTATATTAGTTACATGACCTTAAACATTACCAAAATAATTGGTATTTTTGTATGTTGTAGATCATTTTTTTAAAAATACGTGTGGCTAAATAACCAGCACCAGACGCTGTGCACTGCGTTTTTTCCGATCATTAATCACCGTATGATCTTTTCACCTTATAGTGTCACTGAGCTCAATCGACTAGCATTATAATGATAATTGGCAGCAACTGTCAGTACTTCTTGGTAAAATAACGCCATATGTAATTAAGATATCAGAAAGAGATTTTCACCGGTTATAGTCTAACATGGGACGGATATACGGATGAATGGACGTCCGGTACTCATTCCTATATGCATAACTCCTAATACAACTTATCAGACTACCATCTATAACTACATTTATATCTTTGGGTGACATTCTAGAAGATCGGTGATTACGAATGAAGTAAACATTTATGGATATACAACTGTTTATATTTATAAGCGACTTTCGACAGTTCAAAATGTCAATCAAGTGATACATGAAAAGAATAATGGAACTTTATATTCAGGAGATTGTTATACAATTATTGGAATGAAGAGAACTGGAATAATGTATACAATAAGATGAGTAAATGTACACATATTGATTTGAAATCGAATAAGAATAATGTACAGTTTTTAGTTTTTATTTGTGATATTCGTTGATATTTTGGTCGTCATTACTTTTCATTTACTTACATTCGGTAACAAGTAGTTGCACCAGATCAGCCTCTACACAAATAATTAATAATTAATAATATATTTTAATTACATAAGTATGTCTCAATATGTACAGTTAATTTGCAACTGTGCATTTAATAAACATAGATTTTATGGCATAGTTTTACTTTTAGACAATTGTACTGAAATTAACTAATGGTAAGTCTTTTAAAAAAATTCAACAAAAGAAACAGGTTTTAATTTTCAATTGTGGCAACGTGGGAGACATTTTGTGTTTAGTTCCTGACAGAGTTTTTTTTAACGAAAGAAAGAGTAAGAGAGACTCGCATCAGTCTAGCCTTCACAAAACAACGTTAAATGTCAGACGTAGGTATTTGTCTTACTCTCAAGCCACAAGCATGTATATGAGAACGAGGGTTATGTACGCTTTAAAGTTTAACGAAGCAATTACCTACCCTGCTGTGAATACGAACCAACTCACCACAATTTGAAGCACTCCTTGTGAAATTTCCAGGGTCCTTGTAAAATGTCTTACATCTTGTAATGCATGTTTATTATGTAATGTTATCTTTAAAGAGTAGTATTATAACCGGAAATAATTATGTGTAAAGTGATCTACCCATCAATGGACTACAGGCATGTGGCCTTTAAATACTGATATAGATTGATTGATATGTAAATTGTGTCATTGTCATAGTATTGGATATCACTTTTATGTTATTATTCATCCTTCAAAATGTTATGTAAATTATTAACTATAAAGCCGGTTCTATAATAAAGATTTATAACGTACATATCATCTGTTTTCTTCATAAAGACAATGCCAGTGTATATCCAATTATGACCGAAGGAAACCTCGCTCCAATGTGTAATGTGATATGCCGAATCTATATGGGATGAGATAATTTTTCAATTTGTAACAGTTATTTCGATGTCCGTGGTCCGTTACACGATTCTGAATCTTCTTGGGTCACGGTGTACCTAGGCATTCCTTAGTGAACACAAACTAAATATTGCAACTTAACCTGCTTACCGAAAGTTTGTCCATCTACTTGTGTATTTCAGTATAATAGTCATGTCATTTGGTATGTTTCGAAGCATCGTATCAACGCGAAAACTAGACCGATCACGTTGTATCTTTGCATTAGAAGACAATCGTGTTTTCCATTAGGTAATCTGGTTTGATACCTTATTGTAAACAGTTACAATGTCGGCAATATTTTAAGTGACCAGGGGTTAATCTTTTTGAAACTACAGTTTTTATTTTCTTCTGTGAAATATTTGATAAGTGACCAACTGGGTCGAACATACATAATATATAAATTCCTCGTATCCGCATTCAATTTATGTGAGATGAAACTGTTCTCATTTTGTCGATATGAATTTCTTATTCGAAAATTAATTAAATTTGAATTTAATTTATTTTATCCCTTCTGTCCATTTCATTATGCCAAATTTCATAAACATGCACCCCTGACATAACGATCACAGGATGCGTTTGAGTATGGTCATTTTACTCATGGATATATAGAGATTATTACCCGAGGAAGTGTGTCATATGACTTTTACGACACGAGTTTGAATTTTTGTATTGCCCGAGCGAGAGCGAGGGCTATACAGAAATTTGCACGAGTGTCGTAAAAGTCATATGACACACTTCCAAGTGTAATAATTTCTTTATTACTCGCTCTATTCCTTTTTTATTTCTGTAAAAATAGTCAGGACACGACCCACTTCTCTTGCTACGACAAGCTACAGTGACGTCACGAACAATCGTTTTATGACGTCACAGACGATAAAATACAGTAAGGCGCGGTGAAACCATCGTTGCTAAGCAAACGTGATATGTGCACATGTGCTCATATCAATAATATTAACTCGGTTATTTTCAACCATATGGGTAATAAATGATGATTCATTGTCATTGTATGTGATTTTATGGACGTTACAACGAACGTCAATTTACATGATATTTGCACTAAGAATTAGATTTAGGTGAACAAACTTTCGGAATGCAGCTGTACATCCTTTGCAACGGCAAGATGATGTTGGACTTAACCTCTAGTTAATCGCATAAAGGAATGAAGTTTCTTCAGCAAACACTTACGAGTTGACACATAAAGCCTGGCGTAACCTTCCAGCTAAGAACAGGAGACCCCGGAGAAACATTCACCTTAGATAGGCGAGGAAAACATTCTGTATTTGCTCGACTGACCACTGGTATACAGCCCGTGTCATTTGAGCGTCGTAGATAGATCGCTCACATGGACTCCTCACGGAACCCCCACACCTGTTATAACATGCTTAAAGCACAGGCTAAAGCGGGCAGTGAGTTCATTCTCAGTAAATGAATATAATGGCGATGTTCTGTTTCAAAGTACACGCTTAATTTTCTCTATTACAGTCTCACAGTCTCTCTCTCTCTCTCTCTCTCTCTCTCTCTCTCTCTCTCTCTCTCTCTCTCTCTCTCTCTCTCTCTCTCTCTCTCTCTCTCTCTCTCTCTCTCTCTCTCTTACCATTCTGTTCAAGGCCCTCCCAGCGGGAAAACAAATGGATTCAAAGAGTGTTAAATGGGCATTGATGTATATAACTATGTGTAAAGCACTTGTCCTTATTTACACACTATGTCGTAATAGAAAAGAGACTGCTAAAGACCATGTCACATTTCAGTTTATTTCATACGATCAATTGGTTTGCCCATTGTCGTTAGAGCTACGTATCCTTTGAGCATACAAGATTAAAAGAAACAGTAGACGTCAACGTTTGTGATAACAAATGTCGAAGAATACAGTAAGACTTTCTTGTCTTGCTCTGTTTTAGCGTGGTTGCTGTAACTCACGAATATTTTGAAGACTACATGTACATTTTGTAACATTGCCACAGAAGATATAACTACACATGTTCTCCTTGAATAACATTTTTAAAGAGCTTCTAGATCAAAACTGAAAAGCCTTTTAATGATAACATCTAAACCTATCCGACAGTATCGAAATTCAATATAATGCTTCGAGTCTCACAAAACCAAGCTGTGAATCACATATTACAACTTGCGAAAAGTAGTGTAACATTGACACGCTTATTATATTTCAAACCTTAACAGCAGGATAACATAATTTAGATAAAAAGGTTTATTGCATGAAAAATACTATATTTAGCCACTCTATTATGAAATGGAAACACGTGGATACTATACTATACTATACTATACTATACTATACTACTATACTATACTATACTATACTATACTATACTATACTATACTACTATACTATACTATACTATACTATACTATACTACTATACTATACTATACTATACTATACTACTATACTATACTATACTACTATACTATACTATACTATACTATACTATACTATACTATACTATACTATACTATACTACTATACTATACTATACTATACTATACTACTATACTATACTATACTATACTATACTATACTATACTATACTATACTATACTATACTATACTATACTATACTATACTATACTATACTACTATACTATACTATACTATACTATACTATACTATACTATACTATACTACTATACTATACTATACTATACTATACTATACTATACTATACTATACTCTGACATTCTAATGAAGCATTCATATACTACTTCTTGCTGAATTACTCTATACATTACTACACTCTAGCTACCTTCTCTATGTTCAACTTGGCATGTTATGATTACTATTGCCTGTCCGCGTGTGTATATGTAAATACTTACATCTTATCTATATTTACGGCAACACTTGTACTTACTTTATATGAATACAAACAACTTAAACGGAATTTAAAAGAACAACGAAAAACATGAACATCGTTTGTGAAATTTTAAGACATAACATTGATTGATATTAACATTGATATTTGGTTGCAATCCATGACAAAATAGCAATACAAACCAGGAGCAGAATCATCATGGTTTGGTTTTTGAAATAAGAGGTAAAGTCTCTCTTTGTTGTGGATATAATATGGTATATTGAAAGCTAAACATAAAAATGTATTTATAAATATACAAACAACTTGGAATACAAAAACAAAGAATTCATCCTGTGTCCGTTACACGTTCATACCCAGGGCTACAACCCCACTCAAATCTTCACGATGTGACCTATGACCTAGGACTATCTAAAAATAGACAACCAATGACAGCGTTTGAGAGGCGAGTCTGCAATATTAACATTCGCAGGTTTCACCAGCGTGCAGGTGGTCACGTATCTAAGTCTGCGTCAGCTGCCCTGTTTATACAGCGAACTTTGCACATATGCAATATTGCTTATGGTATTAACATACACACGTGAGTAAAAGTAAATTTACTATGCGTTCACACGTGTTTAATTTTTGTCTAAGCAAATGGGCTTCCAACTCTTTTTATATATGAATAGAGAATACCTAAAACATGCCAATTAATATGTATTAGATGTAAACTAAATAAATGACATTAATTTATATCTGGCAACATTGGTTTGACTATATCGCCATTATAATGAAAATCGGACAGTCAGATTGATTTCGAAGGTCATCGCGTGCAAGGAGGAGATTATCCTATATAGAGAATTTGAAAAACAATATTAAGAGTTCTCTTAAGTTTTTTTTATATATTTCACAACTGTGTCACTCTGTCTGTATACGACGAAATTTTACTAGAAGACATGTAGTTAAAATACCGTATTTACTCACGGTAGTAAACATTTGCACCTGCCCTTGACCAGGTGCAACTTTGCTTAGGCTAAATCGGCTTACAGTTGTAACATTTTCATACATGCAAATACGTTTATACGGCGAGATGTGCTCATGTGAAAACAGTTGCATATATGCAACGATTTACTCATATGCAAACGCGCCGTATAAACAGGAAAAAACCTTTCCAGTTCAGCTCGGTAATCCAATAACGTCGGTATATTTTCGGAAGTGCGAAAGAGCGAAAGGAAACTGCAGTTTGACAGCCTGTTTGTTGTTGGTTGCATCACAAGAAAACTGTTTGATTGACTGAATCACAAGTCACTTGGAGCATATTGGCTGGGTAATAACCAAGGGTATGAACGTGTAGCGGAGCGTATGTTTTACCCGGGGACAGGATGAGAAAACATTATGAACATCGTTTTGGAAATCATATGATTTTATGAAACATTAATATTTGGTTACATATCCATAACAAAATAACTATGAAAACCAGTAGCGGAAACACCATTGTTTGTTTTTTAAATGGATATAATATGGTATATTGAAAGCTCAACATACAATGCAAAACGATGTCAAAATTAACAATAATTGATAAAAAAAAATAAACCTCAACAGTTTCTTGAACTCATCAAGAAAATGTAATGAAGCCACACTTTCTAGTGCTAAGAAATATACAATGAATATCTTTCCCAATAGTTGAAGTAGAAACGCCTATGTCAAGTGTTATTTTTCAACAAATAGTATATTTTAGGTTTGTACATTCTGCTATTTACAAACACATAGGATACATCCTTCCTTTGTACTTCTATTCATGACTGATCGGTATTCTTCATAAATAAATAATGTTAATTAAACTGCTTGTAAGTTGTGTTTTTTGCTTGACAGACGATGAGATGGGTCCTTTTTTTGGATAAAATATCATATGATGTACACTGTCGGCCAAAAGAAACGCCTACCAGATATCTTATCAGATTTCGTAAAAAAAACCTATAAGCAACAGTTTAGCAATTTTAGAGAATAGTTGCACCATGTCTGCATAATATACTTTAATTTCAGAAGTTGTCTTGTCACAAAGGAATGGCAATTTTTAAATGAGACATCAGAATTGTTCAGTTTTCGATCAATGCTTGATCAGAAAACATTTGAAACAGATTTTCATACAGCCACGAGTAATTATACAGGCACGCATTCGCATTGAACTGGTGATGACACTACAGATGTACGTGGTTACAGTGCGCAAGTGAGTCAACCGGAAATAGCGGTCTTCATTGGGCGTGGTTTTCATTAAGGTTATTGACTCGAATCACAGATTTCCCACCTTTTCAAAGGACTTTAATGTAAATTATTGTTTCATGATGAAATGAAGACCATCATTAATTATATTTCACAAAGTATTTTATCTTTAATTTAAAGGACAAAACAAGTAGTCGTTTCGTTTGGCCGACACTGTACTATGTTCCAAATGGAACTTCAAAAACTGATAAAGTTTATGTTATGGTTCACTTTGTTACCATTGTTTGCTATTCCGTTTCAAGTTAAATTGAAATATTCCTAAGCTGACAAATTGTTTAAATAACCTCTATTGTGTCACCAGTGCTGTCCGGCTTGATAAAACATTAAATCATGGGTCCAGAGTTTTCCCTCGTAGAGAAGTTGTAAACACCAATTCATGAAGTTTTCACTTAGATGGTGACAATCGTTCCTATCTTAAACTAGAGTGTCATATATAGGGTGATATATTGATATGTCAACTCACACTGTACACAGGAGAAACCACAGTGATTTCCTGAAGTATGCTGACTAGTATACATCGGGTATCCAAAACAGTATACGGCAGTCAGTATACTCGGACTTTCCAAAAATATCCTGATCAGTATACGCCGGGTTTCCAAACTCAGGATACTCTTGGAAACTTTTGTTAACTTTTGTATACTCTTGTATACTCTTGGAAACTTGTGTATACTCTTGTATACTTTTGCATGAACTATTTTATGTTAAATAAACTACTTCAGGGTGTATTTTACACTTTAATAACACTAACATAATGAGGAATGAAGTTTTGGTTTTAGCATGAAAATGTATATCTTGCATGAATGTGGTCTGATAATTGAAGTAACTTAATTAATGTTGATTATACAGCTTTATTTACAAATTTTACAAATTGGTATGTCGGGGGTGGGGGTTGTGAAGTTGTGATGGTGGTGACTGGGTGTGGGGTGCCGTTTTTCAATGTGAAGTTGGTTGGTGAGAGGCATGAGTGCGGGTGTGTCTGTGTGGCTATAGATTGGAGGTTGGGACGGCCGGTGTTGCCTGTGTTGAGTTGTATGTTTATGGTGGTAGCCTTGGGAGGTGAGTGGCTGCGAATTAGGAGTTGGATATGTATGTTTATTTGCTTAGGTCTAGGAAGGGAGGGGCGTGGGTGGCATGAGCAGGTTTATGAGTAAGTACTTGAACTGTGGTTTCAATTTAATTGTAGATGTACATATAGAGGCACAGTTTGTAATCTGCCTTAATGTTAGGAGATGTGAGTCGATCTAGGGTGAATGATAACATGATAGGTGAAGTTTAGAACTGGGAATAGTAAGTAATTAATAGTGAGTGACTGACTGTGGGTTATGGGCATAGATCGAGATGGTATATTGTAAAGATATGGGTTCAGGATTACTAAGACAGGGTTTGGTAGCGACATAGTAAATTGTCGGGAATGGGGACGTTGATGTAGGAAGGATGTAAGTGTAAGAGTTATGCTGGGAGCTGGGGATATATGTACCTAGCGTTAGACCCGGGTGTCTAAACTGAGAAATATAATGCACATTGTCTAAGATGTAAAATAAGAAAATAAAAAAAAAATTAAAAACAACGTGTAGTCATTCTATATGTAACTACAATGATATAGCGCTACATGTATGTTTCATATTTATGGGAACATTAGTCGGATTTGTGTGTGATTAAAGTAACTAAAGATAAACACTTTTGTGTGATGTGACAGTCATTATGTTTTAAGATACGTCAATGTGGGTAAGTATGGTTTCTATTGTATAGTTTGCTCATGTAGATTGAAGTCGCTGAGTAGAGTCGTATCTGTTCATAGGAGAGTGAAGAAAGTTTTTCTGTGAATGTAAAGGGACAGTTGTTTAATATCCCACGATCCTGCGATATGGTTTATGTATATTACCTAAGAGCCTGCAATGTCGTTGCAGGGAACCGTTTTTTACAAAATATGGTTTGTTTACTGTGTAGTTGAATTCAGTGATGGATGTGACACGTTATTCAACAAGTATATCACGGTTTATCAAAAGACAGTAAAACATACAGTAGTCATTATTAAGATAAATCAAAGATATATCGACCAATGTTCGGGTTTGGGTAAAAAATATAATGCACATGGCGCAAATCATTTCAACCTGGAAACAGTTACCAAAATGATAACATTGCGTTCTT
Source organism: Gibbula magus (assembly GCA_936450465.1). NCBI lineage: Eukaryota > Metazoa > Mollusca > Gastropoda > Trochida > Trochidae > Gibbula > Gibbula magus. The sequence goes on along the minus strand of OW388292.1, from coordinate 78,474,658 downwards.
ATATAATTCCAAAGATTACAGACGCATGCTGGATTACAATACAACCATGTATAAAACCTTCAAATAAAGTGAATATGATATATCTTACATAGGACGATTAATCATTAGTATTATTAATCATTGAACTTGTCTTTCCAAATTATTTACTTGTTTAATGCGTGAATGGTGGTATAGTATGTCTTTCAAATGTGAAAAATACAAAGCTACAAACTGTTTACTCAAAAACCACGTTCGGTAGTACAAAAACATTTACAGAAGTACAATTTACAATTTACAGGCACGCGTCTGTAGTCAGACAATTGATTACAATTAATAGTTAATTGAGTTATACATGAATATGTTGATAAATAACACACCAAATACAGATACTTACTAAACATCTGTTAGCATATTTTGAAGGTGTATGATAAAACTTATATGTACGATAGTTGTTGGCGATTGAAGATATACTAGATACAAATCTAGAGATATATTATTTTGTTTTGGGAGATTATCGTTCGCGATTTAAATTCAGGATTGGACAGTTTAATATACAGTCTGATTCGTGCTAACATATTGTTTTATATGTACCAAACCAAACGTATGTTTGGATAAGGGTGTGAACTGCATAGACTCTGATCTCGAGTTTATTGTAGCAATAAATTAATTAGGGGTTAATTTCTGTGTAGTGCGGTGATTAACGAAACGTTACGGGATTGTGAACATCCTTTTGGAGAGCTAGTTTATTGGGGCAATAAATTAATTGCAACTGAGTAAGTAATAGCTTCACTACTAAATCAACTGTGGGTTACTAGTTAAAGTAAAATGTGTGAATGATTTTAAAATGTCAGTGCAAAATGCCATATGAACCACTGAATAAAGTGCTTGTGTTCATATACTGAAATGCGACTATGTGTAAATAATACAAGTATTTCAATCACTAGAATTACTTAGTTAGTCAACTTCATTTTGGGAACATTTTTCTCATATAAACATTAAAATGACGACTTTGCTTTTACTACTGTGTAACTATTCAAGCATGAGGCATATATGAAGTAACCTTGTTTAGAGATACATATGTGCATAAACAATTTTAAATATGTGAGAATTTAATGGGGGAGGGGGATACAGAGACAGAGACAACTTACATCCAAACTTACATCAAGGGAGAGTTAAATGCGTTTATGTTCGTGCAGGTAGAAATAATTATCGCTAATATATTAAGAGAGTACCTGGTTTGTGTCATTTACTTCAGCTCTCCATGTATTTATAGTGGCTTGGTGTAATCAGTCTAATTACATAACAAACTAAGCATATTAACCTTTAACGATATGATTCATGAAGAATGTTTAAACTTTTCACGAAAACTTGATTTCACATTTAACATGTTTATGGTATAATTCATCAATACGATATAGACTAGGTTTGACAAACAAAGGTTTGATAAATAAAGTTACGCATATCGATAAACAACAATACAAATTCAAAAAGCTATTGAACAAATATCCACATTTGTTATCTTATGATGGTTTATTTCTAAAGTATAACAAGATGTGTTGTCTTTTCAAGCCTCCAACTTCTAATAATATCAACATTTTAAAATTTCACAATTCGTTATCTATTCCATGTGTCATCGAGATGAGATGATATGATATGATGAAATCAATCGCTGTTCTATTCAAATTATTTATGATTGAACTGTTATATTATAATGCATGAAACACAGATGGGTATAGACTGCAGGTCTAACGTCCACGTTATGATATATCATACAACAGAACAGAACATTAGTCATATACATGTCCTTATACGCACAACGGTTCATCCCTTGATTTGTCCTATGGGAAATTTGCTACTTTTATTTTTAACCTTTTAATAAGTAAACCTTTTATACCTCCCAATGTATGTTGATGTCCTTATAATTTTGTCATTTTCAATTATATTCTTTGTATCTTTCTTTGTGAGGTAGTTAGTTAGGTGTCAAAAAATCCTTTTCACGGTCGGCCCATCATTAACATCTTTAATCTTGAACGCAATTTCCAATGAAGTCAATTAGCAAAGCACATACACAGTGCATTTTCTACACCCTGAGACAGTAATTACTTGACAGTTAATACACATTCTCACATTTGTGTATTCGTGGTCATGGTCAAATGATGCAATTTGCTAGAAGGCTAAACAAGACAGCTAGTGTATCTGCTCACTGTTACGGATATCAAAATTGCAAAATAGGCAACATATTGGCAAATACTGTATGAATACTATATACTGTATATTATTTGAATAATTACGTCCACGTGCTAGATGCCAATGGATAACTTGAATATAATTAGGTAGAAACTTCACTGACCACAAACAGATCAAATACACCAATGAGCTGGCTGTACTATGATGTCCTGATTTTGACTAATATTTTATTTTTTCAGGTGTAAGATTGTACTGTCGGAAATGTAAGAAACATGCTTTTTCGATAATTTACAAGATAATCATATATCATGATAAATAAATTACCGATGTCGACTTACCATCGACCTATTCTTGTATGTTCACTGTAATACCTCCATATGAAAATACATAAAACTTTTGGCACATAATCTGAAACGGGTACATTCGTTATTTGATAGCATAATTCCAGCCTCATCATACACTACAAGCGCACGTGCATCACTCGCCAAGGGGTTATCTCGATTTTATAGAACGGTGAATCATAAAGTTAGGTTCAAAATGTTAAAATTGAACAGGTTTACATACAGAGTCCAAGATTGAATTTGTAGCTTGACACCTTGTCACTAATTTTAGAATATCCGATTAGAGCGTGATTACTAATTCGAATATTTGATGTTTGTCGCCAACTAAGACTTTGAGATGACCCTCTTATTGTTAGATTGACGCAGTGATTCGTTATTATTTATACTAGCGGTAAACAGAAATGAATTGAGAAATAAATATATTCCTCCTTATTACTGTAAACATATATTTCACTTATGTCCATCACATGCAAACCAATACTAGTTAGAATTGCTTTGCATATCAAACGTGACTTTCGTATGCTCCATTAAAATGTGTTTTGTTATATTCATGTATATCTGTTCACTCTATGTCATTATGTATAACTTACCAGATTTTACTTCATAACAATGAACCAGTTCATTAATTGCTAAGTGGGCGGTAGCATATTATACAATAGGGGTGAGGAAGTGACACTCTGCATTTAGTGCAGGCGATACGAGGGGTTCAGGTATAGGCAATATGGGGTGTAGGCCACGCTAACACATTTTCAACAGGGTCCAACAAAAAATACGTCCACGGTATAAAGTCTTTTTCGTTAATAGGTAATGAAGGAATTGCAAGAAGTATACAATACAGCGCCAATAGTCATTGTTTTTGTTTTGGAATTAATGTGCTCTAGACGTTTCATATAAATGTTTCCCTTATTACCATCACCACGAATCTGCAATAACCAAAACTCTCTCGAAAAATGTTTTAAAAAAATCGTTTCTTTTCCATTTGCGAATTTTGTGTTATCCGCATGCTCATCATCATCAGAATATACCAATTGTTCCCAAATTCAATTGCCTCGAAAATCCTCAGGTGCATTCGTGTTGTTACAAACATCACACTTGTCTACTACTAGTCTCCCTGCTAATGGCTACAATACTGCCAAAGCGGCGTTAAACAATAACTCACTCACTCTACTACTAGTCTCGAGATAGACAACGATGATGTATATATGTATATTAAACTATATCGCTAGATATTGTAAATACGTTTAATTACCTTTGAAATACGTTTCACAGAAATGGGAGGATGATAACAGATATCAAGCATGCTGCCGATGTGGGTAATAAAGCTTCAATGTCTTGTGCTAGAAACCTGAATCTACCTTTGGATGTCTATTACCTGCCTTTGATGAACTTGTCCTTCATATTCTGCTTTATGGTTGTGAAATTTTGGGGTTTGAAAACATAAACAGCGCGGATATTTTAATTTTGTAAAGCAGCTTTAAAGATGTCAACACCAAACTTTACGGTGAACTCGGTAGAGAACCCCTACGTATGCAAATTGCAAAACGTTTAATACGTACTGGTGTAAACTATCTTGTTCACAGTCTGGAAAAGCCTTATGCATATTATTAGCACCACAATCATATCCTTGGTTAAATTATGTTAAAACTATATTTAAAGCATGTGGTCAAATACTTATTTTCCATTATCCCTAGTATTTCTGTAAGGAATGGATAGTTACATATTCAATGTTTTAAAAGATAAAGTCTGCAGACATAGCGTCGTGACATTATCAAATCTACTATGCTGTCATTAAGGATTCCCCATGTTTTGATCAATATCTTATACTGAACGAAACCAATATGGTGTACAAACCAATATTGTGTTTGTATTATTAGTAATATTTAATTTGCCAGTTGAAAAAGGTCAATATCACAATATCCCGCGTCAAGAACGAATATGTACGTTATTTAATTCCATCCAGATAGGAGATTTCATTGTTTATTTGATTGTAATGATTTATCAAATCAACGCTTATATTTGATAAATAAATATCCAACTATATTACACTTAATACATTTATCATCTTATGTGTAATAGGAATACATAAGTGCTCAAGAATCACGATCAAAAACATTTTGCCATCTTACTGTAAATATCATGTTTGTTTCAATTAACTCATGTGCTGCAGTTGGCAGAATATACGAGGTAGTAACCTTCTAGTCTAGTGTCCCCATGCATTTACATCACAGGAAACAGGAAGTTTGATAATAAACACAGATAAGTCAAATGTTTAATTTAACCAGACTAGCGGCAGATATCCAACATCAAAGCATCGGGTGTAAATGCATTCGGCTTTTCAAAACGAAACAACCATTGAGTAATGGTTCGAGTAACTTTATATAGATACGATATAAATTATATAATTTGAAAGGAAGATAATATTTAATATGATCTTTATACTGACCTTTATTTAAATGATCTCTCTAATTTGTAGGAATGATAATTAAAAGATATAGATTAATAGTGTTCATATTATCAATATGCCTTATCAAGTTTACATTTACACTCCATGTGTTCTGTGATATCAAATTTTATTATTTCCTAAACCATAATTTAGTATATATCAGTTCTCATTTATTTTATTCACGTATAAGACACATCCACTTTCTTATCACAAAGTATATATTGAGACGTATTTACAATGATAATGATGTGTTTTCATTCAAATATTGATGTAGTGATTGAATTTTCACAACATGTTTAGATGTGAATTATTTCATCAACAATGTCTTGTTATGCCGTAACAAACTTTCTACACTCGCCATTGTTTTGTATTTTGTAATGAATGTACACTAGATTTTACAGATCAATGAATATTAATATCACCCTTATTAGCTTAACTTGGAACATGCAATAAGCAATCTCCTCTCGAATATCCTTTCTAAAACCATCGAACCCTCTCTGTTTACCAAAACTTTGATTTGGAACATTTAGACAGCCTAATGTATCTTATAACTTACGATCTCAAGTTATCTGTACCTCGATCTTAAAATCAGTTCTTACATCATACATTATACATCATACATTATACATTGACATGAGAAATTACATTACAACGCACTTGATAGGAATCCATTCCTCAGGACTTGGTAAAAGCTTGTGCAGAATAAAGTGCAGGAACTAGGGAGGATTAACGTGTTCAAATCGCAACTGAATATATCTATGAAGTGATGTGGACTTACAGAGAGTCACAGTTTAAATAGCCACACATTATATAACAGTAATTAATTGTGGGCAATATGTTTTCTTGATGCTTAATGGTCACTTCTCAAAGGGGTATAGGTTTACTTAGTGTGACCACTGTTTATTCACGCGTTGAGAGTGACACTTTAACAGTCGATAAAAGATACGTTCAACCAGACATTGCGTCGCCACTGTCATCAATTGCCGGCAATATATCGGCACTTTATCACACCTAGTTTACATGCCTAATCAGTGAAAGTCATCAATGTATATTGAGTGCTAACTTTTTGGATGATCAGTACTCGGTGTGTGTAATGTCATACGGTTCATGGCCGAGAACCCTAAATTCGAACAAGTCACACCTGAATGGAAATAGCGGCACTTAATCGTTTTGTTATGGCTGAATGAACACTGTGCGTCAAAACAAGATCATGAACCGGGATGTGCAGTTGTTCATCATAATTCTTGATGCATACTTTCTGGCAAATACATATTTCTAAGTAATATACTTAACGAGTATATACGTCATACTATGTAGTATACATTGTATACCAGACATAACAATACAATATTGTGCATCTACATTTTAAGAAAGTATTACAAGCTCAGGCAGATGACCTGCGTATGTAATGAGTCACATTTGCTAATACATAGCCTTTTTACAAAATGTACATAATCTTTCATCCTTTTTCACATTGTTCTACCGGGAGCCTACGGTTACAGGTACTTATTGTAAATCCAATGAAAAGTGTAATAAATAACGTTAGATGTACATAGCTTAAACGTATTATAATAATGGCATGTGGAGGATTGTGTTTTACATTCGGTTCAGTGTTGATCAAATTGGTTACATAGGTATGTATCTTAGCTTCTGACATTAGGTAACCGGAAAAAATAGCAGAAAAAGGGTAACTGTTTTTGCTTGGGAAGAAGTACTAGTTGATTTTAACAGTATTTTATTTCCAAATAACATATAACATACAAGAAATTATGAGAAGTTAAATTTGAAAAAAGGATTAGCAAACAGGCTATACACTAGTCTATATAAATGCTTCTTTTAAAACAAACTTAAAACAAATCAGTTTGTAAATACTTTTGTGGAAATACATTGAAGTTCATACACATGTTTAGTAAACTCGCAATAGTTAAACATAAATGTATGCCATTGTACAATGTATGTATTTAATTTGTGAGATTAGACTTAAATTTATCATCTCCTTTTTTGATCATTTCTAAGGAGAGAAGTGCTCAGATGTCACTGACTATAATCTTCGCAATGATTCGAATCTTCAGATTATACATTGTAAAACTGAAAGTTATGCCAGGTCCTTTCCCCACAGATGCAGTTAAATTATGGAATTCATTGCCACCTGAACAGAGATAAATACAGCCAGTGTCAATATTTAAAACTGCCATTCTAAACAATACTAATATTTACAGCCACTTTTGACTTAAACACCGGTAGCAGATTTTGTCAAATACAGTCAAGCCGCGATAATCCGGCCTCCGATAATCCGAATCTCGCAGTTTCCGAACGGAAGGAAGATGTAACCAAACTAATCTCTTTAGTAGTCCTCAGTACTCAATAGTCCGAACATTTCAATATCCGAACGTTTTTGATGAAAAACGGAAGCGTTTGGATTATCGAGGCTTGACTGTAATACATTCTCGTCTCCGACTTGAATGTAGTGAACTTAATGCACATAAATATCAACGGTTATATCTCCAACACCAGCTTGCTCTTGTGGTTATATCTTTGAAGACTTACGTCCTTGTATGTACTCTCTAGATCAATATTCGTCAAAGTATGTATTTTTATGCAAAGGGATTTGACCTTAAATCAATTTTGTTTGGAAGTCACATTTCTTCCCCAGCTGTAAATATGGAACTCTTAAATTCAGTTCACTCGTTTATAAATTTAACTGGCAGATTTGATTTAAAGTAGTGCTTCTATGGCACAGTCTTAATTTGTATTTTATTGGCGTTCTTTTTCAGATTGTATCATTTATTTGTATTCATATTTATACTGTACATTCATCATGTCATGTTTTGTATTTGGATGTATCCCGGGGGTATTTATATAAGCATTTGCTTGTTGACCAATCCGGTTCCTTCTTTTTGGAAATAAATATGTTTAAACCGAGAGAAGTGCTCTTACAGCTACAGCGTTTACTCAATTAAGCTGAACATAAGTCAAATAACCTGTGTAGGCGAGAGGGCAGAATTAAATCCCAGTGCATTTAAGTATTAACTGATAACAAGTTTACTTTACAAAATGTAATGTTATTTTAGTTTGAATAGTAGTCTTTATGATATATTTTCGGGATTTATGGAGACCAGCGGGGTGGACAAAATCCCCTAATGGAGACATACTTTCGACTGTAAAACTTGGTGCTCGGGAAAAAGTAACAGAAAATAGTAACAGAAAAAGTAACAGAAAAAGTAACAGAAAAAAGGAACAGTTTTCTAGTCGTTTTATTCAACAACTATACAAGCACATTGTCACATTACGTAATGTCATATTTGGAGGTGTAGATCATTTATTAGTGCCCATAAGCGATTTTATTAATTTGTTGGGAGTCTATGCAACAGTACAGTGAGCGTTTGTCATATAATATACAAGCACAATGTCACATTTCATAGCACGATGTCACCTTTAAAGACCTTTAAGATAAACTGCTAGTCTGTTTACCAATCCTTGCCTTTAAAATAACTATTTTTGAGAGCACCACAATTGTTGTTTGTTGTTATAGGTTTACTCAAAATTAGCTGATCAGGTTAAGAGAACTGTAGGGAAAAAGTTACTAAAAAAAAGGAACAGGAAAAAAGTAACGGAAATAAGTAACAGTTTTTATATAAAGAAACAATACGAGTATGGTATTGACTTGAATCGTCATCTTGTAATTTAAGAAGATTATGAAAACTACTTTGATAGTAATTTTAAGGAAACATTTCCTGTTTAAATCATGTTATTACAGATAACAAGTATACTTAACTTTGTTAATTTATCCTTATTAGTAGTAGTAATTTACATATAATTTTATCTAAAGTAAACACATATATAGATATAATCAACTAATGCTGAATGTTCGTTTTCATATGACAATGAGGATGCAATCCCACGTAAAAAGTACAGATATTAGAAACAATGAATACGACCTCTAAATTGTGTTATATTGAATACGGCCAACTATTCCTTCACTTCATTGGTGATTGTTTCGACTGAGGATTTTGACCTACATATTTGATGCGTCCCATTACCTATTTATTTGCAAAACTTAGCGATTTCATCAGGTCAGGCAGTCTAAAGAAAAGAGAAAAGCCAAAAAGCAATGAAAAGTAACTGTTAGCCTTATGTAATTTCGTTTTGTTGTGCACATACTTTGTTGTTATTTCATTATCTATATCCTATCTGCTATTTGTATATTATGTTTGTACTTGTGAAGTGAAGTCTTAACAAAAGCAAACTTTACCAAATCATATTGTTTTGCATAGATATTGTCTGTTTATATTTATATTATTTCACAGAATTTAAAACAAATTATTTCACATAAAACGGCAACAGGTGTTCCAATATTATGAATTTAATAATTTAATTATGATTAATCTCATTTATACTCTTTGGATTATTTAACAGCACTGTTGATGCTTCACCATGAATATCCTGTTTTTTTGTACATTTATTTCATTTGTTCTCACTAATTAAAAAAATCCCAAATTAAGTGTGATGCAGTAATATCATGAAGCTATGTCCTGGTCTGTGTGATATGTTCAATCTTTTTTTAGTTCATGTTCTTCTTAATATATACATTTATGGTTGAATGAGATGAATAATTTTTGTTTTTTGTTATTCAATTCAATTCTTTATTCTCAAAAAAAACACCATGGTGGTACAAGAGCATATTTACAAGATATGATATGATATAAATACAATTTTGATTCAAAACAACAGATAGGCGAAAATTAAATAGTGACATTTATAACGCTTTTTTTGTATGCCCAAAGATAGGCGCAACTAAACCATTGTCTGTCTGTTTGAGGGACAATGCATGCTTAATTAGTATTTATTTAGACAATACTTTAAGCCACTCAGGCTAGTAATTAGCTGAGAGACCAGTTGTGCGTTGAAGAGCTTGACAGTTGTGAATATAGTTGTATAAACATGCAAACGACCTGGCGACAGGCTAATAAACACTATGTCTGTCTGGCTATGTGCTTCGCGCGTCTGGCTGGGCATTTAAAGTTAGCCAATAAGAATCGAGGCAAAAACTAACAACCAATAAAATACATAAGCATGACGTCTTCATAAATATTTGGACATGCCTTTACCAGTTACCCCCTCAGTTGAAAGACCACGCCATCATCATTAGCAGTTACTGTCAAACAAATAACGTAACGCTGATGTGTTTTTCTACATCAGTTGTAACCCAAACGCATACATTTCTATTAGGGATTTACTGTTTCAAATTGTGTTCTTTTGGTCATCTGGATATTTGCAATTTTCCTCCGGATATGTTCGTTGACAAAGGTAAGTCTTCAATAATGCAATATATTCATTTTCACATATATATATATATGAGATTTTTAAAGTGTGAAACGTCTTGTATGGCGATAACACACTTTCATAAATTTTGCTTATTATATATACAATGATGAGACATTTTATACTACAGTCCATTAATTGATGCTGTATGAGTAACGATACACTGACAACTAAACACAGAATTTAAATCCGATATAAGTAACCAGTGCCTATAATCCAATGCATACCACAGAGGATACAAAATATCGTGTTTGCTATTAAATACATAATTCTCATAATGCCTTTCTGCTGATCATGTTTACATTTGTTCTGCTTAAATAATTAAATAAATATAGTTTATTTGAATGCATATATAGCTATTATTAACTTTTCATCTGATAAAACCCAAGACAGAAACAAAGTTTGTCTAGCATAGTTCAATCTGATATAATTAAGCTAACAGAAAACACCCATATAAACAAACCAACAAATTTATTTGTATTTCATTTGTAATTAATTATGACACATACTATTATAAAGTGGAGTATACTGGGGTATACTAGAGTATACTGAGGTATACTGGGGTATACTAGCGTATACTGGGGTATACTGAAGTTTCCTAAGCTTACGAAATATCTCGTATACTGATCAGCTTTGTTTTTGTTATTGTATACAGTACAATCAGTATAAGTGTAGAATAACTGTAAGAGACAAACAAAAATAAACATAATATTCTTATGTGCATATTAATCTTTTTAGGTCTTCAAGACGAATGTCTGAAGACCTTCTGTTATTATCGTATTTTTCTTTCTTATTAAGGATTCTGCCCTTTGGGGCAGAATCCTTATTGTTATTGGCGTGTTTTTGTTTTGTTTGTTTTTTTTTTTTTATTATTAGCACCGATCTTGTGGCAGCGATTCAGCCAAAACGGCTGCAGATAATTCAACCTAATTTTGCAGTCTGACAGCTCTTGCTAAGGACACGGCAAAATAAGCTTTTGGGCCCAATCGTATCAGCCATTAAAGGTCCAGTTCGATTCCAAATTTCGATTTTTAACATGCACTGATAGACTTGGAACTTTTTGCAAAAGATGCGCAATGACCATGCGAGCAAAACAGTAAATCATGGCGAATTCGTAAGTCACGTGGTTTTTCCGCCATTTTGATTTGAGACACAATTTACAATTTTCCGACCCCATACACCTTTGGCAATCTTCTCCGCTGAAGACACTAGCATCTAAGAGCTCAAACTTGCATATATGTGTAGCTAAAGGGTTGGTGATTAAACGATACTCCAAAGCATTAGCGAAATCCTTATACTTTTTTCACAGTGACCTTTCAAAGTCCGACAATTTTTGAAAATCGAAAACTTCAAAGGGACATAACTCAAATACCTACCCATCGAACTTTATGATTTTTTCAGGAGAGTGAGATTGGACTGAGGTCTTTATGAATCAATAATAAAATTGCTCGCGAACAGTCATTTCCGGTCATAATAAAGAAAAACTTTAACATGGGGACAATCTTCAAAATTCACATAGAGACTCGAAACTTGTTTCAAAAGATGCGCAGGAACAATACAAGCAAAAAAGTAAATCATGACCAAATCGTAGGTCACGTGGTTAAGCCACCATTTTGATTTTCTTAAAATTTGTCTAATTTTGACATGCTAAAAATGGGTCTAAATAATCCCAGTGACATACTAGAGACTCACAACTTGTTTCAAAAGATGCGTAATAACTTGACAGGCAAAATATGTTACATTGCGAAGTCGTAGGTCACGTGGTTTCGACGTAATATTGAATTTTAACCTTTTTTGATCATGCACTTTTGCGGAAATACCACTTTGAAGATAGTTGCATCTAAGTGCTGAAACTTAGATTTATATGCAGCTGAAGCATTGGGGAATAACAAGTTTGTCATATTTTGAGTAAACTCCTTATACTTGCTTCACAATCACCTTTCAAAGTATGATAATTTTGAATATTTGCCAAGTTTGATTAGAACTGACTTGATGAAGATTTTATTGAAGCGTCACTAGACAATAGACCACTATTAATTTGATTTTCAGTAATTTCTATTGTAGAGGCATTGGACATAGCTACGAACTTTTACTTCAACCCGGAAGCAATTCAGAGACAATGCAGTCCATTTCATTTAGATGTGTAAACAGAGGAAATTCCTACTTTCGTTTTGAAATACATTGTTTTGCTGGGGGATCAGTCCTGCTAAAGATTATAGATGGTGTTATTGTATCGAAAAATACTGACTGTTGCCGAAAATTACCAATTGAAGATAGTCGACTCAGAATAATGACAATATAGGCCAATATGTAAAAGTAGTTCTGATCGAAAACCGGACACTGCACCACGATTAACGCAAATCTATAAGACGATCGAATTTGATATGGGAAACCCATTGAAAACACACAAACACGACAGTGTAGGTTTATATTGTTTTAAAGGCCTGTGCATGTCAATGGGACGTGTAGTTTCGGTTCTGAATATTTATAATCATATTAATTGTCGCTCATGCTGAAATAACCTACACGTTTGCTGTACAGTGTATGTTGACGGAGTTGCATCAATGCATAATGATACTCCAAAGAGCAAAGAAATGATCTTGGACAAAATATCAACAAAAGCTACATAAATTCCTTTAATTTCGATAAATATTATCCAAACGAAACAGTGTCTTATAGATGTATAAAATATAGTCACTAATTTTCTCCAAGCTAACATAGAAGTACTGGTAGCTCAGTGGTAAAATGTAGGATTTCTATTCCAGCAGCTTGAGTTCGAGTCCACCATTGTTTTTGAACTTTTATTCATCTAAACATTCATATTGGCAACACTGTCAAGATTAGTGTAGTGGCTACTTTTTTTGGTTGTATTTTTGAATAGTTATTTACATGTAACCAATAAGATGATGTCATGAAATATTTTGGTACGTTTGTCGTTTTGCCGATTTTGGATTTTCGACTTCTTTAATGAGATTTGGGTCCAATAAGTTAAAAATCTAAATCTCAAAGAAAATCAACTTTCTCAGTTTTTAGGGTACGTGTCTTCATAAATCTTCTCCTAAATTACAACAATACATACAAAATAAACTTCCCAATGCACGGCATAACTCTTGCCAGTCTTCATTACTGGATGATTTAGGCCTTGCAGTATTTACTTAAGATATCTGTGTTTAGAAATCCAGGCCCACTATGCATTTTTGGTACAGCGATTCACAATCTTGGCAAAACAAAGCGAGGGAAACACTGCAAGGGTTAAATCAGACAGTAATGTTTTGTCTGCGTTGTAGACTACACATTGTCAATGGGGGTGGTTCCCGATGGCAGGTGGGATGAGGATGTAGTGTCTTCATGTACATGTTGGTTTATGTCTTCCAAGTCAGACTTCGTATGCCAAATGGATTTGTCTGTACTGTTTGAATGAATTGTACATTCCATACGGGAAGTTGTTGTACTCCCGGCAAAGGTTCATTATAAATGGGAGAATCAAAATTATTCCATTAATCGGCCTATACTTAAGAACAGGAATAATTTCTGGATAACAAATTCTTAAACGTGAAAATACACGACGTTTCGGAGTACATACTCACTCATTCATCATGTGGAATGTAAGGAAATAACAAAATATGGTACATTTATAAAGGCCTATACTTAAACAAATTGTTACACCACTTTGAAAATATTTGCGTCTAAGCAATACAACTTAGATCTATATGCCGCTGAAGCATTGGGGAATAACAAGTAACATTAAATAACTCATAATGTCCTTTCAAGGTATGGTGACGTTGTGAACATGTTAACAAGTTTGATAGGTTGAGGATTTTATTGAAGCGTCATGTGGAAGAGTTACTTCCCCTTGACCACCCTACGATGCTGTGAGCATGCACACTGACAACAACTTCCTCACTACATTCACTACCTAACTGGAAAAAGGGCCATTAACACGATAATTTATATGATTGATGAGTTTTAAATAGAAGTTCATCAAAATTGACTTTATTTTGATGTGTGAACAGGAAATTCACACTTTCGTTTTAGCTCGCATTGTGTTGTTTGGGGTCATGTCTGTTATATATGGTGCTTTTGTATGTAGAAGTACTGAATGTTGCCGAAAATGACCAATTTGAAGACAGTCGACTCAGTATAGTGACGATATATATGTAAAAGTTGTTCTGGTCGAAAACCTGACACTGCATCACGATTAACGCACATCTATCAGCCAAACAAACTGACAAATATAGGTTGATTATGCTTGACAGATCTGTGCATGTAAATCGGACTGTGAACGGTTCTTCAAATAGTTTATATGATTCACATTGAGTGTAATGCACACAGACATTGGTATGCAATTTGTTATCTTTATATACAAGAGAACTATTAAGGAACGTAGCACGAGTCAACGAATTAACACTTCATTCATTCATAAACAAGATTTTACTATTGTCATAGTAAGCTACGTCCAAATAAGGCATGATGATATTTCCTGCGCCCGCCAAAAGAGTCCCCCGTCAATCATTCACACATTACGCATGTGGCAATTGATTAACAAACTCATCAATGAAACTACGCTCGTTTTAAGCAAGTCTTTCACACAGTACACCTATTGTAACCATGGAATGCCTATTCTAAAAACAGCCAAGGGTAACGGATTTGAGACCTCATTGTCTCGTATCCAAAAACATTTATTCTGCCCTTTCTAACACTTTAAAGCCCTGTTCTACATCTTCATTGTCCTTGCATTTCTAAACTATTTCAATTCTATTGCTTCTCTTTTCTTTTAATTCAAACATTTTTATTAAATGGTATTCTACCTAACCAGTACACCAATTGCTCCCTTTTGAAAATAGGTCTGAAACAACCACTTCCGGTCCATTCATTTACGTAAGTACACTCTCACACCATTTTAGATTGTCACACATTTGTTCGATTTTGACATGTAAACTTTGGGTCTCAATAATGCTACAGATAAGCTAGAGACATGCAAATGCTTCACAATTACATCAGAAGGATGGCTTCATTCATTACATTTAATCTATTTATGCGCAGAATCCGCTTGTCGTCGCTTGCGACTATATTTATTATTATTATTTCATAGATTTTGTTCCATGTTTTCCGGGAAAACGGCAGGTCCGATCTTCATGAAATTTTCAGGGATGATAGCCCGTGACCTAACTTAGATTTTATCGTCGGCCGAATTTTGAATTTCGACCTGGTTCTTGAGTTATCTCCCCTTGAAGTTGAAACCTCAATAGCTAGAAAACTTATCAAGATATTTTCATAAAACTTTCACCAAAATGTGGGCAAAAACATTCTAGTGGTTTCCGGCCGTAATAATAGATTTTTTGCTATTTCGAAGAAACTGAAAATTTTGCGCACTTTCGCGATTTTAGGGTACGCGTCTTCAAAAATCTTCTTCTAAATCAGGGCAATACATACAGCATCATGCAGTAGCTCATTTGAAAGCTAAAAGAATGCTGCAAAAAGTAATCCCCCAACCCTTGCTCTATTTTTAACGGTTACCGAGCTACAGCAATTTGAAAATTGAACTTTTTGAAAAACTTATTTTTGGGACTCGAACTCAAAGGGACATAACTCTGTTATAAATGAAGTTATATCAAAGTTACTGACTGCAATCTCTTTCTAATAAGTAGATTAACAATTCCATAACATATCATTATCATATAAAAGTTATTAGTTTGGGCATAATTTGAGCATATTCCCAAAACAGTTAAATATTTTGATTTTGAGACTTTTTGAGGTGTTTATCCTTTGGGGAATTATTGATCATGAACCACTGAAGATAGGAAGACTTTAAATAGATCATGGTGATGTAAAAACGTCATTAATTAAGAACAATATTTTTCTAGCTCGTATCTGTAATAGTTTTTTTGTGACAAGTCATAGAAGTTTGCCACTTTTCAGAAATCGCCAATTTCAACAAACTTGAAAGGTTCATAACTGCTTCACTTCTTATGCTATTGACATTTTACATACACCTACGTATGCACAATTTCAAGAGGAACACCCTTTATGTTGACAGCTTTCATCAAAAAGTTGATAGTTAAGCCTCGAACATCGCAAGAGATGTCTAGGGGTCCAAATTTAAGCATTTTTGAGTGTTTTCTTGAATATTCAGAACGGCATAACGCATTAATTATGTATGCAATGTAAATGATGATTACATCTTCTTAAGTGGAAATTAAAGTGCAACATTTTCTATGTTACACCTTAGTATGGAAATATTAACAATTTTGTCTTAATCGTGAGAATTGTAATGTAGGGGTTCATTAATATGTGATTTTTCCGTTTTCAGAGGGGTAGCTTCTATGGAGAATTTTTGTAAAAAAACTACTGAAGATAGAGACATGTTTGATAGCTCATTTTAAAGCAGAGAAACAGATGTATAACCCTGAGTCCAACATGGAGTTCAAGGTCAAGCAGAAGTCTTGAAGACCTAAGTATTGCCTGGGCAATCCTAGTTTTTTTTATTGTTATCGTTACAATAATAATGTTAAACCCAATAATACTAATGCTTATTACAAACAGAACTTTGCTGCGCAACTTGACGAGTCGTCACTGAGGAAGATTGTAGTCGAGCTCTTGACCAGAGATCAGGGAGCTTTCCAGGATTAAGCCCAAGGCGACATACCGGACCCACCACAGTCACCATCCCCACAACCGGAAAGTCCAGCCTGGTGTCGATGTGGGAATTGCCGCCCTATGCCTGCCGAGGCAGAGAACAATTGTTGCATGGGGAGAGGAGCAGTGTGTTGCGCGACAGAGGCTCCCGACTTCTACTTGGTTGTTGAGCTTGCAGTGTTGGACCTAGCTATTGCTCACTACAATGATTTCATGGTCCATGATCAAGTGAGGGACAATGCTGCCTACAGGCACCAGGCATACAGACAGTACATTCTTCAGCGTTTTGGACGTTTGGGTGCTGGAAACAGGCGAGTTGTTCCAAAGTGTGTTGTTATTGCTGTTCGAAGCCGCTTCCCTGACCCACAAGTACACAACACCGGATTTTCGGACGTGTAAACAAACGTGAAAAGCAAACACACAATTACTTCATGTACATTTTTATTTACTGCACAGCATTTAATTTTGTAGATATCTATAAATCTATATCTATAATTCTTTCACACCCACAAAGGATATAAAATAAATTATGCGTATTTTGACCCAAGTATATTATTTGTACATTACATAATGCCCCTTACAGAAAATTATGACAATTTTGAAATAACACAAACAAAGCTTGATAAAATTATGACCTGCATAAATTATGATATAATGAAATGTTATGTGCAGTGTTTCTTATACATTTCTGTTTGTACAGAATATTGAAATTCATGCAAGTCACTTGTGATGAGAATGCAAATTGGGAGACTACAATGTGAAAATAACAATCAAATATTCAGTTGGATGGACGTGAATTCAATTTATCCATCCTGCAACCTGACATGTTGCTCCTTACAGAAAAATATGAAGATACTTTTATGTCATTGTAAAGAAAGTTATGCAGTGTTGATTATGCAGTTGCTAATTTCTTATTTGAAATCCTGTAAATAAAACTTAGTTCAATAATTGTAATTAATTGATGGGAATATAGATTGGCTGGTATAAACATTGACAAGCCTTTGAAAACAATTCTTGTGTCTAGTTACAAGATACACATTACAATGCACACAACATATTTTATAACAGCATATAAAAATTGTGTCACAGCATTCAGTCCCTGGCATCTCGAAATACCAAAATTATGTAACCCTGACTATGCATCAACAATCAAGAGGGTACTGCATTCAATCAGCACACAATTAGCATCCTGTTTATTGGCAATACCAAACAGAAGTCATCTTCTCCACTGACATCTCGAAACACAAAAACACCATAAATTATCAATCAAGAGGGTACTGCATTCAATCAGCACACAATTAGCATCCTGTTTATTGGTGGTACTGAGCCTTGATGTCATCTTCTCCACTGACATCTCAAAATAGCCAAATTATGTAATTTCATAGATTATCAATACAACACCATCCTGTTTATTGGTTTACAATAGCATGTTCATATATATCTACAAATCTGTACCGTAAAGTCACGTTGTTATCTTATAAAGTAGATTAGCTTATGATGAAAAGCACCATTCCGAAGAGAAAATTTCTTTGCTGCTGTGGTGATACAGTGAACAAATTGGTTTGTGGTGATACAGTGAAAATTGTTTTCGTGGTGATAACATGGAAGCACTTCATGATTATATATGGGTTAGCTTCTTTAGGCGAGGTGCTATACTACTTCTTGGTAAAACGTGAAATCCTCTTCTGCACTAGTATATTGATGGGTGGACAGGGACGCTTGGCGATCGTCGACAATATCCTCTTCGGATCATCAGGGTCGACAGGGGCCTTCCTCTTCAAACCTCCCATCCCTTTTGTCATCTTCTTTTGGAAGGTCAGAAGCTCGAGATCAGTCATGTAGGAGTAGTTCTTTTCCATCTTCTCCATCTGTGGTCTCCAGCGTTGACTTCTCTTGCTGTAGCAACCAGAGAATCTAGAAAGAAAAGTCACTTATGAGGAAAAGTTCATAAATCATTGATAAGTTCACACAACGCACATGTACGAATATCACAAAAATAATCACCTGTGTATTCTCAACGGTGTTCGGAAAAAAAAGTCCTCGGAAAAAAGTATCGGTAACAAAGTCCTAAATTTACCTAGGAAAAAAAGTCCTCGGGAAAAAAGTACTAAAACCTTATATTAATTTGTAGACAAATTTCCCATTTTTGAGTTTATTTAATCATCTCAATATCTCATTCTAAATGTATAAGTCAAACTTTTAGAATTATATTCCAATCGGTAAACTACTGGATATCTTCACTCTGTTCAAATCACATTCCAATTGGTAAATACAAGGATATACTCACTCCGCTTAAAACACATTTCAATTGGCAAACACTGTAAATCCTGGGGTATACCCCTCTGCTGAGATCACATGTCAATGGGTAAACACTGCAAGCTACATCCTGGGGCATATTGCTTAAATCACATTTAAATTGACAAACAGTACATGGCAACTAAATTTAACATTAGTAGTACTTAAATTTTGATGAAAATATATATTTATTCTGTTTTAATACATTTTATCTTGAATATCACAATATCGATCAAACGTGACATACATATGCTGAGGCAAAAAAGATGCTTATTCAAATTTTCCGGTCTTTCTGGTCAACAATCGTATGGGCAAATTGGTCTCACTTACACTGTGTCACCATTGGAATCCACTTTCTCTGGTCGGTTAAGATGGTGATTATGGTAGATGGCTGCGAGCTTGTTTCTGGTCCGGTAGCCGATGAAACTGAATAATTAATGTATGCACATTAACGAAAGTTAAACAATAATGCCTAAAGTAAAGTGTCATAGATAAAAACGCACCCTTTCAATTAATGTGCAATGCCCATGTAAAGTTTCAGAATGATATGACAAATGGGTTTGAATAATGCCCTGAAACAAAATGATGGATAGACGGATGGACATGGTGATGACATTATCCAATGGTATTAATACCTATGGAAATAAATAAAAGGGAGATCAATCTACTGATAGGCGTGACGCTTTGGCGCATTCATGAGGATGTGGTTGTTGAACGCCTCCAATGCCCCTGTGTGTCTGAAAAATACAAATTACAATGGTTAATTTTTTTTATTGTCTATTGCCAGAAAATTATTGTAGAAATTTTGAATTGCTGAAAGTAATATGCTGCCATAAACTGCGACGAAATCATGAATGAAACAGCTTTTGACACTTTGCATTTTAGCAAATGAGTTGATAACCAGAAAATCGCATCGTTCACCATTCTAAAATGAATAATTTCAAATAATCTGCAGAAATGCATGTGTAGTAGGTGTTCAAGATTTCACTGCATATGCTTATCTAGAGCTTTGAGTGCTACCTGAAGTTCCGGAAATAGTCGAACTGCTTCAAGAAGCGAGGTTCTGAGACAACTTGACGAAGGGAGTCCATATCTGCGCTCTTCTTGTCCAGCCATGGTCGCTCATGGTCATCTTCGTTCAGGGGACAATGACAACAACCCCCTTCGGTATGGCCTGCCACCACCCACTCTTGGATGTTACACACGTGTGACAGGACACGGATCCAGGTTTCCTGAAATATGTAATAACATTTTTCTTAATCTGTACTTCTTCAGAGAGAAGACAAAGAAATACATTTTATTTTCGTGCCACATGCAGCATTGTACAATAAAAGGTGACTTGATAAAAAGTCACGTTGATAGAAACAGGTTTTGGAGTTTTCGTCTATGAGAGTAAGACTAAGTAAGACCCATGGTCTCTGTATCTCAACAGACCTTTGAAGGTAAAACGCGGAAAATTGAACTGCTAACAAAGCCTGGTAAATTTCAAGACAAGGTTTGAGGGGGTGAGTGAGTGAGTGAGTGAGTGAGTGAGTTGGTGTTTAACGCCGCTTTCAAGAGTATTTCACTTATATCACGGCTGCTAGTATTATGGCAGGGAGAAAGCCCGCATCGACTAAGTAAGACCCATGGTCTCTGTATCTCAACAGACCTTTGAAGGTAAAACGCGGAAAATTGAACTGCTAACAAAGCCTGGTAAATTTCAAGACAAGGTTTGAGGGGGTGAGTGAGTGAGTGAGTGAGTGAGTTGGTGTTTAACGCCGCTTTCAAGAGTATTTCACTTATATCACCGCTGCTAGTATTATGGCAGGGAGAAAGCCTGCATCGCCATGTGGCTATGCTTTGCGGTGAAACCTGCGAGCATCGGCTGGAACTAGCGAACCATGGGTGATACTACGCTGATATTCAGTGTAGCATTGCACCCAAACCTTACTGAGTGTAGAACAGTTCTCTACTGCAGACAAAGTTGCCGTGCCCCTGGCGGGATTCGAACCACGGACCTCTTGATCCGAAGCCGAACGCGCTAACCACTGCGCTATCCCGCCCCTTGAGGGGGTGAGACCCAGCAATGCACATAATTGAAGGGGGTGATGGCAAAAAGTTAAATTTTTTAGTCTGAATGCAATAAAGAAGACTTTTTCTTAGATTTCTAGCATTAATGGTTTCCCGTTGATGTTCAAACTAAAGTCTGAGGGGTGAGACCCTGCCACACAATTATTTGAAGGGGGGGTCAAGACAACTATGTTTTAAGATAAAATCGGGGAAATTCACCCAAGTTCATAATTTATCCTCAATTTGTTTAGTTAAAATAATCATTACTGAAAATGTATGCCATCAGTGAATGCAGTCCTCTTCAAAACAAAGCTAGGGCATTAATTCTTACGTACCTTCATCTTTAAGGTTTGTCCGTCACAGACCTGGGAACTCCACCAAAAGTGGTTCTTTATTGGTGTTATCCACTGCCTCAATACAGAGTTGGGCCTGCACGACTGAATCAAAAGCGAAGTAGGAACAGTTTTAAACAAGTAACATTAATAATGTTCTAATTTGAATAATACTGTTTATATGGTTCTTCAAAGAGAAAATAGACAAAATTTCTGAGCTATACCATACCTTTCAATAATTCGAATAACCTAAACTTCTGTCATGTAATTGCAATCTAAGAGATAGTGGACTGTACATCATATGGTTTAAGAACCAGTTTCATCAGTGTAATGGCATCCTGTGATACAAATATTATTATTTCACTTCCACTCTATATCCATCATACACTGTGTTTGAGGCATCAATTATTTTAAAATTGCAATGTACAGCCTGCTCACGGTTACCTGTATATGGGCCGGAGGCCTAAGTAATGAAATGAACACAGGTAAGTGACTGACAATCCGAAATCTACCTACTGTCATGGGACGCTTCTCAAGGTTCTTTGCTGCGTGCCACATGTCGTACTGGTGGACGATTCCTTGGTAGGCAGGAACGGTTCCTGAAAGACAAATTTGCATTTTTAATGGTTTTTAGCATAAAAGATGGGTAAAGCAAGCATATTCTCAACTGTCGTTCTTTAATAGAACTTACAACTGGGGGTCCATTTGGGCTTGAACCAACACAGGACAAGCAGATGTATCTTGTAAATGGTATTAGGCCACTTAATGATTTTTCTTTTACATGTATTGTCAACAGTATCAATGACAGTACGGAGCAGCACATCTTTTTTTTTTTACAGGTGGTTAACCAATATGACTAATACTCACTCAAGACCTTGCTGATTGACAGGCTCTGATCTGTTACAATCTCGGCAAAATCAACCCTGGACTGTAGGAAGTTAAGGCCGTTGACAAAACCAAGCTTCTCCATGGCCACACTGGACGGGGCCTGCCGGACATCAACCATCTCCAGGTGCAGCACAGCATCTGTGTCAATGTCCAGAAAGGAGTACTTGCAGTACTGGGCAGAATGTCCTCGGCTGTTATTCCGTCCATCGCCAGCAAGCGACACCAGCTGTCCCTGTCGTGACTTCTCCAGGAGGAGACGGGTCTGCATCTCAAGCCACAACTGATCCACAGCTGGAGCGGCGTAGTGTTTCTGTACCTGAAACATCATTTGGATTGATTTCTAAATATATTTTATACATCATTAGAACTCAGAAAAGTAGTAAAAATTCGTAATATGGTTCGTCTGTATTTTTTAAACCTCACTTAGCTGGCACATTGTCATTGAAAAAGGTGATCACATCTACATATAACGTAACTCTATATAGTAAGATATACTATGCATTTGGCATTTTGCAAATGTAATTAGTATTACACACATACACTATTTCCTGGGCCAACATCATATGTTAAGTTATAATATTTACTTGGTAAAATGTCGACTTCTGGATACATCCAAGGGAAAGGACCTTGAACAACAGGGCCATCTTCCTGTAGGAGATACCGCTGAACAGGATGCTGCTGGCGAGCTGCAGGTTTCCAGCGAAAATCTTCCCCCTCGGTTGGGACGTCCAAGATCAAAAGTTGTGGCCAGCACTGCATACCCACTGGATCCGAACAGCGGTACCAAACCTCTGATGGCTGAAGGTCACTGCCTCCTCCCAGGCACGTCTACTGCAGGTACTGCCAGCGGCCTTCTTAACCAGCTCCATCAGTGGTCCAAGGTAGGCGATGAACTTGGGAGCTGTGACCAGGTCTTTCAGGCTGTCGGTCTGGCCCAGGATGTCGGTCTGGTCTTCATCATCCTCTGATGGTGGAGGCAGCTGCAAGAGATATTCCTCCACTGCGGACCTATCCCCAGAGTCCTCCCCAAATGTAGCCCTGCAAACCAATTTTGCTTCGTGTCTAAATATCATCTTGGAGAGCCAATCATATGCATACAATATAAAATTATTATACAATACACAAATTCGATTGAACTGAAATATGACTCTGTGGAAGACTCTGTGAAGTTGAACTCACCAATTATTCAATTTTATTATGACACTAATACTGCAAATGATGAAATTTATAAATGCTAAAATTGTGTCCCTTCCGGTCTTGTATTCTCCCAACCAGTCTCGTACTAACATGGTCACATGGGATTACGAGTGCTCATGCGCCAGATCATAGCAAAGCATGCTCTCAGCCAGTTTTCAGTTTTCAGTTTTCAGTATCTCTTCGTTGTAACGATAACGCTACCACGTGTCATTCTAAATCTTCCTAGGAAGACAATATTGAAGAAGTTTACAAGTTTGTCACAGTGTGACATCTTTATATATATATATATATATATATATCGTAACTTTTTAGGCCTGAGGTGCCTTACCTGACATTCTTTATTTGTCAAACTGTTGACACCAGCAAGCACTCGTAACAAGTCGCAGCCACACGGAGGCAGGTACACTCAAAGAAAAACAGAACAAAAGCAAATCTAAGAAGTCAAATAAAAGAGTGGATTTCTCTCTTCCTAGTACAAGTACTAGTAAGTAACGAAGACGTCATGAGTGCGTTCCTCTCAGAAATACGTAAAGTAACTGGTGGATTTGGCGACATGAATAAAACAATGTCAGAGGGCTTTGTCAGAATGCAAGAACAATTAGAGTATCCCCCACCTAATTCTGACATTCCTAACGAGTTTGAACTCAATAACAACAATGGCCCCAATTACGACAATGAAGAAATACCGAGCAGTCAGATACCGCATGTTGCGCAGGCGCGAGATTTCAATGAGACGGAAGTTGTAGGAGAAAACAATGAAGTCGGAACTTTCATGGCTCAATTTCTAGAAAATCTCGGACTGGTTGCAGACAAAGGAGAACCACTCGATAACCGTCTTGTTGACGTGATTAAAGATTTGTTTATTTTGTATGGACATAACAAGAGGGCAAATTACGAAATGGGACTTAGTGAGAAAATCAAATCGCACTTGATGCCGTACAATTGTCCCGTTCTAAACGTTCCAACTCTGAATAAAATCATTTGGGATAGCATTTCCGGAGCCGCTAGAAATAGTGACAAAAAGCTGCAAGCTGTTCAGACAGGCGTTATCAAAAGCGCAATTGCTTCCTCACGAGCACTTGAATTGATCGTCAAAAGAAAGGAAGACATTCCTGAGGAACTGTTCGATTCGTTGACAAAACTGCATGGCGACACGCTTCAAATTCTTGGAAATACAAATCTTCTTATTATACAGAGGAGAAAATATTCTTTGAGAAATGACATCCGACCAGAATACAGAAGTCTGTGCTCACCAACATCTGTTACAACTCCAGAGTCTTTGTTTGGAGAGGACATTTTGAAGAACGTTAGAGAAATTGGAACTGCTCAACAAACTGGTACAGAGGCAGAGGTCGTTATTCCCCTACACCTTCCGGGGACGTGAAAGAGGACAGACCAGCTATACTGGACAGTTCTACCCTCAGAGAGAAAGGTCTTTTTTAGGACCAAGAAGAGGTCAGGACAGGAAAGAGAGAGGGGGAGAGGCAGACAGAGAGGGACAGCCACTCCGTACCAGTAGAGAGCCACTCCCTGCACCAACGGTAGGTCAGCAAGGTAAGCCTAATAAGATCTCATTTGTAATAGTGCTGGTGAACTGTCACATCACATTGACGCATGGATGTTAATTACTTCAGATCCAATTATTCTAGAGCATATCAAAGGTTTACAACTTGAGTTTACACAACAGCCCTTCCAAATTTTAGAACCAAAACAAATTGAAAATTGAACAAAAAGAAAACAATGCAATTGAGTCACAAATCATTGAATTCCTAGGTCGTGGAGTGATAGAGAGGGCAACCGAATGTAAAGATCAGTTCATATCAAACTTTTTCCTCAGGCCAAAACCTAAATTCACTCATCCCAATCTTCAGCAACTAATTATTATGTGTATAATAACATCTATGTACTTATTCATAGTCGACTGTATGCCTTGATGTTTGACTCGTGAGTTTGAATATGTAACAATTGGAACGAATACAAATGTATTGAAAAAACACAAAACTGTCAGTACTTCTTGGTAAAATAACGCCATATGTAATTAATATATCAGAAAGAGATTTTCACCGGTTATAGTCTAACATGGGACGGTTATACGGATGAATGGACGTCCGGTACTCATTCCTATGTATAACTCCTAATACAACTTATCACACTACCATCTATAACTACATTTATATCTTTTGGGGCAGTGTGAATTTGGTTACTTATTCGTTATTGGACATTGGACATTCGATTTTTTTCAGTTACTTATTCAAAACAATGGTCTGAAAAAGCACTATGGAACAATCTATAACAACCTAAGTATAATCATTTTAAAGAAAATTCAATTTCCTATCCTGAGTTATGCTGTTTGATTCGCAAAAAATCAGAGTGTACCGTAAATTACAAAATAATGGCGATGGGGTTAGTAAAATCAAGCCAAAAGGGAAAGTAAATATTTAAATGGGTACCAAGGAATATTTGCACCACCATCTAAGGGTACCCAAATGAAAGATAATTCAATTTCCTATCCAATGAGGTATCTTACATGACTTTTGATAGGGGACCTGGTACCGTAAAATGCCAAATAACGTCACTAGGTAGTAAATATATTAGCTCTGTAATGAGTTTTTCACAATCAAACTAGTCTGAGGGTACCAAGGAATATATGCACCACCATCTAAGGGTATCCAAATGAAAGATAATTCAATTTCCTATCCAATGAGGTATCTTACATGACTTTTGATAGGGGACCTTGTACCGTAAAATGCCAAATAACATCACTAGGTAGTATACATATTAGCTCTGTAATGATTTGTTCACAATCAAACTAGTCTGAAGGTACCAAGGATTATTTGCACCACCATCTAAGGGTACCCAAATGAAAGATAATTCAATTTCCTATCCAATGAGGTATCTTACATGACTTTTGATAGGGGACCTGGCGCCGTAAAATGCCAAATAACGTCACTACGTAGTATACATATTAGCTCTGTAATGAGTTTTTCACAATCAAACTAGTCTGAGGGTACCAAGGAATATTTGCAACCCCATCTAAGGGTACCCAAATGAAAGATAATTCAATTTCCTATCCAATGAGGTATCTTACAAGACTTTTGATAGGGGACCTAGTACCGTTAAATGCCAAATAACGTCACTAGGTAGTATACATATTAGCTCTGTTATGAGTTTTTCACAATCAAACTAGTCTGAGGGTACCAAGGAATATTTGCACCACCATCTTAGGGTACCCAAATGAAAGATAATTCAATTTCCTATCCAATGAGGTATCTAGGTATCTTATATGATGTTTGATAGGGGACCTGGTACCGTAAAATGCCAAATAACGTCATTAGGTAGTATACATATTAGCTCTGTTATGAGTTTTTCACAATCAAACTAGTCTGAGGGTACCAAGGAATATTTGCACTACTACCATCTAAGGGTACCCAAATGAAAGATAATTCAATATCCTATCCAATGAGGTATCTTACATGACTTTTGATAGGGGACCCGGTACCGTTAAATGCCAAATAACGTCATTAGGTAGTATACATATTAGCTCTGTAATGAGTTTTTCACAATCAAACTAGTCTGAGGGTACCAAGGAATATTTGCACCACCATCTAAGGGTACCCAAATGAAAGATAATTCAATTTCCTATCCAATGAGGTATCGTACATGACTTTTGATAAGGGACCTGGTACCGTTAAATGCCAAATAACGTCACTAGGTAGTATACATATTAGCTCTGTTATGAGTTTTTCACAATCAAACTAGTCTGAGGGTACCAAGGAATATTTGCACCACCATCTTAGGGTACCCAAATGAAAGATAATTCAATTTCCTATCCAATGAGGTATCTAGGTATCTTATATGATGTTTGATAGGGGACCTGGTACCGTAAAATGCCAAATAACGTCATTAGGTAGTATACATATTAGCTCTGTTATGAGTTTTTCACAATCAAACTAGTCTGAGGGTACCAAGGAATATTTGCACTACTACCATCTAAGGGTACCCAAATGAAAGATAATTCAATATCCTATCCAATGAGGTATCTTACATGACTTTTGATAGGGGACCCGGTACCGTTAAATGCCAAATAACGTCATTAGGTAGTATACATATTAGCTCTGTAATGAGTTTTTCACAATCAAACTAGTCTGAGGGTACCAAGGAATATTTGCACCACCATCATAGGGTACCCAAATGAAAGATAATTCAATTTCCTATCTAATGAGGTATCTTACATGACTTTCGATAGGGGACCTGGTACCGTAAAATGCCAAATAACGTCACTAGGTAGTATACATATTAGCTCTGTAATGAGTTTTTCACAATCAAACTAGTCTGAGGGTACCAAGGAATATTTGCACCACCATCTAAGGGTATCCAAATGAAAGATAATTCAATTTCCTATCCAATGAGGTATCTTACATGACTTTTGATAGGGGACCTGGCATCGTAAAATTCCAAAAAACGTCACTAGGTAGTATACATATTAGCTCTGTAATGAGGTTTTCACAATCAAACTAGTCTGAGGGTACCAAGGAATATTTGCACCACCATCTAAGGGTACCCAAATGAAAGATAATTCAATTTCCTATCCAATGAGGTATCTTACATGACTTTTGATAGGGGCCCTAGTACCGTTAAATGCCAAATAACGTCACTAGGTAGTATACATATTAGCTCTGTAATGAGTTTTTCACAATCAAACTAGTCTGAGGGTACCAAGGAATATTTGCACCACCATCTAAGGGTACCCAAATGAAAGATAATTCAATTTCCTATCCCATGAGGTATCTTACATGACTTTTGATAGGGGACCTGGTACCGTAAAATGCCAAATAACGTCACTAGGTAGTATACATATTAGCTCTGTAATGAGTTTTTCACAATCAAACTAGTCTGAGGGTACCAAGGAATATTTGCACCACCATCTAAGGGTACCCAAATGAAAGATAATTCAATTTCCTATCCAATGAGGTATCTTACATGACTTTTGATAGGTGACCTGGTACCGTAAAATGCCAAATAACGTCACTAGGTAGTATACATATTAGCTCTGTAATGAGTTTTTCACAATCAAACTAGTCTGAGGGTACCAAGGAATATTTGCACCACCATCTAAGGGTACCCAAATGAAAAATAATTCAATTTCCTATCCAATGAGGTATCTTACATGACTTTTGATAGGGGACCTGGCATCGTAAAATTCCAAAAAACGTCACTAGGTAGTATACATATTAGCTCTGTAATGAGGTTTTCACAATCAAACTAGTCTGAGGGTACCAAGGAATATTTGCACCACCATCTCAGGGTACCCAAATGAAAGATAATTCAATTTCCTATCCAATGAGGTATCTTACATGACTTTTGATAGGGGCCCTAGTACCGTTAAATGCCAAATAACGTCACTAGGTAGTATACATATTAGCTCTGTAATGAGTTTTTCACAATCAAACTAGTCTGAGGGTACCAAGGAATATTTGCAACACCATCTAAGGGTACCCAAATGAAAGATACTTCAATTTCCTATCCCATGAGGTATCTTACATGATTTTTGATAGGGGACCTGGTACCGTAAAATGCCAAATAACGTCACTAGTAGAATACATATTAGCTCTGTAATGAGTTTTTCACAATCAAACTAGTCTGAGGGTACCAAGGAATATTTGCACCACCATCTAAGGGTACCCAAATGAAAGATAATTCAATTTCCTATCCAATGAGGTATCGTACATGACTTTTGATAAGGGACCTGGTACCGTTAAATGCCAAATAACGTCACTAGGTAGTATACATATTAGCTCTGTTATGAGTTTTTCACAATCAAACTAGTCTGAGGGTACCAAGGAATATTTGCACCACCATCTTAGGGTACCCAAATGAAAGATAATTCAATTTCCTATCCAATGAGGTATCTAGGTATCTTATATGATGTTTGATAGGGGACCTGGTACCGTAAAATGCCAAATAACGTCATTAGGTAGTATACATATTAGCTCTGTTATGAGTTTTTCACAATCAAACTAGTCTGAGGGTACCAAGGAATATTTGCACTACTACCATCTAAGGGTACCCAAATGAAAGATAATTCAATATCCTATCCAATGAGGTATCTTACATGACTTTTGATAGGGGACCCGGTACCGTTAAATGCCAAATAACGTCATTAGGTAGTATACATATTAGCTCTGTAATGAGTTTTTCACAATCAAACTAGTCTGAGGGTACCAAGGAATATTTGCACCACCATCATAGGGTACCCAAATGAAAGATAATTCAATTTCCTATCTAATGAGGTATCTTACATGACTTTCGATAGGGGACCTGGTACCGTAAAATGCCAAATAACGTCACTAGGTAGTATACATATTAGCTCTGTAATGAGTTTTTCACAATCAAACTAGTCTGAGGGTACCAAGGAATATTTGCACCACCATCTAAGGGTATCCAAATGAAAGATAATTCAATTTCCTATCCAATGAGGTATCTTACATGACTTTTGATAGGGGACCTGGCATCGTAAAATTCCAAAAAACGTCACTAGGTAGTATACATATTAGCTCTGTAATGAGGTTTTCACAATCAAACTAGTCTGAGGGTACCAAGGAATATTTGCACCACCATCTAAGGGTACCCAAATGAAAGATAATTCAATTTCCTATCCAATGAGGTATCTTACATGACTTTTGATAGGGGCCCTAGTACCGTTAAATGCCAAATAACGTCACTAGGTAGTATACATATTAGCTCTGTAATGAGTTTTTCACAATCAAACTAGTCTGAGGGTACCAAGGAATATTTGCACCACCATCTAAGGGTACCCAAATGAAAGATAATTCAATTTCCTATCCCATGAGGTATCTTACATGACTTTTGATAGGGGACCTGGTACCGTAAAATGCCAAATAACGTCACTAGGTAGTATACATATTAGCTCTGTAATGAGTTTTTCACAATCAAACTAGTCTGAGGGTACCAAGGAATATTTGCACCACCATCTAAGGGTACCCAAATGAAAGATAATTCAATTTCCTATCCAATGAGGTATCTTACATGACTTTTGATAGGTGACCTGGTACCGTAAAATGCCAAATAACGTCACTAGGTAGTATACATATTAGCTCTGTAATGAGTTTTTCACAATCAAACTAGTCTGAGGGTACCAAGGAATATTTGCACCACCATCTAAGGGTACCCAAATGAAAAATAATTCAATTTCCTATCCAATGAGGTATCTTACATGACTTTTGATAGGGGACCTGGCATCGTAAAATTCCAAAAAACGTCACTAGGTAGTATACATATTAGCTCTGTAATGAGGTTTTCACAATCAAACTAGTCTGAGGGTACCAAGGAATATTTGCACCACCATCTCAGGGTACCCAAATGAAAGATAATTCAATTTCCTATCCAATGAGGTATCTTACATGACTTTTGATAGGGGCCCTAGTACCGTTAAATGCCAAATAACGTCACTAGGTAGTATACATATTAGCTCTGTAATGAGTTTTTCACAATCAAACTAGTCTGAGGGTACCAAGGAATATTTGCAACACCATCTAAGGGTACCCAAATGAAAGATACTTCAATTTCCTATCCCATGAGGTATCTTACATGATTTTTGATAGGGGACCTGGTACCGTAAAATGCCAAATAACGTCACTAGTAGAATACATATTAGCTCTGTAATGAGTTTTTCACAATCAAACTAGTCTGAGGGTACCAAGGAATATTTGCACCACCATCTAAGGGTACCCAAATGAAAGATAATTCAATTTCCTATCCAATGAGGTATCTTACATGACTTTTGATAGGGGACCTGGTACCGTAAAATGCCAAATAACGTCACTAGGTAGTATACATATTAGCTCTGTAATGAGTTTTTCACAATCAAACTACTCTGAGGGTACCAAGGAATATTTGCTAAGGGTTATTAGGGTTGTTTAAACCCTCGTATTCATAACCAAACAAATCCGAAAATTATCTCAGTGTAAACGCCATAAGCAACATACTTTATACTGGGCACTGCTTATAAAAAAAGCAAACACTGCCACCTCCCAATGATTTCCGAGACCATATGTAACCAATTTCACTTCCTCATCTCCCTCAACCACTTCCAGGTCAAATTGACTGTGACCCTGGGCTGAGTGTTCATCATTTTAATTTTTCAAATTGCTTCCACATATTCAGCACAATAAACACCATAGCCATTAGCCATAAATATTGCCTCTGTGTCATCTATTTATTTTACTCACAAATAGGTGCATGACCTACTAGAAACACAACGCCACCCCCCCCCCCCCCCCCCCCCCCCCCCCCCCCCCCAGCTTTCATTCATTAATCATGTCAATGCATGCGTTTCCCAAGCACTGTTGGGCTATGAAATCCATATCTCTGATATTAAATATGAATGTAATTGACAAGTTGTAGAAGAAAATGTACATTTATCAAACATTGACAATCAAATAATATATTGAAAGTGTTAATGGCAAACACATTTCGCTAGTATGCATCAGGTTCAAGTGACCGTAATTAACCTCACTTTGGTGTAGTGCCCCGCTGTTGATAAGATGTTGGACTACAGACTTAAACTAAACGTAAGGTTCAAATCCAACTGAATGTCTAAAATCTTTTGCAGATTTTTGTGATAAACTGAAGGTCGTATTTGTTTTAAAGTTTAGGTTTTGTGCCTTAATTCTCAAACATCATCGATGGAATGAGTCTTGTCAATTGATGACCAAGTGTCAGTGATTCCAACCAATAATTATAGCTTTTGAACAAATGAATAACTGTAATAAATCATTGTCGATGTGAGTTTTGGTGTTTGTTTGTTTGTGTGTTTGAATCTACAGATGGGATGTGATATCGTATTTATACAGTGATCAATAATATAACATAGGTATATGGAAATGCATACATTTAATCACAGTACACTAGACGAAGCCATTACACATATATACATATTTGTGATATGTAGTGCTTGATTTACAGTTGGTATGATAATTATTCTATTTTAGAATGTTATAGCCAATTCAAGACCGAGTTATGTAAAAAGTAATATAGACATAGACAGTTTCAACTGCAATGGGAAGTACTAAAATATCCAACGAGATGATCACCAAATATAAAATTTAAATGTCTAATTGCGACATGTATTTCCTGAATTGTAGCACCTTTGCTATATTGCATCTAATTTACAACTTTACATAGATGTGCATATCGTGTCCGACCCTTTAGTAATCTATTTGAAGTTTAACATATGTTGTTACTATGTCATAGACTTGTTATAACCCCATATAACTGACCCGGCAACCATTGTTTACAAAATTGTAATATTTAAATTTCATTTCGGATCAAAGACATATTAATACTCTATCAGGACAGCTTAAAAATGGAAAACATGAATAGACGAGAAAACAAATAGAATTGCCTATTTGCGACTGAGACTGAGAACATTTTTTGTTCAAGGTGATCTAACTAACACTAAGTTAGGCCATTGAACAACGAGTGTAATGTTGGCGAATATACAAAAAACACCATAAAATCAATGTGATCGAAATGTTTATTTTTTAAAAAAGTATTCAATTTAATTTATTTTAATTGATAAGACGATAACTTCGATGGACATTCCCCCGAATTGTAGATTCAGGGGTATTTTGTTACACCTGTCCGTCTGTATGTTTGTCTGTTTGTCTGAACAAAACGAAGTTACCTTGGCTATAACTTGCACCATATGGCCACATTAACTAGACCTTGTGGAAGGGAGACCTTAAAAAACGTAACTATATTTTGAGTGGTCAGTGATAGGCCGTTGATACATAACATTGGCATCTCTTGTCATAAGACCGTTTATATGAGGTCATAATTGTTCACCTCGTAACATTTATCATATCAGAAATCATAAGCATAACTTTTGATGGTCAGTGATATTTCAATTGTGTTTCCCTTGTAATGAGATTTTTCAAATGAGGTATTACATTTTGACCTCATGGCATTGACTTTGCTGCAGGGAGACTTTTGACAAAAAAAGGCCATAACTTCAATTCTGACTGGACAGCGATAGGCCTTTGATACTTGGCATTGACTAACTTTGTTTATGTATTAATTTTTATTACCACATGGATATGTATTTGTTAAAGGAGTTGCTTGAAACCCGTCAAACGCTGCTTGTAGATTTAGTTTGTCCCTACACATCACAGACATTTCTGTACATACTGTCAACAATACTATCTTTTTTAGAACTATGTAGAACATGTTTTTGCCCCTAGCCTTGGTACCCTCTGACTAGTTTGACTGTGAAAAACTCATTACAGAGCTAAAATGTATACTACCTAGTGACGTTATTTGGCATTTTACGGTACCAGGTCCCCTATCACACATCATATAAGATACCTCATTGGATAGGAAATTGAATTATCTTTCATTTGGGTACCCTTAGATGGTGGTGCAAATATTCCTTGGTACCCTCAGACTAGTTTGATTGTGAAAAACTCATTACAGAGCTAATATGTATACTACATAGTGACGCTATTTTGCATTTTACGGTATCAGGTCCCCTATCAAACATCATGTAAGATACCTCATTGGATAGGAAATTTAATTATTTTTCATTTGGATACCCTTGGATGGTGTCGCAAATATTCCTTGGTACCCTCAGACTAGATTGATTGTGAACAACTTATTACAGAGCTAATATGTATACTAACTAGTGACGTTATTTGGCATTTTACGGTATCAGGTCCCCTATAAAACATCATGTAAGATACCTCATTGGATAGGAAATTAAATTATCTTTCATTTGGGTACCCTTAGATGGTGGTGCAAATATTCCTTGGTACCCATTTAAATATTTACTTTCCCTTTTGGCTTGATTTTACTAACCCCATCGCCATTATTTTGTAATTTACGGTACACTCTGATTTTTTGCGAATCAAACAGCATAACTCATTGGATAGGAAATTGAATTTTCTTTAAAATGATTATACTTAGGTTGTCATAGATTTTTCCATAGTGCTTTTACAGACCATTGTTTTGAATAAGTAACTGGAAAAATCGAATGTCCAATATCCAATAACGAATACGTAACCAACTTCACACTGCCATCTTTTGGTGACATTCTAGAAGATCGGTGATTACGAATGAAGTAAACATTTATGGATATACAACTTTTTATATTTATAAGCGACTTTCGACAGTTCAAAATGTCAATCAAGTGATACATGGGAAGAATAATGGAACTTTATATACAGGAGATTGTTATACAAATATGGGAATAAAGAGAACTGGACTAGTTTATACAATGAGATGAGTAAATGTACACATATTGATTTGAAATCGAATAAGAATAATGTACAGTTTTTAGTTTTTATTTGTGATATTCGTTGAGATTTTGGTCGTCATAACTTTTCATTCACTTACATTCGATTACAAGTAGTTGCACCAGATCAGCCTCAACACAAATAACAGTTTTTAATTACACAAGTATGTCTCAATATGTAAAGTTAATTTGCAACTGTGCATTTAATAAACATAGATTTTATGGCATAGTTTTACTTTTAGAAAATTGTATTGAAATTGACTAATGGTAAGTCTTTTTAAAAAATTCAACAAAAGAAACAGGTTTTAATTTTCAATTGTGGCAACGAGGGAGACATTTTGTGTTTACTTCCTGACAGAGTTTATTTTAACGAAAGAAAGAGTAAGAGAGACTCGCATCAGTCTAGCCTTCACAAAACAACGTTAAATGTCAGACGTAGGCATTTGTCCTACTCTGAAGCCACAAGCATGTAAGAGGGAACGAGGGTTATGTACGCTTTAACGTTTAACGAAGCAATTACCTACCCTGATGTGAATACGAACCAACTAACCACAATTTGAAGCACTCCTTGTGACATTTCCAGGGTTCTTGTAAATTGTGTTACATCTTGTAATGAATATTTATTATGTATACGTAATATTATCTTTAAAGAGAACCAGTATTAAAACCGGAAATAATTATGTGTAAAGTGATCTACCCATCAATGGACTACAGGTATGTGGCCTTTAAATACTGATATAGATTGATTGATATGTAAATTGTGTCATTGTCATAGTATTGGATATCACTTTTATGTTATTATTCATCCTTCAAAATGTTATGTAAATTATTAACTATAAAGCCGGTTCTATAATAAAGATTTATAACTTACATATCATTTGTTTTCTTCATAAAGATAATGCCAGTGTATATCCAATCATGACCGAAGGAAACCTCTCTCCAATGTGTAATGTGATATATGCCGAATCTATATGAGACGAGACAATTTTTCAATTTGTTTCAGCTATGAAATGTAACAAGATTCTGAAATCTTCTTGGGTCACGTTGTACCTAGGCATTCCTTAGTGAACACAAACTAAATATTGCAACTTAACTTGCTTACCGAAAGTGTGTCCATCTACTTGTGTATTTCAGTATAAATGTCATGTCATTTGGCATATTTTGAAGCATCGTATCAACGCGAAAACTAGACCGATCACTTTATATCTTTGCATTAGAAGACAATTGAGTTTTCCATTAGGTAATCTGGTTTGATACTTGATTGTAAACAGTTCCAATGTCGGCAATTTTTTTAAGTGACCAGGGGTTAATCTTTTTGAAACTACAGTTTGTATTTTCTTCTGTGAAATATTTGATCGATAAGTGATGAATTGGGTCGAACATACATAATATATCAATTCCTCGTATCCTTATTCAGTGTTTGTCACATTGTTCTCATTTAGTCGAAATGAACTTCTTATTCGAAAAATTATGATATTTGAATTTTAAAAATGGTGACCCCTTTTGTCTATTTCATTATACCAAATTTAATAAACATGCACCACTGACCAGAGGGTACATTTGAGAATAATTATTTTACTCATGGATGTATGATGACTCACTGTCATTGTATGTGATATACTTATATTGACGTTACAACGAACGTCAATTTACATGATATTTGCACTTAGATGTAGGTGAACAAACTTTCGGAATGCAGATGTACACCCGTTGCAACGGCAAGATGAAATTGAACTTCGCATGAATGAATGAAGTTTCTTCAGCAAACACTTCCGAGTTGACTCATAAAGCCCGGCGTAACCTTCCAGCTAAGATCAGGCGTCCCCGGAGAAACATTTACCTTAGAGAGGCGAGGAAAACATTCTGTATTTGCTGGACTGACCACTGGTATACAGCCCGTGTCATTTGAGCGTTGTAGATACATCGCTCACATGGACTCCTCACGGAATCCCCACACCTGTTATAACATGCTTAAAGCAAAGGATGAAGCGAGCAGTGTAAACTGGGCTTCACGTGTTAGATTGTTACTATTTGTAGCTACAATCAATTGTAGGCATTTGCAATCGAAATTACTCCTACAACTCTTGCACAAAAGTAATTGTAGCATAATTGTAACTCATCTCATACTTACAATCGCGGTCGTAAGTTACAATCGCGATCTTCTGTGGTGGAGATAAGATTATATATAGCGACAATGTAAACAAGTGAGAGTTGCTACCCTTGCTAATCGCAGACGATGTCGTCCTCTCCGAACAAGAAAGCGAGGAAAAGTAACTATTCTGTCAGCGAAATAGAAATTCTGACAGACGAATACAAAAGCACAATGCAGTGCTGTCTGCGAGCTTTTCTAGTACAATAACACACAAACTTTAGAAGGGAATTTTGAGAACATGGCTGAAAGGTGAGTTTGTTGCTCGACTCGAGTTTTCTAAATTCTACAGTAGCCTACTTGTATGAAGACGGGCCCTACTGTCGTGGGTCTTTTTTTGGCAAATATCCTAAAACAGTAAAATTAAAATCATAACTATGGAAAATAGTTGTCTTGACATGAAAGGGATATTTATGCAATGTACAGCCGTGTCGGTAAAGATATGCACTGCCACTAATAGGCTAGTTCAAAAATATAAAAAAAAAACTCTAGGGAAGCCCGCAATCTTGTAGAAGTCATGCATTCTCACTTGGCTCGTTTCCTGGTTGAACTTTATTTACAAAACGGCGTTTATGGCATTGATTGTACGGTGGATGGAGCGTGAAACGGAGGACTCGTGGACGCCATCCAAATCTCCTATTTCCATTAAAAACCCTCCTTTACTCAAGTACCTGAGTGTCAAAAGCAACTGTGTCTCCGGGGAAAGTGTATGCGAACGCTTCGTCATATATTCAATGTGTGGTCTCACATTATGTACATGTAGAAGAGTGAATATTGCATGGCGGGGCAATCTATACCTGGAGATGAGTTCATTCTCAGTCAATGAATCAAATGGCGGTGTTCTGTCTCTAAATATACGCTTAATTTCCTCTACTACAGTGTCCTCAGCAGCCATGTATGACGCCATTTTTACCATCGATTGTAAGGACGTACAATAGATACTAGCTATTGTATGTATTAATTGTAACTTACAACTATTGTAGACTTACGATCGCTTTGTGCAAGAGGGTTGTCACCCTGCAATTCCCTTACAATTACAGTTACGACTATTGTAGAGATACAATCGTTTTGTGCAAGTGTGCAGGTTCTGCATGTTCCTGGATGTGTCAGGAATCTGGAAATGTACCTCAATTCATGAATTTGTTCAAACAAACTTGCATAGAATTGGACATCCGATCTTGGACAAATAGAATCATCAACATTTCTTAAGATATACTCATCTTTTAAAACTATATTTGGACAAGATAAATATCTTAGTTTTGACACCGGTAAGGATTAGAAAAATGTACTTGTGAAGTTTAGGTGCCTGTCACAGAATTCAGAAAGTGCGTTTGAACAAAAACACAACTTATTCTAAACTACTATGTGACCGTTGTAACATTAGAACTATTGAAGATGAATTTCATTTTGGTTTTGTTTGTCCTTTCGTTAGGGAATTAATTAAGCTCGCAGACCAAAATGTACATGTATATCAGTATTTGTTTAAATATACACTATGTTTGTATTTGTACTATTTGAGTCATGCGTCCCCCAATGCTAAATTCACTCCCCCAATGCTGAACTCTCTCTCTCTCTCTCTCTCTCTCTCTCTCTCTCTCTCTCTCTCTCTCTCTCTCTCTCTCTCTCTCTCTCTCTCTCTCTCTCTCTCTCTCTCTCTCTCTCTCTCTCTCTCTCTCTCTCTCTCTCTCTCTCTCTCTCTCTCAATGCTGAATTATCCAGTATTGTAATTGAATTCTAAAGCCCTAGTTCCTTTCATAGGGAAATTATCCGGAAAAACACATTGATTCAAAGAGTGTTAAATGGGCATTGAGGTATATAACTATGTGTAAAGCACTTGTCTTTATTTACACACTATGACGTAACAGAAAAGAGACTGCTAAAGACCATGTCACATTTTCAGTTTATTTCATACGGTAATATAGATCAATTGTTTTGCCCATTGTCGTTAGAGCTACGTATCCTTTGAGCATACATGATTAAAAGAAACAGTAGACGTCAACATTTGTGATAATAAATGTCACAGAATACAGTAAGACTTTCTTGTCTTGCTCTGTTTTAGCGTGGTAGCTGTAACTCACGACTATTTTGAAGACTACATGTACATTTTGTAACATTGCCACAGAAGATATAACTACACATGTTCTCCTTGAA
This sequence comes from Gibbula magus, assembly GCA_936450465.1. Classification (NCBI taxonomy): domain Eukaryota; kingdom Metazoa; phylum Mollusca; class Gastropoda; order Trochida; family Trochidae; genus Gibbula; species Gibbula magus. Next base: position 78,435,375 of record OW388292.1, on the reverse strand, counting down.
TAACATTTTTAAAGAGCTTCTAGATCAAAACTGAAAAGCCTTTTAATGATGACATCTAAACCTATCCGACAGTATCGAAATTCAATATAATGCTTCGAGTCTCACAAAACCAAGCTGTGAATCACATATTACAACTTGCGAAAAGTAGTGTAACATTGACACGCTTATTATATTTCAAACCTTAACAGCAGGATAACATAATTTAGATAAAAAGGTTTATTGCATGAAAAATAATATATTTAGCCACTCTACTATGAAATGGAAATACGTGGATACTATACTATACTATACTATACTATACTATACTATATACTATACTATACTATACTATACTTTACTATACTATACTATACTATACTATACTATACTGTACTATGCTATACAATACTATACTATACTGTACTGTACTATACTATACAATACTATACTATACTGTACTATACTGTACTATACTATACTATACTATACTATACTGTACTGTACTATACTATACTATACTATCCTACTATACTATACTATACTATACTATACTACTATACTATACTATACTATACTATACTACTATACTATACTATACTATACTATACTGTACTGTACTATACTATACTATACTATACTATACTATACTACTATACTATACTATACTATACTATACTGTACTATACTATACTATACTACTATACTATACTATACTATACTATACTACTATACTATACTATACTATACTATACTATACTACTATACTATACTATACTATACTGTACTGTACTGTACTATACTATACTATACTCTAATATACTATACTACTATACTATACTATACTATACTATACTACTATACTATACTATACTATACTATACTATACTGTACTGTACTGTACTGTACTATACTATACTATACTGTACTGTACTGTACTGTACTGTACTATACTATACTATACTATACTATACTATACTATACTGTACTGTACTGTACTGTACTATACTATACTATACTATACTATACTACTGTACTGTACTGTACTGTACTGTACTATACTATACTATACTATACTGTCCTGTACTGTACTGTACTGTACTATACTATACTATACTATACTATACTGTACTGTACTGTACTGTACTGTACTGTACTATACTATACTATACTATACTATAATACTATACTATACTATACTATACTATACTATACTGTACTATACTATACTATACTATACTATACTATACTATACTATACTCTGACATTCTAATGAAGCATTCATATACTACTTCTTGCTGAATTACTCTATACATTACTACACTCTAGCTACCTTCCCTATGTTCAATTTGGCATGTTATGATTACTATTGCCAGTCCGCGTGTGTATATGTAAATACGTATATCTTATCTATATTTACGGCAAACACATGTACTTACTTTATATGAATACAAACAACTTAAATGGAATTTAAAAGAACAACGAAAAACATGAACATCGTTTGTGAAATTATAAGACATAACATTGATTGATATTAACATTGATATTTGCTTGCAATCCATGACAAAATAGTAATAAAAACAGGAGCAGAATCATCATGATTTGCTTTTTAAAATAAAAGGTAAAGTCTCTCTTTGTCGTGGATATAATATGGTCTATTGAAAGCTAAACATTAAGATGTCTTTATAAATATACAAACAACTTGAAATACAAAAACAAAGAATTAATCCTGTGTCCGTTACACTTTCATACCTTGGGCTACAACCCCACTCAAATCTTCACGATGTGACCAATGACCTAGGACTATCTAAAAATAGACAACCAATGACAGCGTTTGAGAGGCGAGTCTGCAATATTAAGATTCGCAGGTTTCACCAGCGTGCAGGTGGTCACGTATCTAAGTCTGCGTCAGCTGCCCTATTTAAACGGCACATATGCAATATTTCTTATGGTATTAACATACACACGTGAGTAAAAGTAAATTTACTATGCGTTCACACGTGTTAAATTTTTGTCTAAGCAAATGGGCTTCCAACTCTTTTGATATATGAATAGAGAATTCCTAAAACATGCCAATTAATATGTATTAGATGTAAACTAAATGAATGACATTAATCTGGCAACATTAGTTTGACTATATCGCCATTATAATGAAAATCGCACAGTCATATGCAAACGCTCGCCCTATAAACAGGAAAAAACTTTCCAGTTCAGCTCGGTAATCTAAGAACGTCGGTATATTTTCGGAAGAGCGGAAGAGCGAAAGAGCGAAATAGCGAAAGGAAACTAGTTTGACAGCCTATTTGTTGTTGGTTGAATCACAAGAAAACTGTTTGATTGACTGAATCACAAGTCACTTGGAGAACATTGGCTGGGTAATAACCCAGGGTATGAACGTGTAGCGGAGCGTATGTTTTACCCGGGGACAGGATGAGGACAAATCATGAACATCATTTGGAAAATCATATGATTATATGAAACATTGATATTTGATTTCATATCCATTACAAAATAACGATGAAAACCAGTAGCGGAAACACCATTGTTTGTTTTTTTTAAATGGATATAATATGGTACATTTGTATATTGAAAGCTAAACATACAATAGCTTTCCCATGCAAAACGATGTCAAAATAAACAATAACTGATAAAAAAAAAAAAACCTCAACAGTTTCTTGAAGTCATCAAGCTAATGCAATGAAGCCACACTTTTTAGTGCTAAGAAATATACAATGAATATCTTTCATAATAGTTGTAAAAGAAACGCCTATGTCAAGCGTTATTTTTCAACAAATTGTATATTTCAGGTTTGTACAATGTACATTCTGCTATTTACAAACACAGAGGATGTAGCCCAATCACAATTGTCAAGGTCATCAACTTCCTTTGTGCTTCTATTCATGACTGATCGGTATTCTTCATAAATAAATAATGTCAATTAAACTGCTTGTAAGTAGTGTTTTTTGCTTGACAGAAGATGAGATGGGTCTCGAATGTATTTATTTCAATTTTGTTTGATAAAATATCATATGATGTACACTGTCGGCCAAAAGAAACGCCTGCCAGATATCTTATCAGATTTCGTAAAAAAACACTATAATCAACAGATTAGCAATATTAGAGAATAGTTGCACCATGTCTGCATAATATACTTTAATTTCAGAAGTTGTCTTGTCACAAAGGAATGTCAATTTTAAATGAGACATCAGAATTGTTCAGTTTTCGATCAATGCTTGATCAGAAAACATTTGAAACAGATTTTCATACAGCCACGAGCAACAATACAGGCACGCATTCGCATTGAAGTGGTGATGACGCTACAGGTGTACGTGGTTACAGTGCGCAAGTGAGTCAACCGGAAATAGCGGTCTTCATTGGGCGTGGTTTTCATGAATGTAATTGACTCGAATCACAGATTTCCCACGATTGCAAAGGACTTTAATGTTTATTATTGTTTCAAGATAAAATGGAGACCATCATTAATTATATTTCAAAAATTATTTTATCTTTCATTTTAAGGAAAAAAACAGTAGGCGTTTCCTTTGGCCGACACTGTACTATGTTCCAAATGGGAAAAAAAATGATAAAGTTGATGTTATGTTTCACTTTGTTACCAGTGTTTGCTATTCCGTTTCAAGTTAAATTGAAATACTCCTAAGCTGACACATTGTTTAAATAATCTCTATTGTGTCACCAGTGTTGTCCGGCTTCATAAAACATTGAATCATCCTTCCAGAGTTTTCCCTTGTAGAGAAGTTGTAAACACCAATTCATGAAGTTTTCACTTAGATGGTGACAACCGTTCCTGTCTTAAACTTGGGTGTCATCAATGCTCACAATATTGACAGCGGTAACCTTGGATGTAAATGTGTCCTTCCTGTCGGGTGGTATCAGACGATCATCCTTCTTCTTACAGCAGAACCTGCTCCAGTGTTGTCTGACCTCCTCATCGCGGACAGTGAAGACGATGAAGATGAGGAAGCCCCGGGTGGAGGAGGTGAGGCAGAAGAGGTACTGGAACACCACCTTAGCATCAAAGACAGCCATGTAGCCGAATACCCAGCTAAGTCCTGCAACCAGTAAACCTTCTGTCAACATATAGCATGAAGAGATATGTACTGAGTCCGTTACACTTATAAAATAAACAGTTGCATTTGTAAATTTGCTGGAATTCAGTGTTATTCAAGAACCGCAAATTTAGTTTAAAACTGACGGCGTTAGCCGGAAGATTTAAACGGTGACATTTGCGGGCGTGACACAATGTTTAACAGCTCAAAATATTTACCGACAATTGAACTTGATACACATTAAACAATTCTTTACAACCGCTTGTGGTTCAATTTGTGAACATTCTTGAGAGTCATTGTCGTTGGGTGAAAGGGGTATTAGAGGGGTACATAGTAGATAGAGAAAATTTACCGAAGAGGATGAAGCACAGGATTGGGACACGAATCTTCAAGAGTTCTCTTTTCCTGTTCCCCTTTGTTGCCTGGGCCAGACCCTTTGACACTTTGATGATGCTGACGACCACCATGATGTAGATGATGATGTTGAAGAGGATGACAACTCCAACAGGCAGAGCAAAGGCATAGAGAGAAGCAGCGGGCGACATCCAACAGCTGTGTAGGAAATAGTTCAGTTGCATCAACGATTCAAGCATCAAGGTGATCATTGTAAAAAGGCAATACAAAACAATTTTATCGAAGACTTCAAAGAAGGTATCTGATTTTGGTTTATAAATCGATTTCTTGTTAAATATACTAACTAGTTGTAATATAAATTTTTATTTGATAAACGCCACTTGAACATTTCTATGATTACATGTACCAGTGGTTTTATTTCGAAGACCACTCTTCAAACTCTTGTTAATGTAGTATCGCATGAAATGTTACAACATGACTTAAAATTATCGTTAAATTTAATGATTGGTATTACTGAATGTGCCATGCTAATTTGGAAACGCTCATGCATTGCTCCATCATCTTAATGAACTCAGATTTAAACTAGATAACGACACGTACTGTTGAGTGAAGTTTTATAATGATATTATACATCATAAAAAATAAAATCTTACTGTTGACACCCTCTATATAGGCCCGGGTCCACAGCCAGTACAATCATCACTGGCAGTAGAGGAAGAACTAAATGCCAAGATATATACATTTAATATAGTAAAAATCAGTTTGATCTTCCTTGCAGTACAATTTGTTAAAGAGATGGGAATATCCGAGTATAATTGAAGAGCATGAAATGTCATTTGGTCACAAACCACAGTGACATCGGTCATTATTTCCTGTCATATTTTATTTTTACATTATTTAAAATCCGTCTATTGAAATTCTGTAAATAAATTTCAAATGCTTTTTAAAAATAAAAAACTCACCCCAAGCAGGTATCCCTGTCTTGAGCATGTACATTTTAGGGAAAGCTGCTTGAGTCTGCACCTTGACCAACAGCAGATAGTAGAGGAAAGCTTCAGCCAACATCCACAGGAACGAGGCTAACAGGAAGTAGTGCAGCAAGATTGCTACCAGGGTACATCCGGCGCGGCTCTGAGTCTGCCATATTCCTGCCAGGAATACTACCCATGAGCAGAGTTCGGCTAGTGCCATGTTGAACAGTGTTTGTTGTGGGTGCTTTTTTCGCAGCTTCCTGTGAAATGTTACAGAAAACTCGGTGTGCATCACATATACATGTGTAACTTAAAATAATATCAGAAAAGACCCGTGGTCTGTTAGTCTATTAATAGGGAAGTTGATGTAGGCCGTATACTTCTGCACGTATGAGTTTACGGACGTTATTTTTCTTTCATTTCATATACCTCTCGTTCGATATATCCAGATTTTCAAAAGTCAGAAGTGTGTGGCGGTGTGTGTGTGTGGGGGGGGGGGGGGGGGGGGGGGGGGGAGGTTGAGTGTACTGCGTTCAATCCATGTATGCAAATAACATATCTCTGGGTTTTTTTCTCTGTTTGAAAACCATATGGTTTGAAATAGGAACTTTCGAAATATGACTGGCAAAAAACGATCTTTGGAGTAAACATAATGACTTTGATGACATTAATACATAGAAATCACAAGTTGTGTTGAACAACTACTTTGATAAGTTTCTCTTCTTTTATTTTGAAAGTATAATGATGATAATTTTGATGCTCACTCGAACATGATGAAAGACAGCAAGGTTCCTGAGAGTCCGAGGATGGAGAGAGACAAACCAACGATCGTGATCACAGAGAGAGGAAGGCTATGTACGGAGTTCTCATCAACTTCTCCATCAAGGTTCTGTCCAATGGAATGCATGTATTAAGGGTATAGCACATTACAAGCAGTAATTTTAAAGGCGCTGAAACATGTTTTTGTCACATCGTGTTTTCTCAAATTTGCCATTTATCATTAAACTTTATACAATACATTAGTACTTTAATGGGTACAACTTCTCATTACACGACCCGTTAAGCCATATTAATTCGCATTAGAAGAAAATGGTATAAGGCAACAGTGGTGTGGAACTCTTCAGTGTGAAAGGTAGATTTGTAAGTCCCCTGAGAATTTAATGGGAATAACATCCCATTACAGGACCCAATAAGCTATATCCATAGGAAACGGTTATCCCTATTGGAAGAAAATTGTGCGACTTCTAAAGCAACAGTGGTGTGGAACTCGTCGGCGTGAGAGGTAAATTTGTAGGTCTCATGCGGATTTGAGAGTTCAGGCAGCAAGATGATTGACCAGTTCATCCATTTCCATCATAGTTTCATATTTAAAGCTCTGCTCTGAGTGTTTAGGTATAGCTACAACAGTCAAATCGCGTAAAAGCTATAATCAGTTTTACAATCACAATATTACATATTTAATTCTAATCTATTTTCTTTTTTAAGTTAAATGCGTCGGTGTATACCTTTGTTGTTTGTTAGTTTAGATTATAATATATTCCCACTAATCAGTACAAAGGTTTGTGAATGGTCACAATAACTAGTTTATGTTAGATCATTTTGCGATTTTGTAAGTGGATTCACTCTTACCAGCAAAACAGCAAAGTTTGTAAGATGGTCACATGTACACACATCCCGGCCTGATTCCCCCTGTGAGTGAACACATCCATCAGTCGACCACCCACTGAGACTGAAGTTCCAGTAGCCACACGTCTTGTCTGCACATTTATCTTCCTTGGAGTGAAATAAACCAATGAACAGCACTGAACATGGCAGAAAATGAATTACACATCGCAATATGTAAGTTACGTATCATTACACAATATAACATGTGCATGAACTAACATAAAGAAACAAACATTAACGTAATTAAATCTTAATAAACAAATATGTACACGTATGAACTTGAGTGAATATGAATGAAGTATACTGAACTGACTGAACATAAATGAACCTCATTGAACATGAATGTCGATGAATAAACATGCAGCGGCATTGAGGAAGATACATTAGATAACATAAGTTAAATAAATCAATGATTCTGGTGCTGTTGAACATGTATGAATATGAATACAATGAATTTTATGAACATGAACATTAATTAATATGAATGAGTATTAATGTACGAGGATAAGCATATATAAATAGTATGTACATATATATGTATGAACATGAATAGACATGAATGAAGGTGATTAACGTGCAGAATTGAATTTATTTTACCATTTAAAGGGGCAGTAGCACGTTATTTAGCACAAATAAGTTGATGAAGTGTATTTGAAAAATAATGTCACTAATAGTAAAACACCATTCTCTCTTCGGAAAATCAAGTTAAAAAATGAGTGTACATGGTTTGGTTAAGCCATGGAAGTCGTTTTTTTGTAATTCGAAATAAGAAAATGTGTTCACATGCAAATGGCCGCCATGCAATAGTTGCTTTATACGTTACATTGTTATTACCACTACGGATAATTTGTTTGTGTAATAAGATGTTTTACCCTCTAAAGTAAATATAAATGACATAAAATTCATTATGAATGGGAAATTTGAAAAAAGACGTGCTACATTCCCTTTAAATGTAAATGCCTTGTATAACTGATGTTTAGTGGTTAATTTACACATGATAGCAACATTTGGCAAATCAATTTAATTAACTGATATTCATTTAGTCTAGTCACAAAAATACAAAAAGGAGAGTAAACGCATAAAGTCAAAAAGAACAACCCTTTCTTTCTGTGTTTATGTTTATTTCATCAAATGAATGCAATTAAGAGATGAACATTAAGGTGACATAATTCAGATACCTTTGTTGGAAAGAAGATCATGGTTACACTGTCCGTGCCGAGGTCGCTTATCTCCACACCATTCACGAGGATTTTAACAGCAACAACTTTGCCGTTCAGTAGGTATTTGGTTTCATTGGTTGAGCTTTTTGTGAACAGCAACGGGTCCTTGTAAACATTCATTGACATTCGAATGTTCTTCCCTTCAGAATCTGTATTGATAAGTAAATGTACAAAGTGGAATTGACGTTGCATTTCAAATTAATCGATTTATTTGGCTGATAACAAAATTATACATGTAGATTATTTGATCGTACATGATGGTTTTACAGCGTTTAACTTTGTTTTCATCGGAACATTGATATATCTATTGTCTCAGGTATTAATCATCTAGATACTTTCAAGTGCAGAAAAACTTTGGGTCATGCTGTTTGGGATTCGAACACCGAGTTTCTGGTCTTTACAGGCTAATAAAAATGATTTTTGTTGATTTATTTTTATATTAACGAGTTTTTTTTCGAATGAAGAGATAAAGTCCATTTTATACAAACTTCTCAGCGGTTAATTTTTTTTACACAATTATTAATATAAATAAAGCGCACAGCCTCATAAATATGTGTAATTAAATGGTCAATAATCTCATCCCAACTCTCCATCTCGACAGAAACGAGTAACATTCTCTATGTCGAATGTTTTCTGAGGCTTGATACTTAGAGTTATCTGCTCCTTTCTTTTGTTAAAACCTAGAAGTAAGAAGAAGCTGCTGTTTTCAGATTATGCCTTTACAATGGAACAGGATATTTATTACAATAAATCTATTCGCTTTCATCACGTTGGACGTTGTTGCTTTACAGATGAGGTTAATGGAATATGTTTGTTTCCTACCATTTCGAACATTCTCAATAAAGTTTCTTGCGAGGAGAATCGCTGCATCTGTTTGAGAAAAGTCCACATATGTGTTGTACACATCGTGTGTTTGCTTGTCACCTGACGAGGCGAGCAGAAGCCCAATAGGCAGGTTTTCATTGGTCACATTCGGGTTGGTCAGATCCCACACTTCAGACACAAAGGTCTCCGTGCTGATCCTTACTGTCCCAGTCGGACCTGGTTTGATCTTCCCTGTGATATCATCCACAGAACGAAGAATCCTGAATGGAGAATGAGTCGAGTTTATTTCAGTTTTGAAAGTCATTCAAACAGGTAAATATAGAATAAACAAATATCTTAAACTTCCGTACATCCTGTCGAAATACTATGTAACGAATTTATTACTATTAAGATCTAATATTTGTACTTCTTTTACTCATTCATTCATTTTACTCATAGCTATTTACGTTTGTGATAAAACTCCGCACATTGTGGAACAGAAAAACGCGGAATTGAGTTTACCGCCAGATATCAAGGGAGGTAACTGTGCGACTAAATTGAGCGATTTCAGGTTTACTATAAACCCAAAAAATATTATTCGACTTCATTGAGACTAAATTGATAATCTATTTATTTGCACAAACAAAATTACAAAATCTATATACATTTAAATCTCCCTACAGATGTTTGTTATAGTAAATTTTGATTCTTAAATGCCGAATCGTGCATTCATCCATCCGTTAAACCAGTTTAACATGTCACATGACCTATCTTGAGGTGTACGGTTGTACACCCTGGTAAATCCGCCAACACGGCTTCGTATGCATTGCCCTTTGACCAATTACAATTCAACAAATGTATCTGAAGGGTAATAACTAACACACGCACAGTGTAAACGGGCCTTTAAGACAAACAGAATGCTAGATGTTACCAATAAGGCACGACACTCTCAGCACTCTCAGCAGATGAGCGATTAACAAGTGTCACTGATTCACTCAAATCTACCTCTAGTGATATTGGCTGTCATGTCATTGATTTTTTGGAGAAACATATTATTATGGATATAATGATTTACAGGATTAAATATTTACACTCATATTGAAAGAAGAATTTATTAAAAACTCTCTGCTAATGAAAGTGATGTGTTTGCAAGTTTGACTGTAAAATTAATAGAACATTGTCGTATCCTGACACTTTGATCAAAACAGTGATGTCATATATACAAAACCTGTTGGCGGCTTTAGCTCTTGCTTGTGCATAGGTGAGGGTAGACTCCGGTGTCTTGACAACTTTGTTATACATCGTTAATATTCCTACTGCAAGCTGAAACATGTCATCAGAATATTATAATCAATAAGATATCCTCTCGATTCACCCCCGTTATACGACCTCGTAAATTATATTTTATAAAGAATAATTGATTTTTATACTTCCTCAATACATTGTCGGTTAAACGAAACGCCTACTTTAGTTTCCTTAAAATAAAAGACGAACTAATTTCTGCAAACATAATCAATGGTGGTCCCAACGTTATGCTGAAACAATGATTTATATGAAAGCCCATTGAATTTGTGGAAAAACTGTGATTCGAGTCAATAACATTCATGAAAACCATGGTTGATTCACTTGCGCACCGTAACCACGTACATCTGTGCGAATTAATACATTAATGCGAATGCGTGCCTCTATTGTTGCTCGTGGATGTATGAAAATATGTTTCAAAGGTTTTACTGATCACGCACTGATCGAAAACTGGACAATCCTGTAGTCTTATTTAAACAATCGCCATTCTTTTGCGACATGACAAGTTCTGATATATATATATATATATATATATATATATATATATATATATATATATATATATATATATATATATATATATATATATATATTATATATCATATATTATGGAGAAATTATATGGTGCAAATTCATAATGCCAAAATATTGCTTAACTGTTCATTATAGTTTTTACGAAATCTTATAAGATATCTGGTAGGCGTTTCTTTTGGCCGACAGTGTACACATCTTCCTAAATTATTGATACCTTTTTAATGGCGCTGTAGCACGTTTTTTTGTGCATATTTTGTTTTCTCAAATTTTCGATTTATTATTAAAGTTCATAAAATATATTGTTATGTTAGAGGATAATACATCCATTACAGGACCCAATAAGCCGTATCCATAGGAAAATTTAAACAGTTATCCGTATTGGAAGAAAATGGTTAGACTTCTAAAGCGACAGTGGTGTAGAACCCTGCAGTGTGAGAGGTAGATTTGCAGAATTTGAGAATTCAGACAGCAAGATGGTTGACCATTCTTTCATGGTGCCATATTTAAAATTCAACTTTGAGTGTTAAGGTATCGCTACATCAGTCAGATCATTTGAACTACCTTCGAACGACCATTTTAAGATGAACACATTAAATGGCCGCCCGAAGGTAATTGGCTTAATCGAACATTGTACATTCGTTTTAAACTATTTTTTATCGTTTCAGGAGTAGGCTATTATTTAGTAGGGGTGTAACAATACATCGAACTATCGATGTATCGCAATAGTTGGCTTGGCAATAGTACTAAATCGATAGTATATACAAAAACACTATCGCTATCGCAATAGTAACGTTAACTATCGATACTATCGAAACTATTAAATGTCCCTTAATTATGAATGATTTACACAAGCCTCACTGCATTTGATTGAAGATTTTAAATTTAGAATGTCAAAAGTGAATAACTTGAGATAGGAAATAGCAAAATGACAAAAAGTCTTTTCATTTATGATTTCTTTACTGATTTTGGTTCCATAGTCCATACATCAATTAAACATTTCTACTAAAACCTATACGAAATCTAGCTGATTATTGCGTATTTGTACAAAAAAACACTATCGCAATAGTTATTGCAATAGTGAGTTACAATAGTCGCTATCTCAATAGTAAGTGGCAATAGACTATCGCTATCGCAATAGTCTCTTAGGGTCAATAGTCACCCCTATTATTTAGACATTGGTAACATGTATTAACGTTTTCGTGAGATCACTATTCTGTAAGAAAAACGTGCTACAGCGCTTTTAAACTAATTTCTACTCTGCTCGTCCCTATTGTACATCCTCGACCACCATCTCAAAAATAATTATTATTCATTCATGCCACACAAATTCTATTTCCTAAGAAAAGTGATCTCAATACTTCCTCATTACACAAATGCTCGCATATTATCTATATTCATCCTCAGTGTACATCATCGTACACTATCTCCTATAAGAAATGGACACTCTATTTACACATCCTCGTACACTATAGATGGTGTAATTATCATCACACTACATTCTTCCTCTTTACTATATCCTATGACAAAGAGTCACTTTATAATTTTCCTACGATTATGTAGCTTGAAACGAATATTTTGAATATATTGAAGGGACTACTCATCTACTACTATCTGATACTCGGTGACCATTACCTTAAAGGAGCAGAAGTACGTTTTTTCGCTGAAATAAGTCGATGAAATGTATTTGAAAAATAATGTTATCAATAGTAACATACCCTTCTCTCTTCAGAAAATCAAGAAAAAAAAGGAATGTAGATGGTTCCGTAGAGTAATTAAAAAATAAAATGGCCATCATGTAATATTTGCTTTATACACAACACAGTTATTACCACTATCGATAATTGGTTGGTGTAATAAAATGGTTTACCCTCTAAAGCAAATATAAATGACATAAACTATCATTTCAAATGGGAAATTTGCAAAAAAACGTGCTGCTGTCCCTTTAAGGAAACCATCGGAATGGCTAAAGGAGGCTTCATTAAATCACTACGACCCAATGTTAGATCCGTGCTAAGATAATGATAGTACCATTATGATTGGTGAGTACATTGAGTTTGCAAATACGGGTGATATATTGCAGATAATTGGACATTAATCATTGGTCAGCAGATATCGTGAGACTATAAAGGATTCATAGAGAGTTATCAAGGATGTACAACATGACATGTATGACCCACCTGATTGGAGACCTCCGACAGGTCCGTGGTTTTCTCCATGATGCTGGTGATCAGGAGAATGTCCAGCTCGTTCAAGGTTACGTTCTTGGTGATCTTAACTGCCTTGTGTATCACATCCTCTATGTCTTTACCTCCCTATTGTGAATACACACCTTTAGTTATCCTTCTTAATCGGAGAGTTGGGTTGACCTCTTCGTTCTTTGTAACCCTATAAGCGACTTTTCGACAAATGTTGTAAATTGTCAATTTCGAAACATCGCCAACAGAGCATAAAGAAGTGAATATCCTTGAACTTTTCTTGATTTTTCTTAAACCGAAAACATTATTTTGTTACCAAAATTAGCTCAAATCATGCTAGTTATAGGTGATCATACAGGACGAAAAGTGGTGGAATCAAATCAATTCCGGATCTGTGAATTCCACCAATTTCGGCTTCTCCGATATATTTATACATGTAATAATTTCAAAATATCACCTTTCACCTCAATTCCTATTTACTTCGAGCAAGTCTTCAACAGTTTTCAACGACGTCCGCTAGTTTCAAAGTGGAATTTGTAAACGAAACGAAAACAAAAGAAATACTAAACCTCGTTCAATATGATGTTTCTCATAAGTACCTGGATCAAGTCAGCCAGTGTATCAGAGATGTCCGACGCATTCAGATCTGAGAAGTCACAGGCTCTGTTGGTAGTGAAGTTGCCCCAGTTACCTCCCCCTTGTCCATCATCAGAACACTGAACTGATCCCATTGGGTGTTTATCTGGGAAATTTTAATAGCAACTCATCTACAGTACTAATCAAGATTACAATAATAATACTAATACATTTATAATGCGCACATATTCATGCTCTATGCATGCTCAAGACACTACATAATTTTTACCCTGAAGGAATCGTACTTTCGGTGTCGCGTATTATTTTAGCTACTGTGATTAAATAACAAACTGAATATGCATCTTGAAACTGATTTCCTATTTAGCTAACAATATAATATAAATGATTCAGTTTTAGATGAGAGCTGTTCCCGACCAGTGTATCGAACCAGCGCAACTACAGCAAGTACTGAAACATTAAGAACAAACTCACCAACATCGCATAGTTCAGGCGTGTTGAACGTCTCCCCAACTGGAGTCTTGCTGATGTTGAACAATCCAACTGTTGTGTTGAACTTCACTGCTGGACAATCTAGTGTACACGAATCTCAGCTTTAAAGGGGCAGTAGCACAAGAAACGGACATGCACCAGTGAAAATTGTTTGATCTCTTAAAGGGGCAGTAGCACGTTTTATTTCGCTCAATTGAAAAATAATTTCTCCAATCGTAAAAGACCCTTCTTTCTTCAGAAAATCAAGTTGAAAATGAGCGTACAGTAAAGCCATGGGGATCGTTTTTGTCATTCGAAATAATAAAGTATGTTCACAATAAAATGGTCGCCATGCAATTTTTGCTTTATACGCAAAACCGTTATCACTTCTAAGGAAAATTGGTTTGTGTAATAGGATGTTTTACCCTCTAAAGTAAATTTAAATGGCCCAAACTATCATTATAAATAGGAAATTTGACAAAATAAATTTTGCAAAAAACGTGCTCCTGCCCCTTTAATCTTCACTGATCAAGGTATGTGTTACCAATTTATCGACTAATGTTGTTGAGACGAAGTCAAAAATAACTTCAATGAGTTCCTGGAAGAAATGTGACACTCATAAACTGTCGACATGCATATGATACTGGTACTGCCAGGAGAGTGACATAAAAATAACAAATAAGGATGATATCTGTTGACCTACTTTGACGGAGAAATTTATCATTTATGACAAAACGAGAACCAAGCGTTTCTGTTGGCCCTCAAAGTCCAATTTGAAACTAAAAGCAATTAAGAATAAAACTATTAAAAATTGACATATTACTTTCCTTTTACAAAGATAATATTTCAGCTCCTGTTTTCGGTTTCTGGTTCTCAAAAGTCCAATGAAGGATTTATATGAACTATAGTTGTCAAAGGACCATATCAATTGAAATATATGAAGTTATATATAGAATACATTGAAATTGATAAGATTCTGATTTCGTTATGCACGACGGCTTCGGAGATAGGAAATCGTTAAAACATCTCAGGGATAATATACACCCTCCGAAGCGTCAGGATTTTTAAAAAGAGTGTGCCAAGAAATCAGATTTTCTGAAATTAAAAATTAAAATTTCGGGCATAAGTATGCACGATACTGTCAAATATCCTTGTTAAATGAAGACAGGGGTAAGAAACTAAATTAACACTAACATGACCCTTATCATGTTATAACTGCTGTTTATGTGTGAAGACTGAGGCACAGTTATTGATTTATCCAAATATATTTTGAAGAATATTTAAATTCAAAATTTCATTTTACCAACTGAAGTGTATCCTTCTTTTGCCCGGTTGTGTATATGCATTATTAACACTTAAAATAATATTATCCTTGCACTGATGGATACACCTGGATTAATCATAAACCCTTTTTAACAGCCATTGTAAGTCATCGTCACCTTTTGGGGTGGTAATTTTGCTAGTTATTCCAATTAGTTTCAATTCTTGAATAACTAAACCGAAGTACAAAAGATCGTACACACCTCATTTGGTTTCATCATACGTATGATTTTCTATAACAGATTACTTACGCTTTGACGTCGTACTCTAAAGCTGAAAAGTGATTTAGTCATCAGCCAAGGAATAACTGTGTCTTTAAGTGTTTTTTAATTTCTTTATACAAATTATATTATAAGTTTTTAAATTTTTCAAAAAATATTTTGGATAACTGTTCATAGATATATAAAGCATCTTATAAGTAAAATAAATAAATGTGCCTCGTTCTGCACACATTTACATTTTAAACATGGTAGAGGTCATATTGGTGTCCATTTTATTTAACTTAATATGAACCAGTCACCAATGTCATTCATCCAAACTACTGCAGATATGTGTATCATGCCATAATCAAATGCATCTAAAAGACTTAAATATTGAATTAATCGAAACCAACTGAGGTGTGTACTTTCTTTTGTACTTCAGTTTATGTAGAAATCGCCTTTATATCAGAACCGTATATTATTTTATTTAATTTTCCATTATACGTTTGAAAGTATCGTCATAACAGGAGTGACATTTAGTCTAAAACATAAATTGGTTTCTTATTAACACCATTATTTTACAATTAAAAGGGGATACAAAATGTAGCCCTTAAGAAACCTGGATAAGCTGAGTAAGCTGGATTTGCTATGATTTTCTAGACTGGGATGAACATCAATTGAATATTTTGCTCTAGGGTATTGATGACACACTGCATTATTACTAATAATGGGATATCTGCTATTTTGAAGAAAAACAATTTCTAAAATAACTTTTTTGATCTATTGCGCCATGTAAATATTATGTTTTGACTCTTCAGCATATGTATTTTGGTTAAACATAAAAGGCAGATCAACAGTTAGTGGTTTATAATCACAATCGCGGCGGACATGCTTTGTGACGTCATAACTGTGATCAATTATGACGCTGTAAGTCAATTTTTATTACACTAACGTTATTACAAAAAGCTCATTACAATGCAGTGGGGATTTGGGTTTTTTAGGGGGTTGGGGTGAATATCACATGGTTTTTGGGTCTCTACATAAATCTTGTCTTTTCGTGTAGAATATGCTAGTGATCTAGTTCACCTGTTATCATGTGTCTCTCGTATATCCAGTATATACTGTTAATGGTTAAAAAGTACTGAATGCGATTTAGTCCACTTTTTCTAGTCCACAATTTATTGATGCACACAAACAAACATATTCCCACTTCGTTTGGTTTCACAAGTTGGATACAGGGGTCATTTGCCATTCAACGTTGTTTTTTTTTCAATTTAGATGGATATACGGTAAAATATTTTGTAACAAGATTTATTACTCTTACGATCATCACAATTATCTCCTTTATATCCAGGCTTGCAGCTACATCGTCCATCTGTTTTGTCACACGTGTCAAGGCATCCGACACTACAATTTCTTGTGCAGCTGGCTCCATGTGTGCCAGGTCGACATTCTGTAAAATGAGTTGATATGCTTTGGAATGTTAACTGTTATTTGCATATTATAAAATTATATAACCACTTTGAAGTTATTTGCATTTAGACGTCATAATTGAGCATGTATAACATCATAGGTCAAATGACATTTTACTAGTGTAACTAAGCCGAATTCGACTTACTATCATTAAAGTCGAAACCTTTATACCTCACATTGCTATAGCTGCTGTTTGTTCCATATCTGTCAATCCGTCATTTTTTAAACCAATTTGATAAGCTTTGCATTTCTTCCTCTTATTTGCAGACATAAGACAACTGATATGTCAATGCCCATTGTTCCTGTTTTCGTTAATTTAAAGTAATATACAATGGCTATATTGTAAATTGAGGGAAATTCAATAATACTTTTCATTTTCGAGTAACTGTTGGTGGTATCATGTAACCACATAACCAAGGTTAACAGTCAAGGCTTCCACCAACTGATTCGCCATTTCACTACTTCTAAAAGTGGGGCTGTTCCCGTGGTCCTTTTAATGAATTATGAAACAATTCAAATCAAGTGCTTGATCACGAAATCCATCTTTCATGAAACTAACGTTTCTTTATGTTTTAGTTCTTATGGATAGATTGAATTTTACAAACGTTGATCACAGGTGTGTCCAGTATAGCCAGGTTTACAGTTGCAACGTCCGTCTGCTGTGTCACAAACGTCACGGCAACCATTGTTACACCTGCTTCTGCAGTTTTTTCCATAACTGCCAGGCGGACAAGCTGTAAGATGAAGCCAAATATTAACACAATAAACAAACTTAATCTAATATCCTGCCCTTTTATAGTCAATAAACTGTATGATGAATTAGACTGCTTATTTAATAGTTGGTCAATGTTGTAAAAAAAGCCTTTCGTGATACGGAAATGTGAAAGTTAATATCGTGTTATTTTGTACAGAAGCGTTTTAGTGAAGTGTAGACACATCAGCCAAACGATTATATGACTGTGTGTCGAATATGGTAGTGCTTTGTTCTACTTACGATCATCGCACTTATCTCCTTTATATCCAGATTTGCAGTTACATCGTCCATCTTTTCTGTCACACGTGTCAAGGCATCCGACACTACAATTTCTTGTGCAGCTGACTCCATATGTGCCAGGTCGACATTCTGTAAAACGATTTGATATACTTTGGAATTTTAACTGTTATTTGCAGATTATAAAAGTTCATAACAACTTTGAAGGTATTTTCATTTTAACGTCATTATTGAGCATGTATAACCTCATAGGTCAAATGACATTATACTAGTGTAGCTATGTCGAATTCGACTTATTATCATCAAAGTCGAAACCTTTAAACCTCACATTGCTATAGCTGCTGTTTGTTCCATATCTGTCAATCCGTCATTTTTTAAACCAATTTGATAAGCTTTGCATTTCTTCCTCTTATTTGCAGACATAAGACAACTGATATGTCAATGCCCATTGTTCCTGTTTTCGTTAATTTAAAGTAATCTACAATGGCTAAATTGTAAATTGAGATAAAGTCAATAATACTTTTCATTTTCGAGTAACTTTTGGTGGTATCATGTAACCACATAACCAAGGTTAACAGTCAAGGCTTCCACCCACTGATTCGCCATTTCACTACTTCTAAAAGTGGGGCTGTTCCCGTGGTACCTTTAATGAATTATGAAACAATTCAAATCAAGTGCTTGATCACGAAATCCATCTTTCATGAAACTAACGTTTCTCTATGTTTTAGTACTTATGGATAGATTGAATTTTACAAACGTTGATCACAGGTGTGTCCAGTATAGCCAGGTTTACAATTGCAACGTCCGTCTTTTGCGCCACAAACGTCACGGCAACCATTGTTACACCTGCTTCTGCAGTTTTTTCCATAACTGCCAGGCGGACAAGCTGTAAGATGAAACCAAGTATTAACACAATAAACAAACCTAAACCAATATCCTGTCCTTTCATAGTCAATAAACTGTATGATGAATTAGACTGCTTATTTAATAGTTGGTCAATGTTGTAAAAAAGCCTTTCGTGATACGGAAATGTGAACGATAATACCGCGTTATTTTGTACAGAAGCGTTTCAATTAAGTGTAGACACCTTAGCCAAACGATTATATGGCTGTGTGTCGAATATGGTAGTGCTTTGTTCTACCTACGATCATCGCACTTATCTCCCTTATTTCCAGATTTGCAGCTACATCGTCCATCTTTTCTGTCACACGTGTCAAGGCATCCGACACTACAATTTCTTGTGCAGCTGGCTCCATATGTGCCAGGTCGACATTCTGTAAAACGATTTGATATACTTTGGAATTTTAACTGTTATTTGCAGATTATAAAAGTTCATAACAACTTTGAAGGTATTTTCATTTTAACGTCATAATTGAGCATGTATAACCTCATAGGTCAAATGACATTTTACTAGTGTAACTAAGCCGAATTCGAATTACTATCATTAAAGTCGAAACTTTTTTACCTCACATTGCTATAGCTGCTGTTTGTTCCATATCTGTCAATCCGTCATTTTGTAAACCAATTTGATAAGCTTTGCATTTCTTCCTCTTATTTGCAGACATAAGACAACTGATATGTCAATGCCCATTGTTCCTGTTTTCGTTAATTTAAAGTAATCTACAATGGCTAAATTGTAAATTGAGACAAAGTCAATAATACTTTTCATTTTCGAGTAACTTTTGGTGGTATCATGTAACCACATAACCAAGGTTAACAGTCAAGGCTTCCACCCACTGATTCGCCATTTCACTACTTCTAAAAGTTGGGCTGTTCCCGTGGTACTTTTAATGAATTATGAAACAATTCAAATCAAGTGCTTGATCACGAAATCCATCTTTCATGAAACTAACGTTTCTCTATGTTTAGTACTTTTGGATAGATTGAATTTTACAAACGTTGATCACAGGTGTGTCCAGAATAGCCAGGTTTACAGTTGCAACGTCCGTCTGCTGTGTCACAAACGTCACGGCATCCATTGTTACACCTCCTTCTGCAGTTTTTTCCATAACTGCCAGCCGGACAAGCTGTAAGATGAAGCCAAATATTAACACAATAAACAAACTTAATCTAATATCCTGCCCTTTTATAGTCAATAAACTGTATGATGAATTAGACTGCTTATTTAATAGTTGGTCAATGTTGTAAAAAAGCCTTTCGTGATACGGAAATGTGAAAGTTTATATCACGTTATTTTGTACAGAAGCGTTTTAGTGAAGTGTTAACACATCAGCCAAACGATTATATGACTGTGTGTCGAATATGGTAGTGTTTTGTTCTACTTACGATCATTGCACTTATCTCCTTTATATCCAGATTTGCAGTTACATCGTCCATCTTTTCTGTCACACGTGTCAAGGCATCCAACACTACAATTTCTTGTGCAGCTGGCTCCATATGTGCCAGGTCGACATTCTGTAAAACGATTTGATATACTTTGGAATGTTAACTGTTATTTGCAGATTATAAAAGTTCATAACCACTTTGAAGGTTTTTTTTATTTTAACGTCATAATTGAGCACGTATAACCTCATAGGTCAAATGACATTTTACCAGTGTAGCTAAGCCGAATTCGACTTACTATCATTAAAGTCGAAACCTTTATACCTCACATTGCTATAGCTGCTGTTTGTTCCATATCTGTCAATCCGTCATTTTGTAAACCAATTTGATAAGCTTTGCATTTCTTCCTCTTATTTGCAGACATAAGACAACTGATATGTCAATGCCCATTGTTCCTGTTTTCGTTAATTTAAAGTAATCTACAATGGCTAAATTGTAAATTGAGACAAAGTCAATAATACTTTTCATTTTCGAGTAACTTTTGGTGGTATCATGTAACCACATAACCAAGGTTAACAGTCAAGGCTTCCACCCACTGATTCGCCATTTCACTACTTCTAAAAGTTGGGCTGTTCCCGTGGTACTTTTAATGAATTATGAAACAATTCAAATCAAGTGCTTGATCACGAAATCCATCTTTCATGAAACTAACGTTTCTCTATGTTTAGTACTTTTGGATAGATTGAATTTTACAAACGTTGATCACAGGTGTGTCCAGAATAGCCAGGTTTACAGTTGCAACGTCCGTCTGCTGTGTCACAAACGTCACGGCATCCATTGTTACACCTCCTTCTGCAGTTTTTTCCATAACTGCCAGCCGGACAAGCTGTAAGATGAAGCCAAATATTAACACAATAAACAAACTTAATCTAATATCCTGCCCTTTTATAGTCAATAAACTGTATGATGAATTAGACTGCTTATTTAATAGTTGGTCAATGTTGTAAAAAAGCCTTTCGTGATACGGAAATGTGAAAGTTAATATCACGTTATTTTGTACAGAAGCGTTTTAATGAAGTGTAAACAGATCAGCCAAACGATATCGATTATATGACTGTGTGTCGAATATGGTAGTGTTTTGTTCTACTTACGATCATCGCACTTATCTCCTTTATATCCAGATTTGCAGTTACATCGTCCATCTTTTCTGTCACACGTGTCAAGGCATCCAACACTACAATTTCTTGTGCAGCTGGCTCCATATGTGCCAGGTCGACATTCTGTAAAACGATTTGATATACTTTGGAATGTTAACTGTTATTTGCAGATTATAAAAGTTTATAACCACTTTGAAGGTTTTTTTTATTTTAACGTCATAATTGAGCACGTATAACCTCATAGGTCAAATGACATTTTACCAGTGTAGCTAAGCCGAATTCGACTTACTATCATTAAAGTCGAAACCTTTATACCTCACATTGCTATAGCTGCTGTTTGTTCCATATCTGTCAATCCGTCATTTTTTAAATCAATTTGATAAGCGTTGCATTTCTTCCTCTTATTTGCAGACATAAGACAACTGATATGTCAATGCCCATTGTTCCTGTTTTCGTTAATTTAAAGTAATCTACAATGGCTAAATTGTAAATTGAGAGAAAGTCAATAATACTTTTCATTTTCGAGTAACTTTTGGTGGTATCATGTAACCACATAACCAAGGTTAACAGTCAAGGCTTCCACCCACTGATTCGCCATTTCACTACTTCTAAAAGTTGGGCTGTTCCCGTGGTACTTTTAATGAATTATGAAACAATTCAAATCAAGTGCTTGATCAAGAAATCCATCTTTCATGAAACTAACGTTTCTCTATGTTTATCCTTATGGATAGATTGAATTTTACAAACGTTGATCACAGGTGTGTCCAGAATAGCCAGGTTTACAGTTGCAACGTCCGTCTGCTGTGTCACAAACGTCACGGCATCCATTGTTACACCTCCTTCTGCAGTTTTTTCCATAACTGCCAGGCGGACAAGCTGTAAGATGAAGCCAAATATTAACACAATAAACAAACTTAATCTAATATCCTGCCCTTTTATAGTCAATAAACTGTATGATGAATTAGACTGCTTATTTAATAGTTGGTCAATGTTGTAAAAAAGCCATTCGTGATACGGAAATGTGAAAGTTAATATCGCGTTATTTTGTACAGAAGCGTTTTTGTGAAGTGTAAACACATCAGCCAAACGATTATATGACTGTGTGTCTAATATGGTAGTGCTTTGTTCTACTTACGATCATCGCACTTATCTCCTTTATATCCAGATTTGCAGCTACATCGTCCATCTTTTCTGTCACACGTGTCAAGGCATCCAACACTACAATTTCTTGTGCAGCTGGCTCCATATGTGCCAGGTCGACATTCTGTAAAACGATTTGATATACTTTGGAATGTTAACTGTTATTTGCAGATTATAAAAGTTCATAACCACTTTGAAGGTATTTTCATTTTAACGTCATAATTTAGCATGTATAACCTCTTAGGTCAAATGACATTTTACTAGTGTAACATAGCCGAATTCGACTTACTAGCATTAAAGTCGAAAGCTTTATACCTCACATTGCTATAGCTGCTGTTTGTTCCATATCTGTCAATCCGTCATTTTTTAAATCAATTTGATAAGCTTTGCATTTCTTCCTCTTATTTGCAGACATAAGACAACTGATATGTCAATGCCCATTGTTCCTGTTTTCGTTAATTTAAAGTAATCTACAATGGCTAAATTGTAAATTGAGACAAAGTCAATAATACTTTTCACTTTCGAGTAACTTTTGGTGGTATCATGTAACCACATAACCAAGGTTAACAGTCAAGGCTTCCACCCGCTGATTCGCCATTTCACTACTTCTAAAAGTTGGGCTGTTCCCGTGGTACTTTTAATGAATTATGAAACAATTCAAATCAAGTGCTTGATCACGAAATCCATCTTTCATGAAACTAACGTTTCTCTATGTTTAGTACTTATGGATAGATTGAATTTTACAAACGTTGATCACAGGTGTGTCCAGTATAGCCAGGTTTACAGTTGCAACGTCCGTCTGCTGTGTCACAAACGTCACGGCATCCATTGTTACACCTCCTTCTGCAGTTTTTTCCATAACTGCCAGGCTGACAAGCTGTAAGATGAAGCCAAATATAAACACAATAAACAAACTTAATCTAATATCCTGCCCTTTTATAGTCAATAAACTGTATGATGAATTAAACTGCTTATTTAATAGTTGGTCAATGTTGTAAAAAAGCCTTTCGTGATACGGAAATGTGAAAGTTAATATCGCGTTATTTTGTACAGAAGCGTTTTAGTGAAGTGTAGACACATCAGCCAAACGATTATATGACTGTGTGTCGAATATGGTAGTGCTTTGTTCTACTTACGATCATCGCACTTATCTCCTTTATATCCAGATTTGCAGTTACATCGTCCATCTTTTCTGTCACACGTGTCAAGGCATCCAACACTACAATTTCTTGTGCAGCTGGCTCCATATGTGCCAGGTCGACATTCTGTAAAACGATTTGATATACTTTGGAATGTTAACTGTTATTTGCAGATTATAAAAGTTCATAACCACTTTGAAGGTATTTTTATTTTAACGTCATAATTGAGCATGTATAACCTCTTAGGTCAAATGACATTTTACTAGTGTAACTAAGCCGAATTCGACTTACTATCATTAAAGTTGAAAGCTTTATACCTCACATTGCTATAGCTGCTGTTTGTTCGATATCTGTCAATCCGTCATTTTGTAAACCAATTTGATAAGCTTTGCATTTCTTCCTCTTATTTGCAGACATAAGACAACTGGTATGTCAATGCCCATTGTTCCTGTTTTCGTTAATTTAAAGTAATCTACAATGGCTAAATTGTAAATTGAGACAAAGTCAATAATACTTTTCATTTTCGAGTAACTTTTGGTGGTATCATGTAACCACATAACCAAGGTTAACAGTCAAGGCTTCCACCCACTGATTCGCCATTTCACTACTTCTAAAAGTTGGGCTGTTCCCGTGGTACTTTTAATGAATTATGAAACAATTCAAATCAAGTGCTTGATCACGAAATCCATCTTTCATGAAACTAACGTTTCTCTATGTTTATCCTTATGGATAGATTGAATTTTACAAACGTTGATCACAGGTGTGTCCAGAATAGCCAGGTTTACAGTTGCAACGTCCGTCTGCTGTGTCACAAACGTCACGGCATCCATTGTTACACCTCCTTCTGCAGTTTTTTCCATAACTGCCAGGCGGACAAGCTGTAAGATGAAGCCAAATATTAACACAATAAACAAACTTAATCTAATATCCTGCCCTTTTATAGTCAATAAACTGTATGATGAATTAGACTGCTTATTTAATAGTTGGTCAATGTTGTAAAAAAGCCTTTCGTGATACGGAAATGTGAAAGTTTATATCACGTTATTTTGTACAGAAGCGTTTTAGTGAAGTGTAAACACATCAGCCAAACGATTATATGACTGTGTGTCGAATATGGTAGTGTTTTGTTCTACTTACGATCATTGCACTTATCTCCTTTATATCCAGATTTGCAGTTACATCGTCCATCTTTTCTGTCACACGTGTCAAGGCATCCAACACTACAATTTCTTGTGCAGCTGGCTCCATATGTGCCAGGTCGACATTCTGTAAAACGATTTGATATACTTTGGAATGTTAACTGTTATTTGCAGATTATAAAAGTTCATAACCACTTTGAAGGTATTTTCATTTTAACGTCATAATTGAGCATGTATAACCTCTTAGGTCAAATGACATTTTACTAGTGTAGCTAAGCCGAATTCGACTTACTATCATTAAAGTCGAAACCTTTATACCTCACATTGCTATAGCTGCTTTTTGCTCCATATCTGTCAATCCGTCATTTTGTAAACCGATTTGATAAGCTTTGCATTTCTTCCTCTTATTTGCAGACATAAGACAACTGATATGTCAATGCCCATTGTTCCTGTTTTTTGTTAATTTAAAGTAATCTACAATGGCTAAATTGTAAATTGAGATAAAGTCAATAATACTTTTCATTTTCGAGTAACTTTTGGTGGTATCATGTAACCACATAACCAAGGTTATCAATCAAGGCTTCCGCCCACTGATCCGCCATTTCACTACTTCTAAAAGTGGGGCTCTTCCCGTGGTACTTTTAATGAATTATGAAACAATTTCAATCAAGTACTTCATCACGAAATCCATCTTTCATGAAACTTATGTTTCTCTATGTATTTTTTTTCAAATGGACAGATTGAATTTTACAAACGTTCATCACAGTTGTCTCCAGTATAGCCAGGGTTACAGTTGCATCGTCCGTCTGCTGCGTCACAAACTTCACGACATCCATTGTTACACCTCCTTCTGCAGTTTGTTCCATAACTGCCAGGCGGACAAGCTGTAGGATGAAGCAAATATTAACACAATGAACAAACCTAATCCAATATCCTGTCCTTTCATATTTAGTAAACTATATGATGAATTAGACTGCTTTTTTCAATCGACGATCTATCTTGTATCACAGCCTTTCGGGATACGGAAAACTGAAAGTTAATATCACGTTATTTTGTACAGAAGAGTTTTAGTAAAGTGTAGACACATCAGCCAAACAATTATATGACTGTGTGTCGAATATGGTAGTGCTTTGTTCTACTTACGATCATCGCACTTATCTCCTTTATATCCAGATTTGCAGCTACATCGTCCATCTTTTCTGTCACACGTGTCAAGGCATCCGACACTACACTTTCTTGTGCAGCTGGCTCCATATGTGCCAGATCGACATTCTGTAAAACGATTTGATATGCTTTGGAATGTTAACTGTTATTTGCATATAATAAAAGTTCATAACCACTTTGAAGTTATTTGCATTTAGACGTCATAATTGAGCATGTATAACCTCATAGGTCAAATGACATTATACTAGTTTGTGTCATTCGAAATAATAAAATGTGTTCACAATAAAATGGCCGCCATGCAATTTTTGCTTTATACGCAAAACCGTTATCACTACTATGTATAATTGGTTTGTGTAATAGGATGTTATACCCTCTTAAGTATATTTAAATGGCACAAACTATCATTATAAAATTATTAAATTTGAAAAAATAAATTTTGCAAAAAACGTGCTTCTGCCCCTTAAATGTCTGAATTTGGGTGTACAGTTTACAGATCACAATTATTTGAGTAACGTGTTGAATCTATCAGGTCAATAATAAAGTATCGTTTAAAATTCCTAAAATGTATCTACATTACAATCAGATCTCAATGATAGAAACAGCACTCTGATGGAAAGGTTTGAAAGTAGAAACCGACAGGAAAATATCTTTTTTAGATGTAGGATCTCTGAGGCGAGATAGATCTAATGATGCGACTTTCATCAGATCATCTAAAACTACCATAAAGTTACCATAACTAATCATGTCTGCACAACGAGTAAACGTGTTCCGATCGATAATTAAATATTCCACTTACGATAAAAACATGTTTCTCCTTTATACCCAGGTTTGCAGTTACATCGTCCATATGTTTTATCACAGGGGTCAAGGCATCCTTCCTTACAATTTCGGATGCAGTTGGCTCCATATTTGCCAGGTGGACAGGCTGTAAAACGACTCGATATGTTTAGAAATTCTAAATCATATTTCATGTCACAAAACATCCCCAGCTACAACTTCTGATGCAGTTGGCTTCATATCTGCTCGGTCGACATGCTGCAATAACATTTCATAGTTTAGGAATTCAAATGCCAATGTCACCACATGGAACAGCAAGTTGTTTTCGTCTGCATTTATTTCTTAAATATGATTCCTCCACTTGATTCAGGTTAAAGGTCCATTGTGTTTTTGGGGTCACATGTGCCAAACGTAATGAAAGGTGGTATTCTATCGAGAAGTACTGACTGTTACCGAAAATTATTATTTTGTTGATAATCGACTCTATATACCGACGATATAAACATAAAAGTATTGATTTCTGATTGAAAACCGGAGAAAACATCTCGTGTGGCGCGCGTCAATTAGTCAAATGTAATTTTGGAGAGTTATTTACAACAGACAAAAAGGTAACTTTAGGCTGATAATGTTTAATAAGTCTTATAACTACTGTGCATGTAAGTGGGACGTGTAGTTTCTTTCGGTTTCTGCCCATGTATAATGGTGCTGCTCGATTTTAATTTGAAACTAGTAATTGTGATTTATTTGGCGATTGGAGATGAATATTCAAGTTGAGTGAACTGATTTGAACTGAAATCATCACATATCGTATATTTGCAAGTATCAAAGCCAAATACAATTTTATGAAACACAATGGATGCACCTTTAACAGTGACCCAATAAATTTGGTTTACGTCTTGAATCACGTCAATGTAAAATGTACTGTTTGAGTTTCGTATTAAAAATCTATCTTTATACATAATAAAATAATGATAATCACACACATCTGAAGTATACTTAAATTTACATCCACATCTACAGCTTTAAGTAACTGAAATTCTGATTGATCAGAAATAGATAAAATGTTAAGGGTTACTAACCATGTCGGCAAGACGACTAAAACAGTTCATAATAATAATAATATACATTTTAACGCCTAATATCCAGTGCAAGCACTGCTCAATGGCGGTACAATTATTACCCTGAAGGAATTGTACTTTCGGTGCCGCTACTAAGCGCTCCGAGCGACCATATAGGTCCGTACCTCCCGTGTTCAGGTACCCATTTAAACAGCTGGGTTGACTGAGTGCAATGTGGATGAAGTGCCTTGCCCAGGGGCACAACACAGTATAAGACCCAGATCACAAATGTTTGGTGTCTCCACCGGGATTCGAACCCGGGCCGTTGGCATGAGAGGCAAGCATGCTAACCACTACACCAGTGGTCTTCATATCTTTGCGAATGCTTTGTTTCTTCTTAAAGAACCTAGACCGATAGTTCTATATTATGTTTTAATGGTTATAGCCCGGGACATTTTTAAAAATTAGCCAGCGTAGATTGAACTGCGCCAGATTGAACTAGCCCAGAAAAGTTAAGGAAATACAGCAGAGCTTAATAAAGGAAACTTATGTGAGTTATGGCTTGCGTTACAATTTCATATATTATCATTTGGGGATAAATTTGAGATGATTTGAACTTAAGTAAGCTCATCAATATTTTGATACAGATCAAAGCCTTACACATTTTATGAGAATTACTTCCTAACACGAGGGACATGTATCATTGTAGACTGCCAGGCAAAATAAAGTACTCACCTCAGTTGGTTTCGATTAATTCAATATTTAAAAGATATAAGATGCATTTGACTATGTCACAATACAATAGTTATCTGCAGAAGTTTGAATGAATTTATTGGTGACTGTGGTTGAATTTTAGTTTAAATATCTTAGTTTAATGAAGACAGGGGTAAGAAGTGAAATGTACACCAACATGACCCCTACCATGTTTAAAATGGTGTAAATATGTGCAGAATTAAGTACATCACATCAGCAAAGATAATTTTTGAAAAGAAAAATTAAAAAATTAAAATTGAAGTTTTTTTAGAGGTATTCTTTGACTGCTGACTCTATGCAACAAAAACATATCTAAAAGGAAAAGATCTCAATTAAGTGTGGTACATTGCAATAACATTTAGGTATACATTTTTAAAAATTGTTAAAGACAAATTAATAGTTAAGATTGTCAGTCGCATGACGGATAGCTTAACACTTAACTAAATCTAAAAGTAAACAATTAAAATAAGTTTATTACTTTATCGATGGATTACATTTATTTAACAAAGGATAATCACACAGAAGTTAATTGTGGATTTCACGGATTTCAAACATTAAAACGTAGTTCATTCAACAATCTGTATTTTTCGGTGTGGCTTTACCGGGTGGAGAGTGTTACAAGAAATGTATTATAGTCGATCTGACAGTGGCAAGTACATCGTGTTGTCGCATTAGCTTTGACCTTTCGCCGCGCTGCTAATCACAAACGATGCCTCAGAAAGCTGCAGCTTATTCAAGACGCCTAACATCGTTGGATGTTGCATGATATAGGAATATTCATTAGGAGTACAACGTGTGTCTACAAATAGAATGATCTTACAAACGAATGTATTAGATCTTGTATTAAAGGGGCAGTAGCACTTTTTTTTCAAAATTTATTTTTTCAAATTTCCCATTTATAATGATAGTTTATGTCATTTAAATTAACTTTAGAGGGTAAAACATCTTATTACACAAACCAATTATCTGTAGTGGTAAAAACTATGTTGCGTATAAAGCAAAAATTGCATGGCGGCCATTTTATTGTGAACCCAATTTATTATTTTGTATTACAAAAACGAGTCCCATGGCTTTACCGAAACATGTACACTCATTTTAAACTTTATTTTCCGAAGAGAGAAGGATGTTTTACTATTAGTGAAATTATTTTTCAAATATATTTCATCAACTTATTTGAGCGAAAAAACGTGCTACTGCCCCTTTAACATATTCATAATATAAAACTCTCGATCTTAATTTATTTACACAGATAGCTACTACAATATAATCAGCTCAGCTTTGGAGCCAACAGAGCAACATGTGTTAAACTGTTATTTCAAAACAGAAGAAAAGTTGTCTCCCTTGTTCAAAGTGGTTTTGCCTCTTTGCTACGAGTGCAATAACATATAGACCTGTGGAACTAAATCAATTTATTCCACTTACTATCATTACAAGTGTCTCCTTCATACCCAGGTTTGCAGTTACATCGTCCATCTGTTTTATCACAGGGGTCAAGGCATCCTTCCTTACAATTTCGGATGCAGTTGGCTCCATATTTGCCAGGTGGACAGGCTGTAAAACGACTCGATATGTTTAGAAATTCTAAATCATGTTTTATGTCACAAAACGGAAAGAAATTGTTAGTTGTGTGTCCATGGAAACCATCACAAATCAAAGTCAAAAGAAGTTGAAAATCCCAAAAGGCATATCTAAATATGATTAATGTTCCACTAGTTTCATTGGACTTTGAGTTCGGAAACGAAAGACTGGACGGACGAATGAGTCGAGGTCGGGTCTATACCCCATCCAATTTTTATTTTGGCAATGGGATAATAAATAACAGAGCTCTGTTTATTCCTGGCAAGCGAATATCATGTCGGGCGAAGACCAAACAAATGCATCCAGTCTTACTACATAGTTACTCTCCGACAAAACGACCTTTAAAACGCTTTTTGAGCAAGTGACGTCAAAGGCGATGCTGCACATTTGATGACTGAAAGAAAATGCTCTCAATAAAGGCAAACAATTGTTACGAATCTCCTGAATCAATAAAAAGAGTTCTATAACGAATGTACATGGTCCGCTTCAGCCATGTGAGTCCATTTCCAATCGAGCGGCCATTTTAATGTGTTCGCATTAAAATTGCCGCCCGATGGTACTTCAAGTGATCTGACTGATGAAGAGATTGAAGAGATACCTAAAAACTCAAAGTATACGTTTAAATATGGTACAATGATGGAATGGTCAACCATCTTGCTGTCTGAAATGTCAAAATCGCAAATGGCCTACAATACTAATAACCGTTTTCTATGTGAACGAATTTTGGCAATGGGATAATAAATAACAGAGCTCTGTTTATTCCTGGCAAGCGAATATCATGTCGGGCGAAGACCAAACAAATGCATCCAGTCTTACTACATAGTTACTCTCCGAAAAACGACCTTTAAAACGCTTTTTGAGCAAGTGACGTCAAAGGCGATGCTGCACATTTGATGACTGAAAGAAAATGCTCTCAAAAAAGGCAAACAATTGTTACGAATCTACTGAATCAATAAAAAGAGTTCTATAACGAATGTACATGGTCCGCTTCAGCCATGCGAGTCCATTTCCAATCGAGCGGCCATTTTAATGTGTTCGCATTAAAATTGCCGCCCGAAGGTACTTCAAGTGATCTGACTGATGAAGAGATTGAAGAGATACCTAAAAACTCAAAGTATAGGTTTAAATATGGTACAATGATGGAATGGTCAACCTTCTTGCTGTCTGAAATGTCAAAATCGCAAATGACCTACAATACCAATAACCGTTTTCTATGTGAACGACTTTTCAGGTCGTGCAATGAGATGGTTTATCCTTAAATGTAACCATATATTATATATATTTCAATAAAAAATGACAAATTTGAGAGAGAAAAAAAATAAAATATGGAAAAAAACGTTCTAAAGAGCCCTTAAATCTTTTTTAAACCAGGATGAGTACCACGAATCCAACCAAGTCAATGTACCTCTGATTCTTTGGATTCCCTAGACTTTCAGGAACAATTTCAAGACTCTCACCATCTTATCTGATTGGCACCTGAATTGAATTAAAATGAACAAAAACAGTGGGTGTCTGCACGTGACGATGCTTTATTTAACTGTGTAACACAATCGGTGCGTTACATACAGACGGCCTTGACGGTCAAACCTGCGAGTATCGGCTGGAACTAGCGAACCATGAGTTGTACTACGCACCCAAACCTTACTGCGTGTTGAACAGTTCTCTACTGCAGACAAAGTTGCCGTGCCCCTGGCGGGATTCGAACCCAGACCTCTTGACCGCGCTAACCACTGCGTTATCCCGTCCCGGCACACATAGGCCGGAAGCGATAAATCCCAGATGAATGCACCTTTTGAAGACACATCCGGGAACTTCATCTCTGGAACAACTTCATCAAAAAGACGTTAACGTCAAGGATAACGCTGGGACATGTGATAAGCCGACGTGTACAGAAGACTGAAGCACGTGGTAACCAAGCACGTCGTCTCCACCACGGAGTGTTCCTGCGATCTCAACAACAAGCAAACGATAGGCTTCGAGATTGGCAACAGTGTAACGCAGGACATTTTTCAGACGAAAGCAGATTTGCAGCTTCAGGCCTGATGGTCGACTGCGTGTGGATGTTGAAGAGTTCGTTCCGTATTTCATACATCAAGTGATGCAAGCATTGCTCCAAACTGCATCCGACCTTTGACACCATAGACGCGCACTGGCCTGTGTTGTAGTTCGGGATGGACATCACCAATACTAATGTGAAGACTATTGTGACATTGCCAACATTTGCCAACATTTGCCTTAGTTATTTGTGTAGATGAAATGTTCAGACCCTTTAGATATAAACAGGCATATCCTAGCCATTGTAAAATATTGAATTATTCTTTCATTTAGTTTATCATATCATAACATGTTACTTGCATATATTAGCATATGTGTAATCCCATCTGATCACGTATACAATGTTCCAAGTAAAATTGTACAATGATTATCCGATAGCGACTTTATAATGAGAAATGCGTCAATCGATAGCCCCAATTTCGCTATTTGGAACTTTGATCCTATTGACATTACCAATTAAGTGAGATGACTTAAAGATGGTGTGATGATGACGTAGGAAGATTTTAATCAAATACACTTAGTATAGGCTTTCATAACTTACATTGTTGGCACGTTGTCCCTGTATACCCAGGTTGACAGATGCAGCTTCCATTAACTGAGTTACACGTGTTTATACAATTCGAGTTGCAATGGCGGGCACAACGGAATCCAAATTTACCTGGTGCACATTCTGTAACATTTAAAAAATATAATCTGTTGCACTCATCTTTCAGGTTCCAGGTAAAGTTGACAGGCAGGGATGAACATAATCATTGAGTTAACTCTCATTTAGCAAAAAAGGCTCTACCTTTAGACCACAGAGGTTGTGTGAGTATTAAGGTAGTTACGTTCTGTGTCTATTCTGTTGTACTTACTGTTTGGTTACATTTTATGTGCGCTTTATTTTACTTGGATCATTTGTAGTTAAACTACTTACACAATTACTATTGAAATCAAACCAGTCTTTGTTTTTCGGTGTATTTAAAATAAATAATACCCCTATTCTAGGGATTTTTAGCAAAGAGTTGTATTTGCCTTCATTTGGGCAAAGGCCTCTATTTGTTAGAACGCTCTCGGATTCAGGTTGTATCCATTACTTCATGTTAAAACCCCTTGCTAGACACTTGTTAACAAAATAAATCTCAGTAATTTATTTGAATTACTTTCTTTGAAGGATTTTATACATGCAGTGTTACAGTAACATTACACTTCGATACATGTACTATAATTAGGGTATATTCCTTTTGTTTCGATTTGTCACAAGAACAGAACAGAACAGAATTTTATTTTACATAGATTACAAATTCGTTGGTCCTTATCAATTTTACTCCACCGACCAGTTTCAATTGGTAATCTATGGTTTGAAGTTTTGAAGCGGGTAAGCCAAATTCTTAGATTGGTAGGAAGTTCTAGAATATATGAGTCGATATGGGGTTTAACTTTGTAGATTTTGTAGTATTTAGCTTTTGATGATTCAATTTGAGAAGCAGTCCACATTTGAAAAAAAATTTATCAATAAGGACTCGTTTAATAGGTGATTTTAAAATGTTTGAACTGTTAATTAATTTAATTGAATTAATTAAATTGAAATTGAATTTAGGATTGGCATTATGTAAAGTATACATAAGATATAGAGGTTATCATGCTCGTGTGTTTTGGGATGGTCAATATCCTGCATTAGGAATAAACATTGTATTTTGCGAGCCTTGGCGAGCTAAATACATTGTGTTTGTTCCTAATGCAGGATATTTACCATCCCAAAACACACGAGCATGATAACCTCTTTATCATACAATGTCATTCTTCATTCATTTTGTGCAAAACAGCATAACATTAATTTCAAAGTTGAACGTTACTGTAAATACGCGTATTGATATATGCAAATGAACTGCGTGCTATTCTCACAGTAAAATGACATAAAATAACGCCTCCTAAATTATGCATTCAGTGAAAGCAATTGTTATTTTTGGCATGATCTTGTTTTAATACGTTTTTCAAATGAAAAATATTTAAGGTGAGGACAGCGAATTCGAACTCGCGTCCTTTCGTGTAATCATGAGTGTAGGGGAGTTCATCTTGAAGGGGCGAGAGTTGCTTCCCTTCCGCCCGGTTGCAAATGGCGACGCACATCACACGGAGAGCTAAACTGAATGTAATAAGGCAGCGAATTCTAAAATCTCCTTTACAAAAGTCACATTATAGAACAATGAAGATTGACGTTCGATAAATGGATATGTAACTCAAACTGCCTTTGTTACCTGTGAGTATTTAATTTGTTTACTCTGTAGTTTTCGACTCGCGATGAACATGTTTTGGCACTGCTTGATCATAATAATTGTTTCCGTAATATGCATTGCACTATGTTTGTTTTGACATTTTTCAAATTAATGTAAATCTATATGAAATGAAGACTGAAGTATGTCTATTTACATGAAGCTATTACGCTATTACAACTGTTACGGTTATTACAGGCGTTCGAAATGTTAATGCTTGTGACGTCATTTTCAAAAGAAGTTCCGTCACTTGACCTCTGTAATTTGCATCTTTATCCGTATATGACCCCAACGGATACCGAAAATATCCGTTGCCTTTATCCTGCCGAGAACACCATCCATTGTATGATAAATACATTTTATATGATGATTTGTTTGGATTTTGTAACATTTTACACCAGAAAGAAATAATTCTGATTTTAATACAGATACTGAGAGGATAACGACCAAGTTCGCCATAGACCATATAATCTGGAGTAGACATTTTTACTTTAAGAATATATTTACAAAATTTAAGATGAAGCCGTTCAAGACAAATAATATTTTCAAATCCCCATACTTCAGATGAATATAAGAGTATTGGTTGTACAAGTTGATCAAATAGTTTTAACTGACAATCAAGAGGGATATCTAAAATATTAACTTTACGCAATAATGCGAACATTGATCTTGAGGCTTGCCCATACAGGCGTTTAATACATTTACAGAAACGACCATTGTTACTAAATGAAATACCAAGATAAACATATTCTTTAACAACATCAATATTATCACCATGAAAGGAAAATGTCGGGTGTTTTCTACATGTACCTATAGAGAATTTTATGATTTTCGTTTTTGAAATGTTGACTTTTAATTTCCAAAGCGTGCAATAATCTGAAAATACATCTAGAGCATGTTGTAAATCTTCACTTGACTCAGCTAAAATAACTGTATCGTCAGCATATAAAAGTAATAATAACTTAACGTATACATGAATTTGTTCTTCAAGTAGATTTTCCACTGTATTTAAACCAATACAATTATTTTCTGTTAAAAAGGACTCGAGGTCATTCAGATATAATGCAAATAAAAAGGGGGATAAATTTTCGCCCTGCCTTACTCCAATTTCACATGAGAAAAATGAAGATATTGCACCATTATGGGAAACACATGACTTAATATTTTGATACATATTAAAGATAACTTTGAAGCATTTTCCACTTATTTTATTTTTAATCATTTTCAAAACCACTCCGCCAAACAGTGTCAAATGCCTTTACTTAAATCGATGAAGACACAGTAGAGCCTTCTTTTTAAGTTTTGGAAAATGTCTATTAAAGCTTTGAGAACAAAAATATTATCTGATGTGGAATAAGTTTTTCGAAAACCGGCTTGTGATTCACTTATCAAGTTACAATGATCAGAATAATTTTGAAGACACTTAGATATTACGGCAGTAAAAAGTTTCCCCAAGCAGCTCACAATAGAAATTCCCCTGAAGTTATTGGGGTCAGCTTGGTCACCCTCAAGACTTACTTCTATCACACCTGTCTCCAGTATAGCCAGGTTTACATTTACACCTTCCATGGACCAGGTCACACCTGTCACTGCATCCTCTACTGCAGGTTTTAGTGCAACTTATTCCGTAACTGTTAAATGGACAAGCTGGAATGGGAAAACAATAAAGAGAGCTAATTGTATTACCTGTATTACCTATTTAATATCTATCTAATATCTAGTGTTTCCCCTTGGCAGTTTTTGTAGGGCGAGGCGCCCTGCCCTTTTCAACATGCGTCCTGCCCTGTCTCTGTCCCGCCCTGCCCTTTTTCTGACCACCCTGCCTGTTTCGTAGTCCAAACTTTAGTCTTTTCTATAAATTACAAGTGCATTTCAAGCACTTTATAAAGTTGTCATTATATTTTCACAAACATTTATGACAATTATGTGTGAAATCATCATCATCTATGAAATACAAAAGAGAAAGGAATACAAACATAGGAAGATCGTGTCTGTTGTAACCCTCTTTCAACAGGATACACCTGCTGACCACATGTTTAGTCAGAGACAAAAACAATAGGAGGATTACTTGCGACTGATGTCCGCAGGTGAAAACGGCTTGATGATCTCATTATACTTGCATAGCATTTAAACTCATTGATTCTGTATTAGGTAAAATACAATCTGATGTTTTTTATGACGAGTATGCCAAACATTCAAGTAATTAATCAAGACAAGTGTTTGCAAAAGTATTTCTAGTCAGATCTAGCTGAGAAAATTGCCCGCTTTTACTTGGTGAATTCAAAGTTTTTGTGTCTGAGTACATTTTATATTTATATACGTGCCCTTTTGGGCGAAGAAGTGCCCTTCTCTCAATGTAGTTGCCCTGCCCTTTTTTCAACCTGGGGGAAACACTGATATCTTTATTTTAATTGCTTCAAATTGTGATACTTGTTCCAAATTGTGATACTTGTTCCAAATTGTGATACTTGTTCCAAATTGTAATACTTATTCTGTATGGGAATATTTGTTCAAATTGTAATACCAGATAGTAATTATAATACCTGCTTCAAATTGTAAAACCTGTTATAAAGTGTAATACCAGATATTGATTATAATACCTGCTTCAAATTGTAAAACCTGCTCCAGATTGCAACAGCTGCTCTAAATTGCAATACACACTCAAAATTGTTATATCAGCTCAAAATTGCTCCAAAAAGTAAAACCTGCTTAAACTTGTATTATCAACCTACCTCTGTATAATCGTTCATCTCAGAGAGTCTTTTCAAGATCGGATCATATGGTTAGCATTGTTACATTTCTGTATCACTCGATACCTTCAACGTTGTAAATCCCTCCATGGGGGTTTACAGAGACAATTGTAAACCCTGTTTGGAGGAATGACAATGATTGTAAGCCCTGAGTAAACCCATAGATCTGAAGAAACTATCTTAGTCTGATTTTTAAAAGTTTCTCAAATATATTGTACAATATGAAATGAAAATGTTTTGACGAAGTTCTTCTCGAACCCGCAACCAGTCATACCTGTGGTTCGTGAGCTAACGCTTTTGCCGATTACGCCACAGAGGCAGATGGAAGATAGCGGTTTTAAGCCACTTAAATAGATACCGTAGCCGTAACCGAGATTTCTGACGATTTCAGGCATTTTACGAGCGACTCTTATCTTTACGAGGTATTTTCGATAACGCGATAACAAGGCGTCTTTTAAACTTAAAAACGGTTGATAATACAGATAAACCATTCTACCTTGGATATGGTAAGTTTGTAGACCCTGATAGTCAGGAAAATTCCTCGGATGATTCGCATTCTCAGGTTTTTCCTTCCTATCAGGGTCCACAATCTTACCACATCCTCGTTATCATGGTTTATCCTTAAAGTAGCTGCCCTCAATTGTAGTATCTAATCCAAGTCATAGGACCTGTATCTAGGTATCCTGTAATACATTCTCTTAATTGTAATATTTTCTCCATTCTGATTAAAATCGACCTTGTTCCGAGGAATAAAATTTGCAAAATAATGCACCTAGCGGGATACGAACATGTTCTGTAATTCTCGCCACAAGGTATATGGACCCCGTATAAGCGCGTGTTCAGTACCAGTTAAGCGCAGCCACAGCCCAGTCAAATAGCTGACCAATCACATCATAGCTTTTAAACTAGTACTGTTGCCGTTTTGAAAGCATTCGTCACAGACGAAAGGATATATGTTTGGAGTTATCTGCCCCTAGTTTCTCGCACCGAAAGCTTTTGTTGGAGGTCTTCTGATTGGTTAACTGAATTGCGTTTGAACATGGGAGTCTACGGGCTGTTATCAGACGGTTTTGCGAGAAAACGTCCGAACGATATGAGTTCGTATCCCGGTAGTGTTACTGTTTAGCAATTTGTATTCCTCGGAAAACAGTCGATTTTAATCAGACTGATATTTTCTCCAAAATTATAAAAGCTTCTCCAAATGTTATCGCCGCTGAATGGTTGGATTAACTGGTGGTGTGTATAGTGATTCCCTATCCGACTAACACTGAGGAGTTTGTGTAGAAGATGACCGTCTTGCATCATTTATGGTTGCTTGGATTAGACCAGATTGATGTTCCTAAAAACTCTTGTAATTGATGCTAGAACTACTACCAATTGTAACCTATGTTAAACGAATTGGTAACAGTTGATTGTAGTTCTACGATTGATTTTTAGAACCAGGATAATTAAGTGAGTAGCGCCCTGAACATGCATTATTAATTTGAATAGTGTAAATCTAAACAATCATTAATATAGTTTTTTATTAGTATGAAGGTACAGATCTGTATGTATCAACACTCAACCGCAAATACAAAATAACATTACATGTGTTTCTACAGTTCCAGCTACAACTGCGTGTACAGTCGAGTCCATACGTACCTTTTGCACATTCTGTAACATTCACAAAAATAAATTGTAATATAATTACTTCTTTACAGTGTATGTGTTCTCATTTTACAGATACACAATTGACTATAATCTATTTACAAGAGATAAAACAAATTAAAATGTGTTTTCTAAAGCTGATTTGAGTTATTTCAGCACTTCCATATTCATGTAAACAAAACGTCACGTATTGACAATAATCATAAATAGTGTATGTGTTCTCATTTTGCTGATACACAATTGACTACAATCTATTTACAAGAGATATAACAAATTAAAATGTGTTTTCTAAAGCTGATTTGAGTTATTTCAGCACTTCCATATTCATGTAAACAAAACGTCACGTATTGACAATAATCATAAATAGTGTATGTGTTCTCATGTTGCTGATACACAATTGACTACAATCTATTTACAAGAGATAAAACAAATTAAAATGTGTTTTCTAAAGCTGATTTGAGTTATTTCAGCACTTCCATATTCATGTAAACAAAACGTCACGTATTGACAATAATCATAAATAGTGTATGTGTTCTCATGTTGCTGATACACAATTGACTACAATCTATTTACAAGAGATAAAACAAATTAAAATGTGTTTTCTAAAGCTGATTTGAGTTATTTCAGCACTTCCATATTCATGTAAACAAAACGTCACGTATTGACAATAATCATAAATAGTGTATGTGTTCTCATGTTGCTGATACACAATTGACTACAATCTATTTACAAGAGATAAAACAAATTAAAATGTGTTTTCTAAAGCTGATTAAAGTTATTTCAGCACTTCCATATTCATGTAAACAAAACGTCACGTATTGACAATAATCATAAACTTGATTAATATATAAACAATTCAAGCGCGTGGATAAGAAAAGGGATACTTGACCACAGAAAGGTTAAACCATTGATTTCCTCTGTTGCCAGTCGTATTTTGGTTAAATAAATGAATGTTCAACATTACATACTACAACAAGTACACATTCCGGATAAGTTCCTGGTGGCATTCGAACCCCAGATCCCTTGATCCGAAACCTAACACAGAGCAAGTGTTTATTCATTCTTTCTTTTGAATTAAAATAAGAGAAGAATCTGTTTAATAATAAAATAAAATTTAATCAAGATCCACTAGACAAACACAAACATGTAATCGGTTTACAAACATAAATACCAAAATAATCAGTCACGATAAAATATAAATTGAGAGAGTGAGAGATTTATAAAGTTTTAAGGTCCCATGTATATACATTCTCTTAGGTATGCGTATATTAGGTCAAATTAGCAAATGTCTTTTATATGATTACAGTGCCTACTCTAGTCTAATGTTTAGTTTCTGAAATGATAATGTCAGCAAAAATTTGATTTTTCTTAAAAGGAAGCGGCGAGATACTTAATTTTCAGACACCAAGCTCTCTAGTCTTGTCATAGACTTGC
Organism: Gibbula magus; assembly: GCA_936450465.1. Lineage (NCBI taxonomy): Eukaryota > Metazoa > Mollusca > Gastropoda > Trochida > Trochidae > Gibbula > Gibbula magus. The sequence goes on along the minus strand of OW388292.1, from coordinate 78,394,912 downwards.
CGAAGCTTTTACGTCATTTCAGGGTCTGGATGACTGGTAATTATATAATGCCTTCTCTATCAACCGCAATCCCCGGTATTATGTTTATCTTGTTTAACATTGAATTTCCTTGTTCTCTCGAAATAGAACTAAGTACACTGTCTTGACATTTAAACTGATAAACATACACATCAAACTCGAAATCTAAACATTTACGTTGGACGTTTACATCGCTTTTTAATACTTTTTTCTATTCAACATTTATCATTGACCAGAATTGGCAACAGAAAACTTTAAAATGTGCATTTATGTTACTGTCAATACGGACAAAAATACTTAAAGAGCCATCAAGGATGTTAGTGTTTCAAATAAAAAATAATAGTTTTGGAAAATAAACTTATAACGTCAATCGCCAGAGACGTCTTTTATCTACAACATGACATGAGATAAATCATTTTCATATCACGACAATGAAATGAAATTTGGTTTCAAAGAGAAGTACTCGTTCAAGTAGCGCGCGCTCAGGGTATCTGACGTCATATAGAGAGAGAGAGAGAGAGAGAGAGAGAGAGAGAGAGAGATGTATAAATCTCTGCAAGAGAGAGCAACAATTATACAAATACATTAATAGGTGAAAATGTACAATTTACTAATTGGAGTATATACACATATTTACAAAACTGTTAAACAACAGCAGTCGATAGTGGACACTCAACATGTAATACATATATATATCGGCTCTATAAAACAATTATTATGAGGTATAGTTAACAAAATATATCCACATTGATCAGCCATCTACTAGACTATGTTAAGTATACACAGAGTGACAGAGTGGGAGGAAGGAGATCTGTGAACGTAGTACATATGTACGGTATGTGGTAAAAATGTGGTTACGTACCTTTTCCACAGACAGTTACCGCACAATAAATTACGATAAATGAGACATATGTCCTTGTGTCCATTGTGGTTGGTACACTATGGACATGTAAGATCAACTGCAACACACCATATCATAATTGTAATCAGTAACACGCATCCTTTACCATGCCTCAACATCCGCCTCTCTTCCTCCTCTATTTAAGGATACCAAATCAACAATTAGCAATCAAACAATACAATATGTATGCAAGCCCGTACTTGCATATATGTATTTCATTATGCAAAACTTTACTTTTACTTTACTTTAGATTTTACTTTTGGGAGCAAAATTATGAGAATCAAAGGACATAACATGATGACAAATGAAAGTTTTAATGAACAAAGCATGTTTTGTGCAGCCGTTCAGCATGGCAAAAATGACTGTATGTGTGCACATCACTTCACTGATCTTCGTACCACTTTGGAGCAGTTTCGCCAAGCGAGTATTTTCGATCCAAAATTGAGTCGCGTGTCACAAAATTTGATTACCTCATTTTCTTTCTTTTATTACCCCCTCAATTGAAATTTGGTCAAATGGTGATGTAGCTGGTAATGGTTCTTCCTGGGAAGGGTTGTCATTCTTCGGCTTTCCAATTCGTGGTCAATTTTGTGTTACATAAACGTTTTGTTAGGATGGCATGTTGTTCGAAATTTACAGTTCAGGTTGTGTTGCGTTTCTTATATAAAATATCATATAATAATAATATTATCGGATTACAACATCATCATGTTGGTACAAGGAATACAATTCTACATTTTACGAATCATACAAGGAAGAAGATTCTCAACCTGATGTAATCTCATATCTTAAATCTACAGCTGCCTACCGAAAGTTTGTTTACATATATACTCGTATGTGTATCTTAGAGCAAATAACATGTACATTGGCGTTCATTGTTCCATCAATAAACTTACATAACATACAATGACAATGCCCCTCATTTATCCATGTGTAGAAGAATTATCCAAAATATATTGTAATCTTCACGGCAGTGTTGCATGTTTATGAAATTTGGCATAATGAAATGGACATAAGGGGTCAAATTTTGAAAAATTCAAATTTCCTTAATTTTCGAATAAATGGGAATAATTTCATAACAAATACATTGAGTACAGCTGCTGAACTAAGGTTTGCTACATTCACAACACTCGTAACATTTGTTTCATTATTTTCAACTAAACTTATAAACGAAGTATTTTCTTCTCATAATAAGGTAGTCAAATCATTGTAAATGCAAATGAAGTTAGGAAAGTGTTGATATTATGCATATATTAAGTTAGATTCTGGTTGCACTGAAATCAGTGCTAAAGTTGCAAATATGAATACTCCAGGTATTATCAGTTCGTGGCGGTGAGTGCATTATCGTTTTGCATATCAACTTTAAAATGTTTTGAAACATAACTATTGCATATTCCTTTAACACATAACTTACTTATAAAGTATGTACATTATTTAATCCAATGTGACGTTTTAAAAATTTACACAGGTTCTGAAAAATGTTTCAAAACTTGTTGCCCGTTATCTCTAATAATTTGTATTGCAAATGGAATAATTTATCTGCTTCCATTGGCATAATTGTCTCAGACAACTGGTAATATAAACGAAACACAACTAATGGAGAAGTGAGATTGACACGAAATCAGTGTATGAGAACAGAGTCTCAACTCTTAACATTCTGAGGGGTATTGTGCAGAAAAGAGTTGATTTGTGGATCAGCCAAATGACTATCTCCGGGCATGTTCAACAATTTGGGTTTTAAAGAGCCATCAAGGATGTTGATGAACATATACAAAAATTCCCAAAATTTATCTCCGTGAAATAAATACGCTTTATTTTTCCCAAATCTTTTCAACTTAAAATAAGCCGAGAAATTGCATTAATTAGTAAAGGTGTTTTCAAGTCTTAATATAGATCCAGTCGATTGTTTTCAAGCGCAAAGCATTATGGTCTAGCTCACACACAGTAAACAAAGACACAAAATAATAACACAAATATGAGCAATGAAAGAAATCGAAATCTATAATTTTGGGCGGTTATTTATTTACCATTTCATTTAATTATGTATTTGCTACAGATATTGGAATAGTTATTTTGCCCAACTAGGTATTTAGCTTGAATTTTATAATTAATGAGAGTAAAACTTTGTCATAATTTGCTGGTCTTAACTCAATAAAATATACACTAAACAGGCAATAATTTGTATATTCTCAGGACATTTAGAAACATTGTTTGTAAAGCAATCGTCACATTCAGTAATGTGTGACATGGGTAACTCGCATGAGACACGTGCAGCACGTGCAGCACGTGCAGCACGTGCAGCACATGGGTTGTTATGGCGACTTGCGCTAAAGACGAGCCTTCACTTTCGGAAGCGCTAACTGTTTGTATAGTACGTATTACGCAAATAAGGGGATTATGTTTATATGACGTCAGATACCCTGAGCGCGCGTGAGTCGAAGTGGTACTTCTCTTTGAAACCAAATTGCAATACATTGTCGTGATATGAAAATTATTTAACATATGCCACGTTGTAGATAAACGATTTCTCTGGCGAATGACGTTATAAGTATATTTTCCAAAAATTAGTTTTAATTTGAAACACTAACATCCTTGATGGCTCTTTAATGCTAGGTCCTCGTGCAGAAAACTAATTTTGAATGATGGAGAGAAAACTAAGACGAAATTGGAGAAGAGCACGCACATGTTACTGGGGGCCAAAATGGAACCATGTTCCTTTCGCTGACAAATCTATTTTCACATGATTTACTAATATTCGTAAGATGTAAATAAGGCGTTTTCAAAGTAAGAGATACAGAAGTTATTGCCAAGAGGTGACTGTAAAACACCAACCTCCAAGTCCATTTTTGGGGATATTGTCAGAATATTTCTGCTGGAATCTTAAACGGTGGTTTGTATTCTGTAATTCCCAGAAATATCAGAATTGGATCATTAACGACATAAAAGAGATAGGAGATACTAAGTCCTACGTAGGAGATAGTTTGACAGATTTTTTTTCTCACCGTGACACTAATACGCTTCCGTACGATACCCTAAATCAACTATAAATGAAGAGCTCAGTGAAGTGCGGGGGAATTACTACGTTGATCTTGCTAATCCTCATGAATCTAAACGCTTTGACGAAGATTTGAAATATTCTGTGCAGTCCAAGTTTGCAGATATCATAGCTCACTCATGTGATTGTACAGCTGCTGCTGATGTTTTATACACTGACATAGAGCCACATGAGGTGAAACACCTTATAGGAAATTTGAAATGTAACAAGTTCTCCTGGTCCAGGGTATGTAAATAATGAGTATCTTATTCATGGTGGTGATATGTTAGTGAATAAGCTGTGTGCATTATTTAGTGCTATCATGCACGCAGTGTATTTTCCACGAGTTTACAGAATGGGCATGATTGTTCCAATTTACAAAGGTAAAGGTTCTAAAAGTGATCCAAAAAAATACAGAGGCATAACTCTTACATCCTGTGTTGGGAAGCTCCTTCAGAAAATAATTCTCACACATAAGAGCTTCTTGTTTCCCCTGAAAGCAAATTTCCAGATCCATTACAATTTGGTTTTTCGAAGAGAACATGGTGCAATAATGGCTGTATTCATGCTTCTGGATTCTAAAAAGTATTACATTGAACGAGGATCACTGGATTTGACTGCATTTTAAGACAATGAAACAGCCTTCGATCGTATTTGGCACGATGGTCTCTTTGTAAAACTCCACAATAATACACAATCAATTAAATAAGGCGTAGGTCAAGGCAGATTAGTATCGTCATTTTTATTCTTGATATTCATTAAGGATCTTTTAACTGAATTGAGGTTCGTTAATAATGGCATTAGTGTGTATGGTCGTGATGTACCCTCAGTTTTATTAGCTGGCGACACTACCCTTATTCGTACCACGCCTTGCGGACTTCAAGATTCTCTCAATATTGTTTTTTAGAATGCTTCACGATGGTGTCTAACATGTAATGCTACCAATAGCACAGTAATCATATTTCATAAAATGAAACAACCCTGTCAAGACATAGAACTTTCCTTTGGTGAAAATATCATTACCAATACTGACTCTGTAAAGTACGGTGGTATTCTTATCTCCTCCGATATTTCACGTAGAGACAGAATCTTTACTGGTTGTCAAAAAGAAGAAACGCTAGACAAACTGTAAAGGCATTGAGATCACTTGGCTTGAACAGCGACGATCTACATCCACTATCATCAGTCAACATATGGAAGCGGATGATGCTTCCAACTAGCTTTTATGGGTGTGAACGTTTGTCTGAATTACATGGTAAATATATTGATTTGATTGAATCAACTCAAATATATTTTGCACGTTGTATCCAAGGTTTTAGCAGATGAAGTTCTACTAGCTCTGTAATAGCTAATTTAGGTCTCTGGACAATGATAGGTTATATTGATAAATGCAGACTACTGTTTCTTGGTCTTTTGTGCAATAATCAATGTCACTCATCAACAAAGATGTTATTGTGTGCATTTCTCTCATTAAACATTGAATCACTAAATAACTCAGGAAGTTACAGTGCTTGTATCCTAAGAACAGCGAGAAAATATGATTTACTTAGTTTCGTTATTGATTATGTACATTATGGTTATTTCCCCCCAAACCAGCATGGCGTAATAATGTTCTTAAAGCTATCACATCCTCAGAGGAAATTCAATGGAAGTCAACTTTATCTGTCAGGCAGGATATGACTAGATATGCTAAAGTACACACCCAACTACGTATGCATAGCCTGTATAGTTTAATGTATGATAATTCAGAATATAGATCTGATATACAACTTGTAATGCAGGTAAATTCACGAGGTAAAACTTCACGAAAATGTATAAACTGTAACAATCAATATTTTGATCATTACTGTAAGATCATTCTGCACTGTGAGCACTATTTGACCCAGCGAAACACGTTTTTCAATGAACTAATTGATACACTAGATATTGAATTGTATGTTCCAATTGAAATGATTGGTGATGATGATGATGATGTTACAGCTTTATTATAGTGGAGCGAATGTGATACCTGGGATCAACAAGAAAGAATATTAAATTGGATTTTCCTGTGTATCTGTCTATATTGAAATCAATTCTAATGTACAGTTTCTGATATATTTTGTTCTGTAAAATGGGTGTATTATGTATTTATATGACGATGTAAATATGCTCAGGTGATCTTCGCTTATGCGGAGGAAATAAAGACATTCATTCATTCATTCATTCATCCATAGCAGAATCTCAAGTTAAAGATGCATCCATTGGGTTTCATAAGATTTGATTTGGCTGTAATACTTTCCAACATACCATATGTGCTGATTTCAGTACAAATAATTTCACTCACCTTGCATATTCATCCCCAACTGCCAAATATATCAGAATTAACAGTTTCCAATTTAAATCGAAAAACAGAATTATGCATCTGCAGAAACCGAAATTACACATCCCATTTACATGCACTGTATTTATGTGACCTATTTAAGATTATCAACCCCATTTTTTGTAAATAAGATAGCAAAATTATATTTGGTGCATTGTCCGGTTTTCGATCAGCAATCACTACTTATATATAAAACCCATTTGTCCTCCGGATTGACTTCCACCGGACAAGTTATCAGTTCAGAATTTCTAATTATTTTTACGCGACTGAAGTACTCAACATCATATTTTATTCCATCATCAATTCAATTTCAAATCGGGGATTATCATGTTCTTTCATCCTTTAAGTCTTACATTCATGACAAGAAAAATGTGCAACTGTTTACTTTTTGAACGGTATACGAAAATTAAATGTATAGTACGTATAAAACCTTAACCTACAATGTAGTTTAGATAAACTAAATTACTTTATTGTTCGGAGAAACTAGACTACCGAATCAGGTGGTACCTAAAACATTTCCATTTCCGTGAGAACAATGAATTAGAACGAGTCATTCTTTTATTTTGTTTTATTTTACGACTTTGTTTAGAGTGTGCGAATCGAACACAATGCATTGTGTTATAAAATGTTACACTCGAACTTTATTCAGACGGTGAAATAAATACCTTTACTTAAGGGCGATTAGGCCACTTATTTGGGGTTGACTAAGTGTATATGTTTCAATGATAAAAAATACATGCCATTTAGATAGTGAATAAATATAACAAAAATGGTCGTGTGGTAAGCTGCTGTTACGGTCAGTGGTGGCGATAGTTGCCTTATTGTGAGGATGTGGGTTCGAATCCCGTTGGGAACGGCCTGAAAAAGTACAAGAATGTGTTCTATTGAAGGTACATGTAGTGTTATCCCAAATGTAACTTTGTTATGTTTCAACGACTACATTCTTGTATTTCTATCACCAAAATCAATGCTTCTTTAAGAGCTCGCTTAACAACCTTTTTTTTTCAACTGCCTCTCGAGAGCAACAAAATCAAAAGTATCATATGCATTAGATGTGTCAAACCTCTATTCAAAGTCCCTCACGACTTAGGTGTAGAAGCAATTAGCAAATGGTTGGATAATCACCAACAAAGATATATTCGAAAGAATTTCAAAATGCTGTAGACATTTCTCACAATGATATAAACTACTTCAATTAACATCTAAATACCTCTATCAAATATTCAGTGTAAGATCAATATTGCCACATGGACAACTATGTTTCTTCTTAAAATAGAGTGGCACCATGGGCTAGATGAGTGTGGTTCTCATGATAAATATATACAATGTACATTACGAACAACACAAAAAATATTTGATTTTTTTTCGGTACGAAACGTTTCTCATCTTCCGATGATCCATTCAAAGCAAACGAATCGTTTCAAGGAGAAATCAGGCATCTCCTGGACGGTCTTTGGCGTCAAGGAGGCAGCTTTGAGAAACGAAGACGGAGACACGTGTCATTGTGCTTTTCTTGGGTAACCTCTAACATCAGAGTTGATCAAATCCATTCCAATTTATGATATGATAATTCATGTCAAATATTAAAAATACATTGCCTGTTCTATTTGCAGGACTTGTGCCGATGTCTCATGGCAGCATATATAGCCAGGGAGAAGCCGACAACACAAGGATCTGCCGTAGGAAAACACTATAGTGAGAAAGATGTTGATGGCAACTACGATGCTAATGTACAATCCGGGAGTTGTGCACACCTTGGCCGTAGCAACTCATGGTGGACTGTGGATCCCCAGGCTGGGATCGGCTTGTAGAAACATTAAAGGGGCAGTAGCAAGTTTTTTTTTTTCGCTCAAATAAGTTGATGAAATATATTTGAAAATAAATGTCACGAATTTTAAAACACCCTCCTCTCTTCGGAAACTAAAGTTTTAAAAGTGTACATGGTTCGGTTAAGCCATGAGAATCGTTTTTGTAATTTGGATTAATAAAATGTATTCACTTTAAAATGGCCCCCATGTAATGTTTGCTTCATACACAACACTATTATTACCGCGACGGATAATTGGTTTGTGCAATACGATGTTTACCCCTAAAGAAAATATAAATGACATAAACAATCATCATAAATGGGAAATTCGAAAAAGTCAAATTTAAAAAAAGAACGTTCTACAGTCCCTTTAACGTCTGCATGACTGATTGTCTGATTTATGTAAACCGCATTTGGAACCATACTACGCTGTCCTGCTATGATTGAGCTTAATTGTCTTCTCTATAGTCTTCAATATAAGATAATTGTAATAAAATAAGGCATAATATCATAATGAGTGAATACCTACCATTAGCAACGCTAACTTCTTGATGACTGATAATGCTGAACGTGTACTAACAGTGCGAACAATACTGTTAGCATTCCCACGCTTTTGACAACTGAATGACGTGCATGTGATGATGACCTTAGACCTAGGATCGATTAGTTTGATGATACCTAGGACCAGTAAGATTTGGATGACAATGATGCTTAACAGTGAATTTCAGAACCACACTTAGCTGTCTTTTCATTGTTGGCCTTGTACATCTATTATATTTTTCATAATGATGTGAATGAGATGTAATTCTGGTTAAGAACAATTGCCTTCTCCATTGAGTAGTCATCAATATAAGGTGACGGTAATAAATGGTAAGGGTAAAATATATCTACTGTTTATTGAGTAAATAAATACCATCATTATATTGTATTCCATTTTCCCAACAGACAGACTAGACCACCTGTACGTGGAAGGATTCATGGGAGACCCTCACCTCTGTCCTACATCCAGCAGCCTCTGTGGATACAACCCTGGTCCTTCTGGTGCCGTGGTGACCCTCGACTGTCCCAACAACACACTTGCTAGGTACATCAGACTGAAGGGGGACCCGTTTATGACTTTATGTGAAGTGGACGTTTTTGGAGAGGCTGTTGGTGGTGAGTATTTGATATTATTAGATACGTTGAAGTAACAGCTGAGCTTCATTTTGCAAACGCTCAGTTTGGTCTTAATCAAATCATTGGTATTTATTTTTGGGATATATTTTTGTCGATGTCTCGGGGCCTGAGTGGAAAAGATTTAGGGGCAATCGTTACTGGTGATTCGTGTCTGGCTTTGAGGATTTGCGTTCTTATCATAACATTGATTTGCCCCGAGAAAATATACAGGAGTGTGTGCTATATGTCAATCAATATATATAGTCAAACACTGCACTATTTTAAATAACGAGTATATTATGGTTGTAACGAATAATAAGTCTGTTATTGCATACATTATTGACAGTGGTGGCAAGTGCATAAATCGGTTGACAGCCATCCGTGAAAATCAGCAATAATGATTGCAGGTATGATATAGGCAATCCCCCCCACAACAGCTGTTGATGACTGGAAGCTGTATTACACCTGCTGAACGAATTGAGTTTACTTTTTCCACCTTCCTATGATAGAGGCAGTGTTAATCCTGCAAAACTATTCAAAAGTACTAGTTAACAAAGAAAACAGTGTCTTACACAAGACACTTACAAAGAGTGATAGTTTGCGCTGTGAAGTGAAGCGAGGTATTCACGTAAAGGGTTTCGTTGTTGGGCGTCCACGGCCAAATTAATGTCTCGTTGAGAGAGGCTACTAATTAAGCCACATTTGGCAATGAGTTAAGACAGAAGAAAAAAAAATAAATGTAAACCACCAAAACGCACATTAGCATGATTTGAGGAGGCAGTATACCAAATTTGGTGAGGATTGGTCGGGTAGTTTCAGAGATCTGGGGGCGGGATAGCGCAGTGGTTAGAGCGTTCGGCTTCGGATCAAGGGGTCCGGGGTTCGAATCCCGCCAGTGGCACGGCAACTTTGTCTGCAGTAGAGAACTGTTCTACATGCAGTAAGGTTTGGGTGCAATGCTACACTGAATTTCAGCATAGTACCACCCATGGTTCGCTAGTTCGCAGGTTTCACCGCAAAGCATAGTCACATGGCGTTGCGGGCTTTCTCACTGCCATAATACTAGCAGCCGTGATATAAATTAAATACTCTTGAAAGCGGCGTTAAACCCCAACTTACCTCATCTCACCTTCAGAGATCTGCTGTATAACAAAGTTGGTGAATTATGGCCAAGTACTTACCGAGTACTGCTTGTGGACGGGTCCTGTGTTAATCCTGCAAATACTTTCAAAAGTAGCCCAACAAGACTGATGGTGACTGTTGAAATGGCTGTGTTTGGTAATGCTTGTGGAAAACATACAGTCAATTACAAAGGATTCTTACATCTCATCAACGGCTCTAAGGCGTCTGCAAAATAATGAAAACTAGGGGAACTCTAATTGCTACACTTTTTTCTCCTTTCACTGCATAATTCACTAAAGTGAAGTTTTCATAAATATCCCCGCCACAACAAAGTTGACGGAGGATATAGAGCTGAGTCATCCAGTCGGTCCGGTCATCCGCCCGTCGTAAGGGTTCTCTTTCGGACCAGAACTCAAACGGTAAAGCATATCGCAATGAAACTTCGTATTGGGAACAGCCATCATGTGTAGATGTGCCTTTTGGGGTTTTCACCGTCCTAATAATGGTATGTTCATGTTATTTCCAGACCAGAACTCAAAAACGCTTAGCGCAAAGCTAATTGCTAAAAAGCTAACGCTAAGTTGAACAGTCATCATGTGAAGATGTGCCTTCTAGGGTTTTTCAACTTATGTGGAATTTTATTTTAGCCGTTACAACGGAAACATCATTATCATTTTCTCTCCGAACCAGAACTAAACAATTGTAAAGCAAAGCTCAGTGAAACTTGATATATGGAACAGTCATCCTGTGTAGATGTGCCTTTGGGGATTCAACTACTTTCAAATATTATTTTCAGTAGTTTCCATGGAAACATAACTTAACAATTTGTTTATGAACCAAAACTCAACAACTGTAAGACCTTGCTCAATGAAACATGGTATGTGAAACGATCATAGTGTGATTAAGATTTCCCCGCCCCCTTTTTCATACTTATATTTGTGTCTTGATTCCAGAGCAAAACTTAAAATGCTTTTCAAATTTTCGCTTCCAGGGTAGATCTTGAAAACAGTTAGGCAGAGATTAATACATCTTTGGAAGTATATCTTATTGTGCAGAATGAATATATTAATAATTAATTTAGGATTCATTAAAGAAGCTCCATAACCATTTTTCAATATATTTTAACTTGGCGCGGGATATAGTCGACTCTGTCTGATTGTTTAAAGTTCAATTAACATTCTTCTAGTGTTCAGGGTGTGAAACTTCATCTACCTTTTCTTTCCACGGGCACTTCATCCACATTTCACTCAGTCCATCCAGCTGTTAAAATGGGTACCTGAGCAAAAGTTAGTACGGACCTATCCGGTCGCGCGGAGTGCTTAGTAGTGGCACCGAAAGTACAATTCCTTCAGGGTAATAATGTACCGCCATTGAGCAGCATTTGTGCTGGATTATAGGCGTTAAATTTATCATTATTATTTTTTATGTATTATTCCACATGTAGACGTGGTCACGCTAACGATCAAAGGTGTTACATTGTGCGTTATGAAATATTCAGACCAAAGGTATGGTTTGGAATCGTTTAAGTTCTGTTATGCAGGGTAAGTCTTGGTTCGCCACCTAGCTTATGTCTAACGGGTATCTTGCAATGTGAATCTCTAGCTCCATCAACAAAATTGTAATATCAATTACCCAATATTAATCACAAACGTTTCATTGACATATTACAGCAAACTTTGAATGTAAACTTGATGCCTTTCGTGTCAATACCTTTGCACTTGTTCTTTATATTACAACCTTTTTATTCAACATATTCTCTTTTAAAATGTTAAACAGATTTTACCAAACTGCATATTGATAAATTATCTGGCAAAATGAATAACTCTAGACATTTATTCATAACTAATATTTTATTTTGCCTTATGGACGCTACTCCCAAACCATTTATTTTCTAAACAAACAGAGCATAAGCCTTCTTTCCAACAAGCATTGATGTTTAAAATCAATGCAGATTATTGATTATAGAAGTCTTTCCCTCAATTTTACTGTTTGATATCTGAGCTCTGTGTTATTATTATGTTGACGTTGTTCACTTATTCAGTGGTTTAGGTGTCATGCAGTTCGCAACCAATTGTACAGACCTAGTGGGTTTATGTTTGTAATGGCTGAGTTCCTGCCGTGCATAGTGCATAGTCTGGGTGCGCAACCTAACTTATGTTTAACGGGTAGCAATGAGAATTCCCATATACAAACCTGTAAATCAAATTTCAATATTAACATGTTTCTAATTGCTAGTGTTACCATGTGGGAACATGTGCTTTAAACCCTCGTAAAAATCACATTTTTCAAATTATATTCTACATATAGTTTAACAGTGTTGACATAATTATCTACAATTTGGTAGGTCATACCAGTTTTTAAAATTTTTACTGTATAATGACGATGTCCCAAAAATGGGTAAAAGTCAGTGTTTTAGACGAAAGCATATAACTGTTTATTCATTAGATTTGAAATTTTATGAAAATTATTTTTTATAATATTTTTATGAGAGACATTGGGAGGCAGATGATAGAAGTTATCAAAATGGTTACAATTGACTAAAAGAATAGAAACATGACAAAATATATGTCTAATGATTTATTTCAAGGTTATTCATGTTAGTCGGGATTTATTCTTGGTCCCTTGCTGGCTTTCACTATTTCTGTGGGTTACATTGGCTACATGACTGTGGTTTATGGAATTTCGATCAATTTTTCCAAATATAATGTTCCGAGTCTAAAGGAAAAAGAATATTATTGCAGATATGTTCATTGTATTGAAGCTAAATGATAAAATGTAACATTCTGTTGTTGTTTTTATATAAAATGCAAAATAATTACACTTGACATACAATTTACTGGTCGTCATAGCGTCCAGTATGTTTGCTAAGGAATCTTTCTCTCTCATTACTCTTATCTCCTTTGGGTAGATGAAGGTTAGACCGAAAATAGATTAATACGTGATTAATACACGTGTAATTTGTTGTTTTGAAATATTTACCAAGAACCCTGTATTGGATTTTGTACACATCTTTTTTTTTGGTGAATTGGGGAATGATTAAGCAAGACACAAAACATGCAAAATACTTCTATGGCTTCTGCCTTTCGCAACCAATCACTTCAAAAGCAAAAAGCAATTCTTGTATCCACACTTTCAATGAAGTGAATTGGTCTTTCTCATTTTACCAATATATATTACTTTTATCCAGTCACTTCAATAAAGCCAACATATCATTGTTTATTAAGCAATAATGTTTGTATGCAATGAAAAAAATGTATACCATTGTGATGTGTCTTACATTCAATCTGATGAAGGAGTTAGCATATACCTCAGTATTTCACACTGAATGAGCTGTTATCCAGAAAATCTTCCTGTTCGTAAGTACTCAAATGTACATTTCCTGTCTTTCGGACATTTTACACAATATGTGGACAAAATTTGACACTATGTATCATTATGCATCATCAATGAGACTCGTATGTGCATTTCTAGTTGTGAATTGTTATGTTTTCTTATATTTTGACCAAATAAGTGTTCATATTTAAAAAAATTACTCAATTTAATGTATTTTTACGATTTCTGTCCCGACGTTCCCACATGGGAACATAACAATATCTCAAAACTATGAGTGGTCAATTTAAAATTTTGGATTTGCCTTTTCTACATCATTATGAGGCTTTATTATGAAAATTAAACGATTCTGACAATGGGACCTAATAGTTAAAGTTTATCAACATTTTAGGTGGTTGATTTGTTTGTTGTTTGTACATTTAAAATTTTGAACTGTTGCATGGTTATATATTGATAAACCCCCGTTGCATTGACTACACCAGTTCAAGACAACCCGGACGGGTACCGATTTGAGACCAATGATCTGATCTGTATCCACAGTATAGTTACTTAATAAACTATTAAGGCATGTTTGACTAACGTATAAACCGACAAAGGATCATTAAACCCGATGGCAATGAGCTTTCACCTGACTTTAACCAACTGGTTACATTTAAATCAGGTGTTTACAGCGATATATCCATGTATCCGATATATTCGATATGTACCACGACTTCTCACGATGCATGTCGATAGGATGGGGTAACGCTCACAAATTGGCTGCCAATGTTTTGAGTGCAAATGCAGGTATTTAACACATGGCCGTGAGTGTTTCAAATCTCATTAAAACAGATCATTGATTCGATCGTTCCTTTGGGTTGTTTGCGAAATTTGGGTTGTCACTTATCTATGATCTGATATCGTATTTGAGATAAAATCTCAGTGATAATTGTAATACGGGTTTTTTAAAAATCACTTTCCTTCAATTCATGACTGGCATCATTCAAGCCACATTGGTCAATCATTTAATTTATAAAAAATGTATTTAACTCTCTTATTCATATATATTTGGTTTTGTAAATTAAATTTGTTGAAACCAACAGAACATAAAAGCCTTGACGCTTAAAATCAATTGTACATTATTGATTAAAGAAGTCTTTCCCTCAATTTTACCAACTGTTTGATATCTTTTGTGTTTTAAAATTCTGAGTGTATTCAAATGTTAAGTTGTCTTGTTGACGTTGTTCAGTTATTCAGGCATTTAGGTGTCATGGTGCGCTACCAATTGTCCATACCCAGTCTGTATGTTTTCGTAATGGTTAAGTTCCTGCCGTGCATCGTACATAGTCTTGGACCGCAACCTAGCTTCCCATCTACAAATCTGTCAATCAAATGTCAATATTAACTAAAATTTTATATTTGTTTGTTTTCTATTTGGGTTGGCAATCATCTATGATCTGATACCGTATTATCGATATAATATCTGTGATAATTGTAATGCGTTTTTTTTTTTAAATCATTTGCCTTCAATTCATAACTGGCATCATTCAAGCCACTTTGCTCAATCATTTAATTTATAAAAAATGTATTTAACTCTCTTATTCATATATATTTTGTTTTGTAGCCTACCATGTGTCTATCATGCACAAACTTGCATGTACTATACTGGATGGTTGAAAGATGCGCACTGACAAATCATAGATACTTCAATCAGCTTGTGCCGAGCCTAGTCATTTATTAATTTGTTTTCTTCATGATCAAAGGAAAGATATTTCGCGTTCGGTGTATCCATAATGCACAAGTGGTGATGAAGTGCACAGTATCGGTATATTGAGTCCTGGGTGATAATCAATATCAAATGTTACTCTACTTTCACACGATCATAATACATGCATATGTAATCTTTTACACCTTTTAATGCTTGGCTGATCTGATTCTGACAACAATTTTTTTTGATTTCATTTCAGAAGAGTCTGACAGGGGAGACGACAGTCTATTGAGAAAATCAATACAAATAGAATATTGTCAAAACTACTCCATGCCTTGACCATCCACTCCATAGCATTTATCAGCGTGCACAATTCAGATTATTTTAAAAAAACTTTGACACGTTTCGAAAATATTGAAAATAGTAACATTAATAGTTTAAGCTGCTCTACTGTGAAGTCTCTTTACCATTTAACATATTGGTGAAAACTTGGCCGAAAACATACGGCGGGTTCAGCACTTAATGTGTTATGCTTTCATTGTTAATTGTTGGAAAGTGCTAAACAATGTTAAATGCGCAAAATGCTCGTGCCCCAATGATGATCGATACCAATTGTCACTTTTACATCATACGATCATTAAACATAGATAGGTAATCTTTAACATCTTTCAATGCTTGGCTGATCTGTTTCTTACCACAAGTTCTATTGATTATATTTCAGCAAATACGACAGTTTATTGAGAAAGTCAATACAAATAATTTGGGATTGTGGCCTATGGTCAATTTGCAACTATAATCTGCTATCAAAGCGTACTGAACTACTAAGTCTGGATATCAAGTAATTGTAGTCAGTGGAATGGGGCTTGATGAATTAATAAACTTTATCAACCAAGCTCGTTAGATATTCTATAATTATACAATTGTAAAATACTTAAAATGTACAGAGAACAAACAAAGGAATTACAAACACACATTTTATTTGAAATTCAAATTTTATTTACAGATGGGGATTCTGACTGCTCCCATTAGTTGTAAGTGATCATCAAAATGACCAGGTTGTAAGTTGTGAACCCCAATGTCACCCTGAGCGCCAGGGGACAATTTTAATTGAAATTTATATTACTTCACTTTGATGGGTGAATGCTGTTGAGGAAAAACTATGTAGCAATGAGAATTCCCTTAGTAGTCATGTTTTATCCTTTTCCGAAAGGAAATTTGTTTAACATCAGCTGCTTTTGTACACAATATAAATGTCAATAAATTTAAAAACATATCTAATAATAAACAGAGTAACAAAACACAGGACTTGACATTATAATTTTTACAATCTTAACATAACTGAACATCAAACAGACAAATTGACACTTGAATACATATTCATTCAGAAGTTAAATAACACAAACAAATCTAAGATATCAATAAAAAAAAATAGGTAAAATGGAGGGACACACATTTGAAACATCAACGAATATTGAAATTAAGGTTTTCTAAGCTACTCCCAAATGGCAAAAAGTATACATTCATATTGACGGATATTTTCAGAGTTGGTAATAATTTTGGTAGATGACTTTTCAAATATCTGACGTAGAATTGTCGGATTTTCTAAAGGGACTCTCGATATTTGCTAAACATGTTAATGATTTTTTTTTAATTTTATAAAGAAAGGTCTCCAAAATAACTTGGCATGCTAAAACAGAGAATACTTTGAATGAAAGGTGTAAATAAAGTGTAATAGTATTGACATTTAAAGCATTACCTTTTACGTTAAAAATTCATTTCTGGATATATGAATGGAACAGTTGTAACTAGTTGTGCGTAATTCACATTCAAATTGTATTTACAAGTTTGTATATTCTCACAGCTCTTGATAGACAGTAGCTAGACTGCGCACCCAGACCTACAATGCACGGCAGGAATACTCCCTCGGTCTACGCAATTGCTAGTGCACCGATAACACTTCAGATCATCAAAGTTACCAACATGCACATTTGGAAAGGAAAAATAGATAAAAGAGAACACCTCAATCTAATCCTGAATGTCAGAGAAATTTAAATTTCACTTCACAGTGGATGAAGGCCATGGAGAAGAGAAACGGATAAAGCAATGAGAATTATCCTAATATGCTGTGCAACTGAAACGAATGTGGTTTTGAAGGTGTCGGAATTCGATCAGCGTTTGTGAGAACAATGTACATAAACAAAGAGATAATTCACGTATGTCATGAGACCACTTCCTTTATTGGGGCATGTGCACTTCAGTTATTGGACATGCGGGTTTACAATGAACCAGAAGTGAAGAAGTATCACAGGTTCCAGTCATCTAAGACTCAGGAAGCTACGTTTGAGTGGTTTGCAGCGCTGACTGAGACGTTTTTAGGAACTTGAACTAGACGTTGCAGACGCCTCAGAGTCATTAAGGAGATTTAAGAATCCTGTGTAGCAGTGTATGTTTTCTACAAGCATTACCAGACAGCCCTTTAAGCAGTCAGTCTTTTCCAGTCACTGTCAGTCTTGTTGAGGCTACTTTCGAACAGATTTGCAGGATCCACACAGGATTCGTCCACAAGAAGGTTCAGCAGTCAGTCCTTTCCAGTCACCATCAGACTACTTCTTAACGGTTTTGCAGGATTATCACATGATCCGTTCACAAGAAGGTTCAGCAGTCAGTCCTTTCCAGTCACCATCAGACTACTTCTTAACGGTTTTGCAGGATTATCACATGATCCGTTCACAAGAAGGTTCAGCAGTCAGTCCTTTCCAGTCACCATCAGACTACTTCTTAACGGTTTGCAGGAATATCACATGGTCCGTTCACAAGAAGGTTCAGCAGTCAGTCCTTTCCAGTCACCATCAGACTACTTCTTAACGGTTTTGCAGGATTATCGCATGATACGTTCACAAGAAGGTGAAAGAGTAAACTCAACTCTTTCAGCAAGTGTAGTACAGGTTCCAGTCATCATTAGTGTTTGTAAAAACACCGTTTAGTGGGCTGTTAACTATGACACAGGAGCCGGTCACGACGTTGTAGTTGAAGACACTGCATGGGATGGGATGGTTCTGGCACAGGAAGAGGCAGTCAGTTTGAGTTGAAGCTGTACCGAGCTGGGTTGTGTCCCATGTCACGCGTTTTGCAGCTTGCTTATTCACGGTCCATTGTACCGGAAGCTGACAAACTACAAATGGAAATATATAGTCTCATTTTCAATCATTAAAACATTATTATCACTGACATATAATGCGGGGGGGGGGGGGGGGGGGGGGGGGGGGGGGGGGATATAGGCGTATTGGCTTCGTCTGTATGTCTGTCCCTCTGTCTGTCCCTCCGTCCGTGATCGTATCGTTTCTTAAACAGTACGCGAAAACTACTTGGCCAATATTCACCAAATTTGTACATACAGCTTCCAAATATCACCAAATATGGTTTCGGTTTTAATAGCAACAATTTCGACATTGTTACTGGAAGGGTAGAGATCTTTCCGGAGCCGATTTTGAAAACTGATTGAACAATCCTCATAATTGTTTAGCCATCTCTCCTGATGGCTCTTGTTACAGTAGGTCTTCAGTGATAGATGGTTTCAGCATATGGCGTACAATACTCCACACCACTCAAAGTGCATACACACATTATAAATCTGGTGTAAAGACCAACGTCCTTTCTCCTTCTCTTTTCTACTACAACCTACTGGTCAATTGAGGCCCTTTACAGTCATCTGTCTGTTATCAGCCTTCAAGCGGGTCACCCATATGGCTAGCCACAATCAATATTGCTGAACTTCACTGATGGCGGTCAGATGATCTATACACTTTCCATCATTTAATGTAAATTCCTATGAATGCAATAACAGACTTTTATTCATTACGGCATTAATATAACTGTTATCTAAAAAAAAGTGTTTGACAATAATAAATCCATTCACTGACAACAAAGGAGTAGATGAGTATTTTGGACGTGATATTAATAACTAATAACTATCATTCTACCGTAGGTTTGTGAAATAGTCGTATATGTTTTGTTATTGTGAAAAATAAGAGATGGTATTATTTTTCAAAACAGTGCTCTGATAACTTCGTCTCCTGTGGAAGAATATAGTTGTTTCCAAGTAACGATAATCGTTGCTTGAGATGTTTGAAATGAATCTCGCTTGTTGGCTCGAAATTTCAATGAGACATCTTTCTGATGCCACCAAAGAAATATTTTTTTGCAAAAATGAAATGAAAAATGAAAGCGATCAAAACGAGACCAGAAAGTTCACAATTCAGTGGGTCAATCATTCATAGTAGCATTCCAAAAGTGTTCTTGAATACTTATAATTCAGACAATACATCACCCGACAACCGTCTGAATACAGAATCAATTTACCTCAAGCTTTGTTTAGAATTATTCAGATGCCAATTTTGAAAATATTTCAGAAAATATCTGGAAATGTAGGTCGTGATTGAGTAATAATATTGACAGCAGAGTTCTTGTTAAAGGTACATTTTTTGTTTGGGGTCACACAAACGTTATCAATAGTGTTATTTTATCAAATGTAATGACTTTTGTCGAAAATTGCCGTTTTGATGATAGTCGACTCAGTATACAGGTGATATGAAGGTAAAACAATTGATTTCCGATCGAAAACCTGACAATGCACTACTCGCGGCGTCATAAGCATGACATTTTTTGGGGGAGCCAAAATCGAGATGTAAACGCAAATCCAGATATTTAAGGCCAAATATATAGAGAAAAACCTTTATTTTGCAATGTACCTCCCCAAAAATGTCAGATTTTTTGGGATGTAGCAGTTCCTGAGAGGGCGAAAGGGTCATATTTTCGGTTTTAAGGACTAAAACGGCATTGTCAAACACCCAAAACATGACCTGCATTTAAATAATTAGGGAAACTGTAGCAATATTCACTACTAAAAAGTTATCTGACGCTCAAATATTACACCCTGGCGTCTCCCCCATGGGTGGCTGCTTTCAGTATATGTTATGTCCACCCCTGGCTGTCCAACCCTGGCCACAGCTTGACACCTACGTAGCATGGATTGAATTACACGTCGTATTGCTTCTCGTGGCATGTGTTGCCACTCTTGCTGCAAGGCCAACGCAAGTTCAGGCTGTCTGGGGTTGATGATGACGGCGACAGAGACGTCTATTCAGCTCATCCCAGATGTGCTCCATGGAGTTCAGATCTGGCAATTTGGAGGACATTGATATTCTCAGTTGGGAGGAAATCACCTGTCAAACGTCGGGCCTGGTGTTATCCTGCTCGAATATTTCCCGACGTCGGTCAATTACGTAGCATAGATGGGAACGTAGAATTTGTCGGATATACTTGTTCGCCCTTAAATTGCCCTGGACCACCACGAGCTCCGATCTCTTGTTGTAGGAGATCGCTCCCAACACCATGACGCTCCAAACTCCAAATCTGTGTTACTTACGGATACAATTCTGGGGAAATCTTTTATTTCCACGTCTGTACACTCGATGTCTTCTGTCTCTTGAAAACAGCTGGAAGCGCAACTCATCGCTAAACCAGACCCTTCTTTAGGTATCCAAATCCCAAATTCTCACATTCCTGCACAATCTGACCCCCTGACGTCGGTGACGTAGTGTCAAAATAGGCCGAACGAGAGGCCTTCTTTCCCCCAACCCAGCTACTCACAGACGGTTCCTGACGGTTTGGTCAGACAATCTTCTCAACCTGGCCAAACTTACCATGGTCTCTCTGGCCATAAGATGACGATTCCGTATGTAGTGGTCCTGACGTACGGTCGTCCCTCGAGGTCAACCACTTCTTTGGCGATCTTGAGTGGAATTGGTCTGATTATATCGGTCCCACAGACGGGAAATAGTGGATTGGTTAACCCTAAAGTGACCAGCAACATTTGTTTGGGTCTCTCCGTCTTGATGGCATTGTTCTGGTCGGCATCGGATAATCTTGACATTTTCGTTTGACGATTTCTATGCTTTTTTGCGATTTTGTCTTATATAGCCATCCCATCTGATACGCTCTTTCGCGATTTGCACGTGCATTACGTGAAAGTGTAAATTTAAACAACCTTTTCATGCATTTTCTGCGAATCACCCATAGTTGCTAATATGATGATTGTATGGTTGCGTTTTAGAGCACTGTTAGGCCTAATACATCAGGGTAGAGTTTTATCAACAAAATGAACCAATATTTTCAATACATTTTTGATAATCACTTTTGCAAAAACAAAATTTTCCTATGCGTTTCTTTTTTTATAGTTTATTAGATGATTGGGAATGAATATGCAAGTTGAGTGAAATTGGTTCACTGAAATCAGCACATATCGATATGGTATATTGGCACGTATTAAAGCGATTTAAACTTTAGTGATCATTTGCATATAAAAGATTCGAGGCTGATTAGACGAGATTATTGAAGCTAATAAGCTGCCCCGTCGCTTCATGCATATCAGAAACTCACCACCAACAGCTTGTCCAAAAACGTCGACTTCACATAAAGCCATACCCGGCTCCCCCTTCAGTCTGATGTACCTAGCAAGTGTGTTGTTGGGACAGTCGAGGGTCACCACGGCACCAGAAGGACCAGGGTTGTACCCACAGAGGCTGATAGATGTAGGGCAGAGGTAAGGGTCTCCCATGAATCCTTCCACATACAGGTGGTCTAGCCTGTCTGTAGGGAAAGTTGAATTCAAAATTATTATGGGATATACGTATTTACTCTGGCGGAAATACCAATAGTTTACCCAATTTTATTGCCATTACCTTATCATGAAGACAGGAAGATGGAGAAGACAATTTGCTAGGTTATTGGGGTTGCCTTCTAGGTTGTTTTGAAGGTTTCGAAAGTGAAAGGGTTAGGATCATTAAGGCCTCGGTGAAGAGAATGTATGTTTACTATCTAACTAACTACCAACTATCTCTATCATGATGCATTAGATGTTACATACAGTGGTCTGACTGCAGGTCTCTGTTGTAGATCACGACCCTGTTGATGGAGAACACAGCCTGGAGATCCACAGTCCACCATGAGTTGCTCCCTCCAAGATGTGAACAACTGCCTGCCTGTAAATATGCTTCGTAGTTGCCATCAACAGCTTTCTTACTAACGTAATTCTGATAGAGAGATCCTTGTCTTGTCGGCTTCCCCCTGGCTATGCTGCCATGAGACATCGGAAACAGTACTGCAACAGGTAAGGTATTAATAAATGAAATAGTTTACCTGTGTTTCTGATACCACCTCATAAAATTGATCGATTTATCAATTTCTGCTTTTAAAGTTACCCAAGAAAAGCACAGCCAAACATGACTCCATCTTCGACCTACTCCGCCTTGTTGACGCCACGATAATGCCAGGGAAACTATTTGTTTATGTGATATACTTGAATAACCTTGGGTGGATGGCATATTTTCAAAGAGACACGAATAACAGATTCGTAGCTAAAGTACTTAAATATTCATTGTGTTGTTCGCAACGTCTGCTGACAGCTTTGAACATTAATGAAGTATTCACCGTCTTCGATCCATGCTTGTAATTCATTAATGACAAAATGAATATAAACAATTGCAACTGCTCACTGTGTAACATATTTCATATTTTCGAAAAATAGACATACAACATTTCAAATGAACGAATGTATACAATTAAAACTTTTAAAATGTTTCGGAGTGGATGAGTTGCTTTGTCAGTCGGTGTATCAATCCCAGAGAGGTTGGTGAGCAGGTGTGTCTGTAAGGGTGTGTTGGTGTGTCTGTTAGGGTGAGTTGATGTGTCTGTTAGGGTGAGTTGGTGTGTCTGTTAAGGTTAGTTGATGTGTTTGTTAGGGTGAGTTGGTGTGTGTAAGGTTGAGTTGATGTGTCTGTTAGGGTGAGTTGGTGTGTGTTAGGTTGACTTGGTGTGTCTGTTAGGGAGAGTTGGTGTGTCTGTTAAGGTGAGTTGGTGTGTCTGTTAGAGTTAGTTGGTGTGTCTGTTAGGTTGAGTTTGTGTTTCTGTTAGGTTGAGTTGGTATGTCTGTTAGGGTGAGTTGGTGTGTCTGTTAGGTTGAGTTTGTGTGGTTTTTAGGGTGAGTTTGTGTGTCTGTGAGGCAGAGTCTGTGTGTCTGTTTGGATGGGTCGTGGTGTCCCTTGTATCATGGTGGTGTGAGTTGGTTAGGGATGGTATGGTTGTGTCAGTCTGAGTGAAGCGGTGTTTTTTGGAGTGCTAGTTGTATGTAAGTGTGTATGTCAGAGTGAGTTTGTTATGAGTCTATGTATCAAGGTCGGTAAAGTCAGTTTTTCTGGGTCGATGAGTCAATTGACCATTTAGGGTTAATCTTTGTGACAGTCTGAGTGAGTGAATGCATCATGCTGAGTGGGTCGGGTGAAGGGTCTGTGAACATTTGCATTTGCCTGTATATCCATATGATCTTTATTTTTCTATTTTAAAAAAGAAAGAAAATTATGATGTCTTTTTGGCCTTACATGTAGAAGGCCATGTATACAATAACACTGTATATCTTGTCTATTGTAACAACATGCAAGGTAATAAACTATTCTATAATCAATTACTATTATTTAAAAATTGAACAGTTGTTTCGCCATAAGAAGATAATGCCGGATTCCAGTATTCACATATCTAGCAATATCTCTAGGATATATCGTTTTGTACATTTTTCACATTTTTCACAATTCCTTGTCGCCGTAAACCACATGACATCACAATGCTATAACATCATTAATAAATATTATAATGTAAAAATCACGATGACATCACAATGCTATTACGTGAGAAACATAATTACGTCACAATGCTATGACATCACCATACTGATTGTCTAATGGCAATGCTATGTTCTGAGATTTACATTTTCATTGAAAGTAATGATTTTGGCATCTTCGGTTACCCAGAGTTTAATATATGCTCCCTTACTCTCCACTAGGACACTCGATCAGAAAAATCTGTTCTCACATTATCCGCCCTTGGTCGGCGTGAGCCAATCAAACTGCTACGCAGCTTTTCTGATGGAATGTCCTAGGGGTGGTAAAGGGGAGAGTAACGGAGCATATTATAAAACCCTGGGTAACCAAGTATGTGATTTTGGATGATAAATTGAATCTCAACCTCGTGTCCTCTGATATCAAATATAACAACACTCGTTGATAAAAAATATTTTATCAACACGTGTAAGACACTTGGGTGATATTCTCTATGTACTTGTTTACAAAACATATGTTTTTCAAAGGCATACAAAATCAACTTAAACCAGCAATAGTATTTTGTTTTTGACACTGTTGAAAAATTAGTTGATTTTAAGTAACCTTAAAATTGAAATTTCAATTTAAAAAAACAAAATTACTTTAATGTCACATAATATCAACAAATTATGTTGAATAAAGCATTAGACACGTTACTTTCAAGTTCACATTTCACAAAATGAATTTCAATTCGTAACTTCAGCTTGACTTTGAACCTTTTTGACGCCAGTATGTAATATCTTCCCGCATTACCCGCAATTAACATATATTTATATAAAGATAAGTCTGCTACTAAAAGCAAAATCTATCACTTCTATCACAATTCCACTGTACACGGAAATAAGCATTTGAGACTTAGAAAACAACACTTATTTCTTTAAACATACACAACAACAGCAACATTCAAGAATGGCGAATGTCGGGGATTTTATCGCTGAATATTGTTTGCTTCAGTATTTGATTTCATTCATTAAACCTAAAAAAAACAACTTTGTTTCTGGTTTCCGCCCGCGTCAGTTTCAAACCAACGCCTCAGGTCTTTTTTTTAGGTTTTAACAGAAGCTTGGGCAGATAACTCTAATGTTTTAGCCTAAAAAAACATTGGACATTGAAAATGTCACTCGTGTTTGTTGAGATGGAGTGTAGGGATGAGATTATAGGCCATTTGGAATAGTAGCGCATATTTAAGACCAGTAACCGTGTCGCTGCCTCTCAATCGAAGCGCCGTAAAATGACTCCAACATGTCATATTTGTAGGCCTTCTAATATTGTTCAACAGGAGAAAACATTGCAGCAAAAGTCAGATACATCAAATTTTTTATTTGGATGAAGTTGCTAGTGATTTATTCACAGCTGTGTGTAAGCATTGATTTGTGACTACTGGCGTAACTAAAATTAGGCATAGGGTGAATGTTTTATTTTTGCAATCACAATATCAATCCAATTTTCCATCACAGGTTCGGCTATATAAGTAATTTTTCAATTTTTCAGCTTTTATAAATTCGTATTTCGATTCACGTGTGATACTTGATAAGTAAATTTAAATGATAAAACACGAAATGTTTCTCTCACTTTTATTTGCGCGTCTGACAGCTTTTAACTGTCATTTTTAAAAAAAATACATTCAGGATTTGTCGCAACCCCTAAATCTATATGTTTAGCACTTTCGACCTATCTTTCGATGAAAAAAAAATAATTTGTTTAACAAAAAATAAAAATAGAGCCATGGGCTCTGTAGCTCATCAGGATTTGAATTGTTATAGTACATTTTCTCAGCTTGTTCTAGAGCTTTTCTTACTAGAGGAGAAGATGAAAATAGGTTTTTAGGATTGTGACCCCTGAGACCTTGGCCCCGTTCCATAACAGCGAGCGCTTATAATCGCTCATTGATTGCTCAATGTAGCGCTCAAGTAGCGCTCAAGTAGCGCTCAAGTAGCGGTTATTCTCTCCTGAACGACACGATGCAAAACCTCAAAGCTCGCTCGCTTTGCTACGTAGCGCTACATTGAGCAATCGCGTTCAAGAGAGGTTTTAAAGTAATCGCTAAGTTAGCGATTACTTCGAAACCTCTCTTGAACACGGCCCTGATTTGGGGTCATAGGGTCACCAAATCAACAATTTAGAATCCCTATTTGCCAAGGAGTCTACACACGGGGTCATCAAATCTATAGTTTATAATCCCAATTAGCCAAGGAGTCTGCACACTTTTCAGCTCTCTAGACCTTTTGGAACTGGAGAAGAAGATGAAAATAGGTTTTTAAGGTTTCTGACCCCTGTGACCCCTGTGACCCCAATTGAAAAATGGGGTCAAGGAGTCTGCACAAAAACGTTCAGCTCCCTGGACCAAGTGGTTCTGGAGAAGAATACGAAAATGCAAAAAAGTTTACAGACGGACGGACGGATGGATGGATGGACGGACGGACGGACGGGCGGACGCCGGACACCATGCCATGCCATAAGCCCATTAGGCCTTTCAGGCCAGATGAGCTAAAAAAGAATGTTCTACCCTATCTACCTTCCGTGTCACTTTTGAAAAAAAGCCCGAGAAACATTTAACTTGTTTATGCAGCCTTATCTCTCATCGTTCTAGTATAGTTCGATATAGTGTTTGTTTGTTTATCTGTTTGACTCAACTGCTACATCGATTATTGATAACATTCCCATCTCCTATGTAATTCTTATTTTGTATGTGATAGATGTATAATTCATGTTAAAATTTTGAAAGATGTTTATATGTGTTATGTTATGTCCTTAGGGCCTGTGGTCTTTTTGCCAAAAATAAAATTGCTTTCTTTACCAAAAGATTGTAATTGTTGCTATGTTGAAATGAGACAAATGTAGGTTGTCTTTATGTCTAAAGTAATGGAACAACTACATGTACTTTTCAGCAGCTACAACAGCAGATGAGGTTTGGATGTTACAGCAATTATATCGAACCTGCGTGCTACAAGGTATGGCCTGTTTTAAGAACACTTTCAACATTGTAATTCTTAAGAGTTCGTGACATTTTTATTCAGCAAACACAATTTAAAGTATTATAATAATATGATTTTGTTAATATTTAATAATATTTTAATAATCCTTGATTATAAAATGGTATCAATACATTTGGTAAGTTCCTAAATCGACATAAACAACCTATCTATTTGGTACCATCAATAACACAAAGTATACGTGGATGAGACACTGTCGGCCATCTTGGATCCTTACTTGTTCCCGGACATGGTTAAGCTGGTTCCCTGGCTCATATACGCGTTGTAAAATTCGTAGACTGATCCAAGTTTCCAAAGCATTTTCCGTCCTATATGCTCAAGAATTCGTTTTGCAAAAATTCCGGAGGCACTAGAGGGCACTTGTATCGAGTTCCGGCTACTGTATGATAGTTAGCTGTGCGAGTTGCTATGTATGTAAACTACCGAGCAAAATAAAGCACAGCACAGGTATTATAGTATTTTTACAATTCTTGTCTCTCCTATATGCAAATGGATATTTCATCAAGATTATAACGATATGACAAATCAGAATAATTACATATTCTTTATCATGATATTTGCAAGAACTTATCATTGTATTAACATGACAATAATGTAATAGAAATATATACACAGTCAATAATTTCTGGCAAAAATTAAAATACTTAACGACACGTGTCTGAAATATACTATGGTGTATACTAAAGACATTATAATAACATAAAAGTATTAGAAATACATAGCATTTAGATAGTGAACAAATATAACAAGGTTAAATTTGGGATAACACTACCTTCAATAGTACAAATTGTTGTACTTTTTTTCGGGCCGAGTTCCATGCGGGATTCGAACCCACACCCTCAGAGTAAGGCAAATATCGCCAGCCCTGATCGTACCAGCAGCTTACAACACGACCATTTCGCCTTTGTACTAGTGAAGGTAGTGTTATCCCAAATGTAACCTTGTTAAACATAAAAGTATTTAAAGGGGCAGTAGCACGTTTTTTGCTAAAACAATTTTTTTTAAATTTCCCATTTATAATGATAGTTTATGTCATTTGAATTAACTTTAGAGGGTAAAACATCCTATTACACAAACCAATTATCTGTATTAGTAAAAACTATGTTGCGTACAAAGCAAAAATTGCATGGCGGCCATTTTATTGTGAACACAATTTGTTATTTTGTATTACAAAAACGATTCCCATGGCTTTACCGAAACATGTACACTCATTTTAAACTTTATTTTCCGAAGAGAGAAGGATCTTTACTATTGGTGAAATTATATTTCAAATACATTTCATCAACTTATTTGAGCTAAAAAACGTGCTACTGCCCCTTTAAATGCTAAGGCTGCATAGAAGTAATGGAATGTTAAAAGACTCACATTCTCCTTATAAAACCATAATTAGTGAGAACATGAAGAAGTTATGATTGTTAGATAATAAAATGTTTTGTTGGCTTCGACAGGTCCCCTATCAAAACGAAAGAGGGGGAACATTAAATCGAGTATTAGAATATCAACAATTTAAAAGGAGGGTTGTATCGGGGTATTTTTTGTGGAAACGAAATGCGCAAGGATATTCTCGTTAACACATATATGATATGAATACATGATTGACATACAGTCAAATTGAATGATATTAATGAAGGTAATATTTAGATGACTTTATATTGCACAACTTAATAAAGACAAGCGCGCATTAGTTGAAAAATAAAAACAATGAGAACTGAAGCTATTTATCGGCGCTGCGAGGAAAACTTTACTACAACATGACAACATTTTGTTTTATGATACGTTATGTGTTACTTTGTAAATATTATATTAAGAGATTCATATTTTGCTTATTTATATCAGACGTATTAGAATACATTTAAGATAAAGAGGAAGAGTTTCTATTTTAATCAAAACGAAAGCGAAATCAACATCCGTCTCTTTTGAGGTGACACGGAATGCAAAATCTTATGGAATTTTAAAAAAATATGTAAGTTTGTTTTGTGCTACCTTAAATATATTTTGATGACTTCAAGCCAAAAGAAAATTATTTATGATCCACATTTGCTTACATAACCATCATTTTATGCAACATTTTGAATAACATTATCAAAATTAATAAATAAGGACACACCATCATATCATTTGTATCTCCATACTAAATTTGATCAAAATATTATTACTAATTTAGAAGTTCTAAGTCGGACACACGACTTGTTAAAGATTGTAATGCTAAATTTTCACTTTTTACAGAAATTTCTCAATATTTCATTTGATTTAACTGATCTTAGTCATTATCTGAACAAGACCATTTACGAACGGATGAAATGATATAGGGACGATTCCTTTCCAATACCAAGTATATCTAGTAAGTATTGATGTATGTAAATGTATCCTTTCAAATATCACCTCTGTATATGTAGGCATATGCATCACGCTTACACATATTTCAACATATATTGATGGTCACTGTGCTATAATTACATTTCAGAAACTTGAGTACATATTGCTTTCAATAAATAACTGTGTTCATAGACTCCTAGAAGCATTAATCAGATGAATATAACATTGATTATAAATGAACAATTTGCGATTTCCATGTCTTGATCAATACCGAAGAATGGTTTCCATGAAACGGCACGTATATTATGATAATACATGGATTCCTAGTCTGTCGCAGAGGCCATTAAATTAGATAAACGCCCTGGCAAGTTCATTAAAAACTAGACAGCTCAATGTTATAAAATGAAGAGCTTAAGAGGCTCATTTTTTATTTTTCAGATTTTTAATTTTTTTCTCCAATTTCTATATCAATTTTTGGATTGAACGTTAGTCTATCGTATTTCCTATTAAAAGGAAAACTTAAGTCATATGAAATATTTTCTGCATATTTCGTTGACGAATGTACACTTGAAACATATTTCTTGGATATTTTAATGTGAATTGTGAGTATATATAAACACAGGAAAAAGTCTGAATCAAGTTATGATCGGTTGAAATGTTATATAAACATGCGCAAATATAGTTACAGTACAATCTTAAATTAAAGGTATATTATGGCAAGTTTAATGCATTAAAGATATACGTAAAGCTGGCAAATGCCTCGTTATAACAAAATACCAAACATCAACACTCAGTAGATTTTCAATATTCCTCCATAAAATACTTAAATATTTGAAATTGGAATAATCTTAATAATAATCTTTGAATATATATATATATATATATATATATACGTTATACGAACAATATATTATACGGACATGCTACAATATGAGTAGACATTGTTTTTGTAGACTAGGCATTATGTCGTTTTTTTCCCCCAATTAAAGTCACTATTTCAGCTAATATTACAATGTTATTAGCAAGAGCTATATATTTGCAAATATTTGTCTTAAATAATGTCGTATTATTAGGGTCAGGTGGACTTACAAATATACACTGTCGGCTAAAAGAAACGCCGACCATATATCTTATCAGATTTCGTAAAACCTATAATGAAAAGTTTAGCAATATTAGAGCAGTATTAAGTTGCACCATGTCTGAATAATATATGTTGATTTCAGAAGTCTTAATGTGATAAAAGAATTGTTCAGTTTTCGATCAGTGCTTGATCAGAAAAACATTTCAAACAGATGTTCACGAGCAACAATACAGTCATGTATTCGCATTGAAGTGGTGACAACGCTACATATGTACGTGGTTACGGGGCGAAAGTAAATCAACCGGAAATATTGGTCTTCATTGGGCGTAGTTTTCATGAATGTTATTGACTCGAATCACAGTTTTCCTCGATTATCATGGACTTTCATACCAATTATCGTTTCAGTATAACGTGGAGACCATCATTAATTATGTCAAAAATTATCTTTCATTTTAAGGAAAATCAAGAAGGCGTTTCTTTTGGCCGACAGTGTAGACATTGAAGTCATTGTCCAAGTTGAAAAGAGCAAAAAACAAACACAAGGCAGCTGTGGGTAGCAGACTATCCTGAAACTAAGCAACACTCTCAGAAAGATGGAAGCCAGAGAAATACATACTACCAGTGAGTTGGAATGAAAAAGAGGAACGAAGTTGGTCCTTACACCAGAGTAATAAATTAATTTGTGGGCGCTGTCAACATGCCCCTTCGCGGCGTGGAGTTCAGCGCGGTATAAGTATCCTCTTTATTAAATGGGGTATGTGAGATCTTCATTATTGTCCTCATAGTCGCAGCGACTGCATCTGATGATGATGATGATGATGATGATGATAAAAAAAAGAGAAGAAGATATTAATTAGTATAATGTATGAGCCATATAAAATCCTACATTTTCCTGGATACCTGTATACCAGCTAGTATGTATTAAATTAGAGATCTTTCACAAAGTTATGTTATTATACACTAAGTCTAGTAACACATGCGATTAATTTCATCACTTAACTATTTAACAGCACATTATATGCAACCATATAGGTCAATACTTATAAATATATTAAATACACATTTCTGTCTGCAGAATACCCTTTAAGTCACCTCATTATCTGGTATATGTGGACATATTGCTTACTCTTACACATGTTGGAATTTGATGGCCAATTCCCTTGCATATCAGAAACAGTATTGCTTTCAATCCCGAGAAATGTGCTCAGACCCTCACCCCTAAAAGCATTAATCGAATGTCCTAAGCAAAGATCTAAAATCGCATCAATTATATATGACCATTTTCAGATCTTTAAGTTTGGATCAATATGGGAGTGTTGGTTTCCATGTTACGACACGTAATACATCTGCTACCGAAGCAGCAAATTTGGCGTCTAACTGCATGTCTATATGTGTTACAGTGAACTTCTTGTTAATATTTAACAACTAAGGTGCCATTAAGACTGTTGCTCTATCAATCCAGTCAAAAGAGATCACAGCAGTAATTGCATCAGAGCCTAACAATTCGTGATCGTATTGTACACCCTCAAACACACCATCCCCGGTCTCGCCAAAGCTATTGAGACCCACATGGTGGGCAAACACCACTTAGATGGTCGCCTGATGCGCCAAAGAACACTGACCGCCATGTCAACGGACATAATATGTGATCACCACCCTCCCCCGGAGCTCTACCTACATCAAACATATCCCAATAATGTTAAATAACTGCCCCAGGTAGCTTCATACATATTGGCCACCCTTGAAGCTCCAGCGACGCCATGTTTGTTTAGTCAGCGAGAATATTTGAATTATTCGTTTCACGTACTGGATGTGACGGTGAAAAACGAAGCGAAATCAGAAACTGAGCTGAAATATGGCTTATATTACAGCTGTTCTGCCCCCATTATGCCAATATATGGCAAATATTTGTTCAGTTTGCTTTTCTTTCTACGATAGGACTTCTCCCCATTGATCCAAGCCGTGTATTCCCCGGGACGGTTGGGCACAGGTCATAACCTCGATGCTTTCGGTCTAACGTTCGGTCTAAAATGCAAGACAAATACTGCTTGTATGGGATGATTGATTGTGATAACGATCCCGCCTGGCTGGACCTTAAGTGAGCACCCGCCACTGCTCGGGATCGCCAGCAGACGACTTCTCCCTCAGGGCAAGCTCTGCTCGCCGCCATCTTGAAATTCCTGAATTACAAAACATCAAGGTTTAATACCGCTTCATCGCAATCTTATTCTTTGAAACATGTTTTATCAAAGGGAAGGAACACTGCACAGTGTTGCAGAAGAGATTTCGATATTAATTATAGAATTGATTCTGATCAGTAGAAAGCGTTTGAAAGAATGAGATGTAGTGGCAAGATGTTGACATGAAATAAACATGTATTAGATTTTAGATGAACTCAAATTTCAATAGTTTGTTTTGATAATTACATTTATGTTGGAAAAGTATCTTCAATAATATTACGGATAAATTTGGGGCAAAGAAGTATCTAAACTACCAGACCAGACAAAAGAAAGTATACACTTCAGTTAGTATCACATGTATGATTTTCAATTACATTTATCGCGTTTTCGACATCGTACTCTAAAACTGAAAAGCGTAGGGCATCAGTCTAAGAAAACTTCTACGTCGTTTTTTTTTTTTTTCTTAAATTTAAATTATAAAGTTGTTCAAAAATGAAATTGGATACATGACAACTGTCCATCGACATATGAGACATATTCTCTGTGAAAATCAATAAATGTGCCTCATTCAGTACACATTTACAACATTTTAAACACAGTAGAAGCCATGTTGGTGTACATTTCATCTCTTACCCCTGTCTACATTAAACAAATATATGTTAACTAAAAATT
The DNA here is from genome assembly GCA_936450465.1 of Gibbula magus. Classification (NCBI taxonomy): domain Eukaryota; kingdom Metazoa; phylum Mollusca; class Gastropoda; order Trochida; family Trochidae; genus Gibbula; species Gibbula magus. The sequence goes on along the minus strand of OW388292.1, from coordinate 78,361,549 downwards.
AACAATGCATTCGAACCACTGCAAATAAGTAATGCTGTATCGCGTCATAATCTAACGAATCTCATTTCTTTTAAAATATTGAATAAATCGAAACCAAATGAGGTGTGTACTTTCTTTTGCCTGGTAGATTACTTGAGTAACATGACACGCAGAGTTAGATAAACAAGACAATTTTTTAAAGTCAAATTACAATTTTCGTAAAAAATGCTTTAAAACATTTTAACTTAAATAACAACAAACGCAAATGTTTTTGAAATTTATTTGTTAGATTAAATTCATTTTTAAAACTCATTCAAGACAAGCAATTTAGCGGCCATTCAGAGGGACCGTCTTCAAGAACGCTGGTTAAACACAGAAGGAACGAAGGAGGCAGAACGCCTCTGTAGAGGAACCACTCGTCCTATTCCCATGGTTTTAAGGATAAAACCTTCTCGGATATCACTCATTCGATGGGGAAAATTGTCTGTGGTTCAACATATTGACTTTCCAAGAGGCCAGAAAATCTCCCGAGTCCGTTAGGAATCCCTTTGTTGGAAATCGACCGGGTTCCATGCTGGAACCACCATGATCATTGGTTTGAAGCACACGACCCAAGTCACACTCTGTGTAAATGAGGGACTCGAATTGTCCTTGGAAATGCGTGTCCTTGTATGTAAAATGTGTATTGAAATTGGTCTTTAATGATTGGCATAGTTCTGGACATGCTGTGATGAATTAAAGGAACGTCCAGTGTTTTGTTGGAATCACATACGTAAAATGTTATAAATTTTGTTATTTTATCGAAAAGTACTGACTGGTGCAGAAAATTACAAAAAACGTGCTTCTGCCCCTTTAAAGCTAGTCGTTTCATTAGAGTGACGATATAAGGTGAAAGTGGGGATTTCGTATCTAAAAGCGGACAATGCACCGGGGCTTGGGCGCATCAATTTCTCAAACGTAATTTTCAAAATTATCAACAACAAACCGAAAAAAATGGCTTGAAATGTTTAATAGGTCAACTCCTGTGAATGTAAATGGCGTGTACCTTCGGTTTCTGCATTGTTTATCAATTTCCACTTTAAAGCTAAATACAAATTATTATGGAAGAAACTGAATGTCCCTTTAAGAGACACCGACGGTCTGTGAGCTGGATGTGTAAAGTCTCGGACTATCTAAGAAATATTTTGACAATAATATAATATTCCTCAGGAAATACAGGAATCTCGAAATATTTGCAGTTACTATGAATATAGACATTTACCTCTTTTTAAGAAATGCGGGGAGGTTTTGGAGGCACACAAAGTTTGTTGGTAGAACATTGATTTGCGTTTTATCTGTCAGACCTTATTATGAATTTGATGAATTTATGATTCATCAAGAGTCTGTGGTAGAACGTTTATAATAACATATTATACAAGTGGTTATACATGTAAGGTGTTCAAATCATTGGTAATAAATTCACGCTACACAAGAATATGTTCGAACTTACATTGAGCTAATCCTGACAGTTTTCTAAGTCTGGTCTAGAAACAAACTTGAAATTTATGTTTTTATTGAAACAGCCGAAAATAAAATCCAAAAGAAATTGGAAACCCCGAAATGCATATCTACACATTGTGATTGTTCCACACTTTACGTTTCTCTGAGCGAGGCCTTACATGTTTTAAATTCTAGTCCTCAAATGAGAATGTAAATTGAGTTTCCAAGGAATCGCAAAAAAGGCTCCAAAAATAGTTGAAAAGCACAGTTACACTTGATGCCGATACAAAGTTTCATGAAAATATAATCAACATGTTTTGAGGTAGGGACCGGATACGAAAATCCTGGACGAATTTCAGCAATAGCTCCCTGCAGGTTTCACTGCAATATATAACAACAATGGTGTGCGGATTTTCTCCCTAAAATAACACTGACTGTTTTGATTTTAGTGGAGTAATCTTTAAATCTTCCCACTCCACCATTTTTTAGACTGTTTATATTACGTAGGTAGGAAATTGGAAAGGCTGTAATGAATTTAATCTTAAAGACACCAAAGAAGATTTGTTAAGCCCGAGTAGATATGCCATAAATAAACACATTATAAAACGCCAGCACTATCGAAAACATTTTTAAAGTTTTCGTGATTTGTCATAATTGTTTGCAATGATTATTTTGAGGATTGAAATGTTGACTTTAAATTTGAAATGCTGTGATCGATATAAGCTTAGAGATTCCAAACGTATGTGAGTGGATACTTGAGTATATTTACCTTAGAGAAAGAAAATGATTAAAATTGAATTTCATCGAGAACGTTTGGCAATTTGTGTACAATTTGTTGCAATCTGAATTGAGTTGTGGATGAAACTTTTACTTGAAAGTTAAAATTTGATGAATTTAAGATAAAAAAACACCAAAGTTATCTGAAGGGGTTATTTAAGCTTGAGACTCAGGACAATACAAATATAAGAGGTTTTATGTATGAGTTGCTCTATTCGTCTGCAAAATTATTGATTTGTGAATTAGAATTATCACTAGAAAGTGACCATAGAGCCACGACGTTGGGTTTGTATGCTTAGACATAGCTTACAAAAGACATAAATGTATACACCTATTGCCAAACCATGTTACTGCACAAGAAAGGCTGTTTCTAAGCTAGTATAGGCATACATAATGTTTTCCTTACGCCATTTAAAGGCACCGTGGCACGCCAATTGCTTTAAAATATAAATAATGCACACAGCTAATGTACATCTTTTAATATTACAAACGATCTGTCCTCAGGTAATGTATTATATTAGTTATCTGGGAAATAAGTACGTATTCAGGTTTTAAAGTTAACTTTAAAAGATCGGAAGTAATTAATGCAACGTTGCATTAAATCCGCATGAACTACAATATCATCAATATTTAAAAAAATTGCACAACCGGCAGACCAAAAACGGCAGTCGCTGCGATTGATGTAACAACAATGCTTACACTGCATATTACAAATCGATGAAGTAACTACTTAATGAAGACTATCCAATCTGTGTTGTCAGTTAAGAGATTAAAGTATATATGCAAGAGCTGGATGAAATCCTAGTTCAGCCGTTTTCTACACTCAATAATTCCCGTTTTGTACATCAGCGACTCTTACTATTTGTGATATCCCTGAGTGATTTCGGTCGTTTCAACTTTTTAATTTTTGACTCCAAGTCAATTCTAAAGAATATTAAGTATTTTATTGCACCGAAAGGAAGCTAAAGTGGGTTCATATGCTCTCGTATGACCTAAAATAGCCTATTTGAGTGCGAAAAGCGTGCACTTGTGCCTTTAAAGCGATACAAGATCCTGTGAGAGCCATCACAATTTTGCAAGCACGGTTGGCATTGGTTATCTGACTCCAAAATCTAAAAAGTACAATTACTAAAGATCATCGAAATAAATTCTATATTCAGCATTTCTATTCATATTAAATGATTGGCACATGTACAATTATCATAATTAATATTTGTACTTGCAAAGTTTTCTGCGCATCTCCAAAGTCTCCAAAGTAGGAAAGCATCGACTTTAGATCAGTTTTTAGAAACTAAATATAGTTTTGAAGTTTTGATTATATGCCATTATTTAAAAGATATACAAAAATAAGAACAATTCTTAATACTTATCAGAGGACATAAGGAAACCATGTCCAAGACGACATCGTACAATTTCATTTAAATTTAAATACAGTTATATTAGATGTGCATTGTAAGAAATGAAGATTTTGTACATGAATGGTTATATAATTTTTCCCACTATTAAAGGCGCTGTTTTTGGGGTTTTGTTTCTGGAGAAGTGACAAAAGGAAATATTGTTTAAACTTGAAAAGACACGATGTGATTGACCTTCTTGAAATAAAATCAGTAATTTCGAATTCAATCGAAATTATTTCATATTCTTAAAAAGTTAAAATGTCTATTATGTTTAGAAAATGAACACATGACAGCACCATTCAAAATAAAAAATGAAATAACACAAAGAAGAAATTATTCCAATTTATGAATACTTATAGGAAATATAAGTTAATATTGAGATCATAGAAATGGTAAGCGAATATGTGTGGGGAAATGTTTTGTTTTACATCAAACGAGTCCAATGTTCCTCTGTCTTGTGATAGGATTAATACAATTATTATGCACACTAATCGTTTTACATCGTTGGAAATTCGTTGTAAACTTCTATTTCGTTGAAATGACAATAATGCAAAATTCAATGGACAACAACTTCTTTATGTTCAATCGTTAAAGGCGCTGTAGCACATTTATAATAATTGTTTATGTCATTTATATTTACTTTAGAGGGTAAAATATCTTATTACACAAACCAATGATCCGTAGTGGTAATAACGGTGTTGCGTATAAAGCCAAAATTGCATGGCGGCCATTTTATTGTGAACACATTTTATTATATTCGAATGACAAAAAAAATTCCCATGGCTTTACGGAACCATGTATACTCATTTGCAACTTGATTTTCCGAAGAGAGAAGGATGTTTTACTATTGTTGACATTATTTTTCAAATACATTTCATCGACTTATTTCAGCAAAAAAACGTGCTACAGCGCCTTTAAAGTTGCTAATACAATAGAGTTCATCAAACACTTCACTGTGTACTTGGCAGAGATAACGTTTGCATCATAAATATAAATATAATAGGCATTTAGATTTCTTGTTTTTTAATTCCTTTTTCTTAAAGGGGCGGTAGCACGTTTTTTGCTAATTTTACTTTTTCAAATGTCCCATGTATAATGATGTCATTTATATTTACTTTAGAGGTTAACATCTTAGTACACAAACCAAGTATTCGTACGTTGTGGCAATAACGGTGTTGCGTATAAAGCAACTTTGCATGGCGGCCATTTTATTGTGAACACACATTATTATTTTGAATGACAAAAACGATCCCCATGGTTTTACGGAACCATGTATACTCATTTTTAGCTTGATTTTCCTAAGAGAGAATGGTGTTTTACTAATGGTAGCATTATTTTTTAAATACATTTCATCGACTTATTTCAGCGAAAAAACGTGCTACTGCGTCTTTAAATCACTAAAGTTCATTTAATCTTTTAAATGGCTTCACTTCACTCCCTGGCTCAGTTTTACTCTAGATTTCAATAGAAGAGTAGGTAAACGTTGAACAGATATTTGCCATTCCACATTATTTTAAACAGGTTATCAAAATTCAGATTTAACTATTTCAAACTTAAAGTTGAAACTTCATAATAACACAGCATAAGAAGAAAGAAACTAAGATAGCGGTTTACAGTTAACTATAAAACTGTAGAAAATGAACATATGCTATTGAAATGTGAGAAAATTGTTAGAACATGTACAATATAAACCTTATTTGTTTATAAAAATAAATAAATAATAAACATAAAATAAAATACAAGACTTATTACACTTATAATACCTGTGAATAGCCTCATTGCCTCTTGTCATTTGAACGATCGATTATCAATTAACGTTCAATTCAAACAAACGTCCATAATTCGTTCCCAATGGTGTTTTTCAAGATGTACTGATCGCCCTTTCAATGCCAAAAGATTCAGTAAATGACAAAATAAACGTTCAACGTTGTTATCTTTTTTTTCGAAAACCAATACAATACCGATGGAGCGATTACTCAAATTTTAATTAATCTATTGCAATCAAAAGACATATTTCGGATATGTAACTTAGGCTTCTGTACATCCTCGATTTTCATTGTAAAATAAGTGATATATATTTGACATTTTGGATCTTATCTGAAACTCGCATGAGATGATTAAAGGGGCAGTAGTACGTTTTTTCACTGAAATAAGTCGATGAAATGTATTTGAAAAATAATGTCACCAATAGTAAACATCCTTCTCTTTTCGGACAATCAAGTTAAAAAATGAGAGTACATGATTCCGTAAAGTCATGGGAATCGCTTTTGTCAAAATGTGTTCACAATAAAATAGCCGCTATGCAATTTTTGCTTTATACGCAACACCGCTATTACCACTACGGATAATTGGTTTGTGTAATAAGTTATTTTACCCTGTAAAGTAAATATAAATGACATAAACTATCATTATAAATGGGAAATTTGAAAAATAAAATTTGCACAAAACGTGCTACTGCCCCTTTAAAATTAAATCAGCACATATGGTTTGTATTGCTGGTATCAACAGCATTAAGTAGAGCACTGTGCATTGTGAATATATTGATTCATCTACTTATGGCGCAACAACTTTAAAATGTAAAATATGTATTGTAAAATGGACCTGTTGCCTGATTTACCGAATAAAACAACTACTACTATTAAGCAGAGCACAATATATGCTAAGTCAATCTCTACAAAAATGTCGTACTGTAGCTTTAGATATGGAATATAATATGTCGGAAACCAAGGGTCAGCCATTCGTTTGCTTCGCCTTCTAACCTATTATCTTAATCCTATTGGATAAGACGACAAGTATACTATTGCACACATCAGCAAAATGCAGCTTTGTGATTGGCTTAAATTCTCCCCCACACAAAATCCTTAATTGTGATTGGTCAAATTTCCTCTTCATCAGGGGTTAATACGAATATTCTGTGTTTGGACAAGAGGCAAACACTTAAAAGCTTTCGAGTCACCTTTAAACCCTAGGAGAGATTGGAAATGAGGTTTTAAGGGTCATATGAAGAGTGTATCGTATTACGGGTATTAGTCTGGGTGGAGATTTAAACCTACTGGAGTACTCGGGGTGACTCGGGTTACAGACCACGTGTATCTGCCGCCATCTTGACACGTGGTTACAGGTTCTGAAATTTCTAGATTTAAAGCTTTTGTAATATTAATATCAGTGAAATTGGTGTTTCATACCATCATTAGATACAATTATTTCATTAGAATAATATTCTATTTGGTTTTCGTAATTTTTCCGAAATAATTCTTCACATTACTGAAGTATGATACATTAAATTTTGGATAGACATGTGATGAAATATTAGGAAAGAAAATTGTCCGTAATTAAATAGAAAGAGTTCGTTAAATTGGCTTAACATATCACAAATAATACCGTAAAAAAAAGCAAGTACATACTCGAGGTTTATCATCGTCACAAACATCCACGTGGACAAATTTCATATATAAAAAGCACTGGAAGTAGGAATGAAAAATATATTCACAGGCAACTTCAAATTATTTATCAGTCTAACACTTAGAATTAAAAAATTTTTTGAAAAGGAGCCTTTTTTCTCTATTTCTTACAGTCTCCTTTTCAATATTTGATAAAATTGTTATATTTTCAGAATAAATACTTTGTTCAGAGTCTGAGTGTAAGACTATATAGATTACGTACCTAGTTGTTGTTTCAGCTGCAAGATGCTAAAACTGCACAAACTCTTGCTCAGCATTGTCTGAAATGCATTGTAACGGCGATCAAAGGCACTGAATATTGGCAAAAAGTTCATGATTCTTTAAACAGACTTTGAGTAGTTGGATGTAAGAAGAAGAAGAAGAAGAAGAGTTTTATTCAGTAAAGTGACCAAGAGTACAAAAATGAAGAAAATATCGAGCACATATACAGGCGACGCAGCATAATACAGGTAAATTGTGTTTAAGATAACAGTTTTACATCTTTTGCTGTGAGTAACTGGTTAAATTTTGATTTGGTAGGATTTAAAATATAGAAATGAGGGATGTACAGAGATCGTTGTTGTGAATAAAATGGACATACGAGCAGGAAATGATACTCATCTTGAATAAGATCAAATGTGCACTTGTCACACTAAACAGAGTCAGCAGTTGACTTATTAAAGCGACACAGTTGTATCTTAAGTTTGTGACTCATACCATATAACTTGCATAACAGGCGTAACAGATCTTTGTCATGGCATAACTCTAAAACATATTTTTCAGGCTCAAGTATTTAGTTATAAGACGAGTAATGTTTTAAGAATGAGGAAGAAGATATTTTATGGTCCCAATTTTGGATATTTTTTTCCGTACATCTTTGTTTAAAAGCACTTATAAAACGTGTAACATCCCAACACTCTTGTGAAATACATACGTAATAAAAATCCTGAGTGAAATAAAAGAAGCTGGACATGAGATGCCTAAGTCCAAGTACCATTGTCGAAGGGCGATTATGAAGAAGCATGGTACATAATGCTTGCTCACAACTTTTTGAATCTACTATCCACTGAACGGCTGTATGATAAAAATGTCAAACTGTTCAAAAGGATCCGAAATATATTCGAACTGCTTGTGTATCAAAGTGCATATATTATGTCATTTTGTGTGTCTTTGAAGGTCTCATAGTATTAAAATCAAACTTATCCGTTTGTACTTAGCATCATAAGATATTACTAATGAGTTGAAACATGCTATACTTACATACATGTAGTTAATTGTAATATGGTAAGTGTAAACACGATAATCCTCGTAATGACATTTTTTAAATTATGTTTTCTTGTTCAAATACAAATACAGGTATAACATATTTCATTCAGGATATACATATTTTCAAAATAATCATTTATAAAGTGACTTTCCCAAGATACCCAAAAATATGCATGTGTAGAAACACAAATAAACTATTGGAATGGATATACACTCATTGTTACCAAGGAAAACTGGAAAAGTGCAGGAACGTGGAACCAAATTAAGGTATAAGATGTACATACGAGACCAAAGGTGGCAACATGGGGCACAGCTGATGTTGAATATCTCAGCTATGCCAACATCTTGCCTAATTTGGACTCAAACCCTTTGGAGGAACCAGTAGTGAAGGCTGGCGAGTGGATCAATTCATCAGGTGGCTTCAAACCGTTGGGCCGATCTCCCTGGCACGTTCGTAATATATTGTCCGTAATCCGAACTACTGGAACAGTTTGTTCTGCGCATCTACCTCTTTGCGAGCAGGCAGGAAGACGCTCCGATCAATTGCTGAAACACGAGACCTTCGCACAGACAAGCCGAGAGCAATAGAACTGCGTGAAATGTGGGTTAATCTTCACAGGTCTTTCTCATTTAAGGTGGGAGGGACACGTTATAGCTTTGTTTCAGAAAGCATAAAATTGTCCATTATGCAGCCATAAATATACCGCTAAAAGTATATTTTTCCCATCCTTCATTTAAATGTTTCACTATTTCAATTGGGAGATTCATTAATTCGGATTTTTTGCGTTTCTCTCAAGGAAAACAATATTCTCTATCCCTGCAATCTGTTTAAGCATTTAAATATTTTACCAGAGAAATTCGTTCATATTGTTCACTTCTGAAATCGTGTTTTTGTCGAGGATTTATTTATGTTGTTTTGGTTAAAAGTCGTCCCCATTCTGTGCTTTGATAAAAGATACTAATTTTGTTCACTTACTGTTGAGCAAAGCAATACGTTCCCAAATGGTTACCAATATCTTACTCCTGTAATGACCTCCTCCTTGTAGGTAGGATATATGACATGAGTGTCCAATTAAATCTTAGAACTTCATGCTTTTGGGAATGAAAAGGGACAAGACGTGTAACTAGGACTAAACTATTTTCAAAATTCACAGCACATTTTTCAATATTCAAGAAATGGAACTCACATGGAACATGGACGGCAGGAGACGGCAGGAGACCTCAGGACAGACACATGTCTCCATGGAGTGACGAGGGTGTTTGTGGATTTCTCCGAGGTAGTTGACAAGGCGATGCCTGCCTTATCCTGCCTGTGTGTTGACTTAGTTATGATTATCACAAAGCGACCGAGTCCTGCATGTCTCGATACGTCCTCTTCTCAGTGGTATCTAGTGAGGACAAGACTTGAGTTGTCCAGGCCTGTTAACTGCATTCATACTCCTGTTCTCATCTTCTTTCACGTGTCCATTTGCTTTGCAAAGAGAAAACCCAACTCTCTTTCAGGTTTCTTTACCAAGTAAAGGTATAAGGAGTCGATCATTAATGTAAGATTCAAGTGTTTTGCACTGGGGTTTCAATGCAAATGCTTATGACTTAGTAATTGTAAACAAATAAACTTCTTTATCTAAATGCAACGTCTACATGAGTCCATGTTTTGCACGTATATCGCATATTTACATATAGTTGTTTTGACGCACTGGCATCGACTCTTGACATGCTTTGATTAAATATGCTGACGTTGCGGTTTTATTAATGAGCGTACTCACATAAAAATTGTAGGAGCACAATCATTGTAGGGAGAACCATGTTTTTAAAATATATTTTATGACTGACATGGTTTCACTGTTCTGAAAAGACGATAAGAATTCATGAAGTTCATTGGATGCACATGAGAAAATAATAAAATATTTGTTATAGTATTGGAACATGTACCAGTTTGTAATAAGTGATAACATCTTACCAAGAACCAATGTTGATAATTAATTGTGCATGTACACGTACCAACATGCGTAGAAATACAAAAAATATATTTTACTTATTCATATTCGACAAACTAATACCACACCTAAACCAGGTCATCCTGCAATATGTTCCAAGCTGTTACGTCTACGTTCACATCATTTAACATATTTAACAGCCGTTCGAGAATGCTATCCATCAGTTTGGGACACATTTTACGTTTATCTAAATATGTTTTAACATAAAATCACTAATACAAAAAAACTAATTCCGTCAATATTTGGATATTCAGATTTAAAAAATAAAAATCGTGATTAACAAGTTGAAAAATGTGATGATTCATACTCTTATACTGTTTTATATTATTTACTTTAGGATATATAGCAACAAATAGATTATGTATTTCATCTCATAATGGTACGTGTTTAAGTGCAATTGATATCAACATTGAATAAATGCATTGGTATAAGTTAATTAATTACTTAATTAAGCACTGGTACATGTATTTGTACTAAAACTATAACACATATAAAATTTTATTTCATCGTTTTGTTCTCATTTAATCAAATTGAAATTTACAGATTCAACTAGACACTTAACTTCAAGTCACCTGTTACAAGTGAAATGCTATGTGGAGAGAAACATTCCTTACACTTATGACTTTATAATAAGAAATTATTATACTTAGTATACTAAGTACTACAGTGGTTACTTAGTGCCTCAGTAGGTATCCTTCTATTAACAAATAACCCCCTCTCTTAATTTTTAAGTAGAGATAAGAAGGATTTATTACCCATATGGTTGAAAATAAGCGACTTAATATGATTCAAATGAGCACATGTGCACATATCACGTTTGCCTAGAAACGATTGTTTCACCGCGGCTTCCCGTATTTTGCCGTTGGTGACGTCATACAACGATTGTTCGTGACGTCACTGTAGCTAGCTACCGCCATATTAGTGGGCCGGTTTCTGACTTTTTTTACGCGAATCAAAAATTTAATAGAAATGGTAATAAAGAAATTATCACACTAGAAAGTTTGTCATATGACTTTAACGAAACTCATGCAAATGTGTTTATAACCCTCGCTCTCGCTCGGGCAATACAAAGATTCACACTCGTTTCGTAAAAATCATATGACATACATCCTCGGGTAATATTCTCTGTATAAGAATCTACAAGTTTGGGATAAATAAAGGAAAAGGGTTCTATATGGTATACAAATGTACAATTTAGAAAATTGATATATCTTTGCAACGAACCCTGCTGCGGTTATCATTGGCAGCAGTGTCCTTATGATCATAATATAATTATGTTAGAATAAATTAATGCATTAAAACTTTGTTCAGTTTGATGGTATTTTGCTCGGAGGTACAAATTTGAAACGAAAACAATATTTCTAACGCGTGCACAGAATTATAAACAAATAAAACCTTTAATCCGCAGCTGTGCATCAGAAACTGACAGCATCGTGGGTTCATGCAATGCGATCGATCATAGAGGATATTATATTTGCAAATTGGGATGTGTGTAGGATTGGGGGTATCGGGATGTGGGCATGGTCGAGGCTGTATGAAGATATAGGTATGGTCGCCGGTATCGCAGATGAATATTATAACATTTTTCAATTGCAAAGCAATAATTACTCAGTACCCTCAAATGTTTTCCCTATACAGCAGATTTAAGAAACAGTGCATTGCAAAAATAATTCTAGAAATCTTTCATCTCTTGTCATCTACTTCGTTTTCATTTGGCTCAGCTCTCATTTTTATTTGTATATAATCATGCTCCTGTGCCAGGATACAGAATAGAATACAGAATTTGAATGAGGATATGGGATGTGGGTATGATGAAGGTCGAGTTGCATTGGCGTGGAGTGTTGATGACTGTATAGAGGGTGTGATGCATAGAGGATGAGGTTTCAGGGGGCGGGGTTGGCTTTTGGGTACGGTGGGTATAATGCTCAGCCGGCGGTTCAACAAAATGAAGCGCTTCGTAGCGCTCATTGATCGCTCAATGTAGCGCTCAATGAGCGCTTCTTCTCTCTTGAACGACACAGTGCAAATTCCTCGGAGTTTTCTCACCTTGCTACGTAGCGCTACATTGAGCAATCACGTTCAAGAGAGGTTTAAAAGTAATCGCTCATTGAGCGATTAATTTGAAACCTATCTTGAACTCGGCCCAGATGATGAGGAAAGAAGGAAGATTTGTATGATTGAAATAAGGTGTTCAGAGGCTGAGGTTTGGATTCTTGTGCTTTTGGCGGTTATGGTGTTCACAAAATTATGGGAGGATGTGGTGCCTGGGAGTGGGGGAGTAGGAGCAATGGTGCAAAGAACAACTCAGTTAGTTTTTCCATCGATTGACACGGGGATGGGGCAATCTAGTTGCGATGTTAGATCATTAACATCGGGATTTACATCTGGGAATTCTGATGGCAAGGAAATGTAATAATGATTGGGTTGCAGTCGATCGTTTTCCGAATTATATCTTCAGAGATGTGTTTGCAAAGCAAGGCATGCTGAAAATAGAGTATAATTACCTTATTCGATTAGACTTATGAATACTAACGTTAACAAATCAACAAATATTTTGGATACAAAATCAACGTAAAACTTAAAAGAACACCTTAAGTTTTAATATTCGAGTTATTTACCATAGTTTGATTAATATAAAACACATTGTATATTGGGTTGGATCAGTTGTGTTGAATATAAACGCATTTTGACATTTTAACAAACCTTAACTTTACTACAAATAGATATATCCAAGGCAAAAAAGTAACAGTTTATCATAAATAATGTGCACATTTGTAGGACAAGACACACAGTTGATGCAGAGAGAAAATAATTACACAGAGATGAAGTTATATGCAGTACAAACTGGTTGAAAAATTAATGATGACAGAACATAATTTTCCTTTAACATTGTTTTGAAGAAGATTCTCTTTACCTGTGATTCGATAAACCTAAGTACTTATAGTTCCATAAATGTAACAAACTGTTTTTCAGACGAAATGTTTAACTATTGCTTAAAACAGTTAGGCCAGAAAGCACCTGAAACTTGTGGCACAGTCACAAGTTTCACCTATTGAATGAAAGTGCTCCTCGTGTAATATACCCTTCTTAAAGGGGCTGTAGCACGTTTTTTGCAACAAAAAAATTAATGATAGTTTAAGTCATTTACATATACTTTAGAAGGTAAAACATCTTATTACACAAACCAATTATCCGTAGTGGTAATAACGGTGTTGCGTATAAAGCATTATTTGCATGGCGGCCATTTTTGTGAACACATTTTATTATTTCAAAATTACAAAAAAAGACTCCCATGGCTTTACCGCTCCATGTACACTCATTTTTTACTTGACTTTCCGAAGAGAGAAGGGTGTTTTACTGTTGGTGACATTATTTTTCAAATACATTTCATCGACTTATTTGTGCGTAAAAACGTGCTACTGCCCCTTTAAAATTATATTTAAAAAATGTTTTGAACAGTATTTGTTGAAAAATATATTTTAAAACAATCGAAAGTACTTATCATACACCGTACCATCAAGCAAAATTCATGTACTGGCTTCAGACCACGCTGCATATTCAATTATATGTTATTAATATTGACACAGGTAGTCGACATATGCTTATAAAAATTACCAGGCAAATGAAACTACACATATATAGTATATGTTATTTATATTAATTGTAAACGGCTACGGGTGAGATTACCACCAATGCACATTTTAAAATGTTAAAAACAGGACATGTTGCACCATACACATATACACATAGTAAAATATCAACACTTTATATGGACATTGTAAGTACAGATTAAATAATTTCCAAATTTATTATATTACATAGATTATTCACATATATACCGCGATATCCAGATTGATGTATACTTTATAGTTGTAAGTATACACATAAAGATTAATTTTCAGTTTATTTAAAAAAAAATTGAATTCAAATATTTACTTTACTGTACTATATATAAGTATAACTATAATACCCACATCGATAAGATATATATATATATATATATATATATATATATATATATATATTCGAATAAACAGGTATTCAATGGCACATACATGTATGAACATACCTGTGGTTTTCAGTCCTATAGATAACTATTCACGTAAAATGTTATGAAATACACAGATATTAAAATAAACCCTGTGTATTATACCCTCTGTAAATTTTTTAGTATACTTACATAATTTAAATAGCCAAAATCAATAAACACCATAAGGGTCAATCACAGTACCTATACATAAGATATCCAAATAGAGTTTTCCATTTGCTATAATGTACACTGCCCCTTACACAACAGAGGTATTCATGTATTATTACAGGTATTATGTAAGATATCAAAACCACTGTGTCTTATAAATATTATATACATACATACACCATTTTAGATGTGATGAATTTTAACTTACATGTAGTTCAGAAACTTGTAGATATAGAAAATTCCCTATGAATTAGGACTTTTTGTAAAAGAAACTCATCTTAATCTTATTGAAGATGAGTGAGTCCTACCTAGATTAAAGGAATATATTACTTGATACATGTCTGGGACACACCATTATACAATACATTTTTGTTAATCTCATGTCTTCAATAAATATAAATGTTATAAATAATGTTTGCCTATTTTTATATCCTGCAAGAAAAAAATCAGGTTTTGTTGTAACGCTCATATAATACATGTTTGATACATGTATGTATTTTGGGCCAAAGGCCTTTTACTGAATAAATGTAAATGTAAAAACAGCACAATGTATCAAATACAGTACAAACTCTATACACTATACAAATAAAAAATAAATTTTTGGCATTCCAAGATTTCACAAGCC
Organism: Gibbula magus; assembly: GCA_936450465.1. Taxonomy (NCBI): domain Eukaryota; kingdom Metazoa; phylum Mollusca; class Gastropoda; order Trochida; family Trochidae; genus Gibbula; species Gibbula magus. The sequence continues at coordinate 78,346,391 of OW388292.1, read as the reverse complement.
TCGTTACCATGGCAAACGACACACAAAATACCGCCATACAGAATCTGTATTTACTTATCTTCATATATTGAGATATTGAAACCAGTTAACCTTTGATGAAAGTCCAAAGATGCATTTTCATCGCAGTAACCATGGCAACAGCATATCAAGGTAAATAAGAAATCATACCTGGACTACAGTATCACGAGTCTTCATTATGTTCCCCACGTAGAAGGGTGGTTAGGTTAAAGTACGGGTCCTGAACATGACTATGTGGACTCCACAACAAAGGCCTCAATTAAAGCGTCTGATGGGCAAGAGGGTGGTGTGTTTGCCGAGCGAGGACACTGGGTCGAACCCAAGTTTTGTTCAATAGAAGCGGAAACTAAATACTGTGCCATTACCTAATGGGAGATGCCTGAGCAAACAGTCCACGGTCTACGTTTTAGAATGTCTACATTTAGGTCGCATGAATTTCGTGTTAAAGCAAACCTGAAGAGTTGATGTTACTGGAAGGAAAACTAGGCTTCTCACAGTAATGAATATAACACTATTTGAAAGGTAAAGATAAAGTCTCAAGAATAATTAAATGAATAGTATTAATAAAAGATAGAATGAAACTAAATTTATTAACATATGTACAATTGTACGAACTTTTTTCTCTCAATCTTAAATTAAAAGTAAATTATTTCTACCTTTAACATGGATATTGGTGTTAGAAATATCCAGTTAAATTTGAGATGATAATTTCATATTATTAGTTCAAGGCAGAATATCAAGCTAAAAATAACTATCAACATCAGAAGCGTAATACTGCCACAAAATGAAAATGGACAGTTACTTACAAATTCGGACAAAACAGAGTTTACTTACTGATTTTTGTCAATTTGTAGAATCTTAAAATAGCAAATATTGTAATCAATTACAAAGAGGGTATGGTAATCTAACATGTTAATTCTACTCAGGTGATATTGTTTTAAAAGGTACTGTTATAAATTATTCTATATACCAATGAACATGATAAGTTTATCCATACCCACATCATTAGTGTTAATTTAAAAACTCTGGTGTTCCCTGTATGTAATGCCTTGGTACAGATATAGAGATATCTAACTGAACCATATATATGCTTTGATGATAAGACTTGTAAACAACGACGCATCCAGTCATCATTAAAATGACATCTACAGCATGAGTCTTCTGAAGTATTTTATTTATATATTATTGTATATGCATATGGTAGTTAAAAGAATATATATACATATACATTGTATATTCAAATGGTAGTTAAAAGAAGATTTCCTCGGCGTTAGATAGTCTTTTAACTACCATTTGAATATATACTGACTCTACACTTGAACTATATATATATATATATATATATATATATATATATATATATATATATATATATACAGGTATCTTTATCTCAGTGTACACACAAACACGCAGCAAATGCCCCGCCCATATTAAAATCTTCACACATAGATTTTATCTTTATGCTTAAGGATCGCTCTTTACATACGAGTGTTGTTATGTGCATTTTGATGATTATATTATAGATTGGGTTATTGCACATATTTAAATCCCCGTTATTGGCCTGATATATTTCCTTAGTTGGTTAGTATAGAGCTCCATATAGTCATTGCTGATTATTAATCATTTCTACATTGAACAAGTTCATTGTTTGAACATTGTTCAATCAAAATTGGAGAGACACACACGTTCAGACCTGGCATCATTTGAAAACATTAAGACATTTCTCAGGTGAGTATGTAACAGAGAGAATTAAAGGTAATTATTGCATGCATATATGACTACAGTGCTACATCGTCTCGATCTCATACACTTGTGTATTTTTATAAAAACATATATGTTGTCTGTGTTGTATTTTAATTGTACCTGAAATTTTGAAAAATTGAAATATGAATTAAAAAATTATAATGTAAATACTTTTAGATGTCACAGAATCATCATGTTAACGTCAAGAGCCCTCGCCTTTGGTCAAGTGGTCAACTGATCATGATTTTTAAGTATACTCTGAAACTTCCTCTAGCAAGCCAAGTTATATGACTATGAAATAAGAAGAACATATAATTCAAAAGAATATACGCATTCACTAAATAAGTATTATATTAATTTTCTTTTAATTGGATGAGGATAGTACACTCATAATTAGAATCGAAAGTGTATACTTCAAAGGCAAAGGTGAAGAGGTAACCCAAAGAAGACGATCTCAGGAAGAATCGATAGCACTTATCCAAGATGTTATGTTACCACCTTACCACGTGTCATTGTGTATTAATATATACTACTTAAAATATAGTTCACAATGTTAAAGATACATCAATTGGGTTTCATAAAATTTTATTTCGCTGAAATACGTGCAAATATACGATATGTGCTGATTTCAGTTTATAATTATAAATTCACTTAACTTGTATATCCATCCACAATAGCCAATTACTATTTTAATTGAATTTAGCAACATCATTTTACATGTACAGAAATCTAAACTACACGTCCCATTTACATGAATAGAAGTTATAAGACCTATTAAACGCTATCAACCCAAAGTTATATGTTTGTATGGTGAAAATAAGTTTCCAAAATTACGTTTGACCAATTGCCGCGCGCCACACGCGGTGCATTGTCCGGTTTTCGATCAAACATAGACACTTTTATCTTTATATCGTCAATATACTAAATTTACTATCATCAAAATGGCAATTGTCTGTAACGGTCAATCCTTTTCGAAATAGTAACATCATTTATAACGTTTGGCATAGGTGACACACAACAACACAATGGATGTACCTTTTAAAATAGGTCTTCAACATCTTACCTAGGATAGTCACCTAGGTAAGATAGATAGATATATTTACGCAAGGAAAGTATCCACGATTGTATTGTACCAACCAACAACGTGTCTGTATGTTAGTACCCATGCATTCATAACCAATGAATCCAACATGTTATACCATTTGTCACTAACATTTCATTTACCAAGGAACTTCACTGAATGGGTCTACAGGACATCTCCAAGTTAAGGGTTCTAGGAGGTATTTCACCAACTAACCACTTGTCCTCGTGCCTTAAGTACACAAGGAAGTGTACCCTAACATGTTGAATCAATGAGTCCAATTGTTTACAACAGATGTTTGCAACCCTTACCTTTGGGTCCATTGAAATAATCAGCATGTGTCATCACAAGGACAATATAACCTAGCATGCTGATTAAATTATAACATGCATAGCATCTTACCTTTGGGAATCCACTACAATGATCAACAGGAAATAACCAAAGTACAGGATGTGGAGTGACATGGCATCAGCTAACTACGTGTCTAAGCTGCATCGTACCATGCCAGCTAGAAAACCAAAAACGCCAAATTGGTTGTCCTCACCTTGGGTCGTCTGGAGAACAGGTCCAATGGCCGATCCTTGGTGACACTGAGAACATATCCTCTGCTAGTAAGCAATAAGATGTGTGGGGTATGAGAGAAAACTACTGGATGACCCATCTGGTTTAATTTTCTTTGTTCGTCCCTACAATGTCATAGGACTCAAAGGGGTCCTTCCAGGGCAAATGGCGACGGTATTCCCCTCCTTAAAACAGATCAAATTGGAGGTGTCTGAAATTGAGAGAGAACGTATGGAAGATCTACCTGGTGGGTTAGTTCCATTTGTTGTTTTATGGATCCTTGGGGACAGATTCCAGATTCTTGTTGACATGAAGGTATCCCATCCCTGAAAAACAACTTTGATGATGATCCAAGGTGGAGAATGGACGATTTTACTTGTCCCTTTGGTCCTCCCTGAAGGGCAGAAGAAGGAAACGGATTCAAGTTGAGATATATACAGACAGACGAGCCTGAAGAAAGTTGATGCATAACTGATGGAATATCTAACCAATGGTTCAGTCATGTTAATCGTACCGTTTGACAATGGAGCCATTATCCACTTCCTTGCAATCATGGCCCTGCCATGTTTCAGTTTCTTTGATTTTCCACGTAAAGAATCCGTAAGGTAGACCCTCAAACCATATGCTAGGACAAAGTATCCCTTAAGCTTCCCTGCAGACATAAACGTGTAGATTTGAGAAGATTTAGGCAAAACTGATGGAATTCCTAACCATTGGATCGCTTCTTCACAGATATAGCCTATAGGACATGTCCAGTCAAGGAGCGAATCATTGAAGACACGACAAGTGTATCCTATTCACTGCAAACAAAAGGAACTGAAGGTTTGTCAAGGATAAAACAAAACTAATGGAAGATGTAACCAGTGTTTGGGTTCCTCGTTAGGTTACCCAAACTGACACCCTTGCCCATGCGTCCTTCTTAATCTAACAGCAAAGAGTTGCGGCAAATATTTACATTGGGATATCGGTCCATTCTGGGGGATATATCAAACCGCGTCTCGCTTATTGGGGGTCTCATCACGCAGCTGAAGATCTCGTCCTCCTCCTGTCGGTAGAGTGCTTTGCAAGGACTGTGCTGTGTAATTAGCAGACGTACTGTACAAACAGTTTAAAATAGATGCTTTGTGAAACATGGGACTTCACTTGCCTTATAGATCAGTCGCATTGTGAAGACTTGTGTACTTACATTGTCACATGCCGTCTGCTTATTTTCCTCAATGGAATAATAAGTAGAGAACTGTGTTTAAATGACTTGTAGATCACTTTTCGCGTCGTGTTCGAAAGGTGTGACAACTGTCGTCTGCTCATGTTCAATGGAATTACGACCAGTGGACGAAAGTTTAACTAGCAATTGTAGATCACTTTTCACGTCGTGTTCGAAAAGTGTGACAACTGTCGTCTGCTCATGTTCAATGGAATTACGACCAGTGGACGAAAGTTTAACTAGCAATTGTAGATCACTTTTCACGTCGTGTTGTTCGGAAGGTAACGCCATTGCCAACTGTCGTCTGATAAATGGAAATACAGGTAAAGGACGATAGTTAAAGAAGACTTTGTTGATCCCTGTTCGTTTGTGCTGACAGATACGAAATACACACACCTTGAAAACTGTCGTCTGCTCATTTCAATCTATTGACTCCTGATTAAAAGACGGCGCTGTTTTGCTTTTTCATTTTAAGATTACACTTTACGAGGAAACTGTTTATACTTACATTGTCAAATGTAGACTGCATAAGTTCCATAATGAAAAATGACCTCGTCTTGAACACGAGGCCTCATAGACACGTTTGGGTGTGACGGGTAGAATCATCCACTATCTGCTTAACACTTACATGATCAAAATCAGGTTTGTTTACCGACTAAATGTGTCTCGTCGTACGCCTTGTCTACCAGACCCTTCCGTTTGTGGTTTCACTGTCCTGTCGATGGTTTACGGTTCAAACCGGTTAGATAAGGCTATAAAGTGGTGAGGACTTTATCAAGCGTTGCCTCAATGTGATTTTGTCTTGATAGGAATTCCAAGTGTCCGGCTAGTACGCGACAGTGGCACGTCTGACGAGGAGCTTTATCGATATGAGTGATTGTTGTGAAAGGACGCTATACTGAGAGCATACCATATTTTCATACCATTTCAGGCTAGTCTATATAATTCAATACTGTGGGATAAAGTCATACCATGTGGGTAATATCTTAAACGAAACCACGCTGAAGTCTTAAACACGCTTAATTATATGAAATGATGTCCTTCATTCGATTACTCAGCCTTTTGATATTTCTGTAATTTTGATTGGAAAATTTGTAGTTTTGTGCCATACATGAGTATCATGTTTTATTACCTAGGGGAAGAGTGTTCATAAGTATTGGAGTTTTTACAAGTAAATATTAAATCGTTACTTAATTTTGTAAATCCTGATGAATGGTTGTATTGGACGTGGGTCAACTGACGAACACTTACACTTAAATATCCATGCAGTGTACATCAAATATGCAACATACACTTACACATAAATCTTCATTTTGTGCATATTAAATATGCAACATACACTTACTTAAATATCCATGCATGATTTATCAGCAAAGTGGCATACAGTTACTTAAAACATCATCAGTAAAGAATAAATGAATTGTTTCATACATGATTTTATCATCAAAATGGCTCACATTTCTTATTTCCATCTTCACGGTTTTACTGTTGTGAGGTGAGGTGATTTGGGGTAAAACGCCGCTTTCTAGGGTATTTCAATTATATTTGATTTAAACATATTTATTCAAGAGAAAGGATTGGGTACAAGTTATCCAACTTAATGAAACCCTCTCCTTTCACTTATTAAGCCATCATAGTGGTTATGTATTGCAATGAAACCTGCGAGCATCGGCTGGAACTAGTGAAATATGGTTGGTACTGCGCTGAAATTCAGTGTGACCTTGCACCCAAACCTTACTGCGTGTAGAACTGTATTCTACGGCAAAGTTGCTGAGCCCCTGGCGGGATTCGAACCCCAGGCTAATTGATCCGAAGCCGAACGCGCTAACTGTCTGTTATGAAAGCACTAGCTCGTGTGTGATCTTTCTTCATGATGACCTTACTGACAATACACGTATATATGCAATGTAATATACATCTTGAGATATGTTATGAATATGGTGATATACGTGGAGGATACCTGACGGACCATAGCTTAATAAAATAATGTTATAACAGCTTATTTAGATTGATTTGTATGAACAACCTGGAAATAATTCTTCTTCAAAATATTGATAATGGACGAGGATTTGTTTACCTGGTGTAGCAGTAACAAAGTATGATAAACTAATATTGTATTAAAAGTTAATATATTTAATTTTGATTACAAAATATATTATGAAATAAAATATCACCATATTATTCGAAATCTTTATACATGATTCACAGTTGCAATCGCATTTCAAGATGAAACTTTTATCAAAATATTTTATAATTACTATATTCACATTTCTTTACTTTGTTACGTTTAATTGATTAATAAGTAAATACAGTGTACACAATATTGAGGTAGCACGAGAATTGTTTTGAGGAAGTAACTATGGAGACAAAGTCAGTATTCTAATACGTTTACACTCCACATTCATCTTAAAGACATATTTTTCATGGTTTCTATTGAAATCGAAATTTCACTTATCAATTTTGCTTTAAATTCAGAATTACATTATTTTATTTATTGTCTTTTCATCATTTTGAACATTCATATTTCCTTCGCAGAAATTGTACTCATACTATACACATGATGATTTTATGGAAATTTACACAGCAATAACGGAAGTCGAAAATGATTAAATGTTCTTCTTCTACCAATTTTACTTTGATATATGTTGACATGATTCGCCAATAAGTGTTGAAAATTATGATCATGTTTTTCTTTGAAATGTGATAAAAATCAGAAATGCGAGAGAGAGAAAATACAATTCGTGAAGAAATCACGGTGATTTATTCCTATCCACAAGCTAGTTTTCGGTCATGACAGATCTCATATGGTGGGTGCATGACGTTGAGTCGGTTGATAAAGCATAATTATGACGTCACAATGCATTGCATAGATATATTCACCGATACAATTCTGATTAATTTAGACTTATTGTTAAATGGCAGCGCAAATCTTACCTACAATGACAATGTTAAGATTGTTAAGGAAGTTCAAAAGTATATATCTTTATCAGGAAGATATGACAATTAACCCGGGTTTAATCTATCATTGTTAGTATTACTCATTGTTCTTTCCTAATAGTTTACATGTTTATGTTTTCTTTCTTTCTTGTAAATATGCAACATATCTTTTTCTTTTCTGTATATATCATTGTACATATGTTGCGTTACAATATTATATGTCAGCACTGTACATAGGAGAGGGTTTCACTAAGTTGGATAACTTGTACCCAATCCTTTCAATTGAATAAATATGTTTAAATCAAATCACCGATACAAGACATGCAAATACATGTAGATGTACATAGAATTGATATGAATTGTCGATATGAATAAATCATCGTGATGTCTTTACGAATTATATTTTAAACCATTACAATTATCCAATAACATACAGCTTGCCAAGATATATAAATAAGACTGTGTTGAATAAGGGTCACTTGAATCATTTCAGTATCCGAACTATTAAGATAAAAATGTTGATATCTTAATTTAATTATTTCACATATGTATAGGTGCTTTTTACATATTACAGATTTAAGCTACCCTTGTCAACAGTATATGCAAATAATGATATGATTCCCTGATTTCTAAAGCATTTTTAAATTTGTGTAACGGTATAACAATATAAAATTTAGAGATGATGATTCAAAGAAGTTGTTCAAATGTTTTGGTGACCAAGCTACATGTATTGTAACTGCTTAATAGTTTATACATATATGCGACGAAAAGCTACAAAAGTAGATGTTGTTCTAACCAGTCAATATCATATATATGCAACAAAATATTACAAAAGTAGATGCTGTTCTAACCAGTCAATATCATATAACCAACAAAATGTTACAAAAGTAGATGCTGTTCTAACCAGTCAATATCATATATATGCAACAAAATGTTACAAAAGTTGATGTTGTTCTAACCAGTAATTTATCATATATGCAACAAAATGTTACAAAAGTAGATGCGGTTCTAACTTGTCAATATCATATATGCAACAAAATGTTACAAAAGTAGATGCTGTTCTAACTTGTCAACATCATATATGCGACAATAAACTACAAAATTAGATGCTGTTCTAACCGGTCAATGGACACCCATACCTCAGAAACAAAGACGTGTCCGGGTGCACCTGAGGAAATTGACATCACCTGAGTGACATTACAGTATGTCCTGGGGCTATTTGCACGTGTTTACAAGCTAACTGACAATGGGTTGATTCTGTTGTGACATTGCTTGCCATTACTGCATCAGACAAAACATCCAATTTCACCCCTTCTTAAGGAGTTTCCATAGCTTCCCTCTGTCACATATAAAAACATTGCAGCATTGTGCCAATTTTAATAGTTACCATAGCACCCGGCCGAAATGTACACAGAGAAATCGACAAGGGGCTGTCAATCAATGAGAGCGCTGGCACGCAAGGAAGATCGTCCGTTTTGCCGCTGAGTAAAGCAGAGCTTCTAACGGCGTACTGAAGACTTTTGGGTTAGTATAGTGAATGGTTATCTTCGTAATAAAGAGTTTAATATTTAATTTCGTGCTTTTAGGACTACCTTTTTAATACACACTGTTGGGTAAGATAATTTTATCTAGATTGCTAAGGTGGAGAAATAGTTTGATGTCTTTCATTTCGATTATTACTTGCGTTGTTGGTTATATTAATTTAGACTTTTGGGATAGAGAGATGGTTAATTTTATTCTGTTGTAAATATTAATTGAAATGTTAAAAAAACACCTACAATTTTACTACAGATCTTGGTGAAGTGGAGTGGTTTGTCTGCTTTAAATTCGTAAATTTTTGAAGTTTTGAAGTTGGATGTATAATATGCTTCACTGTTTATTATATATTAATTAGTTAAATACATATATATTATATATCATGGTCAGCGTGCTCGTGGATACAATCCTTGCGCACATGTTATTTACTTACTATCTAACAGAAGGTACATTTGAAAGGGTTATGTGATTAAAAATGATCATATTGTATATTTTACTTTTGTTCTCTTTGAATAATTATAAACTTCATTTTTCCTGCTGGTATATTGTTTTGACAACATAAAGTAAGAAATTTATGTTCAGTGTATTGCAGATTTGCAGATTTGACTATTTTCATGTTCTAAATTTATCGAAATTTTGTAATTATTATTCATATTATTCTAATATTTTTGCTCATTGCTGCAATGTAATTTTCTAACATATATAGGTAGGAAAGTTTTCATTCATAAGTGAAAATATGATGTTAAAATATTAATTCTATGTTAGCTTGTATTATTTTCAACGAGCCATGAACAAAACGTTTTAATGAATATTTCCAAAATCCTTCGTTTTTGTTTAAAAATGAAATACAAATATTTTTAAAACGTCTTAATAAAATATTGGACAGTTTGTTGTCACTCAACGAATTTATATCCTTATAACTTATTTACATTTATATTGTTGATTAATATCTAACATCTAAATGAACAATCCTCTCCTATCATAGAAAAACGTGTGTTTTTAACAGAAGAACATTTAACATTTTGCAGTTTCTTTTGGAATGATACTATTAATTTCGTTGGTTAAAAACTATGTCAGTCTCTCAAATAAAGTTTTGTCACTTTACATGCTCTTCCTTTTTATATACTATGAAGGAAAATGAAATGAAAATGTTATAAAAGGATAACAAATGAAGCGTGGTTGTTATGAAAATAAGGATGTGGTAGAGGAACAACAAACAATTTTCTGATCATAATAACGTGGGTTTTTTTACATTTTTAAATAACATTGGTAGATATCTATACAACAGGAATTGTCGAAGCAGAAAGAAGTTTTTTTTGTTTGTTTTTTTTTTGTAAGTAAATTGCGCATATTTTTTCATTTTAAGATTTACGTGTTTCGTATTTAATGCACGAAGTTTAATGTTTGCTATCAATTGTAAGTATTTTCATATATTTCTTTAATGACATACTATCGAATTGTGTCGAAAAAATTTATTAAATTCTGGTTACGTCAATAATTTAACATAGACGAGGGTAATTTCCATACAGAAAGACGTGTTTATCAAATAAGAATAAAGCGGATGGAAGAATAAGCGTTTCATTCAAAACTGAACTTATTGTTAGTTATACTGTAATTGTTGTAGAAAATAATTACAATCTTTATGGATGATCAACTTCTTTTTTTAAGTTTAGACGACCTTTCATATGTTTCATGAGGAATCGGTATATGGTATCATGCATACATAGACCTCGCTTGGTTTACAATACAATGGTTGATCATCCACAAAGACTTGTTATTATAATATTAGTATATTGATTAATACTTTCTATGAATATCTTATTAATTAATGTTGAGAACCATGTCCTGCTTACACATTGTAAGCCTTTTTTTACTCTCTGTACGTTTTTGTTATTTAGCTCAACTAATTATTATTGGTAGGAAACCCATTTAGAAAACAAGGGACTCTATCTTTCTACATTTGATAGGTAATATTTACTAATTGTCATGAACATAAAACATCGTTCTCAGTCAAGAGGAAATAACAGTACATAATTCTGTATAAATCCAATTCGGGGGAATATATACTTACATGTAACCTTAATAATCAAAGCTATGTTCCTTTTGCTTAAAAGAATATTCTCACTATATTATCTTGAAACTGTAGATCTACTTGTTTGAAAACATATTCATATTATACAGCCACTTAAATATATAAGGGATTCTCTCTATGCTCGTGTTGAACATTTCTACTTTCAACATAAAAACACGTCACTTGTGGGGTTTTTTCAAGTACCATACAGTACAAATGAATTTTTTTTACAAATGTGATATAAAAGAGAAATGCCGAGAATACCAAGAATTTATTTATTTGAAAATATTTAAAATGAAAACAAATATTTTGCAAACTTAACAAAGCAAAATGATTCTGTTATTAACAAACAAATCTTAACACAAAATAGTTAATGCCTACCAAAGAACAATTTCCCTATAAACGAAACGGTCATGTTCATGCTGTTAAACAACACGGTCTCAACGAAATCATATTAAGGAATTTCTAGACATGTTCAATTTGACGAAACTGCTGGCCTCGAGAAACGTGAACTGAATTTCTAACAGAAACGATTTCCTGAAACCTAAAATTCATCAAAATGGTAACTGAATATCCAGAAGCAATCATTACTCCATAATCGGAATATTATGTATGAAATCAACATGAAATAGAAGAGGATCAACACGTCAAAAGGTCTATTAAAACCCATGACTAGAATGTAGAGTGTGAAATTGATTGACACTTACCATGGTCCATCCATCGCTCACTGTCAATCATCCATACCCTCCGAGTAAATCACCTTGCCTCATCCCATCTTGCCTGTCCACAAACCAAGCTCTCCCAGAACCTTCATATGCTGTTTTCAAGAACAATATACAATCGGTACTGAAGTTTTGGACAGAGAGCTCTAACGATTTGGAAATGGACAGACGAGAAAGGAATCTGTCGTCTAGTTGTTTTAAGATCCCATGATGCTTCACTGGGTATTGATGGGCGATCACCATATTAATCGCAGTTAGATGAGTCAGATGCCTTCGTTATTGAGTTTCTGGCGATGAAATAGTAATTAAAACGTGTTTCTTGGCTCAGTTAAGTTTGTTTATTGAGTGGATAAGCATGTTGACCCATGTGATTGTCCACAGCGATTAATTTTGAACGAAACGGTTCCTGAGAGCGAGGCATTCAGTGCTGAACTACAGGAAATAGGTTTCAATCACAAATTTAATTTTGTTTGTTTCTCTGACACAATTTCGATGCTTTAGACAGAATAATTGTCCTTCTCAGTGTCTGCCCTTAAACTATGTGGGTAGAGACAACATGCTTGTAATAAGCTATGCAACGACTAATTCAGCCAATCATATCACAGGACGTGTTCGAGTCACATGATAATGAGGTCAATTCGTATTGATTACATTCCAAAACATAGAATTAATACAGAAATATCAAACATTAATTGAATGAATTTTGATATTATTCATTTATTTTAATATTTATTGTGTAAGCTGAAAATACTTATCTTTCTAATATCCCGACTTAATATTCGTGAAGGCAAATTTTTATTAAAAAAATGACTACGATACAAACCACATATAACATTTCATACAAACATGTTTAGACATAATTTACATAATCAAAAGATGAAAAATATTAATATCGCATAAATTTGAATAAGACTTTATTATAGATGAAATTGAATGACCATAAAATATTGTCAAAATATTTATCATACATGTATTCTCATCCGATTGATAAAGATTACACGAATTATATTGAAGGTTATTCGCTATGATATAACGCATTGCACTAATATTCCCAATATGGGTTAGTCACACTACTTGTCAATTAAACCATGCGTTAAGGCGAGCTCCAAGTCCATTCAAAAGTTCATTCTATACAAATATCCAAAACACAAAATGAAACATTTCATCGCACATACTCAATATTCACGCTACCCGGTAATTAAATGAGCCCAAAAGCTTCTTTTAATTCAGTAACGTGTATTTGCCAAACCCATACCATGCAGACGATTCGAGCACAAAGACGAGCGATGTGGTCGTTGAGTTTCAACAACAGCGTTTCATTTCGAGCCACTCAGATATTCAGAGTCCCTTTGAACACCATGGAGAAAACAGGGACAAGCCTCTTTCAGCTGTAGTTAACATTTAACGTTGTTCACAGAGCAAGAGGTAGCAAATACGGAAGGAGTTAAAAAAAAGACCGGGATCTGTGACCATGAGACCTTTTTCATATATTTTTGAAGACTAGAAATGCTGATTTTTCGAATACATATTATGGACTCCATTTGTTTGTGAAGTGTGTGTGTCTGTTTGGATACATTTTTGCTTGTAGAAGGTTGGTTCTGGGCGTTATATAGAAACTCTATCCGTATCTATGGATGCATTTTTCCTGTTAGATTGCGTTGAATACGAATCACTAACATTGTGAATTTGGGTTGAATAATTGTTCTGGAGGAATATGAGAAAATCTATTCGTATTTATGGATAAACTTTTGCTTGTAAGAATATGTTAACTTAATATTTGCCAAATCAATTATTTTGCGGTTTAGTTATGATAGGAAATTTGATTAAACATGCGATGGTTTCTAACTTTTGAGAGCTTATGGTGTTTATCAATAATCTAAATACCAAGCTATTGGGTAAAAAAAACTAATTTCAAAAATATAATTCAGAATGTTAAATTATTAAACCATTACTTTCTACAAAATTGTGAAGGAACAAGGAAATCTGTTGAAAGGACATTTTAACATGTGTGGTGGATACGCAATTCGAAGGCTTAATCCAATTTGTTCAATTATGTTTTATGATTATCGTGACAGTGACATGAACATCATCATAGACTCGCTAAAATACCAGCAATAGATACACCAAACGTGCTAACACCGAACACCTGATCTATAATTATACAAACCTGTATATAACAAATTTACAATGTTCCTGAAAGCTTTGAACTTTGTCAACGTATTTCATATACAATGTACATCTCTGAAGATACGCGAACAATGGTCTCCACTTACACTTAGAGCAGTACTTGTGGGTGAATATGATGAATGGAGAAATAGATTGTGAGGAACCAAAGAGTTCCCGAATATACCACACACGCCTCAGTGAATATGTATTTGCTCTGGACCTGCCAGCTTCTTTAAAGAACCACAGTGAACAGTGGTCCATACAGAATTTAGCTTTTCAGCCACTCGCTCCAATGCATTTCCGTGTCACAATACATAGATACATTCAATTTGAAAATATATTTTAAAAAGCCTCATCCTCATATTCATCTATATTAAAATGGATGAAATGAAATTTGAGTAGGCATGAATAAACGGAATATATATTTAAGAGTAAATTCTTCTTTCACCTACCGTAGTCCTCTTTTAACATCAGTGCAGCCCTCTTTCCAACTAGCATAATCTCCCAATTTCTATCTTCTAACTCATTTTAGCACAGCTCAAGACGTGCTCTCACAATACACTCATCTCTGCAGTAAAACCTGGCTATTCAGCTGATTGTCCTGCCACATAGGGTCGTCTCGCTGAGAGAACTCTTCTGAAACTGAGACGAAGATTTGACGTGGTAGGCAGAACTCCTTCAGCTCCTTCCTCCACCCGGACATACCCGGTTTCCACCCGTGTTCGTGCCCAGTGTATGTATAACTTCGACAGGTGTAGTATTTCAATATTTGGACATCTTCTCTATTCAAAAAGAAGCTCTTAACGTGTTGGTGGTTGCCATGGCTGTAAACGCGATTGACCAATGAGAGAGGAGAGTTTTGTTGGTATGCTGGTATGTTTGAGTTTCTGATGGGGTTTGTTATCTCTTTGCATATCTTGATCTGAAGATGACAGGCTCGTCGGAATATTTTAATCGGAGCTCTTAAACGTTAGCGTCCTTGTTCAATATTGTATTTTCTGACGAGGATACCAATTAACGCTAAAATCAATCTAACGGTGTTTATAAAATATTTAGGATTAACACTTCATGAAAGCTTCAAGTGTAATAGATTTTAGCTTTGTTTTATTTAAGTTTAGTATTTACACAAAGCTTTCTTCGAACGATATAACACCAATTTTTTTTATTTTCACAAAACCATACCCCATAGTAAAACAATGTTAAACTGTGAACCATTTGTAAACACAACATAAACACGTTTAAATGAAATTTGGTTCTGAAAGGTAGATATATTGAAATGTGTGGCGTCACCTATTACAAGAAGAGTCACTAAGTACTCTTTTCCCTATTTATCATTTTTAATATATCGCACTACGTAATATAGGTAAATTGTTAAATATAACACTCACATCTGATAATTAATAATCGGGACAGTATATCATCCATACTCTTACTTAAACTAAAATCCAAAGTGGGTCAATCCCATTCCCATTTCGGCAAGTCTACCCGTTCAAAATGATGTTATAAAAGCCTCCTCTACTTCGTTGCTTTTATGAGGACATTTTCAGAAATTTTATTCCCGAGTTAAACGGCTGTCTATTTGTGGTTCAAAGTGGCAGCTCGTCGCACATGCATATCATATTGATTGAAAACAATTTAAGAAATGGATTGAGCACAAGTTATAAAACTTACAGGAGCCATTGCACATGAATATCATACAAACATACACACATTCGGATCCAGATTATTGCAAAGAGAAGAATGCATGGAAATTAACGACCACAGTCAACCCCTGTGGATCCGCCGCTGATGTAACCGTACTCTTGAATTATTACATTTCAAAATATCATAATGTGACTGAATTTGTAAAAACAAATTGTATAACATACCAAATAGAAACATACAGTAGTAAATTACTACCAAGTTTTTTGCAAAAATATTTTCTTTATAGTGATGGTTTATATCATTTATATTTACTTTAGAGGGTAAAACATCTTATAATAGAAACCAATTATCCGTAGTGCTGAAAATGGTGCTGCGTATAAAGCAAAAATATTTGGAGTCCATTTTAATGTGAACACATTTTATCATTTCGAATTACAAAAACGATTCCCATGGCTTTACTGAACCATGAAGTCTCATTTTTAACTTGATTTTCCGAAGAGAGAAGGTTGTTATAGTATTGGTGACGCTACTTTTCAAATACATTTTATCGACTTATTTGAGCGAAAATACGTGCTACTACCCCTTTAAGTCAGCAGGATAATACAAAATGAAAGAACTGTTGAACAATGTGTTTAATGGACATGGCGTGGAAAATTCAATACGAAAAATAAGCATGTTCAGCCTCACTGTGAATACGCATCATTTACACTTAAAACCAGAAAGTGACAGTTTGAAATACACATTTACGTTCAAAATTGAAATTATTGAATTTTCTTATGTTTCTGTATGATGAATGCTATTATAAATAAATGACTCTCTTTTCTGTCATATTTCCTTTTATTACCAATACAAAAATCCTTCGTCGGGTAATAATCTCTTTATACCTTTTTCAATAATTCATATTTTTAATATCCAAACACTGTATTTGACCAATTGTTGATACAGTGAAGGTTTTATGTATTGATATATCGTTTATTATATTATTCATAAATTTAGAATCCGTGAAATACATCCATATGAATTTAAACTTCAGTATCATTGCAATGTTTGTGTGTGTTAATATACTGCTCCGTTTAATTTTAGCAAAGTTATCTTTATGTATGACTGAAAAAGAAAGTGGTCTTCATTTTTAACTTTAAAACAATGACACTCACAATGACACAATCATTTATTACGTATAAATGGCCAGGAGGTCAACAGTACAACATGTGTAAAATATATGACTGATTATTTTCTCATTTGATCAGCACAACAATAATAACTGTTATTTTCAATAACCAACACAATATTGTGATTTTTCATTTTAGAAATCTATTTAATCATGTGCATGTTAAAGGCGCTGTAGCACACCGTTCTTACTGAAAGAAAGTGTTCTAAAAATAGGTACATAAGCGTGACAAATGGATAAATTGATTTAAACATATTTATTGAATTAAAAGGATTGGGTACAAGTTATCTAACTGAGTGAAACCCTCTCCTGTGTACAGTGCTGACATATAGTATTGAAACGGAATATATGTACAATGATATATACAGCAAAGAGAAATGCATGTTGCATATTTACAAGAAAGAAAGAAAAACATAGACATGTAAAATATTAGGAAACAACAAAGAGTAATGCTAACAATGATAGATTATATGCGGGTTAATTGTCAATTTCTGAATCAATCAGAGTTCTAAAACGGATGTACATGGCTCGGTTAGATCTATTTCTCATCGACCGGCCATTTTAAGGTACTCGAAGGTATTGCAATATCTTACCACAGAGTAGAGTTTTAAATATGGTACAATGATGACATGGTCAACCATCTAACAGTTTGAACTCTCAAAATCGCATGAGACCTACACATCTATCTTCCATACTGAGGAGTTCTTCCAATACGGTTAGCAAAAAACGTGCTACGGCGCTATTAAAGGTTCTGACCTACAATTCAATCTAATCATATGTAAAATATGATGTTCAAATTCATATAGAAAATAACGATATAATGTAAATTTTTCATTTTTTGCAATTAACTACATTACCATGTGACTGTTTAGTTGTGTGATCTACACAGAAAAACAGGGATATGTCACTTCTAAATGCACTTCAAAGACTTATGTGCGACGATTTACTTATTCAATTCAAGCCAAGTACATGAAGTGATATGTATCATCCAAAACTGACAACTCCTAGGAGATATCGTTTTGACAGTAGATTTGGAACAATGCCCTGTTGGCGGTAGCTACATGACATCACAATGCTATGACGTCATAATAATGATGACGTCATAATGTTATGACATCACATCACTGGAACCCAAATGGCAGTCTTGTGTTCAGACATGTTCATTTTTCATTAAAAACAAATGAAGAATGATTTTGGATGATAATAGAATCTCACCCTCGCGTCTCCTGATATCAAACATATATATTTGATATCAGAAGACACTAGGGTGAGATTATCTATATACCACTGTAGGACTGTTCAATTCACTTATGTAGATGTACCTTATTTACGTACGTGATCCATACACATATATAACTGTTAAATTCAATGACTTTCACGTGCGCTTTGAAGTGGATGACACATATAACGTTATGACTATTAAATTCAATGATCTACACGTGCTTATGGAAGTGACTGACCTATACAACCATGTGACTGTTAGATTCAGTCATCCACGTGTATTTTTTAAGCAACTACAACTATATGACTATTATAAATTCAATGACCTGCATATGCTTTTTGAAGTATATGAGCCACACAACTATCTGACTGTTACATGTTATGGTCTACATGTGCTTTTTTAGGTAAATGATCCAAAGGACTACATGTATATGACTATTACATTATATGACCTACATACATGTGCTTTTTTACGTAGGTGACCCTACAACTATAAGACTATTACAATTCGGTGATCCACATGTGCTTCCTTTGACGTAGGTGACCCTACAACTATATGACTATTACATTCAATGATTATGCGTTTTGACATAGATGACCAATACAAATCAAACTACAGTTTGCTATACTATTTAACTATATGTTTAATTCAGTGATCTGCCCCTACATGCACATGTACATATTCAGAGAAGTGAACTCCAGAATTTTATTTTGTGAAATTCAATTCAATGTGCTTTAAATGCAGTGAGATACAGATCCTCTTAAAGTAATACAATATGCACACGCTGTTAATCTGTTTAAGAGCCTCAAACCAGTTGACATGTGTCTTAGTGTTTGCTTAGTAAGGTAAATCCATAAACGCTTGTCCGTATCGCTGTACAGCTGTCAGCATGAGGCCATGTACATTGGAAATGTTAATTATAGGTGTTATACATACATCATATATTAGATTATGGATATACAGCTTTGAATTAAACCGAAAAGGGTTATTAGTGCAAATAGCTAGTTATGCTAACCCCTATTAAAATTGTAAAAGGGTCAACCGTTTAGTGTAGGAGTTCAGTACAAACAACGTACATTTGATTATGATCAAATATTAAATCATTATACAAATATGACTTCGAAAAAAAATAATTAGTGCAATTAGCTACTGATGCATTCACCAAATGAAAATTATATATGGGTCAACAGTAATAAGTGTAGAATTTCAGTACATACAAAATACTTGTATACATTTTGTTTAAGTCAAAATATCCATTCATATATAGTTGCATTATTACAATCAAAACGTAATTAGTGTTATTATAGTTGAATGTCATTAAATACTATATGCTCGATTTAAATTATTAAATGTTAAAATATTTTACTTATATAAACATATTTAATGTATAAATACATATTGTTTACATATTGATAGTAGAAGGGTATCCATGTCGATAATACTAACTGTATCATTCTAAATTGAAATCAATAAATATCGTTTGACTACAAGCCCAAAGTTACATTAGTAGTATATGACTTATATATGTAAAACAAAAAAACGCAAAATTAAAAAATTTACATTATTTTGGAATTAAGAAGAACAGTTATTGCATGTGATTCCCCAATAAGACATGCACATACACATGATATGCACACGAGTTCTTTATTTATAGCATATAACAACATGCAAAAACACTAATTTATCTACGAGTTTGAACAGAGCTTATATACCTTTTGTCTCTACTATCAGATGAAAATTAATTATTAATAGTACATGTCTTCGGTACATGCAAGACGCATTAATTATTATAAATGTATTTTGAACTAAATAAAATGGAATTATTAATATCATTTACCATTTCTATAAGCAGCAAGTGCAAATACAGTGATTGTGATAAATTCTTAATCAACATAAATTTCTTTACAAGGTATTAATTTTGACTACTTTGGTTGTGTTTTTTTTATTATTTTAATCATTCTCCGTTTATTTGAAACAAAAATAAGTAATGATGCAATTTTTATAAGATATTTTCTATTAATGAATTGATTTCAACCATAACGAGTTACATTGTAAAGTGGCAGATGAGGTACTTAGGTCATCTTCCAAAAAAAACAATTTCCAAATCATAGAGGAATTTTATAAAGTAAATAGTGAGTCTGAAGTTCCAATTGTTTGAGCTCATTATTGTTTTATTAATACATTATCCAGTGATAATGGAAATATGATTAATACAAGTGCCTTTGCTAAGAATTTGTATTGAGGCTAATGTACATCTAGGTTGCACATGCTTACTCCACAATCGCTATCCTAAAATGTTTTAAGGATGTTCCCTCCTTCCTGTTGAACTTGAAAAATGAAATATGATTAAGTAAAGATTTTTTGGTCATTTTTATTTACTTCATGATATTGTATATCGTCTACATACTTTACATAACAAACACATGAAATAAAGAAAATGTGACTTTAGAACCTCTAAAAAGTGCTTAAACAGCATAAATGGCCTACATTTGACTAAAAGGGACCTTGAACATCGTAATAATTTTTTGTAGAAAGTTTTTCAGTATGAAATGAAAAATGAAGTGCCAACTTTACTACGAAATATACAGAGGGTAAAAAGGTTTGTTGTCCTGTGATATTAAATGATAGACTATTTGTCAGTCCTACGTAACATATTCCATGTAAACATTTAAGTATTGTTTCTTATCTTTCTAACTTTGTTATATAAACATTCAGCAAACCCTGATATCCAACCCAATCATAACTATCTTAATCCAAAGTAAAGTTTATCCATTATTATTATCTTTCCAAGCCTCCTGCTTTAGCATTTAAACAAATCCTTTCTTCTGATAACAATAACAGCATTCTTAGACTTGCACAATATGTTACCTATGCCATATCTCATCGAGATGATAAGTTAAAATCAATCACCTTTGTACCCATTTAATTTGTTATTGAACTGGTGATTAATAATGCATGTAACTCAAATGTATATGGGCCAGAGGCCTCGAATACAATAAAGAACTTTTGACTTTTGACTTTGACTAATCGCATATTTCAAAACGTTTATTGTTAAACCTGCAGGAGTGTATATATTCTACAATTTGTATTTATTTGTCATATTAATGAACTAGCATGTTTATTTAGTAAATGTTGTAATGAAAGATTGCCGTTTCATGTTACATTTTAGTTATACTGTTTTTGTTATAATGGTATAGTATTTTGTATCTAGCTCGTTTTGCAGTACTACCAAACTATTCATTCGTTTCATATGACGGCATTTTTAAACTAGCCTTTGTTTAATATTCCCTATCAATCATCATGCTTGTTGTAACTTAATTGTTGTTCAAGTCTCTATTGTTGCTGTTTAATTCACAACGAAAACATATCAAACGTTGAATTACATATGAACACCTGTCATTTTTATCGTCGGTTGTATTACAGAGTAACAATTTGAAATAGTTGGTTTCCGAAGTTATCACTTCTTTGCAATGATATAATATTGTAATTTGATTTCGAGAGAAAATATCATATGATAATTAATTTATCTTGATTAAATTATTTAGATATGTAAAAGGATTAATGATAACGGCATATTTATGCAGTAACGTAAACTGTTCTCTGCGTGTAAATATAAAAGAAAACTGAAGAAATCAGGAACGAAAATGTCTAAACAGAACCATATGATATTTTGTCAATTGATAATATCTATGTTTAGGTAGTTCCTGGAATATATTTGCCCATGTTTTATCCAAAATCAAAGTTGGTTAAAACTGAAAAACATATCAATTCGTTGCATTTCTATACTCGGGTAGAATGAAACTGTCAATTGATATAGATAGCCATTTGGTTTAGTCCAGAGTGATAAATTAAGAAATAAGTCCGAATTATTAATAAATTGGTATCAATTTTTAGTAAACTGAAGTTAAATGTCAAGTTATCAAAACTGACTTCCCATTTCAATATACCACCAATATTCAAAAGCTAATTGCAAAATAACACCAAAGTATTTCGTAATTCAATGTACATGGCGTATAGCCATTGACACACAGATATGGAGCCGGTATTCACGAGAATAAAGCCACGCCCACTAATCAATATTCAAAAGTCACGTGACAAGTACACAGTTTGCATCCATGGTTTTCAGGTGTCTGGCTGTCATACGATACAGGATGTGTTTGTATTGTAAATAACCAAAGTTCTCCTGTCATTGATTATAGCAAGCGTGGGGAGGTCAATAGGTTTGCCGCTGATAGCATGATGTTCACAGGATCTACTATGAATACCTCATCCTATCAGAAATAAACTTAAGCGTTGAATCTATGCTGGTGGTTTGTCTGCACATTTGCAGTGTTGGTTCTGGGCATGACAATCAGTTTCTGTAAATGATCACTTGATTCATGTGTTCTGGTTATGAACTAATGAAAATCATCTCCGTGTTGATAGCACTAGGTGTTTTCAATGATAGGTAGAATGTAGGTATGATAGGTAGAATGATAGGTAATATAAAATAAATTTACTGTTCTTAGTTAGAATGTAGGTAGTATTCTTCTATCGAGGGGAGAATAATATACGGTCTGGATTATTTGTGTCACCCGAGCCGTTAGGCGAGTGTTGGTACTGTCACGAAGGGGGTATATTAAACCGAAGTATCGTATTACTCGATTTTGATTGTTGATTATTATTCATTTATTCATTATTTATTATTATATTCATTTGAAGTTTACGTTTGATAACTTATCGCTACTTTTTGAAATCCTTGACCCTAAATGGACACAAAATCGTCCTAGACTGAAATGTTCTAAATAATTCGTGAAACGTATTTCTAAAACATTTAATTATTATGTTATAAACATTAATCGTTTTAATTGTGAAAGACACCCATGGCCAAATATGGCATAGAACAGATATCACGTATAAAGATTGGCGAACGAATCTCTTATGTATGGCTTTGTTACCGGAGTGGCATCACAGGGTCTGGCTCCAATACATATAACAGTCATGCACTTAAGAAATAATGTGCGATAGATCACAGCCGTTAAATGTTTTACAAATAATCAGTAACATTTATTCAAAAGTAAAAAAAAGACAAAGAACCTTATTCACTCCAACATGTTTCATTGGTATTATCAGGGAGTATCTGTATATATATTTACTGACAAACTCTAGATATGTTTCTAATACGGATACCCCGGCCCCAGGTTAGAAAATGTGGTGATAAACGATGCGCGACATGAGGGCACATCGGTTCGTATCCCACCTAATAAAATGTTTTTTTGTAAAAAGAAATATGACATGTGATTCAAAAAATGTTGTTTATATGATTATTTGTCATGGATGTCAAGAAATATACATCGCGAAAACAGAATTGAAATTAAAAGAAGAATGAATCGTCATCGTTCTCAAATTAAACAAAAACACAATCGTACTATCCCTCTTAATGCGCATCTTGAACTACAAGTATGTGGAAAAATAAATATTCTGTTTTTCCGATATAGAAAGTTGATTCAACTGAATCTGATTGCTTGGCAGAAAAAGAATTATTGTTTTTTAATACATAAAAGGCAAGATTCAATTCTAAAATGTAATGTCATTCTCAATTCAATGTGCATTTAGTTCTATGCATTGTATCTATGAATGTATCTATGCAATGTATTGTGACGTCATAATTACACTTTACGACGCATCAACCGACTCAAAGTCATTCACCTGATGAGACCCGTAAAGGTCGAAAGCATGCTTGTGAATATGATTAAATCATCGTAATATCTTCCAACATTATATTTCGTCTATATGAGACCTGGGAGTTGGAAGATGTTTTAAACTGTTTTTCTACATATATATTATACATATAGATTGTCTTTCTATGACGTCAGAGAAAAATAAATTCTATGACGTCATAGATATATATATATATATATATATATAACGCTTTATTAATATATTTAGCGTAATACAACAAAGGTACGTTAATACGTTGATACCATGAATTGTTGGCAAGAGACCTTTAGTCAGAGGTCGGAAGAAAGTAGGTTAAATCGTGTGTGTTTAGATTTGTATTACAAGCACAGTCATGGTGGGGGAGAGAGGTTCTATACACTGCTGCATCCCGAAAGTGTGTTCATCCACTATCGTGCCTCAGAGTAAACACCGTCTGATAAGGGAAACCTCTGTTACACCGTGGCAAGAACTCAACTAAATACTTGAACTAACCGATCCATTTGTGTTGTGTCTAAGAGAGCGGTTATTAAAGGGGCAGTAGCACGTTTTTTCGCTCAAATAAATTGAGGAAATGTATTTCAAAAATAATTTCACCAATTGGTAAACACTCTTCTGTCTTTTAGAAAATCAATTTTAAAATGAGTGTACATACATGGGAATCATGTTTGTAGTTCGAAATAATAAAATGAGTTCACAAAAAAATGGCCGCCATGCAATTTTTACTTTTTTCGCAAAAGCGTTATGACCATTACTTATAATTGGTTTGTGTAATAAGAGGTTTAACCCTCTAAAGTAAATTTTAATGACACAACCTATCATTATAAAGAGGAAATTTGAAAAAATAATTTTTGCAGAAAACGTGATACAGCCCCTTTAAGGTGGTGTAGTAGAGTTTTGCTAGGTTGCTAGGTTGCATCGCAATACACAGTCACCATGGCGTTGCGGACTGCAACAATACATATAGTAGACTAACATTTAGTGTATGGAATGTTTATAATTACTGTACTTGATCCTTTTGATCATATATTTGTCATACTTTCAGTTCCATAATATTATTCAGTTTATCTAGACTTGCTGAATAGAAAGGAGCGGGATAGCGCAGTAGTTAGCGCGTTCGACTTCGGATCAAGAGGTCCGTGGTTTGAATCCCGCCAGGGACACAGCAACTTTATCTGCAGTTAGTTTTGGGCTCAATGTTATTCTAAATTTCAGTGCAATACCACCCATGGTTCGCAAGCATAACCACATGGTGTTGTGGGCTTTCTCCCTGCCATAATACTAGAAGTGGTGATTAAAAGTGAAATACTCTTGAAAGCGGCATCAGACCCCAACTCACCCCACCTATAAGTAGGTAACTTAACAGTATTTTAAGTAAGTTTATGTGTGCTTGAAAAGTCCGGTTTAAAATATTGGGTTAGTTGTTACTTAAGAAATAGATTTCATAATGTGTTTGTTCACTGGCTTATAAACGGTTTGAAAGGTGCAAGTTAAACTGGTATAAATGCCGGAGCTTGTCGACTGCGAAATGATACAGCGATAAAGTAGTACCGAGGTTATTTTTTGTAAACGTCAGAGTATGAAGGATATCCTTTTCAGCTGTCAATCTCGTGTTTATGAGAATGTATACCGGTCACATGACCTTGTTTCATCCAATCAGCAGAGAGCATATCGCTTAAATTTCAAAGTCTGAATTTATATAATTAAGAGTTGTAGATTGTATAAGGGACAAAATTAAGGCACATCCTTCATTTAAACTATAATGGTGTGTGGATGTTAGGATAAATTTACTGAATTACTCCCTCCCGAGATGAAAATACATGTAGTATATTTATGACAAGTTCCTTTTTAAATATTTCTTTAGTATATATACATTTAAAGAATTTGTGCAAATCCTGATTTTGTGATAATACTGTGTTATTCTGTCTCTGTGTCGAATCTACGTGATTAATATACGTTTCAGATGTCAAAAACAACACTGTTGTTACAAAAGTTAGCCATCACTACATCAAAACATCTCTAACAGTACGGTGGCCCATAGGGGACATAAACTATTTTTTATAGTTTAGTACTAACAGACATTATAAGGAATTAACTGCATGTTGAAATTTCATCTCTCGACAATTATTGACAAAAAAGCTACAATTATACGTTTGGAATATCTTTGTGGTGCTTTGGAGTTCAATATGTAATCAAATGCTTCTATGTTCTTAACGGAATGGTTCAAGCGATAGAGTTCCACAATTGTTACACATAACTGTGTACATTTAATTTAGTATTTACAATTCCTCTCCATACATAAGATCAAAAAGATTGTTTGGATAACAACTCCGTTAATGTGTTAATTCACGAGGTTTCGGAGTACATGCTTACTCCTTCCTCAAATGGAATGTAAGAAATATCAACATTGGATACATGTATATAGCAAACAAAACAATGGTGCGGAAACTCAATCAAAGAGATTATAAATGCATAAGGATGGTATACAGTGAGGTTTTGCAATACAAACATGAGGGGAGCAAAAACTTGATTGTTAAATAAAATCTTAGTCCTAAGATCAATCTTAGCTTATGATAAAAGATGGGTTTACCATTGAACGTAGTGGAACGATCCAAAGAACAGTTATCAAAATGCGGCAAGGTTTAAATTAGCCAGTGATTGAGAATGGCACGACTTATGATTTGCGGTGGGAAGTTGGTGTTCAAATTGTTCACGACAATGTGCCTGTTCCCAAAAGTCGAGTTGCGTAGGCCGCCATTAGTGAATGCAAGTTAAAACAAGATCTTTGTTTGAATCTAAAATCACGCTTCGAACCAGATTCGCCATTTCAAATGAACTCAGATCAATGCTGCTACAGAAGTTTATTATGGAGACACACATACTACTGATTATTATTTTAAGGGCAATGATAGACTACAGTATGAATGTAAAAAATGTATTCAGGGAGAAAACATTAAAAATAAAATCGTAAAACTGCACTCCCGCCTTATTCGTATGTTGAAGTGTAAGAACTTTTTGACATATTCATATTCGATGATCCCGCGTCGGACTTTGTTGTAAGAATACAGGCGTCAACATATTATTCAAAATACATAGACTAAAATAGATGAAAATAGACGAACAAACCTTTTGGGATGCAGATGTATATTGCTCAACCGAAACGTTTGAAAGGAACACAATTCTGCCTCTTAAGCTAGACCAAGTTATCTCCCTTGAAGAATAAGCTCCATTAGACATCTCCGACAGTTCATGCACTAAGGAAATCGACTTGTAGCTAAACTTATCGATACGTTCACATTTAGAGACCATCTTATATTATTACAATCGATAGGATTTTCCCAAATGTTGGCGTAGCAAGAAGTCACTTGTCAGTCAAACAAGTTGTTAGACAATTGAACATATCTACATGACTAATTGGTTCATGATTTCTTTTCAGTGACGAAATCGCAGAAAGTGAGCAAGGGAGAATATATTATTACAGACCGATACGTTGATTGCTTGCACTTTGATGTTTTGACTTTTGACGTTTTGATTTGTGTTGATGGACGTAGATGAAGCCTTAACCATCTGCGAACATGTACATGTAATACGTTTAAAGGACGTTTGTTAACAAATTTTAAAGGTGAGGAAAGGTGATTTACGCCGCTTTCAAGAGTATTTAAATTATATCACGGCTGTTAATATTATCGCCGGGAGAAATCCCATAACGCCAAATGTGCATTGTGCATTGCGGTGAAACCTGCGAGCATCGACTTGAACAATCGAACCATGGAAATTCAGTGAAGCATTGCACCCAAACCTTACTGAGTGTAGAACATTTTTCTAGTGCAAAGGTGCCGAGCCCCTGGTGGGATTCGAACCCCGGACCTCTTGATCCGAAACCAAACGCGCTTACCATTGCGTTATCCCACCCTAACAACTTTGATAGTTTCAATTGCAGACGTGTCATTTACATGTAACTTAGGTATAGAACATTTGGGGAATAAAAGTATAAACTGCAAACGGTTCATTTCTAAAGCAACGGGTACATGCAGCTCTCTTCAGTCAGTTGAAGTGAGTTTCACGTAAGAATTTCACTTATATCACTTATATAGTGTTACGGCAGGGATAAAGCCCGCAACGCCATGGTGACTATACATTGCGGTGAAACCCGCTACCATCGTCTTGAACACAGGCTGGGGAGGAAAAATAGATAAAGGTAGATATAGGTAATACACTATATATATAACAAGGCTTATCAACCGGAATTTTGAACTCCGATATAAATGTTGTTTAAACGTTACCATTAGATGACATCGGTAAGTGTCGCCGAACAAGTGTTCCCTAATGCATTATCTATCAACAACATCGGTCTTACCTCTATGTCACCTCCTCAATTAGAGCTACATCATTTAAATTACGCCAGGCAACAATTACGGCGTTTCGATAAGACGGCAGTGACGTATCTAGGTCAACTGTTTCGCACGGAAGGCGACCTCTTCTCTCGTTGGTCCATTTCACGACCACAACAAACGCACGTGTTACACGGATGGAATTTCAAACTGTCGAGACCCTCCGTGTAACACGTGCGTTTGTTGTGGTCGTGAAATGGACCAACGAGAGAAGAGGTCGCCTTCCGTGCGAAACAGTTGACCTAGATACGTCACTGCCGTCTTATCGAAACGCCGTAATTGTTGCCTGGCGTAATTTAAATGATGTAGCTCTAATTGAGGAGGTGACATAGAGGTAAGACCGATGTTGTTGATAGATAATGCATTAGGGAACACTTGTTCGGCGATAATTACCGATGTCATCTAATGGTAACGTTTAAACAACATTTATATCGGAGTTCAAAATTCCGGTTGGTATAACTTTAGAATTGGTTCGCCACCTATTAGGGTTTCG
The DNA here is from genome assembly GCA_936450465.1 of Gibbula magus. NCBI lineage: Eukaryota > Metazoa > Mollusca > Gastropoda > Trochida > Trochidae > Gibbula > Gibbula magus. The sequence continues at coordinate 78,317,737 of OW388292.1, read as the reverse complement.
GTTTAGGGTAAGTATTAGGGTTTAGGGTTAGGGTTAGTATTAGGGTTTAGGGTTAGTGTTAGTGTTAGTATTAGGGTTTAGGGTTAGTATTAGGGTTAGGGGTAGTGTTAGGTTTAGGGTTAGGGTTAATCTTTAGAATGTATTCAAGGTGGCGAACCAATTCTAAAGTTGCTCCTTCCGGTTGATAAGCCTAGTTATATATAAATAGTGTATTACCTGTATCTACCTATATCTATATTTCCTCCCCAGCCTGTGGTCTTGAACTATCGAACAATTGGCGGAATAGCGCTGAAATTCAGTGTAGCATTGCACCAAAACCTTACTGCATTTGGAACATTTCTCTACAGTAGACACAGTTGCCGAGCTCCTGGCAGCTGCAGGATTCGAAGTCCGGACCTCTAAATCCGAAGCCGAACGCGACCACCGACCGACCACTGCGCCCTCTCTATTCTGTGAGTGACATGAACAAAGTGGAGCTGATGCCTCTCAGAAGATTTGAACTGCACGAGCTACTCGTGAAATGCACGTGCAGGTCGTGCGTGACAAATACCACTGGAATGCATGAACAACTTGAAATGCTCGTAGAGTAATAAAGATTTTGAATATCACGTGTAGATCGTGAATCTCAATGATCTCGGAATGCACGTGCAGCTCGTGTATTAGGAAAATCTTGAACTTTACGTTCAGCTCGTGCATCACAATGGCATTCAAATATATAAGTGCATCTCGTTTGTCATTGAAAAATTGAAAATCACGAGCAACGCGTGCTCAAGTGCCTCACGAACGTTTATGAAATGTTATTACCCTTTCGCAAGGAAACAGTCAGTGATTCAGTCCGGCAATTGTATTTCTATATGTCTGCACATATACTAGTTTTTGTATGATTAGTCAGTAAATTCTTCAGAAACAGGGTAGTTCTCTTCAGTGAGTGACATGTGCAAATGGACGCAATAAAGCGCAGCTCGTGCTTGGCAAATGTTTTGTATTGGACGTGCAGCTCGTGTGTCACAATAATCTTGAAATTCACGTTCAGTTTGTGCGTCACAATAATCTTGAGATTCACCTGCATTTCGTGCGTCACAATGGCTATCCTTGATTCGGGACCCGGCACACTACCTGGCGAACGCGGCGTAACCGGCGAATCACTTGATAGTAAACCGGCGTACGAATGCTCCGGTTTGAAATTACCGTTGAAGGCGTCGTGTAATGGCGGATAAATGTTATCCTTTCGATATTCAATAACTATTTCTTATGAATATGCTTTTGAAAATTAGAAAGTTGACTGATCTATTTTAAAATATCACTGGTTCTTTAAAACAATGCATTACACATTTATAGAAAATTAACACGTATTTTGAAATAATTTCAACAACAAAAAATTGTATGATATGTTTATTGAAGCTAGTTTGAGGGATGATGACGTCTTCCTGTCTGTACGCCGATACACTTGTTTCAATTTCAGACTGGTCCAGGAACGGCGTACGCCGGATATGTGGTCGGTGTATACGCTGCTTAAACGAATCAAGCATAGCCTATGATCTTGAAATTCACGTGCATTCCGTGCGTCAACATGATCTTGGCATGCACGTGCAGCTCGTGTCTTGCAAAATTCTTTGAGTAATCGTGAGCCGCAAACATTTTTCAGATCGCACATGTATCTCGTTAGTAATATCATATCATAATTGAAATGTCAGATCATAACACGCATAATCATGTTAATGGCATTCAAATAAACAACACAATAAGTCTGATCTTCGAAAGCTATTACTTTGATTATTGATAGGCCTACTCTAAATGTGGTTGTTATGTCAACGTCGGTATAGTGTGTGATTTTATAACGCTTCATCAAATTGTGGTTATTATAGAAGAATAAACTAAGCGGGAACTATTACCGAAACGTGTAACGGTTTAAAGGCGAGCATCATAACATTACATTACGTGAAGTCAACCGTCTTCATATGCTTGGTCTGTCTACAAATTACTTCTTTTGGACAACGTTCCTAGTTTTAATTTATGCCAATGCAAAAAGAAACACAATTCCTGCTGTTGCACGATTTTCACTGTTTAATTAGTTAAACCAAGTCGCAGACGAAGGTTTATTCCGCAATATGACTAAGTTTATTCCGCAATATGACTAAGTTTATTCTCAAATGATTTACTATGTAAACAAATCTGAAACAATTATAACAATAGTTACGAATTTGAGAAAATATTGACTGAAAGCCAGTACATGTTATAATGCATATTTCCGGAATACCTGTTATACATGATACATTATGCTAATTTAAACATGTAGTACTTCTTTCAAATGTGATTTGTGAATCTCAATCACGCAGACATGTAATCATTTTCAATAACTTAATGATTATATTAAAGTTACAATGTATTTAGGGTATTCTGTATCACAGGGGCTTGTATTGCTGAAAACAAACAGTTCCTAGGTTCAATACTACGATGTGATATACCTATACTTATAAATAAAGAAAGGGATGCAACGCCAATTTTACCCCCTGTCCAATTAAGTCCTAATTGCAAAATGTTAACACTTTGTACACCTAAAACACACTGTAGAATTAAAGCACAGTGATTACTCGTTCGATTAAAACAAACATCAACACAATTGGTCCATTATTTCTAAAGTTATGACACTTCAAACACGATTTTTTGCTCGTCAAACTCGAGTGGGCCAAAATGGTGTCTCAGCAATCGAAAAAGTCGATATTTCATTCCTAGCAAAAGTAGTCAATCTCGAAAAGAGTTTTCTACTTTCACTTTACATCCCTGATACATTTGTCATACTTGAACAGTTCGGGTATCTTACCGTAACAACTTTATTGCAACTTTATAGTATATATAAACGATATATTGTATAAAGTTTAATAATAAATGACAATTTTTGAAAACATAATTTGCAAAAAAACTTGCTACAATGCCTTTAAAAGGAATCACATATCCTTCAAAGTAGGTTATTTTTCATCACATGTTCATGAAATTATTGGTGTTGACTATTTCTTTGGTTCATTTATAGTTTTGGTTGCTAATTGCGAAGTCGCTATGACAACGCACATGCAGATATATCGTCCTGTGGGTGTATCACAAGTGGGGAATGTAGTTATTATCGTCGTTTCAAACGTTGTTGATAATATGCAATTTTGTTTATTGTTACATCTAAAGTGGTATTTGAATTATGCAAGTTTTTTATTGTTACATCTAAAGTGGTATTTTAATTATGCAAGTTTTTTATTGTTACATCTAAAGTGGTATTTTAATTATGATTAAATGGTTAAAGCAAAGGTTTGATTTGAGAGAGAGAAAAACGCAGTAAATTGAAATTATCTATCAAATTCAAGTAATAAATAAATGGACATCAAAACAGATTTTGGTTCTATTTTCGTTAGCACTCCTATAAGAATTACGTACTTGATGTAAATAAGTATTTTTATAGTGTTGAAATCATATACTATACTATGCAAAAAAAGTATAAAAGTATTGGATTTATAAGTGTTATTAAAAGAAAATTATGAATCCAAAGAATGACTGGGCAATGCGTTATTATTTGCATGATATCTTAATCTTCTCCTTAGAGATAATGAATAACATAATTCCTATTGAGCTTCAGAGCCAATGGCCAATGTCATTTAAAGTTAGGAAACACCCTAAAGCAATATTTTATTTCATTTTTTTTATATTCCGTTTAATTCTATTTCAGTAAAACGTGATAATGTGAGACACAAAAGCAAGTTCAATTCAAGTACGTTTCCTGCAAGTTTGATTTGTTTTTTTTAATTATTTTTGGAATAGACTATGGTTGTGAAAAACAGAAGAATTATCCGTCTGTCGTTGAGAATGTTACATGCGTTCTCACAAAATGAGCTTTTAGCTTATGAGTCAAAATGTCCTTTAAATACACGTATACTACAGTAATCAAGTAACAACTTAGTTCAACAAAATACTTTAATGATCCTGTATACAATTATTCATTCCTCACTGCGTAACTAGTCAACAAACTATGATAGCTAAGAGGGGCCATTTGATTTCGTGTAAACTTTCAAACACGAAATCGCGAAATCGCGAAAAAATCAAAACGAAATCGCGAAAATGCAAAAAGAAATCGCGAAACGGGGAAACGAAATCGCGAAACAGCGACACGAAATCGCGAAACAGCGACACGAAATCGCGAAACGAAATCGCGAAGGAGCGAAACGTCCGCGAAACGAAATCGCGAAGGAACGAAATCGCGAAGAAGCGAAAGAGCGAAAGAGCGAAAGAGCGAACGAGCGAAACTGCGAAACCGCGAAAGAGCGAAATCGCGAAGAAACGAAATCGCGAAGAAACGAAATCGCGAAGAAGCGAAATTGCGAAGGAGCGAAAATTACAGTTCCCTGTTCATAGAAAGTAAGACCGTGATGTATGAGCAAATAATCCGATGTTTTATAATTGTTTATTAAACATAACATGACAATGTGTCTGAAAGTTATGAAACTTATATTATCAGGCGATGAACCGGTATACAAAGCATCTGCATCTGCATGTTGTATTTGTCTTTATGTGTAGTGTTATTTGTTAGAAATATATACACTGGAATTCGAAAAACTTATAAACTTGTTTGTGATTTCTTTTATCTCTTTAAATTATAAACTGTTATATTTTACGCTTCGTATATGTTATCCAATATATAACGTTTCAACATCACATATCATAGAGATCTTGAGTGTAATTTTAAACAAAATATATCACTCGTGGGATTCGAACCTAAACCAAGGACAGGAATAGAACAGAAGGTCAAGGCAGTAACCACAAGTGATCACATTAACTCATCCGCTTTTGACACGAATTGTATTCATTAACTTTTTATGAACATAAAGAAATTACTGTATTTCCTCTCTAATTCTATGTCGTTTAAATTGAAAGTAGGATATTATTTATTACAAAGAATGCGACGTTTCCTAACTTTCGGTGTTGATAGGCCTGCAAACAAGGCATCTAGTCTATCTATACACAAAGAACTTAATCAAGCACCACCTCTTATTTTCAGATTTGTGTGACGATGACCAACCACTGTGAAAATCTTGTGAAATTCATCGAAGAAATTGCTATTTTAAGAAACATACGTTGAGTAAACGTTTCTTCTTGTACATTGCAAAACTCGTCGTGTGGTAATTAAATACATGAAGATGTATTATCATAAACATGCTAACTAAGAAAGAAGACCAAACGCGAGCCAGGAAGCGCTATGTGTTGATTGTTGAATTAATAACAGAGACATGTATAATTCATATGCAAATAAAAAATACCCTCGTTCAAATTAGTATGATTTGCTCATGGGAAATTTGAACTTTTATAAGAGTAAGGTATACTTTTCCAAACTAGATATCAAATCACAATGACCACATTATATTTTAAACGTAATACAGTTTGTATATTCGGTATGTAGGTCAATATTAATTATTTGAGACTGTTTAATCGAAATATGATGCCAAACGCGGCTTTTCTTCGTTTTATTAAAAACAACCATTGTGAATCATAAATGGTATTCCAGATTATGACTATTTTAAAACTATGACAACCAAACGATACATGCGCAATATTATACGCGCAACTTATGAATGTATCCAGTTTGACAGTCATCATAACAGTGCGTGCTACAGTTTTCGCTATAAGATAGGCGTGTTTACACTCCATCTGCGACAACTTCATCACTTTAATTAGTGATTACAGGTTAATTAATCCTGTCATAATAAGTCCTGTACTGTCCACATTACTGTCAAGAAATGTGCTGTACAGTGCCTTTGAGTACTGTACTGAAACTTTTAAATTCGTGGCGTATTTACTGTATTATCCTACGTGTTTAATACACTTTAAATTAAGATTGATGTGTATTTTCTGAATATACCATTTATTTCCCACTCCATAAAAAATATATTGTAGATTACATGAAAATACGTAGCTACAACGTATTAAGTGAATAACATATTTATGGCGTGTCAATTATCTGATAAATTACGTAATGCTTTCAAGAATGGTATCATGTCAATCTTTATTGAACGGTATAAATCAATATGTAATTAAAATCTTGCTTGTTTATATACTATGCTATGAACGTCAGAAATGATCAGTAAGAGCAGCGCAATATGTATCCCATTTTTTAATCAATTTATTTCTTTTTTATATGGTCACAGCATTTTTATATGTATAAATTATGTAAACACATCAAGTCAAATATTTATAATTGTATAGGTTGTGATTAGATGACCAAAATGTGACAAAAGAATCATATTTGCATTGTGAATATGCATTTGATTTATTTAGTTGATAGTTGTATTGCAGTTTTTTATTCAAAACTGCTTGAGTAGGTAATCAGTTTGCCATTTTTTTTAAATATCAATGTATATGTTAAAATAAAGAGGAGATTCACAATATCGTTCCTTCTTTCTTTGAATCTTAGAATAACTGTTTCTGCATTTAATTTCGATTAGGTGTCCGTTTCACTTTTTAATTCATTCCAGTAGATCCTGCCGCAATCTTTTGACATACCATTCTTTATTAACCACATAAATATATATAAATCGTATATGTTAAAGTGTATGATATCATTTAGGCATATGGCTTTTGAGAACGGATTAGATTAGTCATTAGATAAAGTCAGTAGACTCAGTGTATCTCAGTTTATATGGCAGCTCTTGTTGGCGACATTACTATTTTAACATATTCCAAAGTTACTCCGACTTACTCTTACTTCTCTAACAAATATAAACAATAACAAGTTACCTTTTATCCGTCGTTCATATTACCAGTTCGATTTGCTTTTGTATCGATCTTACATTGTCACCAATTAACGTTACATTTATCATAAAACATGCAGATTCTATAATATATAACTGCTTTGTATACCGGTTCATCGTCTTATAATATTTCATATAATATTATATAAGTTTCATAACTTTCAGACACATTGTCATGTTATGTTTAATAAACAATTATAAGACATCGGATTATTTGCTCATACATCACGGTCTTACTTTCTATGAACAGGGAACTGTAATTTTCGCTTCTTCGCAGTTTCGCTCTTTCGCAGTTTCGCTCTTTCGCTCTTTCGCTCCTTCGCTCTTTCGCTTCTTCGCTCTTTCGGTTCTTCGCTCTTTCGGTTCTTCGCTCTTTCGCTTCTTCGCTCTTTCGCTTCTTCGCTCTTTCGCTCCTTCGCTCTTTCGCTCCTTCGCTCTTTCGCTTCTTCGCTCTTTCGCTTCTTCGCTCTTTCGTTTCGCGGACGTTTCGCTCCTTCGCGATTTCGTTTCGGGGGGGTTTCGCTCCTTCGCTATTTCGTTTCGCGCATGTTTCGCCGTTTCGCGATTTCGTTCGCTGTTTCGCGATTTCGTTTCCCCGTTTCGCTATTTCGTTTTGCAATTTCGCGATTTCGTTTTTATTTTTTCGCGATTTCGCGATTTCGCGATTTCGTGTTTGAAAGTTAACACGAAATCAAATGGCCCCTCTCAGCCATCATAACAAACCCTTGTTGTAAATACAATTACACCACTGTTATTATTTGCGGATATCGTGGTAAAAAGGCAAAGAGAAATCACATTCAAGGGAGGCAACTCGTGAACCCTTAGCAATCTCATAAAATAGAGTTATGTCCCTTAATATGATATTTCACTATAAATTCCCTCTATTTCTATAATATGTATAATTACTTGCAGTAATGCTTATTTTGAAAGCATTCCGAGGTATGGCCAATTCTGCATTGAATCAAGTGTTTTAATTATGCTGTCCAATAAAGTGAACCATTACGACACATGCCTCGGGCCGTCTTTTTCAATCGGTCAGGTTGACCTATATATACTTCCTTATATGGGCATACCCAGTAGACATGCCAATAGACGTAGTGTAGTTATCTTAACAGGTGCCCTTTCCTTATACGGTTTGATAACTTGAGTTCTCCCGGGTGTACTGTATGTACTCTTACGGTCAGCTAATAACAGTATGCACCATATATGGTAGGCCTCAAAAACCAAAAGCACACGATTATTGTGACTATCGAACATTGCCCAATGATGACTTGATAAATTTAGAATAAAACATAGATTTTGAAATATTTACTTTGCTTCCTTGTCTGAAGCGATAGCACGGAAAAGTGCCACATATAATGTGTCGTATTAATTTTCTAATTGCGTGTGACACCATTTGAAATTCTTTTGAAAATATGGCTTTGAGGGATACTCTGTATATTAGTAAGCAGGGCGGGGTAGTGCAGTTGTTACGGCGTTTGACTACCAATCATGAGGTTTGGGGATCGAATCCCTACAGCCCAAGCTGTGCGGACACACAGACACAGAGAGAGACAGACAGAGAGACAGACAAGACAAAAACAGAGATAGACAGACAGAGACACAGACAGACAGACGGAGATGGAGAGATGGAATGAATAAAAACGAACAGGATACTTACCAATTATCAACATCATAACTCTAACATAATCTCTAAAATGTAATGTCGAGCGTGTTGATGATATAGGACATACGTTATTAACGTCATAACCTTATGCTAAAGTAGACTAAACACATTTCTCAAAGACATATGATTGAATTCACGATGTTGAAAAAATTCTGAACTGTTTTAAAAGCTTTCTGGAAGTTAGTTTTGCATGCGATCGTTTAGGATTTTCCACCTCTTTATTCCCCGGTGACGTTTCCTTATATATGTCTGTATTATATTAACATGTTTATTAACATATATATGTTTGTGTGTGTACGTGTATGTTTGTATATATGTACATGTATGTATTGTGCGTGCGTGCGTGCGTGTGTATTCGTACATACATGTATCATACCCGTGCATATAAGACCGAAACTTCGTGGCCTATTTACTTGTTGTATCTATGATTGTAAATTCACGTGGTCATTCTTAATTAAAGGTGACCCTATCTTTAGATAGCTTCGACTAGGAACATGCCTTTATTGCAAATAATAGATCAGAATGAATGAATTTGAAAATTGACCTAGTCAAAATTATCTGATGCTTTTCTCTTTTCATACCTCTATCGAAGTACTAAAATATAATTGCACAATTGGCATGCCAACGAAGATTTGACTGGCATTTAGAAGTTAAATACACCAGAAAGCAAGATTTTCTGGATAACAACTCCTTTATTGTGAATATACACTTTCTGACAGAATGCGTTTAAAAGTCGATTTTGTCTTATCTCCGTGCTCTGTACACAAACATTGATGTAATATTCAAAGTCCATACCAGGGTACAATGTGTGGTCCAATTGCAAGATATTGACCTCATATAGATATATAGGTGACGCTGTATACAAAACAAGGATATATCACAACACCGCTAAGGAGAGAGCCACACATATATAGACTGGCTTACAGGCTCTTAAATCTGTAAATGTATCTCTGTGAAAGGGGCGGTATCGCCATTATGTTTTCGTGAAATGGGAATGAAAGGCTGTTTATTTAGGCATTGTACATTGGTAATAATTAACTGTTAAAATATGTATCAATATATCACGATATTTCCCGGGGTGTTTTGTGGAATTTAAGTAGATACGTTTGTTTGTTTCTCGTCAAAATAGTATATTCAGTGAAGTATATATATAAAGTGAATAAAGAAAAAAATAAACAAATGCGAATACCGCTCTTTTTTTAAAACACCTTGGTACTTCTTTAAAATGCATGTCAGCGAGTAAATTCATAGTCACGCGTTTACAACTCATGGACAATGATCGTGGTTGGAAATCCACCCAGCAGCAGATTGGGTACCTGGTATGATACGATGGTAGTCTGAATTGAACTTTGAGCGCCTGACAGGCGACGAGTTGTATACTCCTCAGCGGGTGTTCTGTACTCGTTGACCAGGGGTAATAAGTTGACAGTGATTTGAGCATGCAACGTGCATGGAAATATGCTCTATATAAATGGACTAGTATTATAAATGGACTACCGGTAGTATTATAAATGGACTAGTATTAGGGTAGTTATCTCCACAAGACTATTTCAATCACTGAAGCAACTTCCAAACGCAAGGAGGTGCACCTGAAATGCACAGTGAGCTCGGATTTCCTAGCACGGAAACCTTAAGGAAATGCGACAAGGTTTAAATTTGCCAGTAATGACAAGAGTTATGCCTTTAGGTAATGACGTTATCACTGAGGCTGAAAGAAGCTAAATAGTCTAGTTCCATCACTCTTTATAAAATGATAATGACGTTGCTTTGTCTATATTTCATTGAGTAAGTCTCTATTTCTCAGTAACTATTACAATCCCAGAAAAATTGAAGTTGTGCCGCAATCGAATAAATTGTTTTAATATCTCATAGAATATCTGTTAGTGTTTAATATAGTGTGCCACTTGTGTAGTTTTTTACACTTATGCTGTTGGCAGTCGTATATGGTGGCATAAAAACATTCAAATCCGCTCTTTGTTGCGTGTTGAAATTGACAAGTCTAATAAAATACAACTTACCGCAAGTCATACCTCGTGCCAGTCTCCATCAGTGGCTTGCTGCATTTCGTTACATTTTCTGTGCCATAGCTTGCATAGAAAAGGTACCGAAATTTAGCAAGGCTTAAATTAGCCAGCGATGGAGATTGGAATAAAAACTTGTGGGATAAGTTGATAAAATAGTGTTATGGAGACTGACGAGCAGTCTAGACTGATATCTTGCATCTCCGTGTGGGCTTGTGAGCGTACAGCTGATAATCTGATATATCCTTGTGACCACTTCGCAAGATGGTGATATCCCGTGTTGGTCCGCTCCTCATGTGAAAGTCGCGAGAAACTGACACCCTTGATCATTTGATATCGACATGATTTCGATGAAATCCACACCATACCGGTACCATAATGCACGTGATAAGTGGGAATTTCGTGTAATTAACACAGCTGCATTGCATTTCTCATTACCCCTTGATATTGGATTTGACCAGTCAATTAAATAGAATTATTTTTCCTAACATGTATTTTCATTTAACGTCTACAAGAACGGCCCCGTCCAACAAATGACCTTGAGATAAGAATGTGCTTTTTCCTGCTTGGTATCTCGCAAATAAGGACAGGACGTTATAATTTGTCGTGATTCTTATATTTGTCATGTCATTTTATCTTGTCATGACACTTTAACTTTTCATGACACTTTAACATGTCATAACATTTTAAGTTGTCATTACACTTTAACGTGTCCTTAACTTAAACTTGTCAAGACATTGTAACTTGTCATGAAACCAAAAATTTTTACATGTATTTTATCGACTGTAACGTGACACAATGTAAGTTTGGAAATAGAATCAAGCACTTGGTAATGAAGAACTCATAAGGAACACCGGATTCGTTATCACTTACGTATGTTGTCACGAAATATGCACTGGTGATAGTTTGCATTATCTTAAACAGTAAATTCCAATAATATGACAGTAACGTTATTTATTTTTCAAATTCGGGTGCTCATTCATCGGATACGATACAGGTAGCTACAACCATCGTGACATGGGTTCTTCAACGCACGTGCCACGCAAAACTTCCAAGCAAAGTGATGTGACTGACAAACAAACTTATAGTTTCTAACAGATCGTAGCCTAATGAATAAAAAAAACTGTGAAAACCAACGAATGGTTGCGTGTTTGAAGCCAGACATTGATACACTAATAAATTGCCATATTAGAGAAATGTTAAGATAGTTTTCAGATACACCAAGACAAATATATACAACTATCTTGAAAAACTGGGTTCGTCATTACTGAAAGCAGAAAGGTGTCAAAACCGGACACCCCTTCTGACTTGGACAGTATATTCTTAAGAATAATCCACTGTTAACACGATGGCGTGACGTCATCATCATATATTAATATAATATAAAGTGATGGTTTACTCTACAGGAGCGCCTTGATGACAGACATAATTATTGTTACTGCATTTCCTAATAATTATATTCACTGCATAACAAAACCGCGTTTTGACCGTGTGTACACTTACAGTTGATGAAGTATAGTTTGATAAATCTTACATGTGATCCCCAAACCAAACCTTACTCAATTCTGAAGATAACGTTACGGAGACTCTGGCGGGATGCGAACCCCGGACCTCTTAATCCGAAGTCTTACGCACCAACCACTTCATTAACCCGCCCTTACGTAATATAAAACATGATATGATAAAATAATAAAATCACACCATGTGAAATATGGCTGGTCCTCATATGACATGTCATATGTGTAGTGCAGTCACAAGTGTCAAGAAAGTTTCTATAACCCACATAAAACCAAAGGTTCCCACAATAAAAATATGCAATATCATTTATTATGTGTAGGCCTACAGTGAATTGACTACTTTACCGACTGACCCAGTCCCCTTACGTATACATGTTTAATGTCGACCGTAGTTCATCACAATTACATATACATCATAGAAAAGATATAAAATGATGCATAAAAATAGGCACGTCCTTCAAGACTCAAACATCACGACGCGCCTATTCAACAAAGTCTGTCTATTCACCGCTAAAACTCAAGCCCAGCCTTTTGAATCATTTGGGAAAATGCTTACCGGGCTACTTGACCCACATATGGGCACGACGTGGGAAAATAATAAAGACCTACCATCACAAGACAGACCCACTTTGTCAACACATGCGTGTCAATCATTATCAGTCCCGGTAACGCGCACTCGACATCTGTCTTCAGTTTGACGTCATAGTGACGTCATTGAACCATTCATAAAATCAGGTCCGTGAGCTCCCAGGATCTGTGTCCGCTCACTGTACAGCTGCATGCCGAAAGTTTGTTCACCGACTTCGTGTAAATATCATGTAAATTGACGTTCATTGTAACATCAATAATTTTGCATCATATACAATGACAATGAATCATCATACATCTATGAGTGAAATAATTCTCAAATCCTGTGATATTCACGTCAGTTGTGCATGTTTATGAAATTTGGCACCATGAAAAAGACAGAACGGGGTTCAAGTTTTGAAAATTCAAATATCGTTAAATTTCGAATAAAAGTCCATATCGACTTAATGAGAATAGTTTCATCACAAAGACATTGAATGAGAACAGGAACATTTTCTAGATAAAAACTTCTTTAATGTGAAAATACACGACGTTTCGGAGTACATACTCACTCCTTCATCAGGTGGAATGTAAGGAAATAACACAATATGGTACATTTATATAGCAAACAAAACAATGGTGAGGAAACTCAATCAGGGAGATTAACATGCATGAGAATGGTATACAATGGGGATTTGTAATACAAACATGATGGGGGTGACGTATGAGAATGCTAAACAATGAGGATTTGCAATTCAAACATGAGGGGGGGTAAGTAGATAAACAATTGGCCTTTAGGCTTTATTGAAGATGTAAATAAACACACATGATGAAACGAGGGAGGCCAATTGGCTTTATTGAAATTGTAAAAAAAAACAATAATTACAGTTGATTGGAAGAGAGGCCAATTGTAGATGTGGGTGGCTTTGAAGTTGTTGCATGGTGATTGGAGCTGATAGGTGTTGATTGGTGGGGACTCCTCGCATAATTTGCTCCGACAGGAGTTGATGGAAGGTAGGGATACTTTGATTTGGTTGAATGAGTCAAAGAGAAAATATATGATGTATGTTTGACCCAGTTGATAACTTACTGACTATTCCGCAGAAAAAAATGTAGTTTTGAAAAGTTGACCCCTGGTCACTTTAGAGAGCTGCCCACTGTTTATTATTAGGCATCAAATCAGATTATGTTATGGAACACTCAACTGTTTTCTTATAATGCAAAAATGAAAAGTGTTCGATCTAGTTTTCGCGTTGATACGATGCTTCAAAGACATGATATTTGCACTGAAATACACGAGTAGGTGAACAAACTTTCGGTTTGCAGCTGTATATACGGATTCTAATCCTGAACTTGTTCGATTAATCACAATCTTTTGTCGACGTGAAGTGTATCTTGAGGGTGTATTTCAACATGGTTGATTGGTTCGTGTTGATCTTAATGTATGGTTTGTGATCTTTATGAGTATAATTTATCATTTATATTTAGATTGTTATTTTTAACATATAAGTTGATCAAGTCATGATCGCAGTGCAAATTTATTTTTATAAATAAATCATGACAAGTGGTTTCAACAGATTTGTTTTCAAACTGTTACAACACAGTTCGTCCTAATCAGTTAATTTGGTCAGTGCCACTGATAATAATTCTTGGTTCGAATCCCGCAAGGTTCTACTTTGACTGCTGAGGTAACCTTTGTTCATGCATCAAGATTTTTCATGATGTTTTGTGAAAGAATTTATTTTCTTCTCCACAAAACGTCCTTTCCATTTAATTAGAAATATCACTTTGAAGCAAGCCTTATGCGCATTTAAAAAAAACAACTTTATGAAAACCGTATAAACGTGTAGAAAATGTCCCCTTTTTTCTTCTCCACAAAACGTTCTATCCGTTTTAATAAGAAACATCACTTTGAAGCAAGCTTTATGCGCATTTAAAAAAACAACTTTATGAAAACCGTATAAACGTGTAGAAAATGTCCCCTTTTTTCTTCTCCACAAAATGTTATATCCGTTTAATTGGAAACATCACTTTGAAGAAAGCTTCCGGCGCTTTTAAAAACAACCTTATGATATTCTTAGCTCATCTATTTTCCAGGACCGTTTATGATGGTGATTCAACGCGGGCCCGCTATGACACACGCAGGTGACAGCGCATCAGTATATATATAAGCGACCATCCAGCTGCTCAAAGTCCGTGCATGTCAATTTCAACTCCAAGCTGTAGTCGGTGATGCAAATTATGTAATCAATGTTTGGGGCAGTTTGATTTGGCAACATCCCAGATCATGGAATAATGACTATGACTCTGAGTCATATACGTTGGTTACAAATCTTACAATTGGAGACAGAGACAGACAGAGATTTTATTTCAGTATGAGGCCTTCGGCCCAAAATACAGGCATTATGACAATGTCAATTGTGTGTGCGCAAAGAATAATTCTTACTTCCTGGAATTTACCAGCTTCTGGACATTGAATAGATACAGCCCAATATTATATAAGATCTCCTGGTTTTGGCTTTGCAGGAGATTTACAATAGAATAGTGTGTGTAAGGCACTTTGTTAAATTTACTTAAATATTTATTTCTAAGTTTATCATAGGCACTACAAATAAATAATACATGATACTCATTTTCAACATATGATAGACCTTTTCCTTTACAAAAGGGGCATAATCTTTCATTATATTCTATTCCATTGTACCTGCCACATTCAACAGCAATATTAAAATTACTACATCTGAATCTTGATATGGCAATTGGGACAATTATAGATTGACAAAGATGACAGCTGGAAATTTAAACGGGAGATCGGGAAGCAGTGTCTGCTGACGTATGACATGAAATGAACAACATTTCTTTCTTTCTTCTGTATATAGAATTGTATATATATTGCGTTTCAATGCTATATGTCAGCACTGTACATATAGGAGAGGGTTTCACTAAGTTGGATAACTTGTACCCAATCCTTTCATTTGAATAACTAGGCCTACATATGTTTAAATCAAAATTAAAGAGGTTTCGTTGCGGAAACTGTGTTTATTTGGGATATTCACTTTTGTGTACTTCTGCTAGTAATGGATTTGAAACATGCTGCATATGTTATTTTGTTGAGTATTAATAGCAAGATTCCACAAGAAGATCTTCTCGAGTTTCTTTTCTAACAATACCATGTGTTACTGCTCCTTTAATAAATCCTTTTATAAAATGAGTTCATGATCCTTGATCGTGATTATGTTTAATGGTTTAGGACCTGTAATGACAGTCTAGATTTCAAATTTTACAGTTTTCTGATAAATGGTTAGATCTGAGATTTTTAAAAGTCCGGGGTTCAAATCCATAAGGGACTCTCAACTTTGTTTGCTGTTCTCCATGCATTCATGTTTGGGTACAATACATCGTTGGAATTAAATGAAGCAAAACCGTAGTTCCAGCCTATGCTTGTAAGTTCCATAACAATGCGATCTTGCCCAATGCAATTGTAATACCCCCCGTGATAAACATGGACGAGAGTGCTGTGGGAGGCGTTTTAACACCAATACATCAGTTCACTTTCTAGACTAACATTTAATCTCAGAAATATTTTGTTGGTCACGAAAACACCATTTTACAAACAATTCAAATATATATATAAAATGGAGCCCTAAAGGTGCCTTAATTTCCTAGAGCTGAGTAATCGAGATTTGCTATAATTTTCTAGACTGGGTTGATCGTCATTTGAATATTTTGCTCTAGGGTCGGGATGACAGACTTCTCACTTTCATGTACTTGTATCTGGCTACTCTACAGTGCATGTGTGATTCATTGCCTATGACAAAGACTGCAGCTACTTGCAGGAAGGGTATAGTAGGCACTGCCTACTCCTCTGTACCTAAACCTGTGTACTGTGTACTCACTGTGTACCACATGATTCATGTACCGAGATGTTTTTTCAATATGTGCATAGAGATGAATGCCATATGAAATCTGTTTTTGAACGAAAATGCCAATGCAGTGTTGATTTTGATGAGAGGGTTGAATTTGAAGATATGAAATGATGTGATGAGTTTGTGTAGAGTAAAAAAATGTTATGAAACGTTATTGCAGCTTTGAGTTTTATCTGAAAACAATTAAACGTTATAACACGCCAATTGTTGAGATTTTGTGTTAACATATATAAAACGTTATGATAGATAAATTGAAATCATTATGAACTGTTAATGTATTGATACATTCAATCTGATAGATTATATTTGGAAAATTATGAATAATAACTGGTATGGTTCGATCTGATAAGTAGTGAGTTTAACATGTTATGTTTTGATTAAAACGTTATTGCAGTGGTGAGTCTAACATGTTTTGTGTTTATTAAAATGTTATTGCAGTGGTGAGTTCAATATGGTATGTTTGTTAAGACGTTATGAAAAGTTACTGCACTGGTGAGTTCAAAACAGCTCTATTAACTAAACGTTATGAAACGTTGCAATGGTGAAGTCAATAAGATACAGGTTAGTTAAAACATTGCAAATTATGCTCTAGCATTATGAAACGAAAAAGCTTGGAATATCATTTTGTCGAATTCTCGGTAACTGACCAGCATGTGTGATTTTAATCAAAGGATGACCTTGCGTTTAACATCATTTTTCAAAACTGAGGATCCAAGTGGTTATAAATATATAAACAGAGTCATCTCCATGATGTTGCATTTTATTGTATAAAGACACATCTGTTTTGCTGCAACGCACCTGGTGACCTTAAGGGAGATTTACCTCGGAGATGTCTCCAGATGTCATTTTAGCTTCAGTACAAAACATACGATGACGTCACCGGAAAAGTTGCTGTACTTAAAACATTACCTGTCTGTAGAGCTCAGGTACCTGTGATCAAGGTTAGTACATAGGTGTGTGAGTCATAAAGGTAGATAGTAGGTACATCTATCCGGGAGCACCGATTTGCGTTAGTCATAATCAAGAAAACACCTTTACTCATAGCTCAACAGCTGACCGGAATGTCGGTCGTTGTATGAAGCACTCGACGGGCCACAATGTGACTCTTCTGGCACAGATCGATATAATGAAAGCTTTGCTGGGCAATAAAGTACCGGCATGCGAAATCTACATCATCACATCTTTTCAGTAGAAATACATGTACAGTTTACTTGGCAGAAACATGTTTTATAAAGTATGAGAATTTGCATTAGATTTGTTTAACGGGCAGTAATGTATGTCTCATCTTTTGCTTTACCATTTGTCTATTCAAATGTTGTTGTTTTTAAATTAAATTGTTAACATTTTCAAATAGAAACTCCAATGAAATACACAAATAGATGTGAGGTGAGTCAAGATTATTTCACTTATATCGCGGCTGCTAGTATCATTGCAAGGAGAAAGCCTTCAAAGCCACATGGTTGTGAATTTCGGTGAAACCTGCTAGCGGCTGGAACTAGCGAACCATGGGTGGAACTACGCTGAAATTCAGTGTAGCATTGCACCTAAACCTTACTGCACGCAGACATTTGCCAAGTCCCTGGAGGGATTCGAACCCAGGACCTCTTGATCCGAACTGAACGGGCTAACCATTGCGTTATCCCGCTTCCATGTGTTTGAGAAAATGGTGAACATGTCCCGATCTGACGGTGGCACCCGTCTTCAAGTATCAAAGAAAAAGAAGTGTGGGTGTGTGTGTGGGTGTGTGTGTGGGGTGGGGGGGGGAGTAAACAATGTCCTCAAAAAAGTTACTTACATTGCGTCCAAAAATGGGACAGGACCACTCATCATGCTGAATGATTTGTCATATTTGGCGGAAAGTCACAACATATTGTATCTCCTATCCGCATCTACCATTGCACATGTGCGTTGCTGCGGTAAATACTTATATGTACACACAATAAATATTGTCATTGTGAATAATTCGGGTTGCTCAATTTACCAATGCAAATAAACGCTTACGCCAATGAACATTTTAAATAAGAGTGTTTATAGCAATCAATTGCTGAAATGAACAACCATAAACCATAATTATATTTATAAAGTATAAATCAATCAGATTAAGTCATAAAGTGCGTCAAAGCCTGGCGGAATGATTGACAGATATGTACATGGCATAGCTAACCATATCACGATTGCATCTCACCATATAATTGAAATATCAGAATGTTTTAAACTTTTAGTCATTTGGAATTAGGACCTCTTTCTGCAACTACGTATGACTAAGGGCTGAAGACACTGTGATTTAACCTTTAACCCTACATGCCTCTACAGAGGCCTGAAGATGTATTTATATTCTGATTTCTCCGTGACAGGGTTAAATGACAACTTACGATTTATGATTCAATGGCAATATTTACGTGTATCATAAGAAATAATGCATGATTACAATTCATCACTTTCATGAATTCATAGTTTTTGATTGATAGCATTGAAGTATTTATATAAAATTTAAAGTAAATATAGATCAATTGCTATTTATGACAAACACTTGCAAAATCAGTTAATTGGATGCAGTTCATACGTACAACATCAGGAAAAGCATGATGACATATCACTTTTTTACAATTTATAGTTCACACATTTTAGTAAAAGCTGAGAAAGTTTTCAAAATTTGTCACAGTTTTGCATATTGTTGGAGTCGGCTTAGTTTGAGTGAAAGCTACCCACATCACACATGACGTCATTTAAGTACAATATTTACGTTGATCAAAATAATTATTAAAACGCATAATGCCATTTCATCCTTAATTTATTGTATATTTCAAATTACAGCTAAGAAGTGAATATTCTTCGTCACTGTTTGCTCGCCGTTGTGTATGACTAACGCCAGCGTCGAGGGAATTCCTTCAGTGAGTGACAGCTATATACATGGCACGCGCTCAAGTGTGAGTCATGTCCCATGATAACAACACGACTCATTCATCTCCGTGGCACTTGACAACGGCAATCGGAAGAAAGTACGATTTGGATTTTGTCCAGTTTGAACAACATCTTTAACATCTATTTTAAATATGACATCCGATAGCCGGAGTTAAAATGACTGTATGGCCGGTATTTTTGCGGAAACAAATTTCGAGGGGAAATTCCCGTTTCTACATTTGCATTTCGCAGGAGTAAAGCATATGTTTTCAAAACTTGTAAACGATTGTAAACGTTATGCCATTCTGTGCGTTTACATTTGACATGTGACAGCGGGAGTTAAAAGACGGGGTGCTATTTCAAATTTTGCATTTTTGCAGGACTAAAATACATGCCTCTTTTCAAAGGGATTGGAATGCCGTTCTTCCCGCTTTTACATACCATCCAGCAGTTGAAGTATGACTGTATGATCGCGATATATTTGTGAAAACAAAATTCAAGGGGCAATTCCCGTTTGTATCCATATTTTTGTATATTTGCAGGACTAAAATACATTCTATTCTATCTATTCTTAACGACGACAATGCCATGTGCGTTTAAATGTGACATCTGACAACAATATGTACAATCACTGTACGGTTTGGATAGTTTAAATATAGTAGAAATTTGATTAATAAAAGATGTCATCGACATAAATAACTGTCTTAGATTTGAATTTGTTGACGCATCATTATACTGTAGGACGTCACAGAACAAGCAAAAATCGCTTTTTGTCGGTTCTATCTCGTCTTATTAAGGAGATTCCAAAACGACGATTTAAACGCGTGTTTCTCAGAAATATGAACAGATAGTGTTTTGAAAATTCATATTTAGTATAGTTGGGTTCTGAAGGCACGATGTAACGCTGTTTATCGTATTTATCGCCGTGGATCGAGAAATATGGGGATGTTTCTTTTGCACGTGAGTTTATATTATATTAAAGCAATATACTAAAGAATTGAAGAAAGACGTTAGCTTACAGTCGCATATGACAGGACAGGGGATCACCTTACCTGAGTCACCTGTTTAATTTAAGATCACAGGTAAGTTAACGACCTCGACACATTAATGAGTCATAGGATAAGCGACCAGGCGTGATGTCATATCGCTAATTTATGTTTTGAAATTCAAGTCAGATTTAATTATGATAATATTGTAATAAGTGATATAGCTTGTCGACTATCGCAGTATACGTGATATCAGTGAACGCTCCAAAATGCATTAGTGTAAATGAATTTTTAAATAGAATTGAATTATATGTATGCATGTATGTATGTAGGTATGTAGGTATGTATGTTTGTATGTATGTATGAATGTATGTATGTATGTTTGTATGTATTTATTTATGTATGTATGTATGAATGTATATATGTATGTATGTATGTATGATTGTATGAGTGAATGTATGTATGTATCAATGTATGTATGTATGATTGTATGAGTGAATGTATGTATGTATCAATGTATGTATGTATCAATGTATGTATGTATGTATCTATCTATCTATCTTTCTATCTATCTATATGTATCTATGTATGTACCTAAATGCTTCACGAAATTTCTTCTTTACAGGTAATTTATATACAATTACTACCAGACGTGCTGTCCTCGGCGTAAAGAACATCCGGAAAAGTAAAGCGATAGCATAGAAATGTGTTTTGTTACATGGTATGCGAGGAATTTGAAGAGTTGTAACTGTAAACATGCAAGATCTTGACGAATGCTTGGCTTGCAGTGGGATTGTCCGATTGTGGAATCTGTACCCAATGACGCAACATTGTTTTTTTAACTTCCTGTCTCAGAAGTACATGCCATTTATAAAGTGAAAATCAGTGTTTTATTGGGGCGGGATAGCAGTGGTAAGCGCGTTCGGATTCGGATCACAAACTCCGGGGTTCGAATCCCGCCAGGATTTCGGCAACTTTGTCTGTCTATCTACATGCAGTAAGGTTTGGGTGCAATGCTACACTGAATTTCAGAGCAGTACCACCCATTGTTTGCTAGTTCCAGCCGATGCTTGCAGGTTTCACCGCAATGCATAGCCACCATGGTGTTGCGGGCTTTCTCCCTGCCATAATACTAGCAGCCGTGATATAAGTGAAATACCCTTGAAAGAGGCGTTAAAGGGGCAGTAGCACATTTTTCGCAAATTTTATTTTTTCAAATTTCCCATTTATAATGATAGTTTATGTCATGTATATGTACTTTAGAGGTTAAAACATCTTATTACACAAACCAATTAGCCATAGTGGTAATAACGGTGTTGCGTATAAAGCAAAAATTGCATGGCGGCCTTTTATTGTGAACACATTTTATTATTTCGAATGACAAAAACGATTCCCATGGATTTACGGAACCCTGTACACTCACTTTTTAACTTGATTTTCCAAAGGGAGAAGGGTATTTTACTGGTGGTGACATTATTTTTCAAATACATTTCATCAACTTATTTCATCGAAAAAACGTGCTACTGCCCCTTTAAAGACTAACTCACCTTAATGTTATATTTGCGATCACACTGTCTGCAGTAGTATACATTAATGAACTTTTTCCTTTGTCCTGTCCTGTTCCTGAACAAAACTCTCCATTCCTTTTATATAACTTATTTTGAGTGGAATTATAGAAGTTGGAAGACAAATAACGATATATGCTTATTGTTAACATTTCCTTCCTGGTATTTAGGAGTAGGTCCCAGCTAACGAACAAACTACAGTTACTCCGTTTATCCGCACGATTTGGCTCCAGATGAATTATTATAATTTCGCAATGGTGAATGGAATGCACATTGACTTTCAACCCCTGATGATCCTTTATCATGTTATATGATCTTACAATCGTCTATATGAAGTATATATATTGATATCAAGACACACATATTATAATATAATTTATTCATCCATTCCTTATATAATATATTTGTCAAGTAGTTTTCGAGTAAAAAGAATATCTAAAAATGTAACTCACTTTGTATTAATTTGATCTCATTTGATTAAAAAGAATTTAAATAATTTGGAAAATTGTTTTGTTATCAGTAATATTCTGCAGACAAATATTTTAATGATATGAGCTTGAATGAATGTACAAATATGTAAGGCTTTGCCAAACACTTTTTTGTTCAGCATTCGATAACAACCTTAGTCCTAATACTAATCCCCTGGTTATAATCTGTAAACATTCCTATCTCAAGTACACAAATAAATAATCATGTGAAATATGTCTGCGGTGTGCATGTATGTAACTCGCGTCCGGGTAACAGCCACAACAACAGTGATCCTTGGCCTCGACCTGAGTATCCGGCAGCGATTTATGAATGAAATAAACGGATATCCACACAAGCTCGTCTCTGATTGGTTGAAATCATAACACGTGGGAATCATGCAGCATGTGGTTTTCGTAGACGTGTTATTGTGACAACTGCACGATTGGCAACATCGATCACGCTGCTAAATCAAGCGTGACCACAAGTGAACCTACACATATCGATCTATATCTAGGTATTTTCAGGGGCAGATTTGGGACATTCTGTCAGAGGGGTGCAGCCCTGGCAACCCATCAACTATCAACAAAAAAAGTCTCAAGTCTTACATCAAGTACATTTGGAACACTGATCACATTGAACACATTGTGATCTCACAAAATGGTAAATAAGTGTTACCAATGGCTAAACTAATACACCTGTCTCGCCAAAAAGAGTTCTAAACAAATTAACATAGTTCGGTTACGCCTTGCGAGTCCATTTTCCATCGAGAGGCCATTTTAAGGTGTTCACATTAAAATGGCTGATCGACGTTAGTTCAAGTAATCTGACTCATGTAGCAATACCTAAATACACAGAGTAGAGTTTTGAATATGGTACAATGATGGAATGATCAACCATCTCGCTGTCTGAACTCTCAAATTCGCAATAGACCTACAAATCTACCTCTCACACTGAAGAGTTCCACACCACTGTCGCTTTATACGTTTTTATATGTTTTCTTCCAATACGGATAACCATTTTCTATGGATACGGTTTATGGAGTCATGTAATGAGTGTCAGACATGAGTGTTGACTTGACGGTGTCTATTTTTAGACGTCTAGCTGGGGTTGTGATCGATATAAGTAAAATATACATGTATATGTCTTGAGAATTCTTACATGCTTAGTTATCTATTACACTGACTCATTTGCAAAGCACACGAATAATATGGAATAGCAATACATGCTATTTATACACTGTCGAGGTCTCGGTGACTGAATGAGTAAGCTGTTGGGTGGTGGTAAATGGTGCCTGATTGAGGGTGTGGGTTCTACTTCCGTAAAGAAAACAGTACAAGAATGTGTACTATAACAGATGGTGATCCTAAATATAACATTATAGAGTATGGGTGATGTGGTCACGAATGTTAGGAGATCCATTGTATATGTTAATTAGTTCTGTGTGTGTGCCTGTATATATATATATATAGTATATGTAGCAGTGTAGCAGAGTATGAGTAGCAGTAGCTGTAGTGGCAGTGGCAGTGGCAGCAGTAGTAGTAGTAGTAGTAGTAGTAGTAGTAGCAGCAACAGCAATGTTAGTAGTAGTAGATTTATACAAGCAGTAGAAGGCCAAGGGTGACTCTACAATACAATAACAGTGAAGTGATTGCTGATTTTTTTTTTGGAAAAAACATTTTGTTCTAGAAAGTGCATTTAGCGTTTAACTTTATCAAGATATATCATGTGTAGGGTGCCCCTTTGATGATACAAATATAACACTCAACCGCAAAAGAAATGCCATTAAAGAGGCGATCACAATTTCTTATATCATAATATAAATTAAATCTTGTTTAGTTTTGTACCTGTCTAAGTACAACCGGGGTGCTGCAATCGCTTTTTCAAAATGGCTTTGGCCAGAATGTTTGGCATTTAACTTAACAATTCTTAAATGTGGAATTATAATTAAATAAGTCGACATAAATAACCTTCTTTGATTTAAATTTGTAAGACGTGATAAAACAAGCCAAATAGCAATTTCTGACTTTCCAATTAAACAGATAATGTTTTGAAATTTCAAATTTAAGTTTGTTGGTTACTGGAAACATGATGTATCTGTCTTTCAGTCGTGTTTATAACGCGTGGATTAAATTATCTTGCAATTTGCATGGTGCATTTCTTTAGTTGAGTGTATCGTGAATGTATAAGTATAGCTTATACTGATGGAGCAGAACGATTGTTGCTATATTGCTTCGAGAGCGCATGTACTCATTAACGACGCGGTAAAACATGTCAACTCTACATTGTTTTGAAGCTGTTGCTGTTTGTATATGTGATATACAGTGAAGGGATCCTGGCGATTATCTCACTGATTGACATTTACAGAGTGTGAAAAACTTATATCCTCTTATCAGATTTTTTTTTCGGAAACACGATATGCTGTGACGTAAGTTTGACGTCACATAGCCATTAACCCCAGTTCCGGATTCTTAGCAACTTAAGAAATGACCCTATTTGTTCTGCATATCAAATTTATCAATTCAAATGTAACCTATTTCATGTTCTAGGAATTCAGAGAGCTTGAACTTATACTCGTCTGATATATGCCCTTTAGACGCGGATGTTCACTGCATGCAGCCTGGGTGAATTCTTCAGGATATTATCTCTACACATTTTGGAAATGTGGAAAATGTAAAATAATATTTCACGGAATCTGTTTATTTGAAACATTGTTTATGCAATGCATGTTAGTCCGGAAACGTTAAAGGGACATTCAGTGTTTTATTGTAGCCATTTGTGTCAAAAGTTACCAAAGGTATTATTATAAATTTTGGAAATGTGGAAAATATAAACTAATATTTCACGGAATCTGTTTATTTCAATGTATGTATGTATATGCACGTTAGCCCGGAAACGTTAAGGGACATTCAGTGTGCTATTGTAGCCATATGTGTCAAAAGTTACCAAATGTATTATTATTTTGAAAGTTGACAAATATTAATATGTTAAGTCGTGATAATGAAAAGTCGAACGATGATCAAACGGAATGATCAAACGTAATATTGAATACATATATGTACATTCAGCAAACAGAGGAGCAGTGATTTGGAGTTTAACGTCGCTTTCAAAAGTATTTCACTTACATCACGGCTGCTAGTATTATTGCAAGGGAGAAAGTCCGCAACACCATGTGGCTATGCATTGCGGTAAAAACTTCGAGTTTCGGCTGGAACTAGCGACCCTTGGGTGGTACTACACTGAAATTCAATGTAGCATTGCACCAAAACCCTACTCCGTGAAGGTGATTCCTCTACTACTACAGACAAAGTTGCCAAGCCTCCGACTGGGTTCGAACTATGGACCTCTTGATCCGAAGCCGAACGCGCTAACTACTGCGTTTCATAGACAAAGATACAGATATTTGTTGGTGTAGTACAAGGGATCATATTAATAAAAGATTTGTAAATGGTGGGCAATTCGTGTCCCAGAATACTTGTCGTTTTGTGACAAAAGATGGGTCATAGGGACATGGTGGAGCATCTTAAAAAGTGTAAAAAATATATTTTGTAAACCATAACTGCGTTTTTTAAAAAGGATATCAATTAATTGTTTGTCTATAATTTGTATTCCGACATCTTGAAATTATCTCTTGTTAATGTTTTTTCATGTACCAATAAAAACTTATTTTGATTAATAAAGAGTTTACGTTTGAGGTTGAATACAACTACGTGTTGTAAGTCTGTGCGCGACTAAAGTTGATTTTCTTGACTTCCATTAATACATTTGCAATATATGTAAGTTAATGAAAGAACATGATCCCTTTGTTGTCGTGACGTAAGTAGATACTGTAAGAAATTTGTAATCACGGATTTGAACTAATATAGACTGATAGCCATGACTTTTCAGTCTTTCCGGTTGTTCGCGTACGAACTATTTTGGTCACTCGGTTGTCATTGATAACACTTTCAATGTCATTCAATTTGCAATGCCAAATCTTCAACGTGATTAAATGACAAATATATTAATAAAATGTACTCGTTGACTTTTACTCATACACGGAGTACATGGATTATAACTTGTTAAGGTGTCTTAAAGGCGCTGTTGCACGTTTTTTGCATGTAATTTTTTCTCAAATTTGCCATTTATTATTAAAGATTGACCCGATAAGCCGTATCCATAGAAAATGGTTATCCGTATTGGAAGAAAACATAAACGAATAAAGCAACAATTTTGTGGAAGTCTTCAGTGTGAGGTAGATTTGTAGGTCTCATGCGATGTTGAGAGACCGGACAGCAAGATGGTTGACCATTCCATCATTGTATCATATTTAATAACTCTACTCTTTTTTTGTTTTGGTTCTTTGCCATCCATTAGCTGTGTGGGCTATACTGATATATACAAATGTAAGGTTATATATTGTATTGTTTATGAGGTCGGATTATCTTTTTAGGGCTTCTCAATGGTAGACCCAACTTTCCCCGCAAACCATAACTCGTCTGTCTTAACCACTGGCTAATTTAAGTCTTGCTGAATTTCATTATTTTTTCTGTGCAAGCGTAGCAGCACATACTATGCCGTTCAGATGCAGCCCGCTGCTATGCTTGCAAAGAAAACATGACAAAATAAGTAAATTTAAGCATATTCTTAAGTTTTAATGGATTAATGTACATCAATCAACAAATCACTACCATTACATAGACTTGAAGTGCAGTGATTTCATATTGCACGACATTAACGTCATGGCATTGTAGGTTCTTGACGTCATATCATTTTCATAATTTTGATGTGATGTAATTCATCATTTTCCCACGGCAAGGTGAAAATCGAGTTCTCTCCATTTTTTACCTTGCCTTCAACCTATAGGCAGAAGTGGTGAAACGAATCAGCGACACCTATTGTGATCACGAGTTACGTCCCTTACCATCTGCTAACATACAGCTTATGAAATCGCCGTTTACATTCGGAACCAATTCAAAATAGCGACGATCGACACAGTCACAGAGGCAATACAACTGTCTTCTGATTCGCTTATCCGATTAGCCTGCAATACGTTAAAATCTTAGCACTGAAAATACCAGGGTTGAAGTCAAGGGCGGAAGGAGATGATATGGAAAAAATTTCGTTACGCCTGTGACGTTGTGAAGATGGTAATTCATAAAGTAAAAAAAATAGATTTGATTTAAGCAACCACCAGAGTGACATGCTCCCCTTCATACAAACACACATTTTAAAATTAATTTTCAATCATGAACATTTCTGAACAGTGAACATATCATTATCAATAGATTAGTCATGATGCCATGGTTGCATTATGACATCATAACATTGTGAGTTGAATACTTTATGGTGTAAGTGATCAGTGTGGTGGCATGTATTTGATGGTAGAACATTGGGTAAAATCTACTGTCAATAGTATCACTGAAAGATTTCGTTTGAACTAATTAACTCACTTGACATATCCTGTAGAAAGCAGTGGATGTTTCCATGTTATCTGTCGCAGTGGAACCGTCCCTTTAAAAACTAAACCTACCTTCTTTTGGTTGAACCTTCACTGTTGAACTATAGGAAGTGTAAGAAATATACTCACGTGCAAAAGAAGCTGATGTCGAAGGATTAACATATTGAATGTAGTTGATATACATGTTTAGTAAAGATGAAGTATGATGCTTCTATTTTATGTCAGTTCAAGTACACTTGGGGTGCAGAAATCGCTTCTTGAAATGTTTCTTGGACATAATTTTGTACATTAAAGTTAAAAAATTATAAAATGTGGAATTTTAATTAATAAAAGATTATCGACATAAATAATACCTTCTTGGACTTAAATTTTTTCATAACTTTATGACGTCATAAAACAACCAACTCCATCTCGTCTGGTGAAGGAGATTCGGAAATACGTTTTCTTGAACTCTGTGTTTCTCAGAAATATGAAGATATATTGTTTTAAAATTTCAAACTTAGATTAGTTGGCTTCTGAAGACATGATGTAAAGTTCTCTCTTTCAGTCGTATGTAGGCAATAATGATAGTCGTTCGTGGGTTGAGATATCTTGTATTTTGTATGGTGACGGTTATTTGGCACATGAGTTCACCTCAGTTTGAAAATTCTTATGTAAGAAATCTAATGCTGAAATTCATTTTTATACAAGTGTCCCCGCCTCCAACGTTGAGTCATGTAAGACACATTTTCTAAATGTGGTTCTTCTTATATTGCATTTCTGGTAAAAAATGTCATTATGACATAAAATGTGAAGACATTGGGTGCTAAGGTTCATGACATAGCATTAACAAGAATGTGGTCACAGTGTTATGCACTAAAAGTGCTGTCTGCATAATTCCCTAATGACAGTTGCACCAAATTTCAAGATAATGGATGCTAAGGGTTAATAACAAGAGACTGAAAGCCGGTCAGTGTGCCGTGGTGACCTTGAAAATCAGGTCAAGGTCACCCAGTTCGACCGGTGTCTGCATAGTCACCCATTTTAGGCTGGTACAAAAATTGAAGACACTGACTGGGTCCATCAAGTAATGATATATCGTGTTAACAAGTGTTCGAAAAGTGGTCAAAGTGTTGTGGTGACCTTGAACATAAGGTCAAGGTCAGCAAAATCAACTGGTGTCTGAGTAATCCGCCATTGTAGCCTGGCACCAAATTTGAAGACTTTGGATGCAATGCTTCATAAGATATCGCGTTGACAAGAGCTGAAAGCTGGTCAAAGTGCCGTGGTGACCTTGAAAATAGGTAAAGGTGATAGTCACACATTGTAGGCTGGTACCAAAATTGAAGACACTTGATGCAACGGTTCATGAGATATCGCGTAAACAAGACATATAACGTACGGACGTACGCTGAATACATAGTCCCGTGCCGCGTTGCGACGGGGGACAATAAACGATTTCTCATTAAAATGAAAATCATATCTGAGTGACCATCATTTCCAACGTATGTTACCCAAGTTCTATCTTGCCCTCAAAAGCTATGTTGCAAGACAGCTGTTCTTGTACGGCAGACAGAGAACCGCCTGGGTTACACACTGCAGTTATGTTGTGCTATGAGTGATAAGGTTTCAAATTGATAGTTCCCGGATTCGTCGGGAGACTAGACTTCGTTCAGCTGTGCGATGCGCGCATAACTCTAAGACGAAAACAAGTTACACAATGTTATTAGAATAAAACTAAAACAATTTTGATAAGATAAAAAGTCGATACTTCGCGTCCACATTTTAGATGTGTCAGTATCGTAACAGCGGTTTGGTGGGAAGATATGACTTGAGTGGCACAGAAGGACGGACCACAGAGTTCAAGGACTTAGCCTCTTAGTACTAAGATAGAGTTAAGTACCATACCATGGCTGATGACTATCATTGAGCTAGAAAAACTTTCAAAATCTATGAATTCGACTCTAAGGTGCTATTAATTTATGTTCTGGGTAGATATGGCAGGTTTAACATTCCCTTAAAGTGACAATACGAGGATTATACCAACTTCCCTTAGCAAGGCATAACTCTTGTCAGTCACCTTAACTGGCTGGTTGAAGCCTTGAAGCATTTCTTCAGGTTTCCGTGCTAGGATTTCTGTGACAATACGAGGATTGTACACGTTCCTAAAGCAAGGCATAACTCTTGCCAGTCTCCTTAAATGGGTGATTGAAGCCTTACCGTATTTTCTTAAGGTTTCCGTGCTAGGATTTCTGTGCCCACTATGCATTTCAGGTGAAGCGCTGCCATTATCTCACGGAAAAGTGAGGGAAATACTGCAAGGCTTAAATCAGCCAGTAATGGAGAAGGGCAAAAGTTACGCCTTGCGTAGAGAAGTTAGGACTACGTATTGTGGATGGATACGAAATTCTGTGTATTTTCACCTCTGTTGTGTACTTGAACTGACCACTTTATATGGTATATGTGGTACTTATATTGGAGCGGGGTATTGTTGGTAAAACGATTATCGAGGGACATCATTGTCCAAGCATGTCTATGTCACATATATAGGGTATAAATATTTGCCTGGAGTATTTTTTTTATTTTGGTTGACAGCATGATTTTGAGCAATGATAGCAAGAATGAACACTCCCCGTTAACGGTGCACGTGGTTTGTTTCAAAACAAATATATCGTAGGGGTCAATTGTAACTGGGACGATCACTTGAATTAAAGCAACGTTCGAGGTCGATTGCACTTGCAGTCCGTGCATTTAATTAGTCATAACTATATAACCAGCTCGTATAGCACTCCAAATGACACTTAGATTTTAAGCCAGTACTTAAATGTACTATTTAGTACCGGTTTACTTGGCGATCTAATCGCCGATAAGCAACAAACAAATGACAATTGACCCCGATCTCCACAACTACCTTATTCCTCGTGTTCTCTTAATCTTTATTTAATAAGGTATATTGAGGGCTCACATAAAAAGAGTATGCTTTAAATTACATCTAAACCCACTCCACATAACAGATTTACCAGTCTATTGCCCAACCCTTAGAAAACAACTCACACTCGACACGACCGCCGGTAAGCTTTATAGCGCCCCGAAAACAATGTACCCAGGCCGTAATCGTGACTTCGCTATAACATAACACAATTCTACAAAGGCTTTTTTGTGTACTCGGCAAATCTGCAAAGTGTAAGAGCGGGCGGCATTGCATTGCTATCAGTGATGGTGTCTGCCAACAAAACAAGACCAATCCCTCCTACCGAAATGACCTTCGGCTGCCCGAATTATGCGACTTCCGCCTTGCCCGTTCATGATAACCGCAATGCGGTTGGTTAACCAGACTGTACCGATTGACCCAACCGAAAGCGCCTGGTGCCAGCGCCGTACTGGAATACAGTGCCGGTCGATTTCGTAATAGAGATGAATTTCATGACGGAAAAGTTTCACACACAAGTGAACGTTACGCTTCCACGATCAAAACAACGGCGATCGCAACAGCCGGCTTGGCTAGAAACTTACTTAATTCATCTTCCTAGGACACTGTTACCTGGTGGGTTGTGCAATATACTTTGTTCTTGCGCTGTTGTTGTTGTCGATTTCAAACGACAAAAAAACTATTAATTATCGAAACAGATGATATGAAATTGTGTAAGGAATTACAACATACAACGTTGTACAATATTGATACTATAGATGTGTATATGAATACTCCGATGGAATTCTTACTGTGTAGTGTCAAGTGATTATAAAGATCCCATTATTCTGAACAAGAATATTAGTCTTACAGATAAATATGAGCATCTCAACTAAACGAACATTGAAACATGCATTCTCTGGAGGCACGAATATTTTTCAAAATTAAATCAATAATTAAACAAAATCGATTTGATACATTTATTAAAACTTTATTTACAATTTGATAACGAAATACTGCATGTTTTACTATATCAATCATTCATTACCAAATTAAATCACAACATGTTTTCTCTTATATACATAACCTTCGGAACATTAGAAATAATACCATATGGATAGCGAACAAATGAACACTGTCCACTACGGGATTCGAACCCACACCCTCAGAGTCAGACACCAATGGCCAGCAATATCCCTTCAGTTAAATCATTAAGCCAACGATACATTTCAATGGACCCGTCCTGAAAAGTACAGTAATGTGTACTATTGCAGATAGTGTGATTCCAAAATTAACAATTTTGGGGACCTTTGAAGATGTCATAACTACACCTATTCTTATTAAATTACATATTGATATTTTGAGACGACCCCTGAGATCTTTCCTTGACCTCATTACAATAAGACTTTGTACCTGTGATAGGTGGGATCGTCGTGAAATACCTACCGTGATATGGGAAGTTATTACACCTCAACTATGCCAGCGTGTACCACCACACAGAGTGACACTGATATCTACACGTGTACATTGCATAGTTGACAGTGATTGACAGTGACCGTGTGCGATGTACCATCGGATAGCGCTGATCTTAGCGGTATTTCGAAAGGAAATGCTTATCCCATTTGAATAGCTTAATATACTATTAAACGACGAATATCCATATACGTACGTGTAAAAAGAAAATATGAAATTTATTACTGGTTAATGTAAAAGAACAATCAGGCAATTGCGTAATTCTAATTAATTGCTTTTTTCATTGCCAGGAGAATCACAGGCCAAAAACACTCAAGCTATTTCAAAATCATCGCAAATGTCCATGTAATGAAATGCAACGTTTTCTTAGAGTGGCAATTGATTTGGGGTTTAACGGCGCTTTCAAGAGTAAATCACGGGTGCTAGTATTATGGCAGGGAGAAAGCCCACAACGTCATGTGGCTATGCATTGTGGTGAAACCTGCGAGCATCGTCTGGAACTAGTGAACCATGTGTAGTAGCTGAATTCAGTGTAGCATTGCACCCAAACCTTACTGCGTGTAGAACAGTTCTCTACAGCAGACAAAGGTGCCGAGCCCCTGGCGGGATTCGAACCCCGGACCTTTTGATCCGAAACCGAACGCGCTATAACCACTGCGCTATCCAGCCCCCAGAAATCGTTGGAATTGTCCATGCAATGTACTTTCAGTTTTCTTACAGAGGTAATTAAATTGACTTGAAATAATTTTGAAATATTGCATATTAACAGTCAAATGAAAGTAATACAATGTTGGATTAAATTTGAATGCAACTTCATTGTACTCGATTATATTAAATATTGAAAAAAAACTCCTTTTCTAATTGCACTACTACCAGTTTAACCTTAAAGATGTATCAATTGTATTATTAGGGATCTCTCATGCCAAACGTTATAAATGGTGCTATCTTATCGAGGTGTACTCACTGTTGCCGAAAATTCCCATTTTGAAGATGGTCGACTAAGTACAATGGCGATATAAAAGTAAAAGTCATTTCTGACAGGAAACTGGACAATGCACCGCGATTGACGGGCGTCAATTAGTCAAACGTAATTTTGGAAAGTTATTAAAAATAGACAAAAAAGACAAACTTTGGTTCACAGTGAGGATGTCAGCCACGATTTGATAATAAACATATTACATTGGATTAGTTTTATTATTTGTTTTGGTACACATGGAGTTATAAAAAAAAGCTAATTTGAATGCCAATTACCGTATCATGATGCGAACAGTATTTGGCACCTTACATCTGCGACCGCGATACTAACGTAACGTGACGTCATATCGAAATCAGAATGACGTCACGTCATACACCAAACCCATGTAAGGCCATTCTGCTAGTCTAACACTTAAACTGTAAAAAAAAAAAAAAAAAAAAAATGAAAAGGAGCCTTTTTTTATACATGAAAAATTCCATTTATTAGTCTCCTTTTCAATATTTAATAAAATGGTGATATTTTCAGAATAAATACTTGTTTCATAGTCTGAGTGTAAGACTACCATTCTGCATGTACATGGTGAACCAATTCTTGCATCGCTCGCAAAACTGACCCACTTTCAAAATCTTTAATGTTATCAAACAGACGTCAGAAGCACACCATGTACGTATGTAGAACAGACATGCCACTCCCGTATAAGACTGAACTTGAGCGCTTTTTCCAACTCAATCCCGATTCAAAACACTATGCCTCTCAACAACAAGTCTGGCTTTTGCACTGATTCTTTTTTTATTCTCAGCTCCTGTCTCCAAAGAGGCACCTCAAGTCAATTTCTCTCAGAGTAGTGTGGGGAAAACTGACTTGAGTTACCGCTGTGG
This sequence comes from Gibbula magus, assembly GCA_936450465.1. Lineage (NCBI taxonomy): Eukaryota > Metazoa > Mollusca > Gastropoda > Trochida > Trochidae > Gibbula > Gibbula magus. Next base: position 78,283,687 of record OW388292.1, on the reverse strand, counting down.
GGAAAGAATGAAGGGGAACTGTCAGGACTAATTAAACTGAGCTCTGTAGACTTGCTTCGTTGTAGACTTGCCGCGGCTCTTTAAAAAGTAAGGATGACAGACTTAGTTGAAAGCATTGTTTGAATTTGTGGAGAATTGTAGAGTTCAGAGGCATAGCTAGGTACATCTGCAAATGATGATGATGAAGATGACGTGGATGCCGATAACCCATTGATGATAAGATGATGATGATAATGGTTAATGTTGATTGTTGATTAGATGACTTTTTGTTATCGCGCTTATGATGATGATATATTGAAGGTAATGGTGATGACGAAAAGGAAGATGACTACGATGATGATGATGACAATTATGACGATGATGATGGTGATCATGATGATGATGACGACAATGAATAATGATGATGATGACGACAATGAATGATGATGATGATGATGATGATAATGATGATGGCGACAATGATAATGATGAATGACAATGATGATGATGATGATGATGATAATGATGAATGACAATGATGATGATGATGATGATGATGATTATGATGATGATGATGATGATGATGATGATGATGATGACGACGACGATGACAATGATGACAATGATGATTATTCACCGGCATGTTCTCTTATTCATTCATTCATATTCATAGCCATCAACGGGTGAGAAACATCGGCTCATACCAAAACATCGTACGATGCCTCAATTGCAGGAATCGGCTCGCATGATTTCTTGTTTACTGGGGGAATACCGCTGAATCATCAACCTAGGCTTGTAGCTCGCCGGCCGGTGTGTAGATGTACAGGGACATCGATATTCGACTTCTAGGTCAAAGCGAGCTGAGAGCAACATGCATCAGATCGATAACGTAAAATCAATCACAATAGACTCCAAATATGGTGTTTCGTACTCGGTGACTCAATGGGGAAAATACCGGCAGATTCTTGTGGTGAATTGTGAGTCAGGAGCTGTGAGAGATGAGTCAAAGCAAATTATCACTTAGGGTTTATCTCCTGACCTTGGATCTATGTCAATGTATATGTGCATTGGTATACTCTTTCCTCTGACAGCGTGTGTTATTTAAGGGAGGTTTGTGTTTAAAGTGGTGGAACGACAAATGCGATGAAGTATGGGGTGTTTGGGTTTTGAAATACAACATTGTATATTGTGTTTGTTCTGTCATGTCCTTGACATGAATAATTGATTTCAAAATTACGTAGCTTTCGTATTATAATGTATGTAAAGTCAAACAGTGAGGGGATATGTTGCAAAACTCGAATGTGATAAAGGACCAAGTATGCTACTACACTTTAACTGGTACGTGTGATATATAACCTCTACCTGAAAGATATATAATTAACAACCTTTACATAGAACATATGATGCATAACCTCTACCTAGAACATATGATGCATAACTTCTACCTAGAACATATGATGCATAACCTCTACCTAGAGCATATGATGCATAACCTCTACCTAGAGCATATGATATATAACCTCTACCTAGAACATATGATGCATAACCTCTACCTATAACATATGATATATAACCTCTACCTAGAACATATGACGCATAACCTCTACCTAGAGCATATGATATATAACCTCTACCTAGAACATATGATATATAACCTCTACCTAGAACATATGATGCATAACCTCTACCTAGAACATATGATATATAACCTCTACCTAGAACATATGATATATAACCTCTACCTAGAACATATGATATATAACCTCTACCTAGAACATATGATATATAACCTCTACCTAGAACATATGATGCATAACCTCTACCTAGAACATATGATGCATAACCTCTACCTAGAACATATGATATATAACCTCTACCTAGAACATATGATGCATAACCTCTACCTAGAACATATGATATATAACCTGTACCTAGAACATATGATATATAACCTCAACCTAGAACATATGATATATAACCTCTACCTAGAACATATGATATATAACCTCTAACTAGAACATATGATGCATAACCTCTACCTAGAGCATATGATATATAACCTCAACCTAGAACATATGATGCATAACCTCTACCTAGAGCATATGATGCATAACCTCTACCTAGAGCATATGATGCATAACCTCTACCTAGAACATATGATATATAACCTCAACCTAGAACATATGATGCATAACCTCTACATAGAACATATGATGCATAACCTCTACATAGAACATATGATGCATAACCTCTACCTAGAACATATGATATATAACCACAACATGGAACATATGATATATAACCTCTACATAGAACATATGATATATAACCTCTACATAGAACATATTATGCATGACATCTACACAGAACATATAGCGTGTAACCTCTACCTGGAACATATTAAATATAACTTCACCTGGAACATATGATATATAACCTCTACCTGGAACATATCATATATCACCTCTACCTGGAACAAATGATATACAACCTCCACCTAGAACATATGATATACATGTATAACCTATACGTGGAACATATGATATATAACCTCTACTAGAACACATGATATACATGTATAAACTCTACATGGAACATATAATATATAAACTCTACCTGGAACATATGATATATAACCTCTACTAGAACACATGATATACATGTATAAACTCTACATGGAACATATAATATATAAACTCTACCTGGAACATATGATATATAACCTCTACTAGAACACATGATATACATGTATAAACTCTACATGGAACATATAATATATAACCACAACATGGAACATATGATATATAACCTCTACATAGAACATATTATGCATGACATCTACACAGAACATATAGCGTGTAACCTCTACCTGGAACATATTAAATATAACTTCACCTGGAACATATGATATATAACCTCTACCTGGAACAAATGATATACAACCTCCACCTAGAACATATGATATACATGTATAACCTAAACGTGGAACATATGATATATAACCTCTACTAGAACACATGATATACATGTATAAACTCTACATGGAACATATGATATATAACCTCTACAGGGAACATATAATAAATAACCTCTACCTAGAACATATGATATATAACCTCTACCTAGAACATATGATATATAACCTCTACCAGGAACATATGATGCATAACCTCTACTAAAACACATGATATACATGTATAACCTCTACATGGAACATATGATATAAAACCTCTACCTAGAACATATGATATGTAACCTCTACCTAGAACATATGATATATAACCTCTACTAAAACACATGATATACATGTATAACCTCTACATGGAACATATGATATATAACCTCTACATGGAACATATAATAAATAACCTCTACCTAGAACATATGATATATAACCTCTACCTAGAACATATGATATATAACCTCTACCTGGAACATATGATGCATAACCTCTACCTAGAGCATATGATATATAACCTCTACCTAGAACATATGATATATAAGCTCTACCTAGAACATATGATATATAACCTCAACCTAGAACATATGATATATAACCTCTACCTAGAACATATGATATATAACCTCTACCTAGAACATATGATGCATAACCTCTACATAGAACATATGATGCATAACCTCTACATAGAACATATGATATATAACCTCTACCTAGAACATATGATGCATAACCTCTACCTAGAACAAATGATATATAACCACAACATGGAACATATGATATATAAACTCTACCTAGAACATATGATATATAACCTCTACCTAGAACATATGATATATAACCTCTACCTGGAACATATGATGCATAACCTCTACCTAGAGCATATGATATATAACCTCTACCTAGAACATATGATATATAACCTCAACCTAGAACATATGATATATAACCTCTACCTAGAACATATGATATATAACCTCTACCTAGAACACATGATGCATAACCTCTACATAGAACATATGATGCATAACCTCTACAGAGAACATATGATATATAACCTCTACCTAGAACATATGATATATAACCTCTACCTAGAGCATATGATATATAACCTCTACATAGAACATATGATATATAACCTCTACATAGAACATATGATGCATAACCTCTACCTGGAACATATGATATATAACCTCAACCTAGAACATATGATGCATAACCTCTACCTAGAACATATGATGCATAACCTCTACCTAGAACATATGATATATAACCTCTACCTAGAACATATGATATATAACCTCTACCTAGAACATATGATGCATAACCTCTACCTAGAACATATGATATATAACCTCTACATAGAGCATATGATATATAACCTCTACCTAGAACATATGATATATAACCTCTACCTAGAACATATGATATATAACCTCAACCTAGAACATATATCATATAACCTCTACCTAGAACATATGATATATAACCTCTACCTAGAACATATGATATATAACCTCTACCTAGAACAAATGATACCCATGTAAAACCTATACGTGGAACATATGATATATAACCTCTACCTAGAACATATGATACATGTACACGTATATAACCTCTTAATAGAACATGATATACATGTATAACCTTTACCTGGAACATATGATATATAACATTTACCTGGTGAAACAATATAATCTATTGTTTAAAAATGATCTTAAATATTGTTTTACAACCAAAAAAGTTTTTCGCAAGTCGTGTTGACTACATGTTCATTCATCGTCCACCATTCAAGTATTAAGTTTCTAACACTATCCAAGAGTCACCCACAACACATGACATATCCTCCCTTACCGGTTTCCTATTCAGTGGTGTTATAAAGGTTGAACTGCTGAGTAGGCCGATTCTCGACTATCTCCTAGCATGTGTTTGAGTCTCTCTAATCATTATTTTAGTCACCCTCCGCTAACTTTCAGTTTCTGCATTTAATGATAATATAATGCATCGTTGTGTTTTAAATGTTATATAATGTACATAATATACTAAATCTCCCTTCGTCCATGTGATTTTTGCTTTCTTTACTCTAGATCTCGACTTATTTCAGACAAAGATATGAAACAAACATAATTATCTAAAATGTCTTTGGCCCAATATACAGAGGATTTAGGGTAATAAAAATTTAAAGTATCTCTGCTAATAAGTATATGCTAATTAGCATATATACAATAGCATAACAATAATTTACATATAGATATGAACCAGCTAAGACAAATATATCTCTTATTTTCATTATTCATATTGAAAGCGTTTTCTGTTCACATGAAAAACAGTACCATATATCAACGTAAAATCCGAATATTGCGAGTTTCATATTCCATCGACTGTCTCCTCCTCAAAGAATTATTTTCCTTAGTGTGTTAACTTGTTCGTGAAAGTCCTCAAACAAAGAAAAGCTGAAACAGGTCATTGAGTAAGTCTTGAAATTTCGAAAAAGGAAAATAAAGACACCTAAAATCTTTTAATCAATATAATTTTTCAGTTTCATGTTCAATTCTTTATCACGTTTTATATCTTTTGCTATGGTATTTTAGTTAAAAGAGAAACGTTTCCGATATTTTAATTTCAGAGACAAAACGTAAGTCTATGGAAACCGGTACAACATACCTGTTCGAAACTGACAAAGTAAGTTAAAGTCTTCAAGCGACTCGAGGCAAGTCTCGGCTGCACCCCGGAAACGGTAACATGTTGGAGCATGTCTCTTCATGTACAGACAGTTGACCTTGATAAGTGACCTACATCCACCTGTTAATTCCGTGCGTGGGAGGAACGCATCCCCCCATCATAGACCACTGTTTGTGCTAACAAAGCCCCGGAACTACATAGTAATATTTGACATTTAGGGAACAATTTACCTCGCCTTACAGTCCCTGGGAAAAGGATAAATCCTGAAAGTTTACTTTTTAGTATTAAGTTTATTTAAAATATACAAAGAGGTTATGGATCGATTACATATTTAAAATTTAAGTATACATGTACCGATAATGGATTTTGGATTTTGATATGGACTTCGATATTGGGTACTGATATGATTTGTTAATTATTGTTTTCAATATCGAACATTAAGGTGGTTATTTACCTTATTGGTGAGTATGTACAAATAAAAGAAAGGAGATTGTGTTTGACAAGACGATACAATGATAAAGGGATTGGGATGTAAATATTGCACTTAAATGCATAGTTAATGACATAAACAGCGATAATTGGTGGTGATAATAAATGATGTTCAAGTATAAATGCTGAATTATTACTAAAAATATTTCAATGACTTTAACTATGCCAAGACATGTAAGTTAATAACAGACTCGTTTAAAGTCAAGGGGGATCGGCGTCTGAGGTTTGCGGAGGGGCAGGGGGACATCATCCCCTCTTTGCTATCGGCAACGAGTACATCCGTCTGGAAAAGCCTAGTTCTCATCAACGTGTATCGCCCACTCACTTACTTACTAGCTTATTTTTACCTGTAGGTGTATGTATTATACACGAAGGTCACCTACTTATAAGCGACCTCCAGACTTCTAGAGAAAGAAAATGCAAAAGGTGAAACTGGCTATTTAGCAAATAGCGTTTTAACTCTAAAAATCAAATTTAATTGAGAAAGAGAGAGAGAGAGAGAGAGAGAGAGAGAGAGAGAGAGAGAGAGAGAGAGAGAGAGAGAGAGAGAGAGACAGACAGACAGACAGACAGACAGACAGACACACAGACAGACAGAGACACAGAGAGACACAGAGAGACACAGAGACAGAGACAGACAAATACAAAGACAGAGAGACAGGCTTAGATAGACAGACAGAGACAGACAGACAGACAGATGGAGAAGGGGAGATGGAATGAATAAAAACGAAAAGGAAATTACCAAATTGTTAACATCATACCTCTAAAACAATCTTTAAAATGTTATAGATGTCTGTATTATAATAACATGAGAAGCCCGTAAGATACTTACCAAGGTGTTTTAAGCATTTCACTTTACGTCTTGCGTGTGATCGACATTCACGAGTGAAGAAAGTGAGAAGTTTTACTGAGGTTACGAAAAGAAATAAACCAGACGCATATTGTATTCAACAAACAAGTAACATATTTATATATGTATCATTAAAGCAAGCATCGACTCTATCATATCGATATGATTTGAGGTCGGTATTGCTTCTAAATAAAGGTACAACATTTTTACTTTCGCTTTTGAATCTATAAATATATAGGGATATGTCGGTGCTTTCCGGTGTAACCACTCCTCTAAACAACGCTGTAAGTATATATATTGAGAAAAACTAATAAGGGGACATATGAGATTGTTTCTTTCAGAGGACATTCCAACCAGTTAATTGGTAAGCCTCGCATGGAATTAGATAAGCTGTACCCTCACCAACCTGTGTATTTTAGAAGAAAATCTTGAATGTATGCAAATTATTTTTTGTTCATACTTATGTACATTATATTGTTAACAACTGATGGGGAAATAAAAATATAAATTACAAAAATTAAAAAAAACAAATTAACGAATCAAACTATAAGTATATAGAGATCAGTAAATGTTATCTTTACCAAAGTTTAAAGTTAAATTTAAAGAATAGGTCAATGTGGAAAGAAATTTAAGATTCATATTAAGTTGAAGTGGTCCTTTATTAATTTCTCTCAATGTATGCACATATGTACCACGCGAAAATAATAATGATTCATTGTCACATTGCAGACTTGGGTTCGAAATTAACGCTGAAGTCTGACATTTAAACTCTGTAGAAATATAAATTCTATTATTATTAAATATTACAAAAGAAATTTGGAATTAAAGACACCCAACTCTAAACTTTCTTTTCAAGGATGGATCATGATTGGTAGACTAAAATTCTGTCTATGGAATTTTTATAATTACTGTACTTTCATCCTTATGATTTTGTATATTTAATACTTTCATTCATTTTATCTAGATTTGCTGAATAAGGATCTACATGTAGACTGTATTATAGGCCCTTAATTTTTACACAGTCATGGGACAGGAGTACATGTTTCAGATGGGTGAAGTTAAACTTGAACTATCATCTTTGAGAAAAACTATAAACAACACCATCTCTAGTGCAAAGGATTCTGAACTTGTGAACATACTTCTAGTTCGAAAGGCTAGTTAAAGGGGCAGTAGCACGTTTTTTTATTTTTTCAAATTTCCCATTCATAATGATAGTTTGTCATTTATTTAAACTTTAAAGCGTAAAACATCTTATTACACACACAAATTATCAGTAGTGGTGATAACGGTGTTGCGTATAAAGCAAAAAATTCATGGCGGCCATTTTATTATTTCGAATTACAAAAACGATTCCCATGGCTTTACCAAAACAATGTACACTCATTTTTAACTTGATTTTCCAAATAGAGAAGGGTGTTTTACTATTGGTGACATTATTTTTCAAATACATTTCATAGACTTATTTTAGCGAAAAAACGTGCTACTGCCCCTTTAAAATGCAAAGACGATACGATCAAGACTTTGTGGTAGCGAACTGGGATTGTCGTGTTTGTACTATATTGATACGACTGACAGTTTAAAGAACTTTTTTCATTCAAGGCTACAATGCAGCGTGATGAGCTAACAAGAAATGTACATTATCGTACAATCATATAAATATTTAGCATACCTCAGTGATTAGGTACGCGGATGTTAGGCTATACATTGTGTTTACTCTAACACTCAAACTATGAAACAAGTTTTTATTCTGAAGATATCACCATGCATGTTATTAAATATTGAAAAGGAGACTGTAAGAAATGGGATTTTCAGTAAAAAGAGGCTCCTTTGCCATATTATTTTGTATATGTTTTTTTCAGTGTCAGTGTTAGACTACAATGCGCTGTGTTTACATTTGTATATAAATTTCCATAGCACATGATGGGGAATATGGACAGTTTTATCAAAGATTTATTTTGGTTTCAAATATATCGATTATTGAATATTGAATATAACCCATGCTTTGTCCCCTGCATTGTGTATGTATGAAGGTAAACGTCACTGCATTCTAATCACCCAGTAACGCAGGTATACTCGCCGGGTCTGACGTACACACGGGCTAATTTTGACCTGTTCAAAGGGATAATCTAAATGCTCCGGGACGATTTTTCCGGTTTTGTAATGATGGATTTATGACAACTATTATTATATTTTCATAAGACTACTCAGCTGCATACCAAAATGTGTTCACCTACTTGTGCTTTTCAGTGCAAATTTCATGTAAAAACAAAGATTTTCTGGATAACAACTTCTTTAATGTGAAATAATTTCGGAGTATATGCTCACTCGGGTGGAATGTAAAGAACTAAAAACATATGATACCTTTATATAACAAACAAAACCATTGTAAAACCATTACATAGCAAGACATAACAATGACAAAATGAATTCTATAATGTAGGCTCATTTGCAATTTTAATAAAATGGTGAAATCTAAGAATAATAATAATGTTCATAGTCTTAATTATGAGTAGGGTAAATAGGTGTCTTCTTAATTAACCTGTATCCGTCATGTCCGTGCAATGATAACAACAGATAGCAAATCTTCGAGTTTCATCGGTTAAAAACAATATAAATGAATAGTTACACAGCAAACTGAGAGGATAATTAGAGATAAGCATGTGATATTGGATTACACTGCAAATTAAACCTATTGTAGAATAGGAGAGAATTATGTGAAATCGTGTCACGATCAACACCCTCGCGAACATTCCTGAGGTTAACCACATTACGAGAACGCTTTTAAAACAAACAATTTACGAGTTTTCTTACCTCAAGTAGTTATACAATGAAAAAGGCAAATGATCATGAAAGTCCTATATTTTCCGGAAAGTTATTTGTTCACGAGGAAAATCTGTAAATGAAAACTGTAGTTTTGGCTGAACAAAGCACACTTTCCGCATAATGGCTATTTATAGAATAGCCGGGAAAACCCGAGTTTCATGAGACTTGTGCAATGTGACGATCTCGTGGTCCAGTTTGTACCGGTTAAATCCCGCAAAAAAACAAACCAGAGTAGACTAGTCTATATCTTAAATTGTGAAATTTATGATAACTAAGCTAAAATTATTATTTTAATGTGAATATTTTTAAGAAGGTCATTTGATTGCTTATTGACATGGCTCCTTGCAGTTACGTCTTTGTGACACATTTGAGGTTGTTTTGTCTAAGTGTTACATATTTCATATCACATATATTTCAATAAACAACAAAGACACAAACAAGGTTGTGTTGGTGCTTGGAAAACTGCAAACGTATTGCATGTGTTGGGAAACGTCTGGAAATTATGTTTTTGTGGGGATCCCCAGCCTCGCTTTCGTCACGGGACAGGTTGGCAGTTGGGAGAATTGAGATCTGTCAAATCGATAAAATGCACAATCGGTTTAAATATACGGAATTTTCCAAAATAGATACCCCATATCGCATGCTATAGAGATAGATAGACTTAACATAGCATGAAAAATATTAGAATCTAGAATTTAATGAAGTAAAAACAGGTTTCTAGGGCGAGATATGTCTCCACATTTCAGCCAATCAGAGAGCAGGGGAGAGCCACCACCTATCTGCCGTTCAAGAGCGCATGACTGTTATGTGTCAGCACATTCTAAACCCTACAGTGCTTGAGAGAAGACGTGTGTTGAGATTCTCTTTCACTTGGATTTATACTTGTGCTAAACGGAATATTTACCATGACGCTGACTGAAATTGATGATAGTGACACCATGCAAAAGAAACAGCAGTAAGTAAAATTTGTCTTAAGATTATTTTATGTAGGTATTTGATGTTTTGTGAAGTTAAGGACACGTAAGCATGGGGGGTTGCGTCAGGTGAATTTACCTGTGAAGGTGGGTTAAGTCTGGGCAATGTTGCACTGCAACTTAATGATGATTACTCATTCTGGATTAAATTTTGCTCTTTCTTTGAGCATTAATAATCTTGAGAGCTGTCATTCTTGCAACATGCTATTGTCACGTGTTAATGAAAAATTATGTTACAGGCGACATTAAATTTTAATTTGAAGGTTATGAAATCATTTAAAAGTATTGATGTAATTGCAGTAATTGCAATATTCCTGTTAAAATAATTTCATTATTTTCTTAACTGACATTGTATGCACATGCTTTCCAATGTCAAATATATATAGGTGAATGTTACGTAGGCCTAAACAATATCTAATTAATAATTAAACTTCAATATTTGTCGTATAGAAATTGTGTTGCAAGATACTAGTTATAATGTATTGTATTGCAATGCAATGTCATGTCAGTTTTGGAATGCCAGCCCAAAGTTGGCGCGTGACAGAGTGACGTCATTCGTCAATGTTTAGATGGTTGCAGTTAGTGATATATAAACAAATCGGTTTGATCGTAGGATAATCCACAATCGGATTATAACACAGTATTACTATCCTAGGTAAACCCATATCGCATAACCTAAAGTCATTCAGGTCCAAAATTCCATGAAAGTTACAAGGGATTCCCTTGCAGCCGTCTTACTCACGTGTCTATTTTTAGATATGACTCGACGTCTTGGACAGAGCTCGTTTTTTAACCAATCTTCTTTGTTTGCAGGAATCACGTGACAGTTGGTCACGCCCTGAGAGACACGATTTGGCAGGGATTGGAACAGGGTCGACTTACCTGTGGAATGTTTGATTGCGCCAAACACCTGGAAATGTAAGTATCTACTTATATTTATGAATCACACCTTGTGATAGTCATCAGTTATAATTTAGTATTTCGTATTCATATGCATATTCGTAAAAAAAAACATATCATGTTTGCAGGATCATATATAATATTAAATATTGACATTATATAAAGGGATATGTTTAACTAAATGCCCTATTATCTATTTTAAGATTTTAATAATCTAATTATTTTAGTGCTAAATTGGTAAAATTTTGAAAAACTAAAATGGAATTGAATTTGAAAAATTTATAAAACATTTTTTTAAATAATAATTTGAATGTTATTTTTTTGCAGAAATCCCTATAACGTAATGTTATGCGTGTTGCCCGAAGATACAATGGGAGATGTATCCGTGCATATACACCAAACTCTGATTGAGGCCTTCTGTTTGGAAAACAACATCCGACTATTGAGGGTAAGTTATCTTATTACGTATGTCGCATTGTCGGCTGTCACGCATTCTTTGCATTTTCTCGTGTAGGACATTTTAAGATATCTCTTTTTTCGTGACCTGAAACATGCGTTGAGACTGTTTTGTTTGCTTTAGATATTTTGTCATGCTTGCCCCAATGAAACTTTACTTATCCACACGTTGACGTGTTATTTAGTTACTTCGTTCAAATGGTGTTCTGTAACTGTCGCGGGCACAGGCATACTGTAACAAACTGCTGCAAAAAGCGTAACACAGAAGATCCATTCCACATGTAACAAACACCTTTTGTTTGCCCATACATGTTTTGTAATCGTCCCAGTTTCAGTGACGTTGATATGACCTCTAAAGCTCGTGATTCGGAAAATTGCTACGTCATGAAGAGATTCCCCACAGCACGATTTAGTCTTTAGGTCTACTTAATATTCATTACATCCGGATTAGCCAATCAACGGCAGTTCTAGGAAGTCGGTCAAATAAACAAACTAACGTGGTCGATAGTCCCCGACGAGGATTTTGTGTCGTGTGTTTTGTCTCTTGACTAGTTGGAAAACATTCTGTACGCGACAAATAGTCGTGTTTGTGATAATGCGTAAATAACAAGCATGTACAATCTGAGCAATGCAATCTAGTCCCGCTTTTTGGTTTGACTTGAGATCGAGCGAACGTAGACGGGAAGAACAAGTGCATTGGCGTTGCATAAGATGTTCAACTCCGTTTTGTGATTTAGCTGAATAAGAAATCCTTTGTTAAGTTAAAGCGAAATTGCAGATACAAATGCATTGGCGTTGCATAACTTTTTAAACATATTCAATCCCGTTTATGTGCTTTGGCTTTGAATAAGTAGGCCTTAATCGGAAATTGCAGATACAGTTTGCATAACGTAATTTACCGACTTGCAGTTTCCATATGGTAAATCATTTTTGTAACTAATTGTATTTATGTTTTAATGTAAAGATTTAGATTATTTAACATAAATTTGCATGAATGCTTAAATATTGTGAATTATGTAGGCCTATATAATTTAGATTGAGATTAATGTATAAAGGTGTATAATAAATGGCTTAAGATAGATAGGTCTGTATAGATAACTAAAATTAATTGATTCATTTATTAAATATGTACATGGGTTTAATTTCAATATGCTAATGATGATATTCTTCATTACAGGTGGACAGCGAGGAAAAGCTTGGACATGTTGTAAATCACCGCCCAGGTCAGAAACTCAATGACAACGATGTTGCAGCTGGCAGAGTAGCCTCCCCTGATGCAGGATGCGTCATTGTCGCTTACCCTGATGAGGAGCTGAGCGCGTCTGATGTCACCGTGACGTCATACTACAAAGACACGGGCAAGATGTCGGGGTCAGCTTCCGTCATCACCATCCCGGCCTGAAAACTGGGTGTCACTTTCCTGGACTAAATTAGGTAAATAACTTATCTGTCTGGTGTTGATAAAAACTACGGAGGCTGATATGATCGAATGTTAAACAGTGATCGATATATAAATTCAATGATGATAAATGTATAAAATAAGCTTGAAAAGCCAGCCAAAAGCATTATTTTTTTTATTAAAATGGCAACATTAAAGAAATAAAACTTTTAAAATGACAAAAAGTGACTAGGTTCCAGGCTTGAGGACGGGCCTTATTTCATGCTGCAATGCGTTCTTTTTGCATTTCTTAAACACAAATTTATGTTGTATAAAATATAGAGTGGTAATTTCAAGGATTTTGATGACAATTGCATCGTAGATGTCACATTTTACTTATATATATTCCTAACTTTTTCAGGAACATCCTGTTCCCAATAAACCAAAAAAAGAAGATCTTCAAGCCCTGTACGAGTGGATCAAGTCATGTGACCAGAATCGATCAACGTGATTGGTCGGTTTGACTGGTCTTTATATCGCCACTGGGGTCTTGTCATCTTCATTGGTACATACCCATTGTCTCATCGTCAGTCATTGGTCAGATTTACCGGCATGTGCAAGACGTCGCCCGATTGGCTAGTCATGAACGTGCAAATATCTCCAATGACGGATCACAATCCACGAGAAAGGCCGGGACGGACGAAACGTCCCTACTGTTGAAGTGTTCACATCTGGAGAGAAGAAAACTGAACAATGCATTGTGATCGTAGATTGGACTCATTCAAATCTTGGACTCATCTCATGTATCTATGCAAAAAGTGTGAAAAACAACCAACAAAGAGTGCAAAAAAAAACAAAGTGTGCAAAAAATATAAAGTGAAAATATTTGTACATAAAGAGTTTGACATTAGATGTCGCTCATAGCAATGACGAATTTGCGGACCTCGATCGCAAATTTCCTTGGAGTTATCTCCCTTACACCTTGTGAGGAGAAGCAGGTGAAGCGCTGTTGAGAGCTCAGAGAAGCTCAAAGAACTGTCTGTCCTTGTTAGATCCGGGACAAGGCGGTACACGCCCACAGCTGAGATATTAGCAATATGTCCTTGTATTAAACATGCAGCTATGTAATTTTAGTAATGACAACATGAATTGTATTAATCTAATAGTGCTACTTTTGTATGTATCTTCTTTCTTTGAAGTTTGCTATTTCATATTTTGAAATAAATTGAAAAATTTCTAACTTGTTGTGTTTTGAGTGAAAGAACCAAAGCATATTCTGTAGTTACGATGAGGAAATTGAAACGTTACGCCTTCCATATTATTGACTTTTATCGTCTCAAAATACCAACAATTTGACTTCGACCAAGCTTATATGTCGAACCGAATATTCTAAGGCACATATTATTGTTCAGCCCTTCCCTTTAAATACAGTTTCCAAACCCTAGACATACATAACCCGCGTCTCCATCACTGGCTAATTACAGCCTTGCTGCATTTCCTTTACTTTCCTTTACTCACAAATCAGAGCCCATTATGCAGTCCGGGTACAGCGCTCCGCTCTCTTAGTACTGGAAAGTAAAGGAAATACGGCAAGACTATATTTGCCTGTGATGGAGACTGCGGGTTGTGGGGGAAGTTGCTTAAAATGACATGCTATATAATAATTATATTCCGAAAACTGTGCAGTTAAAGCAGCGTGTCTGTAAAATCATTGCAAAGAGCAAGTTTGTGCGAAAAAGAACATACATTAATTTCAAGGCTACGTTAACGTTAAAGATGATTAATTTAAAAAATACGCTTCTCCTATTGACACCAATGATAAACTTTACATAGACACACTGGATAGATATATCAAAACATGTCGATATGAATATTTACAGCAGTGTCGATAGGGATTGCATAGCCGGTGTCACACTAAGAAAACAATGTTTTCTGGATAACAACTTCTTTATTGTGATGATACACGTTACTGAGTAAATGCATGCTCCTTCATCAGGTGGAATTACAATAAAGAACTTGTTCACCTGAAAATAGTGTTTTCTTATTCGAACTCACTATTTTAAGCATTGCTGCATTTCGACAGCTTTTCACTTCCAGCTTTGGCTGCCCCTTGACTTGAATCTGGTAGTGCAATAAATATAAATATATTGTACAGAACAGGCGATTAATGCAGCAAGGCGCTAACATAACCAGATATCAGACCTTGGTATAACAGCTGGAGATATGGACTTCATACAACTGTATTACGACATACACAACATACAGACTCAGAAACTGTATACATGCAAATAAACCCATGTCGTATTGTAGCTTTAAAACTAAAACAAATACAAATTAAAAGATGGCAAAAGCAAACAAAACGCCTGTTTCAACTTGCTTTCTCCTGTTGAGAGCGGGTTGACGGGAACTAGGTCACCTACGTGACATACGCTCAAGGTAGTGTAGTTGGACAACGTGAACTAGCCTAGATAATGTCGTTATACACATGTGTTCGGTTCAATCAAATCAATAATAATAACACTTTATTGTCCTCATTACAATGTAAATTCGGAAATTATCTTTGTGCCTTTGGCACCCGACAGCCACATTGCAGCGCCAGTTCAATCGTTGTTCTATCCTTATAATGCTGAGTGCCAAACAAGGAGGCAACAACTCCCATCTTTTAACGTCTTATGGTCACCCCGACCTTCCGGGTGATGAGCGGACACTCTACCAAATGAGCTACACCCCCTCTTACCTGTTCGTCATCAATCAGTTTGAATAGGTATGCAGATTTACAGGTGAGATCGCTTTCAATGAGCTTCACTTTTATTATGAGGGAGAAAGCTTGCAAAACTATTATGACTGTACACGATGAAACCTGCAAACGGCTGGAACTAGCTAACCATGGGTTTATCCATTGATAATACAGCATTGCACAAAACCTTTACTACATGTATAACAGCCCTGTGTTCAAGATGGCTAGTGCTGGCGGTTCAATGGTTAAGCATGGGCAGCACGTGCGCGAACTCTCTGGTACTAGCGGTCTTGAACACGGGACTGTTCTCAACATAGCTACATGTAAGTTTTTCAATGTCAATGGAAGGATTCGAACCCCGGACCGTGATTCGGAGTAAACGCACCAATGGAGAGCAAATCAGTAGTTACTAAGCTTTGAAAGTGTGTATTTGTAAAACGTGTTCCATTTGTCATATGTGGCTGTATCAATTGTAGATGAGGCGAATGACAATTACTTGCAATTCTATGAATGATATCATTGAATTTCTTTGCTCTTGTGAGACGTGATCCCTTGAACAAGCGCATACAGACCTCTCATAGACAGACAGACAGACAGACAGACGGAATATTTGATTGGAGTCTTATGTCTAACATAAGCGAGTCGCCAGTGACGCAGCGCAACAGACCCAGGGAACCAGAATGATGTAGACGGACCTCAGACGCTCAGTAATGAGAACCTCAAACTTGAAATCCATTAAACTGTTGATGGAGTCTGCAATCAAGTATAGTAGCACGTTATTCTCTTGTCGAGTAAAGTAAAATGTATTCTTGGCATGGTGTGGATATCTCTGTCTTTTATTGATTTTTGGCACACTTAACACCAGGTGGCACTTGACTGAAATTTTTAACATCTCGAGTAAGGGATTGATAGATATTCATTTTATCAAACGATAAAATATATGTATATGAAGTCGGAAAGAGCCTGTCGCCACAGTAACAATGCGACGCCACAACGTCAGAAAATGTCTTCATATACATATTTGCATACTATAAATAATACTCTTCAATATACTGGAACAATATCAGAAATCATGAGTATTCCAATTGCAAATTTTCATTAGTTAATAATGTTAATCTCTTCAACAACAAAACTTTATGATCAAGTGTAATGTATTGTTGATCCCGTATCACCCATGAAATAACCTTCTTGCAAAACACCTACGTCTAAAAATACATGTAATTTGAGGAACTCCCGGGTGATGATTGTCAGAATGTGAGTGTGAACAGTATCACTTCACGTGCTATGTGCTTACATCTACTTATTCACACCTATATCACTGGATAAATTATATATTTACTCTGTGGAGACAACCCACATTTTATGACTGAATTGCTAAAATTGATGATGATGATTATGAAGGTTATTATAAGAGAGAGAGAGAGAGAGAGAGAGAGAGAGAGAGAGGGGGGGAGAGAGAGAGAGAGAGAGAGA
Source organism: Gibbula magus (assembly GCA_936450465.1). Taxonomy (NCBI): domain Eukaryota; kingdom Metazoa; phylum Mollusca; class Gastropoda; order Trochida; family Trochidae; genus Gibbula; species Gibbula magus. The sequence continues at coordinate 78,265,987 of OW388292.1, read as the reverse complement.
GAGAGAGAGAGAGAGAGAGAGAGAGAGAGAGAGAGAGAGAGACGCACAGAGAGAGACGCACAGAGAGAGACACAGAGAGAGAGAGAGACAGACAGACAGACAGACAGACAGACAGACAGGGAAAGATGCTTTCTTTCCTCCGGTTTGAACCGATGATCAACAACATTTTTAAAAATCCATTAATCCAGACACAATTAACAAACGGGATACACATGAGTATACATCAAGTTCTAATCTTTCTACTAAAGAGGTAATTAAGATAAAGATCATACAAACCCAATATTACTAGATATTTAGTAATGCATATAATACACGCAATATAAATCAATGTTGGCAGAGGCAAGCCAATTTTTATTTAAAAGGTGGTATTTTTAAATTGTTTACATATGTCCTGCGCAACTGTCAATTGTTGGTTTAAGTTGGTCCTAAGAACGTGTTCGTTACATAGATAACAAATATACCTATCACCGTTGAAAACGAGGATGTGATAATTTGACGACGAAAATATGTTCAACAACATATACACCTCTTACTCTAAAAATTATCGTATAAAATCTTCTTCACCTCTTCAAATCAAAATAATTAACACCTAAAAAGAATTATTAAATAAATTGCACCATTTACAAAATACCTTAAAAACTACAAATGTGTACGTATTATATTTTACAGCATTATTTTTCGCCTTATAAGGTATGAAATTTTCATTCTTGTTTAACCGTTATATATAACATCAAACACCGCCGCGAGCTGTAAGGGTGAGCTAAAAATAGCAGCCGTGAACTATATATAGACCCTTCTAATTCGAGACAGTCACGTTGCTTCTATGCAGGCGTCGCTTTCAGTCGCCGTGTACGGCTTTAGCTGACCCAAATCTGTCTTTCTTTCACCTAACTTCACTAGAGGTTGATATAATCATACAGCATTACCATATATTATTAAGAGCCTTTCATGCAGTCTAGAATTTTCCTTTAGCAAGTCTATCTTCTGAAATTATAAGCCCATGCAAGAAAATAAATGTGTCAAAATGATTTGCAAAAATATGATCGATGCATATTTGAAAATTGAAATAATTTAAATTACTGCTATTCAGAAACGCAATCAAAGCCTTGGTCGTTCATATGCTTCATTGTTTAATGCAAAACGAAATACGATGCAGGCTTTCTCCCTGCATTGCTAAAAGCTGTACCAGTAAACTCTGAAAAATGGTATTAATACTCACTTCAACTCATAACGAAATTAGATTATTTTGCCATTTTGCATCCATGGATGGATGAAATGGAAAATTAATGCAAATGAATTATATATCGTAAATATAAACAAATTCATTGATTATTTGAACGTTAAAATGTATCCATCATTATCAATGAGATATAAACATTCAAGGTCCCATGGGTTAAGTCAGAGGTTTCATTGTTTAACGCAATACAGCATAGTTGCAGGCTTTCTCCTTAGAATGATACACGCAGTCGTGATAAATTCATCCAATCATCAAAGGGAAGTAACTCAATTCTTCCTACGTGGTCTAAAGAATTAACAGCTGTTGGAAACATAGAATGGCCATACTCTTGAAAGTGTCATGAAATCTGACATCAAATCACCTTATTTAGAAATAAGTATTTTGCGGAATGTCATTTGTCGCATTGGGATCAAATGTTATGACGTCATGATCGGAATCAAATGTAACCAGGAAGACACGTGACGGTCAATATCAAAACGGTTTATCTGGGAATGAAGACCTGTCAGGCGTGTGTTGATAGAATATAATCTTCAATTATATTACGTAGAAGAAAATCTTCTTATAAACAAGCGTGTATACTAAACGCCGACGAGTTTTTTTTAACGATGTCTTCAGATTTCCTCTAAAATAGAAAGATCATATAAAATTTAATACTGATAAGTATGCCTTAAGTTCGCATAATATAAACGGGAGATGTTGCAATGTGTTTGCAAGAGCATGGAAGATACACAAAACGATATAGAAGTAACTATTTCATTGTAGTTTTTAAAAGTGTCAGTATAATGAGTCCAAATTTCAGTACATAATAATGATACATAATATCATATAAGGACAATCATACCAATAAGATCACATGTCCATAATGAAAATCATAGACACAGGATGAATCGCCCATAAGGACACTCATAAGAACAAATTCACATGTCCATAAGGACAATCATGCAAACATCATATGGTTATAAGGACAATCATACAAACAGCATATGGTTATAAGGACAATCATACAAACAGCATATGGTTATAAGGACAATCATACAAACATCATATGGTTATAAGGACAATCATACAAACAGCATATGGTTATAAGGACAATCATACAGACAGCATATGGTTATAAGGACAATCATACAAACATCATATGGTTATAAGGACAATCATACAATCATTATATGGTTATAAGGACAATCATACAGACGGCATATGGTTATAAGGACAATCATACAAACAGCATATGGTTATAAGGACAATCATGCAAACATCATATGGTTATAAGGACACTCATACAGACAGCATATGGTTATAAGGACAATCATACAAACATCATATGGTTATAAGGACACTCATACAAACAGCATATGGTTATAAGGACAATCATACAAACAGCATATGGTTATAAGGACAATCATACAAACAGCATATGGTTATAAGGACACTCATACAAACATCATATGGTTATAAGGACACTCATACAAACAGCATATGGTTATAAGGACAATCATACAAACAGCATATGGTTATAAGGACACTCATACAAACAGCATATGGTTATAAGGACAATCATACAAACAGCATATGGTTATAAGGACAATCATACAAACAGCATATGGTTATAAGGACACTCATACAGACAGCATATGGTTATAAGGACAATCATGCAAACATCATATGGTTATAAGGACAATCATACAAACATCATATGGTTATAAGGACACTCATACAAACAGCATATGGTTATAAGGACAATCATACAAACAGCATATGGTTATAAGGACACTCATACAAACAGCATATGGTTATAAGGACAATCATACAAACAGCATATGGTTATAAGGACAATCATACAAACATCATATGGTTATAAGGACAATCATACAGACAGCATATGGTTATAAGGACAATCATACAAACAGCATATGGTTATAAGGACAATCATACAAACAGCATATGGTTATAAGGACACTCATACAGACAGCATATGGTTATAAGGACAATCATGCAAACATCATATGGTTATAAGGACAATCATACAAACATCATATGGTTATAAGGACACTCATACAAACAGCATATGGTTATAAGGACAATCATACAAACAGCATATGGTTATAAGGACACTCATACAAACAGCATATGGTTATAAGGACAATCATACAAACAGCATATGGTTATAAGGACAATCATACAAACATCATATGGTTATAAGGACAATCATACAGACAGCATATGGTTATAAGGACAATCATACAAACAGCATATGGTTATAAGGACAATCATACAAACAGCATATGGTTATAAGGACACTCATACAAACAGCATATGGCTATAAGGACACTCATACAAACAGCATATGGTTATAAGACAATCATACAAACAGCATATGGTTATAAGGACACTCATACAAACAGCATATGGTTATAAGGACAATCATACAAACAGCATATGGTTATAAGGACACTCATACAAACAGCATATGGTTATAAGGACAATCATACAAACAGCATATGGTTATAAGGACAATCATACAAACATAATATGGTTATAAGGACACTCATACAAACAGCATATGGTTATAAGGAAAATCATACAAACAGCATATGGTTATAAGGACAATCATACAACCATCATATGGTTATAAGGACAATCATGCAAACATCATATGGTTATAAGGACAATCATACAGACAGCATATGGTTATAAGGACACTCATACAAACAGCATATGGCTATAAGGACACTCATACAAACAGCATATGGTTATAAGGACACTCATACAAACAGCATATGGTTATAAGGACACTCGTACAAACAGCATATGGTTATAAGGACAATCATACAAACATCATATGGTTATAAGGACACTCATACAAACAGCATATGGTTATAAGGACACTCATACAAACAGCATATGGTTATAAGGACACTCGTACAAACAGCATATGGTTATAAGGACAATCATACAAACATCATATGGTTATAAGGACAATCAGACAACCATCATATGGTTATAAGGACAATCATACAACCATCATATGGTTATAAGGACAATCATACAGACAGCATATGGTTATAAGGACAATCATACAAACAGCATATGGTTATAAGGACACTCATACAAACAGCATATGGTTATAAGGACACTCATACAAACAGCATATGGTTATAAGGACACTCGTACAAACAGCATATGGTTATAAGGACAATCATACAAACATCATATGGTTATAAGGACAATCAGACAACCATCATATGGTTATAAGGACAATCAGACAACCATCATATGGTTATAAGGACAATCATACAACCATCATATGGTTATAAGGACAATCATACAACCATCATATGGTTATAAGGACAATCATGCAAACATCATATGGTTATAAGGACAATCATACAGACAGCATATGGTTATAAGGACAATCATACAAACAGCATATGATTATAAGGACAATCATGCAAACAGCATATGGTTATAAGGACAATCATGCAAACAGCATATGGTTATAAGGACAATCATACAGACAGCATATGGTTATAAGGACAATCATACAGACAGCATATGGTTATAAGGACAATCATACAAACAGCATATGATTATAAGGACAGTCATACAACCATCATATGGTTATAAGGACAATCATACAAACAACATATGGTTATAAGGACAATCATACAAACATCATATGGTTATAAGGACAATCATGCAAACATCATATGGTTATAAGGACAATCATACAAACAGCATATGGTTATAAGGACAATCATACAAACAGCATATGGTTATAAGGACAATCATACAAACATCATATGGTTATAAGGACAATCATACAATCATAATATGGTTATAAGGACAATCATGCAAACAGCATATGGTTATAAGGACAATCATACAGACAGCATATGGTTATAAGGACAATCATACAGACAGCATATCGTTATAAGGACAATCATACAGACAGCATATGGTTATAAGGACAATCATACAACCATCATATGGTTATAAGGACAATCATACAAACAGCATATGGTTATAAGGACAATCATACAAACATCATATGGTTATAAGGACAATCATACAAACAGCATATGGTTATAAGGACACTCATACAAACATCATATGGATATAAGGACAATCATACAAACAGCATATGGTTATAAGGACAATCATACAACCATCATAGGGTTATAAGGACAATCATGCAAACATCATATGGTTATAAGGACAATCATACAGACAGCATATGATTATAAGGACAATCATACAACCATCATATGGTTATAAGGACAATCATACAACCATCATATGGTTATAAGGACAATCATACAAACAGCATATGGTTATAAGGACAATCATACAGACAGCATATGGTTATAAGGACAATCATACAACCATCATATGGTTATAAGGACAATCATACAAACATCATATGGTTATAAGGACAATCATACAACCATCATATGGTTATAAGGACAATCATACAAACAGCAAATGGTTATAAGGACAATCATACAAACAGCATATGATTATAAGGACAATCATACAAACAGCATATGGTTATAAGGACAATCATACAATCATCATATGGTTATAAGGACAATCATTCAATCATTATATGGTTATAAGGACAATCAGACAACCATCATATGGTTATAAGGACAATCATACAAACATCATATGGTTATAAGGACAATCATACAATCATTATATGGTTATAAGGACAATCAGACAACCATCATATGGTTATAAGGACAATCAGACAACCATCATATGGTTATAAGGACAAGCATACAAACAGCATATGGTTATAAGGACAATCATACAAACATCATATGGTTATAAGGACAATCATACAAACAGCATATGGTTATAAGGACAATCATACAAACATCATATGGATATAAGGACAATCATACAAACAGCATATGGTTATAAGGACAATCATACAAACAGCATATGGTTATAAGGACAATCATACAAACAGCATATGGTTATAAGGACAATCATACAGACAGCATATGGTTATAAGGACAATCATGCAAACATCATATGGTTATAAGGACAATCATACAAACATCATATGGTTATAAGGACAATCATACAACCATCATATGGTTATAAGGACAATCATACAAACATCATATGGTTATAAGGACACTCATACAAACAGCATATGATTATAAGGACAATCATACAACCATCATATGGTTATAAGGACAATCATGCAAACATCATATGGTTATAAGGACACTCATACAAACAGCATATGGTTATAAGGACAATCATACAAACAGCATATGATTATAAGGACAATCATGCAAACATCATATGGTTATAAGGACAATCATACAAACAGCATATGATTATAAGGACAATCATACAAACAGCATATGGTTATAAGGACAATCATACAAACATCATATGGTTATAAGGACAATCATACAATCATTATATGGTTATAAGGACAATCAGACAACCATCATATGGTTATAAGGACAATCAGACAACCATCATATGGTTATAAGGACACTCATACAAACAGCATATGGTTATAAGGACAATCATGCAAACATCATATGGTTATAAGGACAATCATACAAACAGCATATGGTTATAAGGACAATCATACAAACAGCATATGATTATAAGGACAATCATGCAAACATCATATGGTTTTAAGGACAATCATACAAACAGCATATGATTATAAGGACAATCATACAAACAGCATATGGTTATAAGGACAATCATACAAACCTCATATGGTTATAAGGACAATCATACAATCATTATATGGTTATAAGGACAATCAGACAACCATCATATGGTTATAAGGACAATCAGACAACCATCATATGGTTATAAGGACACTCATACAAACAGCATATGATTATAAGGACAATCATACAAACATCATATGGTTATAAGGACACTCATACAAACAGCATATGGTTATAAGGACAATCATACAAACAGCATATGGTTATAAGGACAATCATACAAACAGCATATGATTATAAGGACAATCAGACAAACAGCATATGGTTATAAGGACAATCATACAAACATCATATGGTTATAAGGACAATCAGACAAACAGCATATGGTTATAAGGACAATCATAAGAACATCATATAGTTATAAGGACTCTCATACAAACAGCATATGATTATAAGGACAATCATACAACCATCATATGGTTATAAGGACAATCATGCAAACATCATATGGTTATAAGGACAATCATACAAACAGCATATGGTTATAAGGACAATCATACAAACAGCATGTGATTATAAGGACAATCATACAAACAGCATATGGTTATAAGGACAATCATACAAACATCATATGGTTATAAGGACAATCAGACAACCATCATATGGTTATAAGGACAATCATACAAACAGCATATGGTTATAAGGACAATCATACAAACAGCATGTGATTATAAGGACAATCATACAAACAGCATATGGTTATAAGGACAATCATACAAACATCATATGGTTATAAGGACAATCATACAAACAGCATATGGTTATAAGGACAATCAGACAACCATCATATGGTTATAAGGACAATCATACAAACAGCATATGGTTATAAGGACAATCATACAAACATCATATGTCAATAAGTCCAATCATACAAACGACATCATATGTCAATGACAACAATCATACAAACGACATCGTAGTATGTCAAAAAGGACAATCATACAAGAACATCATATGTCAATAAGTCCAATCATACAAACGACATCATATGTCAATGACAACAATCATACAAACGACATCGTAGTATTCAATAAGGACAATCATACAAGAACATCATATGTCAATAAGTCCAATCATACAAACGACATCATATGTCAATGACAACAATCATACAAACGACATCGTAGTATGTCAAAAAGGACAATCATACAAGAACATCATATGTCAATAAGTCCAATCATACAAACGACATCATATGTCCATGACAACAATCATACAAACGACATCGTAGTATCTCAAAAAGGACAATCATACAAGAACATCATACGTCAATAAGTCCAATCATACAAACGACATCATATGTCAATGACAACAATTATACAAACGACATCGTAGTATGTCAAAAAGGACAATCATACAAGAACATCATATGTCAATAAGTCCAATCATACAAACGACATCATATGTCAATGACAACAATCATACAAACGACATCGTAGTATGTCAAAAAAAGGCCAATCATACAAGAACATCATATGTCAATAAGTCCTATCATACAAACTACATCATAGTATGTGAATAAGGACAATCATATAAACGAAATCATATGTCAATGACAACAATCATACACACGACATCATAGTATGTGAATAAGGACAATCATACAAAGAACATCATATGTTTATAAGGACAATCATATGAACAACATCATATTCCCATAACTAATATCACACAAACAACATCAAATAACAATAGGGAAAATCATACACAAACAACATCATATGTCAATAAGGACAATCACACAAACAACATCGTATGTCCATATTTAAAATCACACAAACAACACGATATGTCCAAAATTAAAATCACACAAACAACATCATATGTCGATAATATGAATCAAACAAACAACATCATATGTCCATAATAAAAATCAAACAAACAACACGATATGTCCAAAATTAAAATCACACAAACAACATCATATGTCCATAATTAAAATCAAACAAACAACATCATATGTCCAAAATAAAAATCAAACAAACAATATCATATGTCCATAATTAAAATCAAACAAACAACATCATATGTCCATAATAAAAATCAATCAAACAATATCATATGTCCATGATAAAAATCAAACAAACAATATCATATGTCCATAATAAAAATCAAACAAACAACATCATATGTCAATAATGACAATCATATGAACTGCTTTTGTGTACCGTGTCCAATGTAACAGCCTAACTCATGCTGTATACATGTATAATGTGGAACGGGGGTATACCCATGGTGCGGGTCACCCGTCTGGAGGAAAACCGTTGCCATTATTGCTGGATTTACCTGAGCCAAGTTCAGTGCCACGTGCCGCCATGTTACGTGTGGAAGAATTTTCTGTCGATTCAGACCGTAGGGCAAACATTTAAAGGAGCAGTTTCAGTGTCAAATTGCCTCTACGCTGAGCTTGAAGTAAATTCTTTTCGAGTGTTCTTTCACTTTTAATCTAAAAGTAAAAGAAAAATGTCGATTTAATTTCCAGGGTCATCAAGTTAAGATAGTTATAGATCATCAAAGTGTTTTTGATTGCAAGAATATCAACACTATTTTCCATTTAATTTCTCGTATTATAAATTACTACAATATAGATGAATTTCTTAATTGGAAACAGAGCCTTCTCGGCTTGTTTGGATAACGTTTCACAAGCCTTAGAAAACATGTTTCAACATGATAAGGTTAAACCAAGATACCTATAGTAAGACACAGTTTCCAGTTTATAACGTTACCAATATACCATTTTTCATTTCGAGACACTTTACCACCTTTATGAACACCATGACCTCAGTCTTATAAATATTTATAGAAAGTCCCCATTTCTTACAATACACTTCTAAGATATCGATTTTCTATTGTATGGTTAATAACACTGTCTCCAAATATTGCAACATCATCAGCAAATAAGAGAATTGAGAGTGCATCGACGGCTTCGTCGATATAAATGCACCACTATAATTGCTGTTCACGATGTCCTTTACAAGTTCATCAATGTATAAAGGAATAGAATGGGAGATAAAAAGCAACCTTGACGGACGCCCATATGACTTACAATCTTTACAATTTTTTCATTTTGTCTTTTACAAGAGCAATCCTTGTGAAGATATACACCTGAGTGTTTATTGCAATTTACTTTTGTTGCTTGACACCCATTCATTTCTATGGGTGAAGACACAGAGGGGTTAATTGTGCAGGAGAAAACTATTGTTTCAGTTTTTGTAGGATTACAATTTATTTGCCACATATTGGCCAAATAAAAAATACAATTTAAATCATTATTCAAACTTCTTGTCGCCTTGTGTTTTGTTCTTGTGCATTGATCTTCTACATTTGTACTGATGTGCCATCAGCAAATAGTCGAATATTAAGAAATAGAAGTGACCCTTATACTGATCCCCGGGGGACCCCTGCTGATTTATGTTTCAAGTCTGACGATTGACCATCTACTCTTTGTACTCTGTCTGTAAGATAACAGCGAAACAATTTAACACAGGCTTCTAATTCGTATAGTATACCCTTATGCAATACTTTGTCGAGTACTCGGCTCTTGGGTGGAATGAAATTTGGTCTTTATTATATTAAAATATATAAATTACTCTACCATTCATGTGATTTTATTTCTTTAAACGTATTCATTGTGTCTAGACTTGCTGAATAGGGATCTATACTCTTATTGTATACGTACAGTCATAGGACTAGACTGTTTTTCAGCCACACTACATCATCTGTCATTTTCCTTTTTTACGGATGTATACGATGAAACAATTTTTGTGAAAATTAATATTTTGGTGTCAGTTTAATTCGCCAATGAATGCTAATAATGCATGATTATACACACTGTCAGTCTAAGATAAATAGTTTGCTTACACTGGTAATTTGATAAGCATTAACACACAAATACACAAATACCGTACTTTGACTGTTCTTAAAAAGGTTCAACACACCTTGTTTCTGCACACTCTCAGTTGAGTGGTTGAGAAGTATATAGCCATGTAGTTGTGTCCATTTTCATATATTTTGGAATATTGAATACATCTACATGGTGTGTATATATGATCATTAAATCATTTTATTATAACTTACCAAAATACACATCATTATTTTTTTAGAACAAATTGTTCGTCTATCATCTATTGAAAGTAAAACTTTGAATGCTATTTTAGTAGTACTCAGGTAGGTAGGCAGGTGGAATTAAGGGCGACGTTTGGCCAACAAATGGTAGTACTCAGTCAAGCTTTGGAGTTATCTCCCTTTGGATAAAATTGAGGCACTATCGTCGTTTTTTTAAATATATTTTTTAAAATAGTGTGGCGATCTCCATTTTTTTTCCATTGTATTGTTTATATATTAAATTCTATGGTTATAAATTCTGAGGTCACTGTGGTGGGGTTCTAATTTACAAATCCCTTTCCCTCTTTCCACCCCCTTCTCAGTTTCTTTGTAAGAGTCAGTATTCAATCTATCTTATGGCCCATTTTCATGAAGTTGTAATGGATGTTAATCAGTGCAAGGAACCTCCCTAACGTTACTGATTCTCGTTTTGTTACTTTATCCCTTGAGTCAATATCCAGGACACTGTTAACAGTTTGATAGATCGTTTCAAAGTGAAGGCAAAAGATTCAAGAACAAATCTTGGCTATGCATATGTCTTTAATGACAATCCTTGTTCTCATTGTGAACTTGAATCGGCGATATGCATTTATTTTATGTTAACCTAATTGTCATATTTTCAGAAGAGAGTTTCCTAAGTTGGATAACTTGTTCCCAATCCGTATCATCATGAATAAAATATGTTTCAACTAAACATATTTTCAATGTCAAAGAGAGATTGCGATTGAATGAAAATGGTATAGAATGCATGGACAATATCTGTGTTAAGCAAAACACATGTTCGCCTTATGATCACAGGGCCAGATTTCCAGAATACCTGAGAGTTTTTTTGCGTTTAAAGTCACAAGGTTTATTGTATAACCAAGAACGATAACTGTGGCATATTCCTCACATAAACCTGAATTCCGAACTCCGAACTCCTCAAGATAATGACCTACCCTGAGTGGAGCAGTCGACTATGAGAACTATGACCTCATAAATAAAACCGTCCCAACTATTTTATGAAGTCTAGGACCACCACTAAAATTCAGTCGAAAAATTATTTTTATCAATTAATGAAATAATATTATAAAGTATTTCAGTGACGTGTGGGTTTGTGATAATGACTGCAGAACGGACAGAATACGTATAGTCATTATAAACTGTTCTCAAATTTTAGGTTTGGTTTGTTATGTGTATCCAAATACCTAGTGATACCATTTTAGACTTTATAAAACGATTTAACATAATCAATTAATATAAAGTTGTGTATACTAGTTTCCTGTCGAAGATGTAACACAATATAGAACTGTTGATCTAAATTTACGTACATGTAGATGATAAATACCAAACAGATTATCAATCTGGCTGAAACGATGGCTTCAATTTTATTACATGCAAACAGAAGAAACATGATAGATTAAGTCTGTGAACAACTTATTTTGAAACCATTGCAACGTTGTTGGGGTTTTTTTCAAAATAATTATTAGATATGTTCATTGTGAAAAACTTATTGAATGAGGGACTAGCCTGTATTTATAAAGCTGCTCATTGTTCACATGTTCAAGGGACAGAACTAGGATAAGAAGCTGTAAACACAGGGACATGTATTGTTGAAATCAGTCAATTAGTATTTTTGTTTCAACAACACATGTCTCTGTGGATATAAATTGTTCCATATTATCTATTTATTCGACATTGTCCGTAAATGCATTACTTCAGGGTATTGTGGCGATTGGCACTTTCATTGTAGTTTAGTTTGATATAACGGAACAAGTTGCAAGTATTCAATTTAACCATGTTTTAAATTTTAATGAAATGAAGTTTCTAAATGTGAAAAAACTCTCATGTGGTCATCGTTTGAAATCAATGCGTGTCAAATTGCAAATAGTTGTCAAGTGCCAATCTTTGTTTAAACTGGTTCATAATGAATGTGGGAAAATGGTCTTGTTTTGGGGTCCCAAGAACAATATTCAGTATCATCGGACCATCTGGCGTGACGTTCTTTGTCGTATCAGGCCAAAAGTGTCAAATGTTCAAGCCAACATGCCCCGCATCGCGACTTGAACCAATCATGGTCCATCATAATCGACAGGTGCGACCCTGGCACGTTCCGAGCACGCGCGGACCTAGCAACGGCCCCCGGGAAAATCAGCTCGAGCGACGAACCGTTTCAGTCATGGCGACGGTTGCCAATAGCAACCGCCAGTCTGTTACAGTTTACCAGAGACAAAGAGGCAGTTTACGGTTAGGAAAATAAATATCAACAATTGACTTGAAATACTTAACGGAACATATTTGAATATTTCAAAGACAAAAATGTAACCTTATTTTAATTATTTGAAATAGTAAACGTTGTTGTATATATTTTTAGGTTCAGTCAGCATCCCGAGAAAGTGTTTCCAATTTTATTGCTGATGCAATCACCACGTTTCGAAACGTGCTCTGTTTTGTATTTTTAATTCACCACACACACAAGGTTTGTTGCATACGCTTTGTAATGATAACAGATAACCATGATCAATCCCTGGATATCTAGCAACAAAGAGGGCAGTAAAGTGGGTCATTGCTGACTATTGTCCCATAGGTAACAAAGACCATTCTTAGTTTGGAGTTCAACACGTCACGTTGTATTGTTTCAAATTTACATTTTGCCTTTCAACAACTTAAATATAAGTCCTTGCTTTCAATAAGGAAATCAAAGCAATATAATCAGGTACATATTTTATAAACTAATATTATGAGATCTGCATATATGTGATGTAAAAAATTATTATCAGCATACGTAACATCGTCAACTGCCTCAAATGCAGTCAAAATTCCAGGTAAATCTTTTTTTAAATGAGTCAATGTTTTTCTGTATATTTGTAATATTTCTATTGTGTATTCGGAGAGCTGACATCTTGTTAAATAAAGATCTGGACTGTGTGAAAGGCTCCTTTCTAATATACAGTACGTTCAGGACATACACTTTAAGATATGGCGGATAGACGAATTAACTACCTTTCCCAAAATGACGTATACATCCTAAGCATTTATAAAATTCAAATAAATAGATATTATTATCCGGGAAACTGTGTGAAATGAGTGTGAATGTTTGTAATGCTCGAGAAAGAGCGAGGTTTATAATATTTATATTAATAGATATTGTTATCAGAGAAAGTGTGTCATAGGACCATTGATGAGATGAGTGTGAACGTTTGTGTTGCCCGAGCGAAAGCGAGTTTTTCAAAAGGCATATGAGACATTCCAAATAAAATTTCTTAATTATCAATTTTAATCAATTTGAACCAAACTGCCCACCAACGGGCTGATGGGTCGTCTCTACCAATTGTTTCAAGAAATCATAGATGATACCCAGACTAAAATGTAGTCTATGAAATTACTGCACCTTCATCCTTATGATTATATATTTGTCAATACTAACATCCAGTTTATCTAGACTTGCCGAATAAGGATCTAGACTGTATTAAAGACTCTTATTTTTACACAGTCATGGGGCAAGACGAAGACGATACTATGCAAATGCATAAATGAATAGTATATAAAACTATCGTTTAGATACCCCAAGAAACAACCTTCTACTAAGTTAATATGTTTTAAAAAACAGTCTCAATTCATATAATCTGTACTCTTTACGTGCAGGAAGATTACAAATTGAAATCACAAATCCCAAAATTGACATAACTGTAATAAAAATGTTCAATCCTTTGAAAACGCATTGATCCCCTCTATGTCGTTCACTTGATCTAGATGCTGACTTTACATGCACTGTTGCGTCACTGTGACTGGTCGACCCATGTGGCTCCTGGCACGGGCAGGGTTAAGAGGGCCGAATCAAGTATTTAACCGTAACTTAAGAAGTTAAGAAGCGTATCAACCTTACAATATTAATTAATGTATTATGAAAATAATATATTCGGGCGATACCTGCTGTAATTCTTGTTATGTGGTAGATTGGGGTATTGCCCATTTTACCTTCCATCTAACAATATCATTCCAATACTTGATACGCGTATTTCGACATTTCTTTTCAAAATTATAAAGTTGTCATCTTGCTCTGCATTGTATGTATCAAAGACTTTGTACTGTACTCTTATACCGCCATTGGTGGTCCTATGAAATAAGTATCTACTTATCTACTTATCGACATTATCTACGTGCGTGTACAAAGTACTCATTTATAAGAAATGATGCATTATACTTCAGAAATCGTTATAGTCTGGATACAATTTTGTATGGAAATCGTGAAATATCTGAAGCTGAAAACTTTACAATGTTTTCCTTTCATCATCGCTTCTTGTAGATTTGATAACATTTAAAATTGAACAAATGTTAGCTTCAGATACATTGGTGTGTAATATATTTTTATTGATGGTTGAATTTGTTGTGATTGTACATTAGCCTTGTGGTTTGTCATGAGTATGCTTTGATTGGATGTAATTTGTTGAATTCACCTCACAACCACATCAACTTCCTAATGCAAGGCATAACTCTTGCCAGTCTCCATTACTGGCTGATTTCGGCCTTGCAGTATTTCCTTAAGAAATCTGTGCTTAGAAATCGACGCCCACTATGCATTTCTGGTGCAGCGATTCACTATCTAGGCACAGCAAAGCGAGGGAAATACCGCAAGGCTTAAATCAGCCAGTAATGCAGACTGGCAAGAGTTGTGCCTTGCATTTGTAACTTGTATTTACAAAAGCTCTCAGTTTGTTTGCCAATCCATTTCAACGATGAATAATATGTTTAAACCATAAATAATCTTGAAATCCTGAATCTTGAAATCTTGAAATCTTGAAATCTTGAAATCTTGAAATCTTGAATTCTTGAATTCCTGAATCTTGAATTTTTAATCTTGAATCTTGAATCTTGACAGGGGTTGTTCGGCAGGAGTTATATGCACTCATTTCCATTTATGTGCACATTAAACATATGACATTGTTTTATATTACTGTTCAGTGTCAAGGGAACTGAACTTCCTGTTCAGTATTGGAACATTGTTATTGGTTGATATCTTCTTCCTTGTTGGCGATAAGAGAACGTTATTAATTCATTGGACACCCGAGACTGTGGTCACGTTTAAACTTTGTCCTACTTCCGGTTCGTGAAAATGGGTAGAGCGATGTTTCGTTTCATGACGTTGAACTCAACGGCTCTGTCACTTCATAAATATCTCTAATTATTATCATGATGGAAATTAACTCTGTGCAATTGGAATAAAAACACTGGTTAATGAATAAAGTTTCTACTAATTACGAGTATTGTATCCGCCGATTTAAATGTTCTTGGTGTGTTAGCCCTCGTTGTAGTCTCGTGCCAAGACCTTGGACTTTTAACTGGACCACTGCGGAAATACTAAATCCATAACAGTGTGTTTAAATAATGTCTAAGAGCAAGTATATCTTCATGTATATCAACATAGTCATTGCTAGGCGTGTTCATAATGCAACGGTTTTCTTTATTTCATGTCCTAATTATTATTTTTAAAATCAGAAAGTTCTGGACTTGTTAAAGCAGATTATTAAAACATGTCTATAGCACTACATGTAACTACTGTTTGAATTTTTTAAATTTTAAAATGTTTCGAATTTTTTAAGACAATTTCACGATGTTTACTTTCAGTTAACACGTGTGGGAACATATACACGTACAGATGCAGTTTCAGGCCTACAAACATATATTCTTATTGTGATTTTCACAACTTAGACTATTTTAAAATTTTCAAAGCATTAATCATGTCGATTTTTACGTCAAACGGAGAACAAACATACGATGTATCGGACCATTTGAATCATGATTTGTTTTTCCCTATGACTTCATCATTACTCACGTTTGAACTATAATTAGACGAATAACTATGTCAACAGTTAGTAAGACTAGGAAGCTCGCTTCAATCTGATACTAGAACAACATAACAATACCTGACGTGGTTCGAATACCAGGCACCAAAACCGGAGACGGATCCCGAAACCGGAATCAGTTTCCATTTCAAATATTGCTGAGCATCATGCTTGAATATATTAAACATATTTTTAAAAAGACATTCATTATTTGAATCATATTTTTTAAATAATTCCCTCACTTTAACTCTTAGACACATGCAATAAAAAAAAAATTTGAGTCAAACCGTATTCGTGTCAAGAAACCGGAATCAGATTTCGTTATTCAAATCTGATTGGCTGTCCTCGATTTGCGGTCTAAAAATAGGGAGTATATAAGGCGAGCACATGTTGCAACACAGATGATAACATTGATCGTCGTCAGTGTGGGATGTTGTCGAGGGGAAAACGCCTAGCGTAGCTGCGTATTTTAACCACGTTGTTGAGAACTCGCGTACTCGAGACTAAGTAATTATTGACAGGCCGCAGTATGACGCATGGTTTATACGTAAGAAGATACACCTGTACGTGTATATAATAATTAAAAAGATAATGGCATTTAGTCACAGCAACGAACCTGTATCGTGCCAAAGTGAATATTCTTAGAGTTATCGTGTTGTTATTGACCCCCTCTATATATTATGTTGAATGATGCTATTGCTATATATGTGTTATATCAAATAATTTTGAAAAGATATGTCGAAATACGCGTATCAAATATTAAAATGATATACAGCAGGTATCGCCCGAATATATAATTTTTATATAAATAAATTCATATTATGAGGCAGGTACACTTATTAACTGCTTAAGTTACGGTTAAATACTCTTACCTCTGCCCGTGCCAGGAGCCACAGGAGTCGACCAGTCTCAGTGACGCAACAGTGCACGTAAAGTCAACATCTAGATCAACGACATACATGTAGAGGTGATCATCTGGTCCAAGCGAACCCAATTCGTGTGCAGGTTAATCATAAAACTTTCAAACGTGGAGTGACTCTGAATCAATTGCTCGTTCGCAGAGGTTAAAGTAATTTTGTGAAAACTGAATTCGACTGAACTATCCCATGCGTGAGACAGACAGAGACAGACATAGACAGACTGAGACAGACAGATCATAGCCAGAGTCAGAGAGAGACAGACACAGAGGCCGAAAGTACAATCAATGTACATAGATACACAATGTCAATGAAATATTGCTGCCTTGAATATAATGCAACATGATGATGATGTTGATGATGCTGCTGATGATGATGATGATGATAATAACGAGGAAGGTGATGATGATGATGATGATGATGGTGATGATGATGATGATGATGATGGTGATGATGATGATGATGATGATGATGATGATGATGATGATGGTGATGATGGTTGTGGTGGTGATGATGATGATGGTGATGATGATGATGATGATGATTATGGTGATGATGATGGTGATGATGATGATAATGATGAGTGTGAGTTACATTCGTTAAAAAATTGGCAGAGTTGAGAGATACGAACTAGTAAATAAAGTCATAAAGTGAATGTCCTTATCGACACGTATTGTGAACCGACATTTGTCAGTACGTTTCTTTATCACATTATAAAAATCTCGTATGTCAGATCCCTCAATTTTTACCACTCTCAATTAAAATAGGTTTCCTAGCAATGCCCAAGGAATATACTATAGTCATTTCAGAAGATAAAGTTTAGTCTACAGCCAAAATGAAAATCATCAAATCTACCACCTACAAATATGTCTGTCATCAGGATTATGATAACTGAGTGATTAGGCGAGGCTTAAGCTGACCTTGTCTTGACCGCTAGGTGGCGCTGTGGGTGGATCGGACTGACCACAGGTCAAGGAGGAAGGGAACACCTCTACATGACCACCTGTCACACGGCTTGTCCCAGCAGTGGTCAAGCAAGATTTGACCTGGTCATCTGGGATATCGCATTTTCAAACAGCAATCAGATGTCACACCCATTGAACATTAGCAAGGTGCACCACTGCGTCCATCAAACATGCATGCAAGATTTTTTCAAAGGAATCGCCCCCACTGATAACTATAGATTTATGGCAATGAAAAACAATCCTGCATCCATAATTACTTTTCTTGAATTTATCGAATCACCCAAAAGCAAACCTCGAATTTGTGCTGATTAATATTTGGAGAGACAATACTACTGATAGCATCTCTGCGTCCTATATTAACACTTACACATGGTCAGTGACGTGTCAGTTGCACTTCGACTACCACAGGTTCAACTGAGTATATGAACTACAGGAAAAATGCTTTAAAATAAATTTTCTTTAAAGATATAACACATACTTGTTTGCAGATTTGTTCAACCTCAATTAATTAGTAACGGTGTTTCCCATTCTAAATATAGATTGAGTCTATTATTTTACCTTGCAAAGCATTGTAGTCGACTTACAAACTGTCCACACAAAAAAGAAGAAAAAGGGTTTATAGTTCTCACGAAAACGGAAATGTAACATTTTAAGTGTTTATCTTGTATCAATGGACTTAGTAATCACGTTCTTGCAGATATGTAAATAACTTTGTTCCTAATAAGGTCTTCTGCTTGAATCGTATAACCAAGCATGCATATATCAAGTGTTAAAGGTAGAATGTCAATAATTTGCTTATCTGCAAAATGTTTGGAAATATGTTGATATAACTAACGTCACAATCAGTAATGATTGACAAGAGCAACCTGCAGTACATTGACATCGAAGCTGTGAGCTTGTCAAATGTACAGTTACTATGACAACGCACGTGCACGTACATCTACGTCGAGAAACATCATTTGCTCGTGGGTTGCCATAGTGACTGTGTAAAAGACAACTCGCAGTTTTGGGAATCCGTGATGATGTGCTCTGCATCTTTGTATACGTAAAATGCAATAGAGGAAAGTCATCTAATGACATCACATTCAGTGTAGCGCGCTAATCGAGAGAGTTTGAAACAAAATTACATATGAGTGACGTTTATGTCGTATTCTAGATGCAATACATGTCTAGCAATTGACATTATTTTGTGTTGAAACAAATACTTGTGTGTAAGAAAGTTAAATTACTCAACAACACTTTAATATCGGTTTCTTAGTTATGAGTTAAGAGAGCTTCGAAAATCTAGGTCTCGGTATATATTTCAAAGGTCACATGTAGCTGGACTGACCAGTGGTAATCACAGGTGACCAATGTCCCTTCTTGCATAAGAGACCAGATTTCTCCTGCTTAGACTGGTCATCTAACTTGTTCCTATCGGCTTGACATGTTGGACTACCCGAGAATATATATATATATATATATATATATATATATATATATATATATATATTCACCCACCTCTGTATTATTATCGCCCATAATCGCTTGTAAAAGGGAACATGTGTGGACTTAAAACATGCAATGTCACCTTCAGGAATCAGTGTAATTACAGTTCAAGACCAGAAATGCACGGTTAATGCAACGTCACAGTTTAGGTGCAAATTAAATTTCTCAAGGTCAAAATCGGTCATGTTCAAGAATGAGATGTCTATAATTAGCATGTAATTCAGGTAATGTATAGACATAGAAAAGAGTAAACATCAGATGGTTTTGACTGGATCAATCTTCCTTAATACGATGAGCTCATGTCGACCGGTGTATTGGTCTCTACTCCATACTTGAAGAGACCAATACACCGGTCGAAATGAGCTATCGTATTAAAGAAGTCTGATCCAGTCAAAACCATCTGATGTTTAAAGAGACCATTACACTCATTTTATCTATATACATTGACTACTACACCATGGAAACCAGTCTTTTTAAGAGGCAAATTTTCACGACCAATTGATAAATGCTAGTTTTTTGCCTGGATTAAAATCTGTAGGTGGTGTATTATTCTTTTAAATTCCATCTATGAAAGGCGATCAAAATGTATATAAACAACATTATTGAAAATGTGGTGCGTTTTATGTAAACTCTGTCAATACTGACACTGGTCATGCAAGTCTGTAGTCATAGCTTGTACATTTCAGCGAATTGCACGCGCATCAAGTTTATCAGTTACCTGATATAGACACGTTTTCTCTGATAAGATGGGTCACTGAAACACCAATATGTTTTAGAAATGAATCTTGCATTATAACAAGTGTTTTCATTTCAGTATGTGGTTTAATACAGTATTTTAACACTGTGTAAATTAGTTACCGACATCGACCTTGGATTCAAGTTAGATAAACCATCGCGCACGTGAAATATGACGATAATCATACGATGCGTTGACTGCAGACAGATATATCAACTATAGGTGTTCAACATAAACTGAACAGCAAAAGAAACGCGAGCCCACTGTAACAATTTCTTAATTACTGATAACGCTGTATTGAGCAAATGTATAATATCAGAGCATTCAAATGTTGTTGACGATGCTTATAACGTGTTGAACAACGTGCAGACATAACGAATAGTCAATACTGGTGTAGAACTTCTACATAGCATTAGTTTCTGCCATAGTCATTCTGGGAAAACAGCCACATTCCTGCTCAGATGATGAAGGGCCCAATGTGCTTTTAAATGCAATTTGAACTTGTGCAAACACTCCCATGAAGTTGTTTGATACAAAACCCCTGTCTTTGCTGATGGTGATTTGACCTTATGACGTCATTTTGAACTTCGCTACAGCATAACAGCAAATTATTTATTAGTTTTATCACATGTTGTGTGTTACTGTATGAATACTCTATCGGTGTATGTCTTTAGTTATTTAAAAGTTGTAAAATTAGGTCAATGCAGTGTTTTCATTTCATGCAATGCAAAAAATCAAAGATGGCGACAGAACTTTCCCTTGAAAATCTGGGGTCCTTTTCACAGAGCAAGTCTGAGATTACAGCACGAGTAATTTAAATTTTACCAGGCTCATGCAGATCATGTTACCATGACAACATGTGAAGTGCATTTTCTCGAACTGGTATCCTTTGACCTTGCAGGGGTAACCATCTGCACTCTACTGTACCAATAGCTCCACAAGTTCACTGACATTTACTAATGCTATGACAAACCATGGGCTGATATGTAAACAGAAAGTATAATCATTAAAACTCGTATGGTCGTTAAAAACAACAATTCAAGTAATACCCAACAACATCATGACTCAATTATATCTTTTCAAGATATTGTTTTTCAAATTAACCCAAATAACCGTTTTTTTTCAACCATAAGAATCAAGTACGACAAAAGCAGCACATATATACAAGTATTTTATTCATGTGGAATCATACGATCGAAAATGATTCGCATCCATGTTAGTGTATATAAGTTCACCAATGCTCTTACAGACAAAGTTGATTATGGGAGCTGATTTCTCCGATTGTCCATATGGCAGTGTTACGTTCGCTCTTCTGTGAAGGTCACTGTCAGTCTAATTGCGTCTGATCTGCTTATACTTGAGAATCATAAGTCGGATAATTATTATCCACCAGACTCGCCCAGTCTTCATCAGCGCCGACGACCTCGTCTTGGAATGGCGGTGTCGTCTGCTAGCTTGCACGTGAGATCGTCAGCCGATCGTGCAGTCCGTGCACCACCTGCAGAAACCATCTCGCTTCATCCGGGTTCTTCCCGAGACCAGATCGCGTCTGAGACGGGTCGGTCGCCGTCAATCGATTGGAATTTTGTGCTGAAAGCATGAAAAGACATAGCTGATCCAAATGCTTAAAAACAGAGCAACCTACAAACAATGCGATTTGTGGCTTGTGTGGACAAAGTTGGCAAACACAGCGAGTATCCAAACTCTACACAAGTTAGTGTCAGGAAAAGGTAAACACAGACGGTTAACCGGCAAGTGTCCCGAGCATTCCTTTGAGCTGAGCGCCCAAATATACCTTACGTTTTACCTGGTTGTGTTGACGGCCCTCACGTAACTATGTCAAACCTAGTTGTTTTACTTATATTATCTCTAGCCCGTCTTGCAAATGTTTCTGAGCATTGGCTTTTAGAATTAGTTTCCCTTTTCGTTCTTTGAGAAATTGAGGCCTGGTTAAAAAACTGATAAATTTATCAAGGCGATTTACTTTGTCTATCTCAATGTAGGATTATGTGTTAAACAATAAAAGACTTAACACTTTTTATGAGCATAAATTAATGTCAAACTTCTATCAATCAAACAAAAATTACGAGCCGTTTTTGTGGAAATAAAAGTTGTCAGGATGTTCCAGTTTGAGCGTTTATGTATGATATAAAAATGAAAATATTGTTTAAGATGAGGCATTCTTGAAGTAAGTGTTATAGAGAAGGAAATGCTATTAATGAATGATAAACTTCTTTATTTACCACTGGCGACGTTTCGGTATAGATTTTGATATTGAAATGTTGCAATTATTAAATAAAAGGTTTATCATCTAAAGATGGCCTTGCCATTGATGAATAAAGAATTTGATCATTCATAAATATCCATATCTTCTCTATTGCTCGCGATGTTGTTTTGATTTTTTTCATAAGTATTGGCAGAAAAATACTCACCTTTTTTTCATTCGGATTAAAGTTGACATCATTCCGGGAATTCCACAACAGGTTTTGGGTAGACATCTCCAAGCAAAACAACAGCGTGATACTCCATAACTGCTGCGTCACTCTCACTCGGACCTGCTTTGGGATACTGGGGAGGAATAACAGTTAATGTATTATAAATCAAAGAACTGATATTTCATGTGAAAATTTAAATTCTCAAGCAACAGCTGTTGATAATAAAATATCAATGCTCAGAGAAGCATATCCACTGTCTTCAATTGCACAAGCTGTTGAATGATGCTTTGATTAAATATGATCGTATCTCGGTGCAAATGATATACATTCCTTGGTGAATGATCGTGCTTTATGTAAATGTTGGTAAATCATATTCTGGCTTTCACCTGATGAAGGGTTATGGTAATAAATAAATGTTGCATTGTAAATAATAAAGACCTACCTAATCGTTGTTATACACGATGATTCAATTATTTTAATTGAATATCAGTTTTAACTGAACAATATGTTTATGCCATGTGACCTGATTTGATGTTGAGCACATTAATTATCATTTTGTAACGAGAGCAAAGTACACAGAACTTCGTGACCATTTTGGTTTTTGTAATTTGCTCATGAATCAAAATATCAATCAATCAATGTGATGTTGATATTTTAATGATAATAGTTTAATCGGAAAGTGAATTTAAAGTATTGGGAAATAAAATGATTTCAGTGTGATTATGCTTACCTCTAGCAGAATGCAACTGGCGTCCATTATGGTATTGTTGTTGACCTTTGACATTGCAAGTTTTCCATCACCCTTTGCACCATTGCTGTCACCCCTCCCTTCCAAAACTCGTCCAAGTGCGGACTCTTTAGCAGTCTGGAACAGATATGAAAATTTGCATAAACATGTAACTCATAAATCCCAAATCAACTATTTTAAATGCGTGTTGAGACTCAGTTTTCTTTCATTAAACTTGACATACATTTTCCTTTCAGAAACAAGGGGCGGGAAAGTGCATTGGCCAGCACGTTTGGCTTCCTTTCAAGAGGTCTGGGGTTCGAATACAGCCAGGGTCTCGTCAACTTTGCCTGCTGTGAGGACTCTTCTACATGCAGTAAGGTTTGGGTGCAATGCTTCACTGAATTTCAGCACAGAACCGCCCATGGTTCACAAGTTCCAGCCGTTGCTTGCAGGTTGCATCGCCACGACGTGTTGCTAGCTATCTCCCTGCATTAATACTAGCACCTGTGATTCAAGTGAAATAATATATAAAACGGTGGTTAACCCCAGCTCATCTCACGTATGTGGGAAGGTAAATACTTGTGTATTTGTATATAAATACCTTGATAAGTCTGATTTCGTTCTCCCAACAGAAGGCTTCGATGAGGGTGTGTTGGATGTCTACTGTGACGTCATGATGTCCATTTACTTCCGGTAACACACAAAACATCACACTATCTGGATTACTGAAAAACAGAATGAAGTTAGGTATAAGGATTCGATGTTTAAATATGTATGCAATTGCTTAACGCTTTGTATGAATATCAAATTTTGAAATGTATCCTTGCTTATAACCGATTATCAATAATATGTAACACGATAATATATAAATTATGTTTATATTGATTTAAATCTCTATCTAACAATTACCGTCTAGTTTAATATAGAAAACTTCCAAAATGTTAATATAATAAATAATCTGTTTTAACATAATCAAAATCCCTCATAATCAAAAGATTACTTTGCATAAAAACAACTATACAATCGATATGAAGTAAGAATTATTGGATTTAACTCAAATTTGCAAGATTATGAAATTCATTGAAAAAAACGAAAAATATAGAAATTCGATTTTTTAAGAAACTCACCATTTAAGCAGTTTTGCACACTCAAATAATCCACAGATGAGTCTCCCGCTCTCCATTGCTTCCCATATACTCTCGCGTAGCTCAACCCCGATCTCGACCTTCTTCCTATAGAACAGAGACATTCCTGTAATTTGGCCTGCACGACCGATGCACTGGTAGCTCGTAAACATACATGATCATGAATAACTAGGATCACAGCTAATCTCGCAATCATGCTCGGGTCATTGCGATCACTCACCTCATTAGACCAGTCTCTCTAGCAATAATTGTCACTAAGTAAATAGAACCAGCCTAGTTTCATCTCAGATTAACGGTAAACAGATACGCAGTATATCCACGTTGTTGACTCGGTGTTAATAAACAGCGCTAGGGGATATCCCCGTAACTAATGGCAACATGACGTCATCACCTGCAAGAAGTTCAGGATTCCAGGGGACACGCATTAACCTGACTTTGGCTTCCACAGTGTTAAATCGATGAAGTTAACGGTTTATTATAATCACTGAAATATCATGTTATAATGCTGAGTAATAATCACTTTTTAAAACTATTTTAATGAACTTTGATCCCCTTAGTGTAGCGTCCCATGATCCCTTATTCATTCACGTGACCCAAAAAAATGTTAAGCTGATGAAATCAATTAAGGTTAACTGTTCATCCTAATCATAAACGTAAATATGTAACTACAAAATTTATATCAAACAAATTTTAACAAATTTTGATTAATGTTTTTAGCTTCGCAAGTCAAGATGACAAAGCATTTTATTTCATGCATGTGATATATCTTATGACAGTAGCAAGCTTCTGGCGAGTACCGTGATTCGTAAATAATTAATCGCATTAACTTGCAGGCGTTGTCTAAGTAAACTAAACAGTCGGTGACTGCAGCCTACTTGTGTCATACCACGCGGACCTGGACTGACCAGCAGGTTTAGCCTTCGTCCAATGCTGCCCAGGGGTCAATAATAAGTGGCCGAGGCAGCAGGTAGTTCATTACTGTTAGTTCGGACTTTTCTCAAATAAACGCCCATGTGTTCAACATGTTACTTTACACAAGGTATGGCTGCAGGCATTGTTACGCAAGGCTAAGGGCAAGTGCGCAGTGCAATCATGAATGAAATTTGGACAATTCTGGAGTCAAAGTCAATGCAATTGGCCGAATATGAGCTCCCATATACAATTGCAGTCATATTTTAGCATTTAACTAAGTTAAACTTGGAAGTAGCCAGGGCGAAGCATTGTCTCTTTGTTTGTTCACCTATAAGCCTATCCCGTCTGCAACGCCCTGTCTTGGAAGCTGCTGCACATGCATGCACAAATATATAATGCACTTACGGTTTGGTGTGCATCATTGCAGGACCGCTTGGTAAATCGGGTAAAGTCATCCTCAAACGCTCGCAGCAGCAACAAAGACTTAGAAAGTTTTCAGGTCCGACTGTCCACGTCTGGCAAGCCCAACAGCTGATTGTCTACAGCCCTCACACTAATGCTGGCTAGCTGTACCTGGGAGCTAGGCCTTTTGTAACGAGTCCTCTGATTGGCTGAAATCTTGACTGGAGTTCACGCCGAACGAGGACAGGCCTGTATCAAGATAAGTCTTTGTTCGGGAGAGCGTACTTTTAGAGACAGTTGAACGTGACAGATGTTCCCAATAGAAGTGTTCACCTTTATCGGGAGGACATAGCCTATTCACCTTCATACATGCTCTTGAAAAATCACCAAAAAAAATCAACAGAACCGCGCATGCATAAATGCATGTGCAAGTACTCTCCTACCTCGACTCGGATTAAAAAATAGATTTTTAAAATCGTTTTTCTGATTATATAAATGCTCTGATTTTTTCTCAGTTTTGCACGTATGAACATAAACATATATCCTGCAGTTGTACACATTTCTGTTTAACTTGCTTTTATTTTAATTTTTATAATCAAAGCATTAAACATTGTTTATGAAAATTTTGTTTCTAACATTTTAAAATGCATTGTGTGTTGAAAGCTTTATTATGTCATATATGCTTAGAGTTGTGCTTACCAAATGTCATATGTTACATCATATTTATGTCATAGTAATGCATTTCTTTAAACTAATTATTAATTATAATAATTACTCAAATTCTCGCTATCCTTTCACAATCAAAATCATTCAATGTTTAACCAACTTCTGATTGTTTCACGTCAACGTAAGTCATAAGTTTTAAAATATATCAAATTCTTGAAATACTTTGCAACATGACAATGCCTTATACTAAAATATCTTTTGTGACAAATGTGTCATAGTTAAAGGTACAACTAGTGATAAATGTCATACACCTTATGACATAATGCCCATCGCTGTCACAATACACCAGCATCATGGTATGACGGTATGACTATAATTATGTCATACAAATGCAACTCAACCGTAAGAATGAGCAGAGCAAGTATGAAGACGTGACGTCACAGGTGGAACAGTAACATTCAGTCCTTGCAGTAACATATGTTGCTACTTCACGTGTCTATACTCATGTTTTTGTCCCTTTTCATGTTATTCAGAGAGTACACATAACCGAATTGATATGAAATTGGAATGGTTTTGAAAAGTGTAACCTAGCAACTGAGCAAACAAAATGCGAACTTTGGTTTGTTTTTGTAACAAGTTGTATAACGATGTAAATATATTTGTATTCAATAAATCGAATGTGGATTGTTAAACAAGCCCAAATAGCTTTTGTTTATATCACTCCATTACATTTATACATTAATACAACAAACATTAATAATTAAAAAAACATTATTAACAGTAAAGGTGAGCAAGCTGTCGTGACCTCTAATGTTTTGTAAGCGTTATTTTGATACAAGCATATTTGTTGATTTAACTATCATGCATTATTATATCTTGGGCTTACTCAAGCGTTTTGGTAGGACTGCACTTCCAAAATAAAACCATTAAACTATCAATAAACTTTAAAAGTATTCAGCATTGAATATAAATTCATTTTTAAATCTTTAAATGTATATGCATTTCTAAAGCTTTGGGTGTGTGTGTGTAAATATATATATATATATATAATGCATTTGTAAACGCTTCACCTCACCTCACCTCTGCTCACATTTTCTCACCTATGTTCACCTCTGCTCACATATGCATGCTCACCTCTGTTCACCTCTATTCACCTCACCTCACATCACATAACCTCTCCTCACCTGCTCATCTTCTCAATTCACCTCACATCATATCTGCTCACCTCTGCTCACCTCACCTCTGTTCACCCCTGCTCACATCTGCTCACCTCACCTCACATCACATCACCTCACATCACCTCACCTCTGCTCACCTCACATCACCTCACCTCACCTCGACTTTGCTCATCTCACCTCACATCACATCACCTCTGCTCACATCACCTCACATCACCTCACCTCACTCAACTCGCATCACATCACACCACATTACAACTCGACTCGACTCGCAAAGCCTGTTCCAACCTCCTTTGCCTAAAGCATTAGAATCTGGGTTCCTATTAGTAAAGACAATGCCTACATTATTTTTTTATATTTGACAGTCGTGTCTTAATGGTGCCTTCTTAATCGTTATCACAGTCACAAATGTTAGCAATAAAACTGAAATTAGCTGACAGTTTCGTGTACTTTTCTATGCGTGAAGGACAATAACCTTTATACAGACTGAAAAACAATAATTTAAACCCCTGTCAGAGAGATAAAACACAAACAAATTGAGGCCCTGCAAAGACGAATCTAATAATAAATGAAGACGCCAGCAAAGAATACAATAATCTTCATTAAAGAAAACAATTTAAAATTTAACTCGACCCTTTGTGTGCGATCTCTTCAATTCTATCTGTGAGCAAATGTCTGGAGGAAATTCCTCTTATATATGTTAATATATAATAATATGTGTTATTAATGTGAAACATCAATGTCAATCAGCTATAGGTTCACCCTGTCATAAATGAATTCATAATGTAGAATTAGAATATCAATATTTATATGATCCCTGTGTTCTACAATGACTTGTGACAACATTCAGGGGAAAAAAAGGGAGGGGGGGGGGGCTATTTTCCAGTATCATACCGTCCCTCTCCCACATATCTACTCTAATCAAAGAGAATCAATGAAATGTTGATTTCGACCTTGACCGTTAGAGAATAAATTAAGATAAGTAATAATACCATTTAGACGTAGATATTGGTGAAATGTTGAATATGTATTATTCAGTTTATTGTCCATTATCGTCAGCTAGCCGATTAAATGTAAACGTCACTGGCATCAACTGAGAAGTGGGAAATTTGCCAGTTTAAAGATATTAGGTGAAATGGCAGTGTCGTAATTATATAATTCAAGTGACATGTATCGTTATGTATTTGGTTTTTATTTATTTGATATGTGAACTGATAATATGTATTAAAACATCAACCAATACTTCAGTATTTCGTTGTATTTTGGTCAGATACGTGTGTGATTCAGATAACCGCATGAGTCGCAATCTAGACAATTTCAGCTCTAACCAAATCTTGCACATAAACGGGGTTTGACTGTATATTATTTCACGAATAATTGCCGAATAAATTCATAGGTTACCTCCCAAAACTTATACATGCCAATACTTCTACATGCCAAAACTCCTACAAAAAGTCAGGGCAGAATTATGCAATTACCTATTTTATAATGGAACAGCCAAGGATATGTTTTAATGTAATTTGCCAAAACTTCTACAGCTGATTGAGGAAGGGTAGAGGATTACTTGAGTAGAGGATTAAAACAGGTCCAGCTTATTACTTACTAAGGAAGATGACAGTATTTTGTGTTTATTAATATTTATATATATTATATATTAAATTCAATAGTTTGTTACATTTTTCGTTCGTCACATAGGAAAATTTATATCAAGATAGTACATGGAAAGGGGAATTGATAAACGGGGCTACCCCTAAATAAATATCTCTTTCTGTGACGTTGACAGGATTTATGCATTATAACATGTAACAAAAAACAATTTCATATACCAGCCTGAATATGTAAATTCAACAATTCCACACAATCTATGAACATGGGCATTCAAAAATTAAAATACGAAAAGAATGCTGTTGTATGCTAACAAATAAGACATCTATAAGACATGTTATGTGGTTTTTAAATTACTGGAAACGCTTGCATGAGTCAATAAATGTACAAACGGAGTCCACAATTTTTAAGTTAATCTCATCAGATAAGTCATTGTTACCACAGTTTTCAAATTGAATCCATTAACATTATAATATCTCTTTGATCTAATGCGTGAATAGTTTTGGCAGATAAAAAGATAGTGCATAATAGTAGTTGCATAGGCAAGTAGCAGACTTTTCTATAACCCTATCAAATTTGTGATCATCGATGTCAGCGCTTGTGTAAGATATGAAAATTGTGATTAGTATATATGTTAGGAAATGTATATACCGGTACCGGTATGAGAATAAACAGTTGAACAACCTACAGCGTCCTGTGATATTTATGTCTATTATTTACTCGTAGCGTAATGTAGAAGTTTTGGCACATTAATACGACAAGTCCACTCTTACTTGAGGTAATGACCATGTGCAGTGGACCCTGAACTGTGTTGTTTTAGTCTGTAGAAGTTTTGGCATGTAGAAGTTTTGGGAGGTTACCAATTCACATTGAAGGAGTTATTCGTCATACATGACTGACCATTCGTCATGGATGGATGAAGCCGTTAACAGGTATAAATCATGCAAATAATCCATGTTAAACTGGAGTTTGTCAACACTGTACGGAGTGATCGACTGGCTTGTTAGTCCGGCACAATTTGTACTATTTATGAGCCTTAAATAAGTCTAGAAACTCCTTTAGTAAAGTATACAATTACTTAATATACATGAAGTTATAAGCGAAAGAAAATACAAAGCTATTTTACAAAAGCGCATTCCATTAAATTGAAAAGGAAGAACATCTTCAAAGTTAATTTGAACTTCAAATTTAACATTTTTTTCATTCATAAGAACATTATTCATATTCCTTCAGGTGGATGATTTATTATTACAGAAAACGAATTAAACAAAGTGAATAAGACTGTCCCAAATCGAAAGTATGTCACGTATAACTGTCTGACCTATTTGGCGATCGCAATTCTGTTAATTGTGTCAGGTCAGGTCACGAAAGGCTGCAGCAACCTGAATATCACTTGTAGTGCTGCTCGTTATGATTGAAAGGGAGGTAACTGGCGGAGGGTCATGTCAGTAGGCGGTCAATGTTTCTATTCTCGTTTTATAAGCAAAGGTCCAAGGCCGGTTGAGGGAGTATCCACCGGTCAGTGCACTGACCAGTAGTAGCCACACGGGCCGAATTAGACACTGCAAACAAAGATCCTTTGTGTCTTTACTTACAAGGAGGAGCGCACAATTAAAACATTTATTTTGAGACAACGTACTTACAAATATTTATTTTCTTGAGACAATGTACATGGACATATTTATTTAGAGACAATGTTGTTATATATGAGATGATTGGTGATTTGATCAAGACTGACATTGATGTGGCCAAATGCTTCAGTCCATTTGAAATAAATCGTTCAGAATGCTATCTTGAATATCTGTCATATTACGACTATCACTTTCAATTTTATCTAAGAATTACATTTCAGGATATAGTTAATTTGTTCATCGGCTTATAAAATAAGTGACATAAAATTGTGAGATAAATAGGAGCTGAACTTCCGAATCGTTATAAGCCAGTGAAGAATGGCACCATGAAATCAATTCATTATGAATTAAAACTTAGCGATAACAATTTTTGTAATACTCTTTAAGAAAACAGCATGTGAAAGCTATGTCATAATTGCACGATGCTACAATGATAAATAAGTCGTGACGGTTAGTTTGTGTAAACCTCAAAGTATGGAGGTAATCCTTTTCAACCACAATTTCCGTGTGTATGATAACGTGAAACTCTCAGAAAGGATCATATCGTTTAATTTTTTTAAAGTTTTTCAAATTAAAAAAAAAATTCAAACAAGCCCGTCGTATTGAGGTTTTGATTGGTCAAACATTGTTGTGAAAAGTGACGTATACAAACACTCGCCAGAACAACAAGACCACATGGAAGCAACGCTTGTCTCAAATGAGACGCACAAAGAACATATGTCTCCATTGAGATTCAAACAACACGTTTAAACTGAGACGCAAACACATATCTCGATTATGACGCAAACCGATGTGGACATTACAATAATGCAATGCAGTGACTTTTATATACCGATTTATCTGCTGCAACATGATACAATTCGCTGGGTGCACGCTGCAGAATTTTGTAATATAGCTTCATTCAATATGCACCATTCCCATCTAGTAGCAACGGGAGCCAGTGTGACGTCTTGTAACTGCCAAATATGCTAATTCAGCGATTTGATCGCTTCCAGGGTTTAATCTTTGTTAATGTCAATTTAACCGTCTAGAATCATTGAATCGTAATTAGTTAACATATGGTATTTGTTACATATTAACTTGTACTATGCAAATTCAGCGATTTGATGCTTTCGTGGTAATTATGTATATTCAATTAGATCAATTTAACTTATTAAATGGTAATTAGTAAACGTAGGGCATTTATTGCTGATTACATTTATCATCATCATAACCCTCATTCCCATCACCATCACCATCACCATCACCATCATCATCACCACCATCACCATCATCACCACCATCACGATCATCATCACCATCACCATCACCAACACCATCATCATCATCACCATCATCACCACCATCATCATCACCATCATCATGATCAACATCATCATCATCAACACCATCATCACCATCATCATCATCATCATCATTTTATCAAAACAATTTTTCATATTTTGCTTTGAGAATTCTATTGGCAATCTTGAAAGATTATGGTGAACTTGTCATATGTTACACCATTCATTCCAAGAATGAGTACATTTAATCGTTCATTCAAGCGCTAAGAATAAAAATATCAAACCCCAGGACGCTTATCAAAACAATGGTCCTGCTGTAAAATTGGAAGTCATTTCAAGATCTAAATCCAGTGAGATGATAATATTAAAGAATATTAGTTACGTTATATAAATGATATTCGACAACAAATTATCATTTCGAACCTAATGGTATTTATTGATTAATCATGTTATTTATCATCCAAACTAAATCTTCATCAGTTGAAGAATGAATACATCTGAACGCAAAACCATTACCAGTGAGGTAATAGCAATATGACGTCATCACCGTCATGACATCATATTAATGACATACCATCACTTGCATTGGCAGTCGCTTTCTTAGTGATCTGAGAGCGGTATGAGGTTATTGATGCAAAAGAAAAAGGACAATTAAATGTTACAATTTCAGTAACGTAGATATTCAGTGTGCTACCGGTGGAGCAGCACATGCCAACAAACCTCCAAGAATGCATTCACATAAAATCAACATTTCTGTAGCTTCGTGTAATTTGAAATGGGATATAACATATATATTCGAATTAAGAGGTTATTGGTTCGAATCCCGCCAGGGGATCGGCAACTTTGCGGTAGAGAACTGTTCTCCATGAACACGCAGTAAGGTTTGGGTGCAATGCTTCACTGAATTTCAGCGTAGTACCACCCATGGTTCGCTAGTTTCAGTTATTGCTCTCAGGTTTCACCGCATTGCATAGCCACATGGCGTTGCGGACTTTCTCCCTGCCATAATACTAGCAGCCGCGATATAAGTAAACTACTCTTGAAAATGGTGTTAAACCTTAAATCACCTCACTTCACCTCTATCGGATACGACTCATTGCAGTAATTACCTTACTATGCAATATAAATAGGTCATTCGGTGCACAAATTGGTCTGGGAAGTGTTCCATGTTCCTACAGTAGGTCAGTGGTATATTGAGATGTGAGAGAGGAGTAATAAGGCATGAGGGAACGGTAACCGAGTGTGAGCAGAACTAGCACAGTTCTCCCATGTCGGCACTTAAACCGACTTCTCCAGTGCTTTGTGTACTACACGTAGGTACTTGAAGATACTCCAGCTTCTCTGGACATATGTGCCTTATGTAGGTAAAGTACTTCCTTGCTACGCGATCTCTCCCATATACGTGCTGTATCGCAGAGAGGGAGGGGGGAGGAGGGGAGGGTGGAGAGAAATTTTGGGACTTAGTTTCTCAACATAAACTGCCAAGCAAAAGAAAGGTGAGCTCAGCTGCTTTCGATTAATTCAATATTTAAAAGAAATGAGATGCATTTGACAATGGCACGATACAATAATACTTATCTGCAGTAGTTTGTATCTTTTAATTGGTATATGTGGTAAAAATTTAATATAAGTTAAATTATCTTTGTTTAATGAAGACAGGTGTAAGAGATGAAATTTACACCAACATGACCCCTACCATGTTCAAAATGGTATAAATGTGTGCAAAATCAGACACGTGTAATAATTCTCACATAGAATATGTCTTTTATGTCGATGAGCAGTTATGTTTTATCAAAGTTCATTTGGGAAGAATTTATTAATATTTTTTTTTTTTTAAATTAAAATTATGTAGAAGTTTTCTTTGACTGCTGACTAAACACTTGTACTTTTAATACATATGATAAAACCAACAGAAGTGGGGACTTTTTTTGCCTTGCAGTTTATCTATAATACCAATACCATTCTTTCACCACAGAGGTTACAGAGGTCACAGAGTTACAAAGTTACAGAGGTTACAGAGTTGGAGTTACAGAGGTTACAGAGTTGGAGTTACAGAGGTTACAGAGTTACAGAGGTTACAAAGTTACAGAGATTACAGAGTCAATTTATGCAGGAAGAACTGACTTGATTTACCTCTGTGGAGCACAATGTTACATCATAACATCCATTTTGGTTTGGGTTTCAATGTTACGTTGAGATTCAATGCTGAAGTATCCACGATTCAATGAACCGAACCTATGAGATGTTCGAACCAGAATGACCTTTTTTAAAGGAAACGAGATCTTCTGAATAACGACTTCTTTATTGTGAAGATACACGACCAATCGGACGATGAAGGAGTGAGCACACGCCTTCGAAACGTCGTGTATCTTCACAATAAAGAAGTCGTTATCCATGAAACCCGTACCGTGTATGTTTCGTGGATAAAGGGACTATTAAGCCAGTTATTGTTTTTCTGCAACCATGTTGTTATGGAAGTAGGAATAGACTTTGCAATGTCCTACATAGTATGTAAGATTGCAATTCATATGATCATCATTATGTGGTGTGTTGATTCCAATTGGAAGGGAGATTTCTTAGATATTTCAGATTTAATGATTGTGCATTCATTAAATCTGTTTTTCTCTCTGAAACACCGCCGTATATAGATTTATCGACAAAATTTAAGTCTAGCTTTGAGTGCATGCCCAAGCCTCATTTCTCCTCTGCAGATGTGTGTATGTATGACGATATGTAAGTAAGAGTAAATGGTTATCAATAGACCCACTGTGTCTCGCCACTCTACTGGGAGTGCCCTCTCGAAGAAACCTACATTTACTTATATGTAAGATTACCTTTCACAGACAATAAGGCCATATATTTTATAAATCGCGTCTGTTTTAGTTTAGGCCCAGTTATTGCAGACGAGACGTAGGCGGGGGTCAACACACAACCTACCGTGGTCCGTTACTAGGCCAATACGGAAATGGTGTATATATACATGTATATAAGAAAAAGGTTGTTTTGCTTTTGATATGCATGTATTTCTATTGTAAAGAAATAATTGTAAAGATATGATAATTATTAAAATCATATATTGATTAACAAGAGTTGCCATTTCTTAAAGAGGCTTTTAGAAATTGTTTAAACGTCTCTATTGCAGTGAGGTGCGACGTTTTGGTGCTAACTAACACAGTTATCAAGTAATGCTGCTCCGAAACTTTAGTTTCCACAAAATCTTGGTATAATTTTCAAGTTTGGGTGTAGATTGAAAATGGTTTTTGCAATAAAATAAATAAAAATAAACATATTTCATAGTCTAAAGTGAGAACTAATTTTAATAAGTTTGATCTATGACCATGTATTGAAATTTAAACCTTGAAAAAGTCCACGTTTCGTTGTCTAGCTTTATATCATAAACCATAGTCTTACACTCAGACTCTGCAAAAAAAATATTTATTTGTAAAATATCACCATTTTATGAAATATGGAAAGGAGCCAATGAGGAATGGGATTTTCAGAAAACAGATGCTCATTTTCAATATTGTTTTCAGAGTTTAAGGATTCGACTACATAAACCTGAAAATTAAAAAGAGGAAAAGGAAGTTGTTCAAATTCATATTCATTAACATAATGATCAAATTAGTTATTTACACACAGTAATAATAATGATTACACAGCCTGTTTTGTCGAAAACGAAGAACATCATAACTTTACAACAAACACAATTATATATGGATATTCCCCTATGATTATTGCGTTGACATAATAACTATAAATTCTAGGTCAATGATAGAATAATAGCCTATGTATATACCAACCTGACAAGATACCATAAAATAATTATTTTATGGTCTCTGGCCTGACCCACTTCCTTTTATAAGATAAATACATCATACCTACTAATTAAACAGCATGGCGCTGTCTTATATCCGTATGAATATGTACTAATGCAAGTCGACACACTTAATGCACGAATATCTCGTGGCGAGAGTCTGAACAACCTGTTTCCCAGCGGGCACCGGGTTACCGACTTCCATGTAACCGTGAACGGAGTCTTGGGTTACATAAGTTCCGTTAGTATCGTTGAACTCATCACAACGCCTGCCTCATTACCACACATCCACTGCCGCCAGCATATTGGCTAAACTCGCGACCTAGTTCTTACCAGTAAGCATCGCAAGGTGACCTAGTTAGACGACGACTTGGCCTAGTTTGCGTGGTCAATACAAGGAGTCCGAGTGGTCAAGCGGAGGGCACGTGAGTCCAGAGGCGTCGAGTGTTAATCAACAGGTTGGAATCAGGTGTGCCTGAACCTCCCAGATTGTCTCCACCCGCGATCAATGTTCTTAGATTAGTGGGCAAAAATAGCTGTCTTCATTTACTCCAGTTGGTTCAGTCTGCCCTAGGTAAATAAACTACATACCTACTTTCAGTGACCAGTTCATTATGTCCAGATGTTTTGTAGTGACCGATGGACAGTTTGTTGACCAGGCTTTATTTCTTGACCAGCATTTAGGGTTAAGTTCTTTATTCCGCTACTTTCTCAAATTTCCTACTGCGTGTTATTCTTGTCTCATGGCTGTGTATACAATAGGAGCCTTATATACATTCTAGAACCTTATTTATCAAGTCTAGAAAAACTGAATATACATGAAACTGAAATATTTAAGGAATAAAATCAGGTGTGATGTGAACGTGATCAAAACGTAAATTATAGTCTTATGTCAACTGTGTACCACAATGACTGTTATAGGCAAACTGAACTAAACTGAAGTACAAAAGAAAGTACACACCTCAGTTAGTTTCGATTAATTCAATATTTTAAAAGAAATGAGATGCATTTGATTATGGCACGATACAATAACACTTTTCAGCAACAGTTTGAATGAATTTCATTGGTGACTGTTTAATTTTAGTTAGAATATCTTAGTTTATTGTAGACAGGTGTAAGAAATGAAATTTACACCAACATGCATATGACTGCTACCAATGTTGTAAATGTCTTATATAGTCATGGTATAAATGGTTGACACTCCCTAATAGTTATAGGAATGAAATGTTATTTAAACAACGTAACGTGTAAGTTTCGATTATATTTTTGACAGTAGAATTTTTTTTCAAATGCAACTTTCATTTATTTATTATAACCGAACTGAGAACACTCAAACACTGTAACAATGTACCAATGCCAAGATCTCAAGATACAAGTAATGAACTCTTTTGACTAAATTTCATTTGTTCTGATATTTCCCTTTTCTTTGGTATTTTAAAGTACAAATGGAGAAATAGCAAATGCTCAAGGACACTATTTACAAAAAGTGATGAAGGAGTTACATGTTTTACCCAAAAATTAATCGAAACTGATACGTTACATTGTTTATATAACATGTCATTCCTATAACTATTAGGGGGTGTCAGCCATTGTTTGCCATGAGTATATGTCGATGAACATGCAGATGTGTTTTATCAAAATTAATTTTGAAAGAATTTAAAATTGTATTTCTTCAAAAACAAATGAAATACACGTTGAAGTATTCCTTGGCCCACACTTTTCAGTTTGACGTCGAAAACTCAAGATATTGTAATTGTAAATCATACATGTGATAAAACCAACTACGGAGTATACTTTCTTTGCCTGGTCACGTCAATCAATCACATCCGTACACACGCAATGTGATATATACGATCCGTATCTAACACAGCCTCACCCATCCTGATTGCTTTACCTGCGCCAGGTGAGATCTATGTTGCATTTAAAGTTCAATTTATTTATGTATTTACGAATTTTACGTTATTTAGTTTTCGGTGTATAGCTGCATCATGTTGAGCCAATGCTATTTATTTATTTATTTATTTATTTATTTATTTATTTATTTATTTATTTATTTATTTATTTATTCATTTTTTTGTCCATCCGTCCGTCCATCCATCCATCCATCCATCCATCCATCCATCCATCCATCCATCCATCTATCCCTCCCTCTCATCTATCCATCTATCTATCTATCTACATTTTGTCAAGCTAATCTAATCGATTATACACAAATTATACAACATCACACACGATTTCCTGCCCCAAAAAATAAATTTTATTAATTTACCTAGCTGGTCCTATATCATACATTGCATAACGTAAAATATGACCTGTCGAACGTTAACCTTGTGTAAAAATGATATTTTGGAATCTCTTTTTAAAGTTTTTGACACATTTACTATTTCATAAAACGTAAAACGTTTAACTGTCAAACATTAACTACGTATAAACAGATTTATAAAGTCTGGTTGTACCAAGGACTTAGATTATTAAAGACAGGACTAATTATGCATGCTATTATATGCACGAGTGACAAAAGTTTCTTTCTTGAAAGAAAGGGTTAATAAATTGAATTTTTAGGGTAAGTTCAAAAACGCTGCACGTCGGCCTTATTATCCTTTCTCGACAGCTGATGAGCGGTGCGCCAAAGAAGAGAAGAAGAAAGAAGGAAAGTATTTTATTCGGTGTCACGTGCTTACATACATTTCACATATGGCATAATAAAACAATATTCACATGATATAAAAACATTGCAGATAAAACCATAGCACTCTGCCGACAAAGGCCTATGAGACACCATATTACTTTGTTCATATTAAAATATAGATATAAATATTGATATCAAACATTGAATATATGGATGAAGTAAATATAAAAGTTAAGTGAGGCGCAACCTCCGTCTATACATATTATATGTTAAGACAGCCAGTGGCTTATATAACTTACTGCTAGATAGTAAATATACAGCCTGGTCAGTCGGATTGAGATGTCGAAAGGAAGGGTCAACAGAAGATACAGATTTCCAAAATTCAAACCTTAAATCTGAGTAAAATTACAGTTAGAAAGTGAATTTCATCCTCTATACAATTACTGTTACAGAATTTACATAATCTTTGTTTAAGATGTACTGTAGGAAGAGAAAACCTACCTAAGGATCAGCAGAAGATACGGATACATAAATCTACCTGAGACGCACAGGTGAATAAGAAACCTGGCCAGGTAAGACGCCGAGGGGCGTGGCGGCCATATGGCAGGCGTGAAGGGAGATGGTTATCTTCGCAGGCAACTTTATGGTATGAGTTTGGACGAGGGTTTGGGTACACGTCTAACCTCATTTAATATTAATGACATATACTCCACAAAATAAGTTAGGGATATTGAATTTTTTATGATTAATATTTCATCACCGGTAAATAAATAATAAGATAATTATTTATAATTTCAAAATTTACATACAACCCTAACTTTTTTTGTCCCGTGTATTTTGAAATGAACCAGACCGGTTTACCTTTTTCAAAAAGACTGTATTTGTTTTGTGATGGATTCAGCGTCATGTGCTTTGGAATAATCTTAATGTGATGGATTGATGACGTAGTTGTTAAAATACTACCTGCTGTGTGTACTGATGTCATGTACATGATGTATTGAACGCCCGGGTGGTTATAATTTCAATTGAAATATGTCGCTCACCCAGAGCTTCATAATAAATATATTTAAAAATCTGAAACGTTGTATGTCATTTGAGGTACATCTCTTTTCAATTATTTTTTTCAGAGGAACTAACGCAAGCCTTCATAACCATGTTTCTGTGTACATCTGTTATTCTGCCACATCTGCCATCACGACATTTCAACTGTGTACGTGTTTTTATCATACCATATTTTTAAAGTTTTATGAATCTCGTGTCTCACGCCTGCATGGATGTTGTTTTTTAACTGATTTTCAAATGTGTTATATGTTTTAATAACAGCATGTGACACATCAATGACATATTTCTTCTTCTTCTTCTTCTTCCTCTTCTTCTTCTTCTTCTTCTTCTTCTTCTTCTTCTTCTTCCTCTTCTTCTTCTTCTTCTTCTTCTTCTTCTTCTTCCTCTTCTTCTTCTTCTTCTTCTTCTTCTTCTTCTGATCATGAGGCTCTTGGTTCGAATCCTACCACATTGAGAACCGTTCAGCATTCAGTAAGGATTCAGTGTCATGCTTCACCGACTCTTTCTCAGTCCTGTTCATGGTGGGCGAACTCCTGGCAAGTTTCACCGCAACACAAAGCCACAGTGGTGTTTCAGGATTTCTCACTGCAATAATTACTAACCGCAGTGATATATAAGTGTCTGTTCCCCTGTCTGTCTGTCTGTCTGTCTGTCTGTCTGTCTGTCTGTCTATCTGTCTGTCTGTGTCTGTCTGTCTGTGTCTGTCCCTCTCTCTCTCTCTCTCTCTCTCTCTCTCTCTCTCTCTCTCTCTCTCTCTCTCTCTCTCTCTCTCTCTCTCTCTCTCTCTCTCTCTCTCTCTCTCTCTATAATATATATATATATGCAAACATACATACATACAACTATCGATGCATACAAACAAACATACAACTGTCGATGCATACAAACAAACAAACATACGTGCATAAAATATACACGCATTTAACATCTAGTACGGCTTGAACCTGGAGCTTGTAACAATGGAACATTGCACAAATTATTTCGGGAATTAGTTTAAATGAATTTTTGCTAACTGACTTCCTCATAATGAATCCCGGCATGCCAGTTTACATGCATAGGCTGCCAGACAGTCTGTGTGGGATGTCATAACGGTAGACAAGAGAGGACGGTCGGACAAGCTGCATAATCCGCGAGTCCATGTTTATTCGTGACTGGATTATGAAAGTTAGGAGTTAAAGCTCAGAACATGTAAAGCTGAACTTCGTTCCACTTATTTATCCATTTAACCATGTTCACATTTCGTGTAAAATATGTTTAATACCTTTGGGAGAGGTTGTGGGTGGTTATACTATACCGAGGGGCAAAAGAAACGATACACTGTTGAACAGAGAACACACACGATTTCTGCCGGATAAAGTCGATTTTGAACGTCTGTGATGAGAAATTATCTCGTAAAGAGATGTACAAAGTTTCATTCATGAGAAAATGCTTTTTAATATTTAATATCTGTTCAAACACACATGGGGTCCTGCAATTGCTACTTCAAAAAAAAGGTTTTTTGAAATAATGTTTTTGTATTGTGGGTGAAATTATATTAAATATGGAAAATATGTTAGCACAAGATGTTATCGACAGAATGTACTTGCTTGGACTTTAAACCGCATATTTCACTCTCCTATTTTGCATGGTTATGGGGATTTCAAGTTTTTCAGAATTATGTTACAGATATTATTAAGTTTCAGAAACTACAATATAAGTTTAGTTGGCTTTAAGAGACACAATGTAACTATTTTAGGGGGGGAGGGGGGGATATATAAGATAATTAACTAAAAGGAAAATATTCATATTGCATTTTTACGATTAAATAAAACCTTTTTGGAAATCATAAATCCATGGCATATAACTGACATTGAAATCTTCCATTCTAGACGATTTACAACTCTTTAACTACCCCTTACATAAAATTTCATATTTTTGTAATAGACTAGGTAGTGATAAATTCAATGCCAGTGACATACATATTTACATAAATGACATATATTGCTTTATATGAGAACTTTCCAAACAGTTTATAATGTGAAAGTTTATTTCATAATTCATTTTAACACTTTTTAAAATAAAATCACAAAAACTAGAGACGTTAATGAGAATTTGAGACAATAAACATCTTTGTGACAGGTGT
This sequence comes from Gibbula magus, assembly GCA_936450465.1. Lineage (NCBI taxonomy): Eukaryota > Metazoa > Mollusca > Gastropoda > Trochida > Trochidae > Gibbula > Gibbula magus. The sequence continues at coordinate 78,223,330 of OW388292.1, read as the reverse complement.
CTGCAGCAGGGAGCCGACTTAGTCACTATGCCCACTCTTATTACCATACATGGAGCTGGAAACAAAGAATCTGGTTTCATTAAAATTACATAAAAGTGTCTTTCACGTTAAAATATGTTTTTGCATTTTTTTGTTACAGTGAACATATTCACATGCATTTAGATTATATTTCGCTTTTATAAAGTATTTTAAAAATGTAAAATAGAATCAACTGTCATGCAGATGTTGTCTCGTTTAAATCTAGGATTCTGCATGGTTGGACAAGAGTTCTTAAATACGTGTAACCATTTCCGGATGAATGAAATAAATTTGCATTCATTCCTTGTGACATTATATTTCAAAGATCAGCTCAGATATGCATTGTTAGTGTTTATTGTATTCAACTTGCCGTGGTTAGCGATAATGATTTCAGACTTATGTAAATGTTTTCAGGAAATCTTACGGGGAAAGTTTAGTTTGAAATATAAGTACTGTAATACATTCTTCACATTTTATAGGCTTTTACAATCGTCGCGCTACGATCAGTGATTGTTTATACAATTTCGATAAAGACTTAAAACAATGAAATAGTTAAAAAGGTGAATCCTTTTATGGGAATTTCTCGATGACCGTTTATCATGAAAATTTTGTAATCATGAAAACTTTCGTGATAAGTGTCATCTTTTATTAATGTTCTATTTTATGCCAAATTTTCATATTTCTTGACAATGTAAAAGTTTGACGAGGACATTGCCGTGAAAAGAAACCCGTGGTGTACTTTTAACAAACCTTACCTGAATACCAAATAAAGGTTTTAAATCCTAATTTTAGACTTTTCATTCTTTCACATGTCCAACTTTGCCCTTTGGAAATTAACATTGTACCCAAACTGTGACGTTGCATTAATCATGCATTTTTGCACTTGAAATGTCGTATATACTAGGTCCTGCAAGTGACACGGCATTTTGTGAGTCCAAACATGTTCCTTTATACAAGTGAATATATCTTATCTTATTTGGTTATTTTAACAATGGCATGTTGTTGGTGATATAATGCAGAAGTTAAAATAAAAACCTCAACTTTTTGTCGTTTTTCGTTTATGTATTCATATCTGCCTCATTCACTGTACAAATATTATTCAAAATATGTTTGTAGTTTGTATGTCTTGCTGTCAGTCTGTCTGCCTCTCTGTCTGACTATGTCTCTTTTTGTCCTTCTTTCTGTCTCTTTGTCTCCCTGACTATCTGTATATCTGTATCTCTCTTTGTCGTTTGAAGTTTGAAACGACTCAATACAAATATTCAAATTTGTTTACCTGATTTCTTATTTGTTTATTCATTTGCAAATACCACACACAGACTATGTTGAAAGTTAAATTGACATTAACCTGATTCAACTGATTCATTCATCAAATAATATACATGTTTGTTACTTAAGACGATTGAGCAAGATAAACAATGCAATCGGCGGCAAGATCAGAGAGGGCGGAAATGCTCTTGTGAGCAGGTAAGCTAAGGGCGTTGTTTCATACATGCAAGGTATGACAAAGAAAATAAAGCCAATTTGGCTCTCAAAAGATCTAAAAAGCCAGTAGGCATAATTAAATCAGGCCGTTAAATTTTCCTAAATATTTATAGGATGTCCGAGTAACTCTCCATATAAGAGTCAGAAGCCGTAGGGCCGAGGCCCGATATTTGTAAGAATGGCGAGTTGCTCGGACATTATGCTGTTTATTGGGGAGGAAAACAAAAATAGGTCGATAACATTTCGCAAGAATGTAACACCCCAACTTGTCTAATCCTGTCAGATTTTGCAAGTGAATTGGAAAAGAAACCAGATGAAATCTAGCAATTTTAAACGTATAATTTAATTTTAAGTTTATATGCCCGTAACATTGGAATGACGGATATTGTCATCATTTATTCTCATTTCAGAAAGACATAATTATTGTTTTAAGGTTCGTATTTATCAAATGACAGATACAAATTAAGAAACAAGTTATTTCTGAATATTCCGAGGATTTGAAGTTTTGAAAAAACACGAATTTAAAAGAGTGACCTTGTAATGTATTCGTAAACTTCAGTTCCCACGGCATCGATTTCACAAAGAGCATGATGAGCTAGAAAGGCAGGTGAATAGAAAGGTTATGTAAAATGTGATTATTATACGAGCTAATATGTAATTCGATTTTTATTAAACAAGTGTACTTTCGAATGTCATAATTCAAAGCTCAAATTATTTACGTAATTTACGTTCAATTCCGTCAAAAATAATGACACAACGGAATTCATGTAGAAACATTGGTCGCAAGCTAAGCAGAAATCGACGTTGCTCTTCTGCGGAATACGATATTTATGACACCCCATATATTTTACCTGGCGATCAATATCAATACTTCATCAGCTCCAGGTGAGATGTACAATATAGCAAGAACAGGTGAAACATTGTTTACAGGAAATTTATGGATAAGTTTAATACCTCGTACCTACCTCCTTAAACGATTAGTTTGAGAGACACGTAGACACTTCATTTCGCTTAAATCTCATTTAACCTACACCTCATTTCGCCTATATTATATTTTTATTTCGCCTACACATAATGTCACCTTCACATACTTTCATCTACACCTCATGTCGGCTACACCTCATTTCGCCTACATATAATTCAATCTGCATCTCATCTCGCTGGAGTCGATTTGTGTCACTACAGCAAGAATAAATGCTTGTAGTAAATAAATGTCATGAAAACTTTAAGCAGATTGAGTCGACTTTTTTGGGGGTACGTACTGCGTTGCTTTGTTGATATGTAGTATACCATTAAGGCTCTTTAACATTACATTATACGGTAGAAGTACCTTTTCCAAGTTTTGTAGGAAGCGAAAATGGAGGGGATATCCCCGCACCATACACTCATTTGATGATCATTGTATAACATCCTACTCAATATATTGTGTTTTGTTTTATGTTTCAATAACAGTACATGTTTTAAATCCTGAACTTTCGTTTCACATAAAAACGCATGACGCATTGCCCCCAGTTAAGCCTCGCAAGTCTATGTAAAGATAATGTATATATATGTATACAATGCACCCGCCCACTAGACAAACACCTGATGCTATGTTTAGCTGTGCATGTTTCCCAATATAAACCAAGTGACAGATACACAGGTAGAGTCAGCCAGGTGTGAAGATACCTTTCCCTTTGTTGTGTACCGCCCTTCAGTGACACAGGTAAAAGTCCCATGGGAAAATAGTAAGGGGGACGCGGTTACAGTGTCAAATTAGTATCATTATAAATGTTTGCTTCAATTAGTGTACATACACTCTGTGGGTTGTACGATTCACGGTTACAAGTTGGCGTGGGTTTTGCCTGAGATAGCGCAGGTAGAGAAGGTTATACCTATTGGATGAGGTTACCTATGGGAGAAGGTTACCTTTGGGAGGAGGTTACCTATGGGAGGAGGTTACCTATGGGAGAAGGGTACCTATGGGAGGATGTTACCTATGGGAGGAGGTTACCTATGGGAGGAAGTTGCCTATGGGAGGAGGTTACCTATGGGAGGAGGTTACCTATGGGAGGAGGTTACCTATGGGAGGAGGTTACCTATGGGAGGAGGTTACCTATGGGAGAAGGTTACCTATGGGAGGAGGTTACCTATGGGAGGAGGTTACCTATGGGAGTAAGTTGCCTATGGGAGGAGGTTACCTATGGGAGGAGGTTACCTATGGGAGGAGGTTACCTATGGGAGGAGGTTACCTATGGGAGGAGGTTGCCTATGGGAGGAAGTTGCCTATGGAAGGAGGTTACCTATGGGAGAAGGTTACCTATGGGAGGAGGTTACCTATGGGAGTAAGTTGCCTATGGGAGGAGGTTACCTATGGGAGGAGGTTACCTATGGGAGGAGGTTACCTATGGGAGGAGGTTACCTATGGGAGGAGGTTGCCTATGGGAGGAAGTTGCCTATGGGAGGAGGTTACCTATGGGAGAAGGTTACCTATGGGAGGAGGTTACCTATGGGAGGAGGTTACCTATGGGAGAAGGGTACCTATTGGAGGAGGTTACCTATGGGAGGAGGTTACCTATGGGAGGAAGTTGCCTATGGGAGGAGGTTACCTATGGGAGGAGGTTACCTATGGGAGGGGGTTACCTATGGGAGGAGGTTACCTATGGGAGAAGGTTACCTATGGGAGGAGGTTACCTATGGGAGGTTACCTATGGGAGGTTACCTATGGGAGGAGGTTACCTATGGGAGAAGGTTACCTATGGGAGGAGGTTATCTATTGGATGAGGTTACTTATGGGAGGAGGTTACCTATGGGAGGAGGTTACCTATGTGAGGTTACCTATGGGAGGAGGTTACCTATGGGAGAAGGTTACCTATGGGATGAGGTTACCTATGGGAGAAGGTTACCAATGGGAGGTTACCTATGGGAGGAGGTTACCTATGGGAGAAGGTTACCTATGGGACTGAGGAGGTTACCTATGGGAGGAGGTTACCTATGGGAGGTTACCTATGGGAGGAGGTTACATATGGGAGGAGGTTACGTATAGGATAAGCTAGATAACTTGTTCCTAATCCCTTATCATTGAATAAAATATGTATAAATCATATCAAATCTCATATTTCTTCGGTTTTGACACTTTTGACTTTTGAGTCCGCCATGTTAATTCTTTTTCTCAGGCTACAGTATTATTCATTTTCATTTCACAGTTCAACACTATATACATGTATGATACAATACATGTTACAGGTAATATCATCTTCATATATAGATTGTGGCAAGATGGCCAGAATGAGACAAATGAATCGTTGCATGGTTAGTTAGCGTTGGATTTATGTAATTGATAATTTAATCTTAATTTCGGTTTCAGATCGCCCATAGTCGGTATTATGTTTGCCAATTTTCTTAGGTAGATGTATTCCTGTGTTAAGATGAAATTTAGAACAGCATTTCTTCATCTCTCTGCAGCTTTTTCTGCTGTAAAGAACTTATCTACATGCAGTACGATTTGTGTCGTTTCATTGAATGCAATGCAGTATCAAATGTGCATTTTTCGCTTGCTCCATACGAGGCTGAAGGTTTCACCGCAAAGGCACTGTCAAGATAGCATTGCGGGTTTTCTCCCTGCAACAAAAGGCCTACAAGCCGTCGTGATGGGAGTGAACAACTCTAGAAATCAGCTCACCTCACTTACATAGACAGTTTCGCCTCTGCTCATAGACAGTCGTATTGTACATAGTTTGTTTGTTTTATCCATATAAAAGTAGGGTCATATTTTTCATGTATGCACATATCAATTTTGTCCATCAACTATTGTTTCAGCCCGTGTTATCGTGTTATCACCGTAGGCCTCAAAACTTGCTTGTCGTGTCTTTCTTGCCAAGTTACATCAATGAAATCAGATATAGAAACAAACATTCAATACTGAAGATCTCATTTACACCGAATGTGTACTAAAGACGCCTTTAAAAGTTTACCCTAATATAAGGACCACAATCGATCTTTCTAATTCTCAAAAATATTTGGAATATGCAGCCAAGCACTTATGCGGTTTTCAGGTTATCCAATTGATCAGTTTAAGTGAAGTCATTTAAGTCACAAGTTGAAACTCTTAAGTCTTTCCGCTCATGTACCAGTGCATTTTCTTCCCACATAGGTTACTCTCTTCAGATTTCCGTTAGGATCAAAATTAGAAATCTGAAGAGAGTAAATTCTGAGGGAAGAGAATGGTTATCATTCGTGAGCAGAGAAAGCTTTCAAGCTTTCATGGAAGGCTACATGAAGCAGGTCACCCGATCGGTGAAAAACCGCGCCAATTCTTGCTGAACTGGCAACTGTCAACTAAGCAATGCATAGAAGCACGCGGTTTGCTGTTTTATAAGGTATGTATAACAACTATGTATAACAAAGGTAGGTATAACAACTTGTCAGCCTGACAAATTTCTAAATTCTGATGTTTGCAATGTCATATTACAAATTGTGTATGTATTGACGAATATATGACATGTATTTGTGAACAAATATACTTTTTATAATTCAAATCGAAAATAGTGTAAAATGTTTCGAAAATAACGCTACCTTCAATCAACATGTACTTCATATTAAGTTATATACCTGGTTGACCTATACGGATTTCAGCTTCAGTTATTGCATATAAATAGACAAAGTCTACAGTACAGTACAAAACATTTATTCACAATTCCATAAACATGAGGTATCTACAAAATGTAAAAACACAATAAAACGATTTAAATCATATACAATGACAACATTCCGTAATCATCAATGAACATATCCGGATTGCACGGAAACATTTTCGTATGTTCCACACTCCGAGATTCGTCGTCGTCTTCAGATGTTAACTCAACAGTGCTCACTGACAAACGATGATGTAACTAACCACAGTCAGAACCCAGTCTGCGTTAGGGTAACAGGAAACCAGTCAGGCTGCGAGGTTAAACCTCAAGTCAGTACAGTATTGCTATTTCAGCACACAATCAGGGAAATTACTGCAAATGGCTATTTGCGTCTTGTTTTATCCGATTGGATTGTTTGTTGATGAAATTTGTCGACTTGATGGCTTGACTCCTCTGAACTCCCGATAAGGGGCCAGTGGACCATATCATGGTTCATTTAACCAGGTTTTGGGATTACCTGAAAACAAAATAACAATAATAAACATGATGTTGAACTTCCACAATTAAAATTGCCAAAAAGCACTCAATTACAAGATTTGTATCAAATTTATAAATTAAATACAACATTATTTTACGGTTCAATGTTTTGTTATGCATGATTTTAAACACATAATTTAAAATTGGATAAGAATTCCATCATTTATGCATCAAAATTCTGAAAAAGTCTGTAATGCATACAATTTATGATACGTATGTTTAACAGTGTTTGTGAGTGACTCCGAAGCGCGTTATAACGAAACACTATAGCGTTTTAAGGAGGCAATTCAGCTTACCTGGATGGTTTAGATGAAGTACATGGGAATAGGAATCTCAAACAGGAAGTTCAATCAATGTATTGCAGGTGTCATCTTTGAGTTGGTCACTATGGTACACCAACAGGTCATCCTCCGGACTGAAGTCCCCCTTTGGGTACTGGAAACAAGAGTGACCATTAATATATGGGACGACCAATGACTGACCAAAAAAGACATTTTAAAATATGATGTTTTCAGGTAAGCAATTTCTGGTTAGAATTATCTATAATAAAATTAATATTCTGTTTAATATGTCTCCAATATACAAAAACATTTAAAAATTATTTATATGAATGTTTTATCTGAGAATATTTTACAAAACATACCTCAATAAGCAGACAACTGACATCAGGCTTCATGTCTGACAATGTGACGTCATCATTGTTGTTGACGTCAGCAGAATCTGACATCATCTTGGCCAGCTTATCTTGACTGTCAACCTGGAATGGAATAATCAACATTTAATAAATAAGAATTTACAACTGTGATTTTAGTTATCTGTTTAGTCTCTGTTTAATACAAAATCCAATCGTGATGTCCTGTCACTAAGCAACATATCACTGTGACAGTGGTGTACATTACAAACTGCTGGGTTATCGTGACCTATGCCCGACCGGAGCATGCTGCTAACGACCGTTACCTATATATGTGGTCTATATATCAATGTAGGACACAATAGGATACGACTGTTGGATTCAGGAAGTAACAATTGGGGCATTCGTGGAAAGGGAATGTTGACGTCACAGGGGGTCAGAGTTCTCCTAACATCCTTGTAATGTGTATTATTCAGATTATACAAGCGTTAAGTTTTAAAAAGAAATCGAAAAAAGTTTTTTAAAATTAAAATATTAAAATAAGAATTTGAAAATCGAAAATTAAAACATTTAATCAAAATGGAGCCTCTGAAAATGCACTTTCTTTAATTCACTTAAAATCTAATTTAATTTACAAAGCATGCATTTTTAAAAATATATATATATACAAACGATATTTACCTTAAACAGTCTGATTTCGTTCTCCCAACAGAAGGCCTCAATGAGGGTGTGTTGGATGTCCAGGGTGACGTCATGATGTCCACTAGCAGCGGGCAGTAAGCACATCATTACGTTGTCAGGGTTACAGCGAAGAAGTTTAGCACATTCCATCACTCCACAAGTCACTCGCTGACTATGGTGTGCTTGCTTCAAGCATTCACACAAGAGATCTCCGATATTTCCAACGCTCCTGAAAAACACAAGATTCGCCGTCAGACACTCGCCAGTCAAGCTGATCTATAATTAACTGTTAGTCATACGCATTGCATGGGGAGACCCGTTGTTGAGTCACAGATCAGCACATGTAATTGCGTGGCGATGTAAGGTGAATTTAATAAGTATTTTTACAAAATTATCAAGACTTTATTATATTGGATAAATGATTTGCAAAATTCGAACATCGTAATGTCAGTGTAAGCCTAATTCCCTAGCTGTCATTGTATGATTTGTCAACAGGCTATTTAATACGTTCAATTCATCCTACGTTTATTAATTCGTGTCCCTCGAAATTTCATCATAAATTTTGAACAAAGATTTGCATCATGTCAATGCCAGGCCACGTTGGCCAAGCCACGATTAACCGCGTGTCTTTCCATGCAATACTGGTTGCCAGCGTGGAGATTTGTCGTTGTGCTGACGTCACGATAAGCTGTCACGCGCTAGAAATCAGCTGCTTGCCATGGGACGTTAACTAATTTGCGACAGAACGCACATACTTGTGGAATTCACTTATTGTAAATTGGCTGATTTTCGGAAAAACGTGGTTTTAGATTAAGCATGCCACCAGCGAGTTCTTCTAGGGCTATGGAGTGCAAGGTATAATTTGACGTTCGATCGAAGGCTGACTCCCAAAAGACAAATAACTTGGCGATCCGTCGTAAACACTAGTCGATCTCCAGACAGTGCGTTAGACTTAGAGCAACACTGCAAGAAAGCTTTCTCCAACTCAATGCAACCAGGGCGTTCCCACATTTAAACCTGTCAGCGAGCCTCGAAAGTGCGAATAAATGTTTACAAGTGGTTTATATAACTATAGTACATTTAAACACGGAATGCTTTTACAAGACGCGAAGCCCCTTGGAGTAAAAACCTACATTGTAACTGCAATATTTAACATGACGAAAAATAATTAATTACGAAACATCCAAGTTGCATCATGCAGCTGTCAAGTCAAATTAGGTTATGGAATTATTCAAAGAAATTAAAAGGTTACATTTCATAAAATACTTACGCTTTAGCTCTGCAGTCATCCATGGTACGGTAGATTGTCCAAGTCATGGTAAGATAAATCCACAAAGAGGTATTCCAACGAAGGAGTTTGTCACAAATGCGTGTTCACACTAGCGAAGTCTGAGCGCAACTGAGCCAGTCGCTGTGGGCGATATGTTATAACGTGCGCTCGCGCTGGCTCAGGGCGCGATTTGATTGGTCAATATATCTTCCGCACTAGATTCTCGGTCATGAACTTTTCTGAGTACGGGTATTCCCTGTACTTGATGGCAGTCCTTGGTGCGGTTTCCAGGATTCTGTACACTGTACTGACTTATAAATCAGGAGTTTTTGTTGTTGATGTTTGGTACAAGGTATTGAGTGTAAAAATCCTCCGCAAGCGCGAATTTGAATTGGAACCATACTTATATATAAATAGGTTACATACCTTCTATGGAAAGACCCACTGACTTGAATTTAACCGTAAACAACACATTGACTAAATTTAGTAACTGAAAGGGACTTTGGCTTACTCGTGTTTACAAGTATGCAATATTAGATACCTTGATTATTTGAATACTTTATTCCAGTTTTAATTATGAAATTGAACCGTAGAGAATTTGGAATTTTTAACTAAAATATAGACTTGATTTTCGGAAGATTATTTAGGTTACAATGTATATAATGATAATCACAGAGCTATTTGAAATTAAGCATGACTGAACGTGGCTCAAAATACTGCCACAGAAGGCCGGGAAGTACCGTTTGTTTGGAAAGCCAGCGTATATACCGTAAATGTAGCGTGTACATATAAATGTAGACTACACTGAGGGTAATTCCTATCATAAGGTTTTGTACATAGGAATAAAGATTACGAAACAGCATACCCCACGTGGCACAATGTATGATGGAAAGTACCTTATAAAAGCAAATAAACATACTTTCGTCACATATAAAGTTCCATTTTCATTTGATGCCTACTAAATACATATGTATAGCAGTATGTCTCTCCACCCTTCGTTTTGGCTTCTTTTTTTCTTTTCTTCCGTACTTTGCTCTTTATCTATATTCATTAAACAAAAAATGTTCGCGTTGGTCTCCATATCCAATCTCACAGGGACAACTGCTCGATATTTGTGTAACCTAAAGTAGCATTATTTTGTTGAATTTTCCAATTATACAAGCTTTCATCGATATTAAAAGAGCCTTTAGTGTGAAAATATATGTGAAAACATATAACGTAACTCTGACGTTGGTAGAACTGCAGTGAACCGGTTCTATTCGAAGTTGAAAATAGTTTGTCGTTTAACACTTGGGATTGAACTACGTAGTGAATATAGGTATCTCAGGCAATTAGAAAATCGCTCATACAAAAGATTTTCAAATAAGGCTGCATGAAATTCTCTTTAGAAAGAACATATTAAGAAAAGCCATTGACTTTAGTGTTTTTTTTTTTGTTTTTTTTGCAAATACGGACTGCCGTTAATCAAAATGTATTTCAAGAGTATTTCTCTAAACCAGCATAGACTAGCATTGCTGTAGGGCGAGATCACCATATATCGTATGCATTGCGGTGAAACGTTGAATGTTAAATATAGAGAAAGTAAAAGTTTATGCAAGTGCCACGCGGTTTACAATAAAACAACAGAATACTTATAAAATACATTTGGTAAAACTGCCCGGTCGTGATCGATCTAAGAGACACTACAAATAGTTAAAACATATATATTAAACTAATTACATATATATTAAACTAATTACATATATACAGTGGTTGGTAAAATACAATGGCTAAAATATCATATTTGCTAAATAAAATTAATTTCAAGTTGACACAGACTATAAATTGAGGTTGAAATTTGGCTTGGCACTCAACATTTTGCATTAGATAACTATTTGTCTGTTGATCGAGGTTTTTTAGTTAAAAACTGGGTGAATAAGTGAGGCTTGATTCACATAACCGTAGCGTAGATCTATGTAGAGTTGACATATGAATGTAATCCCCCCCCCCCCCCCCCCCCCCCCCCCACAACCCCCCTTCCCGTCCCCCTACTAACATACACAACTTCGGAGATTGAACGCAAAACAAGTCACAATATGAACAAATACAGCATTACTAAATAATGATTATGACACCATATATGTAACATTGTACACTGCCGCTGCATGTTATGGTATATACTTATCTACAGTCCATAGTATATAAGACCTATGTACACAAATTTCTAAACTGGGTATTATTGGTTGGACCGGTTATATCTGGTTTTATGGGCTGATAAGCGGTCACGTGTTTACCACTTTATCGTATGAAGACTTATAGTTACCATTTATAGCAAAAACACATTATTGATAATCGATAAATATGTTTTGTATGTTTTTCGCAATTGATTGAGGTTGCAAACTACATAACTATTTTGGAAAGTCATATTTACTTTTGTAGTATATGCACTATATATCGTGACGTGTTGGATTTTGCGCTGGTCATCTATATACAGTTCCAGACATTTTCTACAGTAATATCTTGCCTTTCACCACACTTATCTTACATGTATTATTAAACGTGACTAAATTTATTATTGGATTAAATTAAGACGCACATGTCAAACATTAGGCTATATTTTTCCAATTGTTTCTGTAATAAGGCCAATATCAAACGATGATTGATTAAAACGTTCGCTTAATCAACGAATAAAACAAATAATTTTCATGATGTTTCTGAGATATTGGTTTGAATATGCTAAAGAGAAACAATTCTTTCTCCATTTTCATAACTTTTTAAAAAGTCAGTTAAAAATGTACATGTACAGTCTTTTTACAGCTCAATACCAATGCCTGTCCTTGAATGCTTCGGCAATTTCCGTAAACACTCGGAACGTCTCGCCCACTCATCGATATTAAAAGAGCCTTGAGAGTGAAAATATATGTGAAAAAAATATAAAGTAACTCTGACGTTGGTAGAACCGCATTGTAACCGGTTCTATTCGAAGTTGAAAATAGTTTGTCGTTTAACAATTGGGATTGAACTATGCAGTGAATATAGGTATCCTAGGCAATTAGAGAATCTTTCATACATAAGATTTTCAAATAAGGCTGCATTAAATTCTCTGTAGCTAGAACATATTAAGAAAAACAATTGACTTTAGTGTTGTTTTTTAGGGGGTTTTTTTTTGCAAATACTGACACACCGTTAATCAAATGACTGGCTAAATGTATATCAAGAGTATTTCTCTCAACCAGCATAGTCTAGCATTGCTGTAGGGTGAGGTTATCATATCGTATGCATTGCGGTGAAACGTTGAATGTTAAATTTAGAGAAAGTAAAAATTTATGCAAGTGCCACGCGGTTTACAATAGAACAACAGAATACTTATAAAATACATTTGGTAAAACTGCCCGGTCGTGATCGACCTAAGAGACACTATAAATAATTAAAACATATATATTAAACTAATTACATATATACAGTGGTTGGTAAAATACAATGGCTAAAATATCATATTTGCTAAATAAAATTAATTTCAAGTTGACACGTACTATAAATTGAGGTTGAAAATTTGGCTTGGCACTCAACATTTTGCATTAGATAACTATTTGTCTGTTGATCGAGGTTTTTTAGTTAAAAACTGAGTGAATAAATGAGGCTTGATTCACATAACCGTAGCGTAGATTTATGTAGAGTTGACATATAAATGTTTTTAAAAAGTCAGTTAAAAATGTACATGTACAGTCTTTTTACAGCTCAATACCAATGCCTGTCCTTGAATGCATCGGCAATTTCCGTAAACACTCGGAACGTCTCGCCCACTCCCATCGATCGATCAAGCGCCTGAACATCGCTCTATTGTGTGCTGCGCCTAGGCTATTTTTGGTACGAGAGAGGCTAAATATAGCAGCCGCGAGGACTATAATGGACTGACATTTATTTAAAGACTTTCTGACGTAGATGATTTGCCGCTAGTGCCATCCAGAAGACTATTGAGACGATTTGTTTAGTGTGTATTTAGGGTTTTAAAGAGGCTCGGATCACATCAAGTTGTATGTTAAATAAATTAAATATTTCTCTGTTTTTGTAAATATAAAATGTGTGCACTGACAAGCAATTTATAATGGAACAATGGCTTCAACAGATGATAATTCTCTGAAAACAACATTATAATGTTATAGGGGTGTGATAGCGCAGTGTTGAGCGCGTACAGCAAGAGATCCGATGTTCGAATCCCGCCAGGGACACGGCAACTTTGTCGGCTGTGGAGAACTGTTCACGCAATAAGGAAGAAAAAGAAGAGAAGATAAATAGTTTATTTTTGTGTCACATGCTAAGATTCCATACATAAAAACATATTAAAACAGTATTATATAGCGCCCGGCCATTAGGCCTATTAGACACATATAACTTTTTGTTCTAAAATAGATGTAAAACTGTAATAGTACTTAAATACACACAATGTACAAAACCTTACTAACTTACTAAAACCTCGTATCCCTTCCAATCCCACCCCTCCCCACCCAAATTGTTACTCACACTCTCACCTATTGTTTAACTGTACACCCCCCCCCCCCCCCCCCCCCCCCCCCCTTGATTACCGTCCTCTGGATTATATAAAACTATCCTCCTATACATTCGAAAAACTAGTGCGGCAAGAGATTTAACCATCGCTGTGTCTTTCAACATAAATAAGGCTTGTTGGTCGGTAGACATCAGTGAGAAACCTGGGTCAAACTGGTTAATATCCTTGAGGAAACTGTACCGTAAATCCGAATAGAATGGACAACTGTTCAGAAAATGAAACTCGTCCTCCACTGATTGAGAGTCACAAAACTTGCAGATACGATGATCAAGAGGCGTTACGGGGCGAGTGAATCTTCCGGTTTGGGTGCAATGCTAAATTTCAGTACAGTACCATCCATGGTTCGCTAGTTCCAGCCGATGTTCGCAGGTTTCACCGCAGTGCTTTCTCTCTGCATTGATACTAACAGCCGTGATATAAGTGTAAACCCAACTCATACGGCTTATATGGCTTTTCCAGATTAATAAATATCAATAAAGCCCAAACAAATCTATTTTAACTAGTCTAAACAAACACGCCATAATGTGAATTATCTTCAATCATCTTATTCTCTTCATAATGGCAGAACAAAATAGTGTATATTGACTTAAATACTAGTTTAAGTTATTGTGCGTGAGATAGGCTTGTGATAAAAACACATTTCAAATCCATGCACATTTTATTATTCTGCGAGCTTTTCTAATTATATATATGTATGCAGTTAGTGTATTTGATCAACGTGCATAACTGTTTTGTATATAATATACATAATTTTACCAGGATGCACCCGCGTTCAGATAGGTAGCAACCCATTAGTATACAAATGCACTAGAATAGCTTCTGATAAACTCCTGGGTGATTTACACCTGTATTTCTCATATTTACCGTGCATTACATTTTGTAGTGGGGGACCGGGGTATTTTTCGGTCTGATATAGGAGAAGAAGAAGAAGAAATATATTTTATTAACGTGTCACATGCTGAATCGTACAATAAAATACCAATAAAGGTATAAAACCAGGCAATATCACAATTTGTAAAACAGCATCCGGCCGTATGGCCTACGAGACACGATATGACAATAAATCTATAAAAGAATTAAAAAAAAGCATACACAAGTACATCATAACAACCACACACGCATGCACACCCACACACACGCACACACACACACACGTCCGCAACAACACACGTACATACATAAACATAATATTAAAACATGATATATATAAAAATGGATATATAGGTAATATATAGGTAAGTATCCAAAATTATGTTTAACCAACTGTCGCGCGTCACTGTTCGTTTTTTTTTATCATAAATCAGCAGTCAAAGAATACTTTTACATGGTTTTTTTTTAATTTTAAAAAATAAATTTAAATGATACACAACTTTTTATCGCAATTATCGCTTTCCCCTATTATATTACCATAATACAGAATGAACTAGCATAAATCGATAATTTCCAACAACAATCAGTACTTCTCAATAATACAACACTGTGTATAACGGTTGATACAATGTAACTCCAAAAACATACTTAGTGTCCCTTTCGGTACAAGGTTAATTGCCAGCGGATATCGGCCGTTCTGTAATTTTAATGAAAAAAAAGATATTTGGTTCCCAACTTCAAGTACACAGTTAATTACCTAGTAACAGTGAGCACTTGATTTACACTGGAAGGTTGATGTTGTTATAGAATATTACCTGAGCTTGAACTACATAATCTACCTTGCTCAGCGCATTGAGTTGTGCACCTGTCTGCATCTGTGTACCTGTTCAGGTGTAATTAGCCGCGTTCCTGAGATACTCTGAGATGAGTGTACATTATAATGTTGGCCATGTTTTTATATATTATACAGTAATCTATGTATCATGTAAGCATATAAGCGAATGGTCGTAAAGAAATCTAACGATGTGTTATTTAATATTGTCTCCCTGTCTGTCTCCCTCTCTCTCTCTAAAATAAATAAATAAATGTCATACACCTTATGACACAATGCCCATCGCTAGCTATCACAATACACCAGCATCATGGTATGACGGTATGACTATAATTATGTCATACAAATGCAACTCAACCGTAAGAATGAGCAGAGCAAGTATGAAGACGTGACGTCACAGGTGGAACAGTAACACTGAGTTCTTTCAGTAACATTTGTTACTACTGTCTATTCTCATATTTTTGTCCCTTTTCATGTTATTCAGAGTGTACATGTGTTATTAAAATAATCGAATTGATATGAAAATTGGGATGGTTTTGAAAAGTGTAACTGAGCAACCGAACAAACGGGACAAACTGCGAACTTTGGTTTGTTTTTGTAACAGGTTGTATAATGATGTAAACATATTTGTATTCAATAAATCGAATCACAAAGCCACACAATATATATATAGCGTTAGTTAACATGATGCTTGCTATACGCGGTACAGGTTACCAAACGTTCGAGAAACGCACCGAGTGACCCCGTCCCATGCTCGATTTACGTTCACTGAAGCTGTGACCGAGAAGAGTTCATATTTCACGCTCGGGAGAACCCAGAAAACAGTAGCACTGAGCGAGGTGATTGAGTAAGATTGTGTACAGATTGCCTAGCAGACTGAATTGAGTCAGATTGTACTTGGTGACCCCTCGTCGGAGCTGTCTGCGATCGAGGAGAGACTGGATAACTGAATAGTGAATCGATTAGTTTACCATTGATATAAACAGGAGCAGATAATGTGCCGCCTTCACCTGTTGCTTTTAATTATGAACCTCGTTTACAGAAACAACCTTTAATACAGGCTAGGTCCTTGTTCAACAGAAAAGACAAACTGAAAGTTTAAAGAAATACAATCTCAAGGATGAAGTTTGAGTAATTATTAGTTTAAGGAGTAATTTCATAGACTAAATTTTAATATACGCAATGTGTGTTACGATGTACTCTTTAAGTAGTTTCTGCGAACTTGTTTTTATCTTGATTAACCAAATATTTAACAAACCATGGAAATAGAAAAAATAAAATGTACAAGCTCCATTAAAATAAGTGAAATAGACATGTTAATTTTTTATGGATTCAAACTGCTAACCATTGAAACTGAAATGTGTAAAATGGTAAGGGTATTTAAAGAATACAATTACAGTTGTTCTGATTCTGACCGGTCCTATACCAGGATTAAGATGGCGAACAGTGTCATACCTTCTTTATATGTTACATAGGTTAGGTAGGTAGATATATATATATACGTAGGTGTCTATTTAGGGTCCGGCGCCTGTAATATCATTGTATTGTGATAACTGGACACGTTTTTTCATCGAGTAAAGATATAATATTATCAGCCCTCTGGCCAAATTGGCTTACCAATATTTCCAGCCCACATCAATAATCAAATAAATTGCTGTCTTGCATTAACTCCGCTTAAGGAAATCGATTCCGCCAACACTCAAGTTCAAAATGTTACATCGGAAAACATCGTAAATCTGCAATTCGAGATAACAACTACAATGAACCGTAATCTCAAAGAGCCACGCACTGTCAACATTTTGGTCTCGTAACTTAAACCAACACTCATCCCCGTCCCACCGGCCAATTATCCCACCCATCTATCCCCCAGGAATTACTTCCACTTACGCCACCCCCTCACGGCTCCACGGCCTTGAGGATTGGCTTGCGTGCACCCACTCGCCGAAGTTTCCCGAGCGTTCACGATCGATACTCGACAGTCTTGTTTACTCCGAAGCATTTTCGGTCGTATTTTGTCACAGAGCCTGTTCAAATCCCGTTGAAGGGTGTACCATAAACGATAACCAGCATGTGTGGTAACAGTTGTTACCCATGTTGTTTACGGCTGTATGTTGTGTCAACTGCGCCGAATTGTTTCGTATATAGGTCACCGTGTATCGTGCCTTTTTCGGAGTAATTGAAAACGTGAGTTCAGACTTGTTTTTGCTGCTTTCATTTGTTTTTCTTACTTTCGATGCGTGGACATTTACAAACAAAATGTGAGAATTCTTTATAACACTTTGTAGTTGACAACTTTTGAATGAGGAGGCGTTAACATATATTATTCAACAACACATTTTTTAAAATCCTTGAACAATATGAAACAAATATTATGGCTTAGAATTAATATCAAGTTATTGACAAGTTTTCGTTTAAGATGTTTACGTTATTTATTATATTACATATTATATGTTCAATGATGAAATGCAAATTTATCAGTTAAACTAAAAAACGGATTGTAATAACATACTTATTACTCAGAGAAAAAACAGGATTAATCATACACCGATTTCGTAACAATAGGACGACATCATAAGATTGTCGTGATTAGACAATGCGATATGTGATACTTCACATCTAAAATTATTATTTGCGAATATGCATAATTTGTTAAAATCTAATAAATAGAATATTTCACATTTTACCTGGTATATCTCATCTAAAAATGATAGAGCTACATAATATACATGACTACTTCGTTCGATGAGATATACATGGCAAACGGGGAGTGATGTCAAATATATATACCATTAACGTATGTAATTTAATAACATCATTTTCAAGCGTAGCCATTGCGTACTTTTAAACATATTTCTTCTATTAAATTGTTAATTATAGTAAAACCAGACTTATTACGATGATACTGTTATTGTTACCAAGTTACATCAGTTACAAAATACATAAGAACAGGACACTTGAAATTGCAACCTCAGCACAATCGAATAATGAATCGACTTGCTTGTGGATATACCAGAAGTGTAATGTGATACATTTATTTGAAAACATCAAAGGAACACATTTCCAGATCTAAATGCTTACATAACGATTCCAATAAAATAAAATAAAAAGCTTCATTGATTTATTTAATGAAGCAGTCATATTCCTACGCGATTTTATTGAAATGACACAAGTCGTCACTCGTCTAGGTGATTTTAAAGTAATATGAAACGTCATGAGTACCATAGTTCGTTTTGACCTTTTTAAAATGAGCGTCTGTGGTGATAACTCATCCCACGGCGTCTTATCATATATCTTTCAGGAATCGCCCTTTTTAAAACGATTTCACTAAAGGGGCATTAGCACGTTCTTTCGCTGAAATAAGTTGATGAAATTTATTTGAAAAATAATGTCACCAATAGTAAAAGACCCTTCTCTCTTTGGAAAATAAAGTTAAAAATGAGTGTACATGGTTCCGTAAAGCCTTGGGAATCGTTTGTGTCATTCGAAATAATAAATTGTGTTCACAATAAAATGGCCGCCATGCATTTTTAGCTTTATACGCAACAAGGTTATTACCACTACGGATAATTGGTTCGTGTAATAAGATGTTTTATCCTCTAAAATAAATATAAATGACATAAACTATCATTATAAATGGGAAATTTGAAAAACTAAAATTTGCAAAATACGTGCTACTGCCCCTTTAATGTTTGTATCGTTATGTATATCTGTCATTTGAGCCCAAACAAGACTGGAATCTGGGACTTATATAATTTATTATTATGTGGTAAACCGGGGTTCGAATCCCGCCTGAGTTCGGCACATGTGTCTGCTATCTATTGAGAACTCCAACTATTCAACATGCGGTAAGGTTTGGGCACAGTGCTTCACTGTACACTGATGTTCAGTGCAGTGACGTCAGGAGTTCGAATCCCTAAGGAGCTCGAACACTTTGTCTGCTGTGAAGAACGGTTCTACATGCAGTAAGGTTTGGGTGCAGTGTTACACCTTGCCTTGCCTTGCCTTGCCTAGTCTGTCATCCAGACCCCTTAATATTTTAAGCGCCTAGGCAAGTCTACAACAAGACTCTGAGTTCATGAATGAACACATCTCAGAGGCTCCTTTATATTATATTTTTTTTCTTAAAATTTTTAAAATCTGTACAACAAAATTCATTTCAGAGGCTAAATGTTAGACTATGCCTTGCCTTGCCTTGCCTTGCCTTGTGTTACCTTGCCTTGTGTTGCCTTGCCTTGTGTTGCCTTGTGTTGCCTTGCCTTGCCTTGCCTTGCCTTGCCTTGTGTTGCCTCGCATTGCCTTGCCCTGCCCTGCCTTGCCTTGCCTTGCCTTGCCTTGCCTTGCCTTGCCTTGCCTTGCCTTGCCTTGCCTTGTGTTGCCTCGCATTGCCTTGCCTTGCCCTTGCACAACCTTTCCAACACCACAACACACCACACCACACCACACCACACCACACCACACCTCACCTCATCTCACACATCACCGACATTCGAACTCTTTCGCTAAAAAAATCATTGAAATATTTTCATGCAATTTGACCAAAATATATGTTTTATTTGACGTTGTTTTCTAAACGAACCATTTCCCGGAAACCTGTTATGAGTATTGAAGGATTGGTCTAAATATGACAATTCCGATGTCTTTGTGAACCATGTACCCTCAGCTGTCATTTATCGTGTACTTAACGTAAATAAATTAACCTAGTTTCTATATAAATGTATCTATACATACTCTCAGGTACTTTCAGGGCAGACAAGAAGAACTAATTTGTACCAAGACGCTGCCAGGAGTCCGTATATACAGTTTATATCTTACACCGAAACCATAAAAAGCGATGTCAAAAGTTTGCACCGATTGATTAATGCACCGCAGTGTTGAGAGTTTGGGATTCCCTGTATTCACGATAAACGTCAAGTACAGAGTAACAGTGTACGGAGTTTTGGCGCAGTGAACAACATCTTTGTTCTCGGTACCCCATGACCCGAAGCTGGTGCACATATGAAGTGGAGCAGTAAGCTGGAAGCTGGACTCCTCGGGAGAGTGACTCATCGACTTGGTCAGAGTTCCTCGTAACAGTAGCGTACCAAAAGTCGGAGTCCTGCCCAAATGCCTGTGTGTATGATAAGAGTGTTTAATACAGTCTTGATCCTTATTCAGAGGGGCGGGATAGCGCAGTGATTATAGCGTGTTCGGCTTCTGATCAAGAGGTCCGGGGTTCGAATCCCGCCAAAGGCGTCTGCAGTAGAAAACTGTTCTACACGCAGTAAGGTTTGGGTGCTACACCTTATTTCAGGGTAGTACCACACATGGTTCGCTAGTTCCAGTCGATGCTCGCAGGTTTCACCGCAATGCATAGCCACATGGCGTTGCGGACTTTCTCCCTGTCATTACTAACAGCCGCAATATAAGTGAAATACTTTTGAAAGCGGCGTTTAACCGCTCTAACGTAAATATAAATTACATAAACTATCATTATAAATGGGAAATTTGAAAAAATAAAATTTGCAAAAAAGAATCGAGCAATAGTGGAAGTACCCTAATGAGAAGAACGACAATCGATCATAAAAACCAATACATTCCATTGGCTGACAAAATACGTGCTATATATAGCGGTGAGTAACCAGCATTCAGCGATACGAGAGAAAAGATGTTTATGAGATCAGGGGACTTAAGCAGCCTTGCGGATACAAATACACTGAAAGAGCAGATTTATTGTACATGTTAATGGGGTCGTTTATACAGGCTAGCGTTGTAAATCAGAGCGCCTGCTTAATACAGTCTGATTAAAATCGACCCTATTCCGGGGAATAAAATGCAGTGCAGACAGTGCTTAAAAATAATAATAAAAAGTGTTGCATAATTTTTAAAAAACTGAGTTGTAGAATAAGTTATTCGAAGTTTTTCCCCTGAAATCTGTAAATCTAAATTACCATTTTCTAGACTTCATTCAGGCCTCTTTTCGTGTTACATAATGTTGTTGAATGCAGATATGTTATTACTGACTTCCTGAAATAAAAAAAAGTCCGTGACGTATGACGCTTAACCACCATTTTTTTTCTTTACGTCACTTCTGCATTAGTTAACTCTATCTGCTTAATGTAAATGAATTCCAAACTTGATATGTTTATGACGCAGGTATGGTACTTTCAGAAGCTCACAATTACGACACTTTTGGCTTACGAGTGACTACATGTGTCATAGGTTGAGATAAAACAGGATGCCGTCCTACTAAACCATTTTAGTCATAAAATAAATCCATCCAATGGTAAAATATGGACCGTTCTCAATGGACGTAAAATTATTCCGTTTTTAAAATAATATTTTCAGTTTTTCCTAAACATCCCACTTTTAGTCCATACGGCTAGAATACATAAATACGATCAAGTATCCAAGATCTTATATTAATAATTTCATCTTTAGAAATACATTTTAAAATTAAATGTTTTTCGAGTGTGGAAAGGTAACTGAAAAAGTCAGGAAATGAGAACACACCTAGTCGACAAATGAGGACACATCGAGATTAAGTGCTTACAAAGCCGAAAAGAGCAAGGACGGATAGGGTAACCTTGTCTGACACCACTGAACTAACAGGGCTAAACTAATTCTCAGTTTGTTTATCTCATAGCATTTTGCATAAATGTTTACTGTCGCTAAACTTGGCCTAAAAGAAAACTATATTTGGCTTGTTACAGATAATAAATAGATGAAGGCTTTTTGCCGTTTTATTTTTCTTAGATAAAATGAAGTGTTTTGTTTTGTACCTTGTAAGTTATCTTGGTCAACAATTTGAAGATTTGTATTTTTTTTAAGCAGAGAATAAACAAAACATTCAGCTTCATTAGAAAATGCATTTTAGACTCATCAATCAATTTTGTTGGTGGTGGTAATCACATCACGCCAAAATTCCTCTTTTTAAAAGAAATTAAAATTAGGTGAGGTGATCGACCCGCAATACTTTAGAGACTGTGCACTATTTTGTCCTTTATATCAGTATTACCTGTTAATTATTTGTTTCGTAAATGATTAATCAATATCAAATTCCAGTGACATACACTGCCTATGTCTGTGTACAAATTGGCTATATATACATACATATATACATATATATATATTGTTATGTATGAATTTCTGTTATCTACCTCTACCTAGTTTCTTAACTAGTCTAGGTCACCCCAATGCGGCAACACATCAACAAGCTATTCGGGTATTTATCTAATGTATGTTATTGTAACCAAATATGAAAAGTCATTCCATCACTGTTTATGTTTATTTGCAGCTAGGTATAATTGGGGCATCACAATATATATCAGATATGTTATCTAATAATGAGACGTAATTAAAATATGGCAGATGGAATATGTAAGACACATGTGCGCAACGCACAGGTGAGGGAACGGTCACGATAATAGACCTGGCAACATTAAAAGCGCTGTAGTATCAAGCCGCCGCCCTTACTGAAATAAAGTCAGATCACAAAAAGGAACAAAAGTGTGACGTATGGCTAAATAATACCCTCAATCTGTAAAAAGAGTTGAAGAACGAATGTTACTGGTTGCGAGTCCATTTCCCTTCGAGCGGCCATTTTAAGGTATTCACATTAAACTCGCCGCTCGAAGGTAGTCGAAGTGATGGGACTGATATAGCAATACGTAAACACTCAGAGAAGATTTGTAATATGACAGAGTGATGGAATGGTCAGTCATCTTGCTGTCTGAATTCTAAAATCGTATGAAACTTAAAATTCTACCTCTCACACCGAAGAGTTCCACAAGATTGTCGCTTAATAAGTCGCACCATTTTCTGTGAACACGGATAACCATTTGCTATGAATACGGCTTATCTGGTCGTGTAATGAGATGTTTTTACACTCTAACCTAACATTCTACTGCAAAAACTTTCATGATGAATGGCAAATTTGAAAACATTGATATGCAAAAAAACGTGCTACGGCGCCTTTAACCTTTAAGCGCATGTTCTGTCTGTAGGACAGTGTCTCTGTTTAAACTTTGTCTCTGTCTTCTGTCCCTCTGTCTGTCTCAGGCTGTCTCTGTCCGTGTGTTTATCGATGTTTAACCGTCTAAGCCGACGTCTGCCCCTCTGTCTGTTCCATTATAAGACGTAATTTTTTATTGGAAAGAATTACGGGCGATAATTCTTGTTCAAAAGAGATATAAACGGCGAAACCTGTGTATAGCACTAGAGGTAATATACTAATACATGTAATTAAAAATATACCAGTTGATGAAAGGTGCATCCACTGTGTTGTGGGGGTCATATGTGTTCCAAATGTTATAGTGTTGTAGTTTTTTTTGTCGAGAAGAACTGACTGCTGCCGAAAATTACCATTTGATGATCGTCGACTAAGTATATAATGCTATCAGTAGTGATTTCCGATCGAAAACCGGACAATGCACTGCCAATGTCGCGCGTCACTTTGTCAAACGTAATATTGGAAACTTGTTTGAAAGAGACAAAAAGAAAAATGTGGGTTGATGATGTTCAGTATGTCATGTAACTACTGTGCATGGAAATGGGACGTCTAGTTTCGATTTCTGCACATGTATAATGACGTTAATAATATAACAATCGGGTACTAATATTGCGCCTTTTCCACACCCTAAGGTATGCTCAAAGCGCTACAATTATTACCATGAAGGAATTGTACTTTCAAAGCTGCTACTAAGCGCTGTATCAGTACTTCCCGTATGCAGGTACCCATTTGTACAGCTGGGTTGACTGAGTGCAATGTGGATGAAGTGCCTTGCCCAAGGACACAGCACAGTATTTGTTCGATGTTCATTGGTAATTATGATATACTTGGCTACTGTGGATGAATATGCAAGTTCAGTGAAATTATTTGAACTGAAATGTGCATATTTGCTATATTGGCCAAATACAATTTTTTTATGAAACACAATGGATGCACCTTTAATCTCCGTGGGGAAGACGATAAACCCTCATAATGTGAACTTCAAAACGTTTGGACAGACACACATGTTCTCTCTCGATCCACACTGGACCATCTCCTAATCCACAGAATTGCCTTCGTGAACTCTTCTAATCCCTAGTCCTATAGACGGTCGTCTCGAGAATAACTGGCCATGAGAAATGTTAAATATCAGAGTAAAAATGGATTCTGTTAGATGACATAACCTATTTTATTTTCATACTTTTCCGGTTATTTGCTTCCGAGACAATGACCTTCAGACAAAGGTCAGCAAACACAGATGTTAACTAGACTAACGTTTTGTCTCTGTGATTAAAATTCGGAGATATAGTCGACATTTTAACAATGAAAATAATATGAAAGGGCCTCCGAGATTTCTTACGTTTCCTTGTATTTAGTTTTCTATTCTTGTTATGGACTTGTTGTGGCTTTTTATTTAAAGGGGCAGTAGCAAGTTTTTGGGCAAAATTAAGTTTTAATTTTCCATTTATAATGATAGTTTATGGCATTTAAATTAACTTTAGATGGTAAAACATCATATTACACAAACCAATTATCCTTAGTGGTAAAAACGATGTTGCGTATAAAGCAAAAATTGCATGGATGCCATTTTATTGTGAACACACTTTATTATTTCCAATTACACTAACTATTACCGTGACTTTACCGAACCGTGTCACTCATTTTGTTAACTTGATTTCCGAAGAGAGAAGAGTGTTTTACTATTGGTGACCTTATTTCTCAAATACATTTCATCAAATTATTTGAGCGAAAAAACGTGCCACTGCCCCTTTAATATAAGGGACTGGGTGACAGTCTAATGTTGAACTTGGATTTCATGTAAAGAATAAATTGAGCTTGATTTTCGTTATGCAATAAGTTCATGTCTTTGCAAATCTGTCAATATAAATGACGTAAAGGGGAAGATAGAACGAATTACTTGCTGCATTCCGTCAGCTTTTCTGTGTCAGCGTAGTACCTGCATTGATGGTCGAGCCAGTCTGATTAAAATCGACGGTTTTCCGAGGAATATAAATTGCAAAATAGTGCATCAACGGGTATACGAACTCATATCGTTCAGGGGTTTCCTCGCAAAACCGTCTGATAACAGCTCGTAGACTCCCATGTTCTGACGCAATTCAGTTAACCAATCACAAGACCTCAAACAAAAGCTTTCGGTGCGAGAAGCTAGGGTAGATAACTCCAAACAGCTATCCTTTCGTCTGCTCCGAATATTTTCAAAACGGCGACCGTTAAAAACCATGATGTGATTTGTCAGCTATTTGACTGGGCTTTGGCTGCGCTAAACATGTACATGTATGGGATGTTCGCAGACCTTGTGGCAAGGATTCTACAGAACCTGTTCGTATCCCGGTAGATGCATTATTTTGCAAATTGTATTCCTCGGAACCAGGTCGATTTTAATCAGACTGATGGTGAAGCCAGAAATGCCTCAAAGTGATAGAGAATAGCGCGAGTTATGCCTTGCGGCGGAAGTTAGAATTACTGTTTGAATGGTGAGGCAAGATCACAAGCATTTAGAGCATGTCCCGCTCACCGGTAGCTCCCATAAATCGCGTATTTTCAATATAATTAACGCGAAAACTATTTGAATTAAATTTCAATTGAAAGCATCATAATCATCATTATGAGAACCATGTTTATAGTCATTTGACATTTTGAAATTATGAGAATGAGTTTATTTCTGTATGGGGTCCATGTTATACAGCGTGATACCCTATGTACTTACATAATATATGATCACGTTTATATTGATTTTATCATTTTGTAATGATAACCTAACCGCAACGCATTTTCATTGTATATTGATTTTTTCAAATCTCTATATATGAACTAGCAATCTACAATGATATAACGGTAAAATAAGGAGAAGCATTTATATAGGCTAGTGTAGCCTGTTTGCTAATCCTTTTTTCCATTGTACTTCTCATAATTTCTTGTATGTTATATGTCATTGGGAAATAAAATACTGTTTAAATCATATAACGGTGAACTTCCTGTTGTTTTTCAGTTTCCGGCGTTTCAAGGCCTGTTTCAAGGTTTCCGTTCTTCGTCTCACCTTGGAGTGTCGTACGAAAAGAAGATGGATGCAAAAAGTGATTTTTTAAATTATCAAACTCTTAAAGTGGCGGTAAGTATTTTCATAAATATTTGGCTTTGATACTTCCAAATACCTTAGGTGCTGATTAAAATTACTTAACTTGCATTATTAATCTCCAAATGCTAACATAATATTATGGCAGTTTCTTCCTTTTAATGGAAATCGAGCAACGGCCTTACGAAGTGCAGACGTTGAAATTACACGCCACATTTACATGTATATTAGTCATATTACCTTTTAAACTCTATAAACCCAAATGTTTGGGGTTTTTTTAAACTGCTATAGAGAAAAGGACAATATAGACTCACTTTTCATCTTAATATTGTCTTATGCTGAACAGGTTGGCATTGAATAATGATTTTCAGCAACCATCATAACATCACTGATAACGTTTGGCAGTTGTGTTTCATGCAACACATTTAAAGGGGCAGTAGCACGTGTTTTCGCTCGAATAAGTTGATGAAATGTATTTGTAAAATAATGTCACTGATAGTAAAACACCCTGCTCTCTTCGAAAAATCAAGTCTAAAAATGAATGTACATGGTTCGGTAAAGCCATGGCAATCGTTTTTGAAATTAGAAATAATAAAATGTGGTCACAATAAAATGGCCGCCATGCAATTTTAGCTTTATACTCAACACCGTTATTACCACATAATTGGTTTGTGTAATAAGATGTTTTACCCTCTAAAGTAAATATAAATGACTATCATTATAAATGGGAAAATTAAAAAATAAAATTTGAAAAAACGTGCTACAGCCCCTTTAATGTCCCAATAAAATGACCCATGTTGATTTTACGTTTATCTGCTGTACACCGTGAAAAACATAATTAATAAGACTGACGCATGGTTATATTGAACCAACATGTCTGGAAATCGACAACGGTTGAAATGATATGAAAGGTCATTGACATAATGAACACCCAAAAATATCGATACACACATGTGCTACCCTAAATCGACCTTTGTCGTTTTAAAACAAGCTATATGACGTGTTGTCGGAAAAATGTATTTATGAATTTTCCCTAAGCGCACGTGAAGGCATACGTGATGGTTAAAGTCCTCCCAAGGATTTATATTAGTAATACATGTCCTTTGTTCCTCCTTAGTTTCGGTGCAAGTCATATGTGAGACAGCGAGGGTTTGGTTCTAAGGTGCAACCACAGCGAAAGTCAGCACGAGCATCTCAAAGGTCAAGGTTACCAAAGCAGACGGTCCCTTGTAACTCCATACATCGCTGTAGAGCGTACCCGCAGTGTGATGAGTTAACACATGTGAACGTTGTACCGAGTGATTCCTGCAAGTCTGTTAGGTAGACTTACATGGGATCCATGTCTTTTATTCCATTTTCCGAATCCATGATTAATGATTGCAACCAATTTTTTTAGCGTTATAAGGATATCTTCCGCTTCCGACAAGGGTTTAGATAGAATTTACAGACATGTGTATTTGGACTTTATGAAAAACTAAATGCAAATAACGCGTCTTCGTGGTCTTGGGGTCACAGGCTCACCACATCTACAATTAAGAATCCCCTTTGGTCAAGGAATCTGTACACAACCTTTCTGTGTTCGAGAGCATTTGGTACATGAGAAGAAGATGAAAATATTTAGGTTATCATCATATCTACAATTAGAATTCCCCTGGCCCAATTTCAGCTCCCTAGAGTCAGCGATTCTGGAGAAAAGACGAAAAAGCGAAAGGTTTACAGACGGATGCCGGACGCCATGCCATGCCAAGAGCTAAAATGAATATTTTGTAAATTTTGGAAAGGAGCCTTAGAAAAATGACCAAACTCTAAACCTGCGTTAGGGTCTGAGCGAATTGTAAGTGAAATGGCAAAATACACACTATGCGAAAGGCTAGGGGCAAAGGATTCTTTGAGAGAAGTCTGAACTAAGCATTTTTCGATGTTTGAGGATCCTTTCAACAACTCTTGAAAAGTCGAAAGTTCAGAATATTATTGTTCAAATATATCTTTGAAGTTAATGAAGAAAGGATTTATCTATCAATACCATACCTTATCTAAGTGTATAACAGCGCCTGCAGAATTTTATAACAGTTTCTGACAGTTTCTGACAGTTTTAACAGTTTATTTAACAGTTTATAAAACAGCTTGTGAAATCTGACCTGTTTGAACGAAAATCCTTTGTCAATAACATTCACTTGCGGTACCCACGTACATCTGTAGCGTCAACGCCACTTTAATGCGAATGCGTGCCTGTATTGTTGCACATGGTTGTATTAAAATCTGTTTCAAAGGGTTTTTTCTGATCAAGCAGTGATCGAAAACTGAAAAGTTTCTGTTGTCCCATTTCAAAAATCGCCATTCTTTTGTGACATGACAACTTCTGAAATTTAAATATATCATCCAGAAATGGTACAACTTCATAATGCTATAATATTGCTAAACTGTTCATTATAGTTTTTAACTAAATCTGATAAGATCTCTGGTAGGCGTTTCTTTTGGCCGACAGTGTACGTACTATTTTCAACACCCGGTGCCTCTAGGAGTGACATTTTTTTAACAAATGTGGCGGTGATTTATCAGTTTTATTACTTTTTATGTGCATCCCAATCTCTTTGAATATAGTTTTCTTCAAAAGACTCATCTCTTGAGAGACTATCAAGGTAATTTCGGTCAGAATGTGTTTTACAACAGGACTTCCCTTGGGGGTATCTTCCACATGCATCAAATCTTGTCATTGACAAAACGTCTTCTGGTAGTTACATTACACCGTTTTCTATGAATGGCTTCACTTCTGGTTGTTTGTTTTTAATGATTCTTGTGGGCTATTCTTAATCTTAAAAATGAAATTCGCCAAAATAATACCTTCAGTATCATGTTTCATACACCATGTTAATCAAGTATACATATGTAAACCTGTAAACAGGAATGTACACGCACTATACACAAAATAAAGCCCGTAGAACCGTGCCTTTGAGTACTTTTAGAAATGATATAGAAAAAGAAAAATATACTATTTCATTTTATTTAAAACGTGTAACATGAAAAAAACCCAGAAAAATTAGCAAACTAAATCCCATAACCAAATACCTCAACAAACATCGTGTAATTCCTTTCGTGAAAGTTCAAGTTCATTCGAGCGATATTCTCGGAAAACAATTAGAAGATTAAAGCTTAATCTCCAAAACAACAAACATGTGTGGAGTTTGACAAGACATCGATTGTTTTCTCTCGAGCGCCGTATATACGCGAAATGCAGGAGTTGCCTGTTTCGTAAATCTCGCTTAATCTCGTGTTTTCTTACTAAATCTCGTCCCAGTTTGATGGATCGGAGCGGTCACGTTGCATGCACAGTGAGCTATACGCGCCGGTAACATGTGATGATCTGTGTTTCGAGTCAGTATCCAAGACGACCCTTTTGTCATCATTTATCTCAAAATAAACATTTTAGATCGGCAAGTCCAAGTTCTTTCTTTTTTCATAATTGCATAGAAGGCCTACATAGTGCATCCTTATATGGATATTTATAGGTGCTATTTTCTTACTTAAATAATGTGTTCTTATAAATATATAATATCTTTGTTACCACTGGCTAAATAATACTCCTGAATCAATAAAAAGAGTTCGAAAACGAATGTATATGGTTCGGTTAAGTGAGTCTATTTGTCATCGAACGACCATTTTAAGGTGTTCACATTAAAATGGCCGCTTGAAGGTAGTTCAAGTGATCTGGCTGATGCAGCGATACTTAAGGATGTTCGCTCCTCAAATTTATAGAATTAAACTTTTTTTCTAACTTACATTTTTTAGAAGATCAAAGTATATGATTGAAAAATCAGCATTAAAAAATAGGGGTTAGTGTGGGTTTTTTCGAGATATGACGCCTGCAAGATAGTGGGGTGAAGTACAATTTTAACATGGGAGTCTATGGGAAAATGAGAAAAAAACTGCTAAAAACTTTAAAATACTACATTTCTAGAATTAAACTTTTTTTCCTTTTTTGATATATTACAAAGTTCATTTTACCCTACCGAAATCGATGAAAAAATATATATGGTAGTGTGTGTTTTTTTAAGCTTTGACACAAAATGTACCTGAAAACCCCCCCCCCCCCCCCCCCCCCCCCTTTTAGTCAAATTTAGGCAATTTATGCTGTTTAAGCACTTTTTAGAGGTTCTAAAGTCACATTTTCTTTATTTCATATGTTTTTTAAAAGTATGTAGATGATGTAGAATATCATGAAGTAAGTAAAGATGAGAAAAAGTCTTTACTTAATCATATTTCATTTTTGAAGTTCAACCCAAAGGAGCGGACATCCTTAACACTGAGTTTTATATATGGTACAATGATGGAATGGTCAACCGTCTTGCTGTCTGAAAACTGAAATACGCATGAGACCTACAAATCTTACCTCTCACACTGAAGAGTTCCACACCACTTTATACGTCGCGCCATGTTCTTCCAAAACGGATAACCAATGCCTATGGATATGGCTTATCGTATCGTGTAATGAGATGTTTTACCAATTGACGTAAACATATATTGTATAAACTTTAATGATAAATTGCAAATTTGAGAAAATATAATATGCCAAAAAAAGTGCTACAGCACTTTAAAGAAATACGCGTTCGACTTTAATTTAAGATAGAGCTATTACTATTCCGTTATATGCGCTGGTTTTCAAGCCAAATATGTTTATTTTCTAAATATGTACTATATACAAAATGTACCTCCTTACGTACATGACAATTGAGTGAAATATACATCGAAATATACATTGTGCACACATCAAAACACCCACAACGTGCATACATGAGTTCATTAACCCAGTGGTGTATTACCTTTAAATCAAAAACAGACTTCCGCTTGCGTTTAACTTCGAACAAAGTTGCATGGGCTAAATTACCGCTTCACGCTTACTGCGCAAGATCTTCTGTTTTGTTTCCTATTTTTCGAGGTCAGTTTCCTCTTCGTGCAGGTAACCCGTAGGTAAATAAAAGACACCTGGGCGGTTGGTACAGGTGACACTAGGTACAATACACCTGTATATCCAAACTCAAATGTTATTCGGTACAAAGTAAAAAAATATTACTCATCACTATTTTTAGAATACCTTAGATAAGTGTTTCATCTGAAATGTTCTAAAAAATAATATTGCTTGAGAAAAGCCCGCAACACCATTGGTTATGCATTGATGTGAACCCAGGAGAGCGGTGTACCAAATAGTAGAACAATTCTCAATTCAGTATATTTCGTGACTATTCGGACATAAAGAGAGTTATTGAATATAAAATTAATGAATATGGTGTTACACA
This sequence comes from Gibbula magus, assembly GCA_936450465.1. Lineage (NCBI taxonomy): Eukaryota > Metazoa > Mollusca > Gastropoda > Trochida > Trochidae > Gibbula > Gibbula magus. Next base: position 78,191,496 of record OW388292.1, on the reverse strand, counting down.
CTAAGCGAATTTTAAATTAACCTGTAGAAGATTTTTTTATTCATTGATTATAAAACTAAATTTCCTCTTAATCTCTGAACGTAAGTATTGAAATATCTAGACTTGCTAAATCCGATCTAGATTTAACAGATCCAAAAAAACATTGAACCGAAATTTTTGGGAAACTAAAATAATGCATTGTATTTAATAATTGTATTTTCATGTCCTTGCAAGTTCATATTCCATAAGGAGATTTCTAGCCTAATGAAGGCTCTTATATATTACTCAGTAGTCGATCGACAAGACACTTATATAAATTACAAACAAAAGCAAGTCTATATAAGACAGGGTAGAACAATATAAAGAAAATGAGATTTCAAAGGCTCCTTTTTATAATATTTTAATGTATCACATTCTTTGGAAAGGTTAATTTCAGAGGCTAAAAACCTAGGTTCAGTACATATGTCTCACGAAGAGGTCATTAAGTGCAAAACACATCATCGCGTTACGGAGCTCTTTCGATCAAGTGTTGTTCTTGCTACAGTGGCAATCCAGTACATTGCCGCGAGCGCTCTGGACGAAGCATAACGGTCTAGTGTTTATGGGTTCATTGACATGCCCGCACCTTGGTGGCGCTTCTGTGGGTGCTGCTGTTTGGACAACCGTATTATCGCCGGGTGGTGAAGATTAGGGTTTTGTTCCCTGGTGATTGTTTTTTAAGAGTTTCGATCTATGGAAGTGGGTTGGTTGAAAAATGTTTTTGATATTCAGAAGTCGACAGGTCCAGAGTTTTGTGAACGCGGGATGTGTTTGATTTTTAGTTAAAATTGCTTTAAAAGTAGCATCAGTGATATCATATAAACACCACATATTTGACTGACACAAATACAAGTTGCAAGCACTGCCTTGAATTGTTTAAGTGTTAAATAACATTCAGTGCAATGCCACGGTTCGCTAGTTAACTGTGTTAGTATCAGTGCTTACAGCAGTGATGATATGGAGTTCCTCCTTGGAATATTGCAACTATTATATAAGTAAACAACTGTTTAAAGAACTCGTCTCATCTCATTTTATCTCACCTTCTCATCTCACCCATCTAAAATCAACAAACGCATCTCTAATCACCTCAATCTCACCACACCTCGCCTCAGTCATCTCACCTTACCACACCTCGCCTCAGTCATCTCACCACACCACACCTTGCCTCAGTCATCTCACCTCACCTCACCTTGCCTCAGTCATTTCACCTGACCACACCTCGCCTCAGTCATCTCACCTCACCACTACTCGCCTCAGTCATCTCACCTCACCACAGCTCGCCTCAGTCATCTCACCTCACCATACCTCGCCTCAGTCATCTCACCTCACCACAGTCATCTCACCTCACCACTACTCGCCTCAGTCATCTCACCTCACCACACCTCGCCTCAGTCATCTCAACTCACCACAGTCATCTCACGTCACCACTACTCGCCTCAGTCATCTCACCTCACCACGCCTCGCCTCAGTCATCTCTACTCACCACACCTCGCCTCAGTCATCTCTCCTCACCACACTTCGCCTCAGTCATGTCACCTCACCACTACTCGCCTCAGTCATCTCAACTCACCACACCTCGCCTCAGTCATCTCACCTCACCACAGTAATCTCACCTCACCACTACTCGCCTCAGTCATCTCACCTCATCTCACCTCACCACAGTCATCTCACCTCACCACTACTCGCCTCAGTCATCTCACCTCACCACAGTCATCTCACCTCACCTCACCACTACCCGCCTCAGTCATCTCACCTCACCACACCTCGCCTCAGTCATCTCACCTCACCACACCTCGCCTCAGTCATCTCACCTCACCACTACTCGCCTCGGTCATCTCAACTCACCACACCTCGCCTCAGTCATCTCACCTCACCACACCTCGCCTCAGTCATCTCACCTCACCACAGTCATCTCACCTCACCACTACTCGCCTCAGTCATCTCACCTCATCTCACCTCACCACAGTCATCTCACCTCACCACTACTCGCCTCAGTCATCTCACCTCACCACAGTCATCTCACCTCACCTCACCACTACCCGCCTCAGTCATCTCACCTCACCACACCTCGCCTCAGTCATCTCACCTCACCACACCTCGCCTCAGTCATCTCACCTCACCACTACTCGCCTCAGTCATCTCAACTCACCACACCTCGCCTCAGTCATCTCACCTCACCACACCTCGCCTCAGTCATCTCACCTCACCACACCTCAAATCAACAAACGCATCTCTCATCACCTCAATCTCACCACACCTCGCCTCAGTCATCTCACCTCACCACTACTCGCCTCAGTCATCTCACCTCACCACACCTCGCCTCAGTCATCTCACCTCACCATACCTCGCCTCAGTCATCTCACCTCACCACAGTCATCTCACCTCACCACTACTCGCCTCAGTCATCTCACCTCACCACACCTCGCCTCAGTCATCTCACCTCACCACACCTCGCCTCAGTCATCTCACCTCACCAGTCATCTCACGTCACCACTACTCGCCTCAGTCATCTCACCTCACCAAGCCTCGCCTCAGTCATCTCACCTCACCACACCTCGCCTCAGTCATCTCACCTCACCACACCTCGCCTCAGTCATTTCACCTCACCACTACTCGCCTCAGTCATCTCAACTCACCACACCTCGCTTCAGTCATCTCACCTCACCACACCTCGCCTCAGTCATCTCACCTCACCACAGTCATCTCACCTCACCACTACTCGCCTCAGTCATCTCACCTCATCTCACCTCACCACAGTCATCTCACCTCACCACTACTCGCCTCAGTCATCTCACCTCACCACAGTCATCTCACCTCACCTCACCACTACCCGCCTCAGTCATCTCACCTCACCACACCTCGCCTCAGTCATCTCACCTCACCACTACTCGCCTCAGTCATCTCACCTCACCACACCTCGCCTCAGTCATCTCACCTCACCACACCTCGCCTCAGTCATCTCATCTCACCACTACTCGCCTCAGTCATCTCACCTCACCACACCTCGCTTCAGTCATCTCACCACACCACACCTTGCCTCAGTCATCTCACCTCACCCCACCTCCCCTCAGTCATCTCACCTCACCACAGTCATCTCATCTCACCACTACTCGCCTCAGCCATCTCACCTCACCACACCTCGCCTCAGTCATCTCACCTCACCACACCTCAAATCAACAAACGCATCTCTCATCACCTCATTCTCACCACACCTCGCCTCAGTCATCTCACCTCACCACACCTCGCCTCAGTCATCTCACCACACCACACCTTGCCTCAGTCATCTCACCTCACCCCACTTCGCCTCAGTCATCTCACCTCACCACAGTCATCTCATCTCACCACTACTCGCCTCAGTCATCTCATGTCACCACTACTCACCTCAGTCATCTCACCTCACCACGCCTTGCCTCAATCATCTCACCTCACCACACCTCGCCTCAGTCATCTCACCTCACCACACCTCGCCTCAGTCATCTCACCTCACCAGTCATCTCACGTCACCACTACTCGCCTCAGTCATCTCACCTCACCAAGCCTCGCCTCAGTCATCTCACCTCACCACACCTCGCCTCAGTCATCTCACCTCACCACACCTCGCCTCAGTCATTTCACCTCACCACTACTCGCCTCAGTCATCTCAACTCACCACACCTCGCTTCAGTCATCTCACCTCACCACACCTCGCCTCAGTCATCTCACCTCACCACAGTCATCTCACCTCACCACTACTCGCCTCAGTCATCTCACCTCATCTCACCTCACCACAGTCATCTCACCTCACCACTACTCGCCTCAGTCATCTCACCTCACCACAGTCATCTCACCTCACCTCACCACTACCCGCCTCAGTCATCTCACCTCACCACTACTCGCCTCAGTCATCTCAACTCACCACACCTCGCCTCAGTCATTTCACCTCACCATACCTCGCCTCAGTCATCTCACCTCACCACAGTCATCTCACCTCACCACTACTCGCCTCAGTCATCTCACCTCATCTCACCTCACCACAGTCATCTCACCTCACCACTACTCGCCTCAGTCATCTCACCTAACCACAGTCATCTCACCTCACCTCACCACTACCCGCCTCAGTCATCTCACCTCACCACACCTCGCCTCAGTCATCTCACCTCACCACACCTCGCCTCAGTCATCTCACCTCATCACTACTCGCCTCAGTCATCTCACCTCACCACACCTCGCCTCAGTCATCTCACCTCACCACACCTCGCCTCAGTCATCTCATCTCACCACTACTCGCCTCAGTCATCTCACCTCACCACACCTCGCCTCATTCATCTCACCTCACCACACCTCAAATCAACAAACGCATCTCTCATCACCTCAATCTCACCACACCTCGCCTCAGTCATCTCACCTCACCACTACTCGCCTCAGTCATCTCACCTCACCACACCTCGCCTCAGTCATCTCACCTCACCATACCTCGCCTCAGTCATCTCACCTCACCACAGTCATCTCACCTCACCACTACTCGCCTCAGTCATCTCACCACACCTCGCCTCAGTCATCTCACCTCACCACACCTCGCCTCAGTCATCTCACCTCACCATTCATCTCACGTCACCACTACTCGCCTCAGTCATCTCACCTCACCACGCCTCGCCTCAGTCATCTCACCTCACCACACCTCGCCTCAGTCATCTCACCTCACCACACCTCGCCTCAGTCATCTCACCTCACCACTACTCGCCTCAGTCATCTCAACTCACCACACCTCGCCTCAGTCATTTCACCTCACCACACCTCGCCTCAGTCATCTCACCTCACCACAGTCATCTCACCTCACCACTACTCGCCTCAGTCATCTCACCTCATCTCACCTCACCACAGTCATCTCACCTCACCACTACTCGCCTCAGTCATCTCACCTCACCACAGTCATCTCACCTCACCTCACCACTACCCGCCTCAGTCATCTCATCTCACCACACCTCGCCACAGTCATCTCACCTCACCACTACTCGCCTCAGTCATCTCACCTCACCACACCTCGCCTCAGTCATCTCACCTCACCACACCTCGCCTCAGTCATCTCATCTCACCACTACTCGCCTCGGTCATCTCACCTCACCACACCTCGCCTCAGTCATCTCACCTCACCACACCTCAAATCAACGACGCATCTCTCATCACCTCAATCTCACCACACCTCGCCTCAGTCATCTCACCTCACCACACCTCGCTTCAGTCATCTCACCACACCACACCTTGCCTCAGTCATCTCACCTCACCCCACCTCGCCTCAGTCATCTCACCTCACCACAGTCATCTCATCTCACCACTACTCGCCTCAGTCATCTCACCTCACCACATCCCGCCTCAGTCATCTCACCTCACCACACCTCGCCTCAGTCATCTCACCTCACCACACCCCAAAAGGCGAGCTCACATTTCACACACCTCACCTCGCCTCCTCTCTCTTCTTTTCTCACCTCACTTCACTTTCATAGTCTGAGTGTAAGACTAACATTTACACTGCACCTAAAAAATTCGAAGTTTACACATTATATCATAATCGTTAAATTGCACTCACTCAAATCGACACCAAGGGTGAAACATGAGTTTATCTATACACATATACATTATACAAATCAACTCAAATTAAAGCAGTCGAAACATCCAAGTTATAATAGAGACCAAGTAAAATATGTACACCTACATTTATGAATAAACTAAATAGAAACCTGAGAATATAGATTTTAAAGAGCCATTGAGTATTTGTTCACATTATTTGCAGTATTTTATAATGAGTTAGTTAGTTAGTTATATAGCATATTCCTACCCTATTGCCAAATAAATGATAATTACTTGTTTCCAATGAAAATTTAGCAACAGCCTTGTACATGTCTAGAAACCGACATAACACGTCCCATAAACTAGTATTCACAGTAGTATAATGATCTATTAAACATTACCAACCCACATCTGTCTTTTCGTCTGGTACAGGTAAAATTACGTATGACCAATAATTGGCACACGTCATTGTCCGGTTTTCGATAATTGATAGCGACTTTTACTTTTATATTGTCACTAAACTGAATGAGCTAGCATTAAATTCATGATGTTTAGCAACAGGCTTCAATTAACGATAAAATGACATAATTTATTACGTTTAACTTAATGTAACTCCAACAACAAACTTAATGTCTCTTTAACAGTGAAGTCGTAATATATGCTTATATTGCTACAAAGAGAAAAGTTCTGCACCAGGTGACCCCGTATCGCATTACTTCATCGGGTAACCGCCAAATAAAAACCATCCCCTTTCGGTCAACCTACCACATAATGACATACCCGATTTGTTCCGAGACGACAGGGTTGTTGGGTATATCGGGACAAAGCTAAAGAATCCTTTCTACTTCCGGCGGAAGTGTGCCACACGCAACGGGTAAATTCCGATTTGGCCCTCATCAGAGATTATAAAGAGCAACTATAAAGGATTTAATCTTACAAAAGCCCGGCTTGGCATAGAGGCGTCAACGCGCAGACCTCCTTGGTCGTATTGCCAATACATTGGTCTATGCCGATCTATTTTGGTTTTTAATTCACTGTCCATCCTTCATATGCTGTTTGGTATTAGGTGGGAATCCAAAGTATTTTTCCGAATGTTTAACATATTTTATTCCAACTAACATTTTGAGGATTAAATGTGTGTCGAATGACTCACTGAAAGGTCTAGCGAAATTGAAATTATATTCCAAATTTGAGCGAAATCGTTAGATTTTAGATAAATATATTCACCGATTTCGCTCAAATTTGGAATATAAACTCATCATATCGTTTATAAACAGTATATGATTGCAAAAATCGTGATTTTGAATTTTGAAAATTATAGTCCAAACAGCGATTCGAACCATTGTGATTAAAGTCGTTAAATGTCATTGTCATATTGGCGGTACTGTCACTGACAGACTGTGGAGTTCATGAGAGAGTAGGACTTGATAATTCATTTTCACACTAAACTGCTATTCTTTTCTTTTTGTTTTTCATATGTTTGGGAGGAAGTGATGATACTTGTTGAAATACAAATGTTAACAGTGCTTTGCGGCAAGAGGTCAATGGAGTCAGATGACGTCATTGGTCGCTGACGTGATCATGAACTAACAACATTCAAGCAAGGCCTTGATGAGAAACGCATCTCAAATGAACAAAACTATTTCTAAAAACTCCGGAGTATCCAAATTTCAAATATATTTATTTTCAACTGGAGTATACCACAGTAACCGGCCAGTTTAAAAGAGGCTTTACATCTGACCTGTTTTTGAAGCGCACACGTGTCGCCAAAAAATAAGAATAAAATCGTTTCAAAGTAAAAACAATATGGTGTCGACTGAAATATGAAATACTTAAATATGATACGCGATTAACATTGTCAGTCATATCACAAGTTGGAACATGTGTGGGACACAGGACAAAGAGGGGCCGGCGACCTAGGGTAAACTTTCAGGCATTGTCCCCCAAACTTAGCCCCATTGTCCCCCTAACGTTGTCCCCCAACCGCCACCTGTCGCCAAGACGCCACGCGCCTCTCTCCAAACCGGGTGTATCGGAATGCGCCAACAAAGAGGCGGTTAGCCTCGCTGCTCATCTCACCTTGTGATTTTCAGGGTTGCCTTTCATCTGCACGCTTCGCATGCTCTGGATTAGCCAATCAGAATCGTCTCTGGCACGCGCAGGTGCAGGGCACGCGACCGGCCCATGACCTCCTTTGACCGATAGTGTGTGATAGCTTTGTGACGATATGAGTTCAGCGCCTTTACTGTTATCTGAATAGAATTGGTGATACGGATTTTAATCTTCAACGACAAGTTATTTTCGTCTTAATTCTGAATTTTGCTTATTTTATTAAAGATGGATCCATTGTGTTTCACAAAAATCATATTGGCTTTAAAGGTGCATCCATTGTGTTTCATTAATTTTTTCAATGTACGTTCTAACACATCATATGTGCTGTTTACAATACAAACAAATCCACTCAGCTTGCATATTCATCGCCAATCGCCAAATATATATCATACTTACTGGTTTTCAATTAACATCGAGTAATATCATTATGCATGTGCAGAAACCGAAAATGAACATCCCTTTTTAACATTCACAGTAGTTATATGACCTATTAAACATCAAACCAAATTTGTCATTTTGTCTGTTGTAAATAATACTCTAAAAGTACGTTTGACTCATTGGCGCGCCTCAATCGCGATGCATTGTCCGGTTTTCGATCAGAAATCACTACTTTTACCTTCATATCGTCAATATAATAAGTCGACAATCATCAAAATGGTAGTGTTCGGTAACAGTTGCTACTTCTCGATAAAGTAATACATTTTATAACGTTTGGAATATGTGACCCCTAACAACACAATGGATGTGGACCTTTAAAGAGAGGGTTCTACCTTTAATAGGCGCCAAAGGGCCATATGTGCTGATTTCAGTTCAAATATTTTCACTCAACTTGCAAATTCCTCCCTAATGTAAGATAATTACAAGTTTCCAATTAAAAGTTAGTAACGTCATTATACCTGTGCATAAATCGAAACAACACGTCCCATTTGCATGCACAGTAGTTATGTTTCCTATTAAATAGTATCAAACCATTTGTCTTTTCGTCTTTTGTAAATAAGATTCCAAAATTACGTTTGATTAATCGCGACGCATTGTCCGGTTTTCGATCAGAAATCACTACTTTTACATCGTCAGTATACTGAGTCGGTTATTATCGAAAAGGTAATTTTCGGCAACAGTCAGTACTTCTCGATAAAAAAGAAAGAAAGCACCATTTATAACGTTTTGCATATGTGACCCCCAACAACAAAATGCATGCACTTTTAAAGCAATTTATTTATAAGTGAAAAAGACTTGATATCGAATGAGTGTTTAGCAGTTTTATAAGTAAACATTTTCTGATATTGATTGCAAAATAGGATATCAGTCTTTCAATTGACAAATTGGGAGCTTTGAAGTTTTTGGTATCATTTTGTGTAATGCTTTGCAGCTTAAATTGATCATGTGATAGGCTTACTTTATGGCGTTTTGCTTCTGGAGATTAATGGGAAAACTAAATTGTAATCGGTCAGTGAATGATGGGAAAATGGTGTGATCAGAAATTCATCTGGCTTCGAAAACTGCGATATACATCTACAATGTATATTATATATACTCTCAGGTGATTTTACAATACATTTTGCGCATTGATACATAATATACAAACTGACATAACAATGTTTTGACATCATCAATTTCTTACTCAAAAGACTTTGACGTCATCGAGTACGCGACTCTCTAGCTTTTGACGTCAAACAATGCTTTGACGTCAGGTGTTATGCAACGAATTTTCTATCCTCAAGATCGATGTGATCGTGTCTTCTAATATCAAATATATCAGCACTTATTGATAAAAGAAATCACATATGAAATCCTTTGACATTGCTAGCTTTAGAACTCTTCTATCCAATGGGGCGTGTATCGTTTTGAGGAAATATCATAAGACTAAAATATTACATTCCTAAGGACATTCGCTAGTTCCAGTCGTTGTTTGCTGGTTCCATCGCAATGCATAGCCACCATGGCGTTGCTGGCTCTCTTCCTGCAATACATTCTGACAGTCATGATATAAGTGAAATACTCTTGAAAGCGGCGATAAACCCCAGCTCACCTCACCACCTCGTCTCGCTATCAATTATCGAAAACCGGACAATGACGTATGCCAATTATTGGTCAAATTTTACCTGTCACAAACAAAATGACAGATGTGGGTTGGTAATGTTTAATAGATCATTATACTACTGTGTATACTAGTACAGTATATGGGACGTGTTATTTCGGTTTCTTGACATGTATATGAAATTCTCTTGAAAGCCTTAAAGGCGCTATAGCACGTTTTTCTTACTGAAATAAAATGATGTAGCGATACTTAAAGCCCCAAAGTAGAGTTTTAAATATGATATCATGATAGAATGGTCAACCATCTTGCTGTCTGAACTCTCTAACTCTCACCACTGTCGCATACGTTGCACCGTTTTCTTTCAATAACAATTACCGTTTTCTATGGATACGGTTTACCGGGTTTTAACATAACATTATATTGTATAAACTGTAATAATAAATAGCAAATCTGAGAAAACAAAATATGAAAAAACGCGTGCTACAGCGCCTTTAAAACCTAACTCGCCCTCTAAGCGATACACGTCTTTCTGTCGTCTATCAGTTTATATATATTTTAAATTGCAAATTCACTTTTGAACTAAGAATCAGGAAAGACGTCTGACAATAAATTTCAAATGAAAATACATTTAGCCATTTCAAGTTCACAATTAGCTGTCAATCAAAGAAATATTCTTAGCTGTGTTTTAATTTTGATCTGAAGGCCACTCTTGGGTAAAATCTTAAAGGGGCCTTCTTAAGTCTAGAATAAGTTGGCAAGTCTATATTTCCTCAGATCTATTATCCTTGAAATTAGGGAATTATATCGGCTCATTTCAATTTTTTGTTTGATATCAAATTTTAAATTAAATGTCATTACATTTTTCAGAGACTTTGATTACATTAGTACAATAGTTGGTATCAGAAGACAATTAGGTTAGATTGTCTTTGTGTCCAATTTATCGTAGTTGCCCTACATACGTTCTAAGTCTAACACTTAGACTCTCAAAACAAAAAATAATAAATATTGAAAAGGAGCCTGAAAATTCTATTTCTTACAGTCTCCTTTTCAATATTTGATAAAATGGTGATATTTTCAGAATAAATACTTTTTTCAGAGTCTGAGTTTAAGGCCAGTACGTTCTCTAAAAGCCTACAATAAAATAGTGTAACACGGTCTTGGGAAATAGACACAGTCATTTTAATTTACCTTTGTTGCACTAAGGGCGATACACTATCATCAAACTAGTTTTCCTCTTTCAAAAGCATACTTGTCAACTCTCACGCATTTTACCTCAATCTCAAGCACTCACGCATTGCCCATAAATACTCACGCATTTCTGACCACTTGAATTTTTTTTAAACGAAATTTACTAGAAATTAATTATCGTATCAGTGATATTTTCCGGATTTTAGGCTTCTGCTTTCAATGTTGTTAGGGTACAGCTAATTGGTCCGTATTATGATAATTTTAGTTATTTTGTTAATGTTCAATGATGGTTATTGACTTATCTTTTGAATTAAAAATCATCCCCTTATTAAGCTAAAAACCTTCGCCCTGGACCTGACTGGGGGCTGCGCCCCCTGGACCCCAGCTTCTCACTCATTGCACCCCTCATGGGTTGACAGCTATGCAAAAGGAGTTATATATTTGGAAAAGTGCATCGCTGCAATAGTTCACCTTTGAAGGATGTTATATATGAAACGATTGTGACCAACATTTCCAACTGCTAACATCAGAACAACTAAATGGGTCTACGCCAACAGCATGCGTAGAAGTAAACCAGTTACGTCATACGTATTGATTTGACCTAGAAAAGCTACATAGTTCGCCGCTTGCCTTTGTAATCACTCCTCTATACTTCCACCGTTCTTCATCTGAGATTTAATGAAATTGTTTGTAAGAGAATCGCCTTGTTTCTTTTTAGAAGTTTGTTTCTTGTCACTGCAAATGGTTTTGGTTAATAACGATGTTAATGATAATTATTGTGTTGAAAGCTCGCTATTTCAGTTTTCCACAAATTTAACAATCGTAATGACGTTATTTGTTATTTGATTAATTTTTTTTAGATTAGGCCACTTTGTTGTTATAAGCTTATTTTAAAAAAATATAAATATTTAATTTCTGGGTAGGGTATGTTCTTAAGTGCTCATAAATTTAATAATCGTGACGTAATAAGACTATGATGTCATAATACGGATGACGTCTCAGTGAAATCACTGCTTTGGAATGTTCAGATGACAGAAAACACAATTTAAATTTAGTTTTATGATTTATTATTATTTATTAATAAAATATTACACACTTAATAAATTATATGGCGTTAATAATGGCGTTACACTTTTAACCAAGCATGTTTCTAGAAATAAAGTTTGAGGGCGATTTAAAAAAAATGTTGTTTTGACAGATGATTAGTATGTTGCTGCTAAGATGATGACGAGATTATATATTGTAAGCGATATATCGGATTACCTCAACCGAAGAGATTGCAATACGTAAAAAAGACAGAATAAACGTGGGAGATTTATATTTTTGCGGAATATTAACACAATAACATTTTATTATTATCAATTGAAGTCACGGTTTGTCTTATTTTAGCCGCAATCTCAGGATCATTGTCCAATTGCGCGATAACCCATAATGACCTTCATTTCAGTTCGACACGACTGCGGCCTAGGGTTACTACGCCGTTTGTCCTAAGTTGTTTGTAAACATTCACTAGACGTGATACGAAGCACATGTCAAATTAGCTCATGAAGCTAAGATCGCCTTGTTACGCAACAGAAACACATCGCACAGTCAGTTTAAGACTTTCTCGTCATACGTCATACAGCTCAACAGGATGCTTCGCGTCGTCACAGAGCCATCCAATGAAAATGCTCGTAACAAAATGCTATCCAATGAACGCCCGGAAAGAATGCGTCATATTTCTCACATCATAATCTGCCAGGTGATTCCCACCGAGTCACTGCCCGTGCATCGTAGTTTAACCAGAGGTCGCTGACTGAGCTAATCATATTCTCATTTCGTCACCATCAAGGACATATGTCAGAAAATAACGGAGAACCTGCCACTCATGCAAATATCCTTTGTTTTACGTAAACGTCATGTAAGATTAAAAACAAACGATGCTTAATTAACATGGCTCTCATTGTGTTGAGGGTGCAATACTGTATGACAATCGGGTGACTCTGAAGTGCACTGAATTTAGTTAACAAGTATAGTTTTTATATAATATTACTTATTTTGGTTGTAAAAGTAAATATAAGTCTATGAGCACATACTTGCCTCTTGGTGTGTTGGTCATTTAAGGCTCTGTAGCACGTTTGTTTTCCATATCATGTTTCTTAAATGTGCCATTGATTATTAAAGTTTAGACAATATATTGTTACGTTAGGGGTAAAACGTCTCATTACACGATCCGATAACCCGTATCCATAGAAAACGGTTATCCGTATTCGAAGAAATGGTGAGACGTATAAAGCTAAAGTGATGTGGAGCTCTTCATTGTGAGAGGTAGATTTGTAGGTTTCATGCGAATTTGAGAGTTCAGACAGCAAGAACACCTCCAAATGGCCGCTCGATGGGAAATTGGATTGCATGGCTTTGCCGAACCATGTACATTGGTTTTAGAACTATTTTTATTGATTCGGGAGTATTATTTATAACCATTGGTAACACTTATTCATATTTTTGAGATATCACTTTATTTCAGTAGGAAAATCCTTATACAACGCCTTTAATAATACATAATGATATCCCTTCTGATACCATTTTTATGAAACGAATGAGTGGTTTGATATATAACGAGAAAAAAACAAGTTAGATGTCTATACAATTCGGGAAGACTAAACGGGATCGAGTTAAGTATTTTATTCATTACTCGCTGATTTGAATTAAATTTACATTAAAATCCTTTATCTCACACTCACTTGTAAAGTTGAAAGTAGGTCAACACAGATCATTGCGGTCGCGACGCTGAAATTGTGACATCACAGTTTAACCAATATGACGTCATTACAATAGGAAGCACGCGATGTTTTTTATAAATAATACAGATTAATCAATCATCCATATATTCAATTGGCAGCTTTCTCTCATACAATGCTAAATCACACAATCATTAGGCAATGTGTATTAACAATAAACTAAACAGAGATGTATTGAACGGAGGAGTGATAAACTGATTTGAGTGAGGTTCTACCAAGATGACGTCACGAAGGGTATGGTCTCATTAGCTTCTTGACGTAATGGTCGATGGTGCAAACGCATTGTGATGATTTCAATATGATTTTGATATTATTACAGTATTGTACAGGGTTTCCTAAGATATATCCCCTATGGAACATAAGTTTAGATTGTAAATCTAAGCGTTCACACAACTTTATTTTCGCATTGAAATCTTTATTATTGAAATTAATGAATAGAGAACATGATTTTAAAACCAGGTATTGACAAAACTATACTTCGAAAATATCAAATTCTATAGATTAATATTGAAAAATCATTGAAATATAAGGATAACATTGATTAAAGACTTCAACGACTTCATTATTCATATTTTCGTATCCTAAAGGAATATAATACCAAAATTTCAATATTGAAAAACCTTTCGATCAGTGCCAATCGATTAATTTAAGTTCAATATGTTCGGTCTAAACTTACAAAACGTTCTATAAAATATTTCGATCAGTACCGTTCGATTAATTTAACTTCAATATGTTGGGTCTCAAATTTCCAAAACGTGTTATTAAATCGTAGTATCATTGTGTACATCTGTTGAGATTTAACTGTGAACAGCTGATGAAATGTACTTGAACGGGCTGTCATCTCGTGTATCACGGACCCTTGCTTATATCACTCGCACCTGTTGCACGCGTGCCATGTGTGGAGCGTGCTGCACGTGCAATTCATTCTTACTCAACCAAAACAAGACGAGCAATAGCTGATCGTCGTCGAAGAAAAGACCCATATTTAGCAATTGTCAAATTACGTATTAAGTACACATTAGAACAGTTTTCTTTTGGGTTCATTGCCCAACAGATGTTTTGAAAGTCCAGACCCCAATACCTGTAATTAAGGCATCTGCGTTCTGCGTTACATGAATCTAAACTAGTCAATTTAATTATATATATTTGTTAATACATCGACTTTGCTCTGACTTTGCAAAACGAGTTCTTGTTATAAATAAATCTTGTTCAGTCAAATTAATAATATGAATTGAAAATCATTTGTTATTATTATAGTAGTATCTGAAGAGGAGAACATGTTTTTCGCGTTTTTTTACGTTTCTGATGGTTATTGTTTACACTATGTATATACTTTATATTTTAAATTACATTTGACTTTTAAGAATTTATTCTATTTCAAAACTTTCCTGCAAATTATGAATGTATATCTTTAACTTGTAAAAAACAATATATCATTGGCAAATTGCTTCTCGGTTCAAGTTGGCTTTTATAGCTGAATGTTTGTTCGCCGGGACACCAATAAGAGTTGAACGAAAATATAAACACTTTACGATTATTAAAAATACAAACGTAAATAGTCAATCGATTCTGTTTTTAAAAGAGGAAATATAGTGTTTTAAATTTTTCTTGCGGAAACACTAAAATAATCTGTACTAGCCAATGAATATCAACAAAGTTATCCGTCGTGATCTTGTTTCCGAGGAATACTATATGCGACCCGGAAAAAATAACTGAAATCAGTTTATGTCAGTTCGCATGAAACAAATGATACAAATTAGAAGATTGTCGGTCCAAAACTGGTCGTAATGCAGTTAAAGTATGTTTAGATCTACCTTTTGAAAATATTCTTGTTCACTTAACTGCATGCAAACTTCAGCGCAAATACATTGCGCAACAGGGATCAATTACCAGTTTCCCTTATGCGCGAGTGAAATTTCATAAATGAAAAATGAAAATTTAGCTCTGTTGCGCAGACGTTTTGCGCCACAGATTGTCCGTGATTTTCTGAAAAATAAAGTACACTTGTATCGTCATCCTTTTGTTTTCTCTCTCCATAATTTTTCAGTAATGGGAAGTTGCGAACCACATGAAATCAAGTACTTCTTTAATGTTGTGAACTTTTAAAAGAAAATTGGTTAAAAGAGAAATATTTTGAGTGTAATTTAAGTAGGTTAATGTCCTCGTAGCTCTCCATTCCTTAAAAATAATAAGCCTCGGCCTTTCGGGCCTCGGTCCCAAAACTGTGAAGCACTTCAGATCGGTTCGTCCTTTAATAATTCGGAGCCTTGAATACAGTCTAAATTTGTCATTTACAAGCCTTGGTGTGGGTCGTCTTATTGAAGTTAAAAAGCCATGGACATAATTATAGTGAAGGACATTGTGAAAACTTTATTGGAAATTATGTCTTAGTCTGTGTGTTATATTTACCTATAATTTTGGAAATTATACCCGAATTGGGTATACAAAGGAAGTTCAGATGAACTGGGACAGGTACAAACAGCGTTTACCTGTCAGCTGGTGTGCGTCACGCCACATCTACATGATATACAGGTAGATTGTCCCTGCAATCAAGCGAGGTCAGGTGTGACAACCTCTTTGTGGCGGAGGATCACCCCTGTAGTACAGTACACCTGATGAACTACTTTGTGTCGCGTAGGTGGACAGCAGCTGCCGACAAAAAGCGCAAACGCACTTTGGTTGACGAAACGTTCCCTCACAACGTCAGGTATATCCGTCAGGTGTTTCTTTGTTTCACACAGGAACATCTGTCTTCAAAGAAGTGTCTTCCTCAAATTAGTTACGTCAGCGCCCTCTATATATACATAAACAGAAGCATATAATGTATATGTTGCAGTTATGTGTAATGCGTCTTAACGAAACATATAGTTTTCAGACATTCAATATCAACTATGTTCGATGGCAGTATTATGTTTTTAACTCTTGAAAATGTGGTTACGTTTCTGTGTCATGCCATTTAATTATTGAGTTATTCTAGTTCAACTGTCGAATTTTTCAATGTATGCTTTACCAATGTGTTGCGGGCTTTCTTCCTTCCGTTACAAAAGGGGTCGTGCTATATTCTTAAAAGCGACTTAAAACGCTTTTTTTCCCTTTGACCATTTTTAATTTCGTCTGCTCAAGAAAATAATCATTGTTTATCCTTATCCTTCATATTTCTCTAGTATGACATCCAGACAATTGACGGCCAGCCCAGTCTAGAAAATTATAGCAAGTCTAGATTACTCAGCTCTAGAAATTAAGGCATCTTTAGGGCTCCATTTTGAATAACTATTTGAATTGTTTGTAAAATGTTGTTGGTAAGAAATAAAAAAAAATTCGGAGACTAATAGTCTGCGCTTTCTCAACAGTAAGCAGACTTCTTTTTCGATTACTTGGCCAAGCAGTCGAGAAACTAGGTCAATATCCGCGCGCTTGTACATGTCTTTATGCCGCGGTCTCTCAACGTTATGGCCTTTAAATACCAACAAAGGGTATATTAATGTACATCAAAAGCGAAATGTTAGCATCTTATGACCGAGGTGTGTGTACACGATAAGACATGACGTAACTTGCCCCAACAGGTATATATGTAATGACGTAGATTACCTTTGTAATATTCTATATTCTTTCTTTATTCTGTATTTATAAGTATCCTTTATACATTTATCTAAAGAGGAAGTTCCGAACAAAGGTTTTGAAATGATGTTTTAATGCTTATATACTCATCTTCGCTCTTTGATAACGCATTGCGTCCAAACAGGTATATTCCCTGACGTAAACTGTCTATATAACGATAACTTTTCTTGTAATTAATATATTAAAAATTTGTAAGAGACACAGTGAACAAAACATTAGAATTTTGTAAATGATAAACTAATTCACTGATCTTCGGTTGCCGGTGTTTGATGAATGACGTATCACGTACGAATTGGTATATCCGCTGACGCAGATAGAGAATGCCTTTACAGCTAAATTATTATATATTTAGCTTTCAAAGACAAAATACATTTAAATAAGAATTATTCTAATATAATTTCTTCTGTTCAGGTCCATCCTTGGAAATTACGGCACTTAAATACGTGACTTACCGAACTTGGACCCATATTTTCGAAGCTGTCTTAGTGCTAAGATAGTCATAAGTCAATGTTAATGTATGGCACTTACGACTATCTTAGCGCTAAGAGAGCTTCGAAAATATGGGCCCAGAATTCTATCTTAAAATAAAATCTTTTCTTAAAACATTATAAGTTGCAAAAGCTCAACGTGTAATGCTTATTCTTTAAGCCTGGTTTCCCATTGTCGTGCAACCGAAATTACGCCGAAAAAAAAAGAAATTTTGTGAATTTTATGTAACCGTCATGCAATTTAAAGGCGCTGTAGCACGTTTTTTGCAAATTTTATTTTTTCAAATTTCTCATTTATAATGATAGTTTATGTCATTTCTATTTACTTTAGAGGGTAAAACATCTTATTACACAAACCAAGTATCCGTAGTGGTAATAACAGTGTTGCGTATAAAGCCAAAATTGCATGGCGGACATTTTATTGTGAACACAATTTATTATTTCGAATGACAAAAAACGAATCCACTGGCTTTACGAACCATGTACACTCATTTTTTAGATTGATTTTCCGAAGAGGGAAGAGTGTTTTACTGTTGGTGAGATTAATTTTCAATTACATTTCATCGACTTATTTCACGGGAAAAACGTGCTACTGCCCCTTTAAGCTAAAAATGTCAAGAAATAATGTCATTTTTAATGATGATAACTATCTGTAATTTACTGTATTTGAATTTCATATCATATATTCTTACATCCTCGATACCAACTGAGGTATTCAAAGCATAAGCGCTGTAAGCTTGTTGGCCAATCCCTTTCACAATATGTACACTATTGTGAAATAAATATGTTTAAAACAGGTATTCAAAATATTTTTTCTGAAATTAAATATTCCAATCGCGGAAGCGAAGTCAGACATGGTATTAACTATTTGTACATTGAGCGGTTCGTATTGTTAATTTGTTCTAAAGATGGAGTCAAACAGGCAGAATCGATGTGAGAAAATATCCGGTTGACAGAAATAGGCTTAAATCAGAAATGGCCTTGCTTAAATCTCCAGAATTACTTTTCAAACCGATTTGTCTTCTTTAACAATCATCTTATCCTTCTTAACAAATAAAGCGATTTGTGTATCCTTCGGTTCAAAATAGCGTTGTTAGCTTATGTTGAAATTTTTTTTTTTTTTAATATTAAATTGATATTGAAATATGGCTCCAGAATAATTGGGAGGATGCCAATGCCGACGATGACATTGGACAAGATTGTGATGAAGAGGGTGACATTTGAAGCGTTGGTGATGACCATGTCGTAGTCGGCGGCAGTGATGACAAAGACGAAGACATTGGTAGCTGTGGTGATGACAAAGCCGAAAGTGACACGGCGGTGATGGTGAGGTGAGTTTTTCAAGAGTATATCACGGATGCTACTTTTACTGCAGGGAGAAAGCCTGCAGCCCCATGATGGTTATGAATTGCGATGAAGCCGGCGAACATCGGCTGGAACCATTGGTATTAGCATGACGTTTGCTTCAATAGTGAAGAAACCTTCAAATGACGTCATAATGTTTTAACTTATGACCTTGACCTTACGGCATGGAGCATATTCCGAAAAACTTGAACCTTGGTCATAAATATTGATTAGTCACTGATAGATCAGTAAGATTTGAGATGACGTCATAATGTTTCACATGTGACCTTGACCTAGGTTTAGTTCTATTTTCCGAAAACTCTTACCTTGGCCATATCTTGATGTCAGATTGGTCAGTGAAATGTCTTGGCATGGACAACCCTTGTGATGAGACCTTCCCGTTAACGTCATGATCTAGAGACTTTTTGCGCTTGACCTGATCGCAGAAAGCATTTGTCGAAAATCGTTACCTTGAGATTGATACTTGACATGAGACATCCTTTTGGTGAGATATATGACGTCATAATGTGTTACTGGGTCCTTCATTTGAGATAATGTTATTTTTACGTTGTGAACACATGTTTTTATGTAAAGTATGCATATATAAGTGTTGAACAAACCCTACTTGTTGTGTTACGCGCAGGGGTTTGTATTGTCGGAAAACTAGTATATTAAGTCGACGATTCAGCCCTTATACTATAAAAATTAAGGAGTGTAAAGAGGTCAACACCCCATTGTCCTTTGAAATAATATTTCAGAATTTCAATATTATATACCACGTCAAAGCCAATACATTTTTTCTTTAAAATAACCTATAAAACATTAAAAGAAATCGATCGGGTAATAACAAAGATATGATTTCAAAGCTATAATTATTAGCGTATTGCTGACCGAAGCCACTTACATAGCCCAGCAAATTGATAAAAAAAAATCGCTTGAAAAGAATATCATTAAAGTTCTTAAAATATCCTGTCAGCTAATAGTGACCAAGTTACAAAGTCCAGTGTTTGGTGAATCAGATCGAGCAGGAATTAAACATGAGGGACACTGCATGTCTCTTATAATCCGGGGCTCTGTTCCATAACATCCATAACAGCGAGCGCTTAATAATCGCTCATTGAGCGCTACGTTAAACCTCTCTTGAACGCGATTGCTCAATGTAGCGCTACGTAGCGAGGCGAGCAAACTTCGAGGAATTTGCACTGTATCGTTCAAGAGAGAATGAGCGCTACTTGAGCGCTACTTGAGCGCTACTTAAGTGCTACATTGAGCGATCAATGAGCAATTTAAGCGCTCGCTGTTATGGAACACGGCCCAGTATGACATTAGTTTTTCGGCAATACAAGCCCCTGTGGTGTTACATTTTACCCATCCCAGCAAAAACCATGGCAGCACATGCTAGTTGCGTCATTGCTAATTTTATTCATAATTTCTAAATATACAGAAAAATGTAATATTTATAACTAGTCGTCAGATGTCCTCGGGCAAAGCTTGTTCTCTAAATACATCTGTGGCTAATATTTCAATGCCAGAGACAAATGAGGTTCAGGCATCCAAAGGTTTCCCTACCGCAGTTGTAAAATTATGCCGGCTATGACGTAAGCGGGTTGTAGTACAGTATGAGTGACATTAAACACTGTTAGTCTTTTCGACTTCATTTTCCGTTTTTGTCAGAGAATAATCGTGAAAGATTATCTTTCATCAAATAATTGTAAATTTCTAAAATTGTCTTTATTCTATTTTCCGAGCATTTTATTCTATATTTATTTCAGACTGCAATTTCGTTACCTAAAGGAACAAAGTTTTCTGTAAGGAAACGAAATTCTTTTCGAGTGATGCTTCTGTTTAAATTTCTGTGCTATTTTGGATAGACCCGAATACGCATCTCATTCAAATTATATTCTTTTCGAAACCAGATAAATGCGATTAATACGATGCTATTTCCTTCAGCGCATTGTCATTGCTGTTGCACGTTTTCTAATGGAAAGAGAGACATGCAAAATGGAAACGAAATATTAACCATTGCAAAACAATTTTCCTCAGTCAAAGAAAAGAGTTCTTAAAAGAATGGATATGGTTCGGTTAAAAGCAACGCTGATCCATTTCCCATCCTCGAATTATTAAAAGGTGTTCACACTAAAATGGCCACCGTTTTCGTTTTATAAATTTCACAGCTCTCTACGAGTACGGTCAATGGGATCGTGTAATAATGTATTCTCTAAGTAAAGATATACTGCGTACACTTTTTTTATATAAGGCAAATTTTATAATATAAATATGTAAAAAGTGCTACTGTGCCTTAAATTCTATAGATCAATTGCGCTGAATAAAGTAAACATGCATATCTGTATGTCTGTCTGTCTGTCTGTCTGTACCTGTACTTCTCCCCTTTTAAGCATGTGGCCTGTTTCCTCTAAGTTCTGTCTCCTCCGAAAATGTCCTTACTAACTATTTAATCTATTCAAGGAAAATTCAATTCTCCAATCTCTTCCTCTAGATTTACAGCTCTCTCATCTTCCGGTTTCATACACACAATCTGCAGCCGATAACCTTTGACCCTTTCAGTCGTAATGTCCCGGATTTGCTTTCTCTTCAAGTCAGTCCGAGAAAAAAATACGAAACTGAAAAAATCGCGTTTGTTAGGGACGGAATATTTTTAAATTTTGTGTTCAAATGTCAAAAATGTTAGCTTGGGTTTCATCCGTGTCATTTTATTTCTTAATGAATTAGATGATTGAAGATTTACTTAAAAGATGCATCCATTATATTTCATAATACTGTATTTTATTTGGTTTTAATACGTGACAACAAACCATATGTGCTGATTTCAGTTCAAATAATTTCACTCAACTTGCATATTCATCGATATATCCCTTATAGCCTTATAAATTATAATTTCTAGTTTCCAATCAAAATCGAGGAACATGATTTTGCAGAAACCGAAACTACACCTTCCATTTACATGCACAGTACTGATATGACCTGTTACACACTATCAAACCAAATTTATCTTTTTGACTGTCGTAAATAAGTTTCCTTAATTACTTGGCGTGCGTCAACCACGATGCATTGTCCGGTTTTCGATCAGAAATCAGTACTTTTACCTATATATCGTCATTTTACGGAGTTGACCACCATTAAAATGGTAATTTCGGCAACAGTCAGTACTTCTCGATAGAATGACACCTTTTATAACATTTTGTATATGTGAGCCCCATCAACACAATGGATGCACCTTTTGAGAAAAATCTCATATTCCATACATAGTCAGTTTCGAAGAAGATTACAAATTAGTTATACACCTTATTTTAATTCGTCTTTTCAGATGGTGGCGTTTTTTTAAAAAAGGCTTTCTGCAAAAATGCAAAAAAAACGGGATATTATTTGAGCTCCGTGTCATACAGTGTTATATAAAACTTTGAATTTCTGACTGACCTGGATTTGCACTTTCAAAATATTTGCGACATCGTAAATAAATTGAACATTTTATTGGTGCACAAAGCACATTGTGTTTATACGTAAAGTTCTACTGATCGGGAAATAACACGTTGTGAAACGGACGCTCATGTAATATTCCTTGTTCCTTATTAACATTTAGACTTTCTTTCCTCCTTGTTTTAACTTTGTCTAGGACTGGGACAGAGTACACCATTGCTTCATTTCACACGGAAAGCAAGGAGCAGGAAGGAATCCTACAGGAAGGAATCCTGCAGGAAGGAATCCCCTAGACTGTGTATCAGTCCTTCATAGCCTTTCTTCCTTTTATCTGCATAATATGTTCCTCATTATCATTTTCCTCATTGGCATTCGATATATGTATGATAAAATCTGAATTTAAGACTGTTTGGCTTCTGAAATGAAAATTTCGAAACAAATGTTTTAGAAACTATTGGGGTTGATCTTTCTTTTTTTCAGAGATTATTCCGAGCCTATAGTTGACCCGGAAGTGTTTCGGGTATCTCACAAAGAGGCTGTCTCTTTCCTTGTGGGGTGAATCCCTGAGGAAACAACACATTAACCGCTAAACTTTTCCTGGCTCTTTAGTGTTGGTAGTGTAATGATAAATGTGTTGTAGATTACAATTACATTTATGTGTCTTATGCTGTGCGTACAAAAAGTCATATCAAAAAAAGATATTTAAAAAAAAAACGGATTCCACCCTTCAGGCTTACGAGACACGTGTATTGGTATTAAAATGCATAAAATACATAACATAGCAAATAAACTGAAGTACAAAAGAAAGTTTACACCTCAGTTGGTTTTATTATAGCTTTGATTTTCAATTAAAAATATCTTATGTTTCCGACGTCGTACTCTAGAACTGAAAATTGCATGCGTTTTGTCATCAGCAAAGGAATACTTCTATGTGGGGATTGTTTTGGGGGGAAAATGAAATTTAAATATATAAGTTCCTCCAAAATTTTCACAACTGTTCATCGACATATAAGACATCTTCTATATGAAAATCAATAAATGTGCCTCATTGTGCATTATAAACATATATAGATCATGTTGGTGTAAATTTCGAATTCATTTCTTGCCTCTGTCTACATTAAATAAAGATCTTCTGACTAAAAATTAACCAGTAACCAATGAAATTCATTCAAACTACTGCTGAAAAGTATTAATGTATCGTGCCGTAATCAAATGCATCTGATTTCTTTTCAAATATTGAATTAATCGAAACCAACTGAGATGTACACTTTCTTTTGTTCTTCAGTTTAAAATACTACATAGTTCCATCCCCTTCCTTACATCCGGGTATTAGCCATGTAAGGAGAAAGCATGTAGCATACTGTTGGCTTATACATTGCAGTGAAACCTGCAGGCACCAGGGCCGTGTTAAAGAGAGGTTTCAAAGTAAGGGTCCCGTTCCATAACAGCGAGCGCTTATAATCGCTCATTGATTGCTCAATGTAGCGCTCAAGTAGCGCTCAAGTAGCGCTCATTCTCTCCTGAACGACATGGTGAAAAAAGTTCGCTCGCTTTGCTACGTAGCGCTACATTGAGCAATCGCGTTCAAGAGAGGTTTAAAATTAATCGCCCATTAAGCGATTACTTTGAAACCTCTCTTGAACATGGCCCTGTTGTTATGCACTGCATTGTAGATTTATGTTTAAATCTTACTGCACGTTAGTAGTTCTCTACTGTCGACTTTGTCGAGCTCGTGATTCGAACTAACTAAACTGAAGAACAAACGAAACGTCGCCTCATTTTCAAAAGAGTGAAAGACGAAAAACTGCAGTTTGAGCAAGTCGATTTTGTCTTTGATAGGTACGTGTTTTGTAAGGAAATAGTCACAATATCATACATGAGAATATGATATGTTTGTACTTATATCAGTTCCAACATACTTGAGGTGCTAAATAGCTTTTTGTTTGGCATGTTTGGCACTTAAGTTTTAAATTTGCAAGATTTAGAAATTTTAATTAGTAAATGATGTTGTCGACATAAATAACCTTCTTGGGCTAAAATTTGTTGACGAATCCTTACTGAAGGACGTCATAAAACAACCCAAAAGCCATTTTGACTCTCCTATCTCGTCTAGACAGAGAGAGGTACAAAATCTATCTCGTTTCAAAGAGATTAAAAATCCCTACTCAGCACTAATATATAAATTGCAAACGAATCGTTAATGCACTGTTATGACAAGCTGGCGCATTATAATTAAATGAACGATATACGACAATAAACAAACGACAGCGTGGGAGATAACAGTTAATGTGGTAGGGTGATAATGGAATACCAATAATTCATCATTGACAAGCCAGACAGTGTCAGTCGTATGTGTGGAATCATGTACATCCCACGCGGGGAAACGTACACCGCGTCCTCCCCCAATTCCTGGGGATAGGGCGACTATTGTAGGAGTACTTGACAATACTAAGTATTGAAGTGACACAGCGACAAGGCTGCGGGCGAATTCTCAGGAAAAGGTCACGGAAGTGATGCACATTGCATTGGCTAGCCCTGCCTGCGGCGTGTAATGTGACAGATATATGTGTATATTGTTTAATGCGGTGAGTGATCGTTAAAGGTGTTATAATCATTTTCAGGCATCTTCTGATTTCGGATGTGATGGGGTATTGGGGTATTTGCTTCTTGGAAGTTCACTTCTTTCAATCAGTCATTTATATATTGATTATAATTTAACAAAAGACAATTCTGTATTAAGCAGGTTTTTTTTAAAAATATTAAAACAAATGGCAATTTGTATATAATTATATAATTTGTAATATAAGTTTCACTATCACTACACCTTTTATCATCATCATCATCATCATCATCATCATCATCATCATCATCATAATCATCATCATCATCATCGTCATCACCATCATCATCAACAACAACAGCAAGATCCCCGACATCACCAACACTTAGTATTCCTATCACATCTAACATCACCCCAAAATCACTGCTATAAAAGTCAAAACCTATTTCCAAAACCATCTTAATCATCATCATCATCCTGTATATCATGCACAAAAAACATCCCGACGCAATGATCATCATCATCATCATCATCATCATCATCATCATCATCATCCTGTCCATCATCATCATACCATCATAATCATCATCATCATCATCATTATCAATGCCCAAAAAACATCCCCTCGTAATCATAATCATCATCATCACAATCACGATCATCATCATCACCCTGTCCATCATCATTACCATCATTACCATCATTATCATCATCATCACCCTGTCCATCATCATTACCATAAAACATTCCGTCGTAAGCATCATCATGATCATCATCCTGTCCATCGTGATCATCATGATCATCATACCATCATTACCATCATCCTCATCATTATCATCATCAATGCAAAAAAAACATCCCCACGTACATCATAGTCATCATTATCATCATCATCATACAAGTATCACAATTTCAATAATCAAATTTCAATTAACTGTTTTCTATTTCACTAATATACCACATGTAACAGGTTTAACAAATGTGAGACTATGAATTCAATTATAACAGTCAAACAGCAAAAGTTTATGTGCACAACTGCCACATATCATTCAGGAAG
Organism: Gibbula magus; assembly: GCA_936450465.1. Classification (NCBI taxonomy): domain Eukaryota; kingdom Metazoa; phylum Mollusca; class Gastropoda; order Trochida; family Trochidae; genus Gibbula; species Gibbula magus. The sequence continues at coordinate 78,165,314 of OW388292.1, read as the reverse complement.
GGGCGTACAGGTAACATATTGTAGATACAGGTGTGATCTATATCCCTCCCCCGCCAGGTACCTACCTGCGTTGCAATTAGCCAGGTAAATAGAAATGGGTCTCCTCCTTAGTGTCACCTGTCACCATCGCCTACATAATACCTACCTATTGACTTTCCTACAGGCGCCGATTTCTGATAAAGTATCTGATATGAACAACGATAAACACATGGTGACTGGTTTATTGTGTTTGATGATCCGTCGGATTAACACTAAAGGTTATTGGTAATGGTTGACCCGTCATAATATGTCATTGCGTGTGTGAATATTAATTATTATAACATTGAATTGGTTGATTCTAAAATTATATATGCATAAAAATCTATTTCAACAGAAAGATGATGTTATATATTTCATTACTTCAAAATTAAAAACGTGTCAAAGAAAATCGTCGTAAAATGTTGAAATTTACATATTTAAAAAGTGGTTGAGAAGTGAGCATTTTATCTTTACATTTAAAGACTTGACTTAATTAAAGGGGTGGTACGATCGAGGTATTTGTAAACACGACAATCGCAGAGATATCGCCGTTTGTATATAATATTAATACTCGTCATCTTACCACCACAAGCACTGTTTCAAACATGTAGCGTTGTATCAAGATATATATTTTATAGGTAGCACTCCCACAAACAATACTTAAAGGGGCAGTAGCACGTTTTTTTCAAAATTTATTTTTTCAAATTTCCCATTTATAATGATAGTTTATGTCATTTAAATTAACTTAAGAGGGTAAAACATTATATTACACAAACCAATTATCTGTAGTGGTAAAAACTATGTTGCGTATAAAGCAAAAATTGCATGGCGGCCATTTTATTGTGAACACAATTTATTATTTTTTATTACAAAAATGATTCCCATGGCTTCACCGAAACATGTACACTCATTTTAAACTTTATTTTCCGAAGAGAGAAGGATGTTTTACTATTGGTGAAATTATTTTTCAAAAACATTTCATCAACTTCAAATAAATTCTATTAATTTTTTAGATTTGAAAATCATTTCGTTACGCCCGTGACGTTCTGAAGATGTTAGGAAGTTAGGCCATCCTTTTTTGACTTGCTCATGTCAGCAATTTGAAGACAGGCGCAAGTAATCTTAGCGGCAAAAACAAAACTGCAGACACTAATGTATACTCGATTTCATTCATGAGGGTATGACACTTAATTATTATATCGTACACACATGGCGGCTGAAATTGCTATTTCAAAAGATTTTTTGACAACTTTTGGCATTTACGTTAAAATTTATGAAATATGGAAATTATGATAGTACAAGATGTTGTCGGCATAATGAACCTTCTTGGAATTTAGTTTGATGACGCATTGCTGTATAGAACAGGTAAAAAAGCCATAATTCACTCTTTTATATCGCCTGTTAAAGGAGATTGCAAAACGATTTTTAAAAGGCGTGTTTTCAGAAACATGAACAGATAATTTCAAAAGTGACACATTTAGTTGGCTTCTATGGATATGGTGTAACTATATGCTTCAGTCGTGTTCATCACTCGTAGATTAAAAAATCTTACCTTGTGTAGTCGATGATAAATATTCAATAAATACATTAGATGACTTATGTAATATCGGTAAATTGAAATGTCAATCTAAATTTAAGTTCAATGTTTTATTGAGAGAAGATAAATCCATATCTAGGTCAAGTCCTTACTTCCGGTTTTGTTTGAGACTAATACATTCCTATTAAACACAATTTGTATATTGAGGAATCGTATATAGGCGTTATAAATGCTCTGTTACATCCTGTTTGAAGCATCGCGCCGTTACATCCTATATGCAGTAATCAACATGATATTAGTTATCTTCAGGATGCATGTACGTGAAGTTTTCAATGAAACTGAACCGGGTTGCGTAAATCCGGAATATGAATCAGATACGTTTACATGTACATATGCATATAAATTATATGCAAGCGTGTATTTTCCATAAACGATAGAGTGGGAGGCTTTCCCGTGAAACATAATGCTTGATATAGTTCAATTATCAAATGTCATATATTTTGAAGATGAAGTGATTAGATCAGTTTGGTAAAATTTTTGAAGAAAATGGGACTCTGCCAATTTGAAAAGGGACAAAAGTACTTTATTTTAATAAAACAATTGTTCTTTAAAACTAATTACAGTATACCCTAGTTATAATGCCACTCTGGATAGAAAGCCTATTTTGTCAAAACGGATTTATCTTCTTATAATTCCTTGATTATACTGGCATTATAACCAGGTTTTTTTTAAATTGTTGGCCTCTGAAATAATTAAGGAGACGTTTATTTTCTTAGCTTTATTTCAGTGGGCTAGCTATCTGCGATCGTGAAATACAAATCTTCCATACCCTCTCCACATATGTTACTCTAGTTATGGCTTAGCTATGCTATGATTTCTAAATTTATTCCTGTTTATACATAAACGCTAATGCCGTTTTACCTGATTCGTAATTAAACGTGAATATAAGCAGACAAATGGAAACGGTTAGGTGAGATCGTGCTAACAATTAAATGTTGTCTAAAGTCGATCACTCCCGGGGCTGTACTGTTAATACATTACGGGGGCGTGTAGAACAATATGTAGCGTATTACATCACATTGTGTATCAAATATCTTTAAAAATAAGACAAAACGTTAACGTTAAAGAGGTTTACTAACTGCATATGAAATGAAACTAAAAGTTGTAGGTGTTTTGTATAATTAAAATCTTTACAAATTGTGACGTCGTGAGAATTGTTTGTGTGTCTTTAGCAATAGCTTAGGGCATGTATGTTCCTTCAAAATAGACTATTGTGCAAGTAGTGTCTTATTTAACTGAAATATTGAATTCAAGAAACGCAAATTTTCAAAATGGCTCTGTCCCCACATTCTCTTCCCACAGATTTTACTCCCTTCAGATTTTCGATCTGATATTGCAGTTTTTTTTGTGGAGACTTGATTTAAATTAACGTTATTTCATGCGTGAGGTTTCACAGAGATATTTAAGCGTATTTCACCTCTCAGATAGTTGAACATGGTTGAATTAATTGTTCTTTCTTTATTCGCAGTATAAATATACTCATATTTCAAATGCCCATATACATACAGATATATAATATTGGTGGTTTAGGAGAGAAATACATCTAATTACTGTGATAACCAAAGCGTAATTATACTGAAATGCTTTCATCCATACAAATTAAATTCATAGCATGCGTAATTCGTATGTTTATCAATTTGGCGGACATATTATAACAGAAGCGCAAACATGTTGTTTCCAATTGTGGCGATGTATAGGATAACAACGTGTGTGATTGCGTGATCTAATTACCGAGGTTCAGTTACATATATCAATATTGACCTTGATATTGACAACAGGGCTGACAGCACGAGAATCTCCTGCGCTCGCCCGGCAAATCTGTTTATAAACGGATCTGATATCTTTGCACGTGGAGCACGAGCGAAACGCAAACGTGATGTAAGAACGTAGACAGAACTTGAAAGCAAGCGCAGTTACAACTCACTGTCGTGTTTTTACCAAACATTTAATACATTTGATTGGAATGTTACAATCAATTGTTTGTGTTTTAGGAACTAACAGGTCAATTGAATTCGTCTGTACATTATATTTCTAAGATTAAGTACCTATAACTACCCTATTATGTCGAAATTGTATCCTCGTAATACCCTAATTACTGATAATTAATGCATGGAAAGTGTTTAATTAACTCAATTCCAAAACTCTTTAATTCAAAACATGTTTGATGATACCCCAATTGTTAGACGCTCGTTAGACAACTCGACTCTTGAGGAGCGGTCGCCAGACATACAGTTTAGCGACCACCTACGGCGATAATGGAACAGCCCAAATTACGCCTAATTGGATTATCTCTTGTAACAGTTACACTCGATGATAATGATACGTAATTATTTTGCTTGCCTTCATGTTTTTATTTGTTCACCAAATTGACACTTTATCAGATGATCAAACAAACTTAACAAATTAGTTGTTTTAGAACTTTTCTTCGATAATGAACAATCCATAAATACTAAAAGTACTTAAAGACGGGATATTTTATGGATGATCAACTTCTTTATTTTACAAATAGCCATGTCTCTCTCAAACAGTAAAAAATACTTTGATGAAGTCTGTACAAGGGAGCAATGATTTTTTAATACAAGTTTTTAAAAACTTAATGTTGCAATAAGGAGGTATCCACGATATTATAAACTTTGTTAATAACACGATTGATTTGTTATGTTTTATGTTGGGTGAAGTTGTGTATCAAAATGTGGTTACTTGTAAAACATAATAATAATAGTCCATTTATATAGCGCATATATCCATGCACATTGCATGCTCAAAGCGCTGGTAGACATATTACCCCTGGTTAACGAGTACAGAACACTCCTTGAGGAGTACAAAACCGGTCGCCTGTCAGGCGCTCAAGGTTCAAACTCAGACTACCATCGTATCTTACCCATCGTATCATACCAGGTACCCATTTACTGCTGGGTGGACAGAGGCACACTTCGAACTAAGTCACTTGCCCAAGTGACACCACAAGTCTCTCTCAACTGATGTCTCGGTGTGAGGCAGGGAATGACCCTTCAAACTCTCAGTTTATCCAGCAATGTAGCGGTTATCCCACCCATGCGGCGAGCCGCGCCCATTGTTGCTGAACTTCAATGATAGCAGTCGAGTGAGCTATGCACAGGACCACGTGCCACGTGCCACACATGGAATCTACAAATTACCCTCACAAGGCGTATAACTCTTGCCAAACTCCATTACTTGCAGTACTTCCTCAAGGTTTTCGTGCCAGAAAGTTCACTATGCTTTTCAGGTGCAGCGATCCAGTATATCTGCACGGAAAAGTTAGGGAAATACTGCAAGGCTTAAATCAGCCAGTGATGGAGACTGGCAAGAGTTATGCCTTGCTTAGGGAAGTTGGAAATCTGCCTCCAATCTATATGAAACCTGATGCCAAAGAAAAAGACAATTTTTGATACATATGAATATTTATTCAAACATTGATATATGATTATCATTCAAGGACGAATTTCGTTTCATCCTAACGATAAGGACAAAGAAAAAACAAAACATCTCGTTTTCAGACGAGATTTTTTCAAGAAGAAATATGACGTCTGCACAGACGACTACACGACAGTTAAGTATCACTGTCGGTGATATTGCGCAGATAGATGTTGTCTGCTAAAGTCTCAAACTCGAGAGGAGTTCACAGTTTTGCAGTAAGATGTCTGACGTCTGCTTAGGTCTCTGCAACAAGTTTCATAGTTGTACAGTGTGCACATGTTAGGCTTTTAGCTGCAAGTTGTGGGCTGCAAAAGTCTCGTCATATTTCACAAGTCAACTTCGAAAGTCATTGATATTCAACAAGTTTTGCCAAATATGGCCACGTCATTTCGTGGGCAGACGACCAGACGAGGTCTTGTTGACCCGTTCTCTCCTCCCCCACAAATCGAACATGTGGGCAGACGATGGTTGATGGATCACGTGACACTTGCAGCTGGTTGACCTCTGACCTCGGTGTGGACAGCAGAGATTTGTTCCCATTGTAACAAGCTGATATGCTGGAAGAATAAGAGAGGAATATTAAACCTCTGTTCACAGGTCAACAGATGTTGCAAACTAAGTATCATGTATCATTCATTACTGAGAGGGCAGCTTGTCCATTTAAACGTTGACTATAATTTGTTCATGCTTTGACGCCTTGCAAAGTCAGCAAGATATTTAATACCAGAAGTGGCATATGATGTTAAATCTAATACATTCAACTGCCTGAACTTATTGAAGATGTACGGGTACTATTATGCAATACAATTGTTTGTTGTAGATTTATATGATCACTGGGTATTATTGTTATGATCAGGCTATTAAACAATATTAACTGTCACAAGGTAATTAATCTTGTTGAAGCTCATTAGGGATTAATTACCTCAGCAGATCTTTGAAGTGGCCATACTGTGACAACACGCTGACGAATGACCTTGTCCAGATACGCAACATCAGTCGTGACCCAGGGCACAGCAACAGTTCAGGCTAAGTCTGCCTCCGGGACGTCCAAGGGTTCAGCTTGACCATAGACGGTCCTGACCTGTTTCCCAACTTCTGGTCATCCTAGCTCGTGCCTGGGGTTTCCATAGCAACCCTGGTCAGTTAGCTCCTGTTCACTGACCCGTGGTAATTATGTCCATAGTTACATCATGTTGACAATTCAATATGATTGAGTAACCATAAGATATAGATTTGTTCACACCCTTGCTCCTAATCCCTCGACCATCTGATGGAGATGTGTCCATCCAAGATGGCGGCGGTGCTGGTGCTTCTCAAGGATTGACTTCAAGATGAAGGTCCTTGAAGGGGTTTGAAGTTCCTTCCAGTGCTGTTCGGCACTTGATGGGAACTTCATTCAGGTAGCTTGATGACTGGGCGTGGGTAGACGTCGCTAAACACGACGTGGTCGATATATTGGCTCACCCTTTTCATCTCTGAAGTCATGCCAGCTGCAGGTGCCTGGATAAGTAAAACGAAAACATTAGTTTTGCGAACTAAGCATCACAATTGTACAGTTCATTCATTGGAAATTCGAAACCAATGATAAACATGATTGCAGAACACTATTTTAAGAATTATTACTTGAAATGAGACAGTTTCAAAATTGAAATGTTCAAGAGGAGTTCCCTAATTATGATATAATGGCATTTTAAAATGCAGGGTTGTCAAAGCCAGAATTACTACCAGAGAGTAAAAGGTTGGTTCTTTACGAGAATGAACATCGTCTCCATCAAGTGCCAAAAACTGTGAAAATTGTTATGAAATATGAAAATTACCTGGATCAGCACACAGGACATCTCCCCGCGGGATGCATCAACCGACGACTCGACTTTCAGGAGATTGGCTAGTTTTTTTACACAGTCAACCTGGAAGAAAACAACAAACATATATAATACATACCAATCCCGTACCGACCTTGAAATTAAGACGATACTTCGAACAATGTAAACATCCTTTTAAGCAGACGGCACATAATAATTTGACCTACTTTCTCCCGGATCTGTTTTATTTTCCGAGAATTGTCAACTAAACAAAACAAACATTACTGTTCCATTTTTTATTTCACAGAAAGCATATACGTGCATTTTTTAGCAAAATTGTCATTATATAATTAAATCTTATTTCTCTTTATCGCTTCTCCCTAGGCTTAAAATCTAGTGTCTCTGAAATATTTGGGGATTTTTTTTACACAATAAATTTACAGTAACCTTGGCCCCAATATGTGCATACACAATCAAAGTTTCTTGTGCACAAACATGTTATGTGAATATGATGTGTTAAAGTTTTATAACAACTTGGTGTTACTTCTGTAAACATGTTTATTGTATAGTTACCTTAATCATTTGAATGTCATTCTCCCAGCAGAAAGCCTGGATAAGTGTATGTTGTATATGAACTGTGACGTCACAGTGGTCATCGGTGTTGGGCAGGATGCACAAATTGACACTGTCCGGATCATTGGTGAGGAGTTTTGCACAATCGAACACGCCATGTATAGCTCGACCGGTCCGCAATGCATCTTCTATGATCTTTGCAAGGTCGTAGCTTAATCCTCCAAGTGGGGCTCTGAAAATAATATATCATAATTAATATTTAATTTGAAAATCAATGCCTGAGATTTATGCTGATGTATATATTCCAACTGCACTTAAAACAACGTTGATCAAATGACATTAAAATTTAATAAATTGTTTGTACCTAGGACTTAGCCATGTCTATTTGCTCTCTAATGATGTAGATGGTTTATAACATAAAATCTTTTTTATTCAAATTGATTCTTTTAAACGCATTGCACTTTACATTTCGGTACATTTCAATCCGATGACAATTTACCTTTATAAACAAGTATTTAAACGAGAATTTCCGCGTAAGAGAGATCAAATGATTTAAAGGGCTAAGATTTCCCCTTTGGCGATATTTAATGTTTTAGTGATACTTTCATCGATAGGCACGCCTGTTGGAATTCCAAACTCGGCAAATATTTGTTCACAAAGACTGCACTGAGGAAACTGAAGGGCAATCCTTTCCCGCAGACCGCGCCTGTATGGGAAACTCGGCCAGATACAACTAGCCTACTTTCATCGACCAGCGAGGAATTCCCGCAGTAAACAAGCTCACTGATTAAACGTTTCGCGATGTGGTAAACAGGTGACGGACAAATAGTTCACTGTTGACAATCAGGCTCTAAATTCCACGTAGACCTAAGATAGCATGACTTAGCTACCAGTCATATGATATAAGCTCCACACATCGCTCGTCACACTTGGCGACCCATGTGGGTTCACGCCAGTCACATGACCGAACAAGTCGGTGCAGACAAAGTAACAGCTGTCGGCCGTGTCTATTTCAGGTGGGAGGATGGTGGTAACACATTGCATGCACGCAAAATTGTACATTTCGAAATAACTGCTTTAAGCGCAATAATCAATTACCAAATGTGCATAAATAACTTTCGGAGTAAATTTTCAATAATTTAAACTTTCCTGTATCACGCGGTTGAAACTTCCTTATTAAAACTTGTTCTTGCCAATAAAGTTATAAAATCATATTGTCCGCGATTCTGATCAAATGTCATATGAATTTCTCAAATAATGCATTTGCGTACTTTAAATAAAACGAACAATGCATAAAAACAGTTCAAACAGCCAATATTGCAATATGACCATTGTCCTAAAACTTAGTGTAAAATTTTAAAAGAAATATAGCAAAAAGCAAAATACTCACTTTTCACAACGATCTTTATCCTTAGAAAAGAATGGAGCTCTTCTAATCTCCAACTCATGTTTGTATCCATCGATAGTTTCGGTGACACATGGTAAATCTTCAGAAATAAGCGGAGCCATGCTAACACAATCCACTCGCTTCGCTATCCAGCGCTCGACTGACTGACAATCGTGACGGGCCCACTCATGTACTGACAAAGAGGTGTTTTCCAGGAAAGTCGATTCTGATTGGCTGAGAGCTCGTACGGGTTCCGTGTCAAACGAGGTCACGACTGGGTTCACGTCCGCAAACAAAGTACAGTAATGAGTTATTGTGGCGATTGTTGCGTTCGGGGATCAGTCTAGAGTACGGGTAATCAGACAAAGGAGCATCAAGTTTACTAACTAACTATGAAGCAGGTTTGGCCACTTGTTTACTGAATGAAGGCGTTGTCCTATAAAGCATAGCCTCATCGTACTTGGTTAGTGCAGCAATTACACCGAGTGGGCTTCGGTAAATCTTTCTGTTCTTGAACAACCCTCTATCAATTAGCAGTCGTTTGTTTGTAGTCACAACACGCAGAACGGTGTAAGGATCGTTACGGAATCGTCGCTATTGTGTAATAAAGTTGATTATCCATGAATGCTTGTCAATTGTGTCTTTAGAGGGCTTAATTTATTTGAACAGAAGTACACTATTGATTTCCCTGCGTGTACTGCAAGACAGCGAAATGTTTACAATTTAACAGTTGGCCTCTTCATACCTACCGAAGCCCGGTAAGAGGTTAACGTCACAACTGAGTCTTACTTTACATTGTTGTGTATAGTGAACTAGTGACAGACGCTGTTATTTGAAATGTTGTTTATGAACCTACCTGCACTGTTACCGAATGTTGTTTAGGTAGACGGTGTCACGAAATAAACAAGTTAGTAGTCTACTCCTTTGTAATATTCAATAAAACGTTTTTTTACGAATAAATATTTTTCAGGGTCTAACTTTAACACAAGGTACAATTAATGTATCAAAACGTAATATATTAACAATAATACCGGACAAATGAGAACACATTATCGGGAATCATTTCATTCGCTTCCTTATTACCGAAGACAAGTTCATAAAAGAGCATTTCGGGAAAATATCCAAATTATAAAAATTGAAACAGAAGTGAAAAAAAGCTTCTGATATATCCTGCTTACTTAGCTTTGTAGACTTACTGAAATGACATAGACTTGCACTGGCTTTTATTTGATAAAAGCCTATGGCGACAGACTTCAATAACACGATGCATCGGTGCTGTCTTCGAAATATGAAACATACGCACAATCTCAAATTTTGTTGAAGGCCATGCTTCTAATCCTACTGTAGTGGGGGAGGGCGTGAGAAGTGTGTGTGTGTGGGGGGGGGGGGGGGGGGGGGGGGGGGCTTTATATAGAGTTTAACACCGGTTTAAACAGTATTTAACTTCTATTGATAACGATTCTATGATTAAAAAGAAAAAAGCATGTGGTTATGCGTTCGAGTAGGCCTGCTAGCTTGGGATGTAAGGTAGTGAATTTCATCGTTGCATTGCGCCCATGCGTTGCTCCATGTAAAAACGTTCTCTAAAACAATAAGCGTTATAATATATGTACCGAGCGCTATCGGGATTCGAACCTAACGGGAATCGAACGCGTTTACCACTATCCCACCATCTCTGCTCTCTGAAATTAATATGTCTCCCTTTACATTTCAATATAGTTACGTTTATTGTGAAAATATTACATACGCCATGCTACACGTTGGAGCACTATATTACACCTGCTAAAGAATATATATTGCTTATCAAATAGATAAATTATGATATGATATTTTGAAACGCGCTACATTACCCGGCTCCAACACGTTAGACGCTGACATCTGTTGTTTGATTAAAGCTTTTATTTCTTCTAACGTTTCCTGAACATCTAGACGAAGAAAGCATAAGGAGATTAAATGTAGGGATTTTATAACCGGAAATCCTAAGAAATTATATTTCCGTTTTCGCTACCGTCACTATGACAACTTAATATGAGCTAGTTTAATTATGAAGAAGAAATGACAGCGAAAAAATGTCAAGTTTGAGCCTTACTTTTTAGCACGGAATACGTCGTTGTGAAAGGGGCGTGTATAGCTTAGAAATAGCTTTTGAAAGCCATATAACAATATAGACCCTACCCTTTTTATAAAAGGTAATAGGGTAGAGTCTAAATAGGTATTTGTCTTTCAAACACTATTTCTAATTGATACATGCCCCAATGTATTTAACGCTGTATATATATACTGCATTAAACGGCCTGAAGAAGTAGGTACATGATGTACCTATTGAAAACGTTAGCCAAACTTATTTCAACTTCTTTTTTATTTTGATTGCAATTGTATTTATTAATAAGATTCTTTTGTGTCTCGTGTTTTGGCATATTTAATTGTATATTTGATAAGATAAGTTTACATTACTTATTCTTGAGATTTAGAAAAATAACATGTTGATAAGTTTGTATCAAGAACGGCGAGGTTGCGTTATTTAGTGAGTATTTAGAAATGAAAGTTGATGTTATATCATTATATATTAAGAATGTTAATTTCTGTCGTAAAGTATTGTGTATTAAGAAATGAAAGTTTATGTTTTATCAGTATGTATACATATATATATTAAGAAAGAAAATTGCTGACGGAATATGTTTGTGTATTAAGAATTCAAAGTTGCATGATGTTTTATCAGTCTGTATTAGAAACGTGAACTGCAGACGTAAAGAGTTGTGTATTAAGAAATGACAATTGATGTTATATCGTCATGTATTAAGAAAGAACTTAACATTGCTGACGTATACAAGTATTGTGTATTAAGAAATTGAAGTTGATGTTCTATCATATTATAAAGAATGCTAATTGTTGTCATAAAGTATTGTGTATTAAGAAATGCAAATTGACGGTATATCAGACAAAAGGAGAAGGTCACATTGTCTATTTTGATGAATTTCAAAACCTATGTTGACCTTTTATTAATATCTACTAAGAACACGTTGATTTTATATTTCATAACCGCCTTTGTCCTTTATGAAGATGTGGGCAATGTAGGTAAAACAGACTTACACACAAAGCCTTTGTGAGTTATTTTTGCCCAGTCATGTCGCTTACCCCTTTGTGCCTTTGTTTCGCTGTATGTATATGTGGGACATGCGATGTGGAAACCTAGCCGTTACACCGTTTCAAAAATGAACTAAACGAATAAATCAACAGGAATTAACTTTTTGTGAAAGTGGAGGCTTAGCCGCAAGGTCCCCTCGTGGTATTAACCCTTTTTTTTTAAAATAAACGTTGGTAAGTTGATTGTAAATGTTTTGTCAATACACACCACAAGGAATGGGAACGCAAACGGTCTGTGTAGATGTTTTGCGGAGATAAACAGGGCCATGTTTACATTATTTAACGTTCCTGGTTAAAAAGAGAGTCAAAGTTGTTAGTGTTTTATGGTTTGACATGTCAGGTGATTAAAACGTGTAGTCGTAACAGTGAGTAATTGCTGTAATCAATGGATATGATTAATTTTGCGTCATCGAAATGTAAATGAGATGGAGAGTCAAAACCGCTTTCAGGAGTATTTCACTTATATCGCGACTGCTAGTATTTTTGCATTGAGAAAGCCCGCAACGCCATAGTGGATATGCATTGCGGTGAAACCTGCGAGCATCGGCTGGAACTAGCGAACCATGGGTGGTACATAAACGTGTATGTTAAAATCAAATAATAGTTCTGTAAACACCGACATAATTTGCAACCAGGAATTTAAGCTAACAAACAATTTAAACAAGAGGTCACTGTGACATTTTAGAATCAAAACATGGAGGTCATTTATGTGTATTGGGAGACATGGGAAAACGCCGTTGTTTCACACGCTGTATAATGAGGCAAGTTGATGTGTATGTGACTTGTATGCGTGTACGATGCCTATCTGTATGTACGTGTGTATAGACGCATCTGTGTGTATCGGTGTTTCTGTGTGTATCTGTGTTTCTGTGTGTATCGGTGTTTCTGTGTGTATCGGTGTTTCTGTGTGTATATTCGTATCTATGTGTATCGGTGTATCTGTGTGTATAGACGCATCTGTGTGTATAGACGTATCTGTGTGTATCGGTGTTTCTGTGTGTATCGCTGTATCTGACTACACGTGGGTGTCTATCCCCACGTCGACGCGTATGCAACACAACCAAATGATCGATCGTGACAAAGAAAATGTCAAGTTAAAAATGTCACGACCTGAGGAGAAATCAAATGGAGCCTAACCGAGTCTAGATCCGTCCAGTTATTCGCCAGACGCTTATATATAATAAACACAAAAGCAAGCCAATAACAAGATAATAAACCCCAATATGAGGAGAGATTTATATCGAATCTGTAAAACTACGTTGTAAAAAGTCGTTATCTTCCCCACGTACTTTTCAGCTGACTGCCGTGACATTGCCGAGAACGAATTGGTGATTAGTTTAAGCCACAAATGAGTTTCGCCTCGAAATAGCATACTTTCTATTCACTGTCTTTAAATTATAATCGGAATTGTGTCTCCGGTAATGACTTTTCATCTTGTAAACATTTTGTTTTCCCAACCTTTTAACTATTGACTTGTCATTTGGCTCGTTAAGTACAAATGGGTTTTGTTTATGATCTCGATAATTTGAATACTATAAACACAGATCGTATTTAAAACTGAAATGACTTTTATAATAAGAGAACTCATATTTAGCAATTCAGTTAAGTTGATGACACACTTTGATGTCGATTTGTCAATTAATATATATGTTTATGTAATAGAAAGGTATTTACATAAGCAAACTGGATTGTTTTAATATCATTGCGTAATACATTGTGTAATTATTTTAAATAAAAACTTGTATACATGTAAATGGCAAACTAAAACCTAAAGATGTTTTCTTGAATTTTGTTTTAACAATTCAAATTTAATTTGATTTCATTTAATTTAAACTATGAACTTTTTCCTATTTGTATTTACATTCACAGACACACCCTTTCAGCGAATTGCATTGAGATTTCAACATTGCATTTCATGCATCCTCTCAAATATGAAATTTCAATAGGTAACCTGTTGTATGCTGGCGGCTGGTGCCTAACTCTGAGGATGTGAGATCGAACCTAGCAAAGATCACTTCCCGAAAAGGGTAATGTTATCCCAAATATTACAATGTTACAATCAATCACTATCTAAATTACACGTATTTCTTACAATAATACTATGTATACAAGTGTACCTTTTATAAATGACATTTCGAATTTAAGCACTATTACGTGTAAACACTAAAATAAGAAAGTTATTATCAAAAACATACAAGTGCATCTTTTTAAACTTCATGTACATATTACTTATAAGCACTCTTAAGTGTAAAAACTCCAAGTAACAAAATGATTATCAACAACATACAAGTGCGTCTTTTATAAACTAAATGTTTACTTGTAAGCACTCAAATATCTAAAATCTAAAATAACAAAATTAGTATCATAAGTGCATCTTTTATAAACTGCACGGGTTACTTATAGGTCTTCTTATGTTCAAGCACTAACTACACAATTATAATCAATAACATACAAGTGCTTATTTAATTTACCACATTTCTTGTAAACACTGTCATATACGTGTGTATGGAGACATGCACTAAAATAACATACGTGTACTCATCAATAATAATCACATTTAAGTGCATCCTCGAATTTCTACCTGTAAAAACTTTTCAGATTAATATTATGTCGTGACATATTCGATTTTCAAGGAAACAGGTGGTTGAAATGTTGGCTGTTTACCTAGAGAGCAAGACAAACACCAACTGTCACCCAGTAGCAGCACGGCTGAGTTGCTCTTAGGTGTTCACTGCCTATAAACAGGGCTCCGTTCCATAACAGCGATCGCTTATAATCGCTCATTGATCGCTCAAAGTAGCGCACAAAGTAGCGCTCAAAGTAGCGCTCAAAGTAGCGCTCAAAGTAGCGCATTCTCTCCTGAACGACACGGTGCGATTCCTCGAAGTGTGCTCGCCTTGCTACGTAGCGCTACACTGAGTAATCGCGTTCAAGAGAGGTTTAAAAGTGATCGCTCATTGAGCGATTACTTTGAAACCTCTCTTGAACACGGCCCAGGTAAATTTTACTGTATATAAACAAATATATACTTGAATGCCCATTTAACAGTCATTGAACTCAGTTGTTTTTCCGGGAGAACTTCCCTACGAAATTAACTAGGGCCTTACAATTCATATTGAGAAAGTCTTATACTGGATAATACCCCGCTGAGAGGGCCTTGAACAGAATAATAACCTTCCAATAGGGTAGTATCCAGTATGAGGCCCTCCAAGTATAATTTTTGGCACTCAAGAAATTCTAAGTCGCATTTAGTAAGGTAATCAATCCACAAAATTGCCATGTTTAAAATGTTCATAACAGAAAATGCGGGATTCGAACCCGCAACCCTTCGCCCAAGGCTCTACCACTAGACCACGAAGGATTTTGCTAGAACGCCCTCTGATTCAGGTGTTATCCATTACGTATATGACTGATTAGACTAAAGTACATCAATGATCGAATCAAATTAATATGGAAACATTTTACTGTTATAAAGACAAACACAGGAGTTTAGTATATTTAAATGCCCAATACATTTATACTGAATCTGTAATTAAGGGTCAAATTGTTGATAAATAAACATCGATCAAGCTGTGAATATGTATTCTGAGCAAGTTTCATCATGTCATAACCATTTGACTGAAAAACATTTTTTTTTTAAATCCAAAATCAGATATTCTGGAGTGAGTGTATGTTTCGGTACCTTAGATAAACATGGATGGTAACCTATTGTTACTAATGCTCGCAGGTTTCACTGCAACCCACTGTCCCAATGGTCATGCAGGATTTCGTCCACTCCCCCAGTGAACATTCTATACCAACACAGGTTACTCCCTTTAGATTTCCTATCCTAACTTAGGATCGGAATTCTGACGGGAGTAACCTCTGTGGGAAGAGAATGACAGTGAGCTACTCTCAAAACTTTCGTAAAACCCACATTAAAATCATCCAAACGAAGTCAAACCAATGTGTGGTGAAGTTCAGCTTCGTGCCTGGAACACTTATAACAACATTACTTAGATACGCAGTATACGAGTTTAATTTGATAACCTGTCAACGGCCCAAACAACCATTCAGTAGGCGGACTTTATCTATTATTTATATACGATATGTCATTATGGAATTATACTTCGCGCATCTCGTGACCATTGCCATTTCGAATCTGGTAAAACTGCGTTGTAAAAGTCGCGATCTTGCTGAAAATATACCGACGTCCTTACGTGTAGTTGATTTAATTTGTCGTGAGGCGAATTGATGCTGACCTAAACCCCAAATGGCTTTCGGCCCGAAATAACATATATCCTATTTACAGTGTTTATCTAAAATTGTCCTTGGGATTGTTCTGACTTTGGTATCCGGTAATGACTTTTTATTTTGTAAAGATTTTGTTTTCAACTATTTTAATATGATAAATGTGACATACAGAGAGTTCGTGTTTTCAAACTTGTGGAATGACTTTTAAATTTGATTTCTGACAAAAGAGACAATTTAGCCAAGTAAAATGGCACATGTTTGTGTGAAGTCATTGTCGAATAGGGAACTTTTAACCTTAATCTTAACCTCCAATCTAAATCTAGCTCCTTGTTTAAATATCATACCCTTTTCAGACTAAATTTATTTAATTACCGATAAAACGACACCTCTTCTCCAAAGTGAATCAAACTACAATCTACACTAATTATCGAAATATTTCAATATTTATGAAAACTGAAATCCTTCCTAAAGTGAAATACATTTTCAAAATATTTAATTACCAATTGCATATCAAATTTCAAAATGTAACTTTATTTCCAATCGCAACCTCACAGAAGATACATTGTCAATGTATTTAATTACTAATAAATACCAAATTTCAATTTTTAACTCTGATTAGCATCGCACTCCATTGTTAACTAAATATTACGTTTTAAAAGTATTTAATTACCAAATCCGAAAATTCATGCAGTGTCGGATACATCAAGTGGGGATCGATAAAGACTATAAGGACGTCCTTACGTTGAATTACCTTGTTTATTATCCCTCATCTACCCCATGGAGTTCCCTGGAGTTAACCTCCTGCGCGCAACGAGTCTTTATGGCGGGCAATTACGAGCCTCTGGCAGCCGAGCCAAACGGTAGTTTTCGCGCCGCGTGGGCCACGTGCGCAAGTAGCGGGTTTCGGGTGCAATGGCCGTATTATAATATCACTCGCCTGGGTGATCAATTCATAGGGTCATCGGAGACAAGAGTTGGGGTACAGGGGTATCGGGTTCACCCATCCACCCTTCCCCGCTGTACGTACCCAGAAACCGCTGGGTGAGGTTTTCCGATAACGGACCCGGGTGGAGTTGACCGTATCATTATCCCGATTCAGAGAGACAGAGGCGTTAATACAATAAATAATTTTGAAAAATGATGAGTTATTTCCGAAATTTTAAGATTATGATAAGCTTTGAAGACTTATTAAACGAGGAAACGCAGAAATATAAAGAGCTATTTTTTGTTTTATTTTCATTTCTGAAGTATGAATATTTTTTTTACAAAATAGCTGTATCGTAGACTATATGTTTAGTTTGGTAGTTCAGTTATGGCTGAACAGTAGATTTGTTGACTATTGCTTTTGTTTCTATTTAACTTTTCCCTGGATTTTTCTTAAAAGAATTGCAAGGAAATGCTTTTGCAGGAATCCCTTGAAATAGGGCATAACGGTCTTAGTTTTCCATACCAGGACGGGGCAAGCGAGTTGGGGGTTCGACCTACCCCTTTTCTTTAAATTGTGCATGTAAATTTAATTTACTCCCACCCCCCCCCCCCCCCCCCCCCCCCCCCCCCCCCCCCCCCCCCCCTCCTCATTTACAGCATCAGCCTCTGATTGCTCTCCCTCTTTGCCAACCCAACACCAGGGCCTCTAAATAGTATTGGACCCCCTGTGTCCAGCCCTCATCTACCAATCTACAGTGCACACAATATGTCTTAATGATAACAGGGCCATGAACATACCCCACCCCGGGATACCTTTACGTTCAACATCAAAGCGATCCTTCCTGTAAGGTATGAGACCACCGCGATGACAGGAAGTGACCGGTCCAAAGACTGAACCCTGGTTGTTTCTGACTCGCTGTGATGGGTAAAGGGTCACGTGACAGACACACCTTAAACCTCATGGGGAGTATCCCTGAGCACAGGAGGTCGCGTTGCTATGGTGATGATTTCCGGTTCAGACCACCTCCTTGTAAGTTACTAGTGCACAGAGTAGGGGGTAGACGCACGTGTTGACCCCACTACTACTACTACTACTACTACTACTACTACTACTACTACTACTACTACTACTACTACTGTTACTACTACACCTGCTACTATTTCTAATACAACTGCTGTTACTACTACTGCTGCTGATATGCTACTGCTGCTACTACTGCTACTACTACTACTACTGCTACTACTACTGCTGCTACTACTACGACTACTACTGCTCCTACTACTGCTGCTACTAATACTACTACTACTGCTGCTGCTACTACTACTACTGCTGCTGCTGTTGCTACTACTGCTGCTGCTATTACTGCTACTTTTGCTGCTGCTGCTACTACTACTACCACCACTACTACCACTACTGTTGTTGTTGCTACTACTACTACCATCTCTACCAATACTATTACAACAACCGTCATATATAGATATACATGTAAACACTTAAACCTCACATAAGTAATTTACTTGAGTGACTTATTTCTTTCTTCTGATTTAGGCCTTAGTATTTTTATAACTAATTATCAATAAATATTTCTATTTTAGTCCACAATTTACGGTTTCACAACATTACCAATTAACATGATATAATATGCATCAGTGACAAAACGACACATAGCATTCCCAATTAACAGTTTAATATATTACCCTTTGCAGAAATCAACATAGATAATTAAGGAATCTCGTATCTTTAAAGGTTTAAAAGCGTTGAAAATGTGTCAGTTAACACAACGGTGATATGTACAAAGAGGCACTGTATATCGTCAAAGTGTCTGTCATCCGTTGACACAGTGTTGCAATCGACATCATAAGTGAAATGTACACGGCCTTGTGACAGCGCATCGCCCTATGTGGGTGTAAGTGTAGCATGCGCTGCGCGCTTTAACTGACATTGCTTAATACGTTACGTGAATCATTTCCCATTGCTTCGTGATTTCAAGACGTTATGTGACTTTTTATCTAGAGCATATTTCATAATGTTCAAGATTAATTGGTTTTATGTTCTTAAGGAGTTTTAATGATCGTCGTGACATTTCAGTATTTTAAGACGACATGCTTTGTGTTTTTTTGGTGTTGAAAGAACATCATAGGATAGCTGTGTGTATCTATGTCGTGAATGAATAATAAAAAAAGTCATTTTCAAACATATCATTTAGGAATATAATTTTTTCTGAGCATAAATACGTAGTTAATTGTTTTTATGTGTTAACCAGTTTCACTTAATCATGAAACGACATTACACAACTCATTTCTTCCCACGTAAACTCTGTTACTAGTCATCCCTATTTCTCGGTTCTCTTAATGTCCCATTGCGAGAAAAATTGGGTATATTAACTACCGAATTCATTTTCTATAAAAACAAATCTGAATGTTCATATCATAAACAAAAATAAGTAGAAATTGGAAAAAGTATTTCATTTGGTGTTATTGAGAAATCAGCTAAAATTGTCGGATTTGAACAGAGGTTTCTTTGAAAAACTTATTTGAGTCATTTCTGTGGACATTCTCTTCCCACAGTTGTTACTACCGTAACAATTTCCGAGCCTAACGATTCTCTTCCCACAGAGGTTACTCCCTTCAGATTTCCGAACCTAACCTCGTTAGGATCGGAAATCTGAAGGGACTAACCTCTGTGGGAAGAGAATGTTCTGTGGCGAGAGGGAAACAACACACATTAAAATCTGGTCCCTAGGTGGGTTTTTATTTAAACACAATGCAACGCTATATATATAATTTTATTCTATTTGTTCCAGAGTTCCAGAGTTCCAGAGTTACAGAAATAGTTATTATACAGGCAAAGCGCAAAGTGGCAAACCAAGAGAGAGAGAGATCAAATATCTTTTGCCGTTTTCCCTTATTTTCAAAGATATTTGATTTATCTTTATATCTATATCTATATATCTTCGTTTATAATTTATTAAATGAAGGTTTAGTAATTACCAAATATTTATAAATAAATTTACTAAATGCCAGTCTGTATATGGGATCGATCATACTTTCTGTCCTCGCTGAAGCATCAGTGGCTAAATGGGTAAGCTGTTGGAATATTCAGTGCTGGTCATTTGGTGCATGACTCTTAGTGTGGGTTCGAATCCCACAATGGACTCGCCCGGAAATTATACTATTTGCAGATTGTGTGATCTCAAACTATATAATGATACATCTGTTTATTATCTTGATATATTTATTATTTATTGTACTTGGCCACTATAGACTTGCCAAACAATGGTTTTATTATATATAAGGCTCCTAAATAATTCACAGGAAGTACAGTGAATAAAGAGAAACATTCGGATTCCATTCCAGGGTTAGCAAATTGAACATAAGACAGACAAGAAAAGCACGAAAACGTCGGGTCAAAGGTCACTTGTGTCGGGCGATAACACGCTTGTAATGGATAAGTCGTTTCTTTGTTAGAAGTGAAATATGCAGTTGGGAGTGTTTCGATACGGCGCCGAGTCTTTCAATAAAGATAAGCACTTGAAACTCATATTCTTGATGCATAATGAAGAAATAGTTGTGGTTTTCAGTGTCACGACCAAACAGGTACCCATCATAAATATGTCTGATATTTAATTCCGACGGGGGTCTCATTTTTCAAGTTGATCGACTCGCACACTTCACAAAGGCAATCATTTAGCAAGAGTCATGCCAACATAAGTCTGTACTCGATAAAGAGCCCATTTCTAAAGTGTTATGCATGTCCGCTATTTCCTGAATGTGTTAAACATCGCGGAGAATGTACGGCAGGTCGAGCCGTGGAGGTACCGTAAGTCCTCTAATGAGAGCTCTGGATACCGCCATATCGTGACGTGCATGCCAGTCTTATGTCTCACAATAAATGGCTTCAAAGTCCGTTGTTTGATCAATGGAACCAACTTAATTCTTTAAAAAGATTTATAAATGTAGAATTACTTAATTGGCATTCTGATAAATCAGATTCATATCTCACAGTAAATGGTTTCAAAGTTCGTTGTTTGATGAATAGAACCAACTTATTCCTTTAAAGGATAAATGTAGAGTTACTTATTTGACATTTTGATAAATTAGTTTCTAAAAAATGAATTTTAACCTTCCAACAAAATCATGTAGCTACGAACTGGGAAACTCTGTTATCTTGAGATCGATGTTAGGAAACTGAAGACAAAGATCACTAAGGTTTCTTTGTTTGTTATCCCTCGACCAATGTAGAAGGTCGGGGATATTGAAATGGGCTCAGCTCCACTATCCGTTCGTCGATCGGTCTGTTCCAAAATTGTTTTCGGAGCAAACCTCAAAACCGTACGGCAAAGCTCAACGAAAGTTTGTGTGTGGAACAATCAACATGTGTATATGTGCCTTTTGATATTTTCAACTTCTTCGCATTTTTATTTTCTCCCGATTCCATAAAACGCTATTTTCGTTTCCGGAACATTACTCTAAAACCGTAATGCATATAGCGCTACGAAACTTGTTGTGTGGAACAATCATCATGTGTAGATGTGCCTATTGTTGTTGTCTGTTGTCATGGAACAAAAACCCTTAACTTTCTCCGAGGGATATAGTCGACCATGTATGCTTGTTTCATTTTCACTTTTATCTAATATAGAATTTTCTCAAATGTTCATTTCAGGGACTAAACGTTAGTCTCAAAGAGCAATATAGCATTGGAATCTCGTCTCCCATATATAAATTGACACCCTCTGTGATGAGAGATTGCTCGTCTTCGTATAAAATATCGAACTGTTTCTTTAAAATTTTAACCACACCACCTCAGAATACTGGATAAGCGCTCACCACAGGGGCGTGTATCGCTTAGAAACAGCTTTTGAAAGACATACACATATAGGCCCTATAGACCCTATTTAGAAATAGGGTAGGGTCTATATAGTTGTTTGTCTTTCAAACGCTGTTTCTAAGCGACACACGCCCCTGTGGCGCTCACTAGATCGAATACGGTACAACGCGACAAGTCACGACAGATATCGAGCGCCTGTGAGTGTGTAACTGTGTCACCCTTGTCTCGAGATCTGAGCGTGACCCCGCAGTAAGTCTCGCACAGACCACGCGGAGTCACGCCGTCTCTGGTACAGTGGATGATACACAAGCCCGGGACATGATACATCTTGTCTACCAACTATCCATCGTTTGCTTTGTCTTCCCAGTCTCTCGCACCTGCCCCTTTCCCCTCCTTTCTACTTACCTGTATTAGTCGACGTCATCAAAGAACACTGACTTTACGAAAACTTTTGAAGTGTGATGGTGAAAGTAGACATCCTTGACGTAAGCAGGCATAACAATAAGTTTAGGATAATAATTCATGATTCATATTTTTAATAATTATGTTATTCATGAAGGTAAATTGCTATGTGTTCAAATTATCGTTATTATGATAAAAGCTTGAAATGTGGGTGATCTCATTTCATATCAACTCGTCTGATTATACGGAGACCGTTTAGCATCCTTTATGTGATATCATAAATTAAAATTTAGTCTACATTTTTATAAGATTTCTTTCCATGAAAACCTTTCCTCTTTTTATTTCTGCAATATGGAGATATGTAGACTTGCACCGTGTAATCTAGACTGTATACAAGGTCGCATAAGTCATGAATCAGGAATAATTCGATTATCTTTCATTGTGAATGCCTCTTTGAAAAAGGCAAACCTGTTTTAAATATATATTCAATACTGATGTCAATGACCTATACTAATCTAGCTGTAGAGCGTTCTCTATTCAAACCACGTATGTGACTCGTTGTATACATAAACAGATGGAATTGATAGCTATTTGTTTCAACAAATTTCAGATAACCTGTCAACAGTTTTGTGGATAGTTATGCTCAAAGGTATTAAACGAAATATCATGATTCGAACCACGAGTATGTTGGTTAACATATTTAATTAGTCATGATTAATTAGCTCTGAAGGATGACAGTAGCAGTTTTAATAGCTGACAAATCGGTGACAGTGACGACACGTGATGAGGTGTCTTGACTAGCATAGGGGTACATATTGCACAGAATGCAAATTTGAAAAATGAAAAATAAAATAAAAATGAGACTCTGAGTCTTAAGTAGACTTGCCGAGGCTCTTGAACATTTAAAATTTCTGATTGACAGACTACGAAACTAAGGGAAATGGAAGACAAACTACACCAACTTTTGTATTGCGATGCATTGCAATACATATAAATTGTATTATATTTCTATATATATTTTAATCAATTTACATAAAGCCCTATTGGATGTATATTCAGTTTACTGTACAAACATTAAGGATGAGTAAATCACAAAAAATTACCATACACGTGCGCCATGGCAAAGCAATACCTTGAGGATAGGTAAAATCCCATAAATAATTATTTTTTTAAAATCTATCACAATCGCACCTATCACCCGCGTAATTCGTGTATTAATTACACTTAGTTTTTTAAAACATCATACGCGTGCACCGTGCCAAACAATACATCAAGGATATATAGGTAAATCCCATAAATAATAAATCCTCATTTTTCACTATGTCACTTATCACCTGCTTAATTCGTGTATTAATTACATTAATAATTTTTTGAAGCGATCATACACGTGACAAAGGATTAGTAAACTCATCTTACAAATAATAAATTCTCTTTTTTTCACAATTTCGGTGATCGTTTTCTTGTAATAATATATCTACAACCCCATAAATCACATAGAATACACTGACACCAGTCGTGCGAACAATGTTTACATTACAAAGGCAAAACTATAGGTATGACGTCAAGCCCTTGTCTACGCGGCTTATCGCATACATGTATTATCCCAGTCATAGTAATAGCATTGTCCATATGATTATAAATCTTGTCAATTTCATATTGGTGACGTCAAAGGAAGTGTATGTTTGCCTGTACTAAGCGCCTGGATTATTCAGTGGTCAAGGAAAGTACTTAGATATAACACTAATCGTTTCCTTTACATTCGGTTAGTTCATTGTTCATACGCGAAGTACGAGAGTGGTTTATGCTAAATCATCTTCACTCCGTCCCAAATTAAATGTAAATTAGGTATTTCTGAATTTGTCTTCAAAACTCCACAATACATTTTAAAAACGTTTTAACGGTTGCAGAACTATTGTTGAAACTTTTCTTTGTTGGGGTGAGTGATTGATTTGGGGTTTAACGCCGCTTTCAAGAGTATTTCAGTTATATCGCGGCTGCTAGTATTATGGCAGGGAGAAAGCCCGCAACGCCATGTGGCTATGCATTGCGGTGAAACCTGCGAGTAGTCCGGTTGCCAGACCCCTGTTTTTTGGACAACCTTGCATTGCAGTATGTACAAAGTTTTTTTGCTGTTTCTATACCTCTGAGACGTGCTCTTCAAGAATCTGAATGATGCCACTCTGTCATCATTGGGCAATCCGCACAATATGCAAATTAAGGCCGCCATAACTGAAAATCTTGATTTCGTCATTATCTCCGTAACTATGCATGATATCAAATTAATTTTGGTGTCTATCTCCATGTTTAGAGGGGTAATGAATCAGATTAAACCTTTTCAGTAAAGATCACAACAATAATTTATGCTGAATATGCAAATTAAGACCGCCATTACTGAAAATCTTGATTTCGTCATTATCTCAATAACTATGCATGATATCAAATTAATTTTGGTGTCTATCCCCATGTTTAGAGGGGTAATGAATCAGATTAAACCTTTTCAGTAAAGATCACAACAATAATGTATGCTGAATATGCAAATTAAGGCCGCCATTACTGAAAATCTTGTTTTCGTCAATATCTCAGTAACTAATAACTATGCATGATATCAAATTAATTTTGGTGTCTATCCCCCTGTTTAGATGGGTAATGAATCAGATTAAGCCTTTTCAGTAAAGATCACAACAATAATTTATGCTGAATATGCAAATTAAGGCCGCCATTACTGAAAATCTTGTTTTCGTCAATATCTCAGTAACTATGCATGACATCAACTTATTTTCAGCTTATCTGAAAATTTCGATGTACATTTTCATTACAGATTCGACTCCTCAACACACGTTCTCGCAATGCTATTAACAGTTGTAGATAAGCATGGTAAAGATGCATGGTGCCAATGCCAAGACCTTTCGCTGCATAAGGAAGGGCGAGATGATAGAACAGATAATCAAAGATATCCCTGTCTAGATACCATGGTACTAGAAAGCCAGACCTGCCTTCAAGTGAAGTGAATCGTTCTGTTTTACTGCTTCGTATGAAATAGGTTTACCAAATGATATTCTCGGAATTCATACCAAAGCTCAGGGGCATGCACATGCTCATGAGTTGTATTGACTTTCTTGGCGTATTGACGGCAGACAGTGGACTTGAGCATATCATGAAATCGTATGTTGGAGATGTGGCACACATGCTGTCGGGGACGAAATATCTCCAGAACTTAGAGCCCTTCAGTTAGTGACAAAGGAACTGTTGCTTACACATCAAAAGAATGCGAATGTCATGAGATGCTTGGGGCTCTTGAAATGATTATGTAAGAAGCATCACAACTCGCCACTAAGTCCGAACTTGACAAAACCTGTCTTCATCATGTTGGTATTCGTGTTGGAAGACTGGCCACTCCATATCTGGACAGTAGAGCTAAAGATGCCCCGCTCTTTTGCTTCTGCTCACTTCAACTATGCGAGATACGGGTTGTAATACGTGAGGACATTGGAGCACCTCCCACCTGGAGACACTTCTGACTTGCATTGATCCTCTTGATCTTACTGGCCAACCCATTGATTTGAACTTGGATAAGGACGCATTAAATCGCCAGGTCAGCTCTTAATTGATGTAAGTTAACCATTCACAATCTCAACTGCGTCATGTACGTTCACTCTTTCAGGTGCAATTACACCAATGACAACATTGATGATCACACTATAGCGAGATGACCAGTGGGATCCAGAGGATCGATGCAAGTCAGAAGTTTATCCTGTATCTTGATTCTGTATTTGGCATGCAAAGTGATGGTTGATACATGCTGTGTTCACCTCCCATGAAGGACTAAAGCACTTTCAATGTCCTCAGGTAGTACTATCACAACCTAAAGCTCCTGTTGTTGAAGTGAGCAAAAGCAAACCAGTTTGGCATCATTTGCTCTACTTTTCTACATCATTTGCTCTACTGGTGGAATGGCCAGTCAGTCCCTCATTCCGCCCGCATGAAGACCATAATGATGAAGACAGGTTTTGTCAGATTCTGAACCAAGTGGCCAGTTGTAATGCTTCATTTTAAGTGATCCGAGCATATTTTGTCATTAACCGAAGGGCTCTAAAGTTCTTTGGAACTTTCTTCCCCTTCATCCTCATTCAGTCCTCATTCCTTCGTTAGACGAGCATCGGTCATGGCTGTGAGCATGGAGTCCGGGTTGGCTGGATTCATACCAATGAATGGCAGATACTGGCAGATACTGGCGGTCGCTGGTTTCACCCTCTGCCCTTGCTCTCTACACAACTTAGTGTTGAAGCCATCGAACTCGATAGGGTTTGTGCTTGTGGCAACACAGTTAAAGAACTCGTAGTCTAAATGGAAGGTCCTGTCTGGATGGGCCATTATTCAAAGCGGTAAGACAGAATGATTCACTTCACTTGAAGGCAGGTCTGGCTTTTTAGGAACACGGTATCTCTTGATGGAGATTATCTGTTCTACCCTCTCGTCCTTCCTTGTGCGGCGAAAGGCGAAAATGATTGTTGTGATCTTTACTGAAAAGGCTTAATCTGATTCATTACCCCTCTAAACATGGAGATAGACACCAAAATTAAGTTGATGTCATGCATAGTTACTGAGATATTGACGAAAACAAGATTTTCAGTAATGGCGGCCTTAATTTTCATATTCAGCATAAATTATTGTTGTGATCTTTACTGAAAAAGCTTAATCTGATTCATTACCCATCTAAACATGGGGATAGACACCAACATTAATTTGATATCATGCATAGTTATTAGTTACTGAGATATTGACGAAAACAAGATTTTCAGTAATGGCGGCCTTAATTTGCATATTCAGCATAAATTATTGTTGTGATCTTTACTGAAAAGGCTTAATCTGATTCATTACCCATCTAAACAGGGGCATAGACACCAAAATTAATTTGATATCATGCATAGTTATTAGTTACTGAGATATTGACGAAAAAAAGATTTTCAGTAATGGCGGCCTTAATTTGCATATTCAGCATAAATTATTGTTGTGATCTTTACTGAAAAGGCTTAATCTGATTCATTACCCCTCTAAACATAGGGATAGACACCAAAATTAATTTGATATCATGCATAGTTATTGAGATAATGACGAAATCAAGATTTTCAGTAATGGCGGTCTTAATTTGCATATTCAGCATAAATTATTGTTGTGATCTTTACTGAAAAGGTTTAGTCTGATTCATTACCCCTCTAAACATGGGGATAGACACCAAAATTAATTTGATATCATGCATAGTTACGGAGATAATGACGAAATCAAGATTTTCAGTAATGGCGGCCTTAATTTGCATATTGCGCGGATTGCCCAATGATGACAGAGTGGCATCATTCAGATTCTTAAAGAGCACACCTCAGAGGTATAGAACCAGCAAAAAAAACTTTGTACATACTGCAATGCACACTTATCGGTTCCTGCCACCGGACTAGAGCATCGGTTGAACTAGAGAACCATGGGTGGTACTACGCTGAAATTCAGTGTAGCATTGCACCCAAACCTTACTGCGTGTAGAACTTTGTTAGGAACCATCTGCGTTTTGAAAACGTTTTTCGCCCATTCCTTACCCGATTTTATTAGAAATGAAAATTATGGTATCATTACTTGCTTCTAGATCTTCCAAAATGTATATTAAAACCAAAAGGTAACACCCAAAGCCAACGTTTCATAACGTTTTTTTTAATGGTAACGTTGCAGAAACATTATATTGAACCATGTCTGTGTTAGAAATTTAAATACATGCATTTTAGATTGTGAACAAAACTAACATTGTTACATTTGGTATAACAATACCTTCAATAGTACACATTCTTGTACTTTTCGGTCCGAGTCCCTTACGGAATTCGAACCCACACCCTCAGAGTCAGGCACCTATCGCCAGGACTGACCGTACCAACAGCTTACCACACGCACATGGGGCATCATGTACTGTCGTTGATTCGAAAGAAAAAATAATAAAATACCGTGTTATTCCGTTCAGCAATGCCGTATTTCAACATTGAGGATATAACAAAAAAAGGATAACTCCGTCTGTGAACGTCTGCTATCAATAGAGCTATTAATTAATGCTATTAAAATACAGGCATTTTGAAACACAGTTTGGATATCATTTGAGGTTTGTATAGTGTATCTTCTCGGTGGTTTTCGTCTCAACCAAACATATACCAGTTGCACTGGCACTTTAAAGGGGCATATAGTAGTTTGTTGGTGTCACATATGTGAAATCAATGCTATTAGTTTATCGATAAGTCATCATTGTTGCTAAAATTACCATTTTAATATCATCGTTTCAGCATAATGTAAAGGTTTAAAGTTGTGATTTTTTCGAAACCTAGACAATTTACCGCGGCTGGCGCACCAATTAGTAAAGCGTAATTTTCGAAACTTATGTACAGAATTCAAAAGACAAATTTAGGTTGGCAGTGTTTAATATGTCATGAAACTAGAATCATGTAAATAGGACGTGTAATTTCGGCTCCTGTATGTATTTAAAGGCTATTTGTAGAATTTTAATGAAATCAAGTAATTGTTCTACTTTAGGCATTCGGGGGTGAATGTACTAGCTGAGTGAGAAGATTTGAACTACATTGTACAGTGCATATGTTATTTTGGCACGTGTATTGAAGTCAAACATGCTTTATGAAAAATATTGTAAGTAGGCTATGCCTATTCATAGTGTACCGTTAGTAAAGCTGTCACCTTGTCCTAAAGCTGTTGTAATTACTGTAATTAGTTAATATCTTAATTGATGTAACGGTTATAACTTATTGCATGCTTGCATTTATTGTTATTTCACGTCTGTGAAAAAAACATAAAATTTATATCTGACAATTAAATGTGAAAAAAGTTCCATAAATTAATTTGAGAATTAATAATGACATATACCAGGCGTTTCATAGAGCAATTGTCAGTCTCAAATAATCAGAGGAATCTGTATAACAGTCTGGTGTTTAAAGAACGTTTTTCACAATATTTTTAACAGATTTCATGGATTTGTCATTTATTATTAAATTTTAGACAATGTATTGTTACATAAGAGGGTAACATTTCTCATTACACGACCCGATAAGCCGTATACATAAACAACGGTTATCGGTATTGGTAGAAAATGGTACGACGTATAAGCGACAATTTTGTGGAACTCTTCAGTGTGAAAGGTGGATTTGTCGGTCTCATGAGAATTTGAGAGTTCAGACAGCAAGAAGGTTGACCATTTCATCATTGTATCATATTTAAATCTCTACTTTGAGTGTTTAGGTATTAGTGTATCGCTACATCAGTCAGATGACTTGAACTACCTTCGAGCGGCCAGTTTAATGTGAACACATTAAAATGGCTGCACGATGGGACATGGTCTCGCATGGCTTAATCGAACCATGTACGTTCGTTTAAGAACTCTTTTTTTTTTATTGATTCAGGAGATTTATTTAGTCATTGGTAACATTTATTTGCCTTTTTGTGACAGTACTTTAAGCAGAATGTGCTACACCGCCTTTAAGGAAAAATGAAACTTCTGTCACTGAGTAATATTTTTTCAAACAGACAGGTATAACTATCTCTAAAGTGTGCATGTTTCTTTTAATCACACCTATAAAATTTTAAATATTGAAAAATGTATTGAAAAAGAGCCTCTCTCATTAAAATCTAAATCTTTAAAATCGGTCACTTTTGAAAAAAATAATCAAACCCTTCATAACGAAATGTCAAGACAATTTGTAAGACCCAGTTTTTAAAAAGAACCGCAAACATACTTACAAAAGGAAGAAATTCAAACAAATGCTGAAAGAAACCTAAGGTCATGGCAGCTAAAATTTCTTTTTTCTTTATTAAATAAACACTATGTGTGTCCTTAACTTATAAACTGGTTTCCATTGCTGTAATTTAGTCACATTTGTGATTAAATGTTTCAACTTCTTCCCCGTGTTAAATTGAAGACGTGTGCTCCCTTCTCGAACAAATACGCCTAACACCCCGGTGATATTGACACTATGACGTCACATAGGGACGGCTGACGCAAGGCCGCCATTCAGCGGTTTGATGTTGACGATCGCTTCTAACGTGGAAAACAAACATCAAATTTTCAACAAAATGCCTCTTAAATGTATGAAAATTGATATAATGTTTCTATACAATGTATTCTTTGTTCCCGCCCCTCTTTCATATTGAGGAAATAAGTGATGTTGCCTTTAACGTTACGTCATTCGTAAGAACGTGTTACCTGGTAAATTGAAGGTTAAGGTCAAAAAGTATGTTACAGCTTCTGTGACCTTTGATAATTTGCAATATGGTACACACGCACTCGTCCAAACTAAAAATTGAGAAATACGTGTTATTTAGATAGTGAATAAACGTAACATTTTTATATCTGCAATGGGACAAATTATTGTACTTTTTTCGGGATTCGAACCCACACCCATCGTGTCTTGGATTAAAAATCGTATTTCAGATAACACCGTGCGGCTTCATTCCATAGTTTGTATGCGTACAGTGTGTCCATAATATCATAAATTCATGTCTTAGACATCTTGTAGAAATATAAAACCTAAACCTACCCGATCGGAGTAATTTATTTTCAAGAGAAACAATTTAAAGAGGCAGCAGCACGTTTTTTCGCTGAAATAAGTCGATGACATGGATTTGAAACATAATGTCACCAATAGTAAAACACCCTTCTCTCTTAGGAAAATCAAATTTAAAAAAGAGTGTATATGGTTCCGTATAGAAATGGGAATAGTTTTTGTCATTCGAAATAATAAAATGTGTTCACAATAAAATGGCCGCCATGCAATTTTTGCATTATACGCAACACCGTTATTACTCCTACTACTACTCCTACTACTACTACTACTACTACTACTACTACTACTACTACTACTACTACTACTACTACTACTACGAATAATTGGTTTGTGTAATAAGATGTTTTACCCTCTTAAGTAAATTAGATGACATAAACTATCATTTTAAATAGGAAATTTGGAAAATACAATTTGCAAAAAAAACGTGCTACTGCCCCTTTTAAGTGCTCTTACATCGTCTAATAGTAAGCACGGTTATGCAACAGCTTGTTGAAATTACCAGATGTCAACATTACGAAAAGCCAACCTTTTATTTTTCTCTATCTATACGAAGTTTTGAATTTCCTCTGTAATTAAATTTCCTCTATAAAACATTTGTAAGTTTGTTTTGCTGCTTTCGCCATAATATGCTAATTGTGTATCCTTGTATATTTATTATCTTGGGCCTTTATATACTCTGAATAAAATACAATGACCTAGGACCTACATTGGGCATATACGTCTTTAAAAGAGCATTACACGTTTTTTGCAAAATTTATTTTTTCAAAGTTCCCATTTATAATGATAGTTTATGTCATTTATATTCACTTTAGAGGGTAAAACATCTTATTACACAAACAAATTGCCCGTAGTGGTAAAAACGGTGCTGCGCATAAAGCAAAAATTTCATGGTGGTCATTTTATTGCGAACACATTTTATTATTTTGAATGATAAAAACGATTCCCGTGGCTTTACGCACAGTTGAAGTTTAGCGCAAATATGTTGCGCAACAGAGATGAACGACCAGTTTTCCCTATGTGCGAACGAAGTGAGCAAAGGTTGGCAACGTATTTCTCTCGACTCGAATCGAAATAATTTTTAACTGTCAAAATTCATTGTCCCAAAAATTCAAACTCGACACCCATTTAAACACAGGGTAGTGCTCTTTAAATCCCAACCCCATATGTTACATTTACTCACGTAAAACATATACAATTAATGATTTTAAGCGCCCAGAGAGGCTTCTAAATTCGTTCTTCGGCACCATTCTCACTCGCAAACTTCCGCTATACGGAGCGAATGAAAAGGAATATTTTACATTAAGAAGAATTATAATACAAGAAAAGCCTTTTAAAAGGCAAGCTTGGGGCAACTGGGTGGATGTAGTGCATGGAACGTGAGGCGGTGATTTGTTAGTGGGAGGTGATTCCAGGTGAATATGGGTGCTGGATGGACTGGATGGATGTCCGACAATGTATGATGAAAGGGTTGAGGAAGAATATAGAAGGAAGTATTGCGTGAGGAAAAGCTGAAGGAGTAATTCTATATTCTATTCTATATTTCTGTTTAGCTAGTTTTGTATCGGAACCTTCAACAAATGTATGAAACCTTATCTTTAATAATTTCACTTCAAGTAACATATGCAAATTTAATTTCATATTGTCATTAATAAGAGTTCCTCGCATAACTATATCGTTACATTTTGAGTTATTTTTGACATTACAAAGGTTGGCTTAAGACTATACTCGTGTAACATCTAACAGGTGACGTAAGCTTGCATACACATGTATTACCTGAGATAAGTTTTACTCACTCATTCTCAATGAAAGTCAGTGCACAAGTAAATATATCCATTTTACAAAATTCGAAAGTATGCATAAGAAGTCCTGATTGGTGTTGTCCGATAGTCCTCTCCAAACATCATAACATGTCAATATATCTTATTTTGAAGAATTTTCTGTAACAAATTAGAGCCTAATTAACTATTAACATGGGATTTGAATGTTATATATATATATATATATTTGTCTTAATGTCTAGATCAAGTGTTATGTGTTAGAAATTTATAGACTGGCATTTTAATTGTTTTAAAACTTTTTATAATTTTTTATGATTTATTTTCTCTCCTTAGAATTACCCTTTAAATCCTACGCTTTGTATAAATAATGCAATATCACATGTTTACAGTCAATTATCACAAAGAACTCGATCGGATGTATTATTCCAAAAAAAGTATCACCGAAAGGATTCGGACTTGTTCTAACTAAGGACAAAATGTAACGGGAGTTCCAAGACCGCAACCAACGCACAACACAACACTACACAACACAACACAACACCGTGTGTTATCATATCAATGTAAAGCTCTCAAACAAATATGTCCATTTACCGTGTGGCGATTATTCTTTGAATTTTTAGATTTTAATCTATAGAGACCAACTCTATAACATTGCCTTCGCTAACTCGACATCAGCAAAATTTTGGAAAAGTAGGTCAGTGGCTATGTTTGATTCGTTTCATCGGCATATACACCGACCAAGTGACCGGAGTACATGCACCGTTCTGAAGCCAGGCTTAAAGTTAACAGACAGACAGACAGACAGACAGACAGATGTTTTATTTCAGTCTCACCTCACATAAAATACAGTAAAGTGTATCGGCGTACAAACAGAATGACGTCATCATCCCTCAGACTAGCTTAAATTAACATGTCATTCAAATGAGAAAACTTTTTAAAAAATTACTTCCAAACATGAATTGACATTTTAGTAGCGTGTTAGGCATTGTTTTAAAGAACCAGTATTATTCTTAAATAAATCAATTCGTCAAAGTATCTAGTTGTCAAATGCAAAGTCAAAGAAAATATAGTTATTAAATGTCGCATGGATAGCATTTGTAAGCCATTATACGCCACCTTCGCCTGTCATTTCAAACCGACGCCGGTTTCACCATTTTCGGCGGCGTATGCCGGGTG
The DNA here is from genome assembly GCA_936450465.1 of Gibbula magus. Classification (NCBI taxonomy): domain Eukaryota; kingdom Metazoa; phylum Mollusca; class Gastropoda; order Trochida; family Trochidae; genus Gibbula; species Gibbula magus. The sequence goes on along the minus strand of OW388292.1, from coordinate 78,131,414 downwards.
TTGCGCCGGGTTCCGAATCAATCATAACCAGTAAAACTGTTAACCAAACGGAACGTAGTTTCCGATTCTGGAATGGCAAATAATGTACTTAACTTATAGAAAAGCGCTTCGTTACTTGTGATATTGATTTGAATTGCAGATTACAAGTTTATCATTGATTCTAATGAACATTGAAGAACAATTCTATCTATATGACAAATATTGATAATCAAAATCCACATTTGTTTGTGCCAATTATTTCGGATTACCCACAATGTCACGTGGTTCATAATTTGCTAAAGCTTTGATCATTGGTCAATAGAATTTCATACTTAGACAACGCATATCATTGGCTGAAGGTTCTATTTGAAAATTCCAACAGTATAAAGGGAGAAATTCACCTTATTACTGCTTGGGGCGTATGCGCCCCAAGCAATAACCCCATTTTGCATTAAACTTTTAAATCTTTATTTATGGGATGTTTTGTCGTATTCTTGGATTATTTTAGAAGTTTAAAAGACGTTTATCGAAATATTGAAAACCAAGGGAAATAACTCTGTAATATAGCAGTGCAACTTTTCGATAGATTGGGTATTTGAGCGTCAGTAGACATCGAGTAATTTCGGAGTTTTTTTTAAAAATTTCGATATTCAATCGCTGATGTTAGATTTGTTCTTTTCCGACTCGATTGATTTTTTTATTTGTGTATCTTTTATTAATATCGTTGGTTCTTAGCACTTAGTTGTCAGCTTCAGATAGGTTTTGTAGCCACATAGCCTTGTAGCTTTAAGGTACATTTCAAGCAACAGTGTTCGTCATGCACATTAGAAATTTTAATTACTGTCTAGAAATATGATAATAAAACCATTTTATAATAATTGTGCAATATAGTATTTTTTTTATGATATAGAGATATATTTTTTTAGGTTGCTCTATAAACTATTTAAAGTGAAAAAGGTCGTGTCGTACTAACAGTATTAGGAGTTAACTCCCCTGGTAATTCATTCGCTCCGAAAAGCGGAAGTTTGCGAGTGAGAATGGTGCCGAAGAACGAATTTAGAAGCCTCTCTGGGCGCTTAAAATCATTAATTGTATATGTTTTACGTGAGTAAATGTAACATGTGGTTGGGATTAAGAGAGCACGACCCTGTGTTCAAATGGGTGTCGAGTTTGAATTTTTGGGACAATGAATTTTGACAGTTGAAAATTATTTCGATTCGAGTCGAGAGAAATACGTTGCCGACCTTTGCTCACTTCGTTCGCACACAGGGAAAACTGGTAGTTCATCTCTGTTGCGCAACATATTTGCGCTAAACTTCACCTGTGCTTTACGGAACCATGTAGACTCATTTTTTTAAACTTGATTTTCCGAAGAGAGAAAGGTTTTACTATTGGTGACATTATTTTTCAAATACTTTTTTTCGACTTATTTCGCCGAAAAAAACGTGTTAGTGCCCCTTTTAGAAATAATTAGTTCAGAAAGATTTCAAAATACCAAATAAAATAAATCATTAAATATAAATCCTCTTTCAAATATTGAAACTGAAAATGATTAGGATAAACAACTTACGTGAATTTCTGAATGTAGGACATTACATCTAAGGAAAGAACCATAAAGGCAGAGTCAACTGCATCATGGCGACTCGTTCTCTTCTCACAGAGGTTAATTCTTATTTTAGATCGTAGGATAGGAAATCTGAAGTTAGGAACCTCTGCGCCACTCGTGAAAACATTCATTTCCACTTCACCTGGTGAGTTATACAAGGGCCATGTTCAAGAGAGGTTTCGAAGTAATCGCTCAATTTGCAATTACTTTTAAACCTCTCTTGAACGCGATTGCTCAATGTAGCGCTACGTAGCAAGGCGAGCAAACATCGAGGATTAGCACCGTATCGTTCAGGAGAGAATGAGCGCTACTTGAGCGATCAATGAGCAATTATAAGCGCTCGCTGTTATGGAACGGAGCCCAGGTATAGGCCTACGACGAGAAATGTCAAATGTCCTCTTTTTATCCTTGTCATTAGGCCTACGTCACGATAGGGTCGTTTTCATGTTGAGCGGCCTCTAGGAACATCCCGTCGGCAAAGTAAAAATGTGACACCATAAGAGAGGACGTTACGTCAGACATTATTTTATGACGTCAAACTCTTGACTTATACTTGTATTTCATGGTTTTTAAAAACACCTAATTAGTTTTCACCGATGAACTCTGAAAACCGATGACATGAAAATGTGAAGTATATAAAATTGAAAATTGAATTTTGCCAAGCTCAGTTTGTCATTTTGTAAAATTTGGATTTTCTTTTCGTCCGTACACCATTCTCGTCAGCTGTCGCATAGAACTCACTGGACGCGTATTAATACCGTATTCATAACACGATTAATAGCGTTGTCCTTTCCATCCAAATGATCTGAAATTCTAACTGTACTTTCAATGGCTTTTCATTGTCCGGAATCTGCTTTGTTGGCATTACTTGTCGCGTTCAGAAATCTTAACAACAGGTGCACGCGCCGCACGTGTCACACAACATCTGTCACCGCATAGCAACAGGACTTTTATACTTCACCGGTTATCCCCCTTTGTAACATACTACCGAAGTATCGCAGGAGATTCTTTTTTGTCGATTGTTCAGGTTCTCAGCAAATTTTGTCAAAGCTGAAGAGTTGAAGCTGTCTACAGTGGTTGTCTCCCTTTGAATAGCATGCTTTATAATGTTTCTTCGGCGAGTAGAACTGTGTTATCCAGGTTATTCGCGAAGCGTGCAAAGGATGAACAGGTCTAATTTGAGTACTTATGATAATACGACAGACAATGAAATAAAGAGACAGTTTAAAGGTCGTCTAACTGTCTGGGGTCAATTCTCCAAAACAAAGAGGACTCTAGGTTTCGTGTACGTTGTGAAGTTTATAACATGGTTCATGTAGTTTGGTTCACAGGCCCTCGGGTCGTTGCTTTTCACACTATTAAAAAAAAAAGAAAAAAAGTTTGAGATGACCCCCCGATTTTTACGCCCTCAGAATGTATTAGTCTAGAAAAGGCCGGACACTTGGTTTGACCCCACTCGTCTTCGAGGCCGCGCGCTATGCTCACACGGCGTGTAATCGATTAAAACTTTATACAGACATTTACTTGGATGATTTACCTATCGATCAACATTCATGGAACCTACCAACTCTTTATTGTCATTTCTACAAGTCGACCGAAAGCCCTTTTTCACTCTCAACGTACTAATGTGTACACAAATGGCGACGGGGGGTGTGGTCGAAGCGAGCGCTCTGATTGGTCCACGCTTATAACCTTACATGTCGTTATCAATTTTCAGTTGCAAGGGAGATAACTCTTACTCACTATGCACGACCGTTTCCCTTTTAAAATAGATTATAGAGTAAAATAACATAATATATCTCTTTATCATAAAACACATACTATATTCCACAATTATAATACAATGATTTTATTATCATATTTCTAGACACTTATTAAAGTTTCGAATGTGCATGGCCAACACTCTTAATGAAAATGTACACTAAGGCTACAAGACTATGTGGCTACAAAGCATATCTGAATATGACAACTGAGGATGCTTAGAAACAATGGTAAAGAGGTAGTGTTTTAAGTTCGCACACTAGTCCAGTAGCCGAAGACAAGAGAAACGGATTTTGAAAATGTGAATCATGACTCGTTCAAACGATAATCATTCTGAATGATTATCGTTTGAACGAGTCATTAACATTCAAGGATGATACGATCATGTTGATATAAATCGACTAATCTATTTCTTGCAATCTGTAATAGTCCACATTAATATACTCTGTTAACTTTCTATGTTTTGTCTATGTTTCAAAATATATTTTGAAATATTAGGAAATCACCATTCCTGCTATTTTATCCTGCGCTGAGAATGTCAAGTAATAAACAATGAAGGCACTTGGGTCATTGCTTTTCACACCAATATTACATTTTTTTAAAACGCTATAACCATGCACAGTCGACAAAATGGACCCAGAACAATTTCATTGTTTTCGAAGTAATGTAAATTGTCAGATTCAGATATATATATATATATATATATATGCTTTCTAGCCACATAGCCTTGTAGCCTTAGCGTATATTTTCATTGAGAGTGTTTGCCATGCACATTCGAAACTTTAATAAGTGTCTAGAAGTATGATAATAAATCATTGTATTATAATTGTGGAGTATAGTATTTGTTTTATGATAAAGAGATATATTATGTTATTTTACTCTATAATCTATTTAAAAGGAAAACGGTCGTGCATAGTGAGTAAGAGTTATCTCCCTTGCAACTGAAAATTGATAACGACATGTAAGGTTATAAGCGTGGACCAATCAGAGCGCTCGCTTCGACCACACCCCCCGTCGCCATTTGTGTACACATTAGTACGTTGAGAGTGAAAAAGGGCTTTCGGTCGACTTGTAGAAATGGCAATAAAGAGTTGGTAGGTTCCATGAATGTTGATCGATAGGTAAATCATCCAAGTAAATGTCTGTATAAAGTTTTAATCGATTACACGCCGTGTGAGCATAGCGCGCGGCCTCGAAGACGAGTGGGGTCAAACCAAGTGTCCGGCCTTTTCTAGACTAATACATTCTGAGGGCGTAAAAATCGGGGGGTCATCTCAAACTTTTTTCTTCTTTTTTTTCTTTTCTTTTTTTTTTAATAGTGTGAAAAGCAATGACCCGAGGGCCTGTGGTTTGGTTGGGCATTATCAAAGTAAAAATTTGTAAAATTATTTTTATTTACATGGAGGGTGGACTAACGATATATCCATTAACTCCTTTATTTGGCTTATTTTGCTTTCATAGTGCTGATTTCAGTTCACCAAGTATATGATAATTACTTGTTTCATAAAAAAATCGAGCAATAATCGTGTAAAGCCGAAACTACACGTCTAATTTATATACAAAGTGGTTATATGACTTGGTAACATTACCAACCAAAATTTGTCTTTTTGTCTGTTGTAGACGAATTGACGCGTTTCTGTCGCGCTTAATTGTCCGGTTTTCGATCAGATACCATTACATTCCCTTCCATAATGTCACTATACTGAATCGACTATCATAAAAACCGATTATTTTCGGCAACAGTTGATCGGTACTTACCGATAACATCATACCATTTAAAAAGTTTAACATTATATGACTGCAACAACAAACTGAATATTTCTTTAGGGCAAAGCAGAATATTAACGTATGTAACATGGCTTTAAAAGGTGTTTTTTTTTAATTCGAATTATGGTTTAAATGTGTAAATCCCATTTTGTATTTTTTTTCACTCTTGAGTTATCTTCGTATCTACCTCAACCGATGAGATAAACTTTGTATTTGTCAAAGGAAACAATATTTAGCTGTCCGAAAAATAAGCCGCAACAAAGTAGTAAAACAATATTGTAATAGTGTCTGAAAAATTTATTTTTGTAAAAATAGAGAAAATTAAATAATTCAAGGGTATCTTATAACCTTGATATAGAATTTTTTGGAGAAAATGAATTGAGTTTTTGTGAAAATACGATTTTCAAGACAAATGATACTAATCTATTCAAATATTGTCGATCAATATGAAGGTTATGCTGGCGACTCGATGCCAGTGAAAAGATTTTGAAATAATTGTGAAACATTTTCTACAAACAAACTCCCAATATGAAATATAACGCAATAATCACCTCGGCAAATATGTCGAAGCATGTATAAGCTGCCGATTAAACAAATTCCCGAGGCGCTTCATGTTATAAACCCGCACGGAATGCCAAGGTGACAATCCACGCAGAATACAAATAGTTGACAAATTTAAACTACGGATCACAGAATCGGCCATCTTTATCGGAATAGTAACTTCTATCAAAATGCTAGCCTCCCATAACCCCTACACAGCATATCCCCTACAGGTTATCAAAATAAGTTTCCGGTCCACCGTCCTATTAATCTCTAGCTTGTTACCTCTTACTATGCAATGGAACGGCCCAGATTAAAAACAGATACAATTGATAGTGTGAGCAAAAATATTTAAAAACGACTTAGCAAGGACATTTCATGCCCAGATATAGTATTCTTAACTGCCAAAACGTGCAAGCTTATTTGACAGAGAAGAACGCTTTTACTTTTTAAGATTTTAAAACTTTTTTTTATTATTGATGAACTTCCTTTGTAATGTCATAACCCTTTTGGGTGGCTCACTTTTTACACTTTTTTAAAATTTGTATCATAATTATTAGTTATTCTTTTTGTTAAAATGAGGTGACGTTTTAATAAATAATCTGTCTGTCTTTCATGTTTCACATTCATATCTCTAATGAAATAAATACATACATTTGAATGTCATCACATAAACTGAAGTGCAAAAGAAAGTATATCACTCAGTTGTATTTATCATATGTATAATTTCCAAAGTCACTTATCTCGACTTTTCGACATTGTATTAAAAAACTGACTAGTTTGGCAAATTAGTCCAAAACATTAAATCAGTAAAAGAATACCTCAACGCGTTTTTTGTTTGTTTTTTTATTTTAATTTAAATTAAAAAATTGAAGTTATGAAATTCTCCCAAATTAATTTTGACAAAACACAACTGTTCATCGACATATAAGACATACTCTGTGTGAATATCAATAAATGTGCCTCGTCCTGCACACATTTTCAACATTTTGAACACGGTAGGGGTCATGTTGGTGTAAATTTCATTTCTTACCCCCGTCTACTTTAAATAATATTAAAAAAATGTATAACTACAAGTATCCAACATTAGTGAAAGAGGTAACTGCTTGTGTTGTTTTAACTAATTGTAGGGGAAATGGAGTGAAGGGGATATGGGCTGTAGGGGTAATGGGCTATAATCATCAAAATTGATGTCCATAAGGAGGACCTTATCGCTGATCCGTTAATCTGACTCTCTGTGCACCGGACCATAACATGCTGTTTTAATTATAACCTGCAGGTAGTCTGTCATCATGACCCCTTAATTTTTAAAGCGCCTAGGCAAGTCTACAACAAGATTCTGAGCTCAGTTTAAGGAAAATGAACACATCTCCTTTTTATTTTATTTTTTAATTTTGTTTAATTTTATGAAATAATTCATTGTAAGTTGTAGGCAGATTGGGAGTGTAGGCAGATTGAGAATGTAGGCAGATTGAGAATGTAGGCAGAAGGCGAAGTCATCTTTCCTTTGGCCTCTGACAGGACAATTTCGAGGGAAGTTTTAAAATTTTAAATTTTTAAAATATATGAAATAAAAAGGAGCCATGGTCTAATATCTTTTTAAACTCGATTGAATTGGTAGATTTATTTGTTATTTTTCTGTATGTTGAAGTATGATAAGTTGAATTAAACATTCTAGAAAATATCATATGTTTAAAAAAAAGAAACTTCATCATTACATCTTCTATGTATGTGACAACGTTGTTATCGTTCATTTATGGCACCTTTGAGCTTCCATATAAACACTCATTGAACGACTGTCGTATTTATTCCCAATTTCTCTACGTGAGTTAAGGGTTTGCTTTTAATGCTAAATGGGATATCGCTTATCGCATTGGCCTTGATTCAGTGTGGTATTTAGTTACCCAATATTCTGTTTTCCAGAGATGTAAATTTTCCCATCAATGTAAAAAAAAATGTGATCTTTAAAACGATTTAAATTGTGTCACGTTTTCAATGTCGCAATGACCCTGCAAGGTAAAAGTAAACAAATGACGTCACAAGAATGGAGATCTTAAAGATGGAGTTCTATTGCCGACTGTCCACTGTCTCGTTTTTTTATTCCATCGGTATATAATACCGTGGGATATAGTCATCACCCCGTTCGTCTGTCTTCACATATGTATTACACATTTACTGGAGTGGTGCCTTTTGATATTTTCAGATTTTTTAAATTTTTATTTTTTTTCCTTTCCATGGAAACGTGTTGAAATTGAACTCTGTTCAGGGATATGATCGTTTCCGGAGCAGAACTCAAACACCACTCATCATATCTTTCTGAAACTTTGCACATGCTTTACCTATTTACTGGAGTGGTGCCTTTTGATATTTTCAGGTTTTTGAAAAAAAAATTCTTTTCCATCGAAACGTGTCGAAAATGCAGGGTTAGGTTTGTTGCCGCAGCAGAACTAAAAAAACGCTCAAGGTATCTTTCTGAAACTTCACATGTGTATCCCCCGCCTTCTGAAGAGGTGCCTTTTGATATTTATACAATTCTGAAAAAAAAATCCTTTTTTTTCACGGAAATGTGTTGGATTTTTTTTTACCGTTTTCATGGAAATGTGTTTGATTTGGACTATGTTCAGAAATAGGTCTGCACAGGAGCAGAACTCCAAAACCCATTATCATATCTGAACTCAATATGTGAATTACCCACTAACTGAAGTAGTAGATATACAATTATCTGTCAAGGATGTGTTTTACAAATTATGTGGGACCGGTGGGATATGTCATCTTCTGATGACTCTTAAATTGTTGTTGTTGTACGTGAGATAAAAAGGCTGCATTTTCACAATTATAATAATAAACATATTATTGATTGACCATTCACAAGATAACAAAAACTTTGTCATTAAACGAATCAACAATGTCTTGTTTGCCGTAGAAAAGTTTTCCAAACCTGTAGCGCCGTTCTCATTGTTTTTATTTGTGCGTTGGATTTCATCGAATTTTCAAATATAACGTCATAACTATATTACCTTTAGAAATAAGTTTTACCTAGGTTGTATTAATAATCAATGTGTGTAACAGGAATGTCCTCTCGAATCATATAAAACAATCATTTTCCTCATTTTTATATCGATCTTTACATTTCTATTAATAAATACACCAAACACTTTCACTTACTTTATTCTTTAATATTTCACATGCATGCTAAAAGCTTTGATTGCATTTTATGAGTATTTAAAGCAGGACTCGTGGGTGAATTTATCACTGATACAAATGATTCATGTACTAATCAATTGCAAAACGCTCCACTCTCTTCTCTGGTGTCTATGTTCCTGACTTTCACATCCTGTCCCTACCACTAACTAATGTTCTCTTGTTCCTGAGTATGACCGTTCTTCGCCCATCATGACATCTGTTGCGATGTTTTGACTGACAGAGCATTATTCAAAGTTATGATAATCAAGTTCTTTCCTTAATGTTTTGCTCCTGTGCTCCTTTGGCACTGTGCCCCTTTGATCCTTTGCTTTTGTGCCCCTTTGCGTATGTGCTCCTTTTCTCCTGTGCTCCTCTGTGTCTTTGTTCCTTGATTATAATATCCACAGCTTCAATGCATCGTCTGCTTCAATGATTTTGACGGAAGCAGACGATTGGGCAGACGATATCTGGACCGGAAGTCGTCTGATCTGTCAAGGAAGAGGAACAGTTTACCATGGATCGTTATGAATATCATCAGGTTTTTTTCTTGATTAAATAACTTCCTGTGTCATAAAATATGAAGGACGAAGGCTTATGGAGATATGTTACATACATGCGGGGTGATTTCGATGTTGAGCTTAGAAATAACACTTGGACTGTTACATGTATCAAAGTTCATTATATTGATTTAACTTTTTAGAATTCTGCATCGGTGATATATAATCTGATAGAAAGGGGACATTAACATAGCTTCGTTACTCTCTATATATAAACCATAAAATAATTAAAAAAATAAAAAAATCATTCTATGGTCTATATAAGTATGAAATTTCCATACATTTTGCATATCATAATATGGCAAAGCATGTTCGTCAGAAACCTTAACATTATCTATTCTTATGGTCTAAGATAATCACAATCTCATTAAAATCATATTCGTTCCTAAGGCAACACCTATTTGGGTTGTCACTCTTCCAAGGTCTGACCGAATCCCGTAGAGCTCCATGTTGTTATTTCCAATTGAAAATTCAAGCTTTCAGATTTCTGAAAGCGGACAAGCTTAACATGGGAAAGAGTCAAAGATATGATTTTAATGAGATTGAGATAATCAGAGACTCGTCAACAAGAAGCAGTTCTGGGTAAACATTTATCTACTCCGGAAGCCTTTATATGTTTATTACTGTTGATATTTGAAAATATTTCATTAATTTATTTAAATTTTTTCAAAACAATTTACCTGGTTTTGGTGGAATTTACTGCGACGTTAGATCAGTCAGGTAATGTCTCCATCTTGCTAACGTACAAGGAACAACGTCGGCGATGTCTGTAGTCTGGCGTCGGTGTCGTTGGGGACGTCGTTGGATACTACGCAAATATAAACATGTTGAATTTTTAAAAAATTATTTCCATATTTCATGGTTCAGACGATGCATGATGAAGATGGTGCTACTTTTTAATAATGTCATTTATAAATACCTTTTGAAGATAAAAAATACATAATAAACCATAGGGGAAATATGTAGGTACTGAAATGTATGAATTTAGGATTACTGTGGTGGTGATAAACGACAACCTGACGATCAAATGTGATATTTGTTAAAAGTATCTTGAGTTTCAGCACTAAGAGTTTCAACTATAGCAGACAAATGCAATCAGGAAAACGCATATACACTGAAGTACAAAAGAAAGTTCACACCCCAGTTGGTTTCGATTAATTCAATATTTTAAAAGAAATTAAATGCATTTTATTTTGGCACGATTGCAGTACACCTATCTGAAGTAGTTTGAAAGAATTAATTGGTGACTGGTTAATTTTAGCGAAGATATTTTTTTAAATATATAGACAGGGGTAATAAATGAAAATTACATGACCTCAACCATGTTTAAAATGCAGCATGAGGCATATTAATTGATTTTCACATAAAATATGTCAATGATCAGTTGTGTTTAATTAAAACAAACACTTAAAGTATTCTCTGACTGAATACTACAAACACCTGTATAATATACAGTGTGAGTGAGAGTACGACGTCGAAAACTTTTTAAATATTTGCAATTGAAAAACATACATATGATAAAACCAACTGAGGTGTGAACATTCTTTTGGATATCAGCATGTGAGCGTGTTTTTCCAGCGATCTGATTGGTCGAGAGGGCATCACGTGACCGTCGACAGAAAAGCATATTGACTCCAGCCCGAGTCCGACCAAAAGCAATATTGACTTGAGTGACGTCAAACGTTTGTTGCGTGACGTCAAACGATTGTTGAATGACGTCATGCTATTGTAACCATGACGTCATCTGACCGTAGTTCCAGCTGTTCAAACCAAATTACATTTTTGACTGTATTTCATTGTTTTCTTTTCGTTCCTGTGTTAAATACATAATAAAACAATTATGGACTGATGATTCGGTCAATACCTGTTTTTATGGACCCGAGAAAACAATATAGACCGCGGACTTCGTCCTTGGTCAATATTGTTTTCTCGGGTCCATAAAAACAGGTATTGACCTCATCACCAGTCTATAATTGTATAATATTATTTTTCAATTACTTATTTTATCGGCAGAAAGTCTTATATTGCAGCATGTGATTATGTACTAAATATACAAAGCTAAATTACAACCTCTATACCAACTTCAAAGCATTTGATTATTTTATGCTAATCCTCTCTAAAAAAAAAACCCATGTTAATCTCAAATGAGCAAAGTTGACCTTTTCAAGCTTACGTGCTGTTTTTGCAAAACAAGCAAATTTGATTAAAAAAGTTTTAATCTTTGCGCAATGTTATACAATACTTTCACCGAACACTCACAATGCCAAAACTCCACAAACATCAAGATGTTTGACGTCAACAAATTTGTTTCACAAACATCGTTTTTCGTTCATCGATTTTCTATTAGCACGACAACCAGCAAGTCAGCGAGATTACTTACTTCAATAAGTATACAGCTTAAGTTACGGGCAGCGCTGACGTCAGAGAGCAGGTTTTCTTCCAGTAACAGCGTCGTGAGCCGAGATGTGTCCACCACCTGCAAAGAAACAACGTGATCAAAACATCTGAAATGTCCGTACTGTAATGTAGTGTATATTTGATGCAAAACTTGCCTCTTACACCTGCAAAGTGACAACGTGATTAGAAAATGTGACAATTATTGTCAATACCATAGATCTGACGTAAAACTTGCATCTAAAACCTGCAAAGTGACAACGTGATTAGAAACATGCGAAATGCCTATACAGATTTGACGTAAAATTTGCGTCACCGACCGCCAAATTGACAACGTGATTAGAAGCATGTGAAATCACAGTGTTTGTCATTATGCCTTATAGATCTAACGTAAAACTTGCGTCTCCGACCTCACAAGTGACAACGTTATTAGAAGCATGTGAAATCACAGTGCTTGTCATTATGCTTATAGATCTAACGTAAAACTTGTGTCTCCGACCTCCAAATTGACAACGTGATTAGAAGCATGTGAAATCACAGTGCTTGTCATTATGCCTTATAGATCTAACGTAAACCTTGCGTCTCCGACCTCCAAATTGACAACGTGATTAGAAGCATGTGAAATCACAGTGCTTGTCATTATGCCTTATAGATCTAACGTAAAACTTGCGTGTCCGACCTCACAAGTGACAACGTGATTAGAAGCATGTGAAATGACAGTACTTGTCATAGTACGTATGGATTTGACGTAAAACTTGCGTCTCCGACCTCCAAAGTGACAACGTGATTTGAAAATGTGAAATGACAGTTATTGTCATACTGCGTATTGATTTGACGTAAAATTTGCGTCTCCAAACTCCAAAGTAACAACGGGATTAGAAACATGTGAAATGGCAGTACTTTATTGTCATTATGTCCAAAGGTTTGACGTAAAACTAGCGTCTCCGATTTCTAAAACGACAACGTGATTTAAAAATGTGACAGTTTCAGTATATTTTTTACGTAAAACTTGCGTCTCGAAGATGCAATGTGGCAACGTGATGAAAAACATTTTAAAGAGCATTGTTCATATGCCAGTGAATTATAATTAAACGCCTCTATTTTCTTTATCTACGGCGATGCGAACGTACACACATCTGAGGTCGTCACAAAATGGTTTAATGTAAAACTTGCGTGCAGTTTCTCAACTACAAGAATATTGCACAATGTTAACTATGAAATGAATTCTAAAAACAACACAACATTAACGTTACACAGATTGCAATAGCCTCTTAATGTGTAATAAATATCGAAATAAATGGGAAGAAAACATACGATTCATTTGGTTGATTGCAAATATTCACATTTTACATAAAAAAAATACACTTAATGGAATGTCGCACGAGCTGTAAGTGTTCTGCGAGTGACAAGAAATGGGAAGGAGACAACACTCCAATGAATTACAAGATTCAAAATTTACATAACACAGATGTGCGCAACTTATTTTTTAAATTAAGGATCGAACTATACGCAACAGCACATGATGTGAAGATTATTGAATGGACATTAAAAGGGCAGTAACACGATTTTTCGCTCAAATAAGTTGATGAAATGTATTTGAAAATTATGTCACCAATGGTAAAACACCCTTCTCTCTTCGGGGGTGAAAAAATGAGTGTATACATGGTTCGGCAAAACCATGGGAATCGTTTCTGTATTTCGAAATACTGCAATGTGTTCATATATATGCAATAATGCAAATTCTAAAAGCTGTAATTGATTGAGATTTATCATCCAAAATTGTGTCATAAACTTGAAAACGTCACAACGCCATGACAACACCGCACTGGAAGCGTAGCGACAGTGTATTCAGAAACCTACATTTTTTAAGAAAACTAATGAAGTATTTTCTTTTGACTTATGTAATATCATGACCTACCGTCTTCTGGTGTTAAATATATCTCAACCCTCGTTGATGTAAGTAAATATATTCACAGCAGGATAGAAACAACCTCGGTTTCCCATGGTTTTATATATGCTCCGTTACTCTCCACTATATCACCCATACTCAAATTACCCGCCCTTGGCCGGCGTGACGAAGTCAGTAACCAAAGAAAATACTCAATACGATAAGACGGAAATGGTCAAGTGAGATAACCGGTGACGGATGGCTAACAAAATGACCTCGCGTGCTTTGCAACGAAGTGATGTGAATTGTCATTGGCTCGCAGGTCCAAGCTGCGTAGCGGTTTGATTGGTTCACGCCGGCCAAGGGCAGGTAATTTGAGTACAGATTTCTCTGATGAAATTTCCCATGGGTGATATAGTGGAGAGTAACGGAGCATATATAAAAACATGGATAACCGAGGATGGATAGAAATGAAATGTATATTACCAGGCCAGTGTGACCTATGAGACACAACACACAGAATAAAATACGAATAACGAATAGTCTAAATCAACGGTTGACTCCCACAATGCAATATTTCTAAAACAACTCCATTGTGACTGTCAATAGTTTTGTTTTCCTTCACAATGACGTTGTTTTAAAGGGTCATGTTGACCTCTAACAGCTGTTCTCTATAGATTTGAGAAATGTTTTGTAATAAACGCAAATGCCAATCAAATGTCAGTATTTGATACTGATGAGAACGGACGTTAAGGTTTAGTCCTGTTGTACTGTGTACAAAATAAGAACCATCAACACAGTCTAGCTATATCCTGATTCAGCAAGTCTAGACCAAATGAATACACATAAGAGATAAGCCTAATTTATAACATAAACTGCCAGGCAAAAGAAAGTACTTACCTCAGTTGATTTAACATATGTATGATTTTCAATTACAACTATCTCAAATTTTCAATGTCATAGTCTAAAACTGAAAAGTACAGGTATTAAATTTTGCATTTCTTCAAAAATTATTTCTGATGATGCACAACTGTTCATCGACATAAAAGACATATTCTATTTGAAAATTAATTAATGTGCCTGATTCTGCACATATTTAAACATTTTAGGGGTCATGTTGGTGTAAATTTCATTTCTTACCCCTGTCTTTAAACAAAGATAGTTTAACTAAAATAGAACCACAGTCATCAATTAATTCATTCAAACTACTGCAGATAAGTATTATTGTTTCGTCCCATAGTTAAATGCATAAGATTTCTTTTACATATTGAATTAATCAAAACCAACCGAGGTGAATACTTTCTTTTGCCCGGCAGTCAAGATGGTGTCCGATAATGTCTTAGAATGCATTACGTCATTTGAACTATGTCAAACGTTTTTGAATAAAAATTCGAATCTATAATTGATCTGTAGTGTAGTGTATACATATCATCTAATACTATCCATTTAATCAAAGCACGAGATTTGAAATGGATTACATACTAATATATCGTGCATACATGTATAGGTGTGTTTCAAAGTCACTCCCTACCTTTGTGTTGTATACGTGTGTACTTAATTGGAGCTCAAAACTAGGTCACAAGGTGTGAATCCTAAACTGTGTCAAATGTTATCGAGGTGCTCAAACACAATCAAGGATTGCTGTGTCCTATAAACATTTTAAAGGTTAAACCATCAGAAATGTCCAATATAGAGTTTTACACACCTACAAGTACTGTTAATGGCATACATGCATCATGTGTGTGTGTGTGTGTGTGTGTGTGTGTGTGTGTGTGTGTGTGTATGTGTGTGTGTGTGTGTGTATATATATCTGTCTGTGTGATTGTTTGGATTTTATCCGTAGTGAGAGGGGAAGTTTTAAAAAGTAACTTACATGTATTTGACGATCAAGTCACAACTTGCGTTAGTCTCTATCACTGGCTAATTTAAACCTTGATGTACCATATTCTTTTTATGTTTAACTACTGCGAGTTTACTAAAAATATGTATGAACTTTAATGTATTTCTACAAATGTATTTACAAACTGATAAGTTTGTTTTAGGAGAAGCATTTATATAGGCTAGTGTAGCATGTTTGCTAATCCTTTTTTCCAAATTTAACTTCTCATATTTCTTGTACGTTATACGTTATTTGGAAATAAAATACTGTTTAAATCAAACCATGATGTGTTTTGTTACTTTTCTGTGCTAGTGAAGCAGCGCGTTCTATGAAGTTCAGTTACAGCGCCGCTACGCTAGTACATACACCTTAACGAACTGTAGCAAGACTTGAATTAGCAACTGAAAGCCGCGAGGAATGACTCGCGGGTTAAGTTGGTAGTTGGGGATGTTGAAAAACACAAAATGACGAAGACGAACCTTTAAAACACTGATGCAATTCTCAATGCAGAACGCTTCTATAAGGGTTTGCTGGATGTCAAATGTGACGTCATGCTGGTCACTCACTTCCGGTAGTACGCACAGCATCACGTTGTCGTGGTTACAACGCAGCACATCTGCGCATTTCATGACGCCACAAGTCACTCGATGCGTCATCGCGGCGTCCTTCAAGACTGGCGTAAGAGGAGGTCGATCGGTGGATTGTAAACTAGAATCCAAATATGACATATGGTTACAACAATGAATTTACTGCAACAAGAACATTTTACATGAGAAAGGTCCACTATTAGCATAGAAGCAGGGAGTTAAGGGGAGGGTTCTATTGGGTCTTTAAAAAATCAAAATGGCGGATGTGCCCATTACCGCGACAGTAGTCCTGGGTATTTTATGAGGAATCGAAATTCGAGGGGTATTAATATTAATGCTATTAAATCTCAACAAACTGAATAAATGCATTGTTTCAAATGGGATTGTTTGTGTATCACACATTCAGGACTAAAGATTACAAGGGAAATTTTCACTTTAATTTCAACTGCTTATAAAAAGCTTTTGAAGACATTTCAATTTGGTATTTTTAAATTCCTTCTGTCAATCACGATGATTCTTTACATTTATGAACAACATAGAATAACATAACACTCGGCACCAATGCATCTATGTAAAAACTATGCATAACAGATATGTCATTGAGAATAATGAAGCTTTTAATAAAGGCAAAGAAGACAAGTTCTATGCAAAATGGATGTTATACCATGGTGTAAATATTTCTTGTTTGTTTCTTGCCTTTTAATGATATTGTTTCTCAATGTAATACATTCTGATTCTTGTCAAAGTATCTAAATGAGTGATAAAAAGAAAACAATAACCTCATGTCTACATATAATGGGTGAATGTGTGAGTGAATGTGATGTGCTTTGTTTTGTGTAAAAAAATCAACACAGAAATCCCTGGATAGGAGTCCTTTCATGTAACAGGGAATTTGAAGTTATTTACAAACAAAAAAAGTATTAACTCGTTGATTTGGCATTGACTAGTATAAAATAATTGACTATAAAATACATGTAATTAATAATAAAGAGACAATTAACAAGTGAGACTGGATTATAATTGACCGAAACGAAATTTATAGGATATACTCGTCTATGCATTACTGCAAGTGCTATATACATTACCATAAGTAACACTCCTAGGTGCTTTCGAAACTTCTTACTTACAACGTAAATCTGATGAAGTTTTCAAGCATACATGCACATGCGTCGATATAAATTTCGGATTCATACAAAATACGCCGGTCATAAGTGCCCCAATCCAAATAAATTTCGATTAATATTTTTATGAGGTTGTATTAACATGATATAGAACAGTCAATTTAAATGTATTTGGATTGTAAGTGCCCCTTTGTGTAGGCCTAATTTCCAACTAACTATGTATTACCATTATTACGCATAAACATACCCATAAATAGCTTAATGCCCTTACCTCAAAGCTTGTAGCGGATAATCAGTAGGGAGAAACATGTTCCTTGTCGGACCGCGTGCTGTGACAGTGTCTAACGTCTTGTTGCCCCTCCCTGAAGTTACTAAACCGGAAGTGTGGGCGAGGGGAGATCCACCCGGTCACGTGATGTACCCGGTATGTTTGTATCACGTGATTTCATTCAATCCTGGAAGCCGTTGTGAATCAATGTTTTTATATAGCCTACATTTATATTTTCCGTCTCTTTCCGTGTGACCCGATGCAGTCTTGTAAATTACTGTTTAAAACTGTTTAATTAAAATATTTATCACGTGATATATAAACCACATGTTTCCTTTATTTTTAGAGAGACATAGTTTTATTCTCATCCAGTGTCATTTATTAGACTATAATTTGTGTTTGATTTTTTAAAATATTATCTTAATCGATCTGATTATATTTCATTATTTTTCATTTTCACATATTGCATTTATAGCGAGGACCTAGACTTATTAAAGGCTCTTCTTTATAATTATAGTCATGGATTCCAATCAGGTCCTTTCTCATATTTGCCATTTATCATTAAAGTTTATACAATAAATTGGAACTTTAGAGAGTAAAACATCTCATTTCACGACCCGATAAGTGGTATCCATAGAAAACGGTTATCTACATTGGAAGAAAATGGTGCGACATCTAAAGCGACACTTTTCCGAAACTCTTCATTGTAAGGGCTAGCACTGGACATTCTACTCCGAGTGTTTAGATATCGCTACATCAGTCAATCACTCGACCTTTCTTCGAGGTGAGGTGAGGTGATTTGGAGTTTAACGCCGCTTTCAAGATTATTTCACTTATATCGCGGCTGCTAGTATTACGGCAGGGAGAAAGCCCGCAACGCCATGTGGCTATGCATTGCGGTGAAACCTGCGAGCATCGGCTGGAACTAGCGAACCATGGGTGGACACGCTGAAATTCAGTGTAGCATTGCACCCAAACCTTACTGCGTGTAGAACAGTTCTCTACTGCAGACAAAGTTGCCGTGCCCCTGGCGGGATTCGAACCCCGGACCTCTTGATCCGAAGCCAAACGAGCTAACACCTTTCTTCGAGTGGCCATTTTAATATCAACACCTTAAATGGCGGCTCGTTTGGAAATGAGCTCGCATGGCTTAACCGAACCATGTACATTCGTTTTAGAACTCTTTTTATTGATTCAGGAATATCATTTAGTCATTGGTAACACAAGTTTTCTTTAATCCTCGGATTAAAATATCCCCTGTCACCTTTTAAGACTTAAGTCATGTTTTGAAGTTCAGTTAAAATAGGGCATCCTCGATCTATTGTAACTTGTAAATGAAGGACAGGTTTGTTTTTCACTGAATCAGCTTACAAATGACCTTCTTATTTCTACCCCCGACAAAGGCGTAACACTGTTTATAAACATAAACTCGTTTCCAGCCTACGACAAGGTTTAAGGGTGGGACGCCACTACCTCGACTTGGGGCTGTTGAAATCCAGTCTGAGAAACACCTACCCGGCTCTTCGTTTATATACACCGTCTAAAAATAAACCAAGTGCTATTATCAGCACAAAGCCTGATCCAAAAAGAGGCTATATGTTATGACGTCATCGGAACTACCCGATTGACAGGGAAGACACGCCTTGGGTGTCCAAATTCACTTGGGCCGGACTTTCAGACCAACTTTTACACGTTTTTTTGGCTTTTTATGACAACGGTCCGTTAGTATTAAATGAAAAAAATAGAAACGATTAATATTGAAAGTGCAAATAATAACCCTTTTGAAATCGATTTAAATTTGCCACAGATCATTTAACATTATTTATGGTTTCTGAATGTGCACTTGTCATTGAATTATAGACATAAGTATACTAAGTTCATGTAAGGCAAGGCAATAAAACAAATCATTTTATTTAAGTGGGTTGAATAATTCAACAATAGTTTGATAAAAGGGTGTAACGAAACATTTTTGACGAAATGCTAAAGTGCTTATATATAATGTTATCTATATCTTGATACTTCAGTCATTCAAAGTTTTGTATTCTTGTATGATACTGGAAAAATAGGAACTAGGTCTAGATATGATGATGATGATGATGATGATGATGACGGTGATGACGGTGATGACGGTGATGATAGCATAAACTATAGTTCAGACATGAACCAGTATGACTTTTGAAATAACTAAAGCTTTGTCCATATTACAATGTTCTTGTGAGAGGGCCATTGTCATTAAACGTGTCGTTCCATAACGAAATATGTTTTCATTTGCAGTGAATTTTTTTGTTATCTGAAAACTCCAATTAAACATAATAGTTCTAAAAGTTCCAATGTTTAGATAAATTAAGACGTATGAGGGCATGTCGTCCTGAGCTAAGGTAATTCTTTAATGTCCAAATAGAAGATGTTTGACATTACTCGTAGAATACCATGTATATCTAATCGAGTGAAGTAGAAAAGCATATTTTCACGAGTGGCGTACTGTTTCTCCTTTACAAGATGAGATATACATGGTATGTCTTTCAAACTCTGTTTCTAAGCGACACATGCCCCTGTGGCCATAACCAAGTCTTCTTTACTTCCTAAATGATTAAACTTGTCACTTGACTTGTGTTATTTAGTCGATTGTATATCATTATATAGAACTGTCGATTTCAAATTATTTAGAATGACCTTTTTTCAATATCTATTTTGGTGTGTGATTTTAAAGGTACATCCATTGTGTTATTGGGGTCACATATTGTAAGCGTTATTAATGGTGTTACTTTATCGAGTGCCGACTGTTACCGAAAACTACCATTTTGATGACAGTAGACATAGTATATTGACGATATGAAGGTAAAAGTGGTGATTTCTGATCGAAAACCGGACAATGCACAGCGTGTGGCGCGCGTCAATGAGTCAAACGTAATTTTGGAATCTTAATTTATTTATAACAGACAAAAAGACAAATTTAGTTGATAATATTTAATAGATCACATAACTACTGTGCATGTAAATGGGACGTTCAGTTTCGGTTTCTGCACATGCAAAATGATGTTACTCAAGTTTAATTGGAAACTAGTAATCATACTATATTTGGCGATTGGGGATAAATATGCAAGCTGGTTGAATTTATTTGTACATGTGGTGAGTTGGAACGTATTAAAGCCAAACAAAATTTTATGAAACACAATGGATGCACCTTAATTAACAGATTTTTTAAAACTAAATATGTGTGTAGGCTGCTGTGCATGCTTTGTGTTTTTGTTTCGTTCTCCAGTAGGGCCTACATGGAATTATTACTTCTTATCCATATATTTAAGACTACATTTTAAAATGTTCGCTACTGTTTGCAAACATGGTGAAAGAAAGCTGGTCGCCTTCGTCTTGCCTTGTGAGCAGGTAAAGGGAGATAACTCGTGTTTGCTTTGGAGCAAATCGATCGTCCACTGTATTTTCGAGTTTGGCTTAGCGCATTTCTGTTATGGTCATTAACTTGCAAATTATGTATTAAACATATTTAAATGAATCTTAAATCTAGTTTAAAACTAACAGGTAAATGATTGTGATATTACCTTCACTTCTCTATTATTTGAAAGGTAAAATTAAGCAAAAATATAAAATGGTAGGCCTACATATTGTAGAATCTCATCCTCTTCTCACTGTCTTCTGATATCAACTATCATAACACTTGTCGAGTGTTGATAAATCTGATATCAGAAGACACGAAACTGAGATTCCATTTATCATTCAAAATCATTACTCATTACTTTCAATACAATATATACATTTTCTGAACTCAGCATTGTCATTAGATGCATTGATGTCATAGCACTGTGACGTCATCATGTTTATCACGTCAGGGCATTGATGTCATCTGTTTTGACGTCATAGCATATTGTGAGTCATTATTTGATAATGTAAAATGCACTGTTGTCATTTGGTTGTCGGTGACAGTGCTTTGTGCAATATATATTGTCAACACGATATCCCCTAGGACATAAGCGTTATCTCACAGTGTTGGATGATAAATCTCCTGTTTCTTTGTTGATGAGCAGCTTCGTGAAATTCATGTTCACATCTGACAGAAAATCTGAAATTTGGTAAAGACCTTATAACAGTTAATGAAAATGAATTAATGGAAAAAATGTTTTTCACATATTTCTAATTTTTAAATTAGTATCTATGACCTCAGACAGCTTTTTCAGAACGTTCATAAAACATAAACAAAAAACATATTATATTAAAACACTGAGGCAGTAGCCTACTCAAGGGCTCCGCACAACTTCTAAATTTAGGCCTACTGTCCACATTGATTAACAGGCAGTGTCGGTTCCAGAAATGGGTTAACAATATATAGAAATGTAGATTTAGTCTGATCTGTCATCTTGTCTTACACTCAGACTCAGAAAAAAGTATTTATTCTGAAAATATCACCATTTTATAAAATATTGAAAAGGAGACTGTAAGAAATATCTTTAAAAAGAGACTCCTTTTCAATATTTTTTAAAAGTCAGACTTAGTTTTAGACTATCTGTCATCCAGAGATTCCCGACCCTAGACCCCCACTAAGTCTATTGACGACCAGTCCAATCTAGAAAATTATACTGTATAGCAAGTCTAGTTTAGGCTACACAGTTCTAAAATAGTATGTAAAATAGTGTTGTTGATAAGAAATAAAAACTTATCTCTGAGACTAAGTATTAGTCTATAGTCTATACATATATGTAGGAAAATCGTCCCCATGAAGGCTCTTGTAGATCAGAATCCAGAATATTAGGCCCTGTATTCTAAAGCATTGCACAAATTCAATCTTTCAAAAATATTTGCTTGACTTGGCTATAATTATTCTGAACTTATTATTGAAGTTATTATGAAATATTTGAATATTGAGGCATAGGCCTATGAATTATGTGAAATATGATATGATTGTAAAACAGCCTAATGGGCCTACTGTACATTTTGTTTCTGAAAAAATTATAAAACCAATGTCTATCCACATTTGCATTGGACAGCTTCCTTCGGCAAACTATACTAAATACTAGATCTAGTTCATAAAATGACCATTGGCGAGGTTTGATCATTAGAGATTTGCTGTAAGATTTACTCAGAAAAATATGGAACGATCAGTTTCTTCGACACAGCACGTTCTGATTTCTCGTCATTGAGCTTGGCCTGTCAGATTCAATGAACTCAAAATAAACTTCTTCACATTATTACATTAGGCGTAGCTGAAACCTGACATTTAGTCAAAATAACATATACAAGAAATAAGTTAAATAACATAAATTTTATGTTTCAAAGTTCAGTTATTTGAATGTTATTGGCAGTTTCATTTGTCAACTCAAATCAACGAATGGTAAAAAATGGCGTCGGTTGGACCTGCTTGTGTTTCTTAGTTTTAGTTTTGAGTAGCTGAATTCTGGTTTATAACATTTATTTTAGAAATATATTTACATGCCCTTGTTCAGTAGTAAATATTATTTTAGGGAATCGACATTTTGAAATATATCTATCTTGGAAATGTTAATTTGAAAGCTTTTAGTAGAAAGAAGAGTGATTCGGAAGACGAGTTTGATACCTTTCTATGTTGAAAAAATAATCATATCATTTTGTAGTATACATAAAGCAAAATTTAGTTAATGGGGTTAAAAAGTAAAATAGATTTCCTTTCGATCTACATAAAACACATATATCAATGATTTATCATATTCCCGGGATTTTAATTTTTAATAGCAAAAGAAACACACGATAATAAAACTGAAGTGACATTTTGGTTTCGCAGAGTGACTTTGTTGGGTGCCCTCTCTGACGTCCGCACCACTGCTATAAAGCTGGCGGCACGTTTCTCAACGTCATTCTTCGTCTAGATTCTCTGACAGCAAGAAGTTCTCTCTGCAACATGGCAAGCCCAGCACCCTCTCCCGCCGTTTCAAGGTCCAAGTCGCCTCAAAGACTCGCAGCCCCGAAGGCGACAAAGGCAAAGAAGCCCAAGACTGCTGCTCGCAAGGTCAGCTCCGGCCGCCCAGCAACCCTTACAATGATCACCCAGGCTATCAATGAACTGAAGGACAGGAAGGGTTCGTCTGCTCAGGCCATCCGCAAGTTCATCCTCGCCAAATATCCCGGCATGCCCGTCAACTTCCTGCCCAGCATGCTGAAGCGCGCTTTTGCCGCCGGTCTGAAGAGCGGAGCTCTGGTTCGTCCCAAAGGTACAACCGTAACTGGAGCCTCCGGACGATTCCGTGTCGGAAAGGTCGCCGCACCCAAGAAGGCTGCCCCCAAGAAGGCTGCCCCTAAGAAGAAGGTTGCTAAGAAGGCCACCAAGGCAAAGAAGACTGTCCGCAAACAGGCTGGCAAGGTGAAGAAGGCCAAGTCTATCAAGAAGAAGCCCACCACCAAGAAGACAGCCAAGAAAACCACCAAGAAGGTTGCAAAGAAGACCAAGCCCAGTGCACCCAAGGCTAAAACTGCCAAGACAAAGATGGTGAAGTAAATATTCTGACACCTGACTGATCGGGACATTTGTCTCAAAACGGCCCTTTTCAGGGCCATCCAAATCTCACAAAAGAGCGACTTTTCAATGCTTTACATAACAGTGTTCTGTTATTCATGTTAAAAAATATGTTTTAGTTGATTAACATCCTACCATGATTACAATGTTCAAATCATGTTGCCAGATTTCACGAACCAAAAATAGTATGATTTTCAATTGAACATTGCTTCTTCTGGCCCCCAAAATCCGTAAAACATTAATAACAAGCAAAAAAGTGAGCGTGGCTCACTAATACCCCCGACTGTTTAAGTTTGACATTTTCATTTTACTTAAAGAGAGAGGTGTCTGCACACCTAAGGATTGATAAGCTTTGAAATGTAATTGCTAAGATTAAACTGTTTGTGAAAATGGTAGGACAAGTCTCGATCTTCATGTGAAAAAGGTGGTTTAAGTCAAAATAGGAATAAAAGTAACTTGAAAAGGTATTGGTAATATAATACACTACTGCTATTACCACTGATTTCAACTTTATTTTGGAAATTAGTCCATCATAATGATTCATTCGAGTGACTTTAAACAACAGGTACATGGAAACACACCCCTGAAGGCACAGTGAGAGATATACAGCAGTTTATGGCTGAAAGGCAAGAAAATTTAACTTTTCCCAAAATATAACCAGTGGAAAAATAAAATAGTAAAATTAACGAGAACACAGAAGTAGCTTTTGATGAAAGTTACATGAAAAAGAAAATGATGAAGTCAACAAATCACAATACAGAAGTAGCTTCATTCATTCTAGCTATGATAAAGTAAAAGAATATAAAAAATTGCCAAAAATTAAAAAATTCACCAAATCGTGTTACATTTTGCAATGCACCTCTCCTAGTGGTGAAGGAGACATGTGCCAAATTTGAAAAGGATGAGATGAATAGTTTTTCTGTAATCGATCGGACAAAAAATGCTCAGAATTTGACTAAGTTAAAAAATAAAAAAAATCGCCAAAAATTCAAAAATTCACCAATTCGGTTTAAACTTCGCACTGCACCTCTCCTAGTGGTGAAGGAGACATCTGCCAAATTTGAAATGGATGAGATGAATAGTTTTTCTGAAATCGATCGGACAAAAAATGCTCAGAATTTGACTAAGTTAAAAAATAAAAAAATTCGCCAAAAATTAAAAAAATCACCAATTTGGTTTAAACTTCGCACTGCACCTCTCCTAGTGGTGAAGGAGACATCTGCCAAATTTGAAATGGATGAGATGAATAGTTTTTCTGTAATAGATCGGACAAAAAATGCTCAGAATTTGACTAAGTTAAAAAATAAAAAAATTCGCCAAAAATTCAAAAATTCACCAATTCGGTTTAAACTTCGCACTGCACCTCTCCTAGTGGTGAAGAAGACATGTACCAAATTTAAAAAGGATGAGACGAATAGTTTTTCTGTAATCGATCGGACAAAAATTGTCTTCGGACGGAAGGACAGACGGACGGAAGGACAGACGGACGGACGGACGGACGGACGGACGGAATCGTTGGTATTACTATATACCCCCAACCGTTGGTCGGGGGTATACAAATGATTTGGCAAACAGTCCCATCTATATTTTCATGCAATAATACATTTAGTAGTTCTTTACCATTCTCTCACACAATCGCTATGATCAAGCTCTTAGTAAGTTGTAGAATGAAAGAATGAACTTTTGAAAATTCATAATAAATCTTTTAAGAAGTATATAAATGTTCACTATATTTTCAATGAGAACCGTGAATTATTTAGTAATTTTATGAATGCTTCGAAAATATATTGACATGGTCTAGGGGAGATAATCTCAGGTTTACTCGTCTGCACTCCCTGCTTTAATCATGTATGTACACAGAAGACATCTGTATTTTCCCCGACAAGTACGGTCATGTCAATCTCATCGTTTAAGATGTTTTCTCAAGTTATACATTTTAAAATTTGTATCAAAATGTCTTAAATGACGTAATAAACTAAATACAAATACTCATTTGTGCGCCGTCCCCAGTTCCCAAACCAATAAAATAATATTGAAAGAAGCAATTTTAGTGAAGTCTCGATGCAAGATGTTAGATGTCTAAAAATAAAGCTTACTATGCCAACTGGTTCCGGACAAGATGTTCTGGAGGTGGAAAGAGTCAAGAATGTGAAAAGTTTGCAAACGACTGTAAAGTTTGTTTTAATTGCATAATGTAGCGTTTTGTTTTTACCGCCTTTTTACTAACAAAATCGAGTTTCTGTTTTGAGAAGCTGCAGCCAGACCGATTCCAAATCCATCACAATAAGCATTCTGTATTGGTGTGTAATTAGTGGGATTTTACAACACCACAGATTTAAACAAGGCAAAAGTGAGTACAGCTCACATACCCCCCTGCTTTCATACAGTATCAATATATTGGAAAACATAATTTGGTCAATCATGTAAATGAATAACAATGATTGTTTTTAATTATTAGAATCGTGGAGTTTAAACCAATAAAAGGCACAAAATACCACATAGGTAACTTCCAACTTTGAAGTTTCTAAGTTACATAGTTTTTTGGTTATGCTCCGTAAAAGACAAAGTTAAACAGACTGTTTTGGGTTAATATACCAAAAATTATTTAACCTTGGAGTTGGAATTCCCTAAAAGCAAAACAGCATCATTTAGGTCAGTTCCACAACAAATATGAAGTTTCCTATTCATAATTATTGAGAAATACCCTGGAAACGAAAAATTTTTGGTTAATTTCTAAAATTATTTGGACCTTGGAGTTGCGACCCCTAAAAGGTATAAAAGCAACCATATAGTGATAAATTTACCTACGAGGCCTGCATCAAATACTCAAATTTGGAAAGGACTCATAAAATTTAAGCTGTGAGTGCCCTGGACTCGAGGGGTTTTATCTAGTATTTGCTTACACATTGAGCAACTCACTTTTTTATGCTGGGACTCACAATAATGACATTTGTAAATTTATAACTGCATTTAGGTTCCTTCTAAGAGCGCAAAGATACACCAATGCATCGTGATTGATCATTCATAGCCTGAAGATACGATACAAAAATATATACACTGAAATTGATTTCTTATCTTGTCAGTAAATGCTTTCTCAAGAGTATTATAGTTTTTCAACATGAAAACATTGGGAATTTTAAAAATAAATTGTCTGATGAAACATAAAACTGAATGATCCAAACTTTCTGAACTCGAGGCCCAGGTTTTAATAACACATTGTGTATTGCGATACTTGGCGAATCATGGCAGCTGTTTCGAGATATGTATCGTATCGTTACCTACCTGCATGGTTGCACCCCTATTATTTTCATACCGAATTAGAAGGTTTCAAGTCATAGTTTCTGAGATATGCTCCGGAAACAATAGTGGACAGCATACGGAGCGCTATATACCCCCCAACTACGTTGTAGCGGGGTATAAAAACATATACATATAAGAGATAGTGCATTTTTAAATTGGTTAAACTGAAAAGCAATACCAGTTATTTGAGGGTTTACACCATGCCATGTTCATACTTTAGGGGGCATCAAGACCAAATGAACTAACTTTCTTCTGAATGTAACAAAGATGTACAAACTTGTTTTTTTGAACACCTATGACTAATGTAAGAGGCATTTGGAGGTTGGTCGATGAAGAAATGGCGTTCCATAGATTCATAATTTCTTTATTGCAGTAGTTGCAACACGGTTGTCAACATAGTCTACACCGAAAAGTTGCAACTTGTGCAATAGAGAAGTTGTAAATCCATCGAATTTGTTTCTCCTTTGATCCGTAGGTGCTAGAACATGATCAGATCACAAATTTCAGGTTTTGGCGTGCAGCGGTTCTTCTGAAGTCTGAAGCTCATCTGGTCTTTCAGGCCTGATGAGCTAAAATTTGAAGTTTAAGATTGATGCCATGACACAAGCTCATGCCTTTCAGGCCTGACACGTTAGAATGTGAAGAAAGTAACAAAAAAGCCACTAAGAATCCAACAAGTTTATTGTGGAACAGTCACTCTGTTTATGCATCAGCGATGGTGACCTCGACCTCGACACCGGGTTCGATGCTGATGGAGGTGATCTGCTTGACGATCTCGGAGGGACTGTGCAGATCGATGATGCGCTTGTGGATCCTCATCTGGTAGCGAGACCACGTCTTGGAGCCCTCTCCGCAGGGGGTCTTCCTGGTGGTGATACGCAGAACCTTGGTGGGCATACGCACCGGCCCCTTCACTTTCAGCGACTTCTCCTTGGCGCCCTTGATCAGATCAGCGCACACTGGGGGAAGAGGAATTTATTGGTTAGTGAGTTATTACACACTGTTATATATTATATTACCTATCATAATAAACTGGACATATTTTTTTTAGGCCTTTTCAATGCAGTAGCCATATAGACTACTGCATTTCTAAATGTACTAGTCCAGACTTATTCCAGCTTGCCAAATACAGCTCCATGATCATAACTTACTTTAAATTTTAACTACCGGTAGTCCTTCGAACTACCAGTTTTAACACTCTACTAGCCCAGCTTCTTTTCCACAAGTCATGGGCTACCAGACTAGTGCTTATTTACTGTTACTTTAGGGATATCTGGAAATTATAAATACTGATGCATTCATTACTTGACATATTAATGAAATGTTAATCATAAATTTTAACATAACTTATTTGGTCCAGTATATATTGGACATTGATATAATAATCCCTTGTTATGCAACTGGAATGTTGACTGGGTCATTTTTGCTGTAGGTGAGGCTTCATAATATTGGTAGACATTTAATCCAACTTCATATCCAATCCTATTGCTTCCAAATTGGAGGAAATTATACTACAGACTGCTAAATGTGATTATTATTGCACTATCACAGGATTCGACTCTACTAAATGTGATTATTATTTAGGGTTAGGTACCACGAACATTTCAGTACCGCGGTATACCTATTTCCCAAGTACCACGGTATTTACCACGATATACCGTGCTTGAAATGAATAGGATCAGGTTATGTATAATATACAGGTAGAATTGTTCCAGATGTCTTTTTATTCAGAACTCAGTATAATAGAAAACCAAAGATGAAAAATTCAAAAGTAGATAAAATCATAACTATCATTTCAAGTTTTTCTTAAGGAATATCAGCATATCATTATGCAACCAATCAGTTAGCAAATTGCAGACACTTTCATTAGAGATGTATTACATTCAAACTACATCAGATAACAGTTTAAAGAACCATTTAAAGAATAGTTACTTTTATTAGTAAGATATTAAATTTTCTGACAAAAATATAAAAGGTAATTTTTTCTAATGATAAAAACCCCGTTTTTCTCCAACGTACCCACTTGATTAAAAAACCACGGTTTTCTGGTATGCCGGTAAAACCACCCATCTCTATTATTATTGCACTATCACAGGATTTGACTAACTGGAACATCACAAGTCTGATATCTAGCTTACTTCAAAGAAATAACTGAATTTTCCTGGGCTTTCCGGTCCACAGATTTTATCATTGATTTTTGCACAATTTAAGTTCATTAGCAAATTAGCTTCGGTACCTTTCTCAAGACTCTTGACATTTCGGCTGGTGAGTGTGATCCTGATTCTGTGGATCGGAGCCTCCTCTGTTGGTGCCTTGGTGTCTTTGTAGGACTGAAAACAGATTTCTTTAATGAGGAAATGTACATTTTAAGGGTTTATCAGCAAAGTTTTTATTTTTCAAAGATGACCTTTGAAATGAGCCCAGATAATGAATTTGTAATGAAATTTAAAATGGTTTTTATTACATAGAGGTTTCTCTCATGACTCGGCAACATACACAAATTTGAAACTTCTCTTAGATTCATACACAGTAAGAATCAGTTGTACCATAATTGCAATATCCTATTAACCGATAGAGATTTGTAATTTTACTTTAATGTTTTCATTACTCTGGAAGACAAGTGAAATAAGCGTTTTATACAACTTCCCACGTGGGTCATAATTCAGGCCAGTCCCACTCTCCATCACTGCATGGCTAATATTAAGCTTTTCGCCAATTCATCCATGCAAGCCAGCGGGTGAAACTGGTAAATACCTGGCCTATCACTGTATCACCACATAGAACTTCGTTGAACTACCGAAGGTTGCTGATAGCAACGGATCAGTTAATGACCATTCATTTAATTCATTCGCTCCACATTTTCTGTTACTTCTGATATATTAATCACTTCCTTTATTATATTATTTAATGATATTTAATGTAATTAAATAATTAATGAAATCTCACTATAACACATTCATGAATTTTCAAAAATATGTCCTAAATATATATTCCAATAATTTACATTTTAGACACAAGCCACACTATGGCACTTATGAAAGTTAACTCAAGGGAGACAACCACCTCAGCTAAATCGTTATGATAGGTACTGACGTGTTCGCAATCTTTGGCATTTATTTTCATTAAAACAACAGTTAAAACGTCGAAATATAAATGTTCAATAACTTCAGCTTGTTTTTGAAATCATACCATTTTTGTTAGTTGTTTCTGGCCGACTTAATCAAAGAAATATCCTTTGAACAGCGGTGAGCCAGAGAATAATACTCCTGACTACACGAGGTTCGGAAAGAAAGACCGTGCGTTTGCGCGGAAGGAAGTGTCATGAACGAAACCATCTATTTTTTAAGATAGGGGGTAAGGGTATGAACTAAAAGTATTGTTTTATGTGTGAATTTCTATTTTATTTTATTTTTGGATAACTATATGAATTAAAATCTCAAACCAGAACCATTTTTCACAAAAAAATTGAGGAATTTGGGTTTAACAGTATTCTTTTAAATAATAACATATACTGACACCCCCATAGTTTGATCAATGTCTATGCCTGTAAATTGAGAGTGTAAATTTAATTAGTTCCTATACTCACTATATAACTTTGAATATGTGAATGATACAATTCCACAATTGAAATAAGATTTAATTTCTTTTTTAAAATTCCTTAATTGGTTTTGTGTTAATGGGTTTCGCCATCTTTCTAACATTCACAGGAAAGGGCTCCAGCGCAAGTGCGCGCTGTTCGCAGAACCAGTCGTCGTAAGCTTTGCTAAGCGTGACGTCACGAGGTCCACGTTTGTAGCAAGATGGCGGAGGTGGTAAGTATTCGGTTGTCAGGGTTGTTTAGTGCGAATATTTCAGTTATGTGTGAGCAAATATTTTTGATTTTGGTATTCTAACATACTTACAATTAGTATGCATTAAATGCCAAGTTTCTATTTGAATATGGATCATATTCACATGTAAATATTGATATAAACGCAAGACGGAAACGTCTAAAATGTCCAACTCCAGTAACATTTCATAAACATGTCAAAGCCGGTAACAATTTTCCGAATGTGCATTATTTATTTGGAATCATATGTTCGAACTCTTTTATTGTGACACAAAACGCATATTAAGCATCAATAAATATGCATAAAGTATTCATCAATTGACAAGTAAAATTGCTTTTATCGCATTGGTAACCTTCTCATAATCTCAAACCAGTCAAGGATTGAACTGTGTGTATTCTGATATTGTCACCATTAAATCATCTTCATTTTAGGTCTAAAGACATGTATTTAGTCTATTTTATTTAAGGGTGAAGCCATTAATCAAGGATATGAGTGTTGAAAACTACAGCGTCACATGCCATTGATAACAGTCCTTTGATGAATTATTTATTGCTTTGTGGATATTCTATCAATGCAACAGTGTCCAAACTTGGATGTGTGATTGAAGAATTAACCTGACATTGATAAAAAAAACAACCTTTAAAATCATTCAGGGTTTAAATTATTATTATTAATTGTAATTTTATCCCTGTCTTTAAAAAACAATGCTATTCCTCTTCCATAAAATAGAAGAGGAATAGAATTGCAAATTTTGTTCACGATTCCCCCTCTATTCTGCACATAGGGGAAAAATCCTGCCTCGAATTTTAATTCTAGATTGGATACATATTCTCATGGCAAGTTGAAAACGTATCAAGATTAGACCACTCTACCGGTTATTTTAACTTTTCTTCAACGATAGTAGAAGCTATGAAACGTAGCAGCGACATCTATTGTGATCACGAGTTACACCCCTTACCAGTTGTTTACATCATGTATACATCCAATGAAATGGCCGTTTATATTCGGTACCAATTCAAAAATGCAAAGCTAGATACAGTTGTAGAGGATATTATATAAGTCATTGTGATGGGGATCGTAGCAGAGGATTTGAGAAGTTGGCTGAAGATTTAGAAAAGATTTGCCTCTATTGAAATGCAACAAGTTACTGCCGCGGAATTTCAATTTGCAAGCTGTCTTCTGATTGGCCTATCCGATTAGCCTGCAGTATGCTAAACTTTTTGCACAGAAAATGTAATGGTTGAAGTCAAAGGCGGAGAGAAG
Source organism: Gibbula magus (assembly GCA_936450465.1). NCBI lineage: Eukaryota > Metazoa > Mollusca > Gastropoda > Trochida > Trochidae > Gibbula > Gibbula magus. Next base: position 78,098,995 of record OW388292.1, on the reverse strand, counting down.
ATTTTGAAATCTTTCCGTTACACCCGTGACATTGTGAAGACGGATTGGATATGTTTTATTATTAAGAAATTGTAAAATACTGCATGTTTCTCATTTGACATAATCCAGATAACGGATATTGGTGATGGAACCAACACTTTATGATTTGTAATCATACCTAGGTCTTTAGGCAAGAACATTTTTTTTAAAGGAGAGAGATAACTTCATGGGTGGACATACTCAGCTGATTTCAGTTATTTTAGACCTTCTCAGAAATGATCCCCAGATACCTGTCCTTGACATATACATAGTTTTATAGCCACATTTAAGATAGGAAAACTATCTGTACTTGGTATTATTATTTAGACTTATTTAAGTGTTGTTTTTTCCTGAAGGTACAGATGTGTCTAGATATCAACAATAAATTATGAAAATTAGGATTTAAAAAGAAAAACTTGTGCAGAAAGTGACAAAAATCATAATCGACTGATGTTTATAACAGGGTGTTAACTGAACATATTTTCAGATGAAAAATTTCACTAATCCATCGACATGTTTTTAAACCTTAAGAGGTATCGTTTATTTGGATCACAGGGATTGGTATTGCTGACAATAATACTTTGTAAGTAAAAAAACTAAATATAAAAAGGTAGCTGTCAGGACGAAGTTTTTGACCTTTAGACGTATTATTATCAGCAATACCAGCCCATGATTTGAATGTTAAAAGCCAATATATGTTCCTCATTGCACTGTTTAGAAAACTGGAAATTATTTATTTTCAGAAAATGTTGGCATGTACGTTGGTACTGCTGTTGGTTGCTTCAACGCAAGTGAAGAGTTTCTACGTTCCTGGTGTAGCCCCGGTGGAGTTCCATCTTGGAGATGACGTTGATGTCAAGGTATGAAATAAACAACCCTTTTCCTCTTTTCTCATAGTCCAGTGAACCTGGCTAATGACTAAAATTCTGCTGAAGCAGCAATAAAAATAATCTACCTCACTTCAAGACAAGTCAGAAATTGGTCCATTCCAGTAGTTGATATTCATGCAATGTTGTCCGATTCCGAGCTTACTAAATCAATTAACATGTGGAAATATCATTTATTATATGATTGCAGGTGAAATACCGGGATCTATCAATGAAAATAAACCGTGTTATCAGTCACTAGTGAAAATAACAATGGAACGTGTTATCAGTCACTAGTGACTGATATAACAATGACCTGACGTCATAAAACAATGCTCCGACGTCATGACACGTTCAGGACGTCACATTGTTGCTGAGGCGACAGGCTCATTCTGGAGCCGACTTAACGTAAATGCAAGTCGTTTTCGGTGAATATGCAAGGATTTGGTCATATAATAAATAGAAAATTTGTCTTTTCTTGACAAATACCATGTTTATCTCATCTCGTGTAGAAAAGTTGTATATTTTCACTCGTGGCTGCGCCACTCGTGAAAGTATAACCTTTCTACCTCACTCGATGAGATAAACATGGTATTAGTCAAGAAAAGACAAATATCCTGGGGAGATATGCTATTTTAGGTATTTTTCGATGTTTTTTGTATTTCTCAACTCTAAATTATTTTCCATTTGGCCAAAATTAGCAAGGGAAAATGGAGCTGTTTGTAAGTTATATCATATTTATGAGCTCCATGATATACCATGACGAAATATTTATACGGGTTAAGCAGCTGGTGTGAAAATTAACAATAGGCTTTGTTTTATACAGTTCATTAACCCTTACGTTGCGTATATATATTTTACCCTTTTTAGCCCCTGTGGCGGAATTTACAGGCTCGCAGCTCGCAGCAGTAGTTTGAGCTTAGGCACTAACGAGCTCTGCTGGCGGAATTTCCAGGCGGCGATTCCGGTACCGTTTTTACGAAATATACCGCATCTACATGGCGAATACGGGCTATATACGGGCGTTGAATACAAATTCAAGTCGCGGCACCCGTACACAAATGGTTGCTTTATACCCGCATCTTCGAATTATTTTTTTACGATTTTTCTTTACTTTTCTATTACTTTGTAAAGATTGTCTTTAATTCGGGCCTTATAACATCATGAATTTGGAGCGCGCTACTGAAATTTTTATATGGACTTGAAGACCAGATGTTTGTCTTTACAATGATATAAAAAATATTAGAATGCGACCTATGGTTATAATTCTATTGTCATCTAAAGTTTGTCTTTATTTCCAGCTTCATGAAATCAAAACTCCTGAGCGCGCATATTGCGAAATTTATATGTGCTTGTAGATAGTTTATTCCTCTTTACAATGACATAAAAATTATTAGAATACGACTTATGGTTCAGAAAATATAACCAACCAAAGGAGAGTGACGCTACCCCGACAGTACCACGTGAATGGTCCCGACGCGCACCAATTTACTGGCACTGCTTGGTCCCCCCGGGACTGTGCTAATTACAGTACCGTTACCTCCTCGAGACCTCCTCGAGGGTGCCAGAGCCGAGCGCGCGTGGAACTAATGGGTACTAATGAGCACAGCATACACTAATCACCGCGGCGAACGCAATACATGTTGCGCGGTGTAAAGTTTGTCTTTATTTCCAGCTTTATAAAATCGTAAATTATTTCGCGCGCATGCGAAACACGTATGTACTTGAAGACAATTTATTCCTCTTTACAATGATATAAAAATTATTGGAATACGTCAAATGGTTCGCAATATATGAAGAGCGTAAGGAAGGCACCCCCAGTACTTAGAAAATTCATTTTTGAAAAACTAACTTTTTGCGACATCTGGCGCATCATTTGCCGCATGTTTATTTTTCGCTGCGCATATACATATGATACATGGAATTGAAGACAATTTATTGCTCTTTACGATGATGTAAAAAGAAAAAAAATGCGCAACTTCGTTCGGAAGCTATAGCGTGCCAAATGAAGGTACCCTCGGTACTTTGAGGCAACTTTTTGACTATCGCGCATATCGGGGCACGTGCCGCAACTTTAGTTTTTCGTGCGCATGTATAAATTTTATATTGAATCAAAGCCGAATCTTTCCTCTTTACCCCATGTAAGTTTTATGAAAATCGGCCACCCGGTTCAGCATTTATGGGTGTTTTTTTATGATGCGGTTCTGGCTGAACTTCCAATGAAAGCTCGCATTCACTTTCTCTGTCTCTTTGATAAAATAAAGAATATTTTATTTGCAATGACATGTATTACAATGAAATTACAATGCATTTATGTACAAATATACACAATATTTACCTGCGGTTGTGCGCAGAACAGCTTTAGGGACCTAACAAGGTATGTATATAATGTGTATATACTAGTCCACACTTCGGCTCTCTTTACTTTCAATTTTCTTCTTCTTCATTCCCTTCTTCATTTCTTTCTTTTTCCGTGGCAGTGATGTAAGCCCTGGAATAGTCAGTGGCGGTGTGGTACAGTTTGAAGCATGGTGCGGCGCACAGAGAAACATTACAATCTGTACATTCATAAGAAGACTCTCTGCCTACTCGTTTTTTCTTCCTTGCTGGCCCATTGCCTTCTTCAATCTGTTTTGCGAGGACGGCGCGTTTTGCCTTAGAGCATACCACACACATCCTTGTGACGTTTTTCTTCCTTCCGACAGGCTCAATCTTCGTCGGAAAGTGACGTCCATGAAGACGAGTGACACTCTCGTCGCTCGTGCTCGGCCGACCACGGGGACGTCTGCAAAGTGATGGAACTTGTTCCTTGTCCGCAAATGTTACTATATGTTGCGCCAAAGCCTTCCTGTATTCCCGACTTGTTTTTAGAGGTTTATCTTTGCTGTATTCTTTATAAACGATGTAAGAGTTCAACATGGCAACGTTGAGAACGTGAAACCAAACCCGTTTCCACCACTTCAGGGTCTTCACTCGGAACGGCGTGTACGACAACATCTGGTCGGCCCGATCAACACCTCCCATGTACTTGTTGTACGTTGTTACAATGCGCGGCTTGAGAACTGGTTCCCCTGTTGCCCGGTTCTTCTTCCCTGTTTGTTCAAGTTGTGTATCTTCAACAGTAGACATGAGAAGCACTGATTTTCTATCTTCGTAGCGAAGAACGAGTAGGCCATGGTTGTGAGAAACTGTCATGTCCCCTTGCTTGGCTTTCTTTTTAGGTTTCTTGACTGAATCAGGAAGTCCCTTTCGATTGGCTCTCAACGTCCCCGTGGCACCTATTCCCCGCTCCCACAAATTTATGTACAGATTTGTGGACGAATAGTAGTTGTCCATAAAGATGTGATGCCCCTGTCCAACGTAGTCGTTCACCAAGTCCATGACTACATCATAAGTTTTGCCACCTTCAGAAACCGGTTCATTCGTTTTTCCAGTGTAGAGTTTGAACTTGCAAACGTATCCGTTGTGCGAGTCACACAACATGAAAGCCTTTATCCCATACTTCTTAGGCTTGTCGGGAAGATAAACTTTGAAAGATAAGTTACCTTTCCAGGGCACCATGCCCTCGTCGACTGAAATGTTTTGATGCGGTTTATACACTCTTGAAAAACGGTGAACTATCCGGTTATACAAGTGTCCCAGTTTATTTATTGGTGAAAAGCACGGGGTGTTACGGCCCGGCATCCTCCTGTTGTCAGCCAAGTGTAGGTAGGTTATAAGAAGCCAAAACCTGTCTCGGGGCATGCACTTGGCGAAGAAAGGCGTTGAGGTAACATCACTTGTTGACCAGTAATCAGCAAAGTTTCTCTGCACAACCAATGACATGGCAATTGTCATGGCTACAAATACCTTCATCTCTTCTGCATTAGTGTCTTGCCACTGTTGCATTCTTGAACGGGGTCTTAGAATTTTGTCCTCCATTGCTTGTTTGAAATATCTATTGGTTTCCGTTGCCATATCCTCATAGTCATCATTATGTATAAACAAATTGAAAAAGTCAATAGGTTCAGGGTTCTCAGGAAGTTCTATGAACTGGCGCAACCCAGTTTGACCAGTGAAAGGCAAGTTTACACGTGGCCGCGGACCATCCACCCACTCATCAAACGTCTGTGAATTATCATGATTATATTGTGGTATTTCGGCAAACTCCTCCTCAAAACCACTAAAGTCTTCTTCGGTGGAATTACCGGCGGCTAGAATCTTTCTGGCAATCTCTGTCTCTATATCACTCAGAGCATCTGTGTCACCATGTTCACTATCTATTACAGTGTCCCGATCATATGCATCATCACTGTCTAAACCACTGCTACCATCACTGTCAGTTGACTCCATATCAGAGGCTTCATCAGCATGGATCTCGTTGATGAAGTCGTCGTCGCTTGAAACGGCTTCAAAGCTGCGTGTCCTAGTATGCAACGTCCTAGGCCGTCGCAGGGCCTTGCGTCCACGTCCGCGCAGCATTCTGCTTCAACCTGTAAATGATTGAAAATGCGTTAGATGTATGCAACATATAACATGTGATTAGAGACAATAAACATACAGAGATAATGAATGTGAGCTTCATGGACGTTCATTTGCCAGTTTCAGAACCTCCCGGCGCATCTAGGACGACTGCGCCGCAAGCGCCGACGGCTTCTGACATCGCGCCGATTTTTCCGACGCATATGTCAAACGGACCATTTTCTGATTTCCTCGGCGACGTGTAGCACCGGGCGCGAGGCCCGGAAAATAAACTACTATGTCAGGGAAGCTCGGGTTGTCAGTTGCCGAATGACTTCTCTTTTCGAGAAGCAGAGCATCCAAGGAGCGGTCTCTCGAGGCGGAGCCCGGACCCATGGGAGCATACTCCCATGCTCTCCGGGAATTCCCGTCTTCCGCGGCGGACCCCGGATTCAATCGCGGGACAGGTTTCCCATGTTCTCTTTTGAGAACGAGAGACTCCGAGGAACAATCCTATGGGACGAACCCCGGATTCTATTGGGAATGGGTTCCCATGCCCTCTCGACATATATAGCAGAAACCTTCATACCTCAGAATGACACGAACCTTTATTTCAAAGTAGAAAAAAAATAATAATTTGCACAAAAAGTTTGGGGGGTGGCGACCAAAAGCGGGGGGGTCCGCGCACCCCCCGGTAGATATTTATACTTGTGGGTCGGTCCCGAAGATGACGGACCACGCCCATGTTCATGGGAATTTTTTCTCATTATGTCATGGCAAATCCCGTCGGAAATTCCCCTGCTCACGAAAAAACTAATACCTAAAAAAGTAATTGTGATACAAAAGAACTTTGGTAATAAAAGTGGTGAGGAATCAAATTCTCCATCTGCTCAGTTCAGTCCGCTACACATATAAATAATTCTTCAAATCTTATTGAATGAAACGTCTTTTATTCAATAATGTAAAAGATAAAATAATAAATTCAATTCAAATGGTTTGGAAAGGTGCGCCCTCGCATTTGAATTTTAGAAATAAAAACCTTTCGCAAATGGCATCAGTAACAAAAATGTTCACGCATTTTTAGAAACTCCGAAAAGTGAAATATTTTCCTGAGAAAATATTCCCACGAAAAGGCTTTTCCCCGAGAAGCGGGTCCCGTACTCAAATATATTTTCGTTTTTATGTAATATTTTTTTTTCCAAAACTGGAAACAAAATTCCGCCATGACAGTTGTTCATCGTTTATAAAGCTCTATATTTGCGTATCAAAAGAACAGTATTTTAGTTATATCTTATCATACTTCTTCACTTTTGCGTACATCAATATTGCGGCGCTTCGCGCATGCATAGTTCTTCTCAAAAACATGCGCATTATATCTGGAATTAAAGACAATGTTTTTCTCTTTACAATGATGTAAAAATTATAAAAATCGGACTTGCGGTTCAAAAGTTATGAAGTGCGAAAATTATACCTTTTGGCGCGGCGCATTGCGCATGCAGAGTTCTTCCCGAAAACATGCGCATTATACATGGAATTGAAGACAATGTTTTTCTCTTTACAATGATGTAAAAATTATAAAAATCGGACTTGCGGTTCACAAGTTATAAAGCCCGTAATGATGGTATATGCTAAGAGCGCCACTTATTCAAAGCCGAATATCACCTTCTGCGCGACACCTGGCGCCTCAAAAGTTATTGCCGAAAATACACGTATTTTATATGGAATTGAAGACAATTCTTTTATCTATATACTGATAAAAAAAATTATGAAAATATCCCAAGTAGTTTCTTAGAAATAGAGCGCCGAGGCATGTTGGGGTAAATGCGCCACATGTATCAAAATTCAAAAGTGCGAAAGTCGGCTATCTCTGTGCGATTGCTGTATTTTCAGTTATGTTAGCGCAATTGCGATTTTTATATGGGAATAAAGGCCATTCTTTCCTCTTTATTTTGGTATAAAAAAAAATGAAAACAACCAATTGGTTCATATGATACGAAGTGCGAGAGAAAGGTAGCTTATCGCAATATCTTCCCGTAATTAGAAGCTATCTGCCCATGTGGCGAGATGCGAGACAGATAAGCATAGGCTATCTGCCCATGTGGCGGGATGCGAGACAGATAAGCCTGTACGGGCCTATCTCACCCCGGGGCAGTGCAGACACTTAGGTGCTAATTAGCCGCCGGGCAGTGTAGCCATCGGAGCGAAGCAGGACAAAATTGGCCTTTTGTAAAGCTAATTATCGATGCGTTACGGGTCAACAATGCACACGCAAATTGGTGTGAATTTTGCTGGACGTTCTGACCAGACACTGAAGAAAGTTTTATTCTCATTGCGGGCTGCGAGGCATAAATACAGCCATTCTCATGCAGCGAGTCGCGGAAACAATCGACTCGGGACCCGGTATGGAGGCTAGCCCAGTACATAGACAGGCGTGAATTCTTCTAAGTAAGCGATCCGGGATCCGTACTGGAGTACCTACGAATCACTTATAGCCCGCCCGGATAATTCCGGGACCCGCATGTTAAGGGTTAAACACCTTGCCTCAGGCTATGCCAGGCCTGCAGTAGTTTCTGCTGCAACAGCTTTGATAAGATCACTATTTGAAATGTACACCCTGAGGTTAAGAAACCATTAACTTGAATTGTGAATGGTTGACAGATTAGAGGTAAGTTGTTTTCATAAAGTGTCCTAGTGATTTACTGAATGAACTTGAAGAATATGCTCCCATAGATTAGCAAATTCTTTGTGGATGGATTGGTTTTAGAAAGATTGCTCAAGCTAATATGAATGCTACAGAGCATATTTTTAGAGCAATTAAAAATATGTTTTTAACATAGACATGAGTGAGTGACGTTGCTTCAGAATTATAAGATTTATTGTCATAATACTCCTGTATATTGTGGTAGTCACTACTAGTCAGTGACATTAACATTTAAAGGGGCAGTAGCACGCTTTTTTGCTCAAATAAGTTTATGAAATGTATTTGAAAAATAATGTCACTAACAGTAATACACCCTTCTCTTTTCGGAAAATCAAGTTAAAAGTTTGTATACACGTTTCGGTAAAGCCGTGGAAATCGTTTTGTTTCGAAATGATAAAATGTGTTCACTTTAAAATGGCCACCATGCAAGTTTTGCTTTATACGCAACACCGTTATTACCACTACATATCATTGGTGTGTGTTATAAGATGTTTTACCATCTGAAGTAAATATAAATGGCATAAACCATCATTATAAATGGGAAAATTGAAAAAAAAATTTTTTTAAAAGTGGTTGTCCCTGTAAAGGTACATCCATTGTGTTTTAAAATATTTCATTTGGCTTTAAAATGTGCCAAAATATATGTGCTGATATCAGTTTAAATAACTTCTCAACAAAATTTATCCCCAATCGTCAATTATATCATAATACTGGTTTCCAATGAAAATCCAACATCATCATTATACATGAAGTTCGCAAAAACTGAAACTACACATCCCATTTAGATGCACAGTAGTTATGACCTAATAAACATTATCAACCCAAATTTGTCTTTTTTTCTGTTGCAAATAAATTTCCTAAGTTATGTTTATTGTTTAAGTAATTGTCTACTAATTAATGCATGTCAATCGTGGAGAATTGTCTAGTTCTCGATCAGAAATACTTTCACTTTGACAATTACATCTCTTGCTTCGTGCTTTAAAAAATATTTCAATGCATGTCATGTCATTGAATGTGAAAATCAACAAACCAAGAAAGGATGAGTGAAGTTGTGTGTCTTTAGAACAAAGAAGTTGTTATCCAGGAAAGTTGTGCTTTTCCTATGTGTTCCACTTGTAAATGACCTTAAAAGACTTACATAATTGACTCAATAAATGTTTGTGACGGATCTCTTACAATTTGGAAGAGGGAAGTTATTAGGAAAACTAAAGGCATGCAAATTCATGTATTATTGCTGAGTCTGCAGTTTTATGTCAAGGAGCATACATGTATGTAATGATGTTCATAACACCACAGACTTTTTCAAAACGCCCAAAATGACAGTTTATGAAAATTTAATTAATAATGAAAAATGTTAATTACATCAGTTATGGTAAGTCAAAGTGCTTGGCCCTGTAAGTCAGGAAAATTTGGTGTTACATTCATAGAGTATTTGAAAATTCACACTATTTTCCAAGGTAAAGACTTAAGGCCCAATAAATGAAAAAAAATGTTTCTGGTCTTTACAGACTAACAAAAATGATGGGATGATGCGTTTTGGGTTGTTTTTTTTACAACATTTTTTCTTTTCAAATGAAGAATAAATTTCATTTTATACAAACTTCTCACCAGTTAAAAAACAAATTTAGACAATTATTTATATAAATAAAGCACAAACCCTCTTAAATATGTGTTGCTATTCCTAATGGTCAATGATCTCACCCCAAACACTCCATTTTCAATATCCAATCTTTTCTGAGGAAAAAGAATTAGTTATATACATGCCCTTTTCTTGTGTTAAAACCTAGATAAAAAAGACCTGAGGCATGGGTTTTAAACTGATGTGGGTGGAAACAAGAAACAAATTCCTTATTTTTGTTGGCCTAACGATCTTCTGTGACTTCTTATATGATATTCACATTCTGCATCTTATTTTCAGGCCGTGAAGTTAACGAGTGTTAAGACGCAGCTGCCGTACGAATACTACTCTCTTCCCTTTTGTAAACCAGAGGGAGGGATTGTCCGTAAGGCAGAAAATTTAGGTGAGTGATACAATTTCAAACCTGTGTGGATAAAATCAAATTGATAATGGATCAAGTGACGCTACTCAACTCATCACTAGTTGCATAATTCAGGGCTCGACAAATGAAATTGTACTTACTGGTCACATTGGCCAGTGCCAACAAGTAATTATATTTGTATAGCAAGGTGGCCTTCAATTTCAATAACAATTTTAACTCTCAAAGTGATAATTAAACATGAACTCATTTGTCAAGTAGGTGACATCTGAGAATGTTACTGGCCAGTTTGGCCAATAGAATATGAAAACCACTGGCCAAATAAGAATTCCACTGGCCTTTGGCCTATTGACCACTGTATTTTGCGATCCCTGTAATGAGGGTAAAAAACTTCGATTTATTGTTTTCAAGTATGTTTTCAACTTCCCCCAGCAAGACGTAACTCGTCTTTATCACTAGTTAATTTAAACCTTGTCACATTACCCTAACTTTCCTGTGCTAACTTAGCAGAACGCACTGTGGAGTTCAGCTCAGCATGACACTACACTAGTACAGGAAAGTAAGGGAAATGCAGCAAGGTTTAAATTAGCTAGTGGTTGAGCCAATGCTTGCAGTGGAAGTTGATATCTTGTAAATAAATATTGTTGAAATATAGCTTAAACCATATACAGTCAGGCCTCGATAATCCGAACGCTTCCGTTTTTCATCAAAAACGTTCGGATAGTGAAATGTTCGGACTACTGAGTACTGAAGACTACTAAAGAGATTAGTTTGGTAACATCTTCCTACCGTTCGGAAACTGCGAGATTAGGATTATCGGTGGCCGGATTATCGCGGCTTGACTGTATTCAAACTTTAAATGTAGCAAGATTTATCATCTAGTATTAACTTTGTCATATCAGATTCTAATTTCTGTCATTGTGTTTTTACCAGCAGGGATTGGGAGAGACCCCTTGGGCCATTTTTAGGTCTTTTAGTCATTTTCAGAATTTTAAATGGGCCATTCCCTTTTGCAGCAAAAGTAAAACTTCATATTTTAATAGGCCATTTCTTCATCCAATGTGCAAAATAGCCCATGGCCCCTACCTTTCACAATCCCTTCCACCAAGCATTGTCTTGTCATTGACCTAATAATTTCATCTCACATTGCAGGTGAAGTGTTGCGAGGTGACAGAATTGTCAGCACACCATACAGGGTAGGGTCATTGCAGAAATTGTTTGAATTATTATATACTTGAATCCGAATGTTTGATTTATTGTAGATTAACATTTCAACCATTGATTCTGACATAAGAATTGGCTAAATTTGCATGCTTTAAATTGAAGTATTTTGTTTCGTTATGTCTCCAATAATGTGGTGGGAAGTCCAACTTCCCTACACAGGTAGAACTTCTGCCAGTCTCCATTACTGGCTAAGTTAACACTTGCAGCAGTTCCAACACTTTCCCGTGCTTAGATAGTGGAGCTCTGTGCCTGAAATGTATAGTGCCAAGTGGGCTCTGATTTGCGAGAAGAGAAATGAAAGAAATGCTGCAAGGCTTAATTTAACAAGTGATTGCGACTGGCACTAGTAAAGCCTTGTGTAGGGAAGTTGTGGCAAGTTCTGAAATTTGTCTCCAATCCCCCTCCCCCTAACTGATGAAAGGTCATATTGGTTTGGTTGAGTTTCCATCAGCGTTCCCATAATTCCTGGATCATAGCTCTAATACTACTTAAACTTTTGGGGGTTTGAGATTATAAAAGAATAATTTTTTTCCCCATGCCAACTTGGACTTGCTCTCTTTTAAGGGTAGTGTTCATGTTCAAAACATAACTCTTAACTTGAATTGGGAGAAGGAGGCAGACTTCTTTATTTACAATTAAATCACGTTCTAGTTTAATTTTGTTGCAGGTGAAAATGAACCAAAATATATCATGTGAAAACCTGTGCAAGAAAGATGATGGTTCTAAAGCCATCGTCATCAACGAGGAAGGATCGAGCGCTTTCATCGACAAAATACAGCACGATTACTATGTGCATTTGTAAGTGGAGAATCTTAGGTTTTAACTGATCTTTGTAGTTATTATGTCATACAGTGATTCACAAGCTTTAAATGATAAAGTGCCCCATTAGTCGTCACATCTTTGTTCCACTCATAACTCCGATAATAATTGTTTGAGTCGCTCATGAAAATATCATCTTTACCCCATCACTTGATGAGAGATAAGTGATATCACACCGAAAACAAAAAATATTCTGTTTATTATATGCTTCCTTACAAAAGTTTAAGGTTTACTGTAATATCTGCTGCTAAACATTTACATATGTGCTTCACAGATGGCATGAGTTTGTCTCTGCTGTTTATATAATGGACATTCAAACAAATAATGTCTAATAGTCACTGACTATTAACACCAATATTTGCACATAGTATTCAATAATGGTGCTTGAATTACTAGGGTTAAATAGTATCTCACTCTCTCAATTGGTGCAGAAATCAATGTAGCAGATTGCAGCCAAGGGCAATTATTTTTTATTGAATGATAAACTAAATTAAACAATTACTGTTTAATGCTCTCAGTATATTGCACCACACACCTGAAACTGAAATTGTGTTCTAAACATGCTTGCCTTTGAACTAAATTTTAATATTTTCTCTGCAGAATTGTTGACAACCTTCCATGTGCGACCAAGTTCGAACTCCTGGACAGTAAGGAGATTCAGTACGAACATGGTTTTAAGCTGGGATTTGTGTCAGGAAACGATGTGAGTATTTGTCAAGGAGTGAATGAAATACAATTTCATCTCTATTGGCCGTGTAGGGCTTGTGTTTAGAAAAAATAACCAGAATGTGCTAGGCCCATCAAAAGGGACTGATGCAAGTTCTTTCTTGCGGGGTAATTTTTGCGTTTGTTGACGTTGGCTTTTATTTGGATTATTGGAAAAGTGTAAATTCACTTAGCAATAAAGACAACAACTTAAAAACTGTGATACACTGTTGACGAATCTAATGAATGATTTATTTATTTCAAATTGGATATCTCAATAGTATGATAACCAAGTTGTGGAATTGTTGACTATTCACAAATCCCAGATAACCTCACCTATCAAAATGTGTGTTACATAACATAGCAAGGTGGATTGTTTAGGTAAAATGCTTTGTTAAAAAGAAGTTTGTTCAACATGAAGTGAATGTTGGGTAAAGTTTACCTTCAAATTCATTGCAGTACGAACCATAGTTGGTCAACTCAAGTCATAACTGCCATAACTAACTAATATACATCTTGTCGGATTTCCTTTACTTACCAGTGCTAGCATAGCAGAGCTCTCCATCACTGGCTAATTTGAGGCTTGGTCCATTTCTCTAACTTTCTTGTGCTAGTTTATCTGCACACTGCACCTAGTGTGATGCCAGTCGGAGTAAATTTGATGGTTCATTTAAGATGCAGGTTTCACTGTAATACTCAGCCACAATGGTGTTGAAGGCTTTCCTCCAACTGTCATCAAGTTGATCAACTGTATCTATATTTCAGGTGTTCATCCACAACCACCTGAGACTCATTCTCAAGTTTCACACCGATGACTTGTAAGTTTTCAAACATCATCTCTTTACATTTAGCGTAATTTTCAAGGATTTAGTTCTATCCACTACATATCATTTCAGGGGTCGAAATTAACCTTTTCAATGCAGTAGCCTTTCGGACTAGTGCATTTTCTAAAAATACTAGTCCAGACTTATTCCAGCTAGCCAAATACATCTTGATGATCATTTTACCTAAAATTTTAACTAGTCCTTCGGAATACAAGTTTTTACACTCTACTAGCCTAGCTTCTTTTTCACTAGATATGGGCTACCGGACTAGTGCTAATTTCGAACCCTGCATTTCGTGATGGTTGTATAGGGCTGCCCACTTGTGAGATTTTAAAGTATTTTTTGCACATGCACGTTTGCAGTTCTGATAGCAGTTAAAAGATTAAATTGAAAATTGTATTTGAATAATATGCATGTTGATTTTATTCATCTATTTATTGCTATCATAAGATGCTTGTTGTTGTTGCAAATAACTGAATTAGACAAATATGCTTTTAACAAGTGTTGGCACGTGGTCCTGTGCATAGCTCAGTTGACCGCTATCAGTGAAGTTCAGCAACAACGGGCGTGGCTCGCTGGATGAGTGGGTTACCCGCCTCATTGCTGAATGAAAACTGAGAGTTTGAAGGATGATTTCCTGCCCCAGACTGATAAATGAGTTGAGGCTCATGGTGTCACCTTGGGCAAGGGACTTTATTCGAAATGTGCCTCTCATCACTCAGCAGTACAATTGAGTACCTGGTTTGGAAGTGAAGGCAATGTGACTGAATTGGTAGCCCAGGTTGCATACTCCAAGGGGAGTTGAGAATGAAAAAGGAACAATGTTGGTCATATCAGGGTAATAATGTGAATATATAGCGCCACTGAGCATCTTGATGGTGGATATTAGCCTTATTAGACACTCTATAAATGAATTATTATTGTTCATAATGCTTATTTGAAGAGCTGATATAGGTACAGATATAGGATATAAGTAATGTTGAAATATAAGCAATATTTCATTGCTTCCTCTTTGCCCAGCAAGTAATAACTCACGCCAATCTCCATCACTGGTCAAGTTGAGCCTTGCTGCATTTGTTACCTTTTCTGTTCTATCTTATCAGCATGCACCTGAACTTTGGTGACAAGCCAGCACAGAAAAGGGCAACAAAATGCAGCAAAGTTTGAATTAGCCAGTGATGGAGGCCAACAATTTATGACTCGCGGGGGACGTAGACATTTGCCTAGTCTAGTATCATTTACTACAGATAAGAAAATTTCTACACATGAGCTGACATCTGTCACACATGTGTAACAGCTTTCTTTACATTGTCACTGTTAAACAATCCACTGTCGCATGCTTTGTAACGTAAAGAGGGTACCAGTCACCGAGTGAACCAGTTATCAAGGGTACCATTCATGTTTAGTAGTCCCTCCCTCTATAGAATTTTGAACAACCTTGTTTAACAATCTCTGTCAATTGTTACCGATTTAAAGTAGACAAACTTTGCACTAGTCTGGACTCTGGAGACCAGGAAAATAAATGACCTTGTAATATTGATTGTCTACAATAGAGCAAGAGCAAGCAGCTGTCGCTCCATTTCCAATAGAATAACTTTCCTGTGAAATGAAACCAGTTTTATGTCATAGGTTTATACAATAAACTGAACAGTGTGTGAAATATCTTCATTGAGAGACTTTTAAACAGAAACTTTATTGTCCCCCGCCACGCGTTTGCCCGAAGCGGGGGATGTAGTATTCGGCTGCGTCCGTCGATCCGTCAGTCCGTACGAAATGGAATAACTCAAATACTATTCACTGAATTATTTTCATATTTTGTATATGGGTTCATCATAGGAAGAGTAATGTTCCTACAGAGTTTTGTGACCGTGACCTTCATTTCAAGGTCACAACGAGACTTTGTCATTTTATCCTTGTCAGCGCGATATCACAAGAACCATTCACTGGATTCTCTTCATATCTTTCACAAAGCACCCCCTAGGGAAGATGACGGGCTGATTAGATTTTGGTGACCTTGACATTATTCTCAAGGTCACAGTGGAGCTTTGACTTTTTTGACATGTTTGATAGGAGTTTACTTATCTTGTCATTATTTTCAATTTTGAAGTATTAATTTGCCACTGGGGATCATGTCACCTTAGTGACAACTACTTGTTGCTATCAATGTTAAATTTCACAATATGTATTGATATTAACATCATTATCCCTATAATCAAGTATCAATTGCTTGATAAAGAAGTTGACTATTTCTCTGCACATCTACAGATATTTTAAAATAATCCTTTAATACCAGCAATTTTTTAAATTGACATTATCAATGATAATTAGGTAAATTTAGATTAATCAATGCATGTGAAGAAAATACACACCTTGAATGATACTTGGGGGTAATCCGCGATCTGCGCACGAAATTGGCATCCTTAAGAGCAAATGATATTGGATGTTTGCCTATAAATATATAAATATAATTTGTGACACATACTCTGATTTGGAAATTACCATTTGTCCAGTCAGGGGTAGACGCTTGCTGGAAATCTTCACTAGCCTGAAGTACACTTCGGTCTAGTGACATGTTAATCTGTAGTGATACCAACAAATTTAACTAGCCCTTCTGAATTTTCACTGGCCTTGGGCCAGCGGACTCGTGCGAGTGTCGATCCCTGCCAGTAGTCTAGTCTATGGTTTGTAGCTCATTTGGCTAGTTGGAGTGCATTTGAGCTAGTAGTTTCAGATACACTAGTCCAAATGGAAAGTTCATTGATAAGGCTTATTTTGATCTTTGGTCGTTATCTGTTTCAGAGCTTCCAAGGCCATATGTTTGGTTTCAACAACTGTAATTAACCTATTGTTTATTTGTTTATTTCAGTGATACCTTCCGTGTTGTAGCATTCGAAGTGGAGCCCAGAAGGTCAGTTGTTATGAATTTGATTCATTTTAAAGTATCTGTCATTGATTCTACATAATGTGGATCGTTTTAATTTAAGAGAAATTTCATTGATAATCTGGGGATATTGGTTCTTATACGTTTATTACGAAAGTGTTGTTTCACAACATGTTCTACTGAATTTCAGTGCAGTACCACCCATGGTTTGCTAGTTCCAGTCGATGCTTGCAGGTTTCACCACAATGTAAACCACAATGAGGGCTTTCTCCCAGCAATAATACTAGCAGCCGCGATATAAGAGTAATAATTTTGAAAGCCGTGTTAAACCCCAAATCACCTCACCGTTTCGTAACATACTTACAAGTTATTGTAGTGCTTGGGGGAAGGGTACCCAAGATTTGAAATTTATTCAGGTCATTTACATCTAGTTAACATAAGCATTCTTGTTGCAGTGTTGAGTATGGACAGCTCGTGTTCAACCAGGGAGCCTGCGAACAGAAGAGTAAGGACAGGAAACCTCCACCACAGAAAATAAACCCTAAAGGTGAGTACTACCATATAAAGGAGAATGGTACTTTACATCATCCAAGGTCACTTCAGTCATTTAAGCTGTTAACGCAGGGGTTGAACATTCTTTTTTCAATATCAGGAAGTCATAAACTGACAGCAGTTAATTGCACAAAGTCACAAAGTTTAGTTTGGGAGTCTTAGCACTTTCATAGTTAATTGTTCTCGAAAGAGGCAAGACACATACTTTGGTGATATTTTAAAGCAAGTCCAAGTAATATTTGGTATCTCGGTGATCTTGATTCAGTTTGTAGTTAAATGAACATGCACTGTAAATAAACATTGCAAAACACTCTTTTAAAGCCATTCGCCCATTTGGTGATCCAACAGTCTTATTAGGCCCATAAATGTTTTTATAATGTTTCTGGTCTTTACAGGCTGACAAAAATGCGATTAATTTTTTTTACGACATTATTTTAATTTTTTTTACGACATTATTTTAAATTTTTTTCGAAAATGAAGAAATAAATTTCATTTTATACAAACTTCTCACCAGTTAAAAACAAATTTAGACAATTATTTATATAAATAAAGCACAAACCCTCTTAGATATGTTACTATTCCAAATGGTCAATAATCTCACCCCTATACTCCACTCCAATGTTTTCTTAGGCTTAAGATTTAGAGTTATCTGCCTTTCTTTTGTTAAAACCTACCAAAAAAAAAGACCTGAGGCGTGGGGATGAAACTGGTGCGGGTGGAAACAAATACATACTGAACTATGACTGATCGAGTTTGCAATACAACACTACTACCTTTGTCAACAGGTAACACTGATGTGCTCTTCACGTACGAGGTGACATGGGTGAAAAGTGACATCCGCTGGGCGTCTCGATGGGACACGTACCTTGCCATGAGCGACGTTCAGATCCATTGGTTCTCCATTGTCAACTCTGTCGTCGTTGTCTTCTTTCTCTCGGGTATGTAGAATAAGCTGGAAAAATATCCAGCCCTGAGGTGAAAATGTTATTCTTGCGTTCATATCTATCTCAACGGAACATATAAACAAAATTCTTGACAAATACCATGTTCATCTTATCGAGTGAGGTAGAAAAGAAGAGTGGTCTCAGATGTTTGGTTTTTGTCAAGGAAAAACGAATATTCTATTTATTATATCATTATTTATTTATAAGTTTTGTGTTTAAATTGACTGATTTCAATGGTAAATGTATGCATTTGGCAAGCTCTCAGCGTGACATCATAACATTGTCCAAATGATGTCACACAGGTGGTGATAATTTTGTTGCCACTAAATTGCCATTGTAACCTGATAGAAGGTTTATTTTTCTGAACTGATACTACTCCTGGAGAGAGTAAAAAATAATATGATTTTGTGCTGACTTGCAGACCTAAGAAAAGTCCTTGAATTCTTTATAATAAATACCTCTTTCTAGAGATGCATTTTGAAGTCTTGAGATTCGTACATTTCAGGTATTCTGACGATGATCATGGTACGCACATTGAGACGAGATATTGCTAAATACAACAAGGATGATGATGTGGTACGTTTTTAAAAATCACAGTCGCCACTAATGGCTGCAATACTGCCGAAGTGGCATTAAACAATAACTCACTCACTCGCTTAAAAATCACAGATGCACATTTCTAAAGATGTTCTGTCAATAATGTCAAGTAACTGGTGAAATATATTTAATGTAAGATATGCTTAAAGACCCACAAACCCCGACCATATCACTTTTCGGTTTTTATTCAAGCATATTCCAAGATGACGAGGATTCCACGTGATATATGTCAATTCAACCAATAAACACCTTTTATAACGCCTTTTTAGAACGCCGCTCAATTTCGCCTCGTAAAACTTTAGCCGAGAGCAAATGCTGCGTGTTAGGCCTTGTGACGTAATACACAGGAGTCGCTTGGCGTCTTATGACAGAATCCACTAGAATTATTAGCCTTACATAACTGCCTAAATAACATATTTACCTTTGTCCTTATACAACAAAATTACATATATACACGCCCCGTAAAACATACTAAAAATGGCAGCGAATGTCAACACTGTTTAATACTGGATGTGACCATTGCTGGACCCGTAATTCTGCAATGTGTTTTGGAACAATTCTTATCGTTGCCCAATATGGCAGCGGCACGCATGTCAGATGATGTTCAAACGTCGCAGAGATCTAGTACAAAATTCTTACGGATTATAACGGTGTTAACACGCCTCATTCATTGACTCATGGGTATGTTGAATAATTTTTCTTATGCAAAATAACAAAATATATTTTCCGTATTTTTGTTTATCAATGTAGTGATATGTAATAAGTCATAATATTTTATATAGTAATAAGTATAAACCAGCAACAATGATGAAAACTATATGATTTTCTTAGTTGTAATGCAAATATTCTATTAGCAAAATAAAGTCACCATGAGAAATATTGACGCAGAAGATTTCAAGCTATAGGCCTCTTCAAACACAAAATCAAGCACAACAAAAAAATTAACTAATAATTACATTTATAATTTAAAAAAAAGCATGATCTTGTCTATTTTTGAATTGTCAGTTATTCATTTCAAAACATATTGTAGCTTATAAGATAACCTAACACTCCACTCGATTGGGAAAAGAACAAATCTAAAATCAGCGATTGAATATCGCAAAAAGCTCCTAAAACTCCGAATTTACTCCTTACAGACGCACATATACCCACTCTATATGTTTTAAACGATATTATCGGAGAAAATCGACAAATCGCTTAAGGATTTCATTAAGCAACTCCTGTGTATGTCGTCACTTCGCTAACGAAAGCTAACGTCTATGAGCGACTACATGTAGACGGATATGGCGCTGAAGAAATGGACTTTATTATTATTATTATTAACGTCGGCCCGGCAAACTGTTTAAGCATTGGGATAATTAGCAGGCCAATTTTACTCACTTTGAATGGCAATATTTTGATACGTAGGTGACGCTTTGAAATAATCTTTTGTGTTTTGCTTATTTGAAAGTATTGTCTATATGAATAAACGAATTAACATCGAAAAAAACAGAGAGATGATGTTATCTTTAATGAGATGAAAATGTGATCAACCTAGCCGCTTAGCTGAGTGGTTAGCATATGTTGGATTTCTATCTCAATAGAATAGCTAGCATCCAGTATCTAATGGAAAAGACTCAGTCACGAAGTGGCACCAATATGTAATTCAAAGTTCAATAACATGTAAATGTGATCACGTCAGACGCTAAACTGATTTGGATACCAATGATACAAAACCCAAATCAAGTATTTGATTCCAAGGGACATAGAAATATAATTCTAAACATGCATGGTTAGATGTAAGTGTGACTTAGCCGCTAAGCTGATTTTAATTTTCTGTGGATGTTTACAGGACGAGACTATCGAGGAGACGGGCTGGAAGCTTGTACATGGTGATGTGTTCAGACCCCCGCGCAACAGCAAACTCCTCTCCGCACTCATCGGCTCCGGCATGCAGCTCTTCTTCATGGCCCTCATCACCATCTGTGAGTTGCTCGGAACCGCAGTCCATAATTCCATACTCCATGCAGTCTTTTCTCACATCACTGACGAGTCTTGAGGATCATCAGATGTCTGCGGATCTCTTCTTTTTCTTAAAATCCTTATTGATGCTGAAAAATTCCCCCTAAATTGGTTGCCTTTTTCTTTTAACTCCATCTCTACAAGAAGCCCTTGAGAATTGCCTTGTGGTATGCTGCTTTGCTTACCTTGAGGTTATGTCCCCTTGCTTTCATGATCCATCCTTTGGAGTTTGTAGCTGTATAGATTCTATGGTCTCCGGGGATAATGATATTGGATATTATGTGCATGACCTTTGTACTCTCATGATCATTGATAAGAAAAGGTCAATGAGTAAATTGCTAAGTCAAAATATGAACATTGATAAAATGCTGAAGTTGAATAATGTTTTCATAAGTTTAACACCTTTATTTACAATATATGAATTGTTTGTGCTTCAGTTTTCGCCATGTTGGGGATGTTGTCTCCTGCATCTCGAGGTGCGCTGATGACGGCCGCCATCTTCCTCTTCATGTTTATGGGGTGAGTTACTCTTCTCCTTTTACTTATCCCCTAAGGAGTGGCATCCTCAATAACGAAGGGCTATGAGTTTTGGAGATGGTGTGGTCGATTTTACATTCAGAAGTCCAGACTTAAAATTCTTGGCAACTTTATCTGCCGTGGATATCTGTTCTGCATGCAGTTAGTTTGGGCGCAATGCTACATTAAAGGAGAGAAAATTACCACCTTTTTTTTGCTAGATCCATTAAAACTTGCAGGTTTCCTCTCAACGCACAGTCGAAATGGTAATGTGCATTTCCTCCTGCAGTAACCCTTGCTGGTGTGATGAAAGTGCCAGAGTTTTATAAGACAGAAAACCCCAATCACCTCAATAATCCATGATGGTTGTTGCACAAACTCAGGAGACATAAGTTTACCCAAATGTTCATGTTATCTGCCCTTTAATAATCAGTTTTGTGCTAACCATTCATATTTAATGGAAGGAAACGAAAGAAAACTGCATTGTTGATGTAATATTTACCTGACCAAATTTACCTGCTCTGTGGTACATTGATTAACTTACCATTCCATTGTTGCCAATATATGTACTTAGTGGATCTAAGTTTTATGAATATTTTATTTTACAGATTGTTCGCTGGGTACTTCTCTGCAAGACTCTACAAAACTTTGAAAGGACTTCAGTGGAAACAGGCTGCACTACAGGTTTGTGAGGAAAAAAGTATAATTAAAATCAACCCTGTTCTGAGGAATGAAAGCTACAATATGTTTCCTCTACTGGAAAACAACTCAAGAGAAAATCACAGAATGAGTTCGCATCTCGGTAGAAGCAGTATTTTGTAACTTGTATTCCTTCATATAATCAGACTAAAGAAGCAATGTAGACTATTTATAAATATTAATTTGAAGATACACAACACTGTATCACTGTATCTATATGAATTACGAATTTTGAAATTGTATTTTGAATGCACTGTTAAGTTTCTTGAATAAGTTGTGCCAATTTTGGTTATTGAAGCTACTACATCAAGAATTAAAGCAAAAACCAAAGCGGCAATATCAATTCCCATTTCCATTTTCAAAATAAGTTTATTGCAATGTTTTTATTTAAGCCAGAAGTCAATTTTCTACGATTCAAGAAACAACTACATTTCTATTGATATTTCAGACCGGTATGGTGTTCCCGGGAGCGATGTTTGGCGTGTGTTTCCTTCTCAATTTCTTCATCTGGGGCAAACATTCGTCGGGAGCCGTCCCCTTCAGCACCATGATTGCACTACTCTGCATGTGGTTCGGAATCTCACTCCCTCTCGTCTTTCTCGGATATTTCTTCGGATACCGCAAACAGGTTCGTCCCCATGGTGATTTCATCCCTTTTAGTCCATCATGCCTTGGTGTGAAGCTGTGTAATGGTGTGAAATGCAGCCAGTGCATATCGGCAGTGTGTACATATTGGCTGGGGATGTAGCTCAGCTGGTAGAGTGTTCAGCTCATTACAGGAATAATCATAAATGGGGTTCGATTCCCGGTTGCGTCAACCAGAAGACGTTAAAAGATGGGAGTTGTTGCATCCTTGCTTGACACTCAGCATTATAAGGAAAGAACAATGCTTCAACTGGCGGATGCAAAATGCACAAAATGAATTTCCGATGTACAATGTTTTGAGGACAATGAAGAATTATTATTACTAGGGAAAGGAGAAAGGTTTCATCCAGGATTGAGAGGGTGTAGGAACTATGACGGGCATATTTAAAACTATTTATGCAATTTCACGAGAAGAAAAGAAGTATCCTCCTATAAAATATTCACAATTACGCTTGTCCCAGAATATTTGTTTAGCCAGGGATTATTCTCTGTTACGAAGTCATGATTCCTGTAAATTGGACACGCAGTATGTTCATGGACTAATTATTCAGTAGTGATAATGATATAATCTCATCTTCTCTCCAGCCGTATGAGCACCCTGTGCGGACGAATCAAATTCCTCGTCAAGTGCCGGAACAGACTTGGTACATGAACTCGTTCCTCGGGTAAGTTCATTCAAGCCTCTCCAGAATCTTAAGGATATGTTGCCAATGAATATAATTAGGAGATAAACCTACTGTGTTTGAAAATCAGAGACATGTTATACTGGATTGATAGCGAGTAAATTTAAAATTGAAACCGAACGCGTAGCGTGAGGTTTCAATTTTAAATTTACTCGCTATCAATCCAGTATAACATGTCTCTGATTTTCAAACACAGTAGGTTTATCTCCATTCTACCATGACCGTTTTACCATGGAACTCTTTTTGTCGGATGCTGACAGTGCGTACAACGGCAGGGCGCGAGCTCCGAATTACGTTCGAAAAATCCTTTGTAACAACAGCAGCGATTTCGTACAAAAATATTGTTGTTATACACAGAGTTTTCTCCTACAAGTTCTCTTTAACCATTTAAAAAAATCATATATATATGTGTCATTTATAACGGGAGTTTAAATTTTGTTTTCTCAACATTCGCGTTCACAAAATCAAGATTTGTATTTCCTGAAGTTCGCATTTTTGGAATAACCCGCTAAGCATATCATGCGACGTTCAAAATGGCGGCTACCGTTTGCCGGTCGCTGTGAATGACGAGCTTGCGGACTTGTATTTATTAAAAGGAAGCGTTACAGGTGATGGTAATTGTCTCATTCGGGTAAGGAATGCACATTCTAGTTATCGACGTAGGTGTGCAGATGATATGACATATGTATTTCTTATTTTGCATCAAAACCGAACGTTACGCTCTGTTTTCAGATCCGGCTGACCATTGCGTCAATGACATTGCGTTTGCTCGCCTTCTCAACTGCATCAAGTGTCGCTATTTGGATTGATCTTGATACTGACGCAGTTTGCCTTGCTAATCTATCTGATGTAACTCTAAAACACGCTACAGGAAAAATTAATTTGATTGTATCAGTTATTTTGATTTCCACAAGTAGAGCACACCTTAGAATCGGCCGTTTGTTCGGATAGATTGTGACGTCACAATGTAGATTTGTCAATACGCGGTGAATCGGCGCTAAAATCAGAGGAGGTTCAATCCAGAATTGATCACGCTAGATTTTGCTGGAGAACCAATCAGAATCGAGTATCCAGCAATGTCATGGTAGAATATACAATTGAATATAGAATGGTTAATTAATTCAATTACATAAAAGTGAAAATTAACTTAGGTTGCCTTTGTACATGAACTCGTGGGTAAGTTGAGGAAAAACCTGTGTGTTGATTCAAGCTGGAATCCAGTCCAACCATTTGAATATATATAGTATACATTTATTGAATATAGAATGGTAAATTAATTCAATTACATAGAAGGAAC
The DNA here is from genome assembly GCA_936450465.1 of Gibbula magus. Lineage (NCBI taxonomy): Eukaryota > Metazoa > Mollusca > Gastropoda > Trochida > Trochidae > Gibbula > Gibbula magus. The sequence continues at coordinate 78,074,586 of OW388292.1, read as the reverse complement.
TGGAAAAATGTGACTCAAGTCAGTGTAATGTAAAGAAAGCTTGCGTCCATCAAAGTTTTAATTGCTTCATTGTTGTCAAACATTAATCCTTTACCTGTTTCTCCCAGAATGTTATGGGGCTAATGTGAGATAATTACTTTGATACCCAGTTGATTCCTATAAATCTACCACTTAAAACTGTTTGGCGCTAATTCAGCAGCTAGATCATTAAAATATTTGCAATGTTTCTATTTCAGAACACTTATGGCGGGTATTCTGCCGTTTGGAGCCATGTTCATAGAGCTCTTCTTCATCTTCACTGTGAGTACTTGTTATCCCCTCTAGCGCGTGAGGGATATAATATTTGGTCAAATACATACAAAATGGAATAAGTCGTAACTCTCTAACTCACTTCAAAACATCCCTCGTCGATTAAAGTAAAAATACCCTCTGCAAGCCTCTGATATTTGTAACTTTTACCAACTATTTTTGATATGTTAGATATCAGACACTTGGGTGATATTCTCTTTCAGGGTTCGAAATTAGCACTAGTCCGGTAGCCCATGGCTAGTGAAAAAGAAGCTGGGCTAGTAGAGTGTAAAAACTGGTAGTCCGAAGGAGATTTAATGATCATGGAGATGTATTTGGCTAGTTGGCATAAGTTTGGATTAGTACATTTAGGAATTCACTAGTCCGAATGGCTAGTGCATCGAAAGGTTAATTTCGACCCCTGTCTTTGTATGCACTTTTGAAGTAGTAGTAGCTCACTACTGGTTATGTGTCACCGTATATGGTAATGAACAGTTGTACATGTTGATATCTATTTGCAATCACTGCTATGGCTGCAATACTGCCTAAACGGCGTAAAACAATACCTCTCATCTATTTGCAGGCTCACCGCTAATGGCTGCAATACTGCCGAAGTGGCGTTAAGCATTAATTCACTCACTCACTCACTCACTCATCTATTTGCAGGCTATCTGGGAGAACCAGTTCTACTACCTGTTCGGTTTCCTCTTCATCGTGTTCATCATCCTCATCGTGTCGGTGTCCCAGATCTCCATCGTGATGGTCTACTTCCAGCTCTGTGGGGAGGTGAGAGCTGACAAACATATTATTATTCACGTAGATCAGGGGTTGAAAAATGTCAAGTAGTCATGGACTTATGCCTAAAATTTTTTTTTAAATGTTTCTGGTCTTAACAGGCTGACAAAAATAATGCGATGAAGCAATTCTTTTTTATTTACGACCTTTTGTTTTTATTTTCGATTAGAGAGATAAATTCCATTTTATACAAACTTCTCACCAGTTAAAAAACAAAATTAACACAATTATTTATATAAATAATGCCAAAATGCTCTTAAATATTCGTTACTATTCCAAATGGCAAATAATCTTATCCCTACACTCCATCTCAACAAAAACGAGTGACATTTTCAATGTCCCAATGTTTTTTTAGGCTAAAGAATTTGAGTTATCTTCCCATTTCTTATGTTAAAACCGCAAAAAAGGAAAGACCTGAGGTGTGTGTTTGAAACTGACGTGGCCAGAAACCAGAAACAAATTCTCTTTTTTTAGGCCTTACAGCAGATTTTTGGTTTAAGTCAGAGCTTTGTCTGGAAGTTAAGCCAGTGTTGATAGTTTTAAAAAGGTGTCTCGCCGCTAATGGCTGCCTTACTGCCGAAGCGGCGTCAAAAACATTTTGATAAGTCTGTGACCTCTGACTTACAGATTTTTAACCCTGCATAAATGTTCCTTTTAGGTCGTGGATATTTCTTACATGCATTAAAAAAAAGAAAAATTATGAATCATTTATCATTTATTTTACTTGTGTGAGAGGCACTCTAGAAGTTGGTATTACAGAGAAGAAAGGGATGTTTATGGATGATCAATTTCTTTATTTAATAATGGTTAAAACTGTCCCTTTAAACATATTGCCAAGTTGCTTCAAATTTAAAACAGTAATTTATTACTTGTCCGATTAAGTGTATAGAAACTCATTGTGCACATTGTCGGTTAGATAGTAACTTATATTCTGTTTTCAGGACTACCATTGGTGGTGGAGATCGTTCATCGTGTCCGGGGGATCTGCTGTGTACATCTTAGCCTACTCTGTTTTCTATTTCATCACCAAGGTAAGATGTCCCTTGGAATTTTACCTGTCTAGGCTGAAAGGCCGGACGGACTTATGGCTTGGCAAAATGTCATCCTTCTTAAGCTTGGAATTTTCTTTCACTTCACAGCTCATAAGAGTGATGACGGGGGTCTAACACCCAAAACGTGTAAAATTGTCAATGCCACATGACGAAGATTGGGGGGGGGGGGTTGAACAAACTGTCACCATTAGGGTGGGGGGCGAGGGAAAATTCCCCCACCCCCTGGATCCACAACTGCTACCCCCAAAACATTTAACTGTGTAAATTCATTCCTTGTGTTGAGGAATGATTCCTTTAAAAGGTTATATGTCACAGATGTTTTCGTGTAATTTTCAGCTTGAGATCACAGAGTTCATCCCGACGCTCCTCTACTTTGGGTACACGGGCCTCATCGTGCTAGCCTTCTGGGTGTTCACGGGGACGATCGGCTTCTACGCAGCGTACTGGTTCATCCGAAAGATTTACTCAGCCATCAAGATTGATTGAGGCTTCTTCTTATTAGACATTGTGAGAGGGTATGTGTTGGAATGAGTGTATGGAACTTTGTTGGGATGTTGATCTTGAGGGGAACAAAGATATTACTTGTATGGTTTTAATTTATTGTTACGGAGATTAGTCTGCGGTTGGTTCTGGTTTTCCCACTGCCACAGAAGTGTCAACAGGAGTTAAAAATCTGAAGTCCGAGGTCACTGACTTACCAAATTTTACCTTTGACTTATCCAAACAATCACCAAAATGTTAATGATTTGTCTTTTTTTTTAAATTATCAACTGTATGAGGCTCGACTTCCAGACGAAGCTCTTACTTAAAAAAAAAATCTGCTTTAAGTCCATGACTAACGGACATGTTAAGGATTTTTCAACCCCTTGATGACATGACAGCATTTGTGGAAGTAGTTGGTGATTTATAAATTGAGTACTCCCCTAAAGACATGACGTAAACGTCTTTGATAGTGTGAGCAATGCTGTTCATTTTGTTGGAATAATTCATGCCTTTATATAGAGATGTTCGACGCAGCCAACACACACTCAAACACAACGCTCTTTCTGTGTAAAAAAAATTATTATTTAAAAGCCAGTATTGTCTTCAACTACGAAATCAAGTCAGAAGTGTAAAAAGTATACTGCCATCGATTTTACAAAACATGTGAACCCCGAAAAGTTTCTGTCAAAAGGCCCCAGGCCCAGAGGACATTAGATGTCAATTTCAAACTACAAATATGTTTTACAAAAGCATAGCATAAACACTTGGCCCAATCACAAATACGATCATAAATTTAAAAAACGAATCAATGTAAGTAAATAGTGATTTGTTATAGTGGTATTTCTATAGTTGTGATAACAGAATTTTATGACAAATATCTATAAATTTCTTGTACATACCCACCTGTATATAGTCCTGCTTGGGCTTTTCAAGAACTTTTGCATTTCAAAAATTGCAATTATGTGAAACGTTATTGTTGAGGACTTGAGTAGACCGTCGACAAAAGGTATAACCATTAATCATTTAGTTTTAAAATTGTTAATGAAGTTTTTATTCTTAATTATTTTGAATTGATTGGATTTCTGCATTCCATGTTTTACCTAGTGCTAATCTTTATAAATTATCCTAACTTCGGTTTGTATGATAGAATGAAAGTTGAAATAGTATTTATGTCATGTGTATATTTAGTTCAAGTCAATATTAGTGTATAAAATTTGTGTCATTATTGGAAATATTCTTGGTTGAAGTTTGAAAAATATCACTCATATAATGCACACAATAATAAAGGAAATCTTGCCTTGGAATATAACTGAAAATAAATATAGGTTACTTGTAATCTTTCACCTAGAATCTTTCACATGAGTTTCATTCTTAGAAGGCATGGCATATAGATGTGTTAGCTGGCATAATTTAACGTAACTTATTGTGGTTCCCAAATTAAGCAAAATTGTTACGTTGCTCTAATGACTTTCGTTAATGTTTGTTTCTTTGTTCATTTTCATTAGCTGTTTATAGACCATGAACTTGTAGTTGTTGAGCTTATTTTATGTTCTTTGTTTTCTCACTGTTACAAAACCAGTGACAATTGTTTTGTATATTTTGTTGTGAGCTTACAGGGCCCAGATTCTCAAAGAGGTACAGAAACTGTCAAGGCAATGTTAGGGGGTATCTTAACACTGGAAAAACTTTGAGAACCTAGGATAAGATTTTTTAGCTCGCTTAATGCTAAGATATACGGCAATGTTAACATTATGTTAACACTAAAAGATCTTTGAGAACCTGGGCTAAGATTTGTAAAACTCTCTTAATGCTAAGATAGTCATAAGGCAATGTTAACATAGGGACTATCTTAACACTCAAAGAACTTTGAGAACCTGGACTAAGATTTGTAAAGCTTGCTTAATGCTAAGATAGTCAATATTAATGTTAGAACTGTGCTAAATGACTTTTGAGAATCTGGGCCACATCATGCTATTCTCAAAATATTCATCGCCTTGCGGACTTCTCGAACACTGAATTTGGGGAAATTGAGGGGTACCCTGTTCAAACATTTACGCCATTCTTTAACATGTAGTCGCAGACTGTAGACTCGTACTGCTTTGAGGGTTATCTTGGTGAACATTTATAACATTAATACACTAACAGAGTTATCCCATGAATTTTATCACCTCAATAAATATCCTAATGACTAAATAGTTTACTGCATGTACGTGTATGTAGGTGGTTTATAAAGGCATTGGTTATGAATATTTGGAGAATGGGGAGTCCAGTTGCCTGTAGATATATTCCAGCAGTCGATTAGTGATATTATGTTGAAGGGACAACCAAGTTTAAACATCTGAAATCAGGTCTTTGAAGGTAATCTTTCTCTCGCAATTCTTAACTCAGATATGGATGACAGAATTCACAAATTGATCAATTGGAAGAAATATGGATGGAATTGTGATATTAAAATTGTAAATGTATTTTCATCATATTGGACAGTGTACAGTTGTAATCTGATTTAACAAAAACATAATTTTTAAAAACTTGTTTGTCAGCTGTTTACACGTAAAGATTTGTTTAAAATGTGTAAAAAGAAAATAAGTATGCAAGTGCTTTTTTCATCATTTCATTCTGGGAGTATAATTAGATGTGAAACTGTATATATTGTGTCACGTTCCTAGTTACAAGTTTCCATTGATAACATACATGTGAAACAACAGCGTTTGTATTATCTAAATTTATTATATCCAATTCTAACAACTACGTACTTGAAATTTTAATGACGCATTTTTCTAACAAGTTTGTTCTGTGTAAATCATGTGAATGTAGAAAACATACAGTATTCATTGTTTCTATGTACATCGCTAACTTTCCTTCACAATTTATAACTCCTGTCAGTCTCGTCACTAGCCAAGCCTTGCAGCATTTCCTGATCTTTCCTATGCTACTGTAGCGGTGCTGTGCCTGAACTTCATAGCAGTATGTTACCCTAGCACAGGAAAGTTGAAGAATGCAGCAAGGCTTAAATGAGATGGTGATGGAGACTGGCGCAGTTAGGGACTTGTGGAGGCAAGTTGGTTCATCGCATGTATCGTCCTCCTCTCTTCAGAACATGGCTTGTACATTATATATATATAGTTTGGTGTCACTGAAGCATATTTATTATCTTCACTTGTTTCCAGATATGGAGGCAATTTTGAGATAAGAGGGAAATAAACTTGTATTTTCTAACAAGTGTTGGTTTTTATTTTATTTATTATGTTGATACACATGGATATGGCATTTCTCTGTTTAATACAAAGATTCTGGGGATGTATTTTTGTTCACCGAGCCGTCTGAAAATTTTGATTGGCCATTGATACTTGACGTGCATCCGTTGTGAAGAAACCTTTCAGATGAGGGTTAAAATGTTTGACCTTGGTGCGGTGACAAAGGCTGCGTTTGATTTAACAACACTAGGATTGAGTCAACGCATACTCTTTGACAATTCTAATCAAACATGTCAAGGGTTGACACACGGTATCAACATTATCAAACACAAGCATATAATTTTCCGTTCAAAACAGAACTAATATTAATTTAAAAAACGCATCTATAATATTTCATTCATAATGTATATGTGACTCTTTCTGCACTACCCATAGTGCATGTGATATCACAGCTCAAGTTGTTCTCGCAAAATTGGACAAAATTATTTTCATTGGTTAGTGACCGTCCTTTGACGTGCACTTATTGTGCTGATACCTTTCAGATGAGGTAAGAATTGTTGACATAATTTAACCTTGGTTTTGACATCCTCGGTTACCCATGGTTTTATATATGCTCCGTTACTCTCCACTATATCACCCATGGGAAACCTTATGAGGAGAATCTGTACTCAAATTACCCGCCCTTGGCCGGCGTGACGAAGTCAGTAACCAAAGAAAATACTCAAAACAATAAGACGGAAATGGTCAAGGGAGATAACCGGTGACGGCTGGCTAACAAAATGACCTCGCGTGCTTTGCAACGAAGTGATATGAATTGTCATTGGCTCACAGGTCCAAGCTGCCTGATTGGCTCACGCCGGCGAAGGGCGGGTAATTTTAGTACAGATTTCGCGGACAGAGTTTCACATGGGTGATATAGTGGAGAGAAACGGAGCATATATAAAACCATGGGTAACCGAGGATGAACTTTTTGATTGTTTTGTGATAAACCTTTGATACTTGACAGGGGGCAACTTCCAAACGCAAGGCATAACTCTTGCCAGTCTGCAATACTGGCTTAGTTAACACTTGCGGTTATTTCCCTCGCTTTGTTGTGTCAAGATAGTGAATCACTGCACTAGAAATGCATAGCGGGTCTGGATTTCTAAGCACAGATTTCTTAAGGAAATACTGCAAGGCCTAAATCAGCCAGTAATGGAGACTGGCAAGAGTTATGCCTTGCATTGGGAAGTTGGACAGGGGGCTGGTTAGCGGGGTCAGCTTTGGATCAAGAGGTCTCGGGTTTGAATCCCGCCAGGGGCTCCGCAAATTTGTCTGCTGTAGAGAACTGTTATACATGCAGTAAGGTTTGGGTACAATGCTACACTGAATTTCAGTGAAATATGGTGGAGTAGGATGCTGAAGATTGAGGAATGAATCTTGTTGGCCAACTGCCAGGATGGTGCAAGTGTCCCTATGCCATTTAATTTAATATTTTCTCATGAGACAAAACCAATTTTTGCTCTACTTGATAAATGACGTGAGGTGGGGTTTAACTATGCTTTCAAGAGTATTTCACTTATATTGTGGCTGTTTGTATCGTGTTTTATCCTACACATAATACTGAGGTTATGCTTGGGATTGTAAAACCCGAGGTAAGAAAGCTGAGCTGGAAGTAAGACCGAAAGCGAAGCTTGAGGTCTTACTTCCCCGAAGCTTTCTTAAAGAGGGTTTTATTGTTTTATCTAACTTAGATACCGTAAAACATAAATGTGAGCGCTTATCGCATACTGAGGTTTTCTTACAGGAGAAGAATGAGGGATAGTGGTTTTTTAATTTTATAACTGTCAAATGTCCAAAAAAATTTATTCCCAAATGCTGCGTTATATAGAGGCAGAGACAGTGTGACTGTAAATAGAGGAATTCCACACTGTTCTTTCGGCTTCCTCGGTATCATGGAGGTAGAGCAACGGGTATCGAGTTCGATTCCCCCAACCTACAAATCTGAAAAAGTTATCTTTGTATACTTTTCGCTAATAATTGTTATGAATTGAGTTGTGAACAAAAACAATCTAAGTCTCATTTAAGGTCTTACTATCAAAAGTAAAAACTTACTTTCACAATTTAAACCTCATATGTGGTTATTATTAGAAGAAAAACCGACTGAAGTAATAATGAGGGGTTATTACGAGAAAACAAAATACCTACGAAACAATAGACAAAATCCCTGATAGGTTTCTAATGCAGGGAAACCTGTGAGCATCAACTGTAACTAGCGAACCATGAGTGGTACTGTGCTAAACATCAGTGTAGCATTGCACCCAAACATTACTGCATGAAGAATAGTTGTCTACAGCAGACAAACTTGCCAAGCCCCAGACCTCTAGATCCAAAGTGCTATTCCACCTCTGAATGGGCTAGAACAAAGTCATGAACCTTATATATAATCAGAACATCTGTAAACGGTTAAAGGTTATAACACAAATCTTCTAAAATTTCCATAGAGCACCTGTAATAATTCAAAGAAGTCTCTTTTGTATTCATATTTTATTTATTTACAAAGTTTGTGATATTTACAATACACATCATTGAGGTTGATCGTCAGTTTGAGTTAAGTGAGAACTCTGAGGTGGAATTGAATGGATCCCCTAGGACAGAAATGAAGTGATTTCAAATCTAATGCCACTTTCATTTTATCACATATCACCCCTGGTATTATAGGAAGAAAGCCTGCAATACCATTATGACTATGTATTCTGATACTGCACAGGTTCTCAAACCTTAAGTCTGCTCCTTTCGATTTACCGAAGTTCACTTGGCATGTACAGGACATGGCTCCAAACACTGTTCGGAGCGTGCAGAATCTGTTCCCATGCTGTGAGGCTTGCACCTACCATTTCAAGGGAACATGTTCTGCACACCCAGAATAGTGTTCAGAGTCACTCTTTTTACTTCGCACATGTATGGACGTTCGGAACAAACTTCAGAAATCAAATGAAGCAGGTCTCTTACTGTGTGTTGAACAGTACTCGTCAACAAGCAAAGCTGATGAGCTGCGAGTAGCATTCAAAGTCCATGAATAGATAACAGATAAAGGTGAAGAACCGCAGCTGACATTCGAAGCCCCAGATCTTTTTCAAAAGTCAAACACCCATGTGGAACAGTTCTCTTCAGGTGCTGCAGATGGTATTCAAATCCCCAGACTACTTAAACACCCATATAGAACAGTTCTCTAAAACGCAAAACTGATGAGCACCAGGTGCTATTTGAAGCCTTGACCTTTTCCAAAATCAAACGCTCGTGGGAACATATGCCAAATAAGCTCTTGTTTCAGAACAACGTTGTCCGTCCACTTTGTTTTCACCACAAATGATAAAGTTGTTTCTTGACACATCGTGTTTGTGAACTGTGGGTGTGAAGTTCCTCAGTTTGATAGAGAACCAACTCAGTTCAGAGGTTTAGTCATGTAAGGTCCTTCCAGTTCATAGCCAATCTTGCGGTAGTAATTCCTTGTTCCAACACCTGCATTGATAAAAAGAAAAATGAAAAGTTCATATATACTGCTTCAAAACAGAAGCAGTGACATCAGTGGTAGATTCAGAGGAGGGGTAGATTTAATGGAGACCCTGCCTCCTGCCTCCTGCCCCCTGCCCCCTGCCCCCTGCCCCCTGCCCCCTGCCCGAGATTCAGGTTCACGGGGATACAAAAAAAAAATAGTTGTAAATTTAATGGCAACAAAACTCTAAACCATAAAATTTTAGAAAACAACTGAAGAGACTGAAAATCAGGTCAATTATTAAAATTGTGTAAAAATATAGCCCAGTGAAAGATTGGCCGTACCGGAGATAACGGCGATCTTGTGAGAGCCATGTTCGTCCCGAGCTATCCTCTCGGCTTCCTCCATCAACAGCATACCAAATCCCTGTAATCACATATACAAGATCATCAATCTATGTACTCTCAGTGCTTCAAGGTTTACATTTCCAGTTTTTAGCACATCAGGACCCATATTTTCGAAGATCTCTTAGCGCTAAGATAGTCGTAAGTGCCATACATTAACATTGACTTAAGACTATCTTAGCGCTAAGACAGCTACGAAAATATGGGCCCAGGCCTATAGCCTTAGTGGTTTCTGGTTTATGAGAGAAACTATTTCAAACTGCTTTAAATGCGAATCTCCGCTAATGGCTGCAATACTGCCGAAGCGGCGTTAAGCAATAACTCACTCACTCACTTTAAATGCTATATTTTCAAAGCTCTCTTAGCGTTAAGACTATTTTAGTGCTAAGAGAGCTTCATAAATCTGGGTCAAGACCATTCTCTTCCCACAGAGGTACTCCCTTCAGATTTCCTATCCTAACCTCTGTTCTTTTTCACTTGCTATCGAGCAGAAGCAAACTCCCTACCTCATACTCTATCACTGCTTTTTAACCAATCAACACTCATCTTTCAGCGGCCATGTTGACTGAGTGACTTCAAAGATCTAGGCATTTGCATCTTATTGGTCATGCTCATTAGCATATGTCCTTCGAATATGTCTGATGTAAATAACACAAATGAAGTATTGTTGGTATTTGTCTCTGATTTGGTCTTCTTTATTCATAAGCATGTTTATGATCAATTGATAGTTTTCACAAAACCAAATAGCATATTTAGAGGAAAACACATTAAACGAGAAAACTTATATCTTACATTTATTTTATCATAATGACGTGTCATTGGCAAATATCACTTTTACAACGACTTCGCTGATTGCACAACTAGATTCAATTGCAACCAATCAGGACACTCCCTTTCTGCCCTCGATTTCTGCCTCAACAAAGGTTAGGATCGGAAATCTGAAGGGAGTAACCTCTGTGGGAAGAGAATGGGTCCGACAGATATAATTGGATCACTGCAGGCAAAGAGTTAAACTTTACCTGAAACTCACCATTCAATAATTCCGAGTTGGTTCCTTGACTTATGAAAACATTACCCCATTTGGGATACAGTTTCACTTACTGATCTTATTATAAACCATGGTAAAGTTTTCACACATCTTTGAGCATGAGCTATGATTGACGATAGGTAAGATCAGTTGTTGAACGATACCCAGGTCAGAGGTCATGGGTCGGCTAACTTGTGAGTTTGACCGCTTATGTAGTTACAACAAAGTGCAAATAATTATATCTCCTCTTCGCAAGAATAACTAACTTGCAAGTTTGACAGCGTAAAGGTATTCTTTGTGCAAACAAATTTTTTCAAGAATAGAAAACTACCTGATGTTGAAACTTGGTCGGATCCCGAGCATTGACCGGCACGACACTCCCGTACACGTGCAGTTCTCGAACTATAGAACACCCTCCCTTCAGCTCGGGCCGGAAAGTTTGCTCAGAGCACTTCCGTAACCTCAACAAGCCAATAAGAATATCTTGCTCTGGGTCTTCGTATGACAGAAATGTTTCCCAGCCTCCGTTGGCGACGTAATCTCGACGTATCAGTTCTGCCTGTAGAAGTAGATCATATAATTTCTGTGTACTGTCTTGGCAAACAAAAATTCTTTGAAAGCCAGCAAGGCAGAAGCAAAACACGCTATCTAGATTTGGAATGGGTCTTTCCCATCCCTCCACAAGGCTAACTCGAGCCAGCGTCCATCAAGGCTAATTTAAGCCTTGCTTTATTTCCTTAAATTTTCTGTGCTAGCCAATCAGAGCCCACTATGCAGTTCAAGTGCTGTGTGACAGTATGTAAGCACAGGACAGTTAAGGATATGCAGCATGGCTTAAGGAAAGATGGGACCCAGAAATCGAACTCGCTTACGGCAACATTTTGCGACAACAATTTATTCTTGAGAATTAGTCTCAAAATATATAGATTACGTTGTTTTAGGCATAGGCTTATCTGTACACTAACGGGGAGCGCTTAAATTTACCGTAGCGCCTTTATAACGGTCATTTTACGACATGCCGCATAACGTTACCGTCACCTATATTCGCGGTAAATATGTCACTATGTGTGTTATTCGAATTACATGCGTATCTCAAGTTAGTGACGAATTTAACTAGCCTGGTATAATCAACTGATAGTTATTCTTTCGCCGTGCACTCTTAGATTGATAATATGTTCAATAATGATTACACGGTAGGCCGTCAAAGTTACACTTGAAATTATCAAAACTGCCGTGACGTCTTCTTTTATGTTTATGTAGGTAATTAAAAAAATGACGTTAAAGTGATGAAAAACGTTCGGTGACCCCCTATTATTATTTCTGAATTCGTTTGTTCAGTTAACTGCGCACATCATATTAAAGTTTTAGCAATATCTAAAATATGTGTGTTAGTGACAAATTCTGTTGAACATGCGAAACACGATGATAAAAATGCTGTTTTTAATTAAAAAGTGCTTAATTTAATTTTGTTGCTCTTTCCAGCGCCAATAATTTTCAGAATATAGATTTGCTAGATATCCCTGTATGTGATTGAAATGTATCTGAAAGGATTCGGAGTTTATTCGTTAAAAGCAAGCGCTTAATTTAAATACACCAAATCAGTCAAACATGACGTAATTTGCCGACGCCTGTATTATTATTAATGATGATAACTTTTTAAATCGTTCGGTGACCCCCAAATTTTCTCACATTTTTGGATAAAAGACTTAATAAACTTGCTATTTTGAAAAAATAAACGAATTCTAAAATATTTTATTTCATCGTCCCATCTCTCCTTAAATTAGCTAGTGATAGAGACTGGAGTTAGTTATGCCTTACAGAGAGATGTTGGATCAACAAACTTAAAGTTGCTTTACTTTTAGTTGTTAAGTGCAAAGGTAACATGCAAACATCCAGTGTATAAAATCGGCTTGAATACTTTCAAACATTAAAGTGAAATTCAAATGAAGAACAACTTCAAAAACACAACAGCCCAAAAATGATGTAAGAGGTTACAAGCTATTAGGAAAGCATTATTTTATTCTCTGAAATATCTTTTGCAAAGCATATCAATTGGACATCCAGTGACATCTGATGGTCGAGGGGAAAAAGTGTTTTGAAGCAACGAGACTAAATATTGACATTACTTTGTACATAAAATATATATTCATAAACATCTACATAAATATTTCATAAATTTGTTGATCTGCCCCATACAAATCAAGGATGTAGCTCTGTCGATAGAGCATCTGCTTATTAATCCAGTAGGTCGGATAATAATCAACTTCCAAACGCAAGGCATAACTCTTGCCAGTCTGCATTACTGGCTGATTTAAGCCTTGGGGTATTTCCCTCGCTTTGTTGTGTCGAGATAGTTAATCACTGCACCAGAAATGCATAGCGGGCCTGGATTTCTAAACACAGATTTTTTAAGGAAATACTGCAAGGCTGAAATCAGCCAGTAATGGAGACTGGCAAGAGTTACGCCTTGCAATGGGAAGTCATAGAGATATACCGGTATACAGGATCTGGAATTAACTCCAGTAAAAAACAGTAAAAAGTTTTATCGTTAACAAAAATAAGTTTAGTGATCCATGGTGGAAGAAACACTCTGAATATTTATGTTCAGATCTGCTTGAATAACGTGTTTAATGAAAGTTTCTAACTCTGCCGCTCACCTCGTACGGCTTAACCTTGTGATGGATCTCCTGGATGCCGACCTCCCGTGTACGCACGTCTCTACACTGAGTCCCCAGGTCCTTCATCCGCGCCAGGGCCAACTCTCGCAGGTTGCCGTGTTCCACTCCTGACGTCACCAGCGGCATCGGGATATCTCTGTAAGGTATCGTTTATTTCTTAGCCCTGTCACAGGAGTTTTGGGTTCAAGAATGTTTATTTCCTTGCGATAATACCGCTGCATCAAATTTGCATGGCTATTACAAAATGGCGGTCAAACTGCAAGACCTTGAACGAGAGCCTGTCCAGGGGAACTAACTCTGAATGAAGTAATACTGATAATAATAATTGAAGCGTCCCAAAAATATTACGTATCATACGTTACGTGACCGACCCTTTGATAAAGTGTATGTTATGAGATCGTATGCAGAACTAAGTAATGTATCATTCTTACGTTGTTATATTTGGGTCACACTTTCTGCACTTCCTTGTGGGATTCGAACCCACATTCTCAGAGGCTGACACCATTAGCGATTTTTTCAAATGATTATCATAAATGCACAAGTCAGAGTGTCCCTTTAAAAAAGAAATATACACAAAACAATTTTTATATTGCCAATTTAAGTGTTAAGTGAAATGCTCCCAGATTTATTGTGTCCAATTTATAAATGCATGCTCTGACATTAAAACAAATGTAAAGATTCTTGGTACATTGTATCCAACTCGTACTAAAACAATCGTTAAACTTCTGAAATAGCATCTGGGTGTCGGTCCACAAAGTAATCTATGCCCTATGGAGAGGCTAAGATCAACTGTAAACTCATATTTAACATTCTCTAAAAATGATCAGAGACTTATACTTGGATAGTCGAATTCTCATCTTTGATAGGCTCTGACCTTTGAACTCTGTAGACACGTGTCCAGGGTGGAACAAGAGCGAGGATGCGGGCAATGAGATCGATGAGAACTGTGGGTGGATAACTCTTGTAGCGACCGGTCTTCCACAGCTCGTACAAACCTTCAACATGAGACAAACTCTTATGAGACTATGCTTACTAATTTGGATAGTAGTCATGCGAACTTTGGCAAGGGAGAAAATAAGCTTGACTAGCACAGTTGTTGCAGTGCAGTTATGATCATGTTGAAATTGTTTATGTTGATGTCTTTAACCTTTGACCTGCTAGATATTTTGAGGTTTTCTCTCCATGTCATCTGGATTAAATTCAGCTGAAGTGCTGTAAATTCAGCAACGAAATGAAAATTGAAATAATCAAAAGTACACAGTTATTCCTGACAAAAATTCACACTGATGGAAAAATCAACAGACTATAGCAACAAGTTTTGTTATAGTATTACCCGGATAGATTAAAAAAAGAAAATTTCTGAATAACAGCAGATGACAAGGTGATGACATAGATGGCCTCCAAAAGACTAGACTTTAACTGATTGTGGGAAACATCAACAAATTGAGATAGTGTTCTCATATAAATCTGGATTCTTTTTTATGAAAGTACATTGTTTTCTTAACATTGAGTTTATTGGTCCAGGCTATCCCGGAACGTTCCGAGATCAATAAAGGGTTAAACAAGTAGTTGTCACTAAGGTGACATGATCCCCCGCCGCAAATTAATACTTCAAAATTGAAAAATAACATCAAGATCACCAAAATCTAATCAGCCCGTCGTCTTCCCTAAGAGGTGCTTTGTGTAAGATATGATGAAATTCCGGTGAATGGTTCTTGAGATATCCCGCTGACAAGCTTTACATGTACATTAACATGTAGAAAAATTCAAAGTTCCACTGTGACCTTGAGACTAATGTCAAGGTCACAAAAATCTAATCAGTCTGTCATCTTCCCTAAGAGGTGCTTTGTTTAAGATATGATGAAATTCTGGTGAATGGTTCTTGAGATATCCCGCTGACAAGCTTTACATGTACATTAACATGTCGAAAAATTCAAAGTTCCACTGTGACCTTGAGACATATGTCAAGGTCACCAAAATCTAATCAGCCCTTTGTCTTTCCTTGGAGAAGCTATGTGTAAGATATGAAGAGAATCCAGCGAATGGTTCTTGAGATATCCCGCTGACAAGGGTAAAATGACAAAGTCTCGTTGTGACCTTGAAATGAAGGTCAAGGTCACAAACCTTTGAAGGCACATTACTCTTCCCATGATGAACCCATATGCAAAATATGAAAAGAAACAAGTGAATAGTATTTGAGTTATCCATTTCGTACGGACGGATGAGCCGAATACTATATCCCCTGTTTCACGCTAAACGTGCGGCGGGGGATAATAAGTGGGAACGTCATTCAATTGTTACATCATCAAAAAATTATACCTTTATTGTCTGATTAAGTGCTAGGCATCTTAGAAAATGAAATAAAGATAAAACCTTAAATCTAATTTATCTTCAGACTATAATTGAACTTACCAGTTCCGCGGATAACTAATGTTGGATAAATTTTAAGCCCATCAGCTCTAAAAGCAGGATTTTCAAAAAATTCCTGTAAAGAAAATCACATAAATATCATATAGCGAAGATAAGATAAACTGCCATGGGCATTTAACCTTTTGTAACAATTTCAAACAGTGTCTGTATTCATTTTCATGTCACTTTGTGACGATTTTTGTATCTCTAAGACTGGAGTGACAGTATAGATTCCTGACATACTTGATTGTCACATCATTCTGGCCACAGTCTGATTAAAATAGACAGTTATCCGAGGAATAAAAGTTGCAAAATAGTACATATAGGGATACAAACTCATATCGTTCGGAGGTTTCCTCGCAAAACCGTCCAATAACAGCCAGTATGCTTGCATGTTCTTATGCAATTTAGTTAATAACTAATCACAGGACCTCCAACAAAAGCGGTGCAAGAAGCTAGGAGCAGAAAACTCCAAACAGCTATCCTTTTGTCTGTTCCTAATGCTTTCAAAACAGAGACCGTTTAAAAACTATGATGTGATCGGTCAGCTATTTGACTGGGCTTTGTCTGCACTATACTGGTTCGGAACATGAGCCTAAACGGGATGTCCTCAGACCTTGTGGTGAGGAATCTATAGAACCAGTTCGTATCCCTATTCCTGTTATAAACTATTTTGCAGATTTAATTCCTCGGAACAAGTTCAATTATAATCAGACTGTTCTGGTCACATGAAAAATCTCTTTTGATTTGTTGTTAATCTTCTTTACTAAGTCTGTATTAGAGATGTAGCAATATATTGTAGCATTGAAAACCACGATACTTTATCCAATTACAATTATTTCAATTATTTTTCTGTATCAATTTAAAAAACAAATGTTTCTTTTTAACTAAGAAATTAGGGATATGCCAAAATTGACAAACACTGCTGTGTAATATAAAACAAATAATTATTTGAAATAAACAAAATATTGTCTAATATTATCTCATTAAATCATATTGTTCAAAGATTTTATGATAAGTGTCTCAGGTCTTTGAAGGGCATTTAGAAGTGGTAAGAACATGAAGATTTTCTGGATAACAACTGATAAGTGTCTCATTGATAAAAATCCGTAATGTCCTTCTTACATCAAGCTACTTGAAACTAACTAACAAGCAAGCAACCTCACTTACTATGAATTGTTCGATATCTCTTTCCCACCCAACATTCGGAAGGTCAGGCATCATGTGAACAACGACCTTGAACCCAGCGTCCTTGGACATCTGAAAGGATTCGCACACGGCACGTACTGTATGGCCCCTGGAACAAATTTAACATATTACATACACTGTTATCAAATCTTGAAATCTCTCACAATAGCCGAGCCTCTGACATGACTTGAGACATGGTGAAGCTGTATAGGGTTTAAAACTTTCAAGAGAATATTGCAGGGAAACGCCTCCAACACCACTGTGGCTATGTTGAATTTCATTGCACCCAAAACCTAACTGGATGTAGACATTTCTCTACAACTCAAATGCTGACATGGTTCGAACACGAGAGGTTTGAAACGAAGTCGTCCTCACACGCTAACTGCTGTGTTATGCCAAAGATTGAATGAAGTACTTTGAAATACTTTAAAATGAAAAGAAACAAGCTGAAGATGACAACAAACATATCACTTAATACTAAGCCCTGTTCTGTTTGATACTATATTTATGAAATGAGTGAGTGGTTTGATATTTAACAAGTGAGGTGAGGTGAGGTGAGTTGGGGTTTAACGCCGCTTTCAAGAGTATTTCACTTATATCGCGGCTGCTAGTATTATGGCAGGGAGAAAGCCCGCAACGCCATGAGGCTATGCATTGCGGTGAAATATTTAACAAGTGAAAGCAAGTAGGATATCAGTGAGTTCAGTGTTTAATTTATTATTCACCAATTCAAATCAAGATTATAAAATTTTCAATCTGACATTCGCTTGTAACTAGGACAGCTGTACAGACACTGTGACTTCATATTTTAACCATTATGACGTTGTATGCATAGGCAGCACACAACTTTATTTATAACACAATATAGATTTATTAAATCGCAACTTTTTCAATGGGCGAGTAATATATGTTAATAAAGCTCCAACCTGTTTGTATCTCTAGCCACGTCCTCGTAAACACTCTGCACTCCGATTTCCAATCTGGTGCAGCCGTACTTCAACATGTCACTGGGAACACAAACACATCATCGATAACAATAATGTAAATATTGAACAAATGTAACATGAAATGATAATCTCAGTATTAATCATGTTTACCTCAGGGATGCAGAAATCGGTCTATTTGACGGACATGTCCGATTGTAAATCCAGTTTGACCGAATGGAAAATTGACCTATCGGACATCAGTTGACTGATTGCAGAAAATAAAATGAAAACTAAACAAACACGCCTTACAAGCATTAAATAAACGCAAAACGCCCTGCTTGTGTCGGTCATAATTGTTTATGAAATTGAAATATGTTGATCCAGTCAAGAACTCACATTTATTCTTCACACAAATAGGAAAACTTTACCTATTTATTACACGGAATAATTCCAATAAAATCAAGAGGTCACAGCTGAATGATTAAGCTGTTGGTACAGTCAGTGCTGGCGTTGGTGCCTGACTCTCAGGATGTGCTTTGAATCCCAGAAGGGACTCATCCAAAAACAAGGGGGAAATGAGCACAGCTCACATACCCCCATCTGTAACGGAGAGTTATATACTCCCGACTACATTGAAGCAGGGTATAAAAAGAATTTGTACTAATGCAGAAAGTGTGATCCAAACATAACATTTGGTCACTATCTAAATGACTTGTATTCTAATAACTCCAGGGACTCAAACAGCAGGATAGCTCCAAATGTTATGCACCAAGTAGTATTCACATAGTTGTTTTACCTGAGATGCTTCTTCAGACAGTAGTCGGGTCTGGTTTCTATGGTGATGCCGATACACTTTGTCTTGCTTTTCTCAGAATACCTGAACACAATGCACATAGATATTAAGAATGGTTAGAAGAGATATCTATAACCTCGAGTGATTGGTTTTCGGACGCTTAAGACACAAATCAATGTTGACAATAAATATGTTTGAAAATTAATAAATATGTATCATCTATTTTTCCATATGAGCTTTATCTAAAATAAATTGGAGACAATTCGGCGGGGAAAATGTTTTGATGACTATCTTGTCTCATTTAGTGAGTACATCCGGAATTTTGACAGTCAGCGAGTGTATGCCGTTTTCGGACATCTGATTGGTCGATACCAAAAAGGGATATCCCAAGCTATTTATGTAACTTCCGTTGACCCAGAATATTACAAAAACGCAAGGACAACGTAGAATTTTTTTTGGTAGCCGGTATGACTAATTCAAATTATGAAATTGTCGACTTTTTCATAACATGCAAAAAGTAGTTTAGGATAGAGATAGATTTTAAGCTTAAGAGTGAAGTTTGTATGATATTACAAATCTTAGGAAGTTTCACACGAAACATGTTATTCTGACCGCTAGCGGAGACCTTTCCTTTGTATTGATGATGTCACATGGCTACAAATATCATGAAAACTACCCGAATGTGAGCCGTCCGAAAACCAAGTGCGTCCGAAAACCAAGTACTCGACGATATATCAATTTACATACATAATGATGTACCGGTAGTTACGGGAAAACAATGGCCAGCTTCTTTCATAAATTTATAAACAATTAAGTAACGATAAAGCTTGATTTTCAGATAGAACTCAGACAGAAAGCTGCTGCAAATCCTTGTAAAAGAAATGGCGGATCTAGAGGGAAAATGTGGGAGTGCTCCAACCTCCCCCCAGCATCCCCCCTTCCCCTTGAGAGCCTGTATGAGCCAAGTATCCTGAAGGGTCTATCCCTTTGCTGCACAACATCTAAGAAGTGCATGTAAATCTTCAATCGTGTTTCTAACATTGCCTTTTCAAATCAATCAGTCTTTGTATTGATAAATTGGAATTGGGCTGCATGGAAACAACCCTGTATGAAAACTATTTATTTCTTTTGAAACTTACTTGACTGCTTCATCTACGGAACTACTTGTGTGGCCCGACAAAGCATCGTGGAGATTCCTGATAAAGTAGTCCCTGTATTCATCCGCAAGACACATGAATGTCCCACCCATGACGATGAATTCCACCTTATCCACACTGTGACCTAGCTGCTTCAGCTGAAGTGAAACCATAGCAACGCTCAATATAATTCTTCAGAATTTTGTTTTCGATTAACAAGAGTTTTCCCCCATAATGCAGTAAATCATTCAAGAAAATTGATCAGTGAGGTAATTTAGGTTTAAAGCCTTTTCACTTTACAGAAAAGAGTAATGCTATGTTTAGTCTTCATGAGACATACAAGAATCTGATAATACAATATTATCATGTAAAATTGTGATCCAATGGAGATATCAGTTGACATCAAGCGATTTCTTTAACAGAATTACCAGACATGATTTTTTAATTGGAATCTAATGAAGAGTGATTTTAGA
Organism: Gibbula magus; assembly: GCA_936450465.1. Classification (NCBI taxonomy): domain Eukaryota; kingdom Metazoa; phylum Mollusca; class Gastropoda; order Trochida; family Trochidae; genus Gibbula; species Gibbula magus. The sequence continues at coordinate 78,054,265 of OW388292.1, read as the reverse complement.
TACATCCTTATCTCGGCAAGCTTTTGATATTTGCAAGCGATATCAACTCATGATGATATATTTGATAACAGAAGACACTTTGGTGAGAGTTTCTGTATCTCTAACGAGACTTACCTGTTCTACTCGGTGACGAGTCTGCAAGTATGGGTTGTACCTGGCTCGAATTGCTCGCATCGATGTCGGCTGAAGATTGACAATTTCTTTCTTTAGGTTAGTTCTGTCTTTAAACAAAAACATGCTCTTGACAAAAATTAATTCTGACTTCAGTTGCCTTAATGCTTTTCCACTTCCCCATTACTCCTGGACTTGGAGTTTTGGATTATTTATTTTATTTTGTTTATCAAATTTATTTATCTTTAACCAGTGACCAATGATGGATTAAAACCTTAGCTAGGAATTTGTGATTCCTGTAGATTAACAACTCATAATGGTTTGACACAGATTAGGAGAAATATTTAAGAGATTAATTACATAGTTGGACATATATATATATTCAAATATTAAACCATCAGAGGTTATAGAGCCATTTGTAAGTTGACATGCACAATCAAGTTGCACAATAACAGGTCAGGCTGTTTTTGAAAATCTGATTTAACAAGAAAAAAGTGAGCATGGCTCACATACCCCTGCCATCCGCTATCCATCCATTGAGAACTATAGATGTGAAGGGTACTATGTTTAAAAAACAGCTTCAAGCATCATAATATTGTCCAAAATTATTTTAGGAACTGACTGTTATTACAAAATTTCATTCACCCAGATCTAATATTTTTCAGGTAACTTAATTTTTCCCATTAGAGCACCACACTGGTAATTTGTACCAAGTTCAATTACAGATTCAAGGGCTTCATAACTCCGTAAAAAATAATATTTCGGAACTGGACTGTGAACTCGATCAAGAGTATCATCTGGACTACCTCCATGTTAAATTTCATTCACCTAGATGTAATAGTTTCTGAGAAAACTTGTCCCCATTGGAGCATCACAGTTCTTTTGGTACTAAGTTAAATTTCGGATTCAAGGGCAATAACTCCGTAAAAAATAACATTTCGGAACTGGTTTTTGAACTCGATAAAGAGTATGGTCATGAGTACTCACAACCACAATTTCATTCACCTAGGTTGAACAGTATCCGAGAAAACTTGTCCCCATTGAACACAATAAAACTAAATCCAAAAACTGGCGTTTCCACTTCATAGCAGGGTTAAAATAAGTCAGATCAAACTAGCTAATATTTTTCCAACTACCCCAAAAAGTCACAAATTCCAATAGTCTTTATCACTGGCTAATTTAAGCCTTGCTGCATTACACTAACTTTTCTGTGCTAATTTGTCAGTGTGTACTATGGAGTTTAGGTGCAGTGCTACATTAACACAGAAAAGTAAACACAATGCAGCAAAGCTTAAATTAGCCAGTGATGGAAGCTGCTGCAAGTTATGACAGGAATGTTTACTTTATTCCAGACATTCAGACCTTATCCAGTCATAGAGCACAAGTGAAGACACCAAATCATCTGCATTTGTTTTACTCAACCAGGTAGCTTGGTATCTCAAACTCATGAAGCATTAAATTCATTGGCATATTTCTTTGTTTGTACATTGTTGTTTATGTCACCAACCTCGTATCCAGTGTAAGACTGTGTTGAGTACTCAAAGTCAGAGTCAGGACCTCCTGGGCAATATCTGAAATAGAGTTATCTCCCCTTTAATTTTTCAAAATGGTAGCATAATTCAAACATACATAATTCTCCTATTTTTTTTAAAGATTTTCATAAATTAGTTTAAAATACTTTTAAAAACATCAATCTGTTTAATAATTTTAAAAAATCATTTTTTTTAAATTTAAAATTTAAATTAAATTTTTTTAAATTATATTTTGGACAGTATAATACCGATGAAATTAATGTATTTTTTCTTAGCAAATTTCAAGTATTTATTTTACTGGGACACACTTACACACAAATGTTGCCTGTCATTGCTATGTGAGGACAGCGGTGTGGTTTACACATAACAGCAACAACAGCTATCTGCAAATAAAATGTCGACTGATTCATGAAAATCATACAACCATCAACAGAGTATGAATGAAATATGCTTGAAAAGTAGCTAGCTAGTAGGACTGTGTATTGCCTCAATTTTGGTATTGCGATATGTATTACTAAACTGTAATGTATTGCAAATATGTACCACAATATATTGCAAGATGCTCTGACAATGAGATATTTCTCCAGAAACCATCTTAACTAGTACCAATGATATTGCAAAATGCTAAATGAATCCACATTCAACTTTCATACTTCATTTTGCAGTTTAAACATGACACATTTGATAAAATTACTTTCAGATCTTCAAAAAGATAATTTGTAATACAGCCCAACTAACATTCTAGCACTTCAAAATAATTTTCTTAATAAAAGTTAAGCTAGTAAATGTGCCTTTTACAAGATAAATGAATAAATTTAACTTTATATTTGTGGAATATATTGCCATATGAAAATCGTATTGCAATACGTGTATCACACAACTCTGTGTTGCAATATAGTGGTATTGCAATAATATTGCACAGCCTTACTAGCTAGTGTAATTTTGTTAATTTAAATGACAAATTAAACAACTAGATTAGCGTTTGCGGGTTACCGCAAAAGCAGAGCAGCTCCGAAACTTAGGGTCTCGCCTTTCCCTGTTCCGCCTTCTCGTCAGCATCAATAAAATGGGAATTCTTTTTAACAATTTTTTTTTCATTATTCGAGTTATTACTAATCATCACTGGGGTCATTTTTCACAAGTTTGTTCTTAAAACCTATTTCTTCTTTCAAAATTTGATCAAAGGATTAATGTGGCCTTAACCAATATCTCATGACCTTGACCTTTGACCTTCAAGGTCACACCATCAATGAACACTTTTCATAGCGTATAACAACATGCAATGACTCAAAGTGTTCATATGTAAAATACGGCATATTCACAAAAGCATGCTTAAGTTTTGACCTCACTGTGACCTTGACCGTTGACAGATTTTAGCGAAAACGTTTTCAAATCTTGGTCTTTCTCCATAGTTCAAATATACCAAATAAGAGCCTAATAGCACAAAAAAAGTTTGAAGTTATCATGTTTACAAGGATTTGTTTAGCAATTTCAGAACTTGTGACCTTGACCTTTGACCTTGAATATGAACATGTCAAAATAATTCCCCAGGGGCATAAGTAAGAAGTTATGGATATGAGGTGTTGATACCTCCTTTGAAAGAAGTTATTTAATGATTTCAGAACTGGTGACCAAGACCCTATCTCGTGACCTTGACCTTCAAAATTCAAGGTCACACAATCAGGGATCACTTTTCATTGTGTATCACAATCATGTAATGATTCAAAGTGTTAATAGTTGAAATAAGACATTTTCGCAAAAGCATGCTTAAGTTGTGACCTCGCTATGACCTTGACCTTTGACGGATGTTAGCGAAAACCTTTTCAAATCTTGGCCTTTCTCCATAGTTGATATACACCAAAGAAGAGCATGATAGCACAAATATTTTTCAAGTTATCGTGTTTACAAGGATTTTTTTTAGCAATTTCAAAACTTGTGACCTTGACCTTTGAAACTGCGCAAAAACTGATAGCAGCTCCGACTTAAGCCCTGTTTATACGGCGAACTTTGCACATATGCAATGTTGCTTATGGTAGTAATATATACACGTGAGTAAAAGTAAAATTACTGTGCGTTCATACGTGTTTAATTTCTGCCTAAGCAAATGGGCTTCCAACTACTCTAATATATGAATAGAGAATTTCCTAAACATGCCAATGAATATGTTTTAGATGTAAACTAAATAAATGACATAAATGTATTATCTGTCAACATTGGTTTGACTATATCGCCCTAATTATAACGAAAATTGGATAGTCAGATGGATTTCGAAGGTCACCGCGTGCAAGAAGGAGATTATCCTATATAGAGACTTTGAAAAACATTATTAAGAGTTTCTAAAGGTCTCTAATATATTTTCCCAACCTGTGTGAAGTCACTATGTCTGTATACGACAAACCTTTACTAGAATAGTGGAAATACCATATGTACTCACGGTAGTAAACATTTGCACCTGCCCTTGGCTAGGTGCAAATTTGCTTACGGTAGTGAAATATTTGCTTACGGTAGTAAAATATACATATGCGCAAATGCGTCCATACGGCGAATTTTGCTCATATGAGCAAATTTGCATATGTGTAATGGTTTACTCATATGTAAACACTCGCCGTATAAACAGGGCTTTAGTCGGAGTTGCTAAATACCTCAAATGTTACCAACCCAGACTGAAAATTACCAGAACTAAGATAGTCATAAGTCAATGTATGGCACTTATGACTATCTTAGCGCTAAGAAAGCTTCAAAAATATGTGTCCAGGTTCCAGGGCTGGCGGACAGGCTTTATTTCACACACTGCCATCATTATCTGTTAATAATTTCATACAGTTCTTTGCAACAAACATAATAAAACATACCTGAAACAAGCTCTATCAATTTTCTATCAAATTTGCAACAGAAATTGTTCAGTTTAAAATTATCAAGTTCTACTTTGGTTTCTTACCCCGCTAGCAGTTCTTACAGGCTTGGCTTTGAGTTTGGGCAACAAAACCTGTAACAAAAGCAATGTGATACATTTAATACATAAAACAGGATCATATTGTGGGCTTGGTGCAGAAAGGTACCAAGTGCATTTTTGGCACATTTTCACTTTTTTAGAAATTATTGATTGCTTCAATGTTCTTCATGTTGTGTAAAACTTTTGAGACTATCTTCAGTAATCACTGAAATATTTAATTATGTAAAAAGGTACCAAGTGAATAACTCAGAAATCTTTTGTGCAGAAAGGAACCAAGTGAATAAGAGCACTGTAACACGAGCTTAACATTGGCAAAATGTTAGTGCAGAAAGGGACCAAATGCCACTTGGTACCTTTCTGCCCCAAGTGATTGAACAAAACAGCGGTACCATCTGCAATAATTAACATAATTAAGAAATTATGTTTGTATTTGCCAGAGACAATAATGCATGTTATACTTGAAAGCCATCTTCATTTAAAATCTTCGAACATTTTCAGTGCAAGAGATATGACAATTAAAAACTAAAAATGTGATTTTCTTAAAATGAGGAAATAAACACTTCTGCACCCTGAACAAGCATAATTGCAAATGAAAAAAAAATTGAGAAACAAGGAATAGTAAATAAAGTGAGATTTATCCTGAACAAAGAGGAGAAAGTTATGTTTTATGAATTATTTGTTGAATCTTGCAGGTATGTCGGCATTACTAGAGAAAAGAGATTGACAAGCTACATCTTATGGTTATTTTTACATAGAATACAAACTTTTTTATGTTGATGAGGAACCGCAGCTATTATATCCACAAGTCTCGGTTGGCTTGGCATGCCATATTTACTGGCAATCTGTGTCTTCACTCTGGAAATAAAGTTTTAAACATTTATTCAAATCAATGCCATCCCATTCCCATGGAATATTATGCAAACATACAGTTACTACTACTGTTACATATTTGATGAGACAAAATTAGAAGAGGAATTTGCATGTTTACAGATTTATATCATTAGTTCATGATCATTACAGTAAATTTCATACATAGAAATTACTTGTTCACAATCAGTTTTGATAATGTTATAGTCTCTGTATTATCTAATTTAATGATAAACAGTGCCCTATTACTAAAATTGACAGAAAATCTTTATTTGTCTTCAACTTCAACTTTATTCAAGTATATGGGCCCCTGGGCCCAAATACAGGTACATGTTAACACATATTTTGTATACAAAAATAATATTAAGTAATAATACGCACAACTTACGAGAAGTAGATAACATGAAAATAATAATTAATCGCAAGAAATTTCATTTAGCTTTTTACATCGTTTTTCATAGGCAAAATAAACATAGTGGCTTAATTTTTTCAACATGTAGTTATCGTTAGTAGTAAGAATTTGTTTAAATGTATACATGTTTACATTTCTAATACTTGGCAGATATATTTTTCTTAAATCATTATAATATGGACACACAGAAATAAAATGAAATTCGTCTTCTATTCCTTCATTACAAATTGGACAAATTCTAGACAACCTATCAATTTTCTGCCATCTACCCTCATTAACCTTTAAACGTAACAGCCCCGAACGTAATTTAACAATGCTTTTACGAAATTTAAAATCCACTATTTCAAATAAATATTTCTCTGGTGTAGACTTTTAATTTCTCTATATGTATCATATCTGGTACTGTTATTCAGTGTAGAGTTCCAATTTTGAAAAAACATATCTTTTTGCCCGTATTTTTAAAATATTGATAAATTGTACCAGCTATCTCCTATACTTTGCGAAATCCAAACGAAACCAAATCCATGAGAAAAAAAGCATATTTCTAATTTCTGAGGCCTAAGTTTTATGGCCGATATCATCCAAATGAAGTGACGTATTATAAGATTTCTTAGGTAAACGATCTTCATGCATATACAAAATCTTCATCCAATAGTTTAAACTGCGCACAGCAGAATTAATATATAATGGGTATCTACCACATTCACCATGTCAAAGTGACTGTGAATTAATCACAATAACAAGAATTATCAAAATTAGATATTTTAGATATGATACATCCTTACTTGTTGAGATTAATATCTTTGCCTTCCTGGTGTGCTTTGAGTAGTTCATTAACAATCTCAGTCACTGTCATCACCATTAATTCCTCTCGGGAGGCTTCCGGCACTGAAAAATAATAAATGATTAACATTAATCTCCATAATTACATATGTTTATTTCTAGGGCGAGACGGTTCAATGTTCATTAATTGATAGTTGGCGATGTGTAAAAGCGGACATCTATTTGTAGCAGGTAGTGACAAAAGTGTACAAATGTTTTGCAAATGGATGACCTATATGTGTTTATTTTCAAAGACATTCATTCGACATATATGATGCATTGATGTTGAGTGCCAGTGTGTAAAATAAAGACAATGTTTATATCTTGTTTAGTACTTTAGCGAACCATCCCCAACTTTTGAAATTCCTAGATCCGCAATTGGGTAACATGGCTGTTTGAGATTTATCCTCAATCTGATGATTGCCTACAAGGAGAACTTATATATTTAAGATAAGATGACTGTCGACTAGATCTACTTTTCACATCATGCAACTGCAAACTGGATAAAACTATTTCCTCTATTAAGCGCCTGGACGGTTATTTTTTCAGCAAACCTTGACCCCCTGGTGCTTATTAGAGACCCAACACTTATTTTTAATAGAACATTGAAGTTAAGGAGCATTAATGTAATGATTTAGACCCAGTACTTGACCCCCTGGCGCTTATTAGAGGCCCGATGCTTATTGGAGACCCGGTGCTCATAAGAGGAAATATGGTATTCAGGATCTTATAATCTGTTGTGACATTAATGTCATAGTGATATCATTGATTTATTCGATTTTCAGTGGTGAAATACGGCATTTATCGGTTAAAATAAAAGCCGTATTTTCACTGAGAGAAATAACATGTTATTCTACTGCGTGAAAGAACACTTTCGATCGTATGACGTCATCATAACAATATGATGACGTCATAGGATGGCCGTGGAAAGGAAGGGGATCTCGGAGGCTCCGTTCATAAAATGAACGTCTGAACATTTACCAACTATGCATGGTTTGTTAAATCTAATAAATAGAACATTTGACATGTCTCGTCGAATACCATGTATATCTCATCTCGTGAAGAAGAAATAATATATTTACACTCGTGGCTGCGCCACTCGTGAAAATATACAATTCTACTTCACTCAATGAGATATATATGGTATTCAACGAGAAATGTCAAATATCCTCTATATATTTATTTGGCACTCAAATCCTGTAAAAATATTTAGCCTTGTACAGTGGGCCTGTGGAAAAGAATGATACATTTATAATCGATTTATAATATAACTAGTATTTGGCAAAATAATATTAGCCACAAATATATACCTTTCTTTCTATTCTTCCCCATGGTTTATCTGCCGGCACGGGTAGTATAAATATGCTGTCAAACTTAATCAAACAGACGTTTCCTTACTCTTGCGTGTACACATGTTTTGTGACCTTCACCTTTCACCTAAACAAAGATATTTTAAATTTAGTTTCGCATAAAGAATAAAAACAGATTTTTGCAAGAAAACCAATACTTGTGACAATATATAGTTAGAATAACAGCTAGATTTAACTTTATTTACTGTTTATTGTTAACAAAGATGAACAAAATCATTCAAAGGTGAATAATATTTTCTACGAAACGGTATCTACTTGAATAACGGAGGAACATGTGCTTCCGGGTCACCGGGTGTCTTGTTTTGCGTCTTTACCATTGGAATCTGTTCCAAACGATCACAGGTACCATGAAAAGAAGGTTTTGATCTCGATATGTAACATTGGAGAACTTCGGTATCACCATGTATTGTTTGCAGTGGTTGATTCCTGTTCTCCTGATTCCAAAACCTTTGAATCCAGCCTTTATTTACAACCATGCCATGTTCATCGTTTTATATTTGACAAGTTTCTTTCTCGTCAGAAAGCCCTGCACAATATGCAGTATTGTGTTTCTAGCTGCAGTGTCGTTGATATGCTACAACTGTGTGGGAAACTGTATTCTATGGCGATGTCCAGATGACGAATGTAATGGAGCTGATTGCAGTAGTACTGACTGATGATGTCGCTAACCATGATGTCACTAACCATGATGTCACTCACCGTGATGTCACTAACCAGGGGCTCTATAATAAACAATTAGAGAGTCTCTGCACTATTGGATATATGAAAGGGATTGGATAGTGAAAACATCAAATGGTGGAGTGGAATATCTGCAAATGGTGAACATATATCTTAACGATAAACGTTTTCTAAAATTGATATCTTAGATATCAGAAGATGGATGGGATAGAAGTTACGGATTCTCTCATACCTGAGATCTTTTCAATGGAACTACGCTACTGAAGAAAAAAATCCAGACGCAATGATGATACAGTTTCGTATGGACACAGAAATACGGAAAAATTGAATACTTTTCAAGTCAACAAAATTGAAGAACTCTGAAGAACAAGGATGTGTGCAATATAAAAGGGAATGTATCATAACATATTTTTTCTCCTTAGATGCATGGAATACAACAATGGTAAACAGTTTAGCATCAGGAATTTTAGCCAATGGAAGTGATCGATGTCAAAGAGATTTATTTCTTTGGAGAATTTCAAAATAAAAAACTATGAATGATTTATGCTTCCATTTAAATTGACCCTTGTGAGGAGAAAAAATTCTGTTCAGTTGACAATGGAATAAATGTCAAAATGTCATTTCTATGAGAGACAAAAAATTAATAGTCAGCTCAATCGAAAGTAACAGCTGTTCAGTAATAACATTGTGATTCATTGTCAAATGTGAATATAGATGATTGAATATAAGGACTCCTTAGTCAAATATAAATAATTTTATCAATTTCAGTTCGAAACTGAAAATATTTAAACTTAAATATTTTTTAAATGCAGTTTAGAAGCGTATTTGAAGTAAATATTCTGAAGATATTGATTTGAATATGTGTTACTACTTCTTTTTTGTTCACTATATGGTAAACTATTACATTAAGACAATGCAATTTAATTACGATTATGAAAATGGAATTCAAACTTTTAAAACTTAAAAAGAAAAACGAATCGGTCAGATTCTAAGAAATCACAAGGTGGTCAAATTGTGCCATGGATCGTGACTTAGTTACACAAAGTCTTGTGATGTACACATATTGTCACTTAACGTAAATTAGTGATTATGTTGCCATGAAGTTATTCTGTTGGTTTAAAGAAAGTGACTTGTTGTACAAAAAGCTTTAATATGTTTTCAACTAAAAATGCTTTTGCCCTGTCTTTCATTTATTCAACTTAACATGGAATTTTCTTGTTGAATGTATTTTGTCGCTGATCACAAGATGGTTAAATAATCTGCAAGCTCATCAACTTACTCTAAAAATGCTAATTTGTTTCCAATGTTTGCCAAATTTTGCAGTATGAATATCTTCATTGTATGATACTTTCAGAATCAAGCAAGTTAGAGAATCTTCGTCTGCATGCTCTTAACCCATAACCTGCAGAACCCATATTCTGGGGTAACCTTTAACAAGTGCCCTATCCCGGGCTATTCTTTGTTAACGATTGGCTACACAGAATGGTTTGTCAACAGCTTGAAAATACTTCTTTAGGACTATCCCTTTAACGCTTTAAAGGAGTAGTATCAAGTTTTTTCGCTCAAATAAGTTGGAAGATATGTATTGAAAATGTCACCAATAGTAAAACAGTAAACAATAGGAAATGAGTGTACATGGTTCGATAAAGCAATGGGAATCATTTTTGTAATTTGAAATAATAAAAAGTGTTCACATTAAAAAGTCTGCCATGCGCCACGGTTCCTTTATACGGAACACCGTTATTACCACTACAAATAATTGGTTTGTGTAATAAGGTGTTTTACCCTCTAAAGTTGATATAAATGACATAAATGGGAAATTTGAAAAGATAAAATTTAAAAAAAATGTGCTACTGCCCCTTTAAGTGTATAGTGTCTGAGGGTTGGGATAGCCCAGTGGTAAGCGGTTCAGCTTCGGATCAAGAAGTCCAAGTTTGAATCGTGTCAAGGGCACGGCAACTTTGTCTGCAGTAGAGAACTGTTCTACACAGTAAGGTTTGGGTGCAAGGCTACACTAAATTTAAACGCAGTACCACCCATGGTTTTTTATTTGATAATTTTCAGCATGAATCCCACAATAGCATGCCCTAGATTTGGCACTAAAAAATTAATAGGAATGTCTGATTGAGAAAGACACCTTTAAAAATGGGCCATATTGAGGACTTTTAGTCATTTTCAGAATTTCAAATGGGCCATTCCCCTTTGTAGCAATAGTTAAATTTCAAATTAAAATGGGCCATTTTTTCATCCAATGTGCAAATGGCCCATGGCCCCTACCTTTCCCAATCCCTGCGTCAGTTTGACGTGATTAATGAAAATAAGATTTTGCAGGGGTGAACATTATCAAAATCAATCCCAACTCCAGGGATTTAATATCTGAAAGTCCAAGGTCACTGACTTGCCAAATTTGACGTTTGACTTTCCCAAAAAATTACCAAAAAGTCACTAACATCTTTTTTTTTAAATTTTATCATCAAAGTAGCAGGACTTAAGACCAGGGCCCATATTTTCGAACCTGTCTTTGTGTTAAGATAGTCGTAAGCCAATGTCAATGTATGGCACTTACGCTAAGAGAGCTTTGAAAATATGAGCTCAGGCTCTGTGATTTAGTGAAAAATCAGCTATAAGTCCATGACTTACTGTCTGACATTGAATTTTGTTTCCAACCCCTGGATTTTGTGTAGCTTTCTTTGTATTTAGCTGTCATAAACATCACATATGAAATGGTTTACTCTGCAATGATAGTATTTACTTTTATTGAATGTCAGTGAACTATTATTAAGATGAACTTTTTTCGGATATATATATTCATTATTCGATAATGTTTTTGCCGATGTTATTTTCTTTTGAATAATTTATTCATGAAATACTTGATTTAATCACATTGAGCGCTCCTAGTCAAAAGTTTTGTATATGAATTTAATTTTGCTCTATGTTTATGATGAATATTATCATGATTGATAATTCATAACCAAACTACAGCAAGAATAATATTTTTTTATAACTCGCACATGAAAGTACTGCACTGTAATAGTTAAACAGCATTTATTACGTTAGTGTAATAATGCTGCTTGTATTACGTCACAATTCTTTTCATTTGTCACGACATAATGTAAGTACCTCCATTAAAATTGTAACTGAATCGCAGAAATATTATTTTCAGTACTCTGTCGGCTATTTGCTTGATTAATGTGAGCGAGTTATAAACAAAATACTTAACTTCCTTCCATATTATAAATCTTAAATAAACAAAGAACGATTTGGTATCAAACTTGTTTCATACCATATCACCAACTTTTTCAATAAAAATTGTATGGAAGGACGTTTAGTATCCACATATCCAACATATCATGTTTTGATACCAACATAAATCTCTTTTTAAAAAATGAAGACAAAATTAAATCATATCAGATTAAAAATGTTGTCATTTATAAGAATTGATCACCATGTTATATGAGATATTTATGTCATAAAGAAACTATTCCTTTGATTTTGACTACACCCATGATAAGGTGTTTTAGTTGTAAATATCTATAAACCTATTGATAATCATCTGACAAAGATGTAGATTACCTTAACAAATATAGGTTATGTATTGATTTACCTTAGTCGTTGAGTTATTTAGTGGATGAAGTTTTTTCCTGGCCTTATATGTTAGAATAATATAAGTTAGTTTAGTTGGGGAAGGTTTGATGTTAAATGAGTAGAACAGTTACTTGACAGTTTAACAAAAACTGAAGATATGATACGTCAAAAAGTTTGTATTCTGAGTCCCAAAACTTACCATTTCTATTTATTACAACAGGTGTTTAAAAAATTCTTAGAAGATTTTAGGCTTGACTCGTGATAAGAATATCATCACAAACATTACATAGCTGTCTATTTATTGGAATAGGGGGCAGGATAGCGCATTGGTTAGCACGTTTGGCTTCGGATCAAGTGGTCCGTGGTTCGAATCCCGCCAGGGGCACAACAACTTTGTCTGCAGTAGAGAACTGTTCTACACGCAGTAAGGTTTGGGTGCAATGCTACACTGAATTTCAGCGTAGTACCACCCATGGTTCGCTAGTTCTAGCCGTTGCTCGCAGGTTTCACAACAATGCATAACCACATGGCGTTGCAGGCTTTCTTCCTGCAATAATATTAGCAGCCGTGTTTTAAGTGAAATACTGTTGAAAGCTCACCTCACCTCACCTCTATTGGAATACCTTACTCCAGTAACTAGCTTTTCTAAACTCAACGCTAAGATTATCGTAAGCCAATATTAACAAATGGTGCTTACAACTATCTTAGCACTTAGAAAGTTTCGAGAATCTGGGCCCAGACGGTTGACTAAGCTCTGTCACTCAGTGCAAGAAGCTGCTTTAAGTCAATGACTTTACACTGAACAGATTACGCCCTGATTATCTGATACTAATCCTGTTACAATTTCGAGAAATTCATCCTTACTGCAACACTTTTGTCGTCTAGTCATTAAATGATCATGTGTCAATTTATTCTTGACGTCTGTCCTCTGAAATATTACAAGTCAGAAGAAGTATAGGTTTTATTTAAGTGTAACACGCACAAGTACATTTTGAATACAAAACATTTTACAACAATATAAAACCGAGCGTCGAGCCTCAAACTGGCTGAATCAATCTCGGATTATTCCCAGACGTGTTTGACACTAATAATTCAGTTGCTAAAGTGTTAACTTAAATTATCATGTGTTCGAATATTATTCAATAGAATAAAAAAAGAATTCAAGTTAATACTAGATATAAATGTCAAAGTAATTAATTGGGCGTTATCTTCAAAGCTCATCAGCAATTATCATTATCTTAGAAACGAGATAAAAAAAACTTTCTAAACATACACAGGATACTAAATGTCAAATTAATTATATATATTTGAAAATCAAGCTCCCTGTATAAATTAAACAATTATGAAAGTGTGATTTTATCATTGTATGAAAAATGCCCTTCACACAATCCAAAACCTGGTTACTTTTGAATTTCATATACTGCTTATATTACATCATGTTTCTTGCTTACATCTTAAAGGCGCTGTATCATGTTTTTTGCATGTTGTTTTAAATTTGCATTTTATTATTAAAGTTTGAATATATTAGTACATCAAGGGATAAACATCTCATTGAATGAGCTGCTTAGCCGTATCCTTAAAAAATGGTTACCGTATCCATATTCAAAGAAAATGGTGCGACGGTGGTGTGGAACTCTTCAGTGTGAGAGGTAGATTTGATAGTTCAGACAGCAAGATGGTTGACCATTCCATCATTGTACCATATTTATAATTCTACTGTAAATGTTTAGATCACTTGAACTACCTTCGAGCAGCCGTTTTGATGAACTCATTTTATTGATGCAGGAGTATTTTTTAGCCATTGATAACACTTAATTATATTTTTGTGAGAGCACATTATTTCAGTAAGAAAAATGTGCTACAGCAGCTTTAAGTGATTTCTTGTTAAGTGTAAAGATGAATGATCTGAATCTTTTGATGTTTTGTTACAATATTTGTTTTGTTATTGTTTGCATATGTATATGGTGCTTTTGTTTACATGTGTTTTGAACATCCAAATCCAAGATTGATTTGATTTCATAGGACTGTTAAATCTGTATGTTATTGAAATTCGTCGCTTACATGTTATTTGATATCATGTCTGTTGTAAGAATTATTTAACAAAATTTGTTTTACTCAAATTTACCTTTATTGAGTATGACGGCTTCCCATTCCAAGTTAGAAAAAAAATTGATTTTGATAGATTCATATTTTTAGCTTTGTATTTTCATATTTATTGATTTGATCTTGAATGTTTATAATTCTGTTAATTGTTGTTAATATGATGTGATGTTTGTATTGAAGACAAACTTTAAATATGTAATTATAAAGAAATGAAATTTGGAAATGTGAATTATGATTGTGAGTATGTGACTGATTAAAAAACATTTTAGTTACAGCAATATATATTAACAAAAACCATCTACCTTAAAATCTTTGATGTGAGTCCTTTTGCAAAACCTGTCATCAACTTCAAATGAAAAAAAGGTTTTAATTTTTTTACACAATGTATTTATAAATGAAATGACTTATCCTCTTCCACCAGGGTATTTATAATTACTCCATCAATACCCTGATAGAGTGATCAACTTTAACCTCATGTTGTACTTTTTTTTCCTGCAGATGTGATCACAAAAATGTTTTGGACAATGTTTAATTTGTTTACGTTCTGTGTCAGATCTTTTTAACAGTGTTTCTGGCCATTTCAACAAAACCAACAATATTATAAATATTGAAGTTCAACATGTACTTATAAACAACCCCCATTGGTTACTTTAAACAAACCCTATTGGTTACTTTAAACAAAACCCATTGGTGACTTTCACAAACCCCATTGGTTACTTTAAATAAACCCTATTGGTTACTTTAAACAAACCCTATTGGTTACTTTAAACATATCCCATTGGTGACTTTAACAAACCCCATTGGTTACTTTAAATAAACCCTATTGGTTACTTTAAACAAATCCATTGGTTACTTTAAACAAACTCTTTTGGTTACTTTAAACAAACCCCATTGCTTACTTTAAACAAACCCCATTTGTTACTTTAAACAAACCCTCTTGGTTACTTTAAACAAACCCCATTGGTTACCTTAATTAGAAAAGAGGATGTCCAAAGCTCTTTTAGCACTAAGACCTTCTTTAGCCAGTGTTAATGTATTGTACTTAGGCAGTGCTAAGAGAGCTTAGAATACCTAGTCCCTAGTCCATTGTTGAGACGACTTACTTCATCGCTTGTGTTATTGATTGCTGTCTCTATGAAATGTACATACTTGTATATACTCATGAGTCTTGTATTCCATGCCATCTCTCTGATATTGACAGTGTTGGGATGAAATAAACATTTTTGCAGTTAATTGGTTGTTTAATTGTTTATCCCAGCTCAATTTCTTTTACAGATGAAAAGCTGGATTTATCATCCAAAACTGGTTCCCACAGTAGATATCGCTTGTGTGAGATCAAGCGATATCTACAAGCGATATCTACATTGTAGATATCGCTACGATCAAATCGTCATAATCCTATTACATCATCAGTTAATGACATCACAAGGCTTTGGCATCACTTAGAACACTGCTAACAATGATATGACGTCACAAAGTTGATTACGTAACAATGCTATGATGCCATAATGCTGATGACGTCACAATGCTATGACCTCACTGAGATCACTGCTGAAGAAGTTCAATGGCAGTTTTCTATTCATTCTTTTGCTAGTAATTGTTGAAGAATGATTTTGAATGATAAATAGAGAATCTCACCCAAGTGTCTTCTGATATCAAATATATCAACACGAGTTGATTAAAGTAAAAATATCCTCGGCAAGCCTCGGATATTTGTAACTTTAATCAACTCGTGTTGATATATTTGATATCAGAAGACACTTGGGTGAGATTCTCTATTTATCAGGTGATTTAAGAAATGTAATGTCGAATAATTGTCAAATGGAAACTTGAACTTGTTTTAATGAATCCTGAAAGTGGTTATGGGTCCATCCTATCTGAGCTTAACACTTATACACTCCGCTCCACGTTTATACCCGGGGTGCAATCCCAAATCAACCTTCGCACTGTGACCTGTCAAATAGAAACTATCTAAAATAGACGACCATTTAAAAGGCAAGTCGGCAATATCGATATGGATCACAGCGGAAATTATACAGATTCCAGAACAGATCTACTTTGTTGAATGCAAATATCGTTTCAGGATAAAATGTGCATGATCTGCTGTAATAAAATCAACCGGATAGCGAACTTGGACTCGCATATGATAAATTTCCCGATCGCTTGAGGAAGAGTGAAAGCCAACTGCAATTTAAAGGAATCTCTGTGATTAGCTGAAATGTTATCACAAACCATGGTGATAAAACTATTTGATTGGCTGGACCAAAGGTCACAGCGGGAAGGTTGATTAGGGTTTGCACCCAGGGTTAATAAGTGGAGCATGGCATATACATATACCCTGAAACAGGATGCCATGGGTCATGAGACGACCTTTAATGGAATCAAGGTGTTAAGCTGATTACAGGCATGTCATTGTAGGGGGAAAGCCTGCAACACCTTTTTAGCTCATCAGGCCTGAAAGGCCCCATTTGGGGTCACAGGGGTCACAACCTTAAAAACATATTTTCATCTTCTTCTCCAGTTCCAAAAGGTCTACAGAGCTGAAATTGTATGTGCAGACTCCTTGGCTAATTGGGATTCTAAATTGTAGATTTCGTGACCCCATGACTCCAAATGGGGTCACAGGGGTCACAACCTTAAAAACCTATTTTCATCTTCTTCTCAAGTTCCAATAGGTCTAGAGAGCTGAAAAGTTTTGCGCAGACTCCTTGGCTAATGGGGATTGTAAATAGTAGATTTCATGACCCCATGACCCCAAATGGGGTCACAGGGGTCACAACCTTAAAAACCTTTTTCATCTTCTTCTCCAGTTCCAAAAGGTCAAGAGAGCTGAAAGGTTGTGTGCAGACTCCTTGGCCAATGGGGATTTCTAAATTGTAGATTTCGGGACCACATGACCCCAAATGGGGTCACAGGGGTCACAACCTTAAAAACCTATTTTCATCTTCTTCTCAAGTTCCAATAGGTCTAGAGAGCTGAAAAGTTTTGCACAGACTCCTTGGGTAATGGGGATTGTAAATTGTAGATTTGAGGACCCCATGACCCCAAATGGGGTCACAGGGGTCACAACCTTAAAAACCTGTTTTCATCTTCTTCTCCAGTTGCAAAAGGTCTAGAAAGCTGAAATGCTGTGCGCAGACTCCTTGGCCAATGGGGATTTCTAAATTGTAGATTGTGTGACCCTGTGACCCATATCTAGGTCACAGGGGTCATGATCGAAGAATCTATCTTTTGCTTGTAAACAATGTATTACTTGAGATAATGTAAATATTTAACCTTATAGTAATTACATGCAATCATGATGAGCTACAGAGCCTCTATGTTTTTCAAATATAACAGTGGAGCCAACAAGGTGACTTGTTCTCTGAAATTCATGTAGCATTGCACCCATTTCTTCTTGTTCCATAGTTCTCTTTAATTCAGATTTCATTTCCATCCTTATTTCTTGGGTGTACAATAGAAATTGAGAGACGGGGAAATCCCTGGAATAAAGACTCAAAATGAGTACTTTTGGAAATTCCTATGAATTCGAAGTGCATTCAAAATTCAAAACTTTTAGGTCTTTTCAAAAACATGGAACCAA
Source organism: Gibbula magus (assembly GCA_936450465.1). Classification (NCBI taxonomy): domain Eukaryota; kingdom Metazoa; phylum Mollusca; class Gastropoda; order Trochida; family Trochidae; genus Gibbula; species Gibbula magus. The sequence goes on along the minus strand of OW388292.1, from coordinate 78,036,249 downwards.
ATGCTTTTTGAATGTCCTCGAATAAGAATTGACGTTGCAAGTCGCATTTGCCTGTACTTTATTAAATGCAATGAAGACAAAGGAAAACTTGTTAAAATAATTGTTTATTTCATGTTATGACATATTTAGTGCAATGTAGTCAGCACAACGTTACAGTGTTATGACGTGGAATAACATTGATATATACTATTAGTTACACGGTGTTTTGACAGGGTGTACGGGACTGTAAGACCCTTGTATATTCCGTATTTTCCTGAGGCGCAGCCGAAGGAAATGCGGAATATACAAGGGTCTTACAGTCCCGTACACCCTGTCAAAACACCGTGTAACGAATTTATTACTCTTTAGATCTATTATTTGTACTTATTTCACTCATTTTTCGATAAAATATATAGGCTACATAGCTATTTCCGTTTGTGATAAAAACTCCACACAGTGTGAAACAGCAACAACACTGTAAAGAGTGTACCGCTCAATATCAAGGGAGATAACTCTGCGGCTAAAAAATAATCGATTTTTAAATTATTATTACCTGATGAATAATAGAGAGACACGTATTTTTATTGAATAAGTTTAATGACACAAACAAAATAAATAATGTATATTGGTTGAAATCACCGTACTTATGTTTGTTAAGGTAAGTTTCGATCCTGAACTTCCGAGTCGAGCAACCGTTTTACTTCCGCATTCCATCTAAGGTCAAGGTCATCCGTAAGACCTGTGTAGTTAGTCACGTGACCTGTCTCACGGGTCATACGGAGGGTAGACCCTGGCAAATCCGCCTACACGGTTTCGTATGCATTGGCTATTGACCAATCACAATTCAACAAATTTATCTAAAGGGTAATAAAACTCTATATACAAACTAGTCAACAAAATGAAGATCATATTATGCACTTTGCTAAAATTAAAAAGGTTGTGATATTAATAATATTAAAATGTCATATTGCACAGTATACAATGTTATATAGTCACAATATTGCGATTGTTATGGTTCCATTAATCATTTATTTACAAAGACATGTAAAATGGCATTCTCTTCCCACAGAGGTTACTCCCTTCAGATTTAGGATTGAAAATCTGAAGGGAGTAATCTCTGTGGGAAGAGAATGGTAAAAGGGCAGAGCTGGTTAAATATTATTACACTTAAAGAGACATTTAGTATGTTGTTTAAAATACAGGGAAATTTTCAAGAATCTATCTCATTCACGATATAATTCTTGGCAGATTTGTTCAACCAAACACTAAATCACGCTGATAAGTAAAGGTATTTCCCAGTCAAAACATAGATAGATTGTTATTTTACCGCGCAAAGCATTGTGGTTGCCCCACACACTTTAAACAAGAAAAAAAACAAGTTAATAATACTCACAGAAACGGTCATACAATTGTTTTTGCGTTTATCTATTTATCATTTGATTTAGTAATGTAGTTTCTATTTTTCAAACTGGGTATTTTGCTTGAATCACATATTCAAGGAAAATATATACTTATACACATGTCATAGGTTGCTGATATAATCACAAAAATACCATTTTATACTGTAAAATACCAATTGCATATTACAAAAAAGTTGGAAACATGCTAATATAACTATCGTTACAATCAAGTGTGTGACAAGGGTAACCCCTAGGACGGAGATAGTCGAGGAAATTGATTTGCTCGTGCGTTGCCATAACGACTCTGAAATTGACAAGGTCGCAGTCTCAATAAAACAATTTAATCCAGCAAAGGAGAATCTGTCTCGTGACATCACATTCAGTGGTTCATGCTAATCTCGAGAGAGTAGGTGTCTTTGAAACCAAATTACATAGGATTGTCGTGATATTTAAATGATTTCTCATATTTCATTAGATGAAATTGTTTTCAAGTGAATCTTTTGTAAGTGTTAAAACTAATACTGTATTAAAAACACTAACATACTAAATGGCTCTTTAAGGACATTCTCACTTCATATTATGAGCCATTATCATCATACTTAAATATTGAATATTAATGGGGTCCTTAATTAAATTTTTTGGATGTTTCCAGTTGAAGGACATCCTTGTGTGATTTTCCTGAAAATTAAAGCTCTATTCTCTGTTTTTTGGACATATTCAAGCAAATCCCTCACGTCGTTTCATTAATTTTTATATTTTACTGATTTTTGTTTTAAATATCAATTAATGTTTTAGATGAGTCACGTTTCTTTATAAGTTTTGTCCATACTTCATGATACTTGTAGCTATAATACGACGTCATGCGATCGGCGTGGGACAGAACTCGATATCGTAATTAAAACGTAGGTAAAAAAAAACGACACCTTTTATAAAATAGAGTATTTGATATAAGGTGTACTTTTTTACCTACATTTACTTACGATATCGGATTTCTGTGCATTCTTGTATACTTATTTTCTGCAAAATAATTGTTGATATTGCCGAATATATAGAGGATATTTGACATTTCTCGTCTAATACCACGTATATCCACAGGAATTCGATATCGTAAGTAAAACGTAGGTAAAACGTAGGTAAAACGAACCTACCCCCTATATAACATAGAGTAAAGGAGCAAGGGCAGCCATTTTGCCGATCTAAGGGTCCATTCAACATTAGGTTACGCTAACAATTGGTGACATACACAAATGAACGCCCGTACTTATCAATTATACATTTCTCCACAAAACCCGGCTGATTTTCACCATATGTCACCCCTAGAATAACTAAATAGTTCTCCAAACTCGAAAATTGACCACAAAAACCTCTCCCGCGAACGTTATATATGTTTTACCTACGTTTTACTTACGATATCGAGTTCCTGTGTGTATATCTCATCGAGTGAAGTAAAAATGAATATGTTCACAAATGGTGCATGCAGCCACGAGTATAAATATATTATTTCTACTTCACGAGATGAAATATATATGGTATTGGTACATTCGATCTAATTGGTACGATACAAGAACCAAACACGATTAAAATGCTGTATGGCTTAATTGCTGCATGAGTAGTACATAATTAAAGTAAATTACTTTTTAAGAAATACCATACTTACATAAATACCTCTCGAAATGAGATAACCCTTAGGAGACTATTCTTTACATTACATAAACCACATGTAACATTCAGGGAAGCTACTATATCAGGTGATTCTAAGAATATACTTGGTCAACGAATCCAACTGGAAATCTTGATTAAATTAAAGATGCAGCCATTGTTTATCATTATAATTTTATTATATATTTTAGGCTTTTATACATGCCAAAATACCATATGTGCTGATTTCAGTTCAAATAATTTCATCCTCAGTCGCAAAATATATCATACTGATTTGTTTCCCAGGGTTAAATTCGATCAACGTCATTATACATGTGCAGAAGCCAAAACTACATGTCCAATATACATACTTTGTAGTTATATCACCTTTTAAACATTACCAATCCACTTCTGTCTTTTTGTCTTTGTAAGTTTCCAAAATTACGTTTGTCTATTTGACGAGCATCAATCTCGGTGCATTGTCCGGTTTTCGATCAGAAAGCACTACTTTTACCTTTATATCGTCACTATATTGAGTAGACTATCATCAAAATGGTAATCTTTGGCAACAATCGATAAAATAACACCTTTACAACATTTGGCATATGTGAGCCCAGCAACACAGTACATGGATGCAACGCACGAATGATATTGGCAAATTGCAATTCTTCAACATTGTTAAATATCATAGCTATTTCATGATCAGATACAACTTCATGAATACGAATTTTACAACTGTGAATATATGGAAAGGCAAGGATAAAAGGGGAATAGACATCCAACAAACTGTTTCTATAGTTATTTACTCCCCTTTGATTCATATCGGTAAAAACGATAAAAAAAAATAGACACACGTGAATGTATTAGTTTAACGCAGTTATAGGGGCTGTAGCACGATTTTTTGCCAATTTTATTTGTTTTCAAATTTCCCATTTATTATGATAGAATATGCCATTTATACTTACTTTAGAGGGTAAAACATCTGATTAAAAAAAAAAAGTTATTCGTTGTGGTAATAACTATGTTAGGTATAAAGCAAAAATTGCATGGCGGCCATTTTAATGTGAACACATTTCGAATTTCAAATTCAACAACGATTCCCATGACTTTACTGAACTATGTACACTCATTTTGAATTTGATTTTTCGAAGAGAGAAGGGTGTTCTACTATTGGTGACATTATTTCCCCAATACATTTCACCAACTTATTTGAGCGAAAATACGTGCTACTGCTCCTTTAAATGTTATTAAAGGGTACGTAGTATCGCCAAGGGATCCTTAGAGGAGTATGCTAGTGTTACGTTTGTTGTCAGGATATACATAAAGTGTACTTTACAGACATTTTCGGTATAGAGAAAGCGCATCATATGACGGAAGTAAATTTAGCTGCCAGATGTAGCGTTGAATAACTGTAAACAACGTTCATTGAAAAATTTGGCAAATTGTTAAAGGGATGTACAAATTTACTAAGTTCTTCATAATTTCTAAGTATAAAAATATATTAATTGTTGTAGATGGCTACATTTTAAAATGGTGTGGTGAAATACTAAAATGGAAAACAGTATATATAGGCTACGTATATGTATCTAAGGGTTTGTCTAGTTCCAGACAGCGAGTAACCGCTGCGTGACGTCACTAATATACTATCGCAGAGCTACTCGGAGGGAGAGCGCCCTGACTATTGGGGATTGCTTTACATAGAAACTATGGAACTTTTTATGCACGCCAAATTGAAAATGGAAAGTGGTTGAAAAACAGAAGATAGGAAGCGTGTCAATACTTTGTTCCACATGGAATATCGCTTGTTGCAACCACCGATATATTTTCCAAGAAGGTATCGTTTTGCAAAATAAATTTGCACAATGCCCTGACATTATCAATCAGATGACATCACATTTGCAACGAAGTAAACAAACTGATGACATCACAATGCTATGACGTCAACCCATGATAGGATGATATCATTACAATTCTATGATGTCATTATGCTGACCTCACAATGCTATGGTTTCATAATGCTGACCTCACAATGCTATGATCTCACTGCTCAAGAAGTTACACCACAACTTCAAGACTGCCATTCAAAGAAGTCATAACTGTAATAATTTTAGAAAGTGTCGGGTATATTTGTTACTCAACTCGTGTTGATTGATATATTTGATATCAGAATAGTTGACGTGAGTATCTAGGCAACAGCAGAACTCACACGTCCATATGTTTCGATTCCCAGTCGGGTCATACCAAAAGACGTTAAAAGATGGGAGTTGTTGCTTCCTTGCTTGACACTCAGCATTACAAGGACAGAACAACGCTTGAACTGGCGCTGCACATTGGCTGTCGGGCACGAAACGCACAGACCAAATTTCCGATTTACAATGTATTGAGGACAATAAAGAGTTATTAATAAAAAGAAAAGAAAAAGGTTCCATCCTAACCTCTGTTCTACTATGGGGGATTTCACGCTTCTTACAAAATCTCCGAGCGGAAGAAATGGATACCATATACAGTATTCCTACTTTTATCCAATGAAATCACATTTTACATGGGTCATATCGTTTATGTCGACCGAGTTAATTTCAAAGATCTTAGATTTTGACTCAAAAGGGTCTTACTAATGAGCATATGTCCTTCGAATATGTCTGATGTAAATAAAAAAATTAACACTTTTCTGTATTTGGTCTTCTTTCTTTATCAGCCCATTTATGATCGATTGCTTTCACAAATTCCAATAGCACACATCGAGGAAAACACATTCAAGGAGAAAACGTTTTCCCATTTTAAATAAATAACATTAAGATGTGTCATTGACAAAAGTCACCTTTACAACAGCGTCGCTGCACAAGTAAGTTCCAAAACCACCAATCAGGACTCTATATTTCCATCCCAGAAATCACAGTAGACCAGAGGTTAGGACCGAAAATCTGGAGAGAGTAAAGTTTGTGGGAAGAAAATGCGTCAGCTTTAAGGGACTCGCGAATGTAAAGCTACAAGATATAGGTTGTACTAAAGTTAAAGTGTTAATTTCTTAATCTATTAGAGAAAATACGGTACACAAGAAATTAACATGATAATGTTACGTAATAAAAGTCAGACTGCACATGTTCGGGTATCCAAGGTACGCACTTCGAGAACAGACTCGTAAGTATACCTCCATGGAATTCTGTCTGACATTTCCAATGTGTTTTGATGTGATATTCCTTGTCGGCAGGACTGTACATATAAGCCAGCCGATCTAATTGGTACGAAACAATGATCAACTATAAAAACTCGATACTAAGATAACTGGCCCTCATAAGTCAAGTCAATCTTGTGTGAATTTAAGAAGTTGTTATCTTTCTCCACAAGATAAAAACATTTAGTCACAAAATTAATGTTCTCCAAATGATTGATGTCGTCATTTCACTTAGAATGCCCACGCTTTGCGGCAATAGAGAACTCGAGGAATATACGCCCTTGGCTATGCCTCGTTATGAAAAGGCCGCAACCTTCAAATCTCTGATGAAATTGCAGAGAATATCACACAATTCCAAGAATTTCTTCAATCACCATTGTAATCCAAACACTACGTGGCTTTGGGCTTGAGTATCCTTTGAATGGTCGAGTAAGTCATGTCTGAATCTTGATCCACGTGTACCGGAAGTTGATTCTCGTCTGCCACGTGCTCTGGCTTTCTCAGCCTTCTAACTGTAGGAGGACCTGGTCGTCTGCTATGGTAGCCTGGGATTGATCAAACATCTCTGAATCTTGATCCAAGTCCACCGAAAGTTGACTGTCGTCTGCTTCTTGCTCCGCCATTCTCTCCACCTCAGCCGCGTGCAGGATCTGTTGTATCTGACCTTGACCTCCGGGTTGTCTCTGCTGTGTCTGTTGGGCATGGTGTGTCTCCTTCACCAACAAGTTCTTCTTCAATTCGAAGAGAAACGAGCCATGGCCCATTGTCTTCCCAAACACGACAACTATGGCATCTTTCTGTTTATAAGCCACAAACACATGCTCTCTTCCTGGGGAGGTTCCTATAACGGTCTGGTCATTGCCCTGGAACACCGTGTAGAAGTTGTTGTCGATGTGCACCTTGGTGACAGATCTTGACACGTCGGCTATACACCTGGATATCGCCTGCCCCTCCTCAGGTGACACCTGCAGATCCTCGGTGACCGCCACGGGCTGTCCATCCTCAGTAAACACTGCCACCTTCTGGATCTTGTGGGTCGTGGACAACACGTGGTTGATGAACTCCGTCCATGACATCATGGCTGCAAGAGAGAGTCAAAATATTACATTAATATTAACTCAACCTTGTGCTTGACATTTTTTATTAGCTATTGTATGAATATAATGTTGGCAATGATGTGCAATAAAAATCCAATTAGCAAAATAACTCTCATTTGTTCCAGCAACTGACAGGGGCCTATATCTATTGTCAAGATTTTTCAAGGTTATTATTAACTCAATTCCACCTTCGGTGGTACATCAGCATAATACATTCACATTTATATACAGAATAAATTGATCAAGATGGCATATGCATATAAACATATCATGCAGATACAAAATACAAGTAGGGCAATAAATATGTGCAATGTACAAATACTAACTAAGAGTTTTAGTAATCTTAAGGACATGGTTTATAAATAATGACAACTGTTTTAAATATATATACTTAATCTTTTTTGTGGTCAATAATTGTTTTATTGCTAAAAGGTTAGGTCATTGCTCATTGTGAAACTATCAGATATCATGACTTTAATAAATGGTTTATTTGACTGATTAATCTCAGTATGTCATCGTCCACCGGTTACCATAGAACCATGAATATATTCGTCTCATAAGATCAAACAAACATTATTCAATACGCAGGAACTCAAGTTTGAAACTTGGCAATCCTTCTTAAAATCCGGAGGCACCGATTTTATTATGAAACGTTGGCATTTAAGTTGTTATGTCTTCACCCATCACCCTACCAATAAAGTGGTTTAGGTATTGACAACAACTAAAGCGGCGGTCACAACCTGCAGAAATCATAACAGCTTCATTTTAGTACTGCATAAGAATATAAACTTAAAAATAACCGACACAACGAAAATCGAAGAGACTGCAATTGTCACTAAAGTATGCTTCAACTACGCTTAGATCAAGGAAAGATAAGTTTCTATATGTTAAAGGGACAATAGCACTTTTTTTTAAAATTATGTTTTCAAATTTCCTATTTATACTGATAGTTTATGTCATTAGAGGGTAAACCATCTTATTTCACAAACTAATAATCTGTAGTGGTTATAAACGGTGTTGCGTTAAAAGCAAAAATTGCATGGCGGCCATTTTATTGTGAACACATTTTATTATTTCGAATGACAAAAACGATTCCCATGGCTTTACTAAACCATGTACACTCATTTTTATCTTGATTTTCTGAAGAGAGAAGGGTGTTTTACTATTGGTGACATTATTTTTCAAATACATTTCATCAACTTATTTGAGCGAAAATCATGCTACTGCCCCTTTAACAAAGAACATTCGCTATGGGCAGTGTACAAAGACAGGCATTTATAACTTATAGCAACATCAACACTTTATCGTGAGTCAATTCATTCATTTGAAAGTTTTGTCATGTTGTCAAACCAAGTGATGTATGCTCAAAATATGTCAATCACTCTATAACAACGTTATGCTTGAGTGTTCTTTGCCTGCCACGCTCATGCTTGACTGAACAAAAACATCGGATTCCTATGCTTGCTAGATACCATAGTGTACAAATGTATATATATATATATATATATATATATATATATATATATATATATATATATATATATATATATATATATATATATATATATATATATATATATATATATATATATATATATATATATATCTATTTAAAAACAAATAGCAAGTTCCTTGCTTGTCCCTTCTTATTCTCGATGCAAATAACTTCAGTTATATTTTTCGCTTAGGTGTTAAAACATAACATCAATATACGTAACGTTTGTGTGAATATATGATATATAATATATATCATCATTATATAAATGCTATTAAAGAAAGATTGTTTACATGCCATTCACAAGGTATTAACTGCATACCATATCGTAATCTGATCAGAGCCAACAAGTCATATTAAGTAGATAAGCCTAAGTAAGTAAGTAGTGTATATTTTCATACCGTAGTTCTTCACCATCAGGCGCTTATCAATCAAGCAACCACGGTATTGGAAGCCAGGGGGCGCATATCAAAGGAAAATTGATATTTATCACAATATCTTTAAACCACTAGAGACGATAAACACGATGAAATGTACATGAAAACCGGATCTTGCCCCTTTTGCACCAACCCATTTTCCATTGTACAGTTTGCAAGATACAACCCTGGCGGTTCACGATTAATTAAAGATGCATCCATTTTGTTTCTTTAAAAAAAAACCGCATTAATACGTGCCAACATACGATATAAGCTGATTTAAGTTGAAGAAATTTCACTCAACTTGCATAGTCATCCCCAATCGTCAAATATATCATATATTTACTACTTTTCAATAAAAATCGAACAACATCATAATAAAGAAGACAAATATTTATGGATGATCAACTTCTTTATTAACAATAGCGACGTTTCGGTATAGATCCTTATACCGTTATCAAGCATATGGGAGAGATGATAAAATCAGAGGTTATATACATGAAACATTTTTGGTATGATAATGGGATAACAAAGACAACAAGATGAGATAACAATAAGATGAAAGCTGTAACAAGCAGGTAGTGATAACATGGATACCAGTGGAAGGTAAGTTAATTAAGTTGGGATGGGGATACAATGTGCAGAAACCGAACTACACGCCCCATGTACATGCACAGTATAGTGATAAGACCTATTCAACATCATCAACCAAAATTGGTCTTTTTGTCTGTTGTATATAAGTTGCGAAAATTACGTTTGGCTGATTGACGCGCGCCACACGCTATGCATTGTCCGGTTTTCGATCAGAAATCCACACTTTGACCTTTATATCGCCGGTATACTGAGTCAACTATGACCAAAACGGCAATTTTCGGCAACACTCAGTATTTCTCGATAAAATAACACGATTTATAACGTTTGGCACATGTGACCCCAAACGACACAATGGATGTACCTTTAAGTAATTCCCATCTATTGGAATATTTAAAAATTGAGACTTTAAGCTTTTCTCCACGAATATGCATACACATAGTCACGATAATGTTTATATTTTGGTCATAAACGCCTATTTCAAAAGGCTACCCGATTGAAGTTAGCATAACGACCGCGAAAAAGCGATTTACCTCCTGTTGTTACGCAAAATATGACCATAGGTACTTTTGTTAACTTTTGAAATAAGGTTTGCCTATTTTAAAGCCCTATGTGACGTTTCAATGTTTATCTTCTTTCATTTATCGAAAACATGGCAAAATAGTGGATGCATACGCTCTGATGCGCCGTCACTGTACAGGGAGTAAAGGAAAACGTTGTCTATATATATACTTCAAATTTCTGTACTTTTTTCGGGACGTGTATGGTACAATCTGGCCGTACAGAATACTTTGTACTTTTCGGTGGGATTAAACGCTGCTTTCAAGTGTATTTCACTAATATCACGGCTGCTAGTATTATTTCCACAAGGGTTCGAATCGCTGTTTTGACAATATTTTCAAAAATTCAAAATCTAGATTTTTGCAACCATATACTGTTTATATACAATATGGTGAGCTTATATTCCAAATTTAAGTGAAATCGGTTACGAAATAAAGATTTAAGATAAATAACCCCGCTATTGACATAAAATCTTTAACAGTATATGATTGCAAAAATCTAGATGTCCAAATGAGTCCTCTCTACTTGCATATTCACAGCTACCAAATCGCGTATTCATCACTTGAAACTTGTGCAGAAACCGAAATTGCATTTCCCATAAACAAGCACAGTAGTAAATTACCTATTAAACAATGCAAAATCCGAAATATATATTTTTTTCTGTAATAGATAAGTTTCTAAAATTACGTTTGACGAACTGACAAGCGGTAGCCGCGGTTCATTATCCGGTTTTCGATAAAAAAAAAAATCTCCTTAATATGGTTTCAAGTTTCAGTCAGTTCTTCTCGAGAAAATAACACCGTTTATAACGTTTGACATAATGTAACTCCAACAAAGTACTTACAATGTGCATTTACATTTAATTATTATGCAATACCGACCATCCTCGGTTGCCCAGGGTTTTATATATATATATGATGAGACCCGTGATGGTCGAAAGCATGCTTGTGAATTATGAATAAATCATCGTGATTTCTTCGACAATTGTATTTTCCTATATGAGACCTGAGGGTTGGACAAGTTTGAACTGAATTTCGGTGTTCACTTCGTTTTTTTTATATTGAAATGAGACCGCTGGATAAAGGTTCATGTAAGGCAGCTGTCCATTCTATAAGTACACTCAGCCGCAAAAGTAACGTTACCTTATTTTCAAGTGTAATAAATGAAATAATGCTGTCGGAGATTGTCGATTTTGAATGCTTTTATGGGGACATGATTTATAAAGAGGTACCCGCATACATACACCAGAGTTAAACAATGAGAGATATGTGTAGTGAAATGAGAGAAAACAGTGAAAAGGAAAAGTAATATTATGTGACATAGACAGTGAACTAAAGACTCAGATTCAGTGAAATAAGAAACAATAGATGTAATAAAAAAAAGAAAAGAAGTAATATATATAGAGAGAAGCAAGCAGTGAATAATTTATTAGAATTAGAAGAGAAAATCATAAATGAGATGGAAAGAAGTACCATAGAAGGATAAAATCAAGAAACAGATTGGTAAAATAAGAGAAAATGGCAGTGAAATATAAAGTACCACAGAAAGGTTTATGCAGTGAAATCAAGAAACAAATTAGTGAAATAAGAGAAAATGGCAGTGAAATTAAATAAATAATATACAATGATGGATGTCGCGAAATTAAAACAGTGGCAGTGAAATAAGAAAAAAACGATAATGAAAAAGGAAGTACCAATGAATTAAACATATATATGCGGCGAAATCAAGAAACAGATGCAGTGAAATAAGAGAAAACGGCAGTAAAATAGAAGGAGATACCACAGAGATTTAAATGTAGTGAAATCAAGAACAGATAAGTGAAATAAGAGAAAATGGCAGTGAAATGAAATAAATAACATACAAAGAGAGGAGTTGAGAATGAAAAAAGAACGATATTGGACCTTATACCAGGGTAATAATGTGTGAAAACATCTTTTAAAATGGAATCATATGTGTCATATTTACGTAATAAAGACTTGAGACGATTTTTAACACTTTTAAGAATAGGTGAACTGAAAATAATGAAAAACATCGGAAGAAGAAATAATATCCATAGAGAATTAAGATTTTGTCCTTTCTATATAAACTTTTTAGAAGATGAATTACATTTTATGTTGTTATGCCTTATTTGTATAACGAATTAAGAAGTAAATATATGTTAGACTTGAAATGTAAAACTAAAACATCTCTATCTACTCTGTTGCAAAGTGAAAATATCAATAGTTTACATGTGATTTCACACTATATCAAAGATGCTTATATGTTACGTTGTTCACCATTGTAAAGTGTATGTATATATCACGTAAAACCTGTACACAAATGTTACTAGTATGCTGTTTCAGTTATTGCACCTAATCTGTTAATTTCATCAAAATGATTTTGTATATTGTACATGGGCCTGTGGCCTTTATACTGAATAAACTATTTCAACAATGTGTGTAGCGCTTTGAGTTCGGCTCTTTGTGTTGTGTATTTAGCACGATATAAGTATCCTCATTATTTATTAAGATGGATGCAGTGAAATAGAAACAGATGCAGTGAAATAGTGAGACACACGCTGAAAAACATGAAGACAACCTGAGATAAAATAGAGGAAAGAAAATAGAGGACACAATAAGTACACAGTGAAAGGGTTAACTATGAAGAGTCATCGACATTATACTACATGAAGAGGAAGTGTATACGATGCATTTAAATTGACAATCGTATGAGGATACTCAGTGTAACAGAGTCGGAAATTAATACATCCGACTGACATTACAACTGGTGAGCATACAAGTATACACATATACACATATACACATACACATATACGCAACATGGGAACACAACTCGCTGTACACTCACTGTACGTGTATATCCACTTTGTTCATAATAGACCTGCGCTAAGGAGATCAGTTAATAAACATTGTCACTGAAGTCAGGGAGGAGCTTCGTGTCATGAAAAAACGGGTCACATACCTTCTGCGTGTTATTCTTTCACTTGGAGACAAACTGAATTTCCTAACTTGATCCCAAACTCTTTAGTTAGAGGTACATCACAAAAACTTTGCGAAACTCTCACAAGCAAGTCAGGTGTGACGAACATACACTCGATCACAACAATACACGTTTAGAGGTAGACGGAACCAGTCGGGTGGATCTGTGGAAGTTACCCAGCCGTATCCACACAGGTAAACAAAGGAACCAGGTGTCACTTGGTCACAGCTGACACACCTTTAATCACAAGTGATACAATGCTAAACGTAGCAGGTGCAAATCCGAAGAACGCTTCAATGAGTCCACGAATTAGCCCCCTCGGCTCTCTGGTATAACTTACACAGCGACTTGTAGACAGATATACACGAGCCTGGAATGTGCCTAAAAATAAACGAGTGGGCCAAAGCGTTAACCCTGTCTGGTCCAACACACAGAGTACAGTCTGAGAGAGGGGGAAGACGTTTGGTATTAATGTATATCCTCGAATAATCGCGCCTGCAACGGGTAACCCTAAATCGTTGTTTTGATAAATAAATAGTACATTTATTGTATTAACGTTATTTTCATTTCATATAACATTTAAATGCATATATATATTCCTGTTTATGAAATTGTAATAAGCGTAGGGTCTCTCATAAGGGTATGGTCTCAAATAAGCGGTTGGTCCAAGAATGTGTTAAATTAATAAACGGGTGCTTATTTAAAGGAAATAAGGTAACGGGATATAGGGTTGTTGAATAAGTAGCGATGACATAAGCGTATTAAACGTAATAGTAACCGATATGGATACTTACAGTGTTATATGCTTACCAAGCCTGTCTTCAGGTCGCCTCAAGCATTATCTTGAAGAAACTCCAAAGCACCAATCTCATTGTTCAGTATTCATTTTACCCAACATCAAATATGATCGTCTCCTTCAAAATCAAGACTATAAATATTTTAGAATATGAAAGTCTATATACTTTATATTAGTTTAATTTTATACTTCTTTAAAGGTGATGTAGCACTTTTTTGACACATTAACTTTTTTCTCAAATGTGCCATTTATCATTAAAGTTTATACAATGTATTGTAACGTAAGACGACAAAACATCTCGTTACACGACCCGATAAGACGTATCCAGTGAAAAAGGTTATCCCTACTGGAAAAAATGGTGTGACATATTTAAGCGACCATTTTGTGGAACTCTTCAATGCTCAAGTAGATTTTAAGGTCTCATGCGATTTTGAAATTTCAGACAGCAATATGATTGACCATTCCATCAAAACTCTACTCTGCGTGTTTAGGTATCGTTTCATTATTCAGATCACTTGAACTACCTTCGAGAGCCAGTTTAATGTGAACACATTAAAATGGCCGCTGCAAGAGAAATATACTCTCATGGCTTAACCGAACCATGTCCATTTGTCTCAGAACTATTTTTACTAATTGAGGATTATTAGTTAACCATTTGAATCACTTGGCCTGTAAACATATGGTGTCTTCGATTAATCCCCAATTTCAATGCCCCCGATTTCAAGCGCAAAACAACAGAGGTTAGGGTCGGAAATCTGAAGGGAGTAACCTCTGTGGAAAGAGAATGGGTATGGCCATGAACCTTTTAAAGTTTTTTGGACCTCACTTATCTTCAACATTTCATTTTTTGATTATTAGTTTTGTGGTTTGATCAACTCTTTGTATGATTTAATGTTAAAGCACGAAATATTCTCTACCATTGATAATAAAAACTGTATAAGCGTTTGTGTCACTTTAACACGTCTCTAAATTGAGTGGGAAGTTTCTTTTGAAAGTCAGTATATAAATATATATATATATATATATATATATATATATATATATATATATATATATATATATATATATATATATATATATATATAGAAAAGAGTAAACATCAGATGGGTTTGACTGGATCAATCTTGTTTAATACGATGAGCTCATTTCGACCAGTATATCGGTCTTTTCAAGTATGTTTAGACAAGTGGAAGGCTTATATATCACTCGCTTAATCTCGGGAAATAACACCGCGCAGTCGTGTCGGACAATGTTCATACATAGAGATTATTACCCGAGGAAGTGTGTCATATGACTTTTACGAAACGAGTGTGAATTTGTGTATTGCCCGAGCGAGAGCGAGGGTTATACACAAATTCGCACGAGTTTCGTAAAAGTCATATGACACACTTTCGAGTGTAATAATTTCTTTATTACCCGTTCTTTTCCATGTGATTCGCGTAAAAATAGTCAGAAAGCGGCCCACTTCTTTTTGCGACGGCAAGCCACAGTGACGTCACGAACAATCGTTTTATGACGTCACAGACGACAAAATACGGGAAGCCGCGGTGAAACAATGGTTGCTAGGCAAACGTGATATGTGCACATGTGCTCATATCAATAATATTAACTAGGTTATTTTCAAACATATGGGTAATAAAATGGTTTACTTGTTCCGCGAGACTATACCGGAAGTACACTAACGATTCTTCCACCAAGGGACTGGATGAACTGACAGATCCGCTCTGGCCTAGACTGTAACTTAAAGGCGCTGTAGCACGATATTCTTACTGAAATAAAGAGCTCTCATAAAAAGGTTAATAAATGTTTCCAATGGCTAAATTATATTTCTGAATCAATAAAATAGTTCTAAAACGAATGCACATGGTTCAAGCCATGCGAGTCTATGTCCTATCGAGCAGCCATTTTAAGATGCTCACATTAAAATGGCCGTTGGAAGGTAATTCAAGTGATCTGACTGACGTAGCGGTACCTAAAGACTCCGAGTAGAGTTTTAAATAGGTACAATATCATAATACAACCCCAAAATATACACACACCCAAATTATTGTTTACCACGCTACATGTTCAATCCCATGCTATTACAAATACAAAGAAACTGAAAAGAAATCTGTCAAAATCTGCATCAATCAGACGACAAGCTTCAACCTTTCTCCTACAATATGATGGGATGGTCAGCCATATTGATGTCTGAACTCTCAAATGTTCATGAGACCTTAAAGGGAATGTTCTATCGCCGATTCTTCGGCGGCATCCGCCATCTTGGTTTCAAGGCAATTCGTTGAATGAAAACACGCTTTATTTGACACAATTTACATGCATTAATATCTGTTTAAAGAGAATATTCTATCGTTATTGTGGTCCAAACGAAAATCGAGGGGACATTACTGTTTAAACATATGTTATGAAACATGATTCAGTAGCGAACAAGGATATATAGCGAACAAATGTGTAAGTCCCGTCAAAAGCCCAATATAAACTGACTTGCAAAAGAAACGCCACCAGAATACAAAAGGTTATTATTTTTCGAGGAACGAGGCCTACCGATTGAAAACACTTTAAACATGTCTTCTAAATGTAACCTGTACATTCATTGTACGCAAATGTAAGTTTTCGTAGTAATTTTCGAGAAAAATGAACTTATTGGTCAAAACTTTCAGATGGTGTACAAAGTTAACCAAATTAAAATTGAGTACAAAACATCAACAGAATGGAGGTTTTGCATTAAAATATTCGATTGCAAGCGACGAACATGGCTTTTTAAAGTGCTACAGAAAAAGAGAGAACAATTTGCATCCTGCAGGTTGGAGCGACGCTTAACCAAGTTGCCTAATCATGGGTTGCACCAAATGTACAATAGCCAGGCTCACTAAATTTTACAGACGAACTGACAACATTGCGTACAAGCCACGGAGTGGAAAACAAAAGCTATCCACGCCGTAGAAAGACTGATCTGATGACTTGTCACCCGTTGAACAACTTTTGCAATTCCAACCTCGGCCATTAACAAAAGAGACTTGGCCTTTTCCTCATGTGTCTGTAAGTCTTCTTACACCATTAAGCTTAAAATATCGTTAAAGGATGGATGAAATGACATATGGTCCAAATCGGATTCATTAAAATGGGATGTCAATTTGACAATTGCTCGATTTTAAATTTCTGAAATCGGTCCATAAATTATTTATATACGGCTTTTTAAAAAACCGACTGATTTAGCCCCGGCGACCAGAATGAAAGTCTGCGGGGGTGTGACCCGTGAAGGGATGACTTCTGTGACGTATGTGGAGGAATTTGATTTTCAGCGATAGTCACAATTCAACGTAATTTCGCAACATTTTGATTGTTAATTTCACAAAGATACCTTCAATAAACCAACTTAAATTTCCCATATATCGAATGTTTAGATATCCAACTAGGTAATTCCGCAGATGACAATTACACAATTATTACATAAACATGTCTTTTTGGCGATGTAATACACCTCATAAATTCATTTAGCGGCAGTGATAATTATCATTAATTAATTAACGAGACACCGGCGGAGAAGCTATCTAGCCGCCCCGCCTATCGCTTATCACAGTCACGCCTCAGTGAGCATTTTCAAAAGGATTCGCCGAACAAATTGCGATAGTGTTAAAATGGGTGAATTAAAATCGTCTTAATTATCAATCGCAAGTGTATATTGTCTCGATTTTATGCTCAATTGATTCCGATATACAATATACGTAGAGGTAATCATCTGTCATTCTTGAGAAAAATGCATTTCATCTATCCTTTAATATACTCAATATTCTAAAAATCCTGATGATCGAAAACTGGACAATTGACCCTTTACGTCATGTCAATTAATGGTTTTTTTTTACCGAAATACCCTTCCAATTGTATGTATTTTCGATACATACTATTATAATATGAGTTTGTTTGATTTGGGACCAACAATTATTGTTTGGTTGCGTTTCTTTTGCAAGTCAGTTTAATATGCCAAATGCGAATAGCGAACAGCAGATAAAGCGAACTGAATTCTTGGGTCTTTTGGAGTTCGTTATATCCGTGTTCTACTGTAATTACGAAATCGAGTTGAAACATATCCCTGTGGGCAATATTTTGACGATGTTTTGTTTGCAGCAAATGGTTTATTAAGCCTTGTATATGTAATTCATATTTGTTCTTTTGTCTCTTTCAAATCTGAAGTGACGTCAGTCAGGTACTTGTAGTTATCATAATGAAGGATATTCTATCCAAATGAACTCACATATGGATGCTAGTGTATAAACGTGATACAGATATTAAGGTTGAACATATAACCATTACTGATC
Organism: Gibbula magus; assembly: GCA_936450465.1. Taxonomy (NCBI): domain Eukaryota; kingdom Metazoa; phylum Mollusca; class Gastropoda; order Trochida; family Trochidae; genus Gibbula; species Gibbula magus. The sequence goes on along the minus strand of OW388292.1, from coordinate 78,017,809 downwards.
CGTTTCGCAAAACAGCATTTCCCCCCAAAAAGAACTGACGATTCAACACATGTATGATCAAATGGAAATTTGGCTGACATTTAGTAAATTGGCCAGCTGTTGATTAGTGAAATACGACAATCGTGTTCAACAAGATGTATAACAAATGTTTGGTACTTGCAGTTAGTTATATGTGAATGTTGAATATCGGACAGATATGTTTAGTTCAGTAGTAGTAGTAGTAGTAGTAGTAGTAGTAGAAGTAGTAGTAGTAGTATTAGTATTAGTTTTGTATTAGTATTAGTATTAGTATAAGTATTAGTAGTAGTAGCAGAAGTAGTAGTAGTAGTAGTAGTAGAAGTAGTAGTAGTAGTAGTAGTAGCAGTAGTAGTAGAAGTAGTAGTAGTAGTAGTAGTAGTAGTAGAAGTAGTAGTAGTAGTAGCAGTAGTAGTAGTAGTAGTAGCAGTAGTAGTAGTAGTAGAAGTAGTATTAGTAGTAGTAGTAGAAGTAGTATTAGTAGTAGTAGTAGTAGTAGAAGTAGTAGAAGTAGTAGTAGTAGCAGTAGTAGAAGTAGTAGTAGTAGTAGTAGTAGTAGTAGTAGTAGCAGTAGTAGTAGTAGTAGTGGTAGCAGTTGTAGTAGTAGTAGTAGTAGTAGTAGTAGCAGCAGTAGTAGTAGTAGTAGTAGTAGTAGTAGTAGTAGGAATAGTAGGAATAGTAGGAGTAATAGTTATAGTTTTATGAGTAGGAGTAGTAGCAATTTATAAATTAGTAGTAATATAATTTGTAGTAGGAGTAATAGTTCGATACGTCTATTCTGATAACATTCAAAACTCGTACTTAACATTTTATAAATGTTAACACGCTTTTGGTTTAATTTCTATCATGTATATGTTTAGGGACAAAACAGGAAGAGTTGACAATGACACATGTAGTCTACATCTGACACAATTAATCCACAGTTCGTCAAGTGATGACTTCCTTTACTTCCGGGGGAAGTGTTCTGCTATATCGTGTTTTGTATCATCTCTGGTGTACTGGTGCACTGGTGCACTGGCAGTTTGCGCCATCAACGACCCATATCTAAACAATGCAATTTCGCATAGAACATATTTCGTTTTGAAGACCTATGTTTAACTTTCTTGCACGCACAACGTACGAGTCAATAAATCGTTGCCAAGAGAAACGTGACATTTAGAAAGCATGAATATTTCATTGAAAAACATCAAGGACGCTTAACACTCTAACATATCAATTTCAAAGATATATACGACCGTTTCCATGTGTTTGGTATATTAGGCCTATGTGGAGTTTCCGTGCGTATGTGGCTAGTCCACTGGAGGACAATATCCAGCGTGTTTATCAGTGTTTTGGAGTTCGAGATAAGATTAAACTCACGCACAGTATCGACCGCTGTCAGCGCCACGTAGCTCACGGTGTACCCGGAACTTGATTCCGGGATCCAGAATGGCGAGGATGTCAAACTGTCATCTGCAACTTTGGATTGTGATTCTGTTCCCCTTCTTTGGGGTGTGCGGGGGGTCGGACGGAGTATGTAAACAGACAGACCACGGAGTGGTGTGTGACGAGGGGGGTGGGTACAGGCTCACTCGGATTCGAACGCGGAAGGTGAGGCGATGTTTGTCGAACGTGTTTGACATATTTCCAATTAGCTGTTTTGACTTGTAACTGTGGTGTAATTATCTTTATTGATGAATGAATGCCCACGCGCTGCGTATGTAGGCGACTGGAATTCATTCTGTCAATGCAGTTAATTAACGCAGGGTCCTAACAGTTGTCATTTTGGACTTCGATTTCCTCTATTTATCCAGATAGCTAGACTTGATTAAGGTAGATCTAGAGACTTATATGGGGTGTCTAAATATTAAAAGATCATACTGCAGAACTACGTGTACTGTCAAAGGACGATTTCATGTCCTTTAAAGGGGCAGTAGCACGTTTTTTTTCGCTCATATAAGTCGTTTAAATGTATTTGAAAAATAATGTCACCAATAGTAAAACACCCTTAAAAAAACCCACTTATTTATTAAACAATTTTCCCAAAGAGTTATTGATTGTAATGCTCAAAATATCATGTCCACTTTAAATGAGCATTCTAATTTAGATTTCTATTCGTCTGTGAAAACATCTTTTAAAATGGAATCATATTTGTCACATTTACGTTATAAAGACTTGAGACGATTTTTAACACTTTTAATAATAGGTGAACTGAAAATAATGAAAAACATCGGAAGGAGAAATAATATCCCTAGAGAACTCAGATTTTGTCCTTTCTGTATAAATGTTTTAGAAGATGAATTACATTTTATGTTTTTATGCCCTATATATAACGAATTAAGAAGTAAATATATGTTAGACTTGAAATGTAAAAGTAAAACATCTCTAGCTACTCTGTTACAAAGTGAAAATATCAATAGTTTACATGTAATTTCACACTATATCAAAGATGCTTATATGTTACGTTGTTCACTATTGTAAATTGTACGTATATATCACGTAAAACCTGTACACAAATGTTATGACGTTTCAGTTATTGCACCTAATCTGTTAATTTCATCAAAATGATTTTGTATATTGTACATGGGCCTGTGGCCTTTATACTGAATAAACTATACACCCTTCCCTCTTCCCTCTTCCCTCTTCGGAAAATGAAGTTAAAAAATTAGTGTACATGGTTCGGTAAAGCTATGGGAATCGTGTTTGTAATTCGAAATGATTAGAAGTGTTCACATTAAAATGGCACCAGTACCGTATTCTAATGTAACATTTTAAGCAAATGTTATATAGAAAATATTTATCAAACTATTTAACACATTAACATAATTCCTTGATACAATCACCGTTAAAAGCATCAGATGGTTAAATAATCACTGATTTGTTATTGTTTCGTTTGAGAATTTGCCATTTGTCAAGTTCATTTTAAGTTCATTCATTTCCCACTTAATATATTGAAGAAGATTAACACTTATTAAAGTATACACATGACAAGATACAAATGTTCTTTTTTTAACTACTAATCGTGTTTGTAATTCGAAATGATTAGAAGAGTTCTCAAGTTCATTTTAAGTTCATTCATTTCCCCCTTTATATATTGAAGAAGGTAAACATAAAGTATACAAATAAAAAGATACAAATGTTCTTTTGTTTACTACAGTTTATGTTCATTCGTTTATTGAATTGTATATTCATTCGTCCATTTAGCTTTATGTTCATTCGTTCATTCAAAATTTTATGATCATTCGTTGTTCATGAAGTTCCATGTTCATTCATTCTTTCTCTTATAGTCAGTCGTTCATTTTATTTCATGTTAGTTAAGTTTTTCATTAAGTTTTGTGTTCATTCATTCATTTACTTTAATGTTCGTTCGTTCATTCTTTTTTTTAATCAATCGTTCATTTAGCTTATGTTCATTCGTTCATTACGTCTTATGTCCCTTCGTTCATTAAGTTTCATGTTCATTAGTTCATGTATTTTATGTTCATTTGTTCATTAAGTTTCATGTTCATTAGTTCATGTATTTTATGTTCATTTGTTCATTCAGTGTTAAGTTCTTCTATCTATTCCTCTGTTGTTTTAATCCAATAATATTTTCTATTTCCTCGTATTTTTGTAATTCAATATTTTGTCATTTGCGTTATTCATTTTCATTTTTATTTTTGATGTGTTATTTTTGTCTTTCATTCAAGGTTGGTGAAGAAAGAAAAATCAAACTTGAAGACCGTACTATAACTTTGAAGACGCTTAGCCTTCAACCACTTCTATTTGGTATTTATTTTTTCATAATTATGATATAATATTTTATTGAACTTAATCTTTGGATTATAAGAATTGAATAAGTAAAGCGCGCAAACAATGTGAAGGCATTTAAAACTGAAAATCACATTTATAATTTGATTTATTATTCTGCATAGTAGTACTTTGTTATATGCTTCCTTTGTAATTGCCGTATGAAATCTATTTGAAGGTAAATTATATATAAATACTTACCTTTTTATACAGTTTACTTCGCGTTTCTAAGAAATACAAATAACTATGTGCAACAACTACAGGCATTATTTTTTTTATAATTCAAAGCTTACACGGCCAGCTTGAAAACTTATCACTAAAAAAGCACAGACTAAAGAGACTATAACCTCACAATCTAATTAAAACAATTAACAGATAGTTTTAACTAGATTGATAGCCTCAGTGTATAACATTAAAATAGTAATTTGTGCTTTCAAAAAACCCCGACTTCAAATACATCATCAGTCTAACTTTAGAACAGGTCGGAAAGATAGTGAGTCTATAATGTCAAAATTATACAAGATTATATCGATCCCGTAAAATAATACTTTTTTTTATATTTCATTCGAGAGACTAATAAATTTTGAAAACAAGAGATATAGAGGATATCTGTCTTTCCTTGGCAAATACCATGTTTATCTCATTGAGTGAGGTAGAAAAGTAGATATTTCAAGAGTGGCGCAGCCACGAGTGAAATATATTAACTTTTCTACCTCACGAGATGAGATAAACATGGTATTTGTCAAGGAAAAACAGATATTCTATTTATTATATCATTATTTCTGTGTTTTACGTTGAGTTGGAGTGTTTTCAACGGCAAACGTACAGCCTTCGCAAGTTGACAATATGACGTCATAACATTGTCCCGATGACGTCACGCGAGTGGTGATAAAGTTTATCGTCACTCAGTAAAGTGGTGATAAAGGTTATCACCACTGTAGCTTGATAGAGGGTTTATTTCACTGATAGAACCGAGTATCTCACTCCAAATTATGTAATAATTTTTTTTATTATACTTAGGTTTAGAACAAGGACGAAAAGAGCAGGAGTCTTTGTTCTCAGAATTGTATAAGATCACATCAATCATATGAAATTATTTTAATTTTATTTCACTCTAGAGATTCCTAACTTCTTAAGCGAGAGCGAATGTGACCATTTCATCAATCTGGCTGTGGAACAAGGTCTTGAAGAGAGTGAGACCATTATATCCTCTACCAGTACTCAGGGACTCGCTATCATTGATGTTAACGGAGACAAGAAACTCTCCGTCGATGAGGTGAGGTGTCCGTATTTCCTTAGATGGAATGAGAGTAGCGCGAGAACATATGGTTCGATATGGACAGATTATAACAAAGGAATATGTGATATTTTCATGTCCTCATGTATAGATATCATTTTATGTCTAGTAACTATTAGAAGAGATGTCCGTATTTCCTTAGATGGAATGAGAGTAGCGTGAGAACATATGGTTCGATATGGACAGATTATAACAAAAGAACATGTGATATTTTCATGTCCTCATGTATAGATATCATTTCATGTATAGGTCTATAGTACACCTGCATACCGAACTGAGTTTGTTCACCTACTAATTTGACATGTCTTTGAAGCATCTTATCCACGCGAAAACTAGACCGATTTTGCATTTTTGCATTATAAAAAGACAGTTGAGTACCTGACATAATCTGATTTGATATCTCATAGGAAACAGTAACAATTGTGGCAGCTCTTTGAAGTGACCGGGGGTCAATCTTCTCAAAACTACAGTTTTTATTTTTTCCTGTGAAATATTCAGTAAGTGATCAACTTGGTCTAACACACGTCATATATTTCCTATTATACTCATTCAATATATTTGTGATGAAAGTATTCTCCTTTAGTCTATTCGAACACTTTTATTCGAAAATTAATGAAATTTGAATTTTCAAAATTTTATCCCTTTCGTCTTTTTCAATATGCCAAATTTCATTAACATGCACCACTGCGGCGACAATCACAGGATATACGTTTGAGAACGGTTGTTTTACTCAATGCTATATGATGATTCATTATCATTGTATGTGATGTAATTTTATAGACGTTAACATGAACGTCAATTTACATGATACTTGCACTAAGAATCACATGAAGGTGAACAAACTTTTGGTTCGCAGCTGCAGATATCACTTTGTTACGAGCAACTACCTTTGTCATCGTCTGTAAAACAATAAAACAATTTAACGTGACGTCACAGTAAAGAACTGCCACGCTTGCTAATTATATATAAGGTATACATATGGTGTATATATATATACGAGTATTGTGTGTGTGTTGTCGATAATAAATAGTCAGGACATTACTACATTCGACAGTGTGTCATACAACAAAGTTTGTATTAAATCCTCGCTTTCGCTCGGGTAATACGCGAGACAATTATGGTTATTTTATGGTTCTTTTTTATTCCTAACAAGAGACTTACATGCACAACCTTGGGATGATTTTTTAAAACAAATATTATGCAAATTTCAGATGAGACGAACAATAGAAAATGGGTTTGATATTTATCCCGATGATGACGATATACTACAACTGTGAGTTGAATATCATAAACAGGGTATTAAACGTTTTCCCTCGAATATCATGTATGTTACATCTTTGAAGCTTATTGACCAATGTAGGAAACGGGTGTACATAAGGGAACTCTGCTCACCAACTCTCCTGTTTGACAAGAACTATCAATTATCCTAGCTCCATCCATTTTGTTTTTCAAACGAAAATTCTAGCACTTGATCCGGCTCTTATAGAATATTATTTGCATAAGGAGACACTACAAACAAATAATGATTTAGAGCTCTATTTTGTACATACTTACAGCAAATATGAGATTACTGTCACTGCATCTCTCGCTGTTTAAAATGACTTTTACTGAATCCAGGGAATGACGAAAGACGCTTCAAACACGCTCTGAGATATCATAAATAACATATTATAGCATTATTTGTTACTTTATAATAAGCTGTCTAATACGTGAAAAAGTAATAAAACTTCAATTAAAAATGGTATATATATTATAGGGAAAAAAACATTAATTTATAAGATAAAACTTGTTTTATTGCAGATACGCCGACAAGCAGTTAGATGCTAATGAAGATGGTAAGTTGCTAATCATATACACCGTAGTTGTTCTAAAAGACGCCCGGGTGTCTATATTTAAACTGCACTACATGTGGCACAGATGCATAAATAACAACGGACTTAAAAGACATCCCTGTCACACCCCTTCTCAACAAACTTGTTTGAACTTTCGATGAGAAATTTAATATTTTTCAGGGTTTATAACAAAGGAGGAAATGGGAAAGATTACACCATACACTTTAGGGGAATATTTGAGAGAGTTTGTTAAAAAACAACCAGAAAAACATTCACGCTTCAGTAACCAAGTCTGGCTCTTCCCTGACAAGTCAGCTGACGAAGTTTTTCGAAATGTCCAAAAGAGGTGATCATTTAATTTGTAAGATTTTTCTTCTATAGAAATATTTTATTTAAACTTTTTAAGAACTAGAAAGAAATGAATAAATAATAAATTTGTTCCTTGATGAACATTTTTTATATTGATATTTTGATATTTTGTGCTTCTCAACTGATTTAAATTGTGGTATGAACTAGATATATCAAAGTCGTTGTCTATGAAAGAATAAAATCGAAATTTAAAAAAATTCTTCACATTTTTCAAAGGGTATCCAAAATAACAGACCTTCCTTTGGAGTTGATACGGATGAGTGATTTTCAGGTAAGATAAAAAAATGTTTTCTACCTCAATGAAGTGACACGTAATATGCAGTGTGAAAAATCACTTGGAAGTTTCAGTGTTGTGTACATGTTCCATAATGACCTTCAGCTAGTTCCAACCATGGTTCTGATACCAGCAGGTTTCACTGCATTGCGTTGCTACATCGATAATGCGGGATTTCTGCCTGCAGTAATATAATTCGCTGTGATATACGTGAAATATCCTAAAAATATTTTAAAATTAAATATCAAATAATCTCACCTCAATTATTGAATTTGTGATTAATTTTTCACCCTCGTTTCCTCTCCCAAAAGCTCTAGATGCACAGGGATTTGACTACAGCCTCATGAAGGTTAACCCTTTAGACAGATATTCGATAAATCCAGTCTTCTTTCAATTGGATTTGATTACAATGTACCTATGTTTGCAGGTGGTACAGTACGACAGCAAGGGTCACTACAACGCCCACTACGACTCCTCGTCTATAGAACGTGACCTGCCCTGTTGTAGGAGGTTTGATAAGAGACAATGTCGGATTTGCAGGCAAGACTTGCAACATATATGGTCGTCTGTCATCCCCACTCCTTAACCCTTTCACCACTACACGCCCAAAATTAGACACGTAAAGCAGTTAGCGTTCAGGTTTCTTAGTGGTGAAAGGGTTGATATTTTAAAAGTCTAGACACATCCAAAACAACACCACAGAACTCAGTTTAAAGCTGTAAATGAAGTGGTCTTAGAGACTTGATAACTTGTTAATTTTCTAGTTTCAAAAATTGGAATTTTTCACGAAACTTTTCAAATTTACGATTTTTAACAAAAATCCTTAAATTCAAATATGAAAAATAATATTATTATGAAATTTTGAATTAAAAAACAAATATTCAAATTTGTTATTTTCAAATTTTGGATGTGTACAGACAATTCTGATATTGCTACAATAGTTTACTGTTGCATATATGTGCCATGCTCCTTATATTGAAATACTCATTCAGATCCACCCAATTCAAGTTGAGTGTTTAATCAAATATATGTAAATTTGGAACCGTAATGACGTTTTTAAAAGTCTTGTTTTAGCCATCCTCGGTTACCCATGGTTCTATATATACTCCGTTACTCTCCACTATATCACCCATGGGAAACCTTATCAGGAGAATCTGTACTCAAATTACCCGCCCTTGGCCGGCGTGACGAAGTCAGTAACCAAAGAAAATACTCAATACGATAAGACGGAAATGGTCAAGGGAGATAACCGGTGACGGATGGCTAACAAAATGACCTCGTGTGCTTTGCAACGAAGTGATAGGAATTGTCATTGGCTCGCAGGTCCAAGCTGCGTAGCGGTTTGATTGGCTCACGCCGGCCAAGGGCGGGTAATTTGAGTACAGATTTCTCTGATGAAATTTCCCATGGGTGATAAAGTGGAGAGTAACGGAGCATATATAAACCATGGGTAACCGAGGATGGTTTTAGCAAACTATAAGTTTCTCTTCACTGTGAAGTTATACTGCTAAAACTGTCAAAAATCTGTCCAGCTGCAGCACTTTTTACTGACATTTTGGTGAATCAAAGGTAAAATCTTATACTCAGACATACCTTTTAACACCTGCATACAATCTGCAGGTACATGACTGTGCTGTTCTACCTGAACGATGTTGAGGGTGGAGGAGAGACAGCCTTCCCCGTCGCAGACAACACCACCTTCGATGAACAGGTGAGAAGTTTATTTCTCTCCTGTAATTTCACTGCTAATGGCTGCAAAATTGCCCAAGCGGCGTTAAACAATAACTCACTCACTCACTCCTGTAATTATTTCACCTTTCCCTGCTGTGGAATCAATAAATTAGGACCAAAGCAAATATGAAGAAATACAAGTTTTATGGATTTACAACTTCTTTATTACACCTCACTGCAATAAAGAAGTTGTAAATCCAGAAACTTTTATTTCTTCATCTTACCTTCTAAATACCTCTCAAAGAAGTCAAAACAAGCATGTAAGCCAATTTATCAAAATCTCAACTGTTTTCAAAGGAGAACAATTGAAGTTATACTGGCTGAAGATCTGCTCTCAAGGAATACACAGGAATTCTGAAGCAATGGTTTAATTTAAGAGATTATACACTGACACCCATTTGTATTTTCAGCTAATACGAGGCAGTCGGATGATGAATCTGTACCGGCGATGCAGCGATGCCAATTTATCCGTGATGCCGGGCAAGGGGAAGGCTGTAATGTGGTATAACCATTACGTCAACGAAGACAACCAGTGGCTAGGGGCGATGGACTTGTACAGTATTCATGGAGGATGCACCGTCAAAGCGGGCAAAAAATGGATTGCAAACTTCTGGATAAAAGTTTCAGATGATAAAGAAGAAGATATAAAATTATTTGAAAAATTTAAATATTAAAACTAAAAAGAAATCATTTTCTCATTGATACATATGTATGCATGAACTATTTTTTAATGATACATCTACACTGAATTCAGTATTGTGCTAAAGGGGGAGGTTGGATTTGTAAATTCTTTTGGAAGTGCCTTTACCAGCTCAAATTGATGGCAAATACATTGCTCTGATTGCTGAACCAAACTACGATGATCTTTTTTTACAAATTGACATTTTTTGTGTGAAAATACTACATTAAAACTTGATGCAATATTTTTGTTATATATGAATATCGCTACAGGTTCCATTGCTTGAGGTTTGATCTTGATGTGTTGAATTAAATGGTCGTGAAAGTTATTCAATGTATCTCACTTGAACATTGTCAACACAATTTTATCTCATAAACCCATTATTTGAGTCCAAATTCTATTTACTAATGCATTGATGGAAACAAGGTTATTATACGAATTCAATGTCATACTGTTTTGTTATTTCCCAAAGGAAGAATGCATTCTCTTCCCACAGAGGTTACTCCCTTCAGATTTTCGATCCTATCCTGTGTGGGAAGAGAATGGAAAGAATGAGGCATACAGTGAATTTTGGCACACGCCATAAACTTCAGTATATTCGCACAAATACATAACTTCTTTTATATGTTACATTGACTGTTAAATTGAGATGTACAAATGCATTGATGAATAGAGGATATTATACGAGTGTCCATGGCATACAGTTTACAACAGGAGTAGCTGAAGAAGGAATGGGGGATATGCTGAAATTTGGCATGTGACATAAATGTATATTATTTATTACCGACAACTAGCCCCATGTCACTATAGATATGCTTCCAGGTGTTGCCAGGCAACGATATTAAGATATGTGATGTCAACATTGTTTATGATGTCACAAAACTAATATTTTTGCAATATATGACTCTTTATAGTTTTGTTTTCATTGGTAATGAACTATTCAAGAGCCATCAAGTATGTTCCTGTTTCAAATACAATTTTTGTTCAAAACATTTTATGATATCAATCGCAAGAAATCTGTTATCTACATGACATATGAGAAATAATTTTCATGTAATGACAATCCGATGACAATTGGGTTAAAAGACACCTACAACTTGATTAACCCGTGTCAATAGAAATATTGTCATTAACGATATACTTTTTATTGTATTTTACATTGTACACAATTTCGCAGTCGTCGTAGCAACCCACGTGAAAGTAACTTTTCTCAACTTCTTTTCAGTTTGTTCAGAGTAGACCACAATGCTTTGTGCTTGAAAATGATAGATTTTATCTATATTTATAACATCTTGAGTGATTTCTGTGCTTATTTTAGGTAGAAAATCTGTGAAAAAAGTAAGTGTATATATTTCTATTACCGGTAGACCGATTTTGGCAATTTTCCAGTATGTCTATCAACATACTTGATGACTCTTTCAGTTGATCTGTCACTTATATGTTTGGTTTCATGTCAAATCATTGAAGACATTGGCATAAAATGTCTGTAAATATCCAAAATAAAATTACTGATCAAAACAGATTCCAGAAACAAAGAGGAACACAAAACACTTGATTGATGCTTTTTTATTTTCCCTCATATCTCAAAGGGTAGATGATGAAAAATAAATCTCACTAAAATCAGATCGAACAAAACACTTGTACCTCGCTACGTTCTAGATCAGATGCTTGACAAGACTCATGTCACGTGATTTTCTACAATCACTTTTAATTCAACCAATCACAGACCCATTCAGGTAACGACTCGGTCAGACCACATCCCAGCATCGTCACTGATTGGCTGAAGTGATAGGTCACTTGACATGACCCCTAACGAGTAGTACTTAGATCTGGAACGTGGTAATGTACAAGCATTATGTTCGATTTGATTTTAATGAGATTGATGAAAAATGAATCTAAACATGAACTGCTTTTTATCCTGTATCTAACCAAAATAGAGAGCAAATATGATAAGGGATAAATCACCTGAAAATTTCAACAAATATCCGATTTTTCTCAGATATTACCTCCGCTTTTCAGACAAAATGAACTGATCAAATGGATGGTACAACAAAGATTTGTATGTTTACAAAATTCGAGGAAATATTCGTGCTTATGCAATTAATGGTCTTCAAAGTAATATTACCAATTAGGTCCAAATGGATTAATAGATGAAAGGGGTCTAACCCCTCAAACAAGAAACTACTCAATTCTGCTCCTTTTACGAACTGCTCCATGCATTGATGACGAATATATCCTCCTCGGGAGAAATAGATTAATAACATCATTGATTGAATAGGAAATTCCCTCGAATTGTGTTCCTCAAAACTACCCTGATGCTTTATTTCTTTCATTTGATACAATTCAGAAAATCTCATTATTTTCTTGTCGTTGAACTTGTATATATTTCACTGACAGAGAATAAAATAATTTGCCTAAAATATGATCAACTCCATTCTGTATCTAACCAGAACATGAGAGGAGCGATACCAAAACGAAAATGAAACCACATGGTAAATACAAACACAAATGGCCGTATATTTTGCTCTCATACTGTATCTAACCAGCTAGAACAATGGCCTCACAAGTGTAAAAACTTGACAGTTTGATTAAAATAGACAGTTTTCCCAGGAATAAAAGTTGAAAAATAGTACATTTATCGGGATACAAACTCAGTTCAGAAGTTTCCTTGCAAAACCGTCATATTCTGATGTAATTCACAAGACCTCTAACAAAACTTTTCGGAGCTTGGAACTCAAAACAGCTATCCTTTCGTCTGTTCGAATGCTTTAACGGCAACCGTTTAAAAACTATGACATAATTGGTCAGCTAATTTGACTGGGCATTGTCTGCGCTAAACTGGTACGGAATATGCGTCTGTACAGACCTTGTGGCGAGATATCTATTGAACCAGTTTGTATACCGATATGAACTATTTTGCAAATTTAATTCCTCAAAACAGGGTTGATTTTAATCAGACTGAAAAACTTCATTAAGAACTTTGAACATATAAGGAAAAACTCAAAGTTGCGGTACAACACAAAAAAGCTATACAAAAACTTGAAACAGAGGGCAGAAGCACTATGTTCAAATAACATCCTGAAATTCATTCACATTCCACTCATAAGACGGCAAGCAAACAGATGGGTACTTGATAAAACATATACATGTCGTTCTGGAGATGGAAATAAAACATGATTAAATTCATGACAAAACAGGACTATATGGTGAAGAATGAATTTATAGATCTACAAGCTCCTTATTCTTTTCAGGCGACATTTTGACAGACTCTAATGTCATTAACAAGCATTATGGTGATCAAGCAAGAAATCCATGTGCAACTACCAAACAAGTGATTTTGAAATTGAAAAAATACCTGTCACAATTTCACTTACTAATTAAATATCAAATCTGATAGTTACACTGAAACTAAACACGTACCAATCCAATATTCTCAAGGGCAGATACACTTCCCTTTTCAATGAAAAACTCCTCCCCACTTTCATAGATTGCAGCCTTTCACACATTTTGTTCTTATTTCAAGAAATCTAAAACTTCTTTATAAACAGCATTTAAAGGTTAGATGAAATGACATATGGTCACTTTCGGATTCGTTGAAAAGGGGTTTCAATTTGACAATTGCTAGATTTTAAATTTTTGAAATCGACCCATAAATAACTTATATACGGCTTTTTTTTAAAAGTGCCCAATTAAGCCCCGGCGACCAGAATGAAAATGGGCGGGGGTGGTCACTGAAGCGTATCGGGCTGTGACGTACGTGAAGGAGCCTCTACATGGCCGCTAATCATAATTTAACGCGTTTTCCCCACTTTTAAACTGCTCATATAAGACAGAAAACTTCATCAAAACAACCCAAATTTTCGATAAACGGATTACTAAACTATTCAACTAGCGATTTTATATGGTTACAACAACCGGGGCGTGCTTTATTAGAGTGCATTCTGCGCTTTTGTATAGTATGTTTGTACCAATTAATCGCGGAACTAGAAGGGAAGGTATGACAGTTCAAGTGACACTGAAACAAGGGAAGAAGATTATCGCGGGAATCGGGTGAACAGAGATTAAGTAGCATCAATTGATCAAAGTATGTTGAATAATCGGCATGTTAATTTTGTTTTGTATGTATTAATAAATAAATATATATGGTAGGTATAACTTCATATACACTGAACGATTGACTGTTCAAACAAGCGAGACAACGTTGCAGATTTATAAATAACATTTTGTATTTAATATAAAAGATTACTGTATTTTAAGTTTGTCAATTAAAATATTCTATATATGATGTAACGGAATGCAAACCATTTTCACTTCACTTTCATGAATAAATAAATGAACTGTTTTGGTCAACAAGCTCAATGAAATTTACATGAAGATTGCTCTATTGTGCACGCTAAACATATACACAGATTGATATAGACAACGAACATTATCGAATAAAAGAATTATGTTACCAGAAGCATTTTAATGAACATATCGTTAATGAAAACGAAATGGTTTAATTAATAGTCTGATAGCTTTTATGTGTCACTTCTGCACATCAACACACAATTCTCAGTTTAGCGGACCATATAGATGTTTCTTCCAGATCAAAGGGGAGAAGTGTTGTTACAGCACATTAGTTTACGCAATTAAGAAGCTGAGTATGTGAGAAGGAAGGAGTGTAATTATGTTTGTACAGATAACAAGTTTACTGGACCGACTTAATTATATAACACAAGTCGGTGACCAGCATGTCATGTTTATTGCCAACGTCCTGTCTTGGTGACACACAATACACTTAACGCGACATTCAGTCTAGAAATTTCAGCCAATGAACATATCTCTATCAAGTTATCCAATAAAAACTCTTGTTTAAATCTAATGTACCAATGAAATTATTTTTAGTGTAAAATCATCATGACTATTTGGTTTTCTATCTTGCCATTTGCGAAAAGACTTTTGCTGAAAGAGGGTTATTATTTGACCATCTTCTGTTTCCTAGTACTGTCATTGATGGAATTATAGGTTAACATTTTGTGTCTAATGTGCATTTGGATATTCATATTGTCCTTTTGGATACGGTTATAAGGTAAGTTTCTTACATTAATTGACACTCTTGATGAATTGTCAATTTAATACGATGTTTATTTGATTATATTTGATTAACCACACATTTTATTGAAACCATTATCTTATAAACTATGAAATTCTGAATGTTTTAATGTGTAATAAGTGATAACTAAATCGTAAAAGGTAACATTGGGATGCGATGTTTTCGTAGGTGGATTCGTAGACGTATTATTCTTTTGATGTTTTAAAATATGTGGTGAGTTATTTTGATTTTTGTAATGTACAGTTAGTAAATTAGGTTGTCGGTTGATTAACGATGTTTAAAATCAGGATGTTGTGAAGTGCTTTTATTGTCGATGGCTCACAATAGGGTCTACTTCGCCGGCGTGCTTATCTCACGTTTGTTTTTTTATTTTAAACACAAACAATCTCTAACAAAAAATAACAACAACACCGACTATCTGATTTCGTTGTCTAAACTGTACTTAGTTCATATTATCATATCTTGGTTTCATTTTGTCATCTTATATATCATTAGCATTGATTTATCCTATGTCTACGAACGTCTATGAATCCACCGTCTCTCACTAGTTATACCAATTATATTTGATTTGATATATATAACGATATTTTGGTGCATTTGTAAAGTGAAACTTGATAACTAACATTACTCGAACAGATTACACAGCAGAACAGCGATGTGGCATCATTGCAAAGCGTAGATATAACAGATTAACTGACCGATTCCCCAGTGTTTGCCATTGTAAATAGTAAGCGAATGTTTACACCCCGTCCCTTCACGTACGTCACTTCCGGTATCTTCCAACTCTCTAAGCCCCGCCCCATTTTTGGTTTGTTGGTCACGGGTGAAAAGCAGACGATGTTTTTGGGTGTTTTTAAGCCGCTCTAGTTTAATATAGGAACAACATATGGATTTATTTTTGGTTTCTTTTTGCACAAAATAGTCTGATGAACCAATTGCAGTTAAGAATTCAATAGAAAATAATTCATTTCAGCCTTCCTTTAATATGACCTATTCAATCATGGTACATGACAACTGTAAACCATCCTTTTTTATGACCATCTTTTCAAAGGGACATCAACTCTCGAGATGCTTGTCTGGGGCAAGCTAAAATTCTGAAAACTTCAGAAAAGTGTCAATTCTTGCCTAGCAGAAAGACTGACTGTTACTATCGATCTTGTAAGCCTGTTTATTCCTCCTGTATCATATTAGTTTCCTCGTCCCTTTCCCGGCTTCTGTTGTCCTCCGCCTCCCCCTCTTCCTCCTCCTCTCCCTCCGCGACCGCCACCCTGGAATGCTCCTGAAATGAAATTTTTAAAATTGTCCAACATCAGATAGACATAACTTTTTGGGATAAATTTTATCAAGCGTTACAGTGTTGATCATCTTATATTCACTATTCCTTTAATATTTCATCATCCATCTGTTTTGTTTTTATTCATGAAATTACATTCTGATATTTCAACGCCACATTATTATATATTATATTTCAGCTATCATTACAGTGCTTTGAGCATATGACCTGTGGATAAGGTGATATATCAATTTATTTTCATTTATTCATTATCATATTTATTACATGACAACTGCCTGTTATTATTCCATGCATTGTCGCCCCCATTGTTTTAACACCAATCCACAAACCAAAATTAAGGGCCGGCTCAGTTTTTCTCATTTGTCCCATATTTCCCTATGCCCTGAAAAGTTCAGAACCTATTCCCACTTATCTCGTTCGAACCCCCTTTTGAAATATTTGCAAGTAAATTGGACAAACTCCTTGGTGAACCTCACAATTTACAACAAGTGAACCTCCTTTTTTGAAAATTCCCCGATACCCTATGAAGATTGTTACCTCGGCCTCGTCCCCTTTGACCTCCACGTCCCCTCATGTCACCGCGACCCTTGTTCTTCTGCAGCACTTCTTCCTTCACCATGTCGATGACCTCGTCCGGGATACGCAGGTACTTGATTGTACTTCCTCGGATGTAGCACTCCGGCATCCTCCAAAACCTGTCTCCATCCTGAAATAGGGTGTATGCAAATCATTATTCCAGCATCAGCACAATTATTCAATAATGACCATCCAAGATATTGGCGGTAACACTTCAAGATCTACACAAGGCAAAGTGCTGTTTCTGTGGTTATTGCAGGGAGAAGTCCACAACACCATTGTGGCTATGAATTAATGTAAAACCTGAAAGCATCAGCTGCAACTGATGGTTCTTTGTTGTATTGCAACATGCAGAATGAAAGAGAAAGAGTATGTATAAGTAATCTCTGTTATTTAAGAAATAGAAGACGAGTTGGCGTGCTTTATCAGTGAATAAAACAAAGCAGGGAGCATTAAACTAAACAATTACTAGCTTTTATATAAGAAATGTGGAGATATTATGTTGTTTGTATAAACTATTTTTTGAAAATATTAATGCTTCCAGTCATAGAACTTATTCACTAGCAATGAACAATCAAAGGGACGTAAAATATGACGTCTTTTGCTTAACGATGCTCTAACTGACGTCTAAAATCATGAGCATGTTTTATTGTCTCGTAAACCAAGCTGTCGGTTCCATTGGCCACCTGTGTTTTATTGCCGTGGGTATCTTATAATTTGGTTCCAGTGGACACTGGGAAAATATATCTGTCTTACTCTAGAGGTACAGATAACTTCTCTGAGGTTGATGTTCATCCAGTTGTCACAGCTCACCAGATGACCGTTGTATGTTTCACCATTTTTTAACTCAACCAGCTGAAACAGAGTCATAAGTTGTGTTAACACTTCAGCGATTGAACTGAATGACCGTACTATTCTTTCTGTGTGGTCAATTTACAGGGTGTATTATGTAATCATGTGACTAGTCATGTGACCCACAGAGGTTGCTAGCGTCAGTCTCGCTCTGTGTATTTAGGATATAGACACAATGATACGTTGCCCAGTGGTGCTATCTATGCGGGGAATACATGTGTGTGTGACTATGACATTATGTGTTTAATAAATTTGTATTTCAACACAATATTTCATGTTATTCATGACTGGTCACTATGATGTAAGTTTACATAAAACTCACATCTCAGGAAATAATCGCAGGGATTGGGAAAGACACCTTTGACAATGGGCCATTTTTAGGGCTTTTAGTCATTTTCCGAATATTAAATGGGCCATCTCCCTTTGCAGCAATAGCAAAATTTCAAATTTTAATGGGCTATTTTTTCATCCAATGTGCAAAATTGCCCATGGCCCCTACCTTTCCCAATCCCTGAATCGGTGACTAGCTATTGGCTAAAAATGCCTATTCAGAGAGCCACACGTTAAGGGTTCATGTAAAGTCACAAAAGATATACCGTAAATCCTTGAATAGTGGCCTGCCTTGAACAATCGCTGGGTTAAATTTAGCAAATGTAAATCAACTAAAGGCTATCTCCTTTTCAAAAATAATTCTGGTATAAGCATATACGAAGTTCATACTCATGCACTTTTTACAATATCCATAATTTAAACGTACTGCAATGATGTTTTTGTTATGATTTTTTAAAAGTTCATGTATATATTATGGATTAAAAAAAAATAATGGCTGCCTTGAATAATCGGCTACCTTGAATAATCGCCAGGTCGAATGGATGTTTGAAATTAACAATTGCCAGGTGATTATTCAAGGATTTACGGTAATTTGTACTGATTTATTGGCTTGGTGACAGCTCAAGGGTTAAAATTTTCAGTATATGTCATATAGGTTCATTAGATTAAGGTTTTGTAGAGCTTCAGTTTTTTCAAAATTTTGGTCTGTTAGCCAAACCAATATGGTCATTTGTTCTAGTTTGCTGATATCTTAGAAAAGACAAACACTTTTTATAGGAATCACTATCATTTAAGAGAATATCTTGAGCATATCGTTCTAATGAACAGTTTAAAGGTACATCCATTTTGTTGTTAGGGGTCACATATTCCAAACATAATAAAATGTGTTACTTTATCGAGAAGTACCGACTGTTACCGAAAACTACCATTTTGATGATAGCTGACTTTGCATATTAACGATATCAGGGTTCGAAATTAGCACTAGTCCGGTACCCATGGCTAGTGAAAAAGAAGCTGGGCTGGTAGAGTGTAAAAACTGGTAGTCCAAAGGACTAGTTAAAATTTGAGATGAAATGATCATTGAGATGTATTTGGCTAGCGAGAATAAGTTTGGACTAGTACTTTTAGAAATGCACTAGTCCGAATGGCTACCGCATTGAAAAGGTTAATTTCAACCCCTGGATATGAAGGTAAAAGTAGTGATTTCTGATTGAAAATCGGACAATGCATCATGATTGATGTGCACAAATGAGTCAAACGCAATTTTAGAACATTTTTTGCAACAGACAAAATAACAAATTTGGGTTGATAATGTTCAATAGGTTATATAACTACTGTACATGTAAATGGGACGTGCAGTTTAGATTTCTACACATGTATAGTGATGTTACTCGATGTTAATTGGAAACTAGTAATTATGATATATTTGGGCATCAGGAATGAATATGCAAGTTAAGTGAATTTATTTGTAAAAGTAAACAGCATTTATGGTGAGTTTTATGGAACGTATTAAAGACAATTAATCCATGGTGATGACGTAACTATTGTGTTAACAGTGGATTATCTTTAAGAATCTACTGGTCATTGACTAATCCAGTCAGGAGGGGTGTCAGGTTTTGACATTTTCGTAATGGCTCACAAAGTAATTTGTTCAAGAATGATGTATTTTGTCTTAGTATATCTGATTAGAATCTTAAAATATCTGATTATTTTTGTAATGTCTGACACGGGAATCGAACATGCAACCCTTCGTCTGTTACGCAGCGCCCTAACCTATTAGACTACCAGGCCTGCTGGTAATGATTGTTTGTCAGTAAGATCCCTGCATTCTAAACAAGACTGGTAAAGTGTGAAACGCAGGGGGATCGTGCTGAAACACATGAAATGCAGGAGTTTGGCTGTCAGTCAAATCGCTTTGCGTGGAAGATTTGCGCCATGCAAATGCATGGAAGAATCCATTTCATAAGGGTCGAAGCTACGTGTACCATATCCAATGAATGGGCACCGAAATTTGCAAAATAATATTTTTTTAGGTTACATAATTGAAATGTATTGTCTATAATGCTAGATACATCATGGATTAAGATGGAGAATGCATTCGGAGCCTTGGATTCGTTAAAAATAATCAACTCGCCCCTTCTGGGCTCGTTGATTATTTTTAACAAATCCACGGCTCCGAATGCTTCTCCATTACGTAAAATTTTATTAAACACAATGAATGTTCCTTTAAGGGTTAAGTTAGTGACTCACAACCCACAGATTTCTAAACCCTACCGTCGAGTTGCTGTTGAGTTGTGATAATTACAGGGCGATGGAATAGCATCCAAACATGTAAAATGTCTTGTGCAGGATACCCTTTTTTCCCTGAGAACACTTCTGAAACCATACGAGGTAAAGGGCGTTGTGGTTTAACGCCACTTCAAGAGTATTTCAGCATTGGCTGAAACTAGCAAACCATGGGTGATATTGAGCTGAAATTCAGTGTAGCATTGCATTGCAAACCTTACTGCGTGTAGAACTGTTTTAAAGCAGACAAGGATGCCATGCCCCTGACCTCTTTATCTGAAGCCAAACACGCTATCCCACCCCCTCAGATCATACAAATGTAAAAACTTACCATAGGATGGTTAACAGCCGTCCTTAACAGAGACAAAGGCAACTGCAAAAATAAATGGATGATATGAATTACGTTACCTCAAAATAACAATAAGGTCAACAAGCTATAATTTTCATACAGATTAATCATACAAATTAACATGCGTGTGCAAAACTTGTACTGCCCATGTTGGTGTAATTTCATAGGGCTGGGATGCTTTAACATTTTCTAACCGGGTATCCATCCCCCTACCCTAACCAATGAGAGTGTTTTATACTTAGGGGAGAGCGGGGATGGTTCAGATGATTTTTAGACAAATCTTCCTGGACTATTAAATACTAAGATATGAAAGCCATGATACATGCCTTAATAAAGTTTAATATCTTATATCTATGTATATGACTTGAATGAGAGTGCTACCTCTCATAGTAAAATAAAGTGTATCAGATTTTGAAAGATGTCCACATTGTCCGAAGTTACCCCACAGGTAGGGATACTTCGGACAAGGGGTGGGGTACATCCGGACACATACTGCTTTTGCTGAAAAATCAGTTTATTGCAATGAAGTAAACATGAATATGAAATGAATATGAACCAACATCAAGTATAACTATAAACTACTTCTTAAGTTTTCTGCTATTCTTTAACCACAACTGACATGACAAAACATCAAGATACGTAATCAAAAACGAAATCTAGGATATTTTATCCTTACAGCACTAAATAATCCTATACAGCTCTTATAAGAATCAATCAACAAATAAAAGAAGAATCATGTAGTTACACGTTCTGAAAATTTAATAAAATTGTTTAAAAGATTCATATTGAGGTTATTGCAAAATGTTTCTATATTTTATAAGTGACATTCAAGAGAAGGCATGGTTGTGGAAAACAATCTTAACCAATCATACATCGACGACTCTTTTATGTACATGTCTGTCATATATTCATCTTTGTCACGTGTTTGACCAAACATGTTTTTAAAGTCTATTTGCTTCTAACTACAAGTATGTCAACAAAGTAACGTTTAGGAAACTGCAATATAGACCATTACTCATTGGACTTTTAAAAATAAGCAACCAGTTTTCAATGAATAGGCAATAATGGTGTAATACCGAAGCAGATAGTTAATATGCATTGAACAAAATTATAAATGTCAAAAGCAAACTTTAAGGTTTTGATTAATTTCCATGTCTGTGAAAGTTTAAAACAATCGCACACATAATAAGGGCGCGTATGGGGTAGGTTTGTCCATGTGGACGAAGCAACCCCACTAACTTTTTTCAGATAAATATAAATTGACAACCAGACACGAGAGATTATACGAGAATGAAACTGTCCTTACATGAGTTGTGCTTATCACTGCAAAAGAAAATGATATTCTTAAAAAAATGATGCCTTTTATGGCAGTGAGCGCTTACGTTCTGATAGTTAAAAGTTACATGGGATTTGGTAAAAAATTAAAATCTTCTTAGCTGATCCAACTTCCCGCTTGCCCAACTTTTCGCGAATATGGCATGGTTGTTGACATGGTGCGAGTTTCCTCAACCAATGAAAAGATATGTTACATTTTATGTTTGGAAGTTAGCGGGGGTGTCCGAACCATCCGGCTGTCCGAACCATGTCCCAGACATACTTACTACATTGAAAACACTACAAATCCTCTGTAAACAGTGGAAAATCAGTATGTGCTTTATCTTTCACACCAAAAAACTTTAAATCTAGGATTTGACACAGAATAAATCAAAATGAAGAAGATTAAATACTGAAATAAGTTGTATTTAATGTCATAGCTAAATAAAGTTACCATAGTTAATAACAGTTGATTAATAACGTTCAGAAAAAGAAATTCGCTTCTTTCAAATCATGCTTCCCATAATAAAACGGATACGTAAATTTTGACAATTGTTGGATTGTCGTAAAAGTGTATACTCTGAACACAGCTTTTACGTTGTAACGCGTTGTATGGACCTGTGCATAGAGCTTGGGTCGAATACTTAATCGTAAACGATTCACTTTGATGATTTGCAAATTAATACTTTTATTTCATAAAAACTATAAAAGAAAGTTTATTTTAAAATCTAAACACTGAGAGAAATTATCATTCCATACATATTTTACGACACTACCGGAAGTTGGATCTGACCATCAACAAATGCACGTGTATTTTGGCGCATAGGGTTAGATTTAGTTCATATAGTTATGATGTAGTTAGACGACATTGTTGATTTCGATGCCAAAATGAGTGTCAGAAGATCGGAACTGCAGGAAGACAATGCTGTCACCAAGAAATCCAAAGTTTCAAGCTATGAAAACGTAAAACTGAGCGAGCAGCTGTCTTCCTTGTTGTCAACATGCAGAGAGGCCTACCAGCAGAAGAGGTGTTTTTCAGATGGTAAGAGTGATTACAATGTTTTACATGAATGATCGATCTTGTTAATTTCAAACTCTCATTTTAGCCCTTGGATTCCAGTTAGACTGCTTTCTTTAGCCCTAGGATAGATTAACCCTGGATACTTTTCGACGATCTCTATGGTTAGTTTGTCCAGCGTGAGGGTTTGTAGTGAAATGTAGTTGATAATTATTAGCACCCTTGGCTGGCATGAGTCAATCAAATTGCGTAGGACCTACGAGCCAATGACAATTCATATCACTTCATATCACTTCGTTGCAAAGCACGCACCTCCTGGGCGTGGTCATTGTGTTAGCAATCCATCACCGGTTATCTTCCTTGACGATTTCCATCTTATCCTATCAAACATTTTCATTGGTTACTGATTTCATCAAACCGGCCAAGGATGGGTCATTTGAGTACAGATTTCTCTGATGGAGTGTCCCAGGGGTGATAAAGCACAGAGTAACGCATCCTCCGTTACTCTCCACTATATCACCCATGGGAAACCTCAACTAACCCGCCCTTGGCCAGCGTGACGAAGTCAGTAACCACAGAAAATGCTCAATGGGATAGACGGAAATGGCCAAGGGAGATAACCGGTGACGGAGGGCAAACACAATGACCTCGCTTGCTTTGAAACGAAGTGATATGAATTGTCATTTGCTCGCAGGTCCATGCTGCGTAGCAGTTTGATTGGCTCACGCCGGCCAAGGGCGGGTAATTTGAGTACAGATTTCTCTGATAAGGCTTCCCATGGGTGATATAGTGGAGAGCAACGGAGCATATATAAAACCATGGGTAACCGTGGATGAGAGTAACGGAGCATATAAAGAACCGAGGGTAACCGATGATGACAGTTTTCAAATGAGCCCAATATCATGTCTGCAGCACCTTAAATATTATGCGCATTTTATTATGTCCCCCGCAAAGTTTTGCGGGAGACACAGTGTTTTCATCTCCATCCGTAATTCCTTCGCTTTCGTTCCCGGGCCATATATATAAAAAAACGTTCAATATTTTTTTTACGAAACTTGGTATGTGGTTACATCTAGTGGTGGAGTGGTGCCTTTGCTACTTTGGTTATTCTGATTTTTATATTTTTTCTGGTTTCCATGGAAACAGTTTGAAATTAGTGCATATTGGAGTAGGAATCTATTCCGGCCTCTCTCTCAAAATCTATTCAGTATTTTTTCCTGAAACTTTGTGTGTGGTTAGACCTAGTGTTGGAGTGGTGCCTTTTGCTACTTAGGTTATTCTGATTTTTATGTTTTTTCTGGTTTATATGGAAACAGTTTCAACGTAGTGCATATATGGAGGGTAGGGACCTTTTCCGGCCTCTATCTCAAAATCTATATGATATATTTTTATGAAACTTGGTGTGTGGTTAGACCCAGTGTTGGAGTGGTGCCTTTTTCTACTTAGGTTATTCTGATTTTTATATTTTTTCTGGTTTCCATTTAAAAAACAATTTGAACTTAGTGCATATAGGGATAAGAAACCTATTCCTACCTCCATCTCCAAATTTATTCAGTATTATTTAATGAGATTTGGTATGTGTTAAAACTCTGTGTTTAGACTTTTGTACTTAATTCATTCTGAATTTTTCTTCTGGTTTCCATGGAAACAATTTTAACAAAGAGGCAAAAAAAGAGCAACAATTTGATCTAAGAGGCTACATGGAAACAAGTTCATTTATTCTAATAGATTAACCTTTTTGAATTGTCCTTTTGGGATTGTCTCTGGCATAAGTGAAACATAAAGGTAAGAAGACAAGGTTGGATTGACAGTGGAGCGGTGGACATCACAGTGCATCACATGCACATATTTCTAGTTTATTATTCACTGGCTTCTGTTCATGTTATAGCCATTGTGTATTCCTTATTGGAATATTTGCTGTATATTGATTGCAGTTGCAGAGCTCTGTGTCATAGTAATGATCCAGTTTAAGTGGAATAGGATGTGTGTGATTAAGTTAGGTGGTTGATGATCAATATTGATATACTGTAGCTGGAGACAAAACATCAGTGATTTATGTACATTTGCTGAATGTTTTTGTTTACATACAAATATATAGGCCTACCTATATGGTTTCTATAGAATCAAAGTTTGGTTATGCAATCAATTAAACCTCTCATCTTGCAATGAATATTGTAAACGATAGATATTCAATAATGACAGGTAATACTTGTGAATTTTGTTTATTAAGAAACTACTGAGGGACCTGCATTGATTTAAAGAAAAAATGGTTATGTTTTGTTGACAGTTAATGTGACATTAAGATATAGCGGGGAGGCAATTTGAGAGAATTGTGCACTTTGTGACCAGTTCTTGAAATTTTGCATGATGATAGGTATGGGTACAAGGTTTTCAGAAACCATCGCAAACAATGTGAGATCGCCCTCTGGTGGCCTGTTTGCACAAATCCAAGATGGCCGCCGCAAAAAAACTGAATGGTATATGCAACTGCTTTTGTAATCTTTTCAAATGTGTCATGTTATATATCAAATGAAAGCTCTAATTACAGGCTTTCTAAAAATGTATAGTTTAATAGGGTTGAGTCCTTTCATAATTGTACTATTTTAAGAAAATGTTCCAAAATATATGAATATTGTTATCGACATCCAAATATTCATCTATGCTACAATTAGCATTGATTTACATTTATTAAATCAATGATTAATTGTTTTTAAAACTATAAGTTGTTATATATTTCTTTAAAAACTAAAATGAGAAAATGAGGTCCTTAAATTTATAATTGACTGGCATATGTAGTCCTCCAAGTAGAACAGGAAGTGCACTCGTTGCCCCAAAACAAGGTTACACATATGACGTAATTAATTGTGGTGATTTATGCAACATTTCGATGGAAATAAGGTTACTTCACGAAAATGATATGTTTGATAATTGCAGTTTTAAGAGTACTGAGTTTGTAGGGTAGGGTCTTCCTTGCAAACTTCTGAAATGAGATAATACTTTCCAAATTACTGTTCTTACTTGTCATCTCCAAAGTCAGACCAAGAGCCACAGTTTGGATTTTCCCTATCTTCTATGAGAAGGCATCTTCTATGGCCATGCTTGTAACCAAGAGGCAACTGACTTTTTAAACCCTGATCAGGTTTCAGTGATTGTCGGAGATTGCCCCCATCTATATCCAGCAGAAGAAGTGTCAATGGAAGTACCCAGATGAAGTTGGTGAATCCAAAGGGGTGTGCCTTATGGATTTCCTCACATTGCGATGGCGTCCCAAGAGTGTGGGGGGAGCTATTGACTGAATCTGGATGAGAGCGGATGTTTTCCCTCACGAGAACTTCACGCCTGGGTTTCAACATCTCTTCTTGGTGGCAGACATGTCAAGCGTTCACAGTATGCATATCAGTTGACAATTGCCTGGCTTCATATACTCAAGGTACAAGCATATAATGAGTACTGCCAAGGTAGCTATGGGCCTCATGGGAGATTGTGAGAGAGCTCCTACCACCTGCTACTGGAGAACAATTCAAGATTACCCCCTAACCATATACTGCTTTGTTCGAGGCCACTAACTCTAAATGCCTGCACTGACTTGTGCCCATGTTTCATTGCTTTTGAACACACAAATTATTCACGTTGGATGCCTGTCTTCTTGAAAGACATGCCCTCCCTGCCAGAATTCCACCCAGCGTCACAGTGACAAGAAGTTCTCCCTCGTGGCACTTGAACAGAGCCAAGAGTATAGCATAAAATTCTTGAAGAGGGGTAGTGGAACTAAGGGTATCTATGGACAGCCAGAGGAGGAGGAGGTGAGAAATGCCGTGGGTCATTGAGGAATTATGAAAAAGGCACTCTCTCAACAACAAACAGAACAGAACAAGTTTTGCGAGACCTCAAAGCCCTTCTCAGTCTTGTCAATGACATATGTACCAGATACCAGCCATGGATGCACACTGATACTCCACATTGGATGTTCGCGTCTTCGGGCTCAAGTTGTCATACAAGCGTCTGATGACGTAAGCTGGGACACATCTCCATTCATAGATGAGAGTTTGAGCCATCTGCTATGGGTTGATTGGAGGGTTTTGTCGACTCCGAATTAGCTTGTCAAGGTGGTCCCACCAATATTCAATCGGTAAGAGTTGTGGAAATCGAGCTGGCCATGGCATGACGTTGACGTTGTTGAGTTTATGAACCATCCTCACAACATATTGTGGAGCATTATTGTATTGGAAAGGACTCCATGTTGTTGCCGTTGCAGAAATGGTAGGACAACTGGTCTCAGTACCTGGTCGATGTACACTCCCACCGCTATAAGGTCACACTCCGACAGCAATTGGCCATTCTTTCACCTGCCTGCTTATAAATCCTCACTCTTCTATCTGCTCTTGATATAGCAAAACGACTTTCAACTGCCAACTGACTTAGCTGCCAACGTCGTGATTAAGTGGCCCAGGATAGTCCGTTCCCCAGTATGGATACCAAAGGCAAGGAGTCTTCCAGCAACTGTCCTTTGACTGATGGGGTGAACCATTGCCGTTGCCGCTGATGAAGTCATCGTCAGGAAGCGGTTCCTGAGATGCAACGTCCTCAGGTACTGGTTTTCCCCGCTGTCATTATCCAGGGTCTGCTTGTCCTTGGTCTGTTTGAGGTCTGCCCTGTTTGTTGAAAGCGTTGGTGAATATTCCAGACAGTTACAACAGAGCAACTGAACGAACGTTCTTGCAATGTGACCAGTTGTAGCTCCTAATTACAGTATTCGAATGGCCCTTTCTCTCTCTGCTGTCGTCAACCGTGGCATTCTTTTGTGTTTTTCTTGTACTGCAGGTGTCCTTCTTGTGTCTGCCACTGTTTTTATACCCTTCCTGCACGTGCATCCCCCGAAAATGTTAAATCATGAGCTTTTCGCAAAATACCTAAAAGAAGTTGTCTGATGTTGCGTTTTGTCGTAAATGTACACCAGACACAATCCATGCTCTTAATAATACTAGCCAAATAAAAAATACTTTTTAGCTCATCAGGCCTGAAAGGCCCGATGGGCTTATGGCATGGCATGGCGTCCGGCGTCCGTCCGTCCATCCGTCCGTCCATCCGTCCATCCGTCCGTAAACTTTTCGCATTTTCGACTTCTTCTCCAGAACCAATAACTCCACAGAGCTGAAATTTTATATGCAGACTCCCTGGCCAATGGGGATTTTAAATTGTAGATTTCGTGACCCCATGACCCCAAATGGGGTCACAGGGGTCACATGTTTAAAAACCTATTTTCATCTTCTTCTCCAGTTCCAAAAGGTCTAGAGAGCTGAAAAGTTGTGTGGAGACTCCTTGGCCAATGGGGATTCTAAATTGTAGATTTCGTGACCCCGTGACCCCAAATGGGGTCACCGGGGTCACATCCTTAAAAACCTATTTTCATCTTCTTCTCCAGTTCCAAAAGGTCTAGAGAGCTGAAAAGTTGTGTGGAGACTCCTTGGCCAATGGGGATTCTAAATTGTAGATTTCGTGACCCCGTGACCCCAAATGGGGTCACCGGGGTCACATCCTTAAAAACCTATTTTCATCTTCTTCTCCAGTTCCAAAAGGTCTAGAGAGCTGAAAAGTTGTGTGGAGACTCCTTGGCCAATGGGAATTTTGGATTGTAGATTTCGTGACCCCATGACCCCAAATGGGGTCACAGGGGTCACATGTTTAAAAACCTATTTTCATCTTCTTCTCCAGTTCCAAAAGGTCTAGAGAGCTGAAAAGTTGTGTGCAGACTCCTTGCCCAATGGGGATTCTAAATTGTAGATTTCGTGACCCCATGACCCCAAATGGGGTCACAGGGGTCACATGTTTTAAAACCTATTTTCATCTTCTTCTCCAGTTCCAAAAGGTCTAGAGAGCTGAAAAGTTGTGTGCAGACTCCTTGGCCAATGGGGATTCTAAATTGTAGATTTCGTGACCCTGTCACCCCAAATGGGGTCACCGGGGTCACATCCTTAAAAACCTATTTTCATCTTCTTCTCCAGTTCCAAAAGGTCTAGAGAGCTGAAAAGTTGTGTGCAGACTCCTTGGCCAATGGGGATTATAAATTGTAGATTTCGTGACCCGGTGACCCCAAATGGGGTCACCGGGGTCACATCCTTAAAAACCTATTTTCATCTTCTTCTTCAGTTCCAAAAGGTCTAGAGAGCTGAAAAGTTGTGTGCAGACTGCTTGGCCAATGGGGATTCTAAATTGTAGATTTCGTGACCCCGTGACCCCAAATGGGGTCACCGGGGTCACATCCTGAAGAACCTATTTTCATCTTCTTCTCCAGTTGCAAAAGGTCTAGAGAGCTGAAAAGTTGTGTGCAGACTCCTTGGCCAATGGGGATTCTAAATTGTAGATTTCGTGACCCTGTCACCCCAAATGGGGTCACAGGGGTCACATCCTTAAAAACCTATTTTCATCTACACCAGAACAAATGTACCTCAAAGGCTGTAATATTGTGTGCAGACTCTGTCAATGGGGATTCTAAATTTTAGATTTGGAGACCCTGTGGTGCCTCAAATAAGGGACTCAAGCCATGACCTTAAAATCTATTTCTGTCTTCATCATTAAACAATATAAACCCTGATGAGCTACAGAGCCCATGGCTCTATTTTTTATTTTTGTCAAGTTGATGAAACAAATATAAAGGAAAGTTTGTTTATGCCCATCAGTGTATATCCGTTATTATAAGACATATAACTGACACATTTCAGTTTAGGTGCACATTACTATCTGATTGCTGGATTTATATTGAAGAAATAAAAATTCAATTTATCGCAAATTTGCAATTTTGTATATATTTTGTGTTAAATTAGTAATTCGTATACACTGAAATATTAAAATGAAAGTTTCGACCATATTCCCCTCTAAAATGCCCGAGAATATGACAACATATGCCAGTCAATTACAAATTTAAGGACCTCTAAGGAATTCTTCTGATTTCATTTAAAAACAAATAAAATATAACAAGTTACATGTATTGTTTTAAAAACAATTATTCATGGATTTAATAGATATATATCAATGCTAATTGTAGCATACATGAGGATTTGGATGTCGATAACGATTTTCATATATTTTGGAACATTTTCTTAAAATAGTACACATATGAAAGGGCTGAACCCTATTACATTATACACTTTTAGAAAGCCTGTAATTAGAGCGTTCATTTGATATATAACATGACACATTTGAAAAGATAACAAAAACAGTTGCATATACCATTCAGTTTTTTTGCGGTGGCCATCTTGGATTTGAGCAAACAGGCCACCAGAGGGCGATCTCACATTGTTTGCGATGGTTTCTGAAAACCTTGTACCCATACCTATCATCATGCAAAATTTCAAGAACTGGTCACAAAGTGCACGATTCTGCATAATATTAATATATTCCTCCCCTGCTAATAGTCTGGTTGGACCAAATGAAATATGGGATGTCTTGAGGGGGTCATTGGGTTGACTGGGGTCCAGTTTCAACTAATAAAAACCATGGGTGAGGAGTAGGAAGTGAGGTGAGGTGATTTGGGGCTCATATCACGGCTGCTGGTATTATGGCAGAGAGAAAGCCTGCAACACCATGTGGCTATGCATTGCAGTGAAACCTGCGAGCATCAACTGAAACTGGCAAACCATGGGTGGTACTACGCTGAAATTCAGTGTAGCATTGCACCCAAACCTTACTGCATGTAGAACAGTTCTCTACTACAGACAAATTTGCCGTGCCCCTGGCGGGATTCGAACGCTGGACCTCTCGATCCGAAGCTAAACGCTTGCCACTGCGCTATCCCGCACCTAGAGGAGATGAAGACAACCCTGTGAAGGGCAGTAGTACATGAGTGAGGGGAATTATTGTACTTGGTTGGCGAAAGGCCAAATAATTTTGCTTCTGTGAGACACATTCTTAGCTGTGTATTTTACATTTCCCGGTAAAACATTTTTGACCAATTTGTTGATTTTTTTAGACCTTCAACCTGTC
This sequence comes from Gibbula magus, assembly GCA_936450465.1. Taxonomy (NCBI): domain Eukaryota; kingdom Metazoa; phylum Mollusca; class Gastropoda; order Trochida; family Trochidae; genus Gibbula; species Gibbula magus. The sequence goes on along the minus strand of OW388292.1, from coordinate 77,986,750 downwards.
ATAATAGATCATGCAAATCCTTATGAGTCATACAGCCCATGGCTTTTGCGTGGTTAAGGAATTAAAAGAATGTCCTTGCACTTAACAATATTTATGGCTATGTTTTTTTCAGAAGGAAATGCCTGCAATTTTAATCAAGACCCATTCACACATTGCATGGTGACCAAGTTTATACAAGATGAAGATTTTCTCGAGGATTTACAAGATGAACTTCTGACAGTGCCCTTTGCAGAAAAGAACAACGACCTGTACAAATTCAAACAGGTGAAGAGAGTTTGTTTTTATTAAAACTGGGCAAAATAGAAATAAATGCCATTTTGACCGAGAAATCTTACTTTGTTATATTACCCTTTCAAATTCATGTACTTTTTCGGAGTCGGTTAATTGCATGATTCAAACCAACTTGTCATGCCCACTGCTACTTGCCAGCACTGAGTATCAACCAGCTGATCCATTCCGCAACTGAGACTTCGCAATCAAATTTGTGAGTGAGTAAGCACTACTGAATTAAATGATATTTGTTTTTTCATTACAGAGCACAGACCTAAAGAAAACGTCATCCCCTGCAATTGCTCATCTAAGGTAAAATACTAACTCAATAAAACAATAAAAAATACGCGTCACCCTCTTTATTTGCCACTGATTTATCGTTTTGTTAACAGAGAAAGTGTTAAAACTGCCCGCCATATTTTCGATATATTGCAGAGGTTGAAAATCTTATAACTGCTAATATGTCAGGGACTTATAGCAGTATATAAGATACCTACAGCAATACAACACAGGCGGTCAATGGGACAGACAGCTTGCTTTATGAGACAATAAAACATGCTCGTGATTTCAGACGTCAGTTAGAGCCTCGCTTAGCAAATGACGTAATATTTTACGTCGCTTTGGTTGTTCAATGCTAGTGAATGTGTTCTATGACGGGAGACATTAACATTTTCAAAATATAGTTTCTACAACCAACATAATATCTACACGGTTTTTGTATAAAAGCGAGTAACTGTTTAAGGGCATCTCATATAATAAATAGAAGACTTGTTGTGCTTTATCATAGAATAAAACATAGCAGGGAGCATAAAACACTCAGGGCTTCGCCCTTCGTGTTTTATGCTCCCTGCTATGTTTTTATTCAATGATAAAGCACGCCAACTCGTCTTCTATTTCTTAAATAATACCCAGAGTCACAAAACTCCTTTGAAAGTCAAACCGATATTGACAATGGATTTGCTTTTAAAAAAAGTGGCAAGTCATTGACTCTAAAGTGATTGTTTGGTTGAGTTTACTTAAAATTTATGTTTTTTTTTATTATTTGAAGATTTTGATTTCTGTAAATTGGACATTCAGCATGGTTGTCACTGATAAATCAACACTGCAGGTCATGTCTATGTTGATTTTCTAACTACAGGAAGCTGCTCTGTGAAGACTTCCACACCTGGCTGGGTGACGTGACGGGGATTCCTCTCTCCTCTAACGTGGACATCTTCTGTTCACAGTACAGATATACAGGTAATGACGGTATTGCCAGTCTATGAAATAATCCTGAAATGTCTCCAGCCCGAAAACCATGATTTTGTCAATATAATGGTAAAATAAGACAAAGTTCTCAAAAAGTTAGTCCGGATCAAAAGTAACCGGATTGTAATCTTTCAGACGGGCCATATTTCGTTCCCTGATATTGTCCTTTAAATTTAAAGAAAAAACATCAACTCAAAGTTTTGGCTCTGCATGATATTCAACAATTAGTTTTGTCTTTTGGAACTCTCCATAAGGACCCATGTGATGAGGGATAATTACCACACAAGTGGCACACTGTTTTCACTTAACTATCTCAAAGCACAGGGCCATATTCTGAAGTGGGAAGTATAGACGTATTTGGTCGCGTGGTGCGGTTAGTAGCGACAATTAAGGTACAATTACTTCAGGATAATAGTATGTGACTAGCACCTTGAAAAAGCATCAGTGCTTGGAAGAGTGCACAATATAAACATCCACTATTATTATTATTGAAACAGATTATGCACTTTAAACTTACAAATCCTTAGCTTTAACTCATACAGAACCTGCGAGCTACAGAAGCTATGAGCTTCTGGCGTTTTTTTTCTTTGTTTATGAATTATGTTGGTCGTAGATATGATTATAATTGAACTCTGACCCCACCCAGATCTACTACTGTGTCACGATGATGAACTCGAGGGGCGGAGGATCGCCTTCATCCTCTACCTGGTGCCTGACAACTGGGAGGAGGCGGATGGGGGATTGCTGGAACTCTTCGATGTTGACGGTGAGTTTTGTGTGTGTCTGTCTTCATTTTGAACTCTTCGATGTCGGGGGGCGGGATAGCGCAGTGGTTAGCGCGTTCGGCTTCGGATCAAGAGGTCTGGGGTTCGATTCCCACCAGGGGCACGGCAACTTTGTCTGCAGTAGAGAACTGTTCTACACGCAGTAAGGTTTGGGTGCAATGCTACACTGAATTTCAGTGCAGTACCACCCATGGTTGGCTAGTTCCAGCCGATGCTCGCAGGTTTCACCACAATGCATAGCCACATGGCGTTACAGGCTTTCTCCCTGCCATAATACTAGCAGCCGCGATATAAGTGAAATACTCTTGAAAGCGGCGTTAAACCCTAACTCACCTCACCTCACCTCTTCGATGTCGACAGTGACTATGCAGACATCAGTCGAATTGCATGACGTTGATCTTATTTTCTTAAAGTACTTTGACCGGCTTTCAGCCTCTTAGCATCCATTATTCTGAAATTTGGTGACATCTGTCATTAGGGAATTATGCAGACACCAGTCAATTTTTAGTGCATAACTGTGACCACATTCTTGTTAATGCTATGTCATGAACCTTAGCACCCAATGTCTTCACATTTGATGTCACATCAAGAACATGTGTCTTACATGACTTACATGTTTTGTGTGCATCTGTCTTCATTTTTACTCTTTCCATGTTGACTGTGAATTATGTGTGCATCTGCATTTTATTTTGGACTCTTTAATGGGGACATCTAGTCTTGTGTTCATCTGATGGTGAGTTTTAAGTGTGTGTGTCTTTATTTGAACCTTTGCGGATTTGAATGCCACAAGGGGGGCGGCCCGAGAAAAGTACAAAAATTTATACTGTTGCCGATGGCGTGATCCCTAATATAACATTGTCACTTCTTGACTTGAAGTTTGCAAATTGAATGCCGATAACAGGGCAACTTCACTCTTGTTGAGTCAAGAACTTACTCCCCGATTGTTCAAGAAGAACTGAAGTTTTGAGTCATAAAAACAAGTCGTGCATAAAGTGTTTTAACTAAATACATGGATATGTTATTTAGATTTATATTCATATAAAAATTATAACTGAAATATTTTTGATGCCGAGGGAATTTATTTTGTCAACACTCAAGTCCTGTTCGCAGAGTTTGATAAGGAAAATCATTACTTTTAAATCCATCTTGGAGTATGACTATGTGTGTCTCCCTGTTGCAGAACATGGCCAGCCCAACAACATCGTCAAGTCGATCTGTCCGTCTAAAAACTGCATGCTCTTCTTTGAAGTGACAGAGGCATCGTTTCACCAGGTAAAAATTACATATTGTCATTTCACCAGGTAAAAATAACATAGCATTGTTTCACCAGGTGAAAATAGCATAGTGTCGTTTCACCAGGTAAAAATAACATATCATTATGAAGAATAAAAATATATGTAGTGTAGACATTTGGTAATAATTAACAAACCAATAATTTTGTAAATTGAGCCTAGCAGAGTTGTTAAGTTTGAAACACTGATTAACATTTTAAGAACTATGAATTTGTAATGGATTAACATTTATTTTCAAATTATCATAGGTAGCGGAGGTTGTGTCCGAGAGCAAATGTCGTCTTTCTGTGAGTGGCTGGTACCACGGCGCCCCCGTCTCGCGCAGGATACCATACGTGGAACCCCTTCCTGCTCTTGTCACGCCAAACAATATAGACGTAAGAATTAGAGCCATATTTGTATTATCCTATCTCATTTTTTGTTATCCAACGGGGAGATATAGTCGTCGCCCTGTCAGTCTGTCTGTCCATCCACCTGTCCGTCCGTCCATCCGTCCGTCTGTCCGTAATCATTTCATTTCTGGAGCAGAACTAAAAACTCATATCTTTCTGAAATTTTGCATGTGTATTTCCCTCTAATTGAAGAGATGACTTTTAATTTTTTCAAATTTCTGAAAGTTTTGTTGCTTGGTGTTTACATAGAAACGCATTGGATTTGGACTTGGTTCAGTAATAGGTTTCAAACCAGTGTTGTTCCTAGAGGGGGTCCTGGGGACATTTGCCCACCTTTTTGGCTTGGTGTCCCTTAAAATTTGGAGAAGTAGGATACTTTTACCATTGCAAAGGGACCCACTTGTTCAGAAATGGCCAACATGACCCCCTCAGCAGATCACCTAGGAACAACACTGCCGGTTTCTTTGTGGAGTAGAACTTAAACCTTCATCATATCTCCTTGAAACTCTGCACCTCCTGAAGTGGTACTTTAAAGGTATATGTAATGAACAGTGTTTTTTGCCTCCCGGACGTGTGGATGGCACTGGACTCACCTTTTGTTTGGCTGAAGGAAGACATTCTATATAACTATTTCCATCAAAATCATCCAATCTTGCACGACATCCTAAGTGCGCCGCCATCTTGACAAGGTGTAATGAACTGTGTTTTTACCTCCCAGAAGTGTTGTTGTTCTTGCTTGGCCTTCTTTAAACACGAGTTCCGCGATGTGGGTGCAGGGAATACTACTCAGGTGTTTGTTGACAGTCGGGGATGATCTATGATGCAGTTTCCGTTCGCGCATGCGTCAGACGTGTGGAAGTGGAACATTCGAATCACTTCGGCTGTTTCCGTAAGGGACTGTCACGTTTTTCGTGTGGAACTAATTTATCTTACACGGCGGAGGTTGTGAGACGTCACGTTTAGGCTATAAAAGCCCAGGTTGGAAAGTAGACCGGCACACGTGCGAGGGCCCCACAAGAAGAATGTCGTTACTCCACTATTATGTTGTGTTACGCAGGTAATTAGTTAAGTTTCTGTCAGTCACATCATAGTATTTCATAAACCATATAATATAATATGTAGGATAAATATGTTTCTTCGTAGGAAATAGTTTACTTCTAGTAAAGCGTGTTACGGCTTTGCTTTTGTAACTTCTAGCCTGAAGTTGTGAGTCTTCAGACCACGTGTGATTTTGAGGCAGCCATTTTGTCTAGGTACAGACAGTAGGTACTTGCAGTGCCTGTATTTCTTGACGTCTTGCGGTAATATCTTTTGGCACTTGTCTTCCATATTTCTTTATCAGCGTGTTAAGTAAACGCATTCGGAAGTGTATTGAATATGTTTGAGTAACTATTCAGAGCCTGTATTTCTTGAAGTCTTGCGGTAATATCTTTTGGCACTTGTCTTCCATACTTCTTTATCAGCGTGTCATGTAAACGCATTAGGAAGTGTATTGAACATGTTTGAGTAACTATTCAGAGCCTGTATTTCTTGACGTCTTGTAGCAATATCTTTTGGCACTTGTCTTCCATACTTCTTTATCAGCGTGTCATGTAAACGCATTCGGAAGTGTATTGAATATGTTTGAGTAACTATTCAGAGCCTGTATTTCTTGACGTCTTGTAGCAATATCTTTTGGCACTTGTCTTCCATATTTCTTTATCAGCGTGTCATGTAAACGCATTCGGAAGTGTATTGAATATGTTTGAGTAACTATTCAGAGCCTGTATTTCTTGACGTCTTGTAGCAATATCTTTTGGCACTTGTCTTCCATACTTCTTTATCAGCGTGTCATGTAAACGCATTCGGAAGTGTATTGAATATGTTTGAGTGACTATTCAGATATGCATGTGTTGAACAAGTCTATATACAGACTGAGAACCTAATATATAAATTGCATCTATTGAATAAGTCTATACAGAGACTGAAACCCTGAGATTTATATTGCATGAACTGAATAAATATGTAGAGCAGAGTTCTTGTGTTGTTTCCCTTTCTTGCATGCGAAGATTTGTTCTGAAGTTGTGGCTACAGGTTTCACACACACAAGTTTAGGGGTTAACCTTTATGTGAGATCAGGAACTAACATTCCTGGGGCGGGTAAGAAATAAGTCTCACATTGGCGTCGTCGGCAGGATTATTCGTCATATTTATAGACGAAAGTTTGTGTGTACGAGACCAGGTAGACTATAACTCTCAGAACAGATCTCTCGTATTTATTTACACATGTTTAGGTTAGGTTAGTTAAGTTAGTTTAAAATTAGTTTAGTTTAGTTTAGGTAGATTAGTTGTGACTGACAGAAAAGGTATATACAAGTGTGGAGTAACGGCTTTCTTCGGTTTTTTTTTCGCGTTAATATTAGTTAGCACCATGCAGTAATAATATTTAAGACATAGGCTTGGTTACTTATAGACAGTAATTAACTAGTACAACTGTTTTTTTGTTGATATTTTGAGTAGTTGGGATACGAGTTCCTAGACTTGTGTAAGTTAGAATAATTTGACATTTGATAGATTAGGGTAGAATTATTTTGATAGATTAAGTTAGGATAAGTTGATTTTTGATATTCTATGTTAAAGTAAGTTGACATTTAATAGTTTAGATTAGAATAATTTGACATTTGAAAGTCTAAGTTAGAATAGTTTGATATTTGATAAGCTACGTTATAGTTAGTTTGATATTTGATAGGTTACGTTAGATTTAGTTGGTATTTGATAGATTACATTAGAGTAAGTTTGGTATTTGATAGATTACATTAGAGTAAGTTTGATATTTGATAGATTATGTTAGAGTAAATTTGATGTTTGATAAGTTACATTAGAGTCTGTTGATATTGGATAGGTTACGGTAGAGTAAGTTGGTATTTGATAGATTACATTATAGTAAGTTTGATATTTGATAGATTATGTTAGAGTAAATTTGATGTTTGATAAGTTACGTTAGAGTAAGTTGGTATTTGATAGATTACCTTAGAGTAAGTTTGATATTTGCTAGATTATGTTAGAGTAAATTTGATGTTTGATAAGTTACGTTAGATTTTGTTGATATTGGATAGATTACGTTAGAGTAACTTTGATATTTTGATAGAGTAGGCTGGAGTAGTTGGATATTTGATAGAGGAGGATAAAGTGATTTGATAGTGATACTAGGTTTGTCATAAGTTGGTCATGATAGAGTAATCTTTCTGTAATTGGATTTTGTCAGACTAGGTCATAGTTAGAATTTTGTACTAGGTCAGCATTTTTTTTTTGTAAATTAGTTTGTCAGTTTATGATCTGTAAGTTGGTCTGTAATAAGTTAGGTGTTCCCTTTGCATTTGGTTTGTTAGTTCGTAATTCGTAAGTTGGTCTGTCATACGGCAGGTGTTCTCTTTGCATTTGGTTTGTCGGTTTCGGATTTGTACGTTGGTTTATGATAAGTCAGTGCTTTGTGATAAGTTAGGTACTTTGTGTGTAGTTCACAGCTTAGTGAGACTCTCAATATGGCTACTGGTAGAGATAAGTTGGGTCAGTATTCCTTGTCAGACGAACTTGATTCACAGACTCCCAAGAGTTTCGGGTTGGTGTCCTCATCGCCTAGAGATCATGACATGGTTGGTGGGGCTGCCCCAGGGTCTTTGAGTAGTACTTTGTTGCCGGAAGTATTTACGGGGGAAAAGGTGGAAGATTGGAAAGATTGGATAGATACCTTTGAGATGTTCGGGGATCTAAATGGGTGGAATAACGTTCAGAGGGCAAGGTTTTTGGGAATAAGACTCACAGGAAGGGCCCGTCGAATTTATTTTGACCTGGCATCAGAGGTCCGTAACAGTTATCTCCTTGTTAAGACGGCTCTGACTAACCGTTTCAGACCCTCTGGTACTCAGGCTTTAGCTTTAGTTGAGTTCCAGGCTCGGAGTAGGCTTAGCGGGGAAACCTACCTTGATTTCGCAGTAGCTCTCCGCAAGTTGTGTCGCACAGCTTTTCCCGACCTAACCTCGTTAGCTAGGGAGACGATGAGTGTTAATGAGTTCATTAGCAAGCTAGGGAACCGTGAGTTGAGGTTAAAAATGAGGCATTCTAAACTGCAGACTTTAGATCAGGCAGTGGCGTTCGCCACAGAGTGGGAGGCTATAGAAGTGGCAGATAGGGGAAACAGTAGGTTGTTGCAAGCTTCGACCGAGGTGGAGTCCAGTGATAAGGCCGGTTGTAAGGAAATGGTAGAGGAGCTTTGTCATCAGATCAGTCAGCTTAAGGGGGAGTTGGCCGCTATTAGAACTAGTCAGGCAGCAGCTACCAGCGGACCACCTCCGAAGAGGTGTGTGTTCTGTGGGAAGGGTGGACATGTAGTTGATCAGTGTTACCGAAAGAAGGGAGCATGTTATGTTTGTGGGGAGCAGGGGCATCTAGGCAGGACATGTGGGTCAAGGTTTTCGGGGGATAGATCTGGTTTTCGGGGGCACCCAAACTAGTGCAGGCTGCCAACGAGGCCCATTTGTCAGCCGGTATTGAGGACACAGGTCCTAGCGTTATTCCCGGGTCATCAAATTTTTTGGATTGTCCGCAGTATTTTGTCACCGGACGGTTGAATGACGTTTTCGCTCAGCTTATGGTGGATAACGGGGGCGGCATTAGTTTGATTAGTGAGGCCTTTTACAATCGCCTACGCCCTAGACCAGTGATTCAGTCCTTAGATGCAAATTTAAGTGGTTTGGGAGATGGAAACTTGCAGACTTTAGGACTTGTGCAGTTGTCTTTGACTTTGGGTAAGAATAGAGTGTCTTGCTATTTTGCTGTAGTCAGAGGTTTGTCTTATGATGGATTTTTGGGTGCCGAATTTTGTAAGAGATATGGGGTTACGGTAGACATGAATAAGAATAGGTTGAAATTAGCTTCAGGTAGCAGTGTTCCCATGCAGGAAGCTAGCAAGGCAGTACAGTTTGGTGTTCAGACATTTGAGTCTGTAGTTATTCCCGCTGGTCACGAGATGGTATTTCCGTCGAAGTTGGATGGGGACTTTAGCCGTGAGGGTTTAGTTGAAGGTCAGCCTAGTTTTGAGAGATCAAGTCAACTTATGATAGCCCGTGTTACGGTTCAGCCAAGGGATAACGTAGTACCAGTTAGGGTGGTTAATGCGACCGGTTCGGACTTAACCATTCCCAAGGGCACCCAAATTGGAGTTTTTACGGAATTGGTACAGCAGAAGCAGGTTAAGCCTATGTCAGTTTCTGATAAGCCTAACTTGGATAGTTACAAGGTGGGAGATCTTTCGGTAGAACATAGGCAGAAGTTGGATGTTCTTTTGGCTTCGTACTCAGAAATATTTTCTATGGGGTCACATGACTTGGGTAGAACAGCTCGGGTTCAACATGAGATACGGACAGGGGATGCTAGACCAATTAAGCAGGCTCCACGTAGGTTACCATATCATAGACAGCCGGAAGTTAGGGAGTTGGTAGATGGTATGAAACAGGATGGTATCATTCAAGACTCTGAGTCACCGTGGGCTTCACCCATCGTGCTAGTTAGTAAGCCAGATGGTTCTACTAGGTTTTGCGTGGATTTTCGCCGTATTAATGATGTTAGCATTAAATTGGCCTACCCTCTCCCCAGGATAGATGATTCTTTAGATCAGTTGGCAGGGTCTTCCTGGTATTCTTCGTTAGATTTGGCGTCAGGATATTGGCAAGTGGAGGTATGCCCAGAAGATAGAGAGAAGACAGCGTTTGCCACGTTAGGTGGGCTCTATGAGTTCAATGTTATGCCGTTCGGTTTGTGTAACGCACCAGGGACTTTTCAGCGGTTGATGGATTGTGTATTGGCAGGGTTACAGTGGAAGATTTGTCTAGTCTACATCGATGACATCATAATCTATTCTAAGACATTTGAGGAACATCTCGATCATCTAGCACAAGTTTTAGATAGACTCAGAGAGAATGGGCTCAAAATTAAACCGGCTAAGTGCACCTTTTGTGCCAAGGAAGTTTCGTACCTAGGGCATAGAGTTTCAGCTGAGGGGGTTTCTCCTAATCCTAAGAAAGTTTCAGCCGTAAAAGAGTGGCCGACCCCACAGAACGTGTCAGAAATACAGAGTTTTCTCGGACTGGCTTCCTACTATAGGAAGTTCATCCGGGATTGCTCCAGTATAGCTAAGCCTTTGACTAAGTTAACGGAAAAGGGGGTAAAGTTCGAGTGGAGTGACGCTTGTCAGGAATCTTTCAGTAGGTTAAAGGAGGCTTTAATATCGGCGCCAGTCTTGGTTTATCCCGATTTCACTAAGGACTTTGTCTTAGACACTGATGCCAGCAACGAAGGGCTGGGGTACGTTTTGAGTCAGGTAGTAGATGGAAAAGAAAGGGTGGTAGCGTATGGTAGCCGTACTCTGTCAAAGCCAGAAAGGAATTACTGCGTCACTCGACGCGAGCTTCTCGCGGTAGTGGAGGGGACAGCTTACTTTCGACATTTTCTGCTCGGAAGGAAGTTTCTGATTAGAACTGACCATGGGTCCTTGACATGGCTTATGAGATTCAAGGCACCAGAAGGACAGGTAGCCAGATGGCTAGAGGCTTTAGCTCCTTATGATTTTGAGATTAAACATAGGCCTGGGCTTAAACATAGTAATGCGGATGCATTGTCTCGTTTACCTTGTCGTCAGTGTCATCGGGTAGAAGTGTTAGCCACTACAGTTCAGTCGCCTTTAGAGCAGGCTCAGAGAGAAAGTTTAGGATCCTTGTATCAGGCAGTTGAGTCAGGTCAAATCTCCTTTGTTTCCCGTCCAGTCACTAAGTTTGTTGAAACTTTGCTAGATCAGTGGGACTCACTGAAGATCAGTAACGGGGTTCTTATGAGACAGTTAGAGGGTACTGGTAAGATGCAAGCAGTGATTCCTTCACCTATGGTGAATGAGGTGTTAAGGGGTGTTCATGAGTCTGTAGCAGGTGGGGGTCATCTCGGGGTCAGGAAGACTATCTCTAAGGTCAGGGCTCGGTATTATTGGCCAAAATGGAGGAAAGACGTAGAGGTGTGGGTAAGATCTTGTGAGGCTTGTGCACGTAGAAAAGCTCCAATTCCTCGGCCGAAGGCCGGTTTACGTGGTTTTACGTCAGGATACCCATTTCAGCGTATTGCAATCGACATTTCTGGACCTTGGCCTACATCTCAAGGTGGAAATAAGTACATCTTAGTCGTGCAAGATTATTTCACGAAGTGGGTAGAAGCTTACGCTATTCCTAACCAAGAGACCGAGACTGTGGCTAGAAAACTGGTAGATGAGTTCGTATGTAGGTTCGGTATGCCAGGTACTTTACACTCTGATCAGGGAGCTAATTTTGAGTCTAAAGTGTTCCAGGCTATGTGTGTGGAATTGGGAATTAAGAAGACCCGTACTACCCCTTATCACCCTATGAGTGATGGGTTGGTAGAGAGATTTAACAGGACTTTGTCTGAAATGCTTAGCCAGTATGTTCAGGATAACCAGCGGGATTGGGATCTTCATCTGCCAAAGGTACTCATGTCTTTTAGGTGTGCAGAGCAGGCTTCTACCGGGTTTTCTCCCAACTATCTTGTTTTTGGCAGGGAGGTTAGTTTGCCTGTTGATATTGTGTCTGGTTCCCCAGTTGAGGCAGAGGTTCCCGTTCCTAGATATGTTAGTGAGATGAAGTCAGGGTTTCAGCAAGCTTTTCAGTCGGTGGCATGTAGTTTAGAAGCTAGTCATAAGAGACAGAAGTTTCATTATGATAAGCAGGCTAAGGAACAGTCCTTAGAGGTAGGCGATTCGGTCTGGCTACATTATCCTAGGGTGAAGAAAGGACAGTCTAGAAAGTTATCTCGTCCTTGGGTAGGACCTTTACAGGTAATGAAGGTTATTACTCCGGTTGTTGTGAGGATTAAGGGCAAGATCAATGGTCGTGTGCGTCGTGAGGTGGTTCATGTTAATCGTCTGAAGAAGGTTAAGGCTGGAGTTTCTCACTCTATAGAGCCGGAGGTAGAGGTAGGAATTCCAACAGATGTGCCAGGTGTTAGTCGCATGGTAGAGACTGATAGGGGTGAGGTTTCTGAAGATGCAGGGCCTCAACTTAAATATTATGTTAGACCCAGGGTACCTGTTAGGCCAGACCCAGTTCTTTCAGTGATTGAGGAGGTTCCTGATGAATCAGGGACTGTTGGTTCCCCTGGTGTTCTCGCAGGGGGGGACCGTTCTCAGAGGGTTGTGGTTTCTGACGATTCGGTGGTGTCTGGTAGTTTAGGCTCTTCTAGTGTGCCGTCGGGCAGTGATTTACCTCCTGAGGAGGTTTCTGGTGGTTCCTTTCTGGTTGGTGAGGTGGGTTCTCCTGGGTCTAGAGATGTAGGGTCAGGAAGTGGGTCTAGTGTGTTCATGGCACCGGCTGGTGCTGAATTTGATTTTGAAACCAGTAGTGGGGGATCTTTTAGTGGATTTAGGGATGAGCTTCCCGCGGTGAGTGATCAGGACCTCAGTTCAAGTTCCGTGGAGTCCGCTGTGTCAGATCGTAGGGTTGTAACTAGAGTCGGTCGCCAAGTCCGTCCGAATCCTAGGTACCAGGATTTCGTTCGGTAAGGCGTTCGACCTGTATATATTTGCAGTCCAAAATTTTAGCGTTAAAATCTTTCCTTGAGTTTGTACGAGTCACAGAATGAGCTGATACAGAGTGTGAGAGGGGACGCCTTCTGTGTGTTAGACATAAATGTGTGAGTGAATCTTTCAGATCTGTGACTGGCAAACTCGGATTGATTATTTTCTAAAAAAAATACCATTTGTTGAAACCTTTGTCTGTGAATCACATATGTTCTGATTGGTCAGGTTTGAATCAGAAGTTGAATTGTCTGTACAAAGCGTGTTTTTATGATTTTGTTGGATTCAGGAGGTTATTTGAATTTGACGGAGTTGTCTGGGTTGTTCAGGTTAAAATTTAGATGTTGTATGGAGATTTACATCTGTACAAAAATGTTTACACAGGGATTGGTATTTCGGTGTGCCTCGTTAGAATCAGCGTTTTTAGTGCTTTTGTATGAATTGTATGAATTCATATGAAAGCTTTGTATTTGTTTGGCTTTTTACATTGATTATCAGCCAAGACTGAGTGTGTTTCAGTCTTAGAGCATGAATAGTGGTTAGTACTTTTGTATGAATTGTATGAATTCATATGAAAGTTTTGTATTTGTTTGGCTTTTTATATTGATTACTAGCCAATATTGAGTGTGTTTCAGTCTTAGAGCTTGTATAATGGGTAGTACTTTTGTATGAATTATGAGTTCATATAAAAGGGTTGTCATTGTTCGATTTTCCATATTGATGTTAGTCAAGATTGTTAAGATTTGTAACCATGCCGTAGTATAGGATTTTAGTTAGAAAGTATGTTGGGTATATGGGTAAATAGGGAACAACTTACAGTAGAGTGGGGGCTTTTGTAGTGCATTGTTCATAAGTTATTATGTTTGTGTTAGCTACTGCATGGTGCTAGCTTTGGTGGGACCCTCTAAAAAAAAGCACGTGGCAGTTTGTTTTTGGTTGCCTCTTTCTTTGTTTTGTTATGTTTAAAGATATTTATTGTTTAGTTTCTTTTCTGCTCTACAGGTTTTTTCGAATAAGATTTGTGATCATGTATTATATGATGGTGGTGAGACTTGTACTCTCCAAATTTGTATTTGTTTTACGATTGGAAGACTGTAGTTCTTTTTAGGATGTGACTGATTTAGGTTTATCATAAGTGTGACCCGCCTACTGTTTGTGAACTGATTTCATGAGTGTGACCCGCCTACTGCTTGTGAACTGATTTCATGAGTGTGACCCGCCTACTGCTTGTGAACTGATTTCATGAGTGACCAGCCTACTGTTGGTGAACTGATATCATGAGTGTGACCCGCCTACTGCTTGTGAACTGATATCATGAGTGTGACCAGGACTGTGATCGTGTATAGTGTGAAGACGCCCGGAGGTCGCCTCTAGGAGGGGGGCAATGTAATGAACAGTGTTTTTTGCCTCCCGGACGTGTGGATGGCACTGGACTCACCTTTTGTTTGGCTGAAGGAAGACATTCTATATAACTATTTCCATCAAAATCATCCAATCTTGCACGACATCCTAAGTGTGCCGCCATCTTGACAAGGTGTAATGAACTGTGTTTTTACCTCCCAGAAGTGTTGTTGTTCTTGCTTGGCCTTCTTTAAACACGAGTTCCGCGATGTGGGTGCAGGGAATACTACTCAGGTGTTTGTTGACAGTCGGGGATGATCTATGATGCAGTTTCCGTTCGCGCATGCGTCAGACGTGTGGAAGTGGAACATTCGAATCACTTCGGCTGTTTCCGTAAGGGACTGTCACGTTTTTCGTGTGGAACTAATTTATCTTACACGGCGGAGGTTGTGAGACGTCACGTTTAGGCTATAAAAGCCCAGGTTGGAAAGTAGACCGGCACACGTGCGAGGGCCCCACATGAAGAATGTCGTTACTCCACTATTATGTTGTGTTACGCAGGTAATTAGTTAAGTTTCTGTCAGTCACATCATAGTATTTCATAAACCATATAATATAATATGTAGGATAAATATGTTTCTTCGTAGGAAATAGTTTACTTCTAGTAAAGCGTGTTACGGCTTTGCTTTTGTAACTTCTAGCCTGAAGTTGTGAGTCTTCAGACCACGTGTGATTTTGAGGCAGCCATTTTGTCTAGGTACAGACAGTAGGTACTTGCAGTGCCTGTATTTCTTGACGTCTTGCGGTAATATCTTTTGGCACTTGTCTTCCATATTTCTTTATCAGCGTGTTAAGTAAACGCATTCGGAAGTGTATTGAATATGTTTGAGTAACTATTCAGAGCCTGTATTTCTTGACGTCTTGCGGTAATATCTTTTGGCACTTGTCTTCCATACTTCTTTATCAGCGTGTCATGTAAACGCATTCGGAAGTGTATTGAACATGTTTGAGTAACTATTCAGAGCCTGTATTTCTTGACGTCTTGTAGCAATATCTTTTGGCACTTGTCTTCCATACTTCTTTATCAGCGTGTCATGTAAACGCATTCGGAAGTGTATTGAATATGTTTGAGTAACTATTCAGAGCCTGTATTTCTTGACGTCTTGTAGCAATATCTTTTGGCACTTGTCTTCCATACTTCTTTATCAGCGTGTCATGTAAACGCATTCGGAAGTGTATTGAATATGTTTGAGTGACTATTCAGATATGCATGTGTTGAACAAGTCTATATACAGACTGAGAACCTAATATATAAATTGCATCTATTGAATAAGTCTATACAGAGACTGAAACCCTGAGATTTATATTGCATGAACTGAATAAATATGTAGAGCAGAGTTCTTGTGTTGTTTCCCTTTCTTGCATGCGAAGATTTGTTCTGAAGTTGTGGCTACAGGTTTCACACACACAAGTTTAGGGGTTAACCTTTATGTGAGATCAGGAACTAACATTCCTGGGGCGGGTAAGAAATAAGTCTCACATATACAATTATCTATCTTAGATGTGCTTTACAAATTATGTGGGACCGGTGGGATATGTCATCTTCTGATGACACTTGTTTGTGACTCTTATCTTTCTTTGTAACTTCTGCTATTTCCATTAATGATACAGGATCACAATTTTGAACCCTCAGATTGATGCACATAGCTTAAAGGGGCAGTAGCAAGTTTTTTCGGTGAAATAAGTCGATGAAATGTATTTGAAAAATAATGTCACCATTAGTAAAACACCCTTCCCTCTTCGGAAAATCAAATTAAAAAATGAGTGTACATGGTTCCGTAAAGCCATGGGAATTGTTTTTGTCATGCGAAATAATAAAATGTGTTCACAATAAAATAGCCGCCATGCAATTTTTGCGTAATACGCAACACCGTTTTTACCACTACGGAAAATTAGTTTGAGTAATATGATGTTTTACCCTCTAAAGTAAATATAAATGACATACACTATCATTATAAATTGGAAATTTGAAAAAATAAAATTTGCATCAAAACATGCTACTGCCCCTTTAAGATTTACTGTAATTTGTCAAGTTTGAGGAGTGGAGGGGTTGGCACTAAATGCCTGGTTTGATGTAGCTTATTACATGATGACGGTATGCCTCTTGAAGAAGTTCATGTATGACGCTAGCTGCGTCGGTTCCAGGAGGACGATCTGTACAGTTGGATCAACCCCATCTACCTCAACCCCGAGATCCAGGCCGACATCAAGGAGAAGTTTGAGAACGACTCAGAGATAGAACTGAAGGACTTTTTACAGGTACTTGCTAAGTGTGACACAACTGTGCAAATGTGCCCATATCATATTTATTTTATGACACAGGTTATGTTTTATATTAGGATCTAGAACTTTTCTGAGGGGGTCACATATTGCAAAAAGGGGGTTCACCCAAGGGGTCCATTTTAAATTTACCTTCAAAATTTTTCAAAAGTGACTTCCTGTATAAAATAATCAATATGATTTATAGAGATTATTACCCGAGGGAGTATGTCATATCACTTTTATGAAACGAGTGTGAAGTTTTTTATTGCCCAAGCAAGAGCAAGGGTTATAAACAAATTTGCATGAGTTTTGTAAAAGTCATGATATACTTTCTTTATTACCCGTCCTATTCCATTTGATTTGAGTAATAGTCTGGAAATGGCCCAGTTCTCTTGGGACGACAAGCCACAGTGATGTCACAAACAATTGTTTTATGACTTCACAGACGATAAAATATGGGAAATCGTGGTGAAAGAATGGTTGCTTGACGTGAATTATAAGTGCACATGTTCTCTTATCGATAATGTTAACTTTGATATTTTCAACCATATGGGTAATAAGTACCTATATGATGTTTATGACACAAGATATGTTTTATCATTGAGTAATGAATACATAAGTAACACAAGTTTATTACTCATTTCTGAAATATAACTTTTGTCATAAATATCATATCGGTACATATAGTTTTGACTTTCAACCATTGTCGCAGCAGGAGTTCCTGTACACATCATAAATGATGTCATAAAACAATTGTAAATGACAAGATAAGTTGTTTCTCCTTAACTGAAACCAAACCGAAACTAGTGTCAAGAAATAGGTAAAAATTTAAAGAATTTTTTACCAGTAATCACAATTTTCTCTATGACAGGAGGACAAATACAAAGCGGTGCTTGATGCCATGTCTAATGCTAAAGTCAACTGGACCAAGAGAGGTCCGGCCAACAAGAGGTAGGTCTTGGTGATACTGTCAAAATTCTGGTGAGAAAGTTGCAACTTCCACTCATATCGTCATGTTTCTAGTCAGAAAGTTCCATAACTCAACCTAAAGTATTACCATGAGCATGTATAATCCAGTGGCGGATCCAGGGGGGGGGGGGGGGGGTCGAGCAGGTGTGATACCACTGCGTGCTGTTGTAACGTCATATTAGGCGTGTAACGTCATAGTCGTTTTTGATTGACGTCACAATGCTAGCCGCACGACATCGCTCGTAAAAATACCAAACCATTCACTCGTTTAATAAACATGTTATCAAACGGGACATCGTTTAGTATTCTATATTTATTGTCCGCAATACAATGTACATTGAAAATGTACAGCGCCACAGTGCAGTGCCAGTTCAAGCGTTGTTCTGTCCTTATAAAATTCTCATCTTTTAACGTTATTTTATGTCTTTCTGTTGATGAGTGGACACTCTACCAACTGAGCTACATCCCCGATAACATATAAAGATGCATTTGGCCAATTGGGTCCAGATAGATATGTTGTTTCAGAGCAGGTATCTAACAAGAGGAATGTCATTTAGATGGAGTGCATTGCATTTGTATGTTCTCATATCAAGTATCAACGGAGGAAAGGCAGGTGTATAATATAACAGTGTCGATCTGTCTGACCGTCCAAACTTTTCTTGTCCAAACTCATTACATCGAAAAATTTCATTTTATTTTCATGAAAGATTTGTAATAAGAAAGGCCCACATTATCAACTTTTCTAACAATTTGTAATTCCTGTAAATTGAAAACTGTGAAAAGTTTGAACAAATCAGTTCAACAACTAAAGTTAATCTGCAGATGTTACCGAGCGTGCGTGGAGGCAGACAGACCAGAGGTTCTACACAAATGCGTCAACTTCCTGCAGTCAGACGCCATGTTCCTCATCCTCTCCAACCTCACTGGACTCAAACTGCACGAACTCGCCCCCTCGTCAGACGAGGAAGATGCTAACACGTCTAACGGGTCTGCCAATGTCAGTAAAGGTTAGTGTCTCAGATGATGTTTAATTGTGTTGTTGACCTTCTAGATCGTTCAAGAGTAATTTGGTCCAAATCAATCTCATTCCTTCATCAGTGGCCTGCTGCTTTCGATTTACTGAAGATGTTCCAAACATCCGGTACATGAGCGAAGTGAAAGGAGTGGCACCAAACACTGCTGTTAGTTTGTGGAATGTGTTCAATTTCTGTGTGGCTTGCACCACCTCTTTATTGGAACATGAACAGTGTTCGAAGCCAGATGTTCGGGATGTTCGGAACACACTTCAGTAATCGAAATGAGCAGGCCTCAGATGAGGATGGTCCCTTTTGGACTTTTCACAAGTAATCCAATCTTTCATTGGCAGATTCAGTAATTGTTTTGGTTTGTATCAATTTCGTCTTTTTATTCTTAAAACGCTTCCACTGCTGACCACAGGGTGGGGGTTCACATATTGACAATGACATGGAGGTGGTTCATGAAATTCTTCAATGGGGGAGGAGGTTTGAAGATGACCCATCCTTCTAGACCTTTAAAGGGGCTGTAGCACTTTTTTGGCATATTATGTTTTCTCAAATTTGCCATATATTATTAAAGTATTTTCAATTTATTGGTACATTAATAGGTAAAACATCTCATTACACGACCCAATAAGCTGTATCCATAGAAAACTATTGATTTAAGAGTATATTTATCATGTTACAGCCCCTTTAAGCTCCATACTATTCTATATTATGCTCTTATATTTTCTTAATATTGAACCCGTTTAATAAAACTGTATTACACAGAATCTTGTTGAGTATGCTATATTTCTGTCCCCAGGTGAGGGGGGAGGGAGTCAGCGGTGTCGGAGCGAGGTGCGACTCTGGGAACACGGCAACTACACGCTGATACACGATACGGACAGCGAGGGATCCGAGTACGCGCTAGACTCCTTCATGTACTTCGGCTGTCCAGGTCAGTGGAGAGAGAATCTCGAACAAGTGTCTTTTATAATCAAATATATCAACACAAGTTTTTACAGTAAAAGTTTTACAAATATACAAGGCTTGCAGAGTGTTCATATAATTGATGTCAGAAGACATGAGCATAGAGTTCTAAAATTCACAGTCCCGCTCATGTACTCTCTCGTCTTCAGATAAGATGTGATGATCACCAGATTGTCACTTGTTCAACCCTTGGATATTCATCAGGTTTTCAAGGTGCATCTGATTGGACAAGGAGAGAAACGTTTAAAAAAAAAATAATTATGATTTAAAATTTGTTTGGTATTTGCCGTTAATCCATAAACACCTGCCTTAAATAGAAGCCTGCCTCGAATAGATGCTCTTGCATAGAGCTTTTGAAATAAATAAACGCTGGGTAAACAGAATTTAAATTCTAAAATCCCTGCTTCCTAACGTAGTTGTCTGTCTACAAGCGTTATTACGAAATAGATGCCTGCATTGAATAGAAGCTGACAGTGTAGACAGTTTGAATAGAAGCCTACAGTGTAGATGGTTTGAATAGAAGCCTACAGTGTCGACGGTTTGAATAAAAGCCTGCAGTGTAGACGGTTTGAAAACCAGCCCGGCGTCTAATTATGGTACATATATCTATTGTCTAAATACAGGACAATTGATTTGTACATTTTGTACCCAACAACAGAACAGCGTTAATTAAAGCGTTGTTCTATCCTTTTAAATGCTGAGTGTCAAGAAAGGAAACAAACAACTCTGTTCTTATAACGACTTTTATGACACAACCCGTGTGTTCAGAGTGATGAAGAGTCCCAACTGAGCTACATTCCTGCTTTAGTTGGATGCTAAATGGGAAGAAATTATTATCAATTGTGGGGTCAAAGTAGCTTCAGTAAATTTATAGTTATTCTAATTTCTCTTTTGATGTCTTCAGATTGGGATGCTGAAAACGGTGGTTACACAACATACATTGCTAAAGGAGAAGATGAAGAGGTTGGTTCGACAGATAAAAGATTTCAGTGTAGATTTTAAAAGCTCCTTTAGTGCTAAGATAGTCATATATGTATATTAGCTTATGAGCAAGAAAATTTTACAAAATTATTGACCCCTTATAGATGTATTTTTTCAACTAGGAATGGCAATAAGAGTGCTTAAAGGGACACCGCATCGAGGATAAATAAGAGATCAGATTTATCTACCTTTGCTGATTAACGTGTCTGCTAACGAGTCACAGACACCGAATTTCAGAAAATTGGCGTAACGTAATTGGTAATAAAATCTACTGCATGTAGACGGTGAAGGTAAGCGTAACTCGTAAGCACGCAAGCTAGGTTGATAAATCTGATCTTATTTTTATCCTGGACAGAGTGTCCCTTAAATGAAGAAAGGTTTGCTATCTACAATGGCAAATCCAGGAATATCATATATTATAAAGAGGGGGGGAGAAGAGGTTTACATGTTGTTAGGGGGAAGGGGAGCCGGGGTTCACATGTGAAGGAGGGGGGTTGGGGGATGGAGAGAAGAGGTTCACATCTTGTGGGGGTGAGACAGGGTTACATGTTGTCATACTATCTCTTTTAATGAAAGAATTACGTTTTAAACTTTTATATTTAGTTACATGATGAAAATCGTGTTCAGGTATTGTGATGGGTACTATCCCTCCCGGCCCTATAACGTTATTCAATTGGTCTTCTATGATACAAAAGGGTTCAAACCCCTGATCCCTCTTGCTCCCCATTTGATATTTACGTGTGTAACCTCTATACTCCAGCTACTGACAGTGTGTCCCTCGGACAACTCCCTGGCGCTGGTGTATCGGGACAAAGAGACGCTGCGCTTCGTGAAACATGTCAACCATACCGTCACCAAGGCCGAGCAGAACAAGTTCTTTGATATCACAACAATCTACTATGAATAGGAACAAATCAGAGTCTAGTTTTATCTATAGCCTACATACTGCCAACTCTTGTTTGTCTCCATTACTGGCTGATTTAAGCATTGCAGTATTTCTCTCACTGCTCCGTGCTAAGAAAGTGGATTGCTGCACGTGAAATGCATAGTGAGCTACGATTTCCTTGAAGGGAAACCTTAAGGAATACTGCAAGGCTTAAATCAGTCAGCGATAGAGATTGCCGAGTTATGCCTTGCGTTGGGAAGTTGACATACTGCTTATATATACGGGTACATTTTGCGTCGTAAGGTTGAGAAATGTAAAAAATATTCATGAGAATGTACCTTGACTTAAAGGGGCAGTAGCACATTTTTTTCAAATTATATTTTTTCAAATTTCTCATTTAACATGATAGTTTATTCCATTTATATTTACTTTAGAGGGTAAAACATCTTATAACACAAACAAAATCCGTAGTGGTAATGACGGTGTTGCGTATAAAGAAAAAAATGCATGGCGGCCATTTTATTGTGAACACATTTTATTATTTTGAATGACAAAAAACGATTCCCATGCCTTTATGGAACCATGTACACTCATTTTTAACTTGATTTTCTGAATAGAGAAGGGTGTTTTACTATTGGTGACATTATTTTTCAAAAACATTTCATCGACTTATTTCAGCGAAAAACGTGTTACTGCCCCTTTAAATGACAATTTGTCTATACAAGGTGATATAGATTACGTATGTAGATTATGTATTACCACAGAGGTCACATTATTTTTAAGTCAGTTATTAGACCTGACCTATATAAATTTTCAAACTAGTGAAAATGCAATTTTGACTTGAAAATGTTAAGCATTTTAATTTGCAGATAAATGAAATATAGAATTAAAGGTTTTTCGACATAAAACACAAATTTCATTCATAATGGTTTGTGAAAAAGGTTGAGAAGCAGGAATGTTGTTTCACTTTATCATGATAATTATAAATTCTGTAATTTATTATTTTACAGATTTATGTAATGTTCAGTTTTTCACTTCAGACTGATTCAGCTTCTGTTACCTTCCAGGCTGAAGAGGGTCGGTAAGACGTGATTATAATATTCAAACAAGAGTCACAGTATTCAAGCTTGTTAAAAGTATTATGTAAATTTCTAAGGGAAATTAAAAAACTAATCGTTGCTGGCCCTGGAATCTTTAACCTGGAGTAATTACTTTGTTAACTTGATGTCCTGTAAACTGGCAACCTAGAATAATTTAGCACACATAAGTATTTATAAACTACTAGATAAACTTCTCAGAAGAACATTAGCTACATTTTCAATAAGGTCAATCTGTGTATAAAATTCATCGTTCTCAATAGGGTATTTGTAACCCCATGATTGTGTAACTATGTTTTGCCTCGTTCCGCTGAAGGTTGGTTTCTCATCGATATATAAAGTATGATGTTGGCAGCCAAATGTCCTGATTTTATATTTGAATATCGTCCATCCGTCTTCCCATCAATATTCCTTGAGTTAAAATAAGCCGATGAAATGTATTTGAAAAATAATTTCACCAATAGTAAAAGACCTTTCTCTCTTCGGAAAATCAAGTTTAAAATGACTTACGTGGCTCAATAAAGACATGGGAATTGTTTTGTAAATCGAAATAATAAAATGTCTTCACAATAAAATGGCTGCCGTGCAATTTTTGCTTTAAACGCATTACCACTACGGATAATTGGTTTGTGTTATAAGATTTTTTACCCTCTAAAGTAAATTCAAATGACACAAACAATCACTATAAATGGGAAATTTTAAAACATTTTTTTTCAAAAAAGCGAGTTACAGCCCCTTTAAAGTCATTTTATTTCTTGTTTATTTATAGCCTGAAATGAGGCAAAGTCTGGTTCCACAATCAGGGGCTTTTGTAGACATTCTGATACAAATACTCTGATGGATGGGATGCATAAAATCAGGCAAGTTACCTGAAGCGTGTTGGCTTGGCAATAGTACTATATCAATAGTACATAAAAAAAAACTATCGCCATTGCAATAGTAAGGTTAACTATCGATACTATCGAAACTATTAAATTTCCCTTAATTATGAATGATTTACACAAGCTTCACTGCATTTAATTCAAGATTTTTAATTTTAGAATGTCAAAAGGGAAGAACTAGAGATAGGAAATAGTAAAATGACAAAAAGTCTTTTCATTTATGATTTCTTTACTGATTTTGGTTCCATAGTCCTTACATCAATTAAACATTTCTACTAAAACCTATAAGAAATCTAGCTGATTATTGCGTATTTGTACAAAAAACCTATCGCAATAGTTATTGAAATAGCGAGTTACAATAGTCTATCGCTATCGCAATAGTAAGTGGCAATAGACTATCGCTTTCGCAATAGTCTCTTTGGGTCAATAGTCATCCCTACTGAACACGCCTCGGTTACCTTTGCTCCTGTTAGACAAGTTCCTGTCTTTCAGTTTCTATATATCAGGCTAGATTACAGTTGTCAAATATATGGATGCATAAAATAGGGGTATTACCTGGTTACTTTTGGCTGTTTGATAAGTTTTTGTCTTCAGTTTGTTAATCTTTATATAAGACTTGATTGTAATTTGGAATTGGTGTTTATATTTATAAAAAATATGGGTAATACAACTGGACAGTGTTGCATGTTAAATTTTAGAGACAATTTGTGACATTGTTACACAATTTTATTGAAGCTGTAGACTGCCAGAATTATTTGTAATGAATGAAATATATATATAAGTATATATAATGTCGAAACCAAGTTTGTTTCCCACATATTATCCAGCTTCATTTTTCATATGTTGAGATCTTTGCCATGTTGTTTCAAGGCCAAACTACACAAAACCACATTAGTTTATGTATTTTGTTTGTAAAAAATCATTATAAAATACAGTACAAACATAGCCTATTGTATATTAGTTATCCTGCAAAATGGTGATAATTACACAGTATTAACTCCCTGCATGCATGCCTGTGAATGAATGGGTAATTATTTCACACCTGTAAACACGTAAGTAATTAGTACATTTTGACCGTTTTTTAGCTTCAAATCTCAATAAACTGTTCTTCAGACTAATGTCAGTCAAGAATTCTAATCTTATTGATCCTTTAGTAAATAATATGATTATAGATGCTTCCACAAAATTCACCCTCTTAAATTTTGTTGTTGTCAAGTTGTGTCAGAGGTGTGCAAAAGAAAAATCTTTGTTCCACTAATTTCATGCACAAGAAAAAGGGTTTATATCTTTGTCAGCAGCTTATCCTCTACATATTTGCATATCTACCGGGTATAAGTCGAAAATTTTATCCCCTCTCTCGGGCCAAAAAAAATTCATATGACACACTTCCTCGGGTAATAATCTCTATATAGACTGTACCCTGGGTGGTACCATATCAGTTGTACCCTCCCTGTAAATATGCTGATTACTGTGGAGCTTCGGAGACTAGTGAGTGATTGAGTCCTGTAATGTTATTGGGATTCCCTTCGTTCATTGTACAATACCAGCTATGCATGTAGACATGTAGATATAACTCCTAGTGTAGATTTTCTAACAAAATAAACACTCCATTATCTGATTGTCATCATTGTGTTCCGATACATAGTTTAAAGGCGCTGTAGCACATCTTTTACATATCATGCTTCCTCAAATTTGCCACTTATTATTAAAGTTTATACACTATATTGGTACTTTAATGTAGGTCTCATTCGAATTTGAGAGTTCAGACAGCAAGAGGGTTGTGAGCTGACTACATAGATCGAATCACTTGAACTATCGGTACCTTCGAGTGGCCAAATGGTCGCTCAATGGGAAAATGATTCACATGACTTAACTGAACCATATACGTTCGTTTTTAGAACTCTTTTTTTTTATTGATTCAGGAGTATATAGCCATTGGTAACACTTGTTTATATTTTTTGGAGGTCACTTTATTTCAGTAGGAAAAATGTGCTACAGCTCCTTTAATTCTGTATTCCCTGACCCTAAATCTGTATGTGTATAATATCAATATAAAATCAGATGTAATGTTAAGATATCTGTGTATCGGAAGGCAACATTTCTGATTGCATGTATTGTTACATTGTTACAATCATATTATAATATGTAATAGTTTTATGATATATTGAAATAAAATACCAAAGAATTCATTTGAATTTGCCTTGTTGTCCATGAAATTAACCTTGAATTCTGTTCTCCATATGGATATTGTAATCACCATTATACAATTATAGACTGGTGATGAGGTCAATACAATACACTTAATTACTCATGGCGAGGTCATTATGTGAAATACAAGGACTTGAGACCTGACTCCCGAGGAGGTCTGACGTGACCGAGACCGCAGGGAGTCAGGTCCGAGTCTTTGTATTTCACATAATGACCTCACCATGAGTAATTAAGTGTTTTATGATACCGAAATTTTGGTTTTTCTTCTTCAGACTATAGTATGTATTTTCTTATTTGTCAAATTGAACCCATCAGCTGACGCCATCTTGAAAGCGAACGTCAAAACAAACGTGACGAGTCAATATCTCAGGTCAGTGACAGAACTTTTTGTCACAAAACTGACCTCATCACTGGAATCGGAGGTCAATGTACAAATATATTTTTCGATCACGTGGTGTGAACTGGCCAATAATATTCTTACAAATTTAGGTATAATAACTGTTTTTATGGACCCGAGAAAACAATATTGATCAGGGATGAAGTCCGCAGTTGTTTTCTCAGGTCCATAAACCAGGTATTGACCTCATCACCAGTCTATAATTGTTTTAATATGTAATTAATACAGAAACGAAAGGAAAAGAATGAAATACAGTCAAAAATGCAATTCGGTTTGAACAGCTGGCCCTACGGTCACATGTCATGATAACAATAGCATGATGTCATGCAACAATCGTTTGACGTCACTCAAGTCAAAACGGCTTTTGGTCGGACTCGGGCTGGAGTCGATATCCTTTTCTGTCTGCACATGCGACTAACCTGCAGTACGTTCAAATCTTAGCACCGAAAATATGAGCCGTGATGTCAAGGGCGGAGTGAGAAGAGTTGAACATATTTTCATTACGACCGTGATGTTGTGAAGATACCTCTTGGGTTGTGTGTAACTGTTTTAGTGCCGCCGCCAAGGCCCGCCATTGGTTCTCAGTACTTTCTGGATGGTCTTGCCACTTGGGAATGCAACGGCAATGCTGACTTTATTCTTGATGAGACAGTTCTTGTGGTTTAGAGTTCATTGTAGGGAATCCTGACTCTGATTGGTGATGATTCGTACGAGGGGTGTTCAATAAAGATTTCCCTGTCCAACTTCTCCTTACTCGAATAAGTAGAAATTTCACATTTGATATGTAGCATGTCTCTATAGGTCAAATGATGTCTCATACTTTTAAAATATTCATTTTTCCTGTCAGCACAGGTCTTAGAGTAGAGTAAGTTGTAACAAGAGTCATCAGAAGATGACATATCCCACTGGTTCCACAAAATTTGTAAAACACATCTTTGACAGATACTTGTGTATCTACTACCGTACTTCAGTTAGTGGGTATTACAGATGCTAAGTTTCAGGTATGTTAAGTGTTTTAGACATCTGCTTCAGAAGCAGTCAAAATCAACAACAACCAACATCCCTCTCATGTTTCTATGGAAACAGAAAAAAATACATTTTTCAGAAAAAATCTGAAAATATCAAAAGGCACCACTTCAGTTAGTGGGTAATACACATGCAAAGTTTCAGGAAGATATGATGAACGGTTTTGGAGCTGTGCTCCGGAAACGAACCTGTCTGTGAACAAAGTCCATAAACAAGTTTCTATGGAAACGACCAAAAATAAAATTTTCAGAATTCTGAAAATATCAAAAGGCACCACTTCTGTTGGTGGGTAATACACATGGAAAGTTTCAGAAAGATATGATGAACGGTTTTCAAGTTCTGCTCCGGAAACAAAATGATTACGGACGGACAGACGGACGGGGTAATGACTATATCCCACGGTATTACATACCGGTGGGATAAAAATGGAAGCTGTTGAGTAAAGAGCGGTTATCAAGTTTTTTGTATTCTTGAAGGGCCGTACACCATAGAAGACTTTTGATGAGATGAAAGAAACTCATGGAAAGTATGCCCCATCGTATGAGGTTGTCAAACACTGGCATCGTCAGTTTAACAGTGGTCGGACCTCTGTGGAAACAGCTTCAATTCCAGGTCGACCCCAGTCAGCCATTGATGATGATCAGTCAAGTGGAAGCTGCAATTTTGGAAGATCGCCGAAATACTGTATGTCAACATGCCCAAGATGTCAGATAAGTGTGGGGTCTATGGAGAAAATCATTCATGACCATTTGCACATGCGGAAGCTGTCAGCTCGGTGGATACCCCGACTGCGCATGCCTTTCCAAAAACAGGAATGTGTCGACTGCTCAAAAACTGTGCAGACTCCTTGGTCAATGGGGATTCTAAATTGTAGATTTTGTGACCCTATGATCCCAAATGGGGTCACATCCTTAAAAACCTATTTTTATCTTCTTCTCCAGTTCCGAAAGGTTTAGAGAGCTGAAAAGTTGTGTGCAGACTCCTTGGCTAATGGAGATTCTAAATTGTAGTTTTCTTGACCCCATGACCCCAAATGGGGTCACAGGGGTCACAACCTGAAAAAACCTATTTTCATCTTCTTCTCCAGTGTCAAAAGGTCTAGAGAGCTGAAAAGATGTGTGCAGACTCCTTGGCCAATGGAGATTCTAAATTGTAGATTGTGTGACCCCGTGACCCCAAATGGGGTCACAGTGGTCATGATCTAAGAACCTATCTTTCGCTTGAAAACAATAACTTAAATATTCAACTTTAGATAGTAAATCAATGAAATCCTGATGAGCTACAGAGTCCATGGCTCTATTTTTCATATGTATGTATGATTGGGCGTCATGGCTTGCTTGTCCTCCATTATAACAATTTCATTTAATATGCACGTGTATGTACGGACGGAAAGAATATATAGAATGGGTACAATGATACGTAATATACATTACCTTAGAAAGTACACGTATTGATGTTAACACTTTTATCATACACACGTCACAGAAAAGTCAGATTATTGAAATAGAGAAGTCGTAAATTCATCAATATATTATAATCAATTCTATCCCCCAATCCCCTGGCAGTGAAATTTTGCAACACAGTAGGTAGTGTCCTATATTTTGCCCAATCAAACATTTTACATGTGCTACCGAATTCTCATTCTCTTCTCACAGAGGTTACTCCCTTCAGGTTACGATCGGAAATCTGAAGGGAGTAACCTCTGTGGGAAGAGAATGCCGAATCCGGTCTTCAAACAAAATGTGCGATCGCTGATAAAGCAACCTTTGTCACATCGACAGTTACGGAATACTCAGTCGCTGATTTCACAACCAGCTTTTGATGCAACCAATGATGATTCTCTATTTCTAATAAGAAATTGATCAATATGTAACAGAGGTTACGATAGAAAATCTGAAGGGAGTAACCGATGTGGGGAGAGAATGATAAGTTGTTTATATTTCCAATGAAACCATCCTTCATTAGTGCCAGTTTGGCATTTTGGGATACATTTCTATGTGATCAAGTGGAAGGGGGATATAGGTTTGAGCTCCGTCCGTCCGTCCGTGCATCTGTCCGCCCGTCTGTACGTCCCTGCGAGATAAAGGGGACACATTTTCTCAGAAACTATTTAAGATAGGATAACCAAGTTTGGTGTGATGCTTAAGGGCATAAATACATTGATGGAGTTCGAAAATGAGAAGTGCGCAGTTGTTTTTCCCCCGTATTTATTGCCCTTGTTCCGTATTTTTTGGACTTTGTTCATGGTATCTCCAAAGGGGACAGCTTTTCTCAGAAACTATTTAAGATAGGATAACCAAATTTAGTGTGTGGCTTGAGGGTATCGATACTTTGATGGAAAGCTTGGGATTATGTTTTCTGTAGTTATTGCCCTTGATCGGTTTCTTCGGCTCTGTTCCAGATATGTTCAAAAGGGACAGATTTTCTCAGAAACTGTTTCAGAAAGGATAACCATATTTGGTGTGGGTATCAATACCTTGATGGATTTTAAATATAAGAAGCGTGTGATTATTTTTTCCGTTTTCTTACTCTTTTACAGGTATCTTCAAAGGGGATAACTATTTAAAATCAAATTAGTTGTGTGGCTTGAGGGTATCGATACCTTGACGGAATGAAAATGAGAAGTGCACAATTATTTCTTTTCAAATTACTGCCCTTGTTCCGATTTCTTTGGTCTGGCGGGGGATGTTGATGACTATGTCTTCTTGTTTCTTTTAGGGCATATTTCACATTTTGTAATCCATAAGGCACTTTAGGAAGGCCTTTTACCAAGATTTGAGCACACATGTATCCCGGTTGGTGGCATTTAGTCACAGTGTGAGATAGATTCCTAAACTCTTATTTTGAACTTTTTGTAATGTACCGGAAGCACTAGAAAACTGATATCGTGTGTGGAAGTCTTGGCAATATACTAAGTACGCCTTGACCCGCAGATTGTAATTGCTTGTTATTCAAAATGCATAGCATATTATAAATCTACTATTTCATATGTAAGTCTTGAACATTTGATGATAAATCCTGAAGGCAGATGAGCTACAGAGCCAGTGGCTCTATTTTAAACAATATTACTTGAGATTACACTCTTTAGATCTTCAACCTTAGATATAAAAAATCATGCAAGTCCTGATGAGCTACAGAGCTCATGGTTCTAATTTGAGTGAAGATTCATGGCATATTTTGAATATATAAATTCATATATAAGGCGTCAGCCTTAAATGACAAATCAGACAATGTCAATGTTGAAACTAGCAGTAAATTATGACCTACAAACGTATTTATTAACTGTAGAGCTAGTTTGAACTAGAATGCGTACATATTTAAATGAAAAAAAGATTACCACTGGAAAACATCTGACTTGGTATTGCTGTTAATCATGCATATATCATGACAACCGTAGCGTTCTTTTCCAAATTTCGATATATACAAAGAATTAACATGTTTTTGAATATTGAATATAATAAACCCCTGTTGGCGAAATTGGCGAAATATGTCAAGTGCTCGACTGAACATGGGAGATCCAGGTTGAATGATTTCGTCCCATTTGATGTAGAATTCAAAGCATATCTGTTTGACGTTCGTGAGAGATCTGCTCTCTAGAATCTGAGAAAACACCGCCCAGGCAGACGCTTCCTTCTCAATCTTCAAGAGGTGTATGGGAGACTGGAATGAACAAAAGAAAATCTCTGAGGTATATATCAGGGTTATCTATGTATTCCGTTCTCCCTCCCTCATCTATACACGCTCGTTTTCACTGATTCACGTTATATAAATCGTTACCACAAATCGCATCGTGAGAACGCCACTTTGTAGTAACGATTTATAGAACGCGGCTCAATAATAACGAGGGTAGACACTTTTGGTGCCCCCATCCCCCAACTTATAAAGTTAAATATTTTGAGGAGATAAAGCTTGTTCCGGTTCGAAAAAATTAGTTTTGTTTACATATCAGCACAATGTACGAAAATCGCACAACAAATCGTTACTACAAATGGAATTGTGAAAATGGTCCTACTGTTACCACACTCACTGTTGAGTCCCTGTTATCCTCTAGAAAGTGCTCGAAGCTCTTGAGGAATATTTCCCCCTCATACGAGTCCATTTCTCCAAGACCGAATGAATGCACCGTCATTTGGTTCCATAAGTGTTCTAGATCTGGCACCGTCTTTCTGTCAACCAATCGCGAAAAAGGTATATCATAAGCGCTGCACAACATTATGCAATGAGCCACACAAGAGTTTGTAGCACTCAATAGCGGATTGCCTGTGACACATTTTTGTACAAGCTACAAACCCTGAAAATTCCATCCAAATCGCTTCAGCCAATTTTTTCACACAAATAAAATAAGTAATAAAAACAAAGGAACAACAATTTTCAAACAAACAAGGTTTTCAAGACTTACGTCTTTAAACAGGCTGTAGCACGTTTTTTGCAAAATTTATTTTTTCAAATTTCCTACTTATAATGATAGTTTTTGTCATTTAAATTTACTTCAGAGGGTAAGACATCTTAAGACATCTTATTACACAAACCAATTATCCGTAGTAGTAATAAAGTTGTTGCGTATAAAGCACAAAATGCATGGCAGCCATTTTATTGTGAACACAATTTATTATTTCGAATGACAAAAACGATTCCCATGGCCTTACCGAGCCATGTACAGTAATTTTAACTTGATTTTCTGAAGAGATGACGTGTTTTCAAATACATTATTTGAGCGAAAAAAAACGTGCTACTGCCCCTTTAAGACCCAGCCACAGGGGCTTGTATTGTCGGAAAACTAACGATTATGAAGCATATGAAGTGGACGATCTTTATAGTATAAGAGACTGGATCTTATTTTCTAATAGCTAGTGTTCCACAATACAAGCCCCTGTGGACCTAACAACCATTTCGGCATCAAGTATTAAGCATCCGGCCAGATGGGTTCATGGTATGGATCATTGTCCGGCATCCGCCATTCGTCCGTGTCGAAATCCAGTCTGTATAACTGTAATGACACTTCTGAACGATAGAGAAGTGTTTGATTAACTAATTGAACAAACATAATCTCGGTATAATCCCAAAATTGATAGATTATGACCCTTTTGTCACTCATTGTCAATAATTGTTGAAAAAGGGGATGAATTTTCAAGAACCAGTAACTTCCTTTTTAAGCTCATCAGGCCTGAAAGGCCCGATGGGCTTATGGCATGGCATGGCGTCCGTCCATCCGTCCGTCTGTCCGTCCGTAAACTTTTGGCTTTTTCGACTTCTTCTCCAGAACCACTGGGTAAAGGTAGCTGAAATTTTGTATAGATACTCATTGGGCAATGAGGATTTTAAATTGTAGATTTGGTGATCCAGTGACCCCAAGTAAGGGCCTCACAGGCCATGACCTAAAATCCTGTTTTCATCTTTTTCTCGAGAACAAAAAGACCTAGAAGGCTATAATATTTAGTGCAAACTCTTTAGCCAATGGGGATTTTAACTTGTAGATTTGGTGACCCTGTGACCCCAAATATGGGCCACAGCTTAAAAAACCTGTTGAAATTGAATTTTGAACTGATAGTTTATGTGCACTACATTCAGTATTTAGTAAACCCTAATAAAAAAAAACCGAAGGAGAGTCATCTCAACTTTTAGATATTTGAGTCCTAACTTGGGTTTGAGAAATGCAGAATTGAGAAAAAAAAGTAGGTCAGTTGATGTAATCTGTTGAAACGCCTATGAACTGAATATTGTGGATATTTAAAAAATGCCCTCACAGGTCAAAACACAAAAATCTTTTTTCATCTTATTCTCAAGAACAAACTAGATGGAATATTTCGTTCAGAATGTTTAGATGTTTAGATGAAAAGGCTTAGAACCGTTAAAAATTGTGCAAAGTTTATTTAGCCAATGGGATTCTAAATTTTACTATGTACCATGAGATTCATCACATTGCCTGTTCTATCTAAGCCTTATATACAGTTTAATAAATCAGTGCTACCAGTGTTTAGTGCAAGGCAGAGGATATTACATAATTTGGCTGTAAAAGCACAACTGGCTTGTAACCAGAGCCAAGGGGTCAGCCTATTGCATAATATTCTGTTTGTTGACCTTGCTAAGTGCTCTCTCTTAACAATTGACACATTCTTGCAATGTCATAAACAAAATCGTAAGCGTAATTTAAAGGCGCTGCAGCAAGTTTATTGGCATATTCTTTTTTCTCATATTTATCATTTACTATTAAAGTTTGTACAATAGATTGTTAGATAAGAGAGTAAAACATCTCATTACTTGTAAGCCACAAGCCGTACATGTATACACAGAAAACGGTTATCGGTCTTGTAGAAAATGATGCGACGTATAAAGAGACAGTTTTGTGAAACTCGTCAGTGTGAGAGGTAAATTTGCAGCTCATATGCGATTTTGAGAGTTCAGACAGCAAGATGGTTGACCATTCCATCATGGTGCCATAATTAAAACTCTTCTCCGAGTGTTTATTTATCGCTACATCAGTCAGATCACTTGAACTACCTTCGAGCATAGATTTTAATGTGAACACATTAAAATGGCCGCTCGAGGGGAAATGGACTCGCATGGCATTCGTTTTAGAACATTTTTTGTGATTGATTCATGAGATTTATTAAGTCATTGGTTACACTTATTTGCAGTTTGCGTGAGAACACTTTATTTCAGTAAGCAGAATGTGCTACAGCGCCTTTACCCTTCATATTATAAACAAGAGTCATCAGAAGATGACATATCCCACCGGTTCCACAAAATTTGTAAAACACATCTTGTGTATCTACTACCGCACTTCAGTTAGTGGGTATTACAGATGCTGAGTTTCAGGTATGTTAAGGGTTTTAAACTTCTGCTCCAGAAGCAGTCACAATCAACAACAACCAACATCCCTCTCATGCTTCTATGGAAACAGAAAAAAATTAATAATTAAAAAACGAACCTGTCTCTGAACAAAGTCCAAATTCAACAAGTTTCTATGGAAACGAAAAAAAATTAAAAAATTTCAGAAATCTGAAAATATCAAAAGGCACCACTTCAGTTAGTGGGTAATACACATGCAAAGTTTCAGGTAGATATGATGAACGGTTTTGGAGCTGTGCTCCGGAAACGAACCTGTCTCTGAACAAAGTCCAAATTCAATAAGTTTCTATGGAAACGAAAAAAATTAAAATTTTCAGAAATCTGAAAATATCAAAAGGCACCACTTCAGATGGTGGGTAATACACATGGAAAGTTTCAGAAAGATATCATGAACGGTTTTCGAGTTCTGCTCCGGAAATGAAATGATTACGGATGGACGGACGGACAGACGGACGGGGCGATGACTATATCCCACTGTATTACATACCGGTTGGATAATAAAATGCATCACAATGTGTTGTCATCCAAAACATCTGGTGTTAAATATCTTAACATTTAATTAAATATGTTTAAAAAGTCATGAAGTTAAACGTGAGTAAATTTAAATAAAAACATATTTATGTATACATACACAGAATCGTAGACGTGTACATCGCATTCAAATTCTTCGATCATATTTTGTGCAAAACTCAGATCTGTGCTGTTCCTGTAAATAGAAAATGATTCCCATCACCAATTGAAAATGCAAGTGTTTGGAAAATCGAATATTGCTTGAAATAACCCGAATAATGTTTTGAAATTAAGAAAAATGCTTGGGAAATCGAATTATGCTTGGAAAATAAAATAATGCTTGTAAAATCGAATAATGCTTGGACAGTCGAATAATATAGAACAACGCTTGAATAACGAATAATGTTGGGAAAAAACGAATTATGCTTGGAAACTTGAATATTTTGTTTAAATTCGATATCTAACCACTTTGCATGGGTGCAAAGCTTTGGTCATTAAAGTTTTAAAAGCATATAAAAGGTGTATGTCAATAATCTGTTAAGCTAGAAAACTGCGCCACGCGTGCAGCACGATGAAATGTATAGAAATGAAATGTACATTCCATCGGTAGTCCGTGCACATAAATACAACGGCTTGCTTATTTGTTAGTGTCAGTATTATGGCTGTGCTTAATTTGCCATTGCTGTTCGCTTGTTCGCTAGTCGATGCTTGCAGGTTTCATCGCAATGTATAGTTACGGTAGGTTTGCGAGCTTTCTCTCTGCAATGATACCATCCTCCAAGTGAACGTTTAGACTGCGTATGATTTGCGGATCAAGTCTCGATTTTGCAAATCAAACGAATCAAACTGGACTCTGGGGTAGAGCTAAAACGTTATCCCCAAATGTACAACTTAAGTTGTGACATCACATGTTTTATGAGTAGTGCAGATTTCTATCCTAACGAGTCACACATCCACATTATGAATGGAATATTCAATATTATTACATAGAAACGTGTTTATATTGAGATAAGTTATATTTTTCAACGAAAAATGTGATTGCTTGTGTTGATAGCTGAGGCGAATTTTATTCTAAATCGTGTTCGATGCGTTTGGTTTGAAACGTCACAGAGACGTCAGCTCAACCCAAGTGTTGTTAAATCAAACGCAACCCCAGTTAAACCTCACATACCCGAATGCATAGACGAGACAGGGAGGGAAGAACGTGAAGGGCTTGTCTTGACAGACATTCCAACCGCCATCTTCAACGTTGCCTACCCGGGCGATATCGTTACATTTCAACTGGACTCTGCTCACATAGCTGCAAATAGGACAAGTGCAACGTTTAGGAAGGTACATGGTTTTTTTTAATAAAATATCAAAATGTATTATTTGGCCATCTTGAATTTCCTATTGTTTTAACCTAAGGTGAAGAAATTTGGAAAACATCGCCGAAGAAAAAAGATAATGTTCATGTTCTATTATATTCATTATTAGCTTTACTTACAATAGTGATTTTGGCTAATGCTTACTTGGTGAAAACTATATACAATATGACGAATATCAATATAAGTGATGAATATGTACAATATGATCAATACTTAATTGATGATGAAAGTAAACAATATGACCAATAATAATGTAAGTGATGAATATATACAATATAACAAATACTTACATGGTGACGAATATACACAATGTGACTTACACATACTCGATGATGAATATACAATATGACCAATACTTACATGGTGATGAATATATACAATATGACCAATACTTACATGGTGACGAATATATACAATATGACAAATAGTCATACAAGTATGACTGACCTGTGGTACAGAGACTCCAGCATTTCTTCTGGCAGTTTATTCAGTTCATTCTCTGATGGAAGAATCCCTTTATAACATTTCTGGAATAAAGATGGTAACATAGGGATGTGTTAAGGAGAATGAATTCGTGTTAACTAATGAAGGATCCCCGAAAAAGCCAGTCGAATCTTGTTCACGAATTCACTGCTTGTACATTTGTACCTATATGTCTTAAAGACACTGTAACAAGTTTTTTTGCAATTTTTATATGTTTACATTTGCCATATATGATAAAAGCTTATGCAGTATATATTTACTTGAGAGGCTAAAACAGCCCATTAAACAACCCGATTATCCATAGTCGTAGAAAACAAAGACTGCTTGAGGCCATTTTAGATTGAACATGGGATAGGGAATGGATCCGCTTGGATTAACTGAACCATAGCCATTTGTTTTGGAACTCTATTTATTGATTGTTGGCGATTATTTTGCAATTGGTTATTTTTGTGAGATATCTTTATTCCCATTAGAAAACGTGATCTAGCCCCTCTAAGTAATTTGTCTTGTTGTCATGTCAAATTGTGTAGTTTTAAATAGTGCAAAACATTATCATGCATGTTAGACTATTATCTTGAGGCGGCTTATTATTGTTTAAATTATTGCAGAACAGACAGTCTCCCGTCAATCCATTGCTAAATATAGAACAGTGCCGTTTTGCTAACGACAGTGAGGGTCGATGTCGAAGGAACGATCCTATTGGTGAGGCTAGTTGGGATTTAACGCCGCTTTCAAGAGTACTTCACTGATATCGCGGCTGCTAGTATTATGGCAGGGAGAAAGCTTGCAACACCAAGTGGCTATGCATTGCGATGAAACCTGCGAGCATCGGCTGAAACTTGCAAAGCATGGATGGTACTACGCTGAAATCCAGTGTAGCATTGCACCAAAACCTTACTGCATGTAGAACAGTTCTCTACTGCAGACAAAGTTGCCGCGCCCCTGGCGGGATTCGAACCCTAGATCTCTTGATCCGAAGCCGAACGCGCTAACCACTGCGCTATCCCGCCCCAATCCCATGGGGATGGATTCTTGCTATGTACATAATAAAGACGCTTTGGTGTAGATTCTTTTTGGTTTTTCAAGAATAATAATCAAATTGCGAAAATGAAGAAGTGGATCATCCATAAATTGTCGAATGTTAAGAATGCTACTTAAATCACCGCAAATAAAATGTTTGTTACATCATCATTTGCTGACTTAATAATTCACTTTCTTCATCACTTACTTACTTCATCACTTACTTCGTCACTTATTTTGTCACTTACTAAGTACATCATTTACTTCAATACTTACTTACTCCATCACTGACTTCGTCACTTACTAAGTTCATCAATTACTTCAATACTTACTTACTTCATCACTTACTTCGTCACTTACTAAGTTCATCACTTACTTCGTCACTTACTTTTGTCACTTACCTACTTCATCACTTACTTAATAAGTCACTTACTTACTTCGTCACTAACATACTTTATCACTTACTTCGTCACTTACTAAGTTCATCATTTACTTCAATACTTACTTACTTCGTCACTCACTTACTTACTTCATCACTTTCTTTGTCACTTATTTTGTCACTTACTAAGTTCATCATTTACTTCAATACTTACTTACTTCGTCACTCATTTACTTCGTCACTTACTTCATAGGTAAGTTACTTACTTCGTCACTTACTTGATTAGTCACTCACTTACTTCGTCACTTACCTACTTCATCACTTACTTACTTCGTCACTTACTAAGTTCATCACTTACTTTTGTCACTTACCTACTTTGCACTTACTTAATAAGTAACTTACTTCTTCACTAACATACTTTATCACTTAATTCGTCACTTACTAAGTTCATCTTTTACTTCAATACTTACTTACTTCGTCACTCACTTACTTCGTCACTTACTTTGTCACTTACTAAGTTCATCATTTACTTCAATACTTACTTACTTCGTCACTTACCTACTTCATCACTTACTTACTTCGTCACTTATTCAGTTCATCACTTACTTCGTCACTTACTTTAGTCACTTACCTACTTCTTCCCTCACTTAATAAGTCACTTACTTACTTCGTCACTAACATACTTTATCACTTACTTCGTCACTAAGTTCATCATTTACTTCAATACTTACTTACTTCGTCACTTACCTACTTCATCACTTACTTACTTCGTCACTTATTCAGTTCATCACTTACTTCGTCACTTACTTTAGTCACTTACCTACTTCTTCCCTCACTTAATAAGTCACTTACTTACTTCGTCACTCACTTACTTCATCACTTACTTTGTCACTTACTAAGTTCATCATTTACTTCAATACTTTCTTACTTCGTCACTCACTTACTTCATAGGTAAGTTACTTACTTCGTCACTTACTTACTTCGTCACTCACTTACTTCGTCACTAACCCACTTCATCATTTACTACGTCACTTATTTTGTCACTTACTAAGTTCATCGATTACTTCAATACTTACTTACTTCATCACTTACTTTTGTCACTTACCTACTTTGTCACTTACCTACTTCATCACTTACTTAATAAGTCACTTACTTACTTCGTCACTAACATACTTTATCACTTACTTCGTCACTTACTAAGTTCATCATTTACTTCTATACTTACTTACTTCGTCACTCACTTACTTTGTCACTTACTTACTTCATCACTTACTTCGTCACTTATTTTGTCACTTACTAAGTTCATCATTTACTTCAATACTTACTTACTTCATCACTGACTTCGTCACTTACTAAGTTCATCGATTACTTCAATACTTACTTACTTCATCACTTACTTCATCACTTACTAAGTTCATCACTTACTTCGTCACTTACCTACTTCGTCACTTACTTTTGTCACTTACCTACTTCGTCACTTACCTACTTCATCTCTTACAAGTCACTTACTTACTTCATCACTAACATACTTCATCACTTACTTCATCACTTACTAAGTCATCATTTACTTCAATACTTACTTACTTCGTCACTTACTTACTTCGTCACTTACTTGATTAGTCACTCACTTACCTACTTCATCACTTACTTACTTCGTCATTTACTTACTTCGTCACTTACCTACTTCATCACTTACTAAGTTCATCATTTATTTACTTCGTCACTTACCTACTTCATCACTTACTTACTTCGTCACTTACTTACTTTGTCACTTACCTACTTCATCACTTACTAAGTTCATCATTTATTTACTTCGTCACTTACCTACGTCATCACTTACTTACCTCGTCACTTACGTACTTCGTCACTTACTTACTTCGTCACTAACTTACTTCACTGCTTACTTAATTAGTCACTTACTTCCTTCGTCAATCCCTTACTTCGTCCCTTACTTCATCACGTACATTTACTTTGTCACTTACTTACTTCGTCACTTACCTACTTCATCACTTACTTCGTCACTTACTTTCTTCATCACTTACTTACTTCGCCACTCCCTTATCACATACCTACTTCATCACTTACTAAGTTCATCATTTATTTACTTTGTCACTTACTTACTTCATCACTTACTTACTTCGTCACTTATCTACGTCATCAATTACTTACCTCGTCACTTACGTACTTCGTCACTTATCTACGTCATCACTTACTTACCTCGTCACTTACGTACTTCGTCACTTACTTACTTTGTCACTAACTTACTTCACTGCTTACTTAATTAGTCACTTACTTCCTTCGTCACTCCCTTACTTCATCCCTTACTTCATCACGTACATTTACTTTGTCACTTACTTACTTCATCACTTACTTACTTCGCCACTCCCTTCATCACTTACTTACTTCGTCACTTACTTATTTCGTATCTTATTTACTTAATCATCTTACGACACTTCAATACCGTGTAACTGAATTTATAGATGTTTCTCAATATCTGACCAGCTTCTTTATGGGAAACTAGGATTAATTTACATGTGCTTTACAACTCATATACATGTAGATGCATAATGGTGCATATATAATTTCATAATACATAAATATCAAAACACACACACACGATACATATACACATACACACACACACACATACAACCAAGCGTAAGCGTCATTAGGGCGACAGTTGTCACAGAGCGTCATTTGGGCGACAGTTGTCACAGAGCGTCATTTGGGCGACAGTCGTCACAGAGCGTCATTTGGGCGACAGTTGTCACAGAGCGTTATAAGGGCGACAGTTGTCACAGAGCGTCATTTGGGCGACAGTTGTCACAGAGCGTCATTAGGGCGACAGTTGTCACAGAGCGTCATTAGGGCGACAGTTGTCACAGAGCGTCATTAGGGCGACAGTTGTCACAGAGCGTCATTAGGGCGACAGTTGTCACAGAGCGTCATTAGGGCGACAGTTGTCAAAGAAAATTTTGAAAATTATATCATTATGCCTCATTTCAACGTAACAATATGTTTTGCGAGTTTAAATTATCATTTTACAAAACATATGGTCTCACAACTATGATATTAAGAGATAACACACTTCTGTCGCCCTAATACCCTCACATACATGTAATAGCAGAAGTGACATTAGGGCGACAGCCATTTAAACACACTTACAGCGGAATAGACATTAGGGCGACACTGTTTAAAACGTTTAAGTATTAAATATTGTGAACAATAAATATATATATATCGATTTAAATAAATAAAAATGAACCTTTAAAAACATTTAAAACTCTTGTTCCCGACTTTGGTCTTTTTATATAAAAATCATATCTTTTTGTCAAACAAGTTTTATACATAATCCTTACTTATTCCATGTAAAAATCATATATTTTTTTAATATCATATCACTTTTATATATACATAATGCAGACTTATTTCATGTAAAAATAATATCTTTGTGTCTATAAAATCCAGGTTTATTCATATTCCTGACTTATTCAATGTCAAAATTATATCTTTGTGTCATGTCACAAGAGTTATACATAATATCGACTTATGTCATGTAAAAATCATTTCTTTGGTTTAACCTCCATTTTTATATATATTATCCATTTTTTTCCGTGTAAAATTCATAACTTTGTGTTATATTACTGGATGTATACATATTCCCAACTTATTCCATGTAAAATTCATATCTTTGTGTCATATCACAAGACGTATACATATATTTTAGTAAACGGTCTGTGTAACATCGGCAGTGATAATTGGATCGATTATTTTCGATCTATACTGAATACCTTTATTTATTTGTTGATTTTATAAAAACATTTGGCCCCGAGGTTATAAAACTTTCTTGAGTTCGATTTCATGCTCAACTCACATTTCGTGCTCAACTCAAAACTCAGACTCAGGGTATGGAGGTTATAAAATTTCCTGAGTTCGATATCAAACTCAGCTTGAGTCTGAAAACGTACTCAACTCAAGTTAGGTCCGACCCTAACTTAACGCCGTACTCAGCTTTATCAACATGGACTCAAGACGTTTTATAACCTCAAAATTTGAGTCGATCTCAACTGAGTCTAAACTCACAGAGTTGAGCACAGAGTTGAGTTGAGTTCGGAGTTTGTTTTATACCTCGGGGCCAACAGAGATCTTCTGTAGCATCCACATTCTCAGTCCATATTTATACATATTCTCGACTTATTACGTTCCCCGCAAAGCTTTGTGGGAGACATGTTTTCGCGTCACTCCGTTTCCGGTCCATATCTAAAAAAACGTTCAATATAAAAAATTTTTTTTATGAAACTTGGTGTATGGTCAGACCTAGTGGTGGAGTGCTGCCTTTTGCTACTTTGTTCTTCTGATTTTCATATGTTTTCTGGTTACAATGGAAATAGTTTGAACTTGGTGCATGTGGGGGTAGCGATATTCCGGCCTCTATTTCCAAATCTTTGCAGTATTTTATTTACGAAACTTGCTGTACGAGGTTAGACTTAGTCTTGGAGCGGTGGCTTTTACTGCTTAGGTTATTTTGATTTTTATATTTTTTTCTGGTTGCCATGGAAACAGTTCGAACTTGGCGCATGTGGGGGTAGCGACCTTTTCCGACCTTCATCTAAAAATTTATTCAGTAGTTTTTATGGTATGTATTTCGACTCAAAGTTGGAATGGTGACAGCCTTTTGAATATCTTCCCTTTCCAAATAGTCTGGCATATAGGAATATTTATGTGGCCATTTTCACAATGAGAATGACCCAAAATGATTACAACGATTATATACATATATACAGTTGGAAATTAATTAAGCAACAAGCATACTCAGTAAATGTCAGTAAAGATGTTCCAATTTGGTCCTTATGAAGCCAAGGGTAGTGTTTACCGTGACAGCATCGGGTATTATTATAAAATTTGACTATAGTAAAGGCAAGGGTAGGGTTTATCTTGACAGCCTCGGGTATTATTATAACTATTATTTAACTATTGTAAAGCATTGAGAAGAAATCAATTCTGATGAGATGAGTTATTTTCAATCAATTTCAATGAACAAGTATTCCATAGAAAACAAAACACATAAGTGAGATCAAATATTTATAACAAGAATAAATTTTAGTGTAACAATTGCATTTCACTGAATATTAATAAATATATTAAATAAATATTTTCTATTTTAATGTTAAAGTTAACTGACTACAGTAGTAAACTTGTGATGGCAAGCTTCCACCATGACGTCATTTCATTTTCCAACTGTAGAGCCAGAGGGTTAATTTCACTGATAAAACAGGGTATCTCATAATGAAGATTTATACCAATAATCAATGAATAATGATAACTTTGTGAATGTAGCAATTCATAACATATTTATATACAAAAAAACTTGAAACCATTTCGAATAAATCAAAATTAATATTTGTTTAGATACACATGTCAATGATAAAATGTATTATAAAAATAGAGCCATTGGCTCTGTAGCTCTTTAGAAATTAGATGATTTTATATCTCAGGTTGACAACTCAATGAGTGAAGCATTTAACAACTGTTTACATTAGAATAAGAGATTTATATTATGTAATTATAACTGCTTCAAAAGATATTTCAGCATTCTAGTGTTTTTGGGCCCTCAAAGTTACTAAGTAGTAAAAATAAAACCATGGGCTCTGTAGCTATCTTGCGTGATAGTGATTTATGTAGAAGACTAAAATAAATAGTACAGATAAAGCACAATTCATAGCCATAACTTCCTGCAATTAATTAGAGCAAATTCTCAAAGTAATCTATACAATTCAATTATATTTCCCAAATCACGATACATGATACAAAACAGTCCAATCTTTAAATAAATTTATTACAAATAATTGTGTCCTCGGTTCTATGATACCATGACATCCAATTGACAACCCATCCCTCCTTTCTTAGTCTTTCTAACCTATCCCCCTCACAAATACAAACACCAGTCCAATGCCTACTCCTCCTCCTTAACACTTGCAGAAGGACTGTCACTCTCTGTTACACCCAGGGAGAGAGAGACAGAAAGGGGGAGGGAGGGAGAGGGGGCGAAAACACCTTTAATCCAAATATAAACATTAGCCGTAATTTAGCAAAATGGTACACCACTAAAATGTTTTCACTTATAACTTTCTTACTTTTCATCCA
The DNA here is from genome assembly GCA_936450465.1 of Gibbula magus. Taxonomy (NCBI): domain Eukaryota; kingdom Metazoa; phylum Mollusca; class Gastropoda; order Trochida; family Trochidae; genus Gibbula; species Gibbula magus. The sequence continues at coordinate 77,943,307 of OW388292.1, read as the reverse complement.
AAAAACTTGAAATTTGGAACTCTTGATATTCACTAAACACAGATGATATCCTCAAAAGAAAAGTGTTTTGGGGTCATTGGTTTCGGAGATGAAAAAATATACCTTTAAAGGAACCCCTGTCACAATCAAAGAATAAAAGTTTCAGTAATGAAACTTAAAAATCATAATCTCCATCTTTAAAAGTAAAAACTGCCCAGGCTCCTGTCACAATCAAAGTATAAAAGTTTCAGTAATGAAATTTAAAAATCATAATCTCCATCTTTAAAAGTCAAAACTGCCCAGGCTTCTTGATATCTCCTATTGCTGGTTCATGAGAAGAAGTCGTTTAATGCTTTAAGGGTGAAACCCCTGCAAAGTTCATATTTCATAATTTATCTGAACCAAATTTACAAACTTGTATCTCCATCCTACAAAGATGTCAATGACAAAATATATTCATATTCCTTATCAAGCATTTTCAGAGAAGAAATCGTTTAAAGGTTTTACTTTTAACATCTCTAGCGGCCATATTTGTGGGCATTGGAATTCGTGATGAACAAACTTTGACCCCCTAGGTGCAAGGTACCCACCCACCAAATTACAGCTTGGGGGTGTAGCGCTTCTTGAGGAGAAGTCTAAAGAGTGAAAAGTTTACGACAACGGACGCCGGACGACAGCCCATACCATAAGCACATCTGGCCTTTCAATTTCATTCCTATATCGCTTTCGCCATTCACAATAATTCCAATCACAGAGAATCAATTCTGTCTTAAGCGTGAACAAATTGATAGACCTATGAAAGTAATAAAGTCATTAAATATAAGTATTATTGCAATCTATAATAAGAACATTATATATACCAGCAAAAAGGCAGTTACTTATTGCCTCACTATTTTAGGCAGTATCCTTTTTGCCTGTGAAATTCCACTTATAGCCTTTGGCAGTAGTGTCACTGCCTGATAGTTCGTTTGATAATTCACTGAAAAAATGTAATTAACATTGCATAAAATGTATCACATAAAGATTAGATATTATCCTTTATTATTACCTGAACAAAATCTAAAGTAAAACAACTAGAAAACAAGCAAAAAAGTGAGCGTGGCTCACTAATACCCCCGACTGTTTAAGTTTGACATTTTCATTTTACTTAAAGAGAGAGGTGTCTGCACACCTAAGGATTGATAAGCTTTGAAATGTAATTGCTAAGATTAAACTGTTTGTGAAAATGGTAGGACAAGTCTCGATCTTCATGTGAAAAAGGTGGTTTAAGTCAAAATAGGAATAAAAGTAACTTGAAAAGGTATTGGTAATATAATACACTACTGCTATTACCACTGATTTCAACTTTATTTTGGAAATTAGTCAATCATAATGATTCATTCGAGTGACTTTAAACAACAGGTACATGGAAACACACCCCTGAAGGCACAGTGAGAGATATACAGCAGTTTATGGCTGAAAGGCAAGAAAATTTAACTTTTCCCAAAATATAACCAGTGGAAATATAAAATAGTAAAATTAACGAGAACACAGAAGTAGCTTTTGATGAAAGTTAAATGAAAAAGAAAATGATGAAGTCAACAAATCACAATACAGAAGTAGCTTCATTCATTCTAGCTATGATAAAGTAAAAGAATATAAAAAATCGCCAAAAATTAAAAAAATCACCAAATCGTGTTACATTTTGCAATGCACCTCTCCTAGTGGTGAAGGAGACATGTGCCAAATTTGAAAAGGATGAGATGAATAGTTTTTCTGTAATCGATCGGACAAAAAATGCTCAGAATTTGACTAAGTTAAAAAATACAAAAATTCGCCAAAAATTCAAAAATTCACCAATTCGGTTTAAACTTCGCACTGCACCTCTCCTAGTGGTGAAGAAGACATGTACCAAATTTAAAAAGGATGAGACGAATAGTTTTTCTGTAATCGATCGGACAAAAATTGTCTTCGGACGGAAGGACAGACGGACGGACGGACGGAATCGTTGGTATAACTATATACCCCCAACCGTTGGTCGGGGGTATAATTAAAGTGTGTGAGAGACAATGAAAGAGACTGCAGTAAGCTTGATTGTTTCTTACTTCATTACTTAAAGGGAAAGTTCTATCACCAATCTATCGGCAGCATCCGCTATATTGGATTCTTGGCATTACGTCAAATGAAAACAAGCTATATTTAACCCAATTTTACAGATTTTTGAAAATTAAACATAAACCCCAATAGAAGTTCATAGAACCCTCCCTTAAAGGGAGAGTAATGTCGCCATATTGGATTTGTTAGCATTATGTGAAATGAAAACATGCTATGTTGTACCTTATTTTACAACTCTTAAATAACTAAGACATACACTGATAGAGTATTGACATTGTAACACATAACATGTCATAAAACTAATAAACACTTTGCTGTTATGCTGAAGCGAAGTTTTCCCCACTCGCAGCGCCAATGAATGGCTTCAGTCCTCACTTTATTTATTTTTCAACAAATGTACGCTTGTGTTTATCAAGTTGTCAAATATAAAGTCATCAAAATATTACCTTCATTAGTATCTTTCAATTTGACTGTGTTTTAATCATGTATTTATAACATGTGTAAACAAGAATATCCTCTCGAATTTCGTTTCCACAAAAAATACCCCGATAGAATCCCCCTTTTCAGAATTGCCTTAATTATGCCTGCTGATTAAGAGAAAAGTCAGTTTGAAACAGAATTGTGCCTTCATATCACATATATGTTTTACAAATAGACGGCAGAGAGATTTTGATATTAACAAGCAGCTGACATGGGCAAGCTATAATCAAAGCAACAGATCCAAAATATGTTATCAATGTATCCAAATATCCAATATTCATAAATAATAAAGATTTACATTTTTGTCAGGGACTAAAATCACTTCATAATTACAAGTGAACATACAAACAGTAAAATCTATCAAGATGATGAAATAAAACAGGGAACCATCTTTATGAACATGATGTAAACAAGAACAATGATGATGGTGTGATAATGGAAGCCATCACTCTGAAGTTACAAACTACATGCATGTGAACAATATTCTATTTTTTGTTTTTTCGTCGAAGTATCTCATTATATACTTTGTACTTGATGCGACGCCAATTCCCATTGCAGGCTTTTTCAATTTCACTGTGAAGTTTTAGAAAAACATCCACCTGTTGTTTGCCTGAAAATATTAACAGAATATAAATATATTAGAAGATGAAACTGATAAACAAAATTTAATCAGATTAATTTTTGGCACATATTGGCATAACAGTGAAACATGCGAGCATTTGCCGATACTAGCAAACCATGAAACTCAGTGCAACAATGTACCCTAAGCTAACTGCAGGTAGCATCATTCTCTACCACTGACAAAGTTACCAAGGCCCTGGCGGGATTAGGACCACACTATTCCAGCACAAATAAACCAATGAAAGTTCATAAATACATTTGGATTTCCTGCAGTTACATTCAATTACACATCTTGCTTTTATCTATTATTAACTATCAGTAAGAAAACTGTATATTGAAATGGTGAACATACTTGGGACAGTTTCTGAAATTAGATTCTTGTGGAAAAAGTCGAGGACAGCAACAACTTTGCCCGGCTTCCACATGACTTTGGCAACTGCAAAGGCAAATACAAAGGGTAGTGTAAGTCATTGACAAGAAATTAATACTTATTAGCTCATCTGGCCTGAAAGGCCCGATGGGCTTATGGCATGGGATGGCGTCCGTCCGTCTGTCCGTCCGTCCGTCCGTAAACTTTTCGCTTTTTCGACTTCTTCTCCAGAACCAATGACTCCAGAGAGCTGAAATTTAATGTACAGACTCCTTGGCTGAAGGGGATACTAAATTGTAAATTTGGTGACCCTTTGACCCCAAATGTGGGTCACAGGGGTCATAACCTTAAAAGCTATTTTCATCTTCTTCTCCAGAACCAATGACTCCAGAGAGCTGAAATTTTATGTGCAGACTCCTTGGCTGAAAGGGATTCTAAATTGTAGATTTGGTGACCCTGTGACCCCAAGTGTGGCTCACAGGGGTCATTACCTAAAAAAAACTATTTTTATCTTCTTCTCCAGTCCCAATGAACGTAGAGAGCTGAAATTTTATGTACATACTCCTTGACTGAAGGGGATTCTAAATTGTAAATTTGGTGACAGTGAGACCCCAAATATTGGGTCACAGAGGCAATGACCTAAAATGCTATTTTCATCTTCATCTCCAGTCCCAATGGCTCTAGCGAGCTGAAATTTTATGTACAGACTCCTTGGCTGTAAGGGATTCTAAATTGTAAATTTGGTGAGTCTGTGACCCCAAATATGGGTCACAGGGATCATAACCTAAAAGCCTATTTCAGTTTACAGCATCTTTCTGAGATTATATGTGCACTTCAATCAGTAAAGTAGGTAAGGGAGGTAATTTTAAAGAAATCAGCTGAGTTAAAGGCATTTCATCTTTCTGATGTGAGAGTTCTAACATGTGCTTTGAGAAATTAATATGTCTGATGAAAAAGAGATATTGAGAATTAAAAACTTAGAATTGGAGGTCTAACAAAAATTATAAGTCATATTTTATCTTTGTCTCACATTTCACATATGAGTAATTATTTGTATTTTGCTAGTGAATTTGCTGATAAAGGTACACAAGTCTAAAAGTATTCTAAAGACTTAATACAGAATCTTTTATTAAATCTAATATAATGTTCTTTGTAATTTAAGAGTAAATAATGGAGTTTTTTAATATCTCATGATATTGTGTAATTATTTGGAGAATTAATTAATTAATTAATTAATGAGAATTTCCAGTACGAGTCAATTTTGTATACCTTATTTATATCATATTTTATACTTTATAACTGATTTAGTTTTCTATTAATTCTAACTCAATAATGTTGAGTGTAGTTTGGCTTGTCAGACAATCATCTGTAAATACTCATTCATATCACAAGCATAATTATCCTTTATAATTATATTTTATTACATGCCTATGTTTTCATTTCTCATTCTTTACCATTATGTATGTATTACCACCACGGTTGCCTAACCTTTTCATATCATTTCACCCAAAATATTTTTGGCTTTATTCCACTATTTTCATCATTTATTTCTTGCATCATTATCACTATAATTCCCCTTCGCATCTTCCTCAACTCAATATAACAATTAATATACAATAATTTATTATCTAATCATACCTTCACTCTTGTTTTCATTTCATTCTGTTAACACTTTTATTTCACACTATAATTAAATCATTAAACTTTCATTAATATCTTACAATACAGTCTATCTATTTAATTTATATTTAATGCTAATTGCAGGATTTTACGTGCGTTGCTACATCCTATAATCTCGCGAGAATTGGACTTCCTCTTTTATTTCCACCAATCTCGCGAGACTCAATTTCATAAACCTTCATGGCAATTATTTAAATATCATTCATCTTTAATTATATTACCATCTACTTTGCATAATCTGTAAAAAATTAATTAATTATTTCTTCTAATCTCTTCATATTTATTGCTGCTATTCTATAATCTCGCGAGAGTTGGAATTCCTTTGTTTATTTCTACAATCTCGCGAGACTTCACTTTGTTTTGGTTCGCCATCTTGGAAGCAATTATATTTCTGGGCTCGCCCACCACCACCCACAACTCCACCTGTATTACCTGTAAAATAACATTCATGTTAATATGCATACTTTATCATTTCACAATCATTGTACCAATCAATGTAACATTGAGTGTTTGCAACACTCTGGAGGTTCTCAGGTATACACAGGGGGTAATCCGCTGCAGCGGAATTTTTTCCCCCCTCTAATTTATATTATCAATAAATAATCTGGACGCTCAAGAGCAAGGGTACGTACGCCCGACGCTCCCCCTAACATCATTGAGCCTACCAGATCGGGGTGCGCAACCCCTTTCTACTTACTCAGCCCAGCGCATGGGCGGCAGTCGGGCGCGCAACCCACTGTATCTCTCCATCCTGGCGCACAGGATCAATCCGGGCAACGCCCTCTTACATACCTGAGAACCTCCAAAGCCCAAACATGTAATAAATTTTTGTATATCATCTCAATCTTTGTTTTTCTGTCAAGGTAAACTTTGCAGTTAATTTTATTCAATAGGAACAAGAAATGAGATAGATGTCTACATCATGGACATGTTTAATGTGAATCTAATTGAAATGAGAACTATTGAATATTGAATACCCTTTGAAGGAATAACTTGAAGAGGAATTAAATTTTTTCATTTTACATGAGATATGTGAACTGAATATGACAAGTGATGACTGGTGATAACATAGGACTATAAAAGAAGTAGCTATATGAGATTGTGACATCACACCTATTTTCATCATCTTCTCCAGTACAGAAAAATAATTAATTGTAGGAAAAACTGCATCTAACATATAAATTTTACTGGCTGTGAGTCCAGTGTCTGCATGTTATGTAATTGCATTGTGTTGACCTCTTCCTGGCAGAAGGATGAAAACTGATAGTTACACAGAGGTTTCAGGTTACTTCAAACTACTGTGCAGCACTGTGTTATCATAGACTCTGCGTGAGACTGCTTTAGTCTTCCACAGACTCTAAAAAAGCATTTATTCATAGAATATCACCATTTTATCAAATATTGAAAGGGAGCCTATAAGAAATGGTGAAAAAGAATTTACTAAAAAACAATTCACCAATTTATTAAGTATTGAAATGGAGCCTATGAGAAATGGGATTTTCAAAAACTGAGGCTCCTATTCATTATGTAATAAATGTTGGTATTGCCATAATGCAATTAAGAATTAAAACAATATAATGCAAAGGTGTATGATATTCATAACGAATGTTGATTTATGTGTAACCAATTTTTATAATAATTAGCAGGGGTCATGACCTAAAAAGGTTTTTTTCATTTTCTTCTACAGCCCCAGGCCATTATTGCAATAGCTGACAGTGGTGAATTGTATGCAAAGAATTGTACCCGGGGTATTCATTATTATATAATGTGTGTACGATCTTAGAAAATAGTATGATCTCTCCACCACATTATTATATGTTTGATACCAGCAATTTATTTCCAAGCTTTGCGTTGCTCTTTCAACACATATATATATAGCAGATTGGCAAAGTTATGGTAACAAAATATTTTTAAACTGCTTTAATCGTTTCACTACCTAGATTCTTATTACTACATTCCATTATCTGACCATTGTTATAAAGTCCACTCCATAACATACCCCACTTATTATCTCCTGATGAGCTACAGAGGCCATGGCTCTATTTTTTTTGTTAATGTTTAATGCAAAAGTATTGCCACTATAACCAGCTGGAGAAATCAATTCATCTATAAACTTTCTATGGAAAGGGAAATTTCAATTAGTGGTTGGTTACATTATGTATAATTCCAAAATATTCCATGCTTTATTTAAGAAATAGAAGACGAGTTGGCGTGTTTATCGTTGAATAAAACTTCGCAGGGAGCATAACACATGAAGGGCTCTGCTACGAGTCTTCTATTTCTTATATGAGATGCACTTAAACAATTACTCGCTTTTATATAAAAACTGTTGCGATATCATTTTATTTGTGTCAATTATATTTTAAAAATAATAAGGCCTCCCGTTGCAGACGTCATTCTAAGTGATGGACACTCTTTTTACCGAAAATAAACAGGGCTGGTTTAAAAAAAACATTAGACATTCACGTCGCGCTATCACATACTATCCATATATCCATGTTTGGTGAATCACGTGACTAACATTCCAAAAAGACTTACAGATCTGATCAAGTCTAAGCATGGTGGCGAATGTACATTTGCCTAAATCAGCTGTTCATTGTTCATTGTCTCACCACTAATTTTGGCCGACTGTAGAAGTTACAAACCATGGAAAGGTGTACACACTGTAGTGGTTGCGATGTAGTGAGTGCAATCGGCTTAAGTGATTTCGACGTTACGTTACCATGGGCACACTTAATCACACTAGGGAGGCATGGAACAGCGGAAACATCATTCAATTGTTACGTCATCAAAAAACTATACCTTTATTGTCTGATCAAGTATTTTTTTTCAATTGTTCTAACCATTAGGCTTCTTTGAACATTGAATAAAGCATAATGTCGGTCCCATTGTCCGCCTGTGTTTTATTGGCATAGGTATTTTTTGTATTGAATTAAACAAATATTTCAGGAATTTTACATGGTCACTATTAAAGCTCTATACACTTTTAAACGAAAGCATTATATATATCATACCAGTCATTCGAAGATTGCAGGCTTTCTGTCTGGTGATAGGTGAAATTGCTTCAACTAAAACATAACAAAACCAAAAATAATATGAAATCAAGTTGTCAGTGTCAACATAATGTACTATTGAGGGTGCGTTTTACCTTTATGGAAAGTATTCCACAACATGCAAGATACTGCTTTCATTTCAATACACATTTGAATGTGTGTAATTAGATAAAATGACTGAGTAACAAAGCATCACTTTTCACATCCATTGTTTTCTAAGTTATCCTTATATCATTTTGATTTACCTGCAGTATTTAATTTTTCTGCCGACGCTGTAATCGATGTGGTTGTGGTCGCTGGTGTGGTGGGAGGACAACAAGCTACGTCTAGAATATACAAAAGAAAATAGCCATGTGCTCTGTAGGTCATCAGAATTTATATTGTTATATGAGAGAAAGAGTCATGAACAGTTTCATGTGCATTAACATTGCTCTAAAAATAAATAAAATCCTTATCTTACATATATATAAAAGTATCATGTTATCACATAGCACAATAGCACTTTTGATACAAGATTTCTATTAATATACAAAGTTTTAAAAATATGTACCGTAGATATTGCTTGATTTCACACAAGCCATATCTGACCTGTAGAACACAGATTTGGACGATATATAAAACTTCATTGTGCTCACTTCAATTGTTGTTGAGATTGTTGTTGAATTGGCTTCATGAGAATCAATTTTGAGGTGCTGAAATTAGAAAATTAATATTATGTACTTGTCAGTACCAGTATTTGTTCATAAAAATGTTTGACTTTTTTGGCTGTTTTCATTCAAATTCCTCAATTGTAATATATTTGGCATTTGGGGATTTATATGCATGTTGAGCGAGATGATTTGAACTAAAATTAGCTAAATTTTTATTTGGCAGGTGTCGAAGCCAAATAAAATTTTATGAAACTAACACATACTTGTGGTAACATTCTTAATATTACTTTCTTAACAAATATAAAGGATTAAAATAACTGTGGGCAACTTGACACAACATTTTGTTTCCAAAAATAGCAAAATAGCTTGCCAGTTTGGATTGCAGAGGCAGATTATGTTATAAAATAATACTCAGTAAGGTTTATTGAAGTTTTTATGCTCAATGTTTTGCTCCAACATAAGTTCAGACAATAGATCAAGTAAAAGTCAACCTGTGCATACTTGCCTGTATGCAAAATTCGCCTATATCTAAATGTTGCTACGTAAAATGTCACTTCTTTGTAGTTTGAACCTAAATGTATATGTACCTCAAAAAGAAATAAAATAACATTTTTTTTTTAAAAAGTCAATTGATTTCAATATATATCAAGTCAATTCATTTCAACTATCAACTTCATCATAATATTCTTCTTTAGTATCACCAGCAGAGGAGGATAAAAAAAAAATTAGGACCATTACTTGAAAAATGATAAAATAAAAGAAAGAATAAAAGAAAAGATAGACAGTCACAGACATACAAACAAACATATTTACCTTTTCCAGAACTGTGTATTTGACTTTGCAAACCTCACAATAACCCCCATCTTGTTTTGGGAGGTCATATCCGGCTGAAAATGATTATCATTACAATTACATTATCAGACTATGAGACATCAGTGTAGCATGCACATTGGAACAAATTTTCTTGAGTCTCTCAGTCTTTGTGTTGTAATTTACAAATTTGATTCTCCACGTAACAAACATGTTATTCCAAAAATTTGGTTTCGGAGAAGAAATCTGATTTGTAAAGATTTTAGGGAAATTGCTTGCCACTCCCAATATATTTATCTACAAATTTGGATCCCCTATAGGTCCCCCCACCCCCCATAGGGGTCATGTCAGGTTGCCTTGACCATGAGCTTTCAACTTCCATACATTCAAACAATCACAGACCCGCTACAGTAAAAAAATAGAGCCACTGGCTCTGAAGCTCATCAGGAATCATGTTATTAATTACCCCTAAGGAAAAGATATCACATAATAAGTCATTGCCCAGTCATCAAATTTATTATCAAAATTGGTTAAACATTAATCCATATTCATTATAAATAATGTAGACCTTTGCAGTTTATTGTTTTACTTCTTATTTTTATTCTGGAATTATCAACATTAATTACATAATGAAAAAGAGCCCCTTTTTGTCTCTAAAAATCCTGTTTCTCATAGACTCATAATTTCATAGGCTCCTTTTCAATATTTAATTAATAAATTCTATTGAGCATCGGAGTGTAAGACTAAATCAGTTTGTACAGTACGTCGGGGTATTCCGGATCACTAAGGAAAGAGCGACTGCATGCGTGTACGCAAAGACACTTTAAGAAAATCAAAAGACAATTTTGGTATAAGCTATCGTTCATCTAACTCATATCAAAATAAGAGACCCAGGCGATCAGGATTTAATAGTGAAAACTGACAAATAAAACCCTCCGCCGTTAGGCAGTTCCGGATCATTTCAGGGTATTCCGAATCACGTGACAACATGAGGTCGCGCCCGGCTATTATGCCTGTTAGGACAAAAAGGGGGAATTGTCAAATAAGAACACTAGTTTAATTACACACTTGCGTGAGAAATATTAATTATGATGAATATATTACGAATAACAAGCATTGCAATTCAAAATGATAGGTATGCTCGTTACAGGGCGCGCAAGTAAACTCCCGGCTACCAAGAAGTAAAACAAATTATGTCATATTGAAGAACATTGACACAGCTTTAAAATAAGACATTGACTGATGAAATCCATCCAGGTTCACACTCCCTAGATTTAAATAGACGTCCACGTGATCCGGAATATACCCCCTTACGCACTGTACTGGGGTCTTTTTTAATCTCAAGAGAACAAAACAGTTGTTTTATTGGACAAGATTAACCTGAGTTGATATCATTTCAGTACAAAGAAATAATGTAGACCAAGATAGTACGTAGGTTCTGTACTGTACAATATTTACTGTTTAAAAAAGACAGAAACAGAAACTTTAAAAAAAACTGATTTGGCGGGCGCTCTAAATATGAAACTAACTAGTAGAAAATTATAGCACCCATGACAGATTTGCAACAACACATTGTTGATACTATGGTATAACGTTTACATATAGAATTAAATCATGTCGAAGGCTACTTACCGGCTACTTACTTTAGTCTTTTAAATTTGCCGAGTCGATGCGACCTTGGTTCAATGGTTGTCAGCATAAACAAGGTCAAGGGTGGCTAAAATACCGGACGGTAACATAATACGAAAAAAGCATCGAATAGCTCTTGAAAATAATACACCGCTTGGAAATAGTCTTACATTCAATATATTACGAATAACAAGCATTGCAATTCAAAATGATAGGTACCGTATGCTCGTTACAGGGCGCGCAAGTAAACTCACGGCTACCAAGAAGTAAAACAAATTATGTCATATTGAAGAACATTGACACAGCTTTAAAATAAGACATTGACTGATGAAATCCATCCAGGTTCACACTCCCTAGATTTAAATAGACGTCCACGTGATCCGGAATATACCCCCTTACGCACTGTACTGGGGTCTTTTTTAATCTCAAGAGAACAAAACAGTTGTTTTATTGGACAAGATTAACCTGAGTTGATATCATTTCAGTACAAAGAAATAATGTAGACCAAGATAGTACGTAGGTTCTGTACTGTACAATATTTACTGTTTAAAAAAGACAGAAACAGAAACTTTTAAAATACCCGATTTGGCGGGCGCTCTAAATATGAAACTAACTAGTAGAAAATTATAGCACCCATGACAGATTTGCAACAACACATTGTTGATACTATGGTATAACGTTTACATATAGAATTAAATCATGTCGAAGGCTACTTACCGGCTACTTACTTTAGTCTTTTAAATTTGCCGAGTCGATGCGACCTTGGTTCAATGGTTGTCAGCATAAACAAGGTCAAGGGTGGCTAAAATACCGGACGGTAACATAATACGAAAAAAGCATCGAATAGCTCTTGAAAATAATACACCGCTTGGAAATAGTCTTACATTCAAAACATTGATTTGTAATAGTACTTATGTACATTCAGGATGATATTTGAGAATAACAAGGATGCAGTATAAAATTAAATCATAACGAAGCAAAATCATATTCCGCTTTATGTTCAAATGTAAATTTGAATGTTTCTTTATGGCGGTCGCGGATATTGTCAAAAGACTTGAGCAAATCAACCGTGTGTCGACTGTTATCAGTACATGGCTAACATGGTGACAGAAAGTGACCCACATGTTAATAAGATCAATATTTCATTTGAAATGAAAGAATTTGTTTGATGCAAGGAGCGGTGCTCTTTATTTAAATGGCTTTAATTAATTGTCCAGCTGTGACGATCGGTGTTCACACGGGCTTTTACAAATTTGCTTCTTTTTTTATATTAATTTGGGTCGTGAAAAACATTTAAAATCATTGAAAGTAACTTGAAATTATATTTTCTAAGTAAGAATTGAAATTGATGGTGTTGAAACGATTACTTTTCACAATGCAGCATATGAAAACATTAGCGACAGCAAAATTGTCGCCATAACGTCACTGTCGCCCTAATGACATGCTGTGACAGGGAAGTGTCGCCCTAATGACGTTTCCGCTAGAACACACACACGCACACACAATACATATACACATACATAAACACATAAGGCATAAACATACGAATAAGGCCAAGCTCACAGAACTTACTTCTAGTGCATTCCCCGGGGTCACGTTTAATTCGATACACTCAATGAACTCGGAGTGTCTTTCATCGGGGTAACTTTTCCTTCGTTTCCAATGAGAATATGCAAACAAAATGAACAAAATCAAAAGGATCGGAACAACTTTGCTAAGAACCCGGTGACGCCGCCAAAATCTCATCTCACTGTTCATCTTTCCATGCTGTGGACATCGGGTCTTGGTGCCGTGCCAGTTATCTGTCCTCCTAGTGTTACAGGCTGAGGTCATCAACATGACATATTGTGTTGAGGGCTCAGGCTTTGGCGTTGTGTACAAATGTCTTAGAGGTGAAGATGTGTTGATCAAGGATGTTAGTGTGTAAAATATTAAGAAAATTGTGGAAAATATACTTATGACGTCAATCGCTAGAGACATATTTTATAGATCTACAACATGACATGGGATAACTAATTTTCATATCACGACAATAAGGGACTGGTCATTTATTATAGGGGGGAGGGGGCCGGTGATTTTAGGGCGTGGGTCACACAAAAATATGACAGCCTTTGGGGGTGGGTAATAAAATATTAAAAATCATGACACATGTTAGGGGTGGGTCACTTTCTATAATAAATGACCGGTCCCTAATGCAATTTGGTTTGAAAGAGAAGTACACCTTCGAGTGCTTCTCTTGCAAGTTACCCTTGTCACACATTACTGAAAATACAAATTATTGCCTTTTAATGTACTTTTTATTGAGATAAGAGCGTCAAATTATGATTTTTTAAAATTAATTATAAAATTCAAGCAAAATAGTTGGATAAAACAATCATTTTAATATCTGTAGCAAATACCTAATTAGATGAAATGGTAAATAAATAACCGCCAAGAATTATATATTTCAATTTCTTTCATTGCTCATAAACTTTGTTATACTTTCGTGTCTTTGTGTACAGTGTGTGAGTTAGACCACAATGCTTTGAGCGTGAAAATAATAGACTGCATGGATCTGTATTAAAACTGGAAAACACCTTTACTAATTAGTGCAATTGCTCGACTTATTTTGGGTCGAAAACATTTGTGAAAAATTAAGTGTATATATTTCACGGAGATAGATTTTTGGCAATGTTTCTTTATATTCATCAACATCCTTGATGGCTCTTTAGCCTAAGTCAAACGTAATTTTGGAAACTTTAATAAGTAGATAGGAAGGGAGAATTGCGAAGATATATTTTTGGCAATTTTTCTTTATGTTCACCAACATCCTTGATGGCTCTTTAAATAATATCACTACTACTACAACCTCAAACTAATGCATGTGTCTTTCATGCATGAATAAAGACCAAGTTGGTGTTTATATTTTGATAAGCAGCGTGGGAGTAAGACGTTGATGATCAGTCTGATGATTATTGTAAATGTGTGGACATTGTTCCAGGACTATATCTTTACCACTGCTACTACAACCTCGTCGAACTGTTCCTTTTAGTCCCATTCATTTGGAGCATTGAAGAAAGGGCTGTGCAGCAGGGATGAAATTAAAATCTTTCAAATGTTCAAGGAAGAAACTGAACAAGTACCTCTGTTGCGTAACCCATTTGTTCTACAGTTCCGACACCTGGCATGGGTGACCAACTTCGTGTTTGAAGGGTAATTCCCTGCCCCGCATGTGACTCGAACAAGTGCCTCTGTATATCCAGCAGTACACCTGGGTACCTGGCGAAGGCGTGCTGGAAGTGACCTTGTCAGATTGGGTTAGTTCAGGGTAAACATAATGGTAGCGTCTTTAGGTGAGTTGGTGAAAAACTGACCAACAAAAGAAACGTCAACACATTTTCAAAAGAGTAGAAAAGTAAGCACTGCTGCCGATGAAAGTCGATTTTGAATGTCGTTGGTAAGCATGTATGTTGTTAGGAGTTTTCAATTTCATGCATCAGGTTATGATCATACTATTATTATATCTGTTTAACCACACATCGGTTGAAGAAATCGTTTTTGAAAATGTTTTTTTGACAGATAGTTTGGAATTTAGGTACCTCCTGCAGTCCAACTGTAACGACGTTACCATTTAGCCTATGTTGCACTCGCAAGACATATGCAACCAACGTAAAACCGTCCTCTGTCTTCTAATTATAAATAACCAATCACGATATTCTAAATTATATTACTTTTTCAAATTAAATTACGATTTATCATAAACAAAACAAATTAAGAACGATTTTAAGGTCAACTTGATGTGTGTGTATTATTTCGAAGTTAAATCGTTGCAAACTGTTCTCACAGACCTAACCCTTGAATTATTTTTTGCCTCCACATGGCTGATTCGTATTGGCAAGAAACAAGGTTGTGTTTTGATCTACATCGCATCGCATCGATGTATATCGTATTTAGGATTCCGTTGCAATATCACCGACTGATATGGTGCAGTGGTACAACAAGGTCGTATTTTCACTCATATTATATTTCTGATTCGCTGCTGCATTTTCCCGACTGATACATTGCAGTTGTACAACAAGGTTACATGTTCACCCAACTAGGTCGTACAAAACTGAAGTTTATTTTTCATTCCATAGCTTTACCTTTTACTTTGGGCGTTCAACAAATATTTCTCTGTCCAACTTCTCTTTACCGGAAGAAGTAGATATTTCACATGTGATAAGTGGCATGTCTCCTTAGGTCAATTGATGACTCATACTTTTAAAATATTCATTCTTTCTGTCAGCACAGGTCTTAGAGTAGAGTAAGGTGTAACAATGGAGGCTGTTGAGTACAGAGCGGTTATCAGGTTCAGTGGCGGATCCCCTTTCAAAATGTTTGCATGGCGGGTATGGGGAAACATTTTGGACCCCTCTCCCCTTTTCCATTGAAATACTTCCTCACGCAGGGTATTCTCCTGACCTTGCACCACATGATTTCTTCCTCTTCAGTCATTTTTGAAAGGCACCCATTTCCCTGATGATGAAACTTTCATTAATGAGGTCAAGTCCTGGCTTTTGACAATATCTGACGCCTTTTACAAGAAAGGCCCAGAAGGCTGCATCAAGCGATGGGAGAAATGTGTCACACTCTGTGGTGCCTATGTAGTAACAGACTAATAACTGTACAGTATCGTTTCTTTCAGTAAAGTAGAAGTCTATCAGGGGAAATTTTTATTGAACGCCCCTCGTACATTGTATCCCGATATCTTGGAGAAGTACAGTTTATTTTATGTTATCCATATTCTGATTCCCTTGTAAACGGTTGGTATCTTGCAAAACACATACTTGAGTCCACATTATATCCGGATGATATCTTGCAGGGGTGCAACAAGGTCGTATATTAATCCACAAAATGTCATCATTTCTGATTCACTGTAACATTATACCCGGATGATATCTTACCGAGATACAACAAGGTGATAAGTTGGCTAAAATAGGTTTGGGAGAGTACTTTGTGAGCTTTGTGTAGTACTGTAAATCAGTCGATAGGCATCGCTTCGTCTCTGTGACCGTGCTGAATTAGAGTTACATCCCCTTCATATCAACAATATGGCAGGCGACGGTAAAACGATACAACGTCAAAGAAATAAACTTCCAAATAAAGATTCGCCACTGTTTCTAATGAGGAAATGAACTTGCTGCTGATAGAAAAAGGATGTGCGGAACACAGGGCAACAGCCAATGCTGAGAAGACCACGGATGCCTCCTAAACGAGAAACGTTACCGGAATTTAAAGAATTTCGAAGTTGGATAACTGTACAAAATACTCTCCAAGTTTTATCCCAAGGTGGCACAAATGAATGGCAACGCAGTACTTTTTACCTTAATCATAGGATTAACAGAAATTAAGCACGTATCGGGAAAAATGTTGACATTGTTCCAATGAACCAATGAATTCACTAAATCATACATACAAAGTACGGTACGTGGGCCTATTTGTAGCCATGACAAAGAAATTAAATGACTTTAAAATATTTTGGACAGTGATATTTTGAAATTGTTGAAATAGTTCATCATACTGTTACATTTCACAGAGGAATAGCAAGTTGAGACCTTGTTCATATAATAAAACACTATAGACTTCAGACTCGGTTGATCCAAAGATTTATCGATCTCGGTGAATATCACGTGTCCATGGTCGATAAATCATTGGATCAACCTCACTTGAAGTCAATAATTTAATATTATTCCATATTAAATGTTTGATTCTTTGGAAGATTATATCCGGCTGGTATCCTGCAGGGGTGCAACAAGGTGGTATATTAACCCATATATTTCTGATTCACTTGAACCGTGTTCAAGAGAGGTTTCAAAGTAATCACTCAATTAGCGATTATTTTAAACCTCTCTTGAACGCGATTGCTCAATGTAGCGCTACGTAGCAAAGCGAGCGAACTTTGAGGTTTTGCACCATGTCGTTCAGGAGAGAATGAGCGCTTCTTGAGCGCTTCTTGAGCGCTACTTGAGCGCTACAATGAGCAATCAATGAGCGATTATAAGTGCTCGCTGTTATGGAACGGAGCCCTGTTTGATATCCTGCAGGGGTGCAACAAGGTGGTATATTAACCCATATATTTCGGATTCTCTGTAATATTATACCCGGCTGATATCTGAGTTACAAGAGGGAGAATGACGGTGAAGATGACCAAATTTTGTCGGCAACCGTTGAACATATGGCTTAGTCAAACATTGCCGTATTGGGCCCATCAGTCAAAATCCATTTTTGTTTTTATCGAAAACAAAATATTTAAACAAATATATAAGTTAACTTTTTTAAACAATAATTTACATGTTATGATACAAATACGACCCTATAGCTCATCAGGCTGGTTTGAGGTTGTAACTTTTATCAACTCGTGTCATAATTGATATCACAAGACATTAGGGCGAGATTTTCTATTTATTACTTTGTGCATGTTTACCGTGGTGGCACGTGTTCCTGTGCATAGCTCAGTTTATCGCTATCAGTGTAGTTCAGCAGCAATGGGCGCGGCTCGCCGCATGAGTGGGTTACCCGCTACATTGCTGGACAAACTCGGAGTCTGAAGTTTATCTCTGTCCCACACTTGTTTAACGAGTTTTCAATAAAGTCAAGTTATTTTTATAATTGCAATGTTTACGTATCAGATAGAATGCGAATGGTACATGTTACATGGGTCTTCTAGCGAGAACGTAGGCCCGGGAAGCTGGATGTTGGATACTTCGGGTCATCTGAATGTCAAGGTCATCAATGGCTGATTGGCGAACTACATAACCGTGATTTGAGACAAAATGCCGTAGTACAGTCGGAGAAATGATATGTAGGTGTTGTAATATTTGTTGACATCTGTAGTTTCACTCTGCGGTTCGAATCTGCCGATTCATAGGTTTCGCTGATTTTCGTGAGTGGGGAAATTGGCTTGAACATTTGGAGGTAGCGATGACTGTCCTGTCCCATAGCTTTTGAAATAATGGTCCGATTGTGACCATTTATATCTCATTTTGTAGGGACATCATTTGGCTTTCGTATCATAGTCATCGACTGTGCCATAAACAAATTTTGTGATGCGAAATATAAGTTTTAATGAGCATGGGGTGGTTTCGTCTTTACATCCCTTTCCTTTTATATAGTAGTAGGGTATGGTCTATATGGGTATATGTCTTCACAAATCATGTCCCAATAAAACAGTCAAAATCGACTTCCTCCTCAAGCAGTATTTCCTTGTTTACACTGATGAAAATGTGGTGATGTTCTTTTGCTGTTGAGTGTAAGTACAGACCCGATGAACCGAACATAATGTGTTAAAGCACGATGTCACCCACCGTCAGCCAAATGTTCGATTATTATTTTTGATCATGTAGATTTCATGACAACCAGTTCTTAAAGGACCAAACTTTGAATGATATTTTGCATCCATATTTTTGCTTGTTTTAAATATTCTAAATCCGGCATCGTATAAATCTCGTAACATCCCAAGTCCCCGGATGTATTTTTCCAAACTAGCTTCCGGTTCGGGATTCATCTTTACATGAAGTTCAAAACAGAACTGTTTGACTTTGTCGAAGACCCCCGACGCCAGCATCTGAGGTATGGCATCCCACTCAGATTGTTCGATGTCCATCTTGAGTACGTCAACAGTCGCCTGTGCCAAAAAATGCGAGTATGTCAATAATCAGTGAATAATTATAAATTGCCTAGCTTTTTCGCAATGCCATCTGTTTACTAATGGTCACTCTAGAATTTACGTGACAAGAACAGTGACACTCAGGCCTAAGTACGAGCGTATAACACCAATGCTCAGATAAATACAGATTATTTCTTTTATGCAATGCAACGCAGTGGTTCAAGCAATAATTTACGTGCGCTTCAATCAATTGTGCTGATCGCGTGTGATATATATCATACCTCAGGATGTCCGTTTTCCAACTTGAGGGACTTGAAGGTTCTCATCTTCCATTTAGATTTGTTAATCTCGTCCATCTTGCCCAGACCCGTTTTGTGGAAGTGTAGGTTCCTCTTCCTATCGTGGTCCCCTAATTTTACCCTACAGTAATGCAACAAGGTTCTGTTTTAATCCCTATCCTCTTTATGAATCCTTACGATACAATCGGCTAATATCACGCAGGGGTGCAACAAGGTTGTCTTATAATCCATGTTCGATTAAACATGCCGAAGACCTATTTCATTCCTATTTGTTATTATTTCAAGGTAATGCCTCAGGAATTAATTTACGAATAAACATGTAAGAGGCGCCGAATCCCTTTTTGTCTCATGTCAGTTCATAACAATAACATGTCATGTATTTTAGATTTATTACAATAAGGATTGTATATAATAATTCTTTTAATTTTAACAATGTAAGTTACACATTTTACTGTAAAGGAATAAACATTTGCAGGAAATATATAGTCGGAAAACATGAGTCCAATCTTTAGTATTGAAAAGCAGTATACTTACGTTGGATCATAGGCGTGTAGTTCACAGCCGTAGTGTGATGTGATTGCGTCATCAAATGTCCAGTCGTCCTTTACACTGAAGTAATTTTTTTTTTTTTTATTAACAATGTATATTAACGAATTTGAAACGCATTTCAAGTTGAATGATTTGCAGCAGTTATCACAACGATGCCTGATTTTGCTTCCCAGAAATATCCCAGTGTGATTGTCGCAGCTTTGGGCTGAAATTAAAGGGGCAGTAGCACGTTTTTTGCTAAATTTATTTTTTCAAATTTCCTTTTTATAATGATAGTTCGTGTCATTTAAATGTACTAGAGAGGGTAAAACATCCTATAACACAAACCAATTATCCGTAGTAGTGATGACGGTGTTGCGTATGAAGCAAAAATTGCATGGCGGCCATTTTATTGTGAACACATTTTATTATTTCGAATGATAACAAAGATCCCCATGGCTTTACTGAGCCATGGACACTCATTTTTAACTTGAATTCCTGAAGCGAGAAGGGTGTTTCTCGATTGGTGAAATTATTTTTCAAATTCATTTTATCGACTTATTTGAGCAAAAAAACGTGCTACTGCCCCTTTAAAGCTAAATAGGTCTCCTTTTATCAAATCTCAAACATAAGAGAAAAATAGAGTCATTGGCTGTGTAGCTCATCAGGCCTAAATAAAACACACTCATAAAAGTTCATGGTCGCCACTGGGTAATAACGTTTATAATTTGTAATTCCCATCTGGCCAGGTATAAAATAGTTATGCTTTCTATTGCAGTAAGAAAATGAGAAAGATACACTTATTTGTTTTAGGGCATGGCTCCTGTGGCGCCTAAAAGTGACCAGAGAGTCACCCGATTTACAATTTATAATGCTAATTGGTCAAAGAATCTGAATCTGAACTGTTTTCAGCCAATTAGTTCTGAAAATGAGACGAAAATGTGTTTTTAGGTTGCGACTGCTAAGCCATCATATCTACTTCATTTAATCTTATTTGGCTAAGAGGTCTGTTCACAAAATTTAAGATTTCTAGATCTTTTCGTGTTTGAGACGAAAATAGGGGGTTATATGTCGTAGCCCATGTGATCCATATTTGAGGCTACCGAAACATCCAATCTAAAATGTGCAATCCCCATTTGCAAAGGAATCTGCACACAGCAGCTTTCTTTGACTTTTCGAACTGGAGAGGAAAATGAAAACCTTTTTCAGGCCGTGGCCCCTTTGACCCTTATTTGGGTATCAGAGGTACCGAATCTACAATTTACTATCCCCATTGGCCAATAAGTGTTTTTGACGTGGCCCCAATTATTTTGATGACAGAGCATAAAGGGTTTTAAAGAATGTTTAATTAGGAAGAAATCAGATGTCAGCATGTAATTGAGTCTTTGAAGTTTCGGT
Source organism: Gibbula magus (assembly GCA_936450465.1). Classification (NCBI taxonomy): domain Eukaryota; kingdom Metazoa; phylum Mollusca; class Gastropoda; order Trochida; family Trochidae; genus Gibbula; species Gibbula magus. The sequence goes on along the minus strand of OW388292.1, from coordinate 77,922,092 downwards.
TTGTTTAAGAAGCAACAATATTGACTCTAATTATCATTCATGATGTCACATCATCAGCTCGCAGTCCTAAAAAAGAACATAAAAATGCTATAGTTAACTATTTTTCTTTCGTTTCCAAGTTAATTGACATACTAAAACATTTATGGACTCGTTTATAAGGTTTATGTTATGAACACGAAAAAACAATATCAGACTTCCCTCTCGGTCAATATTGTTTTCTCGGGTCCCTAAAATAAGTATTGACGCCATTACCAGTCTAATACTGCGTGTTTATTATTGTATGGTGTGAGACATACCCGAAGGAATATACGAGACAGGGTGCCTTGAGATTGAAGGGAGGATCCAGACATATGTCCCAACCCCCGTCCCCCGTGTTACCCTCCCTCGACGTAACTTCACACGAGATCTGGATACTGTTCACGTAACTGCAAATAATAGAAATGTTTCTTAAAAACCACGTACCTTTACATCATTTAACTAAATATTTTATAGGTTGCATATATATCATAAGCAATAAAGGAAATTCGCAAATGCGGGGAAAATTCAAGGAAACTGGGCCAATACAGTTGAAATCAATCATTTTCTTAACTACAGCAACCAATCGTAATGATTAAAAAAGTGTTGGTGATATCATAAGTAGTATAGAAGGGGGTAGCAGAGGGTTGTCAAACCGAAGGGAGGTTAATTTATGCAGCGTAGCTCATTAATAGGCTAATTTATGCATGACGTCACGGGTCAGAAAGGTCGAGGAATCATTAGACTACACCATGCGCCAATAATGATCATTAGTGAAGAACAATGGTTTTTCTAACACTACCCCCCCCCCCCCCCCCCTTATTATGAAAACCAGTCAAACGAGTTTGAACGTTCCCGCCAAAACTATTTTAATCATGACGTGTCATGAGTCATCGCAGCGCTTGTGAATGTGACTATGGTCCCATCGCCGAGTAAATACACATAACTACGATTTGACCTAGGTGTATTGCTGTCTTGTATAGCTGTGTTGCTCTGTCAATAATGAAAATGCTTAAACATGGAGGTTATAGTTTGGCTATGGAAAATAGGTCGCACATCTGAATATTTTATAACATTACCTCTGAAATAAGTTGTCTAGAAATATTATAAACCATCACAGAAAGACTTTAGATTAAAAAAAAAGCGAAATTTACTAGAAAAAATGTGTATTATTTGAGTTGAAACCTAACTACATGTTTTAAGCACTACATTAGTACAGTGACTGAGTCTAGTTTTTCTAGTGTTCTTGCATCATGTTTAAACATAAACAATTGTTGACAGATAAAATATTCTTAAAGATAATATTCATAAAGTGATTTCATTTACACAAATCTTACAGCTGGTTTTCTAGAATGATAGTATACGTTTAAAGACGTTTTATCATACCTCTCATACCATATAGCTTCATTTAAACGTGTTGAGAATCGTATTGGCTATTTTATAACAAGAACTTGGAAAGAAGTATATATCTTAGAGAAAATAAGTCGTGTACTTCATCCCTGAATAATCTAGACTTGAGTGGGAACAGTAATCCCTAAATATAAACATAACCATGGTAAAGAAAAGTTAATTACGAAAAGCTTAAACATAATTTATAGCATGACTATCTCTGAAATATAATTGTCAAGTTTATGTTCAAAACGTATTTGTTGAAGACTGAAAGCTTAGCAGTTAGAAGAGAGGGGTTTGTTGGTTTAACCAAGTAACTACATCTCGGCTTGTCAATTTAAGGTTTGCTTGACCAGTTTCAATTCATGGCTGTATGTTTGCCACCCAGATAGGTATTTCATTTATTCAGTGAATGACTGTCGATAGGTCGCTGTTCTGCTTTTTATTGACGTAGCTTAGCTTTAAGCGAGATGCTATGAATTAATTGTAAAGCATTCATGAGTAAGTCTAGGCACTTAAATTTCGCCTTCAATATACCGCTTCGCTTTCAATAGAATAGGTGTACTCGACTTACACCTTAGGTCTATGCACTATATTGGGGTATATACCCCTCTTCATACATTATGACACCACGTCCTATACCACGTGACCAGAGGCGGGGGTGTACAAAGTCTCCTGTCGAGTTTGATACTAATACATTAAGGGTTTGATACCATGAGTCGAAAGAAGCTGACAACTGACATCTATGTACAGACAACTATGTTTGGTGTTTTATACAACCATAGGTTTGCTTTGAAATGATTGTATACGGAATCATAATAGGTAAGTCTATAAAGCACGGGTAGTATTTGCTTCACTAGGTTTTACCTATGTTCTATTACTCCCTGTCTGTTTCGAGTTTGAATATCATCCACATTGAGAACAAACACATACATTCTTCTAACATATTTATTTATTCAATCTAGGCACAAGTCATGATATAACATTAAGTCATTAAGTCATTAAATCATGATACAATTAAGTTAATCAGTCTATACATGTCAGGAACGCGTTTGACTTCACCTATTTCCGGATATAGGGTTTTACACAGGTAGATGAAATATAAAATTGCCTCTTTTGGATGCATATCTATCCTTTGGTCTCTATCCCATCCAATGTCCGTCGCCCAGGTGGTCCTCGCTCGATCACCCCTTTGACATAGAGAGAAACAGGTTTTTTCTTATCGTTCTTGTGGTTCTGTCTTAGGAGTGGGTTTGGTGATTTCACCACATGAAGCAAGCTTCGTTTATACATCCTGTCTCAGCAGAGGTAAAAGACTGAACTAACAGTGGATGAGTCTACGCCTTCTGTAATACATCAGTCCTGATCACTCTCCTCATCACCAGCCGCACTACCATCTGTAGCCACGTCTGATTCCGCGTCAGTGTCCAATTCAGGCCTATCCAGTCGAGTGAGAATGTCTTTCAATTTAGGATTGATGAAGCGTTTCCCTTCACCATGCTCTGTTCTGAGGACGGATCTATCTCATCCAGACTGGTGAGGATGGGTACAAACAGGGGCGCTTCTCTAAAATATTGAGTAAACTCGAGGACGCTGTTGAGACTGTCCATCAATTTAGTATCCCAAAGCTGTTTCAATTTGCGATCGGTCCATTCGACTGTCCGACCCAGCCGCTTATATTTCCTCCTGTTGACTGCCATGTCACCTTGATAAAGCTCATACACCCGCTTCCATATACGCTGCAAGCCCACGTTTTGCCACACCTCAGCTGCCATGTCGTTGATGGGTTTCCAGTGACGAGGTATTGGTTTTGAATCTTCGCTACCACTCCCTTTCTGTACGGGAAGGTCCCCATCCGAATCTTCATCGCTAATGTAGCGTTTTCGTTTTCTAGATGTCAATGCCTTGTCATTAACAGCTGGACACCAGGACTTGATGTGACGTTGTAAATCATGCATGTTGTCTATGAGTACACCACCATCGGCGCAAGCTGTAGCCATAGTGTAAGGCCCCGATTCTTCACTGCTCGTAGGGGAAGCTGTTTCGATGGGGTCGTCGAGAAACGTCTGTTCAGCAAGGTCTCAACCTGACTGATCGTCTAAGCCTGGTGGGATCGCTTTTATCTCTCGTTGGTGGTGGTCTTGAACTAACGTCCCACCCTGCTGATGATGACCTGTTGTTGATGTTGCGGTGGTGGCTTGATGAGATGCCGAGACATTCATGTGTAGCCTGTTCTTCTCGCTCGTACCAGGTTTAAGATCCACTGTTAAGTTTCAATAAGGTGTTTCCACCGCTGTTTCGTAAAGACTCATAAATTTAGATATATCCTCGGGGAATATTCTTCTCGCAAATACCTTTATCTGCTGTCTGTCCACGGGTGAATTAAATAAAGTCACTTAATGAGAATTGAGAGCAATGTCACGAGATTCCTTACCCCTGGGGAACAGGTTTTGAAGGAGTAAAAAGATCAGTACATTTTTGTGATGTGAGGTTTGAGTGAACAGACGAGAGATTCGCTTGTCATTCTTGGCTTCAGCCAGGAAGTCGTCTAGGATCAACACGTTCTGTTGGTGGACATCGAAGTAATGTTCATCCTCGAGATTGTAAGGGAGTCCTTTCACAAACTGCACATAGGGTAAGACTTGAAGAATACGATCGTAGAGAGGTTGCCATAGATTATAACACCAGGTGATATGGTCGGGCTAGGGCTTGATCAGTCCCCGTCGTAGCACGTTGAACATGAAGGTTGTCTTGCCCGAGCCACTCGGACCGACCAACAGGCCGTTGGAGGTGATCCCAAATCGGAAGGGTCGTTCTAGAGAAGGTGTGTGCGGATGCTGTAGTGATGAAGTCACCGGGGATGTCATGAACTCCTCTGAGGGCGGCGGCGGCGGCGGCGGCAACGTAGTGTACTGCACTGAGGGTGGTGGCGGCGGCGGCGGCGGCATAGTGAACTGCACTGAGGGTGGCAACGGCGGCGGCGGCGGCGGAGTAGCTGTGTTCGAGTGTATATTCCTCCTATGTCGATACATAACATCTTTTCTCGAAAAGGACTTCCCACAATCCGGACAGGTAGCCACCACCAACTCCATGGCGACCTAGAATGTATATGGAGTGTTTCTCAAGCTTCCTTTTATACCCTTGCCGGATCCGCTGTCGTTTCAAGGCAGCTATAGCCCTGTTTACAACGCCTTGTGTGGTCGAGATGCGTTTTATGTGAAGTCCAGTCGGTGTGCTTTGCTTATTCCTTACTTAAGAGGTAGCCTGTTTCGTTTTGATTTGTCTCTTCAAAGTACTCTTTGATTTCCTGGGTTTTATGACCTTATCATGGGTACTGAAAATGTCCTTTGGTCTCACCACTGACGTTCTCTTCATTTTCATAGGTGTGATCTGTCTTCTGGTTAGAGAGAAATGAACACCTAGAGCCTGTTGTGACCGCGTTTTATGCTGTCTTAGAATTGTTACAAATACATGAGGGAATGTGACGTGATAGTTTTCTTTTCACGGTACATTTATCGCTGTGAACCAAGAAACGGTGGTATGTATATTTCAACTTTGTCCGGCAGTACACACAGGTAAAACATCCACTCACATCTTCCCCTTGAACATCAACGGGTAACAAGCCGAGACAGACAGTACATTGGAAGGACATCTTGAATCACACACACACACAGATTCTCTCCCCTATGGCGGGATAGTTATAGTTTAAAATGAAGCGCATGCGTCGTGTAGATAGTTGGACGCATGCTCAGTTGAACACAGCCTTGTTTACTCTAGAAAGAAATCTCTGTGATGATTGGATTGGTTATCCACAAAAGATCGTTTAGCCGAATTTTGCACTTCTGGAGATGGTCTGTCTTCACCTTTGCGTTTTATCATCTTGCTTCGCTTTGGAGATCTCTTAGTCTTTTGGCCTTCATGAGAGTTCTCGTTAGCATTCGTTGGGGAAGTTATGGTGATGATACGGGAACCAGGTTGAGCTTTGCCTCCTTTCTGTTCCTCGCGTTGACGCTCAAAAAACTTTAAAAACTTTTGGGGATCTGCAATATACGGTTTCCTCTCCATGATAAGTTGAGAACTGCGAACACCTAGTGATAACTGATCCGTTGTTGAACTATGCTGGAAATGAACTCAAAGTAGATGTCACACACAATTTATATAGATCTCAGTTGACCTTGTCGTGCTTGTACAGATAATAGGGTTGGTATCTGCTCACCGTACGTCTCCCACTTGTATCACCACACTTTAAACACAGAAAGATAGGTATTTTAGAAGGTTCTCGACCACATCCAAACCAATTTTCACAAGTGCCGCATTCACATGAACGGCTTTCAAACCTCTCAACCATACCCTCAACTTGACAAGTAGGACAAGTACGTCTTTTCCTCATAGTTTCCCTTGCGTTTTGATAGAGTTCTGATTGCTTCAATCTCTTTCCACAGCCGTGAAGTCTTAGAGAGATGATAAGTTGATCTAGTCTTTCACGATGCTGAGCTTGTCGAACCACACACTTCCAGTGCTTGAGATTTCGTATGGTATTTGAAGCAAACAAACGGGCATGTCGTGAAAGCTGTGACAACAAATAAGGAGTCCTCCCTTTTTCATAGTTTTTCAAGGAAATGTAATAACGTCCATTTGATAATTTTTCGGAGTGACCATAAGAGCCCCAACCATCCGAGCGTTTCAAAAACTTTACACCTTCGAAGGTATACACCTTTCTGCCTCGATGCATTTCAACCGTTTTCAGCTTCTTTCGACTCATGGTATCAAACCCTTAATGTATTGGTATCAAACTCGACAAGAGACTTTGTACACCTCCGCCTTTGGTCACGTGGTATAGGACGTGGTGTCATAATGTATGAAGAGGGGTATATACCCCAATATAGTGCATAGACCTAAGGTGTAAGTCAAATACACCTATTCTATTGAAAGCGAAGCGGTATATTGAAGGTGAAATGGAAGTGCCTAGACTTACTCATGAATGCTTTACAATTAATTCATAGCATCTTGCTTAAAGCTAAGCTACGTAAATAAAAAGCAGAACAGCGACCTATCGACAGTCATTCACTGAATAAATGAAATACCTATCTGGGTGGCAAACATACAGCCATGAATGAAACTGGTCAAGCAAACCTTAAATTGACAAGCCGAGATGTAGTTACTTGGTTAAACCAACAAACCCCTCTCTTCTAACTGCTAAGCTTTCAGTCTTCAACAAATACGTTTTGAACATAAACTTGACAATTATATTTCAGAGATAGTCATGCTATAAATTATGTTTAAGCTTTTCGTAATTAACTTTTCTTTACCATGGTTATGTTTATATTTAGGGATTACTGTTCCCACTCAAGTCTAGATTATTCAGGGATGAAGTACACGACTTATTTTCTCTAAGATATATACTTCTTTCCAAGTTCTTGTTATAAAATAGCCAATACGATTCTCAACACGTTTAAATGAAGCTATATAGAGGTATGATAAAACGTCTTAAAACGTATAATATCATTCTAGAAAACCAGCTGTAAGATTTGTGTAAATGAAATCACTTTATGAATATTATATTTAAGAATATTTTATCTGTCAACAATTGTTTATGTTTAAACATGATGCAAGAACACTTTCTAGAGAAAAACTAGACTCAGTCACCGTACTAATGTAGTGCTTAAAACATGTAGTTAGGTTTCAACTCAAATAATACACATTTTTTCTAGTAAATTTCGCTCTTTTTTTTAATCTAAAGTCTTTCTGTGATGGTTTATAATATTTCTAGACAACTTATTTCAGAGGTAATGTTATAAAATATTCAGATGTGCGACCTATATTCCATAGCCAAACTATAACCTCCATGTTTAAGCATTTTCATTATTGACAGAGCAACACAGCTTTGTTACACCTAGGTCAAATCGTAGTTATGTGTATTTACTCGGCGATGGGACCATAGTCACATTCACAAGCGCTGCGATGACTCATGACACGTCATGACTAAAATAGTTTTGGCGGGAAAGTTCAAACTCGTTCGACTGGTTTTCATAATAGGAGGGAAAGTGTTAGAAAACCATTGTTCTTCACTAATGATAATTGATAGGTTCATGAGCATTGGCGCATGGTGTAGTCTAATGATTCCTCGACCTTTCTGACCCGTGACGTCATGCTGATATTTCATGTAGCAAATGTGTATAGTAAGAACTTACTTGTGGTATATATTTGCAACGTCCTTGTGTGAAAATGTTTGTAAAACCGATTCCTTTGGCAGCGACCCACAGTTGCAATTCTGAAGGGAAAATGAGATGATCATAATGGTGATGATGATAACGATGGTGATGATGATAACGATGGTGATGATGATAATAATGGTGATGATGATAATAATGGTGATGATAACGATGGTGGTGATGAAGATGATGATAATGATGATGATGGCGAGGATAACGATGGCGATGATGATAATGATGATGATGATAACGATGGTGGTGATGAAGATGATGATGATGATGGCGATGATGATAATGATGATGATGATAACGATGGTGATGATGATAATGGTGATGATGATGATGAAGATGATAACGATGGTGATGATGATGATGATGGTGATGCTAACGATGGTGATAATGATAATAATGGTGATGATAACGATGGTGGTGATGAAGATGATGATAATGATGATGATGATAACGATGGTGATGATGATAATGGTGATGATGATGAAGATGATAACGATGGTGATGATGATAATGATGGTGATGATAACGATGGTGATAATGATAATAATGGTGATGATAACGATGGTGGTGATGAAGATGATGATAATGATGATGATGATAACGATGGTGATGATGATGACAATGGTGATGATGATGAAGATGATAACGATGGTGATGATGATAATGATGGTGATGATAACGATGATGATAATGATAATAATGGTGATGATAACGATGGTGGTGATGAAGATGATGATAATGATGATGATGATAACGATGGTGATAATGATAATAATGGTGATGATAACGATGGTGGTGATGAAGATGATGATAATGATGGTGATAATGATAATAATGGTGATGCTAACGATGGTGGTGATGATAATGGTGATGATGATGATGATGATGATGATGATGATGACGATGAAAATGACGATAACGATTGATGGTAATGGTGATGATAATGAAGATGGCGACGATGATGATCTTGATCCGTCGTGGTGGTGATGAAGATGATGATAACGATGGTGGTGATGATAATGGTGATGATGATGATGATGATGATGATGATGATGATGATGATGACGATGAAAATGACGATAACGATTGATGGTAATGGTGATGATAATGAAGATGGCGACGATGATGATCTTGATCCGTCGTCCGTCGTGCGTAAACATGTAACATTATCGACCTCGTCTTTACTACACCACCAGAGCTGAATTTTTGTGGGGAGGTACATTTCACCTTGTGGATCAAAGTTTGTTCATTTGACCCCCTCCCTCCTCCTCCCTCTTAAACGTGGGCGTCAGGCATTATTAATCAAATCTTTCAACGACTTCTTCTCCGAGATGTGTCAGTGTCATTACCCTACTCCCAAAAATGTGACAAGGGTACAATTGAAAATGATGTCTTTCACCTTAAGAACCACAGTGTTTGAATGTTATGTTTTAGTTATATGATCTTTGTTTGGTGGAGACTTAGATTTATATATTTCATTACCCTACACCCAAAAATATTCATCATCATCAATATTTATTTCATATGAATGGCCATAAGGCAAACAGTACAACATGTGTAAGATATGACAATAAATTGATGTGCCAATGACAACACAGTGAATTCATTTTGTTTCTTAGTTTAAACTTATCTAAGAAAATACAATTTTTGAGTAGGTCATCATAATCAATCATATTTTAACAGTAACCAGTTGTTGTCCTATCATGTTAATCCACCTGCAAAAAGGGCTCCCAAAATATAAAGGAAATAAAGAAAGAAATTTATCCTGCTCAAATATATATGCATCTTCCCACGGCAAGGTTAAAATGTATCAAGATCTCTGGTTTTTTTTTTACCTTGCCTTCAACCTAGGCAGAAGTGGTGAAACGAATCAGCGACACTGGGATCACATTGTGATCACGAGTTAAGTCTCTTACCATCTGCTAGCATACAGCCAATGAAATCGCCGTTTACATTCGGAACCAATTCAAAATAAGCGACGATCGACACAGTCACAGAGGCAATACAACTGTCTTCTGATTGGCTTATCCGATTAGCCTGCAGTACGTTAAAATCTTAGCACTGAAAATGCGAGGGTTGAGGTCAAGGGCGGGAGGAGAAGATATGGAAATATTTTCGTTAAGCCTGTGACGTTGTGAAGATGATATATATGTTGCAAAGAACAGAGTTCCTCCACGCGCACTCATTAGACAGCTACAGTTCAGGTTAAACTAAACACGAAAGGAAATTGTTCATATGATTTTAATTAACCCATGTTTAGATTTTGCAGTCTGATTAAAATAGACCACTTTCCGAGGAGTAAAAGTTGCAAAATAGTACATTTACCGAGATACGAACTCTGTTGACGGTAGACATGCATGTTCTGACATTATCCAGTTAACCAATCACAAGATCTCTAACAAAAGCTTTTGGTGCAAGAAGCGAGGGACAGGTAACTTCAAACCACTTCGAATGCTTTCAAAACGGCGACCGCTTAAAAACGATGACGTGATTGGTCAGTTATTTGACTGTTTTGTCTGCACTAAATTGGTACGGAACACGCGCCTGCATGGGGTGTCCTCAGACCTTGTGGCGAGGAATCTATAGAACCAGTTTGTATCCTGATATTAACTACTTTGGAGATTGTATTCCTCAAAACAGGATCGATTTTAATCAGATTTGTGATTTTACGCCATTCGATAGTTGTTACAGAAACAAGGGATATCAACGTGCAGCCAAATACTTTATCGGAAGATACGACTTGAATAACTTCTGTAAGTAAACAATTATCAAAATAATACCAAAATAATTCCTCCTATTTAAAAGAAAAACTTGATTCAACACTTATATTTACACCACAACCGAAACTAACGTTTGTTCTCAGCAGTGTAAGGGATTTCGTGCCAGAGTGTTTTGATCGACTCTATCGGCTGTCTGGTCTCGTTCTATATCAGCGTATCGTATGAAAAAGAAACTTTAACTCAAGGGCGTTGTTTGTTTCAAAATAACATGGTCTGCCTCCGAGATGTGCATGGACAAAAACACTACCTACATACTACATGAGAGGAATTGAACTTACCGCCTGTGGGGTTACATTAGGAGTTTGTGGGTTATCTTGGGGTTTGGCGACTCGTGAAATGATGTTCGATCTGTTCGTATTCCATGTAAACAAGGCGCAGACCGAGACACCAAATATGACTCCAAAGACAGTGAATTTACATTTGTTGTAGAACGGGACAGGCATATCTCTGAAAGAAAACCAACACAAGGAATGGTTTGGTTGTTTTCTATACTAAACACAACCATAGGATTCTAAGAAAACGTTTTTGTTAAAAATGTGCTTCGACTGTTTTAGGAAGCTTTGGCGCATGTTTACCTCCTTCCGTCCGTCCGGCCGTCCAAAGACAATTTTTGTCCGATCGATTACGGAAAAACTATTCATCTCATCCTTTTCAAATTTGGAACATATCTTCTTCACCACTAGGAGAGGTGCAATTCAAAATTTAAATGGAATTGATGATTTTTTAATTGTTGGTGAATTTTTGTATTTTCTTTAACTTAGTCATATTCTGAGCATTTTTTGTCCGATCGATTACAGAAAAACTGTTCATCTCATTCTTTTCAAGTTTCAAATTTCATGACTTCACTAGGAGAGGTGCATGGCAAAATGTAACACGATATGGTGAATTTTTATTTTTTTTGGCGATTTTAAATTTTTTTTTTACTACGTCATATTCGGAGCTACTATGAAGCTTATTAAGCTACTTATGAAGCTACTATTAAAGGGGCAGTAGCACGTTTTTTCGCTCAAATAAGTTGATGATATGTATTTGAAAAATAATTTCACCAATAGTAAAACATCCTTCTCTCTTCGGAAAATAAAGTTTAAAATGAGTGTACATGTTTCAGTAAAGCCATGGGAATCGTTTTTGTAATACAAAATAATAAATTGTGTTCACAATAAAATGGCCGCCATGCAATTCTTGCTTTATACGCAACGTAGTTTTTACCACTACAGATAATTGGTTCGTGTAATAAGATGTTTTGCCCTCTAAAATTAATTTAAATGACATAAACTATCATTATAAATGGGAAATTTTGCAAAAAACGTGCTACTGCCCCTTTAAGCTATTTATGAAGCTACGTCTGTGTTGTGATTTGTTGACTTTATCATTTTCGTTTTCATGTTACTTTCATCATAAGCTACTTCTGTGTTCTTGTTGATTTTACTATTTTATATTTCCACTGGTTATATTTTTGGAAAAGTAAAATTTTCTTTCCTTTCAGCCACAAACTGCTGTATATCCCTCACTGTGCCTACATGGGTGTGCTTCCATGTACATGTTTCAAGTCACTCGAATGAATCATTATGATGGATTTTATTAGTGAGCCACGCTCACACTTTTTGCTTGTTTCACACCATAATTCAATTACAATGCCGAGACTAACAATTGAAGAGCGGGAAAAAGCAAATGGAATGCTGCAGACTGGGTCCACTGATTGAGAAGTCGCTGCAACATTCGGATGTTTTCGTCTCACCATTCTTTAGCTCCGTGGACGTCTACAACAGACTGGATCGACTCGAGACCGAGCTAGAAGCGGCAGGCCGCCAGGGACAACCCCATATGAAGGCCGATACATGCTTCAACTGCATCTCAGGAACCGCTTTCAAGCCGCCACAGCGACAGCTTCTACTGCACTTGGACACCGACTCAGTCCCAGACGGTGAGAAGAAGGCTCCAACAACATGGACGCCCCGACGTCGACAAACCAGGGTCGGGCCAGAAATGTTCGACGTTGGCAGAACCAGTGTTGCCAGAGAGTTTTATTTTCCAAAGAAAGTTGGTTCCAGATACACGTAGCAGACGGGAGAAGGAGGGTCTACCGTCGCCGGGGTGAGAGGAGGCACGCTACTGCGCACAGGAAGTTATCCCTTTCGGTGGAGGCAGCGTCATGGTCGGGGTGAGATACGCGACAACGCAACCACCGATCTCATTATCATTGACGACAATCTGACGGCGCAGAGGTACATTGACAGGGTCCTACAGCCAGAGGTCATCCCATGCTTACAACGCCATCCAAACACCCATTTTTCAAAAGGACAATGCTCGTCCTCGTGTAGCCAGAGTGACGTTACATTACCTCAACGTCAACAAACGTCCACGTTTTGCCTTTGCCTGCCAGATCGCCGATATGAATCCCATCGAGCACCTCTGGGATTACATCGATCGAAGGATCCGTCAACGTCGACACCAACCACACACACGTCAACAACTTATTGTTGCATTGATGGTCGAATGGAGGCAGATACCACCTGCTTTCATCAGACGACTGACGTTTTCTGTGAGACGAAGAGTTCAGGCATATTAAAATGCCAACGGTGGACATACCAGATACTGATCACATATAATTTGTCTTTAAACTAATGATAATTCTATGATTTTGTTGTTTTTGTGCATGATCGGAAATAGGACAATTGACCCCACCCATGAAGAGCTGGCGATAACTTATTTACCATTAAAGTAAAACACTAAACTGATAGAGTGTTTCAACAAAACAAAGCAAATTCCTCTGAACACGCATCCTGGAAACCAGGGGTACTTTGTTTCGCTCGCTTTACTTTGAAACTAACCCCTGGATTCCTAGGTTACAAAAGGCTCGAGGCGCGTTAAATATAACTACCAATCACAGAAAAGTCTATGGATTTTCTATAGATCCAATCAGTGCTTTCCTTTTATACACGCCCCTCCCCTTGCAGTTTACGTGGACAACAATGACTGCCGTTCGTTATGACACCGAGACTTCATTTTCAGTACATTATTGCATTATTTCACCTTTTCTATGTATATTGTTCATTGCATATATGTATCATAAATTGGTTGACAATCTATAACAACATATTATGTTGTCCAAAGTCTATCATGTTATTACGTTAAATTTATGTTTGATGATGTATTATTAATGTATGCAAATTCAACAGAGTGCGAAATATGCTCCGCTGGAAAGCGCTCGTTAGATCTCATGCCATATGGATGTTCTCTTTAGAACGAGTGGACAGTATGGGCAGGAGTTAATAGCTCTTTCAATGCCAGAAGTATAAAATAAAATTTCAAGCAATTAAGACGAAGTTGAGCTGTTCCGTCAAGCATGTGCGATACTGACACTCGCTTCAAGGTCACTGTTTAAATCATAATTTACCTCTTATTTGGTTACGCCAAGGAATTTAGAAACACGGGTTCGCCATTGGTGTGCTATAATTAGCAAAAGGGACTTTCAATTTTTGTGTGAACCCAGCGCGTCGAGCAATTTGCCACCCAGGAATCCAGGGGTTAGTTTCAGAGTGAAGCGAGCGAAACAAAGTACCCCTGGTTTTCAGGATGCAGAACACGTAACTTTCTATGATATTCAAATTCAAAGAGGTGTAACATTTCTTTTGACGTTCAGTTTACTTGGAAGAGTTCATTATTTTTGGTTGCGATTTTCCACAAAGATTATTTACTAAGGGTTTTTATATAAAAATGAATATTGGCAGATGTATTATTGATATTGCAAATGCAGATATGTCATCTTGAAGCAATGATGCTGTGATTCAGTAATCTGTTCTAATAATAATATAATATGTCCATTTATAGAGAGCACGTATCCATCCACTCAGTGGTTGTGCAAGGCTATAGGAGTGTTATTACCCTATTCTAACCCAAACTGACATATTTGCCGGTAGAATGTCACCCCCACAACCGTTACCCATTTGCTGCTGGGTGAAGAGAGGCACATTTTGAAAAAAGTTACTTACCCTAGTGACACCGTTAGTCTCTCAACTCTTGTTTCAGTGTGGGGCAGGGAATCAACCCTTGAAACTCTCAGTTTTATACAGCTCAGCGGGTGACCAACCCATTCATCGAGCTGCGCCCGTTGTGGCACAGTGTTAGCAATCGACTGAGCTATGCAACAAGACCACGTACGACACACGTATATTTTTTATGTAGAGTTCCAAACCATACCAGCTGTTTTGAAAACATCTACATCAACACGTTTATATTTTTAAAATTTCGAAATACGTAATACTATTATGGTTAGATTTAAGAAAAATGAAAAATATATACAGTTAGTCCCCATTTATGTGCACGATTTGGTTACAGATGAAAATCGTACGGTTAAGCGAATTATCATTTGCATAAATATGCATAGATAAGATTTGAAATACTACCGTGAGGAGGACCGGGAAAACGAGGCCTGACTGTACTTGCTAATGTGAAATATATGCATCAATATACTTTTTATTACAAGATATAATTCAATTGCGCCTTTAATGTTTATTTATATTTTCATATGATCGCCCTACATCATATAAAACTTGACCACAAACTAAGTACGTGCTACAAATATATTATGATGTTAGTTGATTGCGATATCTACAAATAAGATACAAAATACAAAATCCGATTTATACCTACAAACTTCCCTTCCTTAAAATTCTTGTCACCACTGACATCATCCAAACCTGTTAAAGATGGAGGTCTATCGCCGACTGTCCGCCATCTTGTTTGTTCATTACGCGAAATGAAAAAAATGCTGTATTTTCACTAATTTTGATTTTTTTAAATATTAAACATACGTATTCACAAAGTAACACATATCTTATCCTTAAACTAATCAAGAATACCCCGTTGTGTCGTGGCAAGGCCTCCCATGCTCGTAGATCCAATGAATGGCTTCCATTCTCGTTATTTTTATGTGTAGGAGAATGTCCGAAAACTGGCCATTAGTTTTGCACGCGGACCATGTTCGAGGCCGTTATGCTCCACGTGCAAAACTAATGGCCAGTTTGAGTTTAAGTAAACATGTTCTTGCTACTGAAATGCACGCCACAACGCACCTTATCATGTGCACAACTAATGGCGACTTATGCTCTACAATGTATATGTATTTCATGATCTTCTCCAGGGGCGGATCTAGAGGTGGGTGCAGGGGTGCGCACCCCCGGGCCCCTTTTCATTTGACATTTCCAAAAATGACCATTGAAACCATTGAAACCAACCTCAAAACAGTGGTGCACCCCCCCCCCCTTTTTTTTTGCCACAGAGGTAGTACATTTACACTGTATGTTCAAGATTAAATTATCACTAAGCTCGTGCAATGCACGCGAAATTTTAAAGCACATGCAGTTGCAAGCGGTTCATTTGAAGAGAGACCGTCAACGGGTAAACATGTCTGAGTCAGAAAACGAACTATTTTAAACAGGATTTTTACGTATTATCGCGTTATATTGAGGATCCCTGGCGTTATATTGAGGATCCCTCGGTGATGTCAGCCTGTTAACAGCTGCGCTATATGGGTTTCTTTTGTATCGTCAATTCTTGTCTGTCCCCATAGCTCAGCAGTCAAATGCGCTGACTCAGTAACTGCAGGTGATAGTGGATACGGGTTCGAGACGCACTTTCTGCAAAACATTTGCTGTACATATTCTGTCGTAAACTTATGAAATTTTTCAAAATTAGTCTAAGTTAGTTTCTTCAGATCTTTACTTTCAAGCCGTCATCTTAACAAATATATCAGGGTCATTACAACGCACATCCCCGGGACTTACAACGCACATCCCGAGGACTTAAAACACACATCCCGGGGAGTTACAATGTGACCATTTGATACTACTGAAAAGTCTGTTTCAAATGTACTGTTATACGCGAGGTAGGTTGATAAGAAGTGAATAATCTGCTGCGTAGCTGTCTGTTACCCCCACTGAAGGCATTTTCGAGGTCTGGAAAGTGCACCCCCTGTCTCCCAAAAAGCTGTATAGCCCCTGTTCTCCGAATTGTCAGTTGCATACCCTCTGCTGCCAAGTTATAACATCTAAAATCATAAGGCGTTTTCCTAGTTGAAGGTACGGTTGTAAACATTATATTTTGAAAAATTAAAGTAATACATGATGAAACGTTGTACTTAAAAGAACAAATTCGAATTAGAAAATCGAAACCAACATGCATAGTATTTCATAATTCATTGCTAAATTAATGGGCAAGTCATATTTTACTTATTTACTTATGCCACCATGTTCTATTTCATATTGATAAGATTGATTTTTAAAAGTTTAGATTACACAGATTCGTCAACCCTATTGGGACTAGGCCATGCTATTATTCAGTATCTTTATTTTGAAATGTTGAGCTCTTGCAATTCAAGATACTAAGTTGAAAATTCATCTTAATATTTTGAACATTTAATTTAGTATCTAGAAACTTCATCTTTACTATTTTGAAAATTAAACAAAATAGGGTTGAATATGCCATTTAGTATCGTGAAAATTCAAGAAACTACAACTTTAAAACTTGAATATACAACAATAACAAACACTTTTTAATGTTTTAATTTAAAAAAATTTGTTTTAATTTAAAACTTCAATACAATTTGTAATTACAATTTTGTATCATTGCCAATGTACCTGATAAGTTAAGTTTAAAAATGTTAAGTTGAATGTTCAAGAAAGCAAGTTGAATTTTCAAGAAATATGTTAAATTTTCAAGATACAAAGTTATATTTTCAATTTAAATTTTCAGGATTCTATGTAAGAAAATAGCTAGGATCTTGAATTTTCGAGTTAGCAAGTTGAATTTTCAAGGTAAAATGTGCTTAATTATAGCGTAGCATGGTCGTGATTAAGTTGAATTTTCAAAATACTTAGTGTGAACTTTAGATTCTAAGTCAAGAATTGTCAAGATAAAACCATGCTTTCTGGACAGACATACAAATATGTTTGTGTTATTCAGGACTGACATCTACGGTGGCATATTAGGGCCATCTGTTTTTACTTTTTTATCTTGAAATTTAAAGATATAATTTGAAATTTCATGACCTACAAATCTACCTCTCACGCTGACGAGTTCCACACCACTGTCGCATTGTACGTGGCGCCATTTTCTTCAATTATTACCAGTAAAAAATAGGGATATAGATGTACATGAGTTGTTGTTACCAGGAATTGGAGTTGCGTTGTTTAAACAATAAAGAGTATTGTGGTACGAGGTTATATAATGCACGAGTTTAAGCAAATTAATTGGATGTCAGTTATGTCATGTCAAATACTGAGATTGAGAGTGATTGGAAAGTAGGTGAAAGTTTATCAAATAAATGAGCTTGTTGTACATGAAATGGATTAGGTAGAAACACTTAAAATAGTATTGATTAAATACACACTAATATGAAATATAAGTATTGAATATAGTTTAGCAAAAGGTGGAAGGCACTAAAACTTAAATATCCGTCGTCTGTGTTTAGAGAGGAAGCTATCTTGTTGATATTTACAGCTTCATGAAGTACAGAGACGAAGGAAAACAAAATTTAAGTATATTTAGTTCCTCCAAGTTTCTTCTCATTCCACTATGTCGAGACGCCGCCTACAGAGAACAAACAAGGTGTTTGTCCATAAAAATGTCTCTTCATCATCCTAAATTATAGAATGTCAATCAATAAATGACACTATTAGGCCTACTTGTATTTGGACAGCAAAATGCATACTTTTATTTTTTTAATATTGGACATACCTTTTTCTAGATTGTACGTTGTTTTAAAAACATTATACATTATTTGTAATGAATTTCGAATGTGGTATTGTCAAATGTCTAATAACACTTATTATGGGAAATTAATGATTAAAATTCAAAACCGCACATGTACTACTTTCAAAATACTTTGAATACAACGTTAACTCCAAATGAACTGCAACCATTAATTCATTCCGTTGTATTTTTTGTTATTAGAGAGAGACGTAAGGTGTTGTGGAAGATTAACACGCTCTTTCGATGAAAATAAACACAAGCAATGACATGTATATATTGACGTTCATCTGTTCATGTACACACGGTTTGAGTTTACACAAAAAAAACATTTTAGTTTAACTAACATGCGGTTCTTTGCATTATTGTGCTGCACCTATTTTATCGCAAACGAAATCGCATGGAGGAATCCCTATCTTACGTCATATTTTACACGTCTCGGGGGGGGGTTTCCCCAATCAAACCACATGGGAGGAAAGTGGGTAGGCCTATGTACCATGGGATACGGGTCAGTTCGTACTAAAACCAGTTCACCCCGGTTAGCTTCGTCTACGTTGATTCGCCCTAGTAAATGTTGATATTTGGTATAATGACGTTGTTGTGTTTTTTGTGCCGAAACCGGTTCACTCCGGGTCGCATCGTCTGGGTCGGTTTGCCCTGATAAATTTATACGATAAATACAATAAAGCATAGCATAGTATACACATCTTTTTAAAAAAAATATTCTGATTTATTTTGTACTGAAACCATTTTAGATCAACTCTCTGAGTACATCTACTAGCCATCAAATTAATGTTTTCTCATTCATTCTGTTGGAAATATGTGTAAAATAGTTCTTCCCATCTTAATTGGCCATTTGATTTATCAAATCTCAATCGGTTGAGCAATTTACAACCTTTGTACTTATAAATATTCTTGAAATATTGAATGTAATTGAATGGTACAATAGGAAAAAACATTAACCGCTTGTGTATGATTAAAATGTTCCTCTTTCTGAAATATTCAGACACCTTCGTAGGTGAGAAAGTCTTATTTACCATTCAATTCTTCCAAAGACAACATATTTCCGTCATCAGTCATAATATTTATGAATCAATAGAAAAGAATAAACCTGAACATGATTAAAATGTACTGTGGACATGATTTAATGATGTCATGATTAAAAGTGGTCAAAATCATTGACAATGTCTGATTAACATATGTAGCTGAGATGACAGAACTGTTTAAGTTATAATTGTAATATATGAACTTGAAAATGTTTATTTTTTACTGTACTATCATATCAGGTTACTTGTTAGCCCACATTCTCTTACCACAGAGGATACTCCCTTCAGATTCCCGATCCTTACCTCTGTTCTAGAAGGCCAGAATTCCAGCAAAATTCCCTAGCGGGAGAAGGGGAATCTCATACTTTATTATATACCCATGTAAACTTAAAATAGTAATACAGCGGTGCAATACGGTTTCCGTGGACAATTTCCGTATTGCACGGTGAATTCCGTATTGCACGGCTGACGGTTCTACTTTCTCTAAACTTCGGCACTTCTCGGAATTTTCCGTACTTTTCAATGTTTTCCCAATTAAATCTCCGGAATTTATGGTTTAATAACACTGCTAGTATTTTTTCAGTTGATTAACGTATCAGCATGGATATGGCTTAATATTAACGGCACAAGCAGGGAAAATGTCACTCAAATTATCATTAACAAGGCAGAAAAGCGCACAGTGTAAGGGGAATCGAAAGCCATGTATATTATGATCATATGTTATCAAAATATAAATGTAGGTCTACAATGCATACATGTAACTGATGTTTGGGGCGAACCGACCTAGGGTGAACTGGCTCTGGGACGAAGCGACCCTGGGGTGAACTGGTTTTAGCACAGGGGTTCGAATCGCTGTTTTGACAGTATTTAAAAAAATTCAAAATCTAGATTTTTGCTTTCATATACTGTTTATATACAATATTGTGAGCTCATATTCCAAATTTGAGCGAAATCGGTTAAGAAATAAATATTTGAGATACATGTCCCCGCTATTGATATAAAGACACATTTAGTTATTCACAATGAAGGGTGATCAATGAGTGTGTGACCTTGAAGGTCAAAGGGTCAAAGTCAGGAAATATTGTCAAGCTCACCAGTTCCAAAATCGCTAAAAACTTTTTTCCAAGGAGGTATTTACACAGGATTAACACATCATATACATAGATTTTTCCTTATACACCTGGGGAATTATTTTGACGTGTTCACATTCAATGTCAAAGGTCAAGGTCATGAGTTCTTAAATCGCTAAAAAGTTGTTTTTTGGTGTATATCAAGTATGGAGAATGGTTGAGATTTGAAAAGGTTTTCAATAAAATCCATCAAAGGTCAAGGTCACAGCAAGGTCACGACTTAAGAATGTTTTTTTGCGAAAATGCCGCATTTCAATTATTTACACTTTGAATCATTACCTGATTGTTATACACAATGAAAAGTGTTCATTGATAATGTGACCTTGATGGTCAAAGGTCAAGGTCACGAGATATAGTCAGGGGTCACCAGTTCTTAAATCACCAAATAACTTTTTTCCATGAAGGTATTAACACCTCATATACATAGTTTCTTTCTTGTACACCTGGGGAATAATTTTGACATGTTCACATTCAAAGTCAAAGGTCAAGGTCAAGAGTACTGAAATTACTACAAAAATCCTTGTAAAGGCTATAACTTAAAATTTTGTTGTGCTATCAGGCTCTTATCTGTTATGTATCAACTATGTAGAAAGACCAAGATCTGAAAAGGTTTTCTCTAAAATCTGTCGAAGGTCAAGGTCACAGCAGGGTCACAACTTAAACAAGCTTTTGTGAATATGCCTTGATATTTTAACTCTGAACACTTTAAATCATTACATGATTGTTATTCACAATGAAAAGTTATCATTGATTATGTGTCCTTGATGGTCAAATGTCAAAGGTCAAAGTCATGAGATATTGGTTAAGGCCATGTTAACCCTTTGATCCAATTGATCCAATCAGAAATAGGTTTTAAGAACAAGATCTCAGTGATGATTCAACTTGTTAGTTATAACTCCAATGATGAACAACTTTTTGTTAAGAAATTTTCGCGGAACAGGGAAAGGCGAGACCCTAAGTTTAGGGGCTGCGCTGCTTTGGCGGTGTCCCGCAAACGATAATCTAGTTTGGAAAGTAATAATCTTTAAAAGACAACACAACAATTTGGGTTGGTAAAGTTATATGTCACGTAACTGCAGTACGTGTTAATAGGACGTGTGGTTTCAGTGTCTGTGCATATATAAAGGCTGTTGTTCGATTTTAATTGAAAACACCTAAATTATGATACATTTGGTGATTTGGAGGGTGGTATTGCAAACTATGCAGTTCGAGTGAAATTATTTGTAATAGAACGGAAATTAGAACACAATTTATTTTGTACGTATCAAAATCACTGAATATCAATTTAACTCTCGCATACTGACCAGTATCATTGGCCCATGCACAACATTGCACAGGGGACTAGACACGACTAGGTAGAATATGAAGTCAACGATCCAGCCTTTTATAACATGACGGGCATTTTAATTGACAAATCGGGGATTTTAAAAAATTAGATCATCTCAGTACATTTTATCCCGAAATCAATGGTCGTCCATATTGAATGACTTTGGAGTTGGTCTATTTTTGGAAACGACATGATGTCATACGGTTATTTCAGCCTATCGAGGATTTCTCGCAACTTTGCTGCGGAGAAACCGGAACTAAAAGTAGCTGTCCTCGATCATAACTCTCGTGGTGAATTACTTAAAAGCCAAGTACAGTGCCCATCGTATATAATATTACATGGCAGTGTCAGTGCGGGGAGAAAAAAAAAGTTTAACATACTATGATAGATTCAAGGGAACATCTTGAATTCCACTGCACACATGTATTTTGTGACAATAAAAGTAGAGTTATAAGAAAATCTAGAGGTATATATTTACTCCTGATTACATTACACTACCAGGAGACAAACAAAGGGTAACCCACCTTCTATTACATTATAGTTACAATTCTTACAAATACACACACATTGTATTTCCATACGCTGCTTTCGTCCAATAGTTGTTTGAACAGGTTACTCGTCTTATCCAACCCCATAAATCTGATGCCAATAAATCTTTTATTCCATACTGAAAAGGCCACAGGCCCTTAAGTACATACATGAATCAGGGCTATATGCATACATTACAATACACTACAATGATAAAACATGTGTTCTATGCTTAATTGCATAACAAGCTAACTTGGAAAATTGATTCTTACTAGTTAGAATAGTAGACATAGTAAACTCTAAAGCTATTCATTTCATATTCATAATTAAATATACAGACCAGCACGCTCACCTTGACCCATACCTCTCACTTGAAGTAAACACTTGGGGATCTAGAACCAACTTTAAGTTAAACTTTGTGTGCACCTTTCATTCGGTTTTCGGGATTCAAAACCCTATAATTCAGCGCCATATATAATTATATATTGACTCAATGATAAAGCATGTGCTTTATACAATGAACATGACAAGATATTGAAATTAATTTTAATTCTTGCTGCTCAAAAGAGTAGAGGTATTTTCATATATTTTCGTATTGATATAACACATACTGACCAGTACACTCACCTTGTCTCACACCTGTCACTTAGAGCGAAAACTGGTTTTATGTTCACTATTATCTCCTCTTATCACAGTGTCTGAGCCCACCATCACTACAGCCAGCTTCACAACTGACCTGCTTATCTGCCTACCTCGTCATTTATATAACTCCCAGCAACACAGATCAAGCCCGACTCCGCTCACAATCGCATTCAGCAACAGTGAACCAATCATACAACGTAGCGGGGCGGGATATAGTGGTTATAGCGCGTTCTGCTTCGGATCAAGAGGTCCGGGGCAACTTTGTCTGCAGTAGAGAACTGTTCTTACACTGTAAGGTTTGAGTGCAATGCTGCACTGAATTTCAGCGTGGTTCGCTAGTTCAGCCGATGCTTGCAGGTGCAATGCACCGTATAATGCACCGCGAGATTTAATACTTTAATAGCATAATACTAGCAGCCGCGATATAAGTGAAATACTCTTGAAAGCGGCGTTAAAACCCCAACTCACCTCACAACGTAATACGTAGCTAAAACATACAAGAAATAGCAATTCAACTACAAAAACACACGGAGACTTTGAACTTTTGGGAAGCGTACACCTAAACCGAGTCCTACCTTAACAATGTCGTCGACTAGCACACTGTATTCATTGAGCTTCGAATGATTTAAACATATTTTTATTCATGAAATAAATACAATTCATGAATAGATTGACCAACAAGTTTCGAAGACCTTTAATGGGTTTTATTGGGGAACGGGACAAAACGGCGATAAACCAAAACGTCGAAAGGCGAAAACGGCGAATATTTGGCGAAAACGTCGATGAAATGCCTGGCGAAAACGTCGATGAATTTTATATTGTTTTATGTTATCTAGTGAAAAATAGTGTAGACGTTTTCGCCAATTTTCGACGTTTTCGCCCGATTTTCCGTAGACGTTTTGGACTGTCGCCGTTTTAGCCAGCACCCGTTGTATTGTGCATTACTATTGCATGTACATATTGGAAATACAAATGATGTAATAGCAATTCATAAATATTTCAGTGTCTTTCATAATGGTAATGCACGGATATCAAATTATTCATTTTGCAGTCAATGTGATAGTACTTGTGTCAAAACGATCAGATTTCACAATAAAGTGATGAATATATTTCATAATATCTGCATATAATTACTTGTAAGCGATGTACATCACCAGTCTTATTAAAATCAGACCGTAATTATTTGCACTACGTTACATAATAGATGTGTATATGTAACGTAGTGGAGCCTAATTAAGATCTGAGTTTAAGGATGTTCGCTCCTCAAAAATTTGAGATTACTAGTATTAAACTTTTTTTGCTTTTTTGATATGTTACAAAGTTCATGTTCCCCTACCGATCGATGAAAAAATATATATGGTAGTGTGGGTATTTTTAAGCTTTGACGCAAAATGTACCTGAAAACCCCCCTTTTTAGTCAAATTTAGGTCATTTATGCTGTTTAAGCACTTTTTAGTGGTTCTTAAGTAACATTTTCTTTATTTCATTTGTTTTTAAAAAATATGTAGACGATGTAGAATATCATGAAGTAAATAAAAATTACAATTTTTTTTTTACTTCATCATATTTCATTTTTGAAGTTCATCAGGAAGGAAAAAATCCTTAATGAGATTGTGTACATCACCGTCGTACTGTGTTGAAATCCTTTTACATAAAGAATGATTTTTGTCTTACTTGTATATATTTATTGTATGTGAAACGGTAGTGGACATACTTTTCGATTAGGCGACCACATGGACAGAATAGACTGTAGAAGATATGTCTGTTAAACTATTCAGCTTTCAAATCACTAATCCGACAAGGGGCACGGCAACTTTGTCTGCATAAGAGAATTGTTCTACACGCAGTAAGGTTTGGGTGCAATGCTACACTGAATTTCATATATTTACCAACTGATTTCAACTGTGCACAAATATGAACAATTAATTTTAAGAAATCTAGAAATTCCAAAATATTGCTTGTGTCAATGTTATTGAAAACATTTTTGAAATTAGACGTTAATGAATGAATGTATTATAACATTTTAAATTGAATGTTTAATGTGAAAAAAAAACAACAACAAACAGTATTATGGGTCATGTGGCCTAGGGGCGGGATAGCCCAGTGGTGTGTTCGAATCCCGCGAAAGACACGGCAAATGTGTCTGCAGTAGAGAACTGTTCTACACGCTGTAAGGTTTGGGTGTGATGTTACACTGAATTTCAGCGTAGTGCCATCCATGGTTCGCTAGTTCCAGTCGATGCTCGAGGTTTCACCGCAATGCATAGTCACATGGGCTATGTTCAATGAGCGATTACTTTTAAACCTCTCTTGAACGCGATTGATCAATGTAGTGCTATGTAACAAAGGGAGCAAGCCTCGAGGCATCGCTCCGTGTCGTTCAGGAGGGAATGAGCGCTCAATTGAACGATTATAATCGCTCACTGTTATGGAACAGACGGATGGTGTTGCGGGATCTCTCCCTGTAATAATACTAGCAGCGGCGATGTAAGTGAAATACTATTGAAAGCGGCGTTAAACCCCAAGTCCCCTCAGCTCATGTGGCCTAAATGAATGAATACAGCTTCTGTCTGTCTGTCTACTGAATATTTCAATCTTCCAAGCTTAGCATATGCAACGCGTATCTTGATATACAGTGTGAGCAAATGTATTTGTTCATAAGTTGTCCCCCTAACTTGTGGCATACTTGTTCACTGTTTGTACCGACAACCGGAGCCCAAGGCACTAACCCTCGCTGATTGCTCCGGAGTAATGTCATTCCAGCAAACAACAGGCGATGTAATGGAAAATCATACAGTTTAGCAATTAGTGAACTAATAATTTGGAAGGAAATTATAACAGAAGAGGAAAAAGAGGAAAATAATTTAATTGGACACAATTCACATGGTTACAGTCATGAATATAACAACATCTCATTTATCGAGGCTAGACATTGTACTGTGACTTAATTCTTACCCCAATAATTTTAGCTACTTTTAACATCGTATAGGTTTGTTTCAATCTTTAAACAATGACACAGACTTATAAACTTTAATTTTACTTGATTGAAAATACGTTCAACTATCGAAATACAACGTCTTGTGAAATCTACGATATGATGTGTTAGTTTACTTCACCAAATGAAAACAAAAGTATCAAGCGTAAATGCAACAAGAACAATCCATGGTCATATCACAAATGTACACTCGAACATTAAGGACCATCATATTTTTAAATGCTCTTGTCATGCCGTGGCATGGAAATATCAGGGTATGGTAAATTAAACGATACACCTAAGAAAAAAACCTTCATTTGGTGACCCACTTTCTGATATCATAACATTTTATATTTACAATTAAAGCAATTATGAAGTGTAAAATTGGTTAATTTAAAATTATGTAATATTCAAAATTATATATAACATTTACGTGGATTTTGGGAGAATAACGTTGGAGAGAAATTTCTATAACTGAGGACAGAAATATTGCATGATTGGGATCTGGCGTCGGTGATGAATAGCGGGTCACCTAGGAATCGTTTCTACATTCCTCTAGATTTTGAATTATTGGAGAGTCACATGCCTTTCTATCAAGCTGCATTCGGAGATAGATTTAATGAACATAAACATGTAATGATAGGTTCTCCCAAGATGAAATATATAATTAGAAATATTGCATTGGAATTTGAGTCGGATTTAGCAAATACAACCCGTTGCAGCATAGCCCCTTGGCTATACACTACATGTATGATCGTATACTTCGACACCGTATGTTACCTGCGAATAAAAGTGATACAATGTGGGAAATCTATATTATTGTATCGTAATGAAACGTATTCTAATGTTATTCAAAATCCCCATCTCTGGTTTTGATAGAATAACTGAATCATTTTACAATCCTAAAATAAGAACTGTAGAAATGACCACTAAAGGAGTTCAAAATCAGATCGACATATGCGCAGGCATGTCTTACGGGATGAAATTAAGAAATTTCCCAATATAAAACATAATCCATTTACAAATAAGGTGATGACAGATCTATGTCTGACTGACGTGAATATTGGTAGGTTCTTAACCAACAAGTGGCTTGATCTTGGGAAAACTGAAGGTTTGACAATCTCAATTACCAAAAGTAACCGCCAGGCAAAAGAAAGTACACACCTCATTTATATTCGATTTATTCAATATTTAAAAAGAAATGAGATTCCTTTGATTATGGCACGATAAAACACTGCTTATCTGCGGTCGTTTGAATGAATTACATTGGTGACTGGTTATGTTTTAGTTAAAATATCTTTGTTTAATGAAGACAGGGGAAATGAAGATATGACATATACACCAACATGACCCCTAACATGTTTAAAATGTTGTAAATGTGTACAGAATGAGGCACATTTATTGATTTTCACAGAGAATATGTCTTTTATGTCGATGGACAGTTGTCATTTATCAAAATTAATATTTGGAGAATTTTTAAATTTAAAATGTCATTAAAAAACAACCAAAAAACGACGCAGAAGTGTTCTTTGACTGATGACTAAAGGCCTGCACTAGTCAGTTTTAGAGTACGACGTCGAAAACGCAAGGTATTTTTAATTGAAAGTCATTCATTAAACCAACTAAGGTCTATACGTTTGCCTTGTAGTTTAGAAACAGCTGGGTCGGTGCTTATGAATCATTGAATAAAGATAATGGTAGATTTGAATTTATTTATTGGATCCCTTCATTACATATTTCGCCACATAGTTACCCCTTTATATAACAACAAAAGTATTACGAAATTTTGTGGGTGTAAACAGGGATCACCAAAACACCATCCATTTTACAATATGGATAATTCACAAAATGCGTAGTATTTTGGATATTATCGATATGGCAAAACAGATGGTGCTTTGGTGTTGGCCCATAACCCCTTATAATACCTACTAAAACTATTTAACAATTAAGTTATATTGTATGGGTTACAGTTTATCACCTTATGCATGCATGTTAAGAAATACAAAATGATACAGAAGTTAAGTTTTACTTCATTAAAACCATAGGCAGTCCACAAATGGAAAATGGGGGGGGGGGGGGGGGGGGGGAGGGGGGGGGGGGGGGGGTCCACATTGCGGGTCCCCATATCCGCCCATGGAAAAACTGATTTAAAGGGGGAGAGGGGATCCGCCACTGATAAGATAACATCTTTTACACCATCTAAAGGTGCACCAAGAACCAGAATCAATCCCCAAGGTGCCTCTACTGAAAAAATTAATTGACTCTGGAATATGAAGCACTATTATACGCCCAGGCCATAATCCCATTTGAAACTCGTATAGACTCACAAACTTGGGGAAACAATGTATGAGTTGTATATTACGTTAAATACTTCCTTAACAGGCACTTCCATTTGACAGTTACCTACTCTTCGCAGTCACTGTAAATCAAGCCCAAGTGATTTTTCTATATAGTTTTTCTGTGCAGCTCGGCCACTTACTCGAAGCGGCAACCGGCCACCTTAATCATGTCCATTGGCAAGAGTCAACCTGTCAATGGTGGCAATTTGCAATCACATGATTGTCACGTGATGGGAGAGACGCTTGAT
The DNA here is from genome assembly GCA_936450465.1 of Gibbula magus. NCBI lineage: Eukaryota > Metazoa > Mollusca > Gastropoda > Trochida > Trochidae > Gibbula > Gibbula magus. Next base: position 77,893,701 of record OW388292.1, on the reverse strand, counting down.
CAGACAAATTTAAAGTCCATTGTTTGTTATGAGTTCCATGCAGTGAGTGTTTATCCGCAATTGACAACATCAGTGGGGTTATCACTGGATATATTCACTACAGTGCACTCTGCTTAAACCGGCCTTTGTTAAAACCGACACTCTGCCTAAATGGGCACAGACTTTTGGTCCCTGAAGAAGTCAACAGTAATATGCTTAGTAAATCCTTCCACAAACATATACTTTCATGCACAATAATAATACAACAGTGTGAATATTTAAGCTTGTTTCGTTTATTTTTCCTTAGCTTATATTAATTCATTCTCTTCCCACATAGGTTACTCCCTTCAGATTTCCGATCCCAACATCTGTTCTACATGGCCTGAATTTCAGCAATTCAATTTCAAGCAAAATTCCCTAGCGGGGGAAATGGGAACCTCATACTGTATCCTTGCTTTTTGACCAAACTCATCTTTTAGCGGCCATGTCAATCGAGTGACTTCAAATATCTAGGCATTTGACTCTTACGGGTCTTTCTCATATGCATATGTCCTTCGAATATAATTACACAAAAGAACTATTGTTTTGTATTTGTCTCTGATTTGGTCTTTTTGTTTTATTTATAAGCATGTCTATGATCAATAGTTTTCACATTTGTATATTTCGAGGAAAACATTAAACGAGAAAACATCTTATGTTTATTTACCATTATGACATGTCACTGGCATATGTCATATTACAACGGCGTCGCTGACTGCACAGCTAGATTCAATTGCAACCAATCAAGACACTCCGTTTCTGCACTCGATTTCAAGCGATGTACAAAAGAGGTTAGGATCGGAGATCTGAAGGGAGTAACCTCCGTGGGAAGAGAATGATATGATTATTTGATTGTTTGATGGCAGCCTCAGTAAATAACACATATATTTTCCCATGCCACTATATACACCCGATGAGTCGAACATAATAAGATAAAGCACGATGTCACCGTCAGCCAAATGTTCGAGTGTTATTTTTGATCATGTAGATTTCATGGCAACCAGTTCTTAAAGGACCAAACTTGGAAGTATATTTTGCATCCATATTTTTGTTTGTTTTGAATATTCTAAATCCAGCATAGTATAAATCTCGTAACATCCCAAGTCCCTGAATGTATTTTTCCATACTAGCTTCCGGTTGATGCTTTAACTTGACATGAAGTTCGAAACAGAACTGTTTGATTTTTTCGAAGGCCCCTGACGCCAGCATCTGAGGTATGGCATCCCACTCGGATTGTTCGATGTCCATCTTGAGTACGTCAACAGTCGCCTGTGGAAAGAATGTGAGTTTGTAAACAATGAATGAATATTTACAAATTGCATAGGTTTTCTTCACTCTTAAACTTTTTACTCATGATGTCCGAAATAGTCGACTCGAAATGATTAATGGTCTATACTGCTGTGCAATTTCCTAAACACTGATTTGCTCACACATTTGTACTGAGAGGAGAATAGACTTAAACCACCGTGACAAAACGGCGCTGCCATAAACGTTCTGTCTAACACAAGCTTGACACGCTAATGCCAGACGACTAAATATAAACACTTTTTGACACTTCTATAAACATTGCTACACTAGTCATCATCGAATGATTGGTTAAGATTGTGTTGTGCGAAGACTATTACTATCTGACGAATGTCACAAATAAATTACAGAAAAAAATAACAAAAACCTTGAATTAAATTTTTCAAAAACATTTTTTTTGTGTTAATTTCAACGTGTTTGCACTTGCTTTTTGTGCTACATGGTAGTTACGCCTCTGACCCTGACAACTAATGGTGACAAGCTTGTTTGCCAATCCCTTTCCTTTTCTGAAAATACAATATTTTAAATTAACTGATGGTAACTCTGGAAGTAGGTCTACCGTGTCAAAAACTGCGACACTATAGTATCCAAGTATTTGCGCATGACACTAATTTTAAGATCAGTACACTGGCTACCAGTACAGCCGTGTACAGAGTTCTCTCCCTTACGTACCAATGTTTAAATGGAACAGCCCCGAGTGCTTGTGTAAACTATTCAGTATTCATGTATTTACAAACCCACTCATCTGACACAAAATCTCCTCCAGACATCAAGATTGAAATGCAACATTTTCGGAATTTTGTTGTTGTTGACAACTCTGCAACTACTCTACCAACATGATTACTTGTCAATTTTTGGGATGTTTCAAACCAAAATTGAAGATCATCTCTTCAACAAATATTACCCGAAGTGCGTTAAATCTTCATCTTTGAATAAAACATTGCTTTTTGAACATAATAATGATATATGGATAAGGCGCTAAATAAATACACATTTATTTATTTATCACATCTTGCATATTACACAAGATTTATATGTTCTTAATCTGCGGTAATCAGAACCTTTTGGGGTAACAAAACCCTTTTGTTAGTATACTAAAATTATTATATTTTAATATATTATGATACAATGCAATGCAATGGTTCAAGCAACACTTTACGTGCGCTTCGATCAATTGTGTTGTTTGCGTGTGAAATATACAAGTACCTCAGGGTGTCCGTTTTCCATCTTGAGGGACTTGAAGGTTCTCATCTTCCATCTTGATTTGTTAATCTCGTCCTTCTTGCCTAGACCCGTTTTGTGAAAGTGTAGGTTCTTCTTCCTGTCGTGATCGCCGAATTTTACGCTAAAGGTGATGAAACAAAATTCTGTTTTAATCCATCTATCTTTTGTTAATCCCTATTACAATATATCCTCGGTTTATATCATGCAGACTGCAGCGATGTTGTCATTCAATAAACCTTCTATTAAACATTCCCTCTTACATTGGCACCGGCCTGTAATGCAGGGTTAATTCTGCTTCCGAATACAAAATCCCAAGGTTTAGCATGCTGGGGTGCAACAAGGTTGTGTTTTGGTTCCAATTCAATTCCTGATTCAGTTCTACAATTGGGAAAACCATGATACGAACAAAATGTAGTTAACGTTGTTGTTTAAAAAGTAAGCTTTGGCGAGAAATGATTTAATGACACGACTATATTTGTAGTTTAATAAAGAATGAGATGGAAGAAATATCTATACCTATCTAAAATCTATCATGTTTAGCGGTAAGCTTTGCACAAGTACTAGCTACATTCAAATGTCATAGACTACTCTCACCCTCCCGTTCCTGATGCAAGCTATAGTAGTATACTTCATAAAAGAATAATCATTTTCTGGAAATACATGGTTTGAAAATCTTCACACTTTGGATTTAAGATTTAAAAGAAACACACATACGTTGGGTCATAGGCGTGTAGCTCACAGCCGTAGTGTGACGTTATTGCGTCATCAAACGTCCAATCGTTGCTTATACTGAAAAACAGTTGAAAACATGTCTTGAAATGCATATAAGTGAATTAAACTAAGCATGAAACGCATTTGATAAAGAGGATTTGCCAGACTTATCACCATGGCGATTTGGCGTTTTGTCCATCGTCGACATCCAAGGGAGAGAACAAATCCCACTCTGATTGCCGCAGCTATCGGGCTGTAGCACGTTTTCTGTAAATTTTAGTTTTTTCCCCATTTATAATGATAGTTTAAGTCATTTATATTTACTCTAGAGAGTAAAACATTTTTTCACAAACCAATTATCCGTAGTGGTAATAGCGGTGTAACGTATTAAGTAAACATGCATGGCGTCCATTTTAATGTGAACACCTTGTATTATTTCGAATTACAAAAACGATTCCCATGACTTTACCGAACTATGTACACTCATTTTTTAACTTTTTTTTCCGAAGAGAGAAGGGTGTTTTTACCTGTTTATCTATTGGTGACATTTTTATTTAAATACATTATTTGACCGAAAAAACGTCCTACCGCCCCTTTCTTTCAAATCTTAGAGCCAGTGGATCTGTAGCTCATCAACCTTTAAATAACACAAACATTTTATGTTAAAGCATTTTAATTTTAATTTTTTATTTTTTTAATTCTCCCTCGGTCAATATTGTTTTCTCGGGTACATAAAACAAGTACCTAATCACCAGTTTAATTAATGCGTATTTGGCTGTGTAGGATGTAAGACATACCCGAAGGAATATACGAGACAGGGTGCCTTGAGGTTGAAGGGAGGATCCAGACATACGTCCCAACCCCCGTCCCCCGTGTTACCCTCCCTCGACGAAACTTCACACGAGATCTGGATACTGTTCACGTAACTGCAAACAATAGAAATGTTTCTTAAAAACCACGTACCTTTACATTATTTAACTAAATATTTTATATGTTGCATATATAACTTTAGCAAATACAATAATTTAAAAGGTAATTCGCAATTGCGGTGAAAATTCAAGAAAAATTGGCCAATACAGAAAAACTGAAAAAATTCAGGAAAACTTGGCAAATTCATGCAAACTTGGCAAATTCTACTGGGCAATACAGGGCAACTGGGCCAATACAGGAAACGGGATAAATTCAAGAAAAACTAAGCAAACACAGGGGAACTTGACCAACTTGATAAAATCATGAAATTTTGGTAATTCAGGTAAAACTGGGCCAATACAAAAAAGGTATGAACATTAAGGAAAACTGGGAAAATTCAGGAAAACTTGGTCATAACAGGAAACTTTGAACAATTCAGGGAAACTTGACAATTGACAGTACATTTTTGTGAAAACTATTTCGAAATCAGGACAGTAAGATACTTTAAAGATGCATGGTCAGTTTTGCATGGTATTTTATTTGGTTCTTAAAGGACCCCAACTGCTTAAAATATCAAATATATGTATGTTTCTTTGGAAACCAAGGAACGGTCTCATGCATGTGTACGGCAAGGTGAAAATGTATCGAGATCTCTCCATTTTTTACCTTGCCTTCAACCTAGCCAGAAGTGGTGAAACGAATCAGCGACACCTATCGTGATGACGAGTTACGTCCCTTACCATCTGCTAACATACAGCCAATGAAATCGCCGTTTACATTCGGAACCAATTCAAAAATAAGCGACGATCGACACAGTCACAAAGGCAATACAATTGTCTTCTGATTGGCTTATCCGATTAGCCTGCAGTACGTTAAAATCTTAGTACTGAAAATGCGAGGGTTGAGGTCAAGGGCGGAAGAAGATTTGGAAATCTTTTCGTTACGCCTGTGACGTTGTGAAGATGGCATGTGTAGTAGCCGACAATTATGGCTCTATCTGACGTATGTACTCGTTAAACGCTATAGAAGCAATTCTGCCTTCCTATCTACTTATTAAAGTTTCCAAAATTACGTTTAACTAAAGGGCCATCAAGGATGTTGATGAACATATCGGAAAATTGCCAAAAATCTATCTCCATGAAATATATACACTTAATTTTTCACAGATTTTTTCGACCAAAAATAAGCCGAGAAATTGTACTAAGTAGCAAAGGTGTTTTCCAGCCTAAATATAGATCAAGTCTATTATTTTCAAGCGCAAAGCATTGTGGTCTAGCTCGAACACCGTATACAAAGGCACGAAAGAAAAATAAAGTTTATGAGCAATAAAAGAAATCGAAATATATAGTTTTTGGCGGTTATTTATTTACCTTTCATTTAATTTTGTATTTTCTACAGATATTGGAATACATGTTTTACCCAACTAGGTATTTTGCTTGAATTTTATAATCAATGAGAATATATTTGTCATAATTTGCTGGTCTTAGCTAAAAAAAACGTATATTAAACAGGCCATAATTTGTATATCTCAGGACATTTAGAATCAGTGTTTATAAACCAATCGTCACATTCAGTAATGTGTGACAAGGGTAGCCTAACTTCCAACAGAAGCACATGCAGCACGTGCAGCACGTGGGTTGCTTTGGCGACTTGCGCTAGAGTCGAGCCTTCACGCTTCGTAAAGGCTAGTTGTTGTGAAGTACGTTTTATGCAATAAAGGAAAATCTGTTAATATGACGTCAGATACCCTTGGCGCGCGCTACTCGAAGAGGAACCTATCTTTGAAACCAAATTTCAATACATTGTCGTGATATGAAAATTATTTATCACATGTCATGTTGTAGATAAAAGATTTCTCTAGCGATTGACGTTTTAAGTATATTTTCCACAAATAATTTTGTATTTGAAACACTAACATCCCTGATGGCTCTTTTTTGGCTGCAGCAAACCAAGGTCCATTGTTCGGTTTTAATTTTGTGGAATTCGTCAGTGTTGATTTAAGGTCTCATGAGAATTTGACAGCAAGATGGTTGACCATTCCATCATTGTACCATATTTGAAACACTATTTTGAGTGTTATGGTTTCGCTTCATCAGGCAGACCACTTGAACTATCTTCGAGCGGCCATTTTAATGTGAACAAATTAAAATGGCCGCTCGGTGGGAAATGGTCTGGCATGGCTTAACCGAACCATGTATATTCGTTTTAGAACTCTTGATAACACTTATCTATATGTTTGTGAGAACACTCTATTTCAGTAAGAAAATCGTGCTACAGCGCAACAGTATTGTTTAGCCATTGGCAACAGTTACATTTATATTTTCTGTGAGAACATTTTATTTCAGTAACAACCGCGTGGTACAGCGCCTTAAACAAACAAAGCTGTTAAGTGTTTGCTGAGTAAACAACACAACATGTGCACTTTCTATACCGAGGGAACCAGCCGTATGTGCGTCAAATCAATAACTATAAAGACTGTTTTTTCTCTTGTCTGATAAGCAAGAAATCCGGGTAACGTTTTTTTTTTTTTTGGTCAATCTTCAAAAGAGTCATCGTCTACGTTTAGTTATCAAACCATTCTATATTGTACAGATGCATAGAGATTAATACCAAAATAAGTGTGATTTTGTATATTGCCTGAGCAAAAGCGAATATTCACGGATATGCATTCAATAACTTTAATTTATGCTGAAAACGTACGAAACTAACGTGAATTATCTAAGATAAGAAATAAATTAGACACAGTTACGAAGGCATTACGGAGTTCAACGAAAAAGATATAAGATATCACGATTCAAATATGAATAGTTTACTATAGTTCGTAACAATCATCTTTTCAAGAAAAGCTTTTTTGCAATACATGGAGACAATTCAGTGAACGGTTCTTGAGATATCCCACTGACAAGCTTAACATGTAAGTTCCAAATACAAAGCTTAGCTGTGACCTTGAAAATCACGTGAAGGTCAGCAGAAGTGACTGACCACTACGTTTCATCAGACCATTTGTGTAAGATATGAAGAGAATCCAGATGGCAGTTCTTCAGATATTCCGCTGACAAGGGTTAAATAATAAAATTTCGATCTGACCTTGAAATGAAGGAAAAAAAATCACAAAAGTCTACGCCCCAATTCCTCTACTTTTGCACATAAGGAAAACGGGTAATTTCATCTCTGTTGCGCAAGCTATTTGCTCTAAAAGCTCATGTACTCATGTAGGCTAGATATGGTTCTTTAAAACAAGGCAAGTCGGTCATGACATCAAGTGACACTATGACGTCATGACCGACTTGCCTTGTCTAGATAAAATTATGTGGTAAAAATTATACTTAATTTTATTATTACCATGTTGTAGCATCACTCATACTAATCCATTGTGATGTCACTCAATTAAGTTATGGACTGTACTTATGAATTTACTGCTCATCGAATATTCCAGGTGTCAGGTTCTGAAAGTTTTCAAAAACACAAGGATGATGTATTTGAGAATTTATTTTTCCATAATTAAAAATGGATAACTAGATTTAGTTGTTTTTGGGGTCACAATAGTTTTAGTATGGGTCACCTGAATTCGAACTTGTGAAAGTGAAAGGTCAAATTTGTAACTAGCTATTACATGGAGGTAACTTCCTTCCTTTCTAGGAGCTTCCGGCGGCGGGATAGCGCAGTGGGTAGCGCGTTCGGTTTCGGATCAAGAGGTCCGAGGTTCGAATCCCGCCAGGGGCACGGCAACTTTGTCTGCAGTACAGACCTGTTCAACGCGCAGTAAGGTCTTGGTGCAATGCTACACTGAATTTTAGCGTTGTACCACCCATGGTTCGCTAGTTCAAGCCGATACTCGCAGATTTCACCGCAATGCATAGCCACGTGGCGTTGCGGGCTTTCTCCCTGCCATAATATTAGCTGCCGCGATATAAGTGAAATACTCTTGAAAACGGCGTTAAATCCCAACTCACCTCACCTTCTTGGAGCTTCTCCCAGCTTCCGGTCTTTGTAAAATTGCTCATGAACAATGCCATGGAATGACCTGGAAACTTCTGTCAGTCTCTATGACTTTCTAGATTATAAATAGCGTGGTTGATTGAAAGGACTTTTATTACTCAACCGTGGTGAGATCACTCATTAGATAACAATGAGTTGATTACACACATGTGTGATACCACCGCGTGCTGCCGTAACGTCATAATCGACCCGTGACGTCATAGTCGTTTTTTGTTGACGTCACAATGTTAGCCGCTCGACTGCAATAGCGGGTGACCTTTTTGCAAGTGAGCGTCACTAAAAACGACTTTCTTCCAATTCAACGCTATTTACATCATTGAGTAATAAATAAAATACTAAACTCGGTCCCGTTTGATAACATGTTTATGAAACTCGTGAATGGCATCGGTATTTAACTCGCTTTCGCTCGTTAAAATACCAAACCATTCACTCATTTCATAAACATGTTATCAAACGGGACATCGTTTAGTATTCTATATTTATTACTCAACCGTGGTGAGACCACTTATTAGATAACAATGAGTTGGTTACACACATGTGTGATACCACCGCGTGCTGCCGTAACGTCATAATCGGCGTGTGACGTCATAGTCGTTTTTGGTTGACGTCACAATGTTAGCCGCGCGACTGCAATAGCAGGTTGCCTTTTTGCAAGTAAGCGTCACTAAAAACGATTTTCTTGCAATTCAGCGCTATTTACATCATTGAGTAATAAATAAAATACTAAACTCGGTCCCGTGTGATAACATGTTTATGAAACTCGTGAATGGCGTCGGTATTTAACTCGCTTTCGCTCGTTAAAATACCAATCCATTCACTCATTTCATAAACATGTTATCAAACGGGACGTCGTTTAGTATTCTATATTTATTACTCAACCGTGGTGAGATCATTCATTAGATAACAATGAGTTGTTAACACACATGTGTGAAACCACCGCGTGCTGCCGCAACGTCATAATCGGCGCGTGACGTCATAGTCGTTTTTGGTTGACGTCACATTAATTACACCAGTATTCGACCATCGACGCAATGAATTATTTCTTGACATTGACGAGCCATTTTAAAAATTACTGATATAAATTACAATTGATAGTATGCTGATATATCCAACTTAACTCATATTTATTTGTATCGTCATATTTACTGAAATTGATTCACAAACAAGACAAATTTTAGAAACACTACCCATATATGGTTTTCAAACGATGACTTTGGTTTTTAATACATTGTTCATGGAGTTGTCAAGTTAATAAAGAATATAAAATATGCATTCAGCAAAGTTCCTTTGAGTAAGATCTAGAATGTTGAAACTAACTAAAAGTTTATATTTTGCGACAGACTTTTCATTTTACAAGCAAGCTAGACTATCGCTTTGTAATCAGTAAATAAAAGGCAGTGCAAAGAGTTTATATATAAAGCGTTCAGTTCCGCTGGTTATCGTAATTTGGACTCAAAGATCTGGGCCGTGTTCAAGATAGGTTTCAAAGTAATCGCTCAATTAGCGATTACTTTTAAACCTCTCTTGAACGCGATTGCTCAATGTAGCGCTAGGTAGCAAGGCGAGCAAACTTCGAGGAATTTGCACTGTATCGTTCAAGAGAGAAGAAGTGCTCATTGAGCGCTACATTGAGCGATCAATGAGCGCTATGAAGCGCTCCATTTTGTTGAACCGCCGGCTGGTGAAATGCATTTTTCTCAAGAATGACAGATGATTACCTCTACGTATATTGTGTATCGGAATCAATTCAAAGCATAAAATCTGGACGATATATACTTGCAATTGATTATTATGACGATTTAAATTTACCCATTTTAACAAGGTTTTAAACTTTTTATTAACTCAATTCCACCATCGGTGGTACATGAGCCTAATACATACACATTTATATACAGAATAAATTGATCAATATGGCATATGCATATAAACGTGTCATGCAGATATAAAATACAAGTAGGGCAATAAATATGTGCAATGTACAAATACTAACTAAGAGGTTTTTTTTTTAAGGACGTGGTTTATAAATAATGACAAATGTTTTATATACTTAATTTTGTTGTGGTCAATAATTGTTTTATTGCTAAAAGGTTAGAACATTTCATAAAATGGTCTGGGATATACTGGATACATTGTTGGAGAAGAGCTTTACATCGAAAGAGATAGTGAAACACGTCTCCTATAGCTGGTTACATAAACGTGCATGTTTTGGAATTCTTGTGAGCGTCCGGTTTCAATCGAGAAGTTATGATTACTTGTCCTAAATTTCGAAATTGGATAGTATACAGAACGAGGCATGACCAGATAATTTTCAAAACACGTGGATGTCTTAAAGATTTGATAATATATACCTTTCGAACTATTTCTAACTGAACTTTGTCAGTTTTGTAAGTGTTGATCGGATAGAATCTTGTTTAATTTTAGAAGTGAGATCAGACGTTGTATACAGCCATGGTTTGCTAAATACCAAGGATAAACCACAATCGTTTAAAATCTTTTTAATAAATGAAATCCATCATAGATTCTTCACGAGGTTTGAATTTTCTTGCGATATGAATGTATATAAGAAACGAGATAAACAATACCGCGATTACCGCCGCGAACCGTTTTGAGAAGAATCATTGAGGCGTGACTGATTAACCACAGACGGCGGGTCGACCCTCTCCGTGGAGCCTCATTAACTAATTTATTTATGAGATGTATTAAATCGCCAAAACACTTGTTTATGCAATAATTATGTAATTGTCACCTGCGGAAATACCTAGTTGGATATCTAAACATTCGATATATGGAATATGTAGGTTGTTTGATTGAAGATTTGTAAGTGAAATTAACAATCAAATTGTTGCGAAATTACGTTGAATCATGACTATCGCCGAAAATGAGATTAGTCCAGTGACGTCACAGAAATCACCCCTTTAGGGACCACTTCCCGCAGACTTTCATTCTGATCTCCAGGGCTATATATGGCGGTTTTTTAAAAAGCCGTATATAAGTTATTTATGGACCGATTTCAGAAATTTAAAATCGAGCAATTGTCAAATTGACATTCCATTTTAATGAATCCGACCGATTTTGATCATTTATCATTACATCTATCCTTTAAACCACAACTCATCTCACCTTACCTTCTAGGAGTTTCCCCAGCTTCCGGTCTTGGCAAGATTTCTCGTAAACAATGTTATGGAACGACCTAGAAGCTTCTGTCAATGTTTATGACGAGAGGCAGTATGGGTATAAATAGTGCGATTGATGGAAATGACTTGTATTCTAAACTTAGGATTCTAGACATTTGACACCTTTGTTATTTGATTCTGCCTTTGTGTCATAACAGCTCTCAAGCTCCTCAGACATATACTCATTCATCTTCAACATCAACGACTTCTGCCTCTGGTGACTACATTGTATATTGGGCATTTGTAGCTTTTATAATATTTGTGGGACCCTATTGTATCTCTATTGATTTTCCTTAAAGATACATTCATTGAGTTGTTGGGGGTCACATATTCCATACGTTATAAATGGAGTTACTTTATCGAGAAGTACCGACTGTAACCGGAAAGTAACATTTGATGATAGTCGACTTAGTATATTGACGATATGAAGGTAAAAGAAGTGATTTCTGATCGAAAACCGGACAATGCATCGCGATTGACGCGCGCCAATGAGTCAAACGGCACTTTGGAATCTTATTTAAAACAGACAAAATAACAAATTTGCGTTGATAACGTTGAATAGGTCATATAACTACTGGGCATATAACTGGGACGTGCAGTTTCGGTTTCTGCACATGCATAATGTTGTTACTCGATGTTAATTGGCAACTAGTAATTATAATATTTGGTGATTGGGTTATGAATATGCAAGCTGAGTGAACTTGTTAGTATTGTAAACAGCACATATGGTGAGTTGGAACTGATTAAAGCTAATAAATTTTTGTGAAACACAATGGATGCACCTTTAAAAATCTGTATTGTTAATCTGACTAATTGTGTGGTCAGTTGCGCCTCACTCTGTCATTTCGTAACACATACTTATCATACTTATATTATATCATCATCTCGATTAGAGTAACCATATGCGTAGGTTGTGATACCAAATAAAATACATGTATTTAATATCATACAAATACTGCTGATTATTTCATGTAGCAAATGTGTATAACAATGACCAATCTCATTAAAATCTGATAGTAATTAAGTTACACATATACCTAGTGCCACTAATTACGGTCTGATTTTAATGAGACTGAGTAATGACTTACTTGTGGTATATATTTGCAACTTCCTTGTGTGAAAATGATTGTAAAACCGTTTCCGTTGGCATCGGCCCACAGTGGCAATTCTGAAAAAGTATTCAGGAAAAATAAAAATTATGGAGATGATGATGATGATGATTATATATCTAACCATCTTTATCTACCAAACTCAATGTCTTATCCCTTACTTGAATTCCTAAAATTAAAAACTACCAATTTAAAACGGTCAATATATATTTGTATATGGATAAAATAGAACATGTAACCTATGTAATTCAGCAGGTATATACATATCTACAAGCTCATCAGAAATATACTCATTCATAACAACATCCACTACGTATCAGGAGATACCCCAAGGATCAACCTTATATCTGGTAAATATGATAAAAACCCAGTCGTTATTTATATGACTGCAATATACCTACAAGAAAATAAAATAATTGAAATCCCAAACGAATTTGCAAACATAAGTGACATACTAGTCATTGTCATAATTGTTTTCCAAATCCTTTTAATATACATTGATTTGTTACTAACCTGAGGTACAAAAGAAACTTTACACCTCAATTGTATCATATGTTTGATTTTCAACTACAAATATCTTATGTTTCCGAAGTCGTACTCTAAAACTGAAGTGCCGGCGTTTAGTAATCAGCCATGGAATAATTCTATGTGGTTTTAATTTTTTTGGGAAAAACATTTTTAAATTCATAAATTCTTCCCAAATTAATTTGGATAAAACACAACTGTTCATCAACATATAAGACATCTGCTAAGTGAAAATCAATAAATGTGCCTCATTCTGCACACATTCACAACATTATAAACATGGTAGGGTTCATGTTGGTGTAAAGTGATTTTATACCCCTTGGTCCTTTCAATGACTCTACATGTTTGAACAAAAAGGAGTATGATTGTTTGCCGAATGAGTCAACATTGAACATTAAATAATATCCCGGTTCTATCATATCAATTTGTTTTGTTATTTTTACTGTATGAGTGAACAATAGGGTGTAAAGTTTCTTTTGTACCTCAGTTTATATGTTCACTACTGTATTAGCAAAATCTCTGTCCTGTTCTCTTACATGTACATCACCATTGTTTATGATGGTGACAAAATGACTATTGTGAGAGGATGGTGATTAATATGGTGATGGTGATGGTGATGATTCTGATAATGGTGATGGTGATGGCGGCCGGTAAAAGTGACTAATGGTGACGATGGTGGCAATTGTGATGATGGTGATGATGTGATGGCAATGGTGATGATGTGATGGCAATGGAGATGACGTAATTGCAATGGTGATGATGTAATGGTAATGGTGATGATGATGATGATGATGGTAATGGTAACGATGGTGGCAATTGTGATGATGGTGGTGATGTGATGTGATGGCAATGGTATGATGTGACGGCAATGGTGATGATGTAATGGTAATGGTGATGATGATGATGATGATGGTAATGGTAACAATGGTGGCAATTACGATGTGATGGTGATGGTGATGTGATATCGACGATAGTGATGATAGTAATAGTGACGGTGAGTAAAATGGTAATGTCTATGTTGATGTTGATAAGCCCGAAGATTTGTATATTTACTAAAATATAAAAAGATTGAGTGAACATAATATTTATAAAATTCTGGAAAAAGTTGCCCACTTTAATCACTCCCACAGGATAACAATGTCACACAAAGAAGCTTTGATTTGCCCTCGTGTCATAAAACCGTTAACCTTGACGTAACATCAGATAAAAATGTTTATTCACCAAATGTATATTACAGCCGCCACGTCACAGAAAGATTGTTAGCAATGTACAAAACAAAACCTTCAACGTCTTGATTTCTTTGATAGGCATTCTAGAAGCTGCTTCGATGGTGGAGAACAATTTCTATGGATAGTCAACTTCTTTATTACATAGATGCGACGTTTTGGTGCAGGTTCTAGCTTGTTTGATAACGGTGCTAGTATCTTCACCGAAACGTCGCATCTATGCAATAAAGAAGTTGACTATCCATAGAAATTGTTCTCTTTCTTCAAGGTCTTGTATTTTTTACCAATTCGGATCTAAGCTATACATGACATTTGAAATATTGAAATTTCGACAGGCTATTTTTTCAAGCTTGTTTATAACATATTGAAATAATTAAATTGTTGACTTTTTATATTAAATGTATGCCGTAACATGAACTTTTCAATGAAAATCCGCCGCTAATGGCGCAATACTGCCGAATCGGCGTTTAACAATAACTCACTCACTCACTCACTCAATGAAAATATCAAATGTTTGAATAACATTTATAATAACTATCAGCAATTACTCTTCTTTGTAACGAAAGTATATGTACATGTATATACATCCCAAAAGCATTTGATATAATGATTTCCCCCATTTTTCTTCATGGTTTTGAAACATGGGCTTATTGAAATCTACATATTTTTGAGAAAAACCATCTGAAATTTCTTAAATTAGTTTCTGGTTTACGCATCTTCAACTGAACTTCATGGTATATGGAGAACTACTGGTACAACTTATATCTGCCTGGAATTACACCCAAATTGTCTAAAATGATTTAAAACTACACACTAACAAAAAAGGTAATAGAGAGAATGAACATGATGTTTGGACTAAATATGCGAAAGGTATACTTGACAAATGTGGGCTAGTTTTTATATTAAACAACCCTGTGACTGTCAATAGTTAACTTCTCGGGAAGAAACAATCCCAAGAACAATTTTACCAAAATGAAATAGAAGAAAGCCATAAAGGCGTCTAATATAAATATATTAAACGTATTCCGGTGTTAGAAAATTATCCATTCATGTCAGCTCGCGTGTATTCACCAAATTTATAATATAGAACCTGCAACCATAATCTATCGATCAAAGTTGCCCGTGAACATAGAACATGCGACCTTGCAACTGCAGATGAATTCCATTATGTATTCAAATGCCAAGCTTTTCTGGAACAAAGATATATTCCTAAGAAATACTTATTATTTCCAAGCTTAAAGGGGCAGTAGCACGTTTTTTCGCCGAAATAAGTCGAGGAAATGTATTTGAAAAATAATGTCACCAATAGTAAAACACCCTTCTTTTGAAGTGTGCATTGTTCCATAAAGTCATGGTAATAGTTTTTGTCATTTGAAATAATAAAATATGTTCACAATAAAATGGCCGCCATGTAATTGTTGCTTTAAACGTAACATCGTTATTACCACTACGGATAACTGGTTTGTGTAATAAGATGTTTTACCCTCATACGAAAATATAAATGACATAAACTATCATTATAAATGGGAAATTTGAAAAAATAAAGTAGTCAAACAAAACGTGCTACTGCCCCTTTAATGGCATATAAAAACAGTTTTGTAGACCAAAATTGTGTACAATCAGAGCATTTTGCACTGCTTCTTGATATTATTGATAAAAATTTGAAAAAAAATATATAAATGATTATGTGTAAACTGTAATTGTACTGTACTCAGAAATAACATTCTATATTTATTGTATATGAATAATTGTACCCTACCATCTTGCCTTTGTATTTTATTTTTATGTATTATTATCCAAAACCAGATCTCTTGTACCACCGAGAGTGGTTTCTGAAAATATAGAGTTTGAGTTTAGCTAATGGGGATAGCTGAGATACTCTCAATTAAAAGAGAATACCAACGAATTATTTATATAAGGACACTTAAATAAAACTTCATTGAAAAGTCATTTCTTCTGACTTTTCGTTATATCTTAACCTAAGAGACCAACAACTTATATCATAAAACAACAGCAAAACCCCACATATTTATGATAAATAACACTATTTCAAGTAACAAAAAGTCCTTTGAATTTCACATGTGCCTGTCGAGATTATTTGTACAAATGCTGTAAAGACATCCTACTCTTTAAATTAAATTTCTCAACATTGACAGCCTACTTCACTGTTTCACCAAGTCATCATGATCATTATCAGCAGCATCATCGTCGTCGTCGTCATCACCATCATCATCATCATCACTATCATCATCATCATCATCATCATTTTCCTCATTATCACTATCATCATCATCATCATCATCATCATCATCATCATCATCATCATCATCATCATCATCATCATCATCATCATCATCATCATCATCATCATTTATTGTCGTGTAAAAGTCCAACAGTACAAAGTATTTAAAATATATAACAAGAAGTTGCAGCGCCACTAACATCATTCGTTTAAAAGCGAATTGGCTATCATACTCAACCATAATCACCAATCATTGTCCTGCATCGACCCCGTAAAGATTTAAAACTCTTCACTCTGACTCTCCGGTAGATATTTATCTCGATACGTTTTGGGAAGATGCACCAAAGCCGAAGACTATTTCTCGCCAATGTAAGAAAATCCAAACCAAACTGGTTTGATCGATTCTATGTCCTTCCCTTGTTCTATATTTAGCTTATCGTGTGAACAAGAATCTTTAACTCCAGGGCGTTGTTAATGTATTGTATGTGACGAATTGAACTTACCGCCCGTGTGGTTACATTTGGAGGAGTCTGGGTTGTTTCTTGAGGTTTGGCGACTCGTGAAATGATGTTCAATCTATGCGTATTCCATGTGAACAAGGCGCAGACTGAGACACCAAATATGACCCCAAAGGCAGTGAATTTGCAATTTTTGTTGAAAGGCACAGGCATATCTCTGAAATAAACACAACACAAGGTTAAGTCAATTTGGAGTCAAGTCGGTTTGAACTTTCCTTGAAGTGATATATGGCTTGTCGAACTGCTGACAATTAACAACGTTGGCCACTCCTATACTACAATATTGACTAAGGGGTGTGTTCAAGAGCGTTAGATTTAGTTAGGTCGTGTGTGTGTGCATATGCTTAAATTGATTGTTGGCAAGACCATAGGCGTGTAAAGGACCACGAGAAGGCGCTTGGCTTGTGCGCGCGTACCCGCGAACGGCTGCTGAACGGAAACTTGGATCGCAGATAGCAATCGACTAAAATTTCAATTGCGGGAGTAATAAAAGAAAGAAAAATGAGGTTATCAAACTTTATGACACGCGACTCCATCTTGGATCGTATATTCTCGCTTGGCGAGATTGCTCCAAAGTGTTCACGCTTATATTCGCGAGTACGCGCTAACTCGTTTTTCGTTCAGAAGCGGGGTTGAAATATTGTTTGTTATTTATTCTTGTATAAATTTGATATATTTTAAGGAATATCAAGTCTCGTGAGCCTGAGGGCTGGGTGCTGTTTTATATATTTTGTTTTATATACAATCATGTTTTATATGGCAATAATGTTATTTATGTACGGTATGTGACACGCAAATAAAATATTATTCTTCTTCATAATTCTTTAAAATTGCAGACACCCTATACATTTCAAACAACACTATCTGTGAAAAAAATATAACCACTTTCGCTCGACGTGGCATTTCGGAAAATCGTGACCTGAAGCAGATGGAATTTCTCCTGCTAATGCTCAGTAAAGACGTCAGTTTGTTTATGGTTGTAATTATCGGCGGTACACCTTCAAGTGAGCCAATGTCGATCTATGTTTAAAGGGGCAGTAGCACGTTTTTTGTAAATTTTATGTTTTCAAATTTCCCATTTATTATGATGTTTATGTCTTTAATATTAAATTTAGATAGTAAAACATCCAATTACACAAACTAATTATCCGTAGTGATAATAACGCTGATCCGTATACAGCAAAAATTGCCTGGCGGCCATGTAATTGTGAACACATTTAATTATTTTGAATTACAAAAATTATTCCCATGGCTTTACAGAACCATGTACACTCATTTTTTAACTCGCTTTTACGAAGAGAGAAAGGTGTTTTTCTGTTGGTGAATATTATTTTTCAAATACGTTTCATAGACTTATTAAAGCGAAAAAACGTGTTAATACCTGCTTACTGAAATAAAGTGATCTCACGAAAAGGTGAAGAAGTGTTACTAGTGGCGAGATAATACTCCTCGACCAATAAATAGATAGATGTTTGAATAGGTAACTCGTTTAATCTAATAAACACAGATATCTTAAACTCCCTAAATCTCTTATTCATAAATATCATACTGACCAATACACCAACCTTGACTTACACCTAGGAACAAAAACTTTTTTTAAATCTTTTTTTTTATCACAGTCTTCCATGTCACTGGGCTCGAACCCAAACACAATGCTATCAATTTATTCTCTTCACCGAACTTATGTCTCACTAATTTGCTAACCGTGTCAATAATCGAAATCCCAACAACATAGAAAGCAAGTGCGACTCTACCTATCTTCGCATACCACAATCAAAGCTTCACACCGCGTAGTTCGTTTACCTAAACCTAAGGTAAAAGAGTACCAAAAAACATTGATAAAAACACTATTGTGACAATATAAGTTCATCAGTCTTTGGTAAATTGATTTGGTTTAGATTTTTTAATATAACTAGAGGCTGTAGACAAGGAGATCCCCTTTCGCCATATATCTTTATTATATGCGCTGAGATTTTATCGGCAATGACTAGAAACAATCCAAATGTAAAGAGCATACACATTGGAAATACGGAATATCTGGTCTCTCAATTTGCAGATGATACGTCTCTTGTTTTAGGTGGACCGGAAAAGTGTCTACGAAACGCCTAACAAACACTTCATGACTAAGCCTCCTTTTCCGGTTTGAGAATAAATATGAGCAAAACAAGAATGATATGGATAGGATCTCTGAGAGGATCAACTAGCATTTTATGTAATATGTGGAAACTAAACTGGTCCCAAACTGAATTTACTGTTCTCTGTATTGTATTAACTCACAACCTGACTGAAATGGTAGAAAAAAACTATAAAGATAAACTTAAAAAGATAAAAAGACAAATGCAAATGTGGACAGCTTGAAATCTTACACCCCTAGGAAGGATTACAATTTTAAAATCGTTGATCTTGCCTTCAATAAATAACTTATTTTCCTTCCTACCTAACCCACTAAAGGTTATCATTGATGATCTAGAAAAACAATATTTTTCATTTGTATGCCACAATGATTAAACGTAATGTCATAAAACAAAATAATGAAGATGGTGGTTTAAGAATGCCCGACATAAAACATACTATTAATGCTCAAAAGATCGCATGGTTTAAATACTCCTAAATGAATCAAAATTGGTTGATCTCTTTTCATTTAATTTATCGCAAAGAATACAAGATATTCTCTTAAACAATAAAACAATATTGTCATAAATATAAGAAAATAAAAACAAAAATAAAAAGGTGGCAAAGTACAGTGGTATATTGTGGTATAATGAACAAATCATTTTAGATCAACAACCTTTTGTCTACCCACATTACGCCAAAATAGGTATTACCTTTGTTAATGACTTGATAGAGAATGATGGAACAACATATACATGCAAACATGCTTAGATCGATCTTAGACCCTGCTTTATTTAACTATAAACTAAAATGGCAAACTGAGCTTAAAACTATTATATGTGAAAATGAATGGAAATCCTTCCAAAGGAGTATATTCCGAGCACATACAAATTCAGATTTTAGTTGGTTCCAAAACTCACTAGTTTATAAAATCTTGCCAACAACCTACTTTTGTTTAAATGTAATATATCGAGAGTCAATTGTGTTCATTTTATAATAATACACCATCAAGCCTTATCCATCTCTTTTATGACTGTACGAAATAAAAAAAAAACAACATATGGAACATTTTTTCTCATTTGGATTAAAACAAGGACAGATATCACAATAAATTTTGATAAAATAATATTTGGATACTCGGAAAAAAGGAACGACGTCCTCACCCTTCTCATAACGGTTGTAAAGTTTACACTTTTCAAAATAAGGTCATACACATGTACGCCTAGTTTTGATAAGATCAGGAATGAAATAACTAATATATATATAATACCGAGAAAACACATGCCATCTCTTCGTGCAACTACACCAAATTTGTTGGATTCTGGTCTAATTGCCATCATTTATTTGACTGAAAGCAACTTAATACATTGGATGACTATATCATGATATTACCACTTTTGTTTAATTACGCTTATCATTATTGTCAAGATAAGCCAAGGTGTAGACACTTGATTATATATTGTTGATATTTGATGTGATGTTGTTGTACCCCCAAAAAGTTGAATAAAACAATTAAAAAAGGAATAGCAACACCTACATGTAAGGTAAAACAGTACCTGAGAAATCCCACTTATTTGTCGTTCCAGTCTACATAAACTCATCGACAAAAGAAACTTATCGCCTCAGTTGGTTTTGATTCATGCAATATCTAAAAGAAATCAGATGCATTGGACTGTGACAAGATACAATAATACTTATCTGCAGTAGTTTGGATGAATTAATTGGTGACTGTGGTTACATTTTAGTTAAAATTTATTTGTTTAATGAAGACAGGGGTAAGAAATGAAATGCCTACAACGTTTAAAATGTTGTAAATGTGTTCAGAATCAGGCAAATTTATCAATTTTACATAGAATATGTCTTATATGTCAATGGACAATTGTGTATCATCAAAAATAATTTTTTTAAATAATATAATAAGTTTAAAATTTAAATTTTCATTTTTTTTAAAATTAAAAAGACATGTAGAAGTATCATTTGACTGCTGACTAAACACCTGTACTTTTCAGTTTTAGATTATCATTTCGAAAACTTGAGATATTTGAAATTGAAAATCATACATATGATGAAATCAACAAAGATGATAAGTCTCTTTTGCCAATGAGTTTATATGAACTAAGTCTATTATTCCCATGCACCAAATATTGTGGTAGATTCGCATACTGTTTTTAGATGTTGACAACAGTTTTTATTACATAATTTGGAGTGAGATACTCGGTTCTATCAGTGAAATAAACCCTCTATCAAGCTACAGTGGTGATAACCTTTATCACCACTCTACTGAGTGACGATAAACATTATCACCACTCGCGTGACGTCATCGGGACAATGTTATGACGTCATATTGTCAGCTTGCGAAGGCTGTACGTTTGATGTTGAAATCACTCCAACTCAACGTAAAACACAGAAATAATGATATAATAAAAAGAATATCTGTTTTTCCTTGACAAATACCATGTTTATCTCATCTCGTGAGGTAGAAAAGTTAATATATTTCACTCGTGGCTGCGCCACTCGTGAAATAGCTACTTTTCTATCTCACTCAACGAGATAATCATGGTATTTGTCAAGGAAAGACAGATATCCTCTATATATTATTACTCCATTAGCATGACTAAATGAAGGCTATAGAACCAACCCCTTAAAGGGAGGGTTCTGTCGCCATATTGGATTTTGCATTGCGTGAAATGAAAACACGATATATTGTACCTAATTGTACAACTTTTTAATAACTAAAAACATACACTGACAGAGTATCCATACAGTAACACATCACATGTCATAAAACTAATAAACAATTTGCTGTTATCCTGTAGTTTTCCCAAATCGCAGCGCCGATGAATGGCTTCAGTTCTCATTGTTTCTATTTTTCAACAAATGTGCGCTTGTGTTTATCAAGTAATGAACTATAAAGTCTTCAAAAGATTACCACCATTAGTTTATTTTTTGACTGTCTTTGAATCATGTATTAGTAATATATATGTGTAAACAGGGATATCCCCTCAAATTTCGTTTCAACAAAAAATACCCCGATAGAACCCTCCTTTTAAGTTAATAAAGACATATCATTGGTTTGATTCAATATATATACGTGAATAAATTTGAACTTTGATTTCAATCTAGTTAAAACTAGCTGTAACGTTATACGTCCCTTTTTGTCCGTCATTACAGCTAGTTTTAATTAGATTGCATTGATTTAATATTTTTTGGAAAGCTTTGCTACGGCACAACAAGAAATTGTTGATTAGTTTAACTATATAATATGTGTTACTTTGTGAATATGCTATCAAGACAAATACATATTTTTAAAATATGAAATTAGTGAAAATACAACGTTTTTCATTTCACGAAATGTAAAAAAAGCAAGATGACAGACAGTCGGCGAAATTACTCACATTTTAAAAACGTCATATTCAAACCAAAAACGTATATGACATCTAATTCCTTGTTCAAACAAACTCGTAACTACTGAGACTCCATCCCAACATACACTGCTACACTTGCACATCAAGACGATTCAATTCTTAATGTAACACCCGGCACATCAATTATCCTGTTTTCACGAAGCCTATTTAAGATTCGTATTCAGCTAGTTAGTTGTTCAGCTGTTATACATCTTCTGAAATTTAATTGGCGTTCAAATAATTATTTGATTACAATTCACCTCGTTTAAAGAGGTGAATGTAATTGTATTCAGAAATGTAACATGCTTCATAGCATACGGCTAGAATTGATATACATTTATAATTAATTGATATATATGTAAAACAAAGGCTGATCATGATGATCACTGAATAGTGTGAAACCGGTCGGGAATCCAAATGATATATCAATATATAGAGCCATGATTCATTCTGAATTACGTTATTCTTTCTCTCTAAGGAAAACTGAAAGGCGCTGAAGCACGCTTTTTACAATTTTATACAATATATTGTTACATTAGAGGGTAAAACATAACACTACACGACAAGATTAACGTATAGAAAAAAACCGGTTATCGGTATTGGTAGAAAATGGTGCGACGTTTAAAGCAACAATTTTGTGAACTCATCCGATTTTGAGAGTTCAGACAGCAATATGGTTGACCATTCTATTATGTCACCATATTTAAAGCTCTACTTTGAGTGTTTAGTTATCGCTACATCAGTCAGAGCATTTGAACTAACATAGTACATCTCATAACAGGGCTCCGTTCCATACCAGCGAGCGCTTATAATCGTTCATTGATTGCTCAATGTAGCGCTCAAGTAGCGCTACAGTAGCGCTCATTCTCTCCTGAACGACACGGTGCAAAACCTCAAAGTTCGCTCGCTTTGCTACGTAGCGCTACATTGAGCAATCGCGTTCAAGAGAGGTTTAAAAGTAATCGCTCATTGCGCGATTACTTTTAAACCTCTCTTGAACATGGCCCTGGTTTCCACTCAAACATCTATACAGCCTTTGTCCATCAACCCATTTTGTTGTGTAACAACTCATCTCCAATCTGTTGTAAAAAAAACTCATTTAAATAAAAACAATTTATGTAAATAATGCTACATCTGTTTATTATGTGTTACATGCTTGACAACGACATTAAAATATATGTCGAAACGTCGCCTCCAAAGAATAAAGAAGTTGTTTATCCATAAAATTATGTTTAATCATCTCAACTTCTCGAATGCCAAGCAAAGAGTGAGACACGGGAAGTTTATAAAACTAAAAAGTAGGGTTATCAGAAAATCCAGATGGTATATATTTATCCCTTATCATATTATACTACATGGAGACAAAAGAAAATTTATAACATCTGCATTATCTAAATACAACCGCTACAATTCTTTCAGATACAATCACATTTTTATCTATACCCTGCCTTCGACCGATAGTTGTTTGAAAAGGTTACTCGTCTATAGCTAATCTAAGTAAACATATCTCATAAACCTCCTGAATCTAATAATCAATAAATAATATATTTTTATACAAAAAAGGCCACACGCATTTAATGCATAAAATAATTTAGGGGTATGTACATACATAACTACAGTAAATACTACAACGATAAAACATGTGTTCTATATTTCATTACATAATAAATGAATATATGGCAAGATATTTTAATCAATGTTGACTAACTGCTTAAAATAGTAGAAATAGTAAATATTCATTCATTTTCATACTCCTATTTTAATATACTGACGAATAGAACAGACAAAATGTTAATGACATCTTTAACGTCATTATTATTACTCACAGTTACGTACACATTTACATACATCCTGCCTTCGACCGACAGCTGTTTTTTTTTCATATGTATAAATTTCAGCCCAGAGGCCATCATTCCTGAAAATTTCATAAAAAAATCGGCTGAGCCATTTTTTAACTATAAATTCCACAAAATGTTGTGGAGTAATAATGTAGGATAATAAACATAACCAGGATAATAACAGTTGGTCTTCTGAATAGTTAACTCGTCTAATTCAAATACACACAGATATCATAAACTCCCTAAACCGTTTGTCAATGAATAACATACTGACGAAAACACCTACCTTGACCAACACCTCTCACTTAGAACAAAACCGGTTTTTATATCCACCCTTATCAGCTCTTATCTGTGACCCCTGTGCTAGAACCCAAATGCCATCTCTTTACCCAACTAAACAAATGTTCTACATTGCTAAAATTGTCATTAACCGGACTTCCTCCAACACATATAGCAAGTCCGACTCTACTCACATTCGCATCGCACTAGCTAAATATAAGAAATATATGTTAGACTTTAAATATAAAACTAAAACATCTCTAGCTACTCTGTTGCAAATTGAAAATAATAATCGTTTATATGTGTTTTCACACTATATCAAAGAAGCTTATATGTTACATTGTTCACTATTGTAAACTGTATCTGTATATCATGTAAACAAAATTTTATGTTATGATGTTTCAGTTATTGCACCTTATCTGTTAATTTCATCAAAATGAATTGTGTGTATTGGACATGGGTCTTTGGCCTTTATACTGAATAAACCTTTTCATAACTATCAAAAGGTAATTCAGTAATAAAAACAAGCTGAGAAATCACACTTTTTTGGAAAAGCGTTAAGCAGTCAACATAAACCGAGATTATGATTTTGTTGAACCAAACATTCACATTGTCGTCGACTCGGTCATTGTATTCAGAAGACAAACACGAGGCGCAAGCCGAGTAAGGCTCCACGGGGAAAAGTGTAGGGTATCATTTGATACACGAGGAAAAGTATGGGTCTTATACCTCACTTACGGTCGAGTGTAAACGAATACCATTTCATAATATTTCTAAACAAATACAGCTGTAAACAAGCTTGTGTATGAAACGCACAACCCATATGATATGGGGCCTTCCGGGTACGCTCAGCCCGTGCTGCGTTGAATGGTTACCCATGTTTGGAGCTCGAAATCTAATTGATATTGCCCAATGACGGAATTGTCAACGCAGACGCACGTGCATCTTGCTGAAATGTACAGCTAACGCCTTAAACTGCATTGCTAATGTCAACATGGTCAAAGTTTAGAGAAAACAGAAGCAGCGTTCAGTATGTTAAGACATTTCGCACCCAAAATTAAATAACATTCTTATATAAAAAGAAATACAGAAATTTATGATATCATATCATGCATTATTTGAACCTTATTTATTTGGTCATGAACAAATGTACGAAGTTTCAACCGACTTCGTGATGTAATGGTAAGTTCGTTCGGCCAGAACGCAACATGACACAGGTTCAATCTCAGGTGTCTTATATGTTCATACATAACATTTTATAAAGTATCACAACTTAGATTTGGAAATTTAGAAAATTGACTCCATTGATTTCTCAGTTGTTAAAAAGTTTAGGTTTATTAGAAAGGTGTAGGTACATTGTATATCAGAAAAAAAGTGTAGGTATATCAGAAAAAAGTGTAGTTATATCAGAAAAAGTGTAGTTATATCAGAAAAAAGTGTAGGTGTATCGGCTAATACACCTACGCTTGTAACAAAAGAAACCATAGCAACGAAACCGGAAGTGGGGTATAAGTTTCGAATACACTGCTTAGTTAGTTAGAGACTTCCTTCTTTGATGTCAAGATGTTTGTCTTTTGAGGCTGAAAACCTCGTAGGTTAAAATATATTTAATCCTTTCTTCTTCTGTGGTAACGTGATACATGTATGGACATATATCACATACGTTATGTTTAGATAACAAAGCAAATTACGTTATATATGTTAACAAAATAATTGAGAAACTACGTGACAAAAGAAACTATACCATGTTTCAAACGAATTAAACATACTGTTACTGGCATTCTCTTCTCACAGAGGTTACTTCCTTCAGATTTCAGATCTTAACCTCTGTTCTACATGGTCTGAAAACGGGTACGAAAATGGAGTCTCCTGATTGGTTGCAATTGAATCTAGTTGTGCACTCAGCGACGCCGTTGTAAAAGTGGTATTAGCCAATGACAGGTCATAATGATGAATACACGTAAGATAAACGTTTTTCCGTTTAATGGATTTTCCTCGAAATATGCTATTTGATTTTGTGAAAACAATCGATCATAAATATGCTGATAGATAAAGAAGACCAAATCAGAGACAAATACCCAAAATAGTTCGTTTGTGTTATTTATATCAGACATATAAGCAAGACCCTTTAGTCTGCAGGGATACAGTATGAGGTTCCCGTTTTTCCCAGCTTTTGCTGAAGCCCTCGCGATCGGGTTCAGGCGATGTAAATTTAGAACAGAGGTTAGGAAAGGGAATCTGAAGGGAGCAACCTCTGTGGGAAGAGAATGTATTACCAGATAAAATAGAATTTAAATTATTTGATTGCATATGTTTCATCAATAAATGTACTCTTGAGTGATCTTCATATAAGTACGACTGAGTTTGAGGACCAACCCATGTATTTTGTTATGAAATGAATATCTTAAACCAAAAGCGTAAAATTATTCTTTATAAAGAAATATAAACAAGGTCATGCAGTTTATAGTGCTATAATACTTTGTGTTTGGCATATAAGTTAGAATAAATGAAATATGCAAATTAAGTTTATAAAAGATATTGTTGACATGAAGTATTTTTCGTTAACTCATCATAGGACGTCATAAAACAAATTAACTTCCCCCCACATTGCGTCTAGTGAAGGAGATTTCAAAACAATGATTTATTAAAAGGTTTTCATGTGAAGACAACATTTTAAAATATACGGTGGGCTTCTGCAAATATGATGTTGCTATGTTTCAGTCGTATTTATCATTCGTGGCTAAAAACTATCTTGCATTTCTATAGGTAAAGTTACTTTTATAGTGTATTACATGTAGGTATACTGAAACGCTAAATGGCTATATAAGCTCACGATCTACTCTTTTATGATATGGCATATATAATGGATTTTAATGGTTAGGTGTACCTGTTATCTTATTGATTTTATCTCATAATACGTTTCGGCATGGCTGATCGATGGTCACATTACTTGTGTATCTTACATCTGCGTGATGTGAGACTGAAATAAAATGGCTTTTGTTTATCTTTCTGCTAAAATGATAAGGTGTGCTGGATTATGCTTACATAACGCGTGCCTCTAAAACGTGAGTGTTACCTAGTTCAGTATAAAACATACAATTAAATTCAGATAAAAAAGTCTAGTCATAATTTATAATTTTCCATGAAGATTTTCAAGCAGATTTTGATCGCCAATGTTTTAAGTGGTGAGAAAGATACAGATCTTAGATTGAATCAATAACATAACATTTTAAATATGATTTAAATCACGTTTAGATATACGGTTTCAATTCAAAAGGTAAATTTTAGCATCAAATTATAACTAAGAAATCTAGGTACACAGTAAGATAAACATTGTTGTTCAAAAGAAAGGCCTCACATTTTAAAAAAACCCTGCAATACCGCTTTGGGAAAACGTCAATTTTGAATGTCTGTGATTTGGATACGTCTTGTAAAGTATAGTACTTCAATAGGGCACGATGCTTTAAATTTATTTTTATGTCATGTTTAAACACACATGTGGTAATGAAATTGCCTTTTCAACATATGAAATTTTTAAAAAAGTATATAAGGAGTTCTCACTTCTCACTGTCTAACGAAGCTGTATATATACTCCATGATGATGTCAATGAAACATGTCGGAGTGAAAATGGCAGTCACTTGAATATTGCGCGAACCTGAAACAACGTTTTAGTGACACGCCATTATCCTGTAGAAAACTTAGTTACAAAATGGTAGAGTGCTCAACATTTGGGAAAAGGAGATATATGTATAATTTTGTAGAAATTTAAATCGGTTTTCTACAGAACATGTTGTGTCACTACAACGTTGTTTCATGCATATATATATATATATATAATATAATATATATATATATATATATATATATATATATATATATATATATATATATATATATATATATTCAGGTATAATGGATATTGATTACCTTTATTCCATAACGAATCTGGCACTACTTGACTAGACTACAAGCGACAATATGTTTATACCTGTCAGTTTACCTTGTATACCCGTGTATGTACATGTATATGGGCAATCTAAGTCAAGAGGCGACATGCCTCTGTCAAGCGATATGTAATCAATATTGACAACATAAAACGTCAAACAGTCGTTCAATATTGTCAAATGCTGAAATCCATGAAACTGCAATTGTAACATAAATGCAAAATCTATTTCTCTTATAATATAATAATATATAATATTATAATTATAATATTATTATCCAGTTATTTTAAAGGAGATAAATCTGAATCAGTAAAACTGCGACATTTGTATAAGCTACTCACGGTGACTCCGTCGTCAAGGCAACTGAAATAGCCGGGTAGGTTTGAGTCCGTGATCATTTCAATTTTCTTCAGCTAGTTAATAATTAAACAAGATCAACTTTGACATTTTCAATGGAAATAGTTCCTTGTAGACAGAGTCAAACACTAGAAACAATGTCTCACGCTGAGAATTAAAGGAGCTTTTCCCTGGAAACTAATTTAAGCGCGTATTCTCCTTTGTGTACTGTAACAAAACAGTTCTTTGAAATATACTGGACAAAACAAGTGATATTGGAATTTTTATGATTGATATTTGTCAGCATGTCATTGACTAAATTGCCCATATTTAATCAAAATAAATATAATTTCTAACTTTACATAATATTATTTGCAATCGTCCGGTTTATATTACTTTGGATACTCAGTTTTTTTAAACTCAGATAATCGAATAGTCAGATACTCCGGTACTCGGATACTTTGCTACTCGGATAGTCGGATAGTCGGATAGTCGGATAGTCGGATAGTCGGATAGTCGGATACTCGGATAGTAGGATACTCGGATAGTCGGAGAGTCGGAGAGTCGGATAGTAGGATACTCGGATAGTCGGAGAGTCGGAGAGTCGGATACTAGGATACTCGGATAGTCGGAGAGTCGGAGAGTCGGATAGTAGGATACTCGGATAGTCAGATAGTCGGAGAGTCGGATAGTAGGATACTCGGATAGTCGGAGAGTCGGATAGTAGGATACTCGGATAGTCGGAGAGTCGGAGAGTCGGATAGTAGGATACTCGGATAGTCAAATAGTCGGAGAGTCGGATAGTAGGATACTCGGATAGTCGGAGAGTCGGATACTAGGATACTCGGATAGTCAGATAGTCGGAGAGTCGGATAGTAGGATACTCGGATAGTCAGATAGTCGGAGAGTCGGATAGTAGGATACTCGGATAGTCGGAGAGTCGGAGAGTCGGATAGTAGGATACTCGGATAGTCGGAGAGTCGGAGAGTCGGATAGTAGGATTATCCGGATAGTCGGAGAGTCGGAGAGTCGGATACTAGGGTACTCGGATAGTCGGAGAGTCGGAGAGTCGGATAGTAGGATACTCGGATAGTCGGAGAGTCGGAGAGTCGGATACTAGGGTACCGGTACTCGCGCACTCTGGTTCTCAGATACTCTGTACTCTCGGGTACTGATACTCGGATCGTGAGATATTGGGTTACTCTATACCCTGTATTCACAAAATAACATACTGTACCATTTACCTGATCAACAATGTCGCCCTGTATCGCAGGGAAGCTTTCAACACTCGTAGTCCCGATGAATGGCTCCACTGTGTTTATTTTTGAAAGAATGCGTTCGCCTGCATCAAGTTTTCAAATATAAAGTCATAAAACATACCTCTCAGTAATATGTTTCACATGAATTGCGCAATAAACATGTATTAAAATGTTGTAAATGTGTGCAGGATCAGGCACATTCAATAATATTCACATTGAATATGTCTTATATGTCGATGAACAGTTGTGTATCATTAAAATATTTTTTAAGACATTTAAAAATTTTAAATTTAAAAGTATTAATTGACTGCTGACTAAACACCTGTACTTTTCAGTTTTAGATTATGACAACGAAAACTTACATATTTACAATTGAAAACCATACATAAAAATGATAAAATCAACATAATTCATGATCAGTACTTTCTTTGCCCGGCAGTTTAGAATTTTGAGACATATGTTTCAGTTTTGTGTTCGTATTAAATGTGATCTCTGTTACGATTGTTTTCAGCGATAGTAGGCAGTCTGTCACTGCCTTTTACAGGAACACATTTCCATGGTTTCATCATATATGGGCGACTTTCGATGAATCCATTGTGTTTCATAAATGTTATTTGGCTTTAATACGTTCCAACTCATCATATGTAGTGTTTACAGTACAACTAAATTCACCCAGTTTGCATATTCATCCTCAATCGACAAATATATCATTATTACTAGTTTCCAAATAAAATAGAGTAATATCATTATGCATGTTGAGAAACCGTAACTGTACGTCCCATTTACATGCACAGTAGTTATATGACCTATTAAACATAATCAACCCAAATTTTATTTTCATTTTATCTGTTATAAATAATATTCCAAAAGTACGTTTGACTCATTGGCGCGAGTCAATCGCGATGTATTGTCCGGTTTTCGACCAGAAATCATCACTTTTACCTTCATATCGTCAATATACTAAGTCGACTGTCATCAAAGTTGTAGTTTTCGGTAACAGTCGGTACTTCTCAAAACAAAACACGATTTATACTGTTTGGAATGTGTGACCTCCAACAACACAATGGATGTACCTTTAAATCCTCATATACTCAAATATGAAATACTTATTCCCAGAGGGTACAGTTCATGGAAATGTACTTTTAAATATATGGATCACAATATATACATGCTCTAGTATATATGCGTTTCACTACATATACATGTACTTTGAAATAAACGTTTCACTGTATATAACTTAACCGCTAAATAGTATATAAGAAATCCACATATATATATATATATATACAAAAACTCAATGTATATTTATTCACTCAAATGAAATAGGACATTTTAAAATACGGGCATATCTACTTACTATTACACGATGTGACGAAACTGGTGAAACTACCTTCCTGCTGTACGTGGCGATCAGGACGGGAACTTGTCGGGTAAAATCAAGAATTACCTTCCCGTGGAAGTAATTTAATACATTGCAGGCTGTGAGATAGATAAAGACCCATGCAGATAGGTATTATTACTTATTTGACTCAATGGTAATGAGCTTCGGGATATACAGATTATTCTTTCATTTTATAAGCAAATCTTATATATGAGAGCTACGTCTTCAAAATCCACTTTCAATAAAATTTTATTTGGGTAGGGCGGTTGTAGTGTACATTAGTTATCGTTATTTCACCTTGTGTATTTTTTGTTTGCGACAGGATATCATTGACACGGAGATTGGCATTACATATTAGCGATACGTGCCTCATGAAACGATTTATATGTGATCTGACAGGTTTGTAACTGTAGACTGCATGCAAGTCTCTTAAATAATACATATGTGTGGGGGGAAAACATTACTTTTTGGTTTCTAAGGATAACATAACAACTCCTTAAATGTAATCTGCCTGATTGTGAAATCATTTGCTGAAAAAAGCCAACTTTTAATCATATTAAACATGAAATAAGAAGATACTGTAAACTATGTAGATACATTGCTTATTCAAGTAATGAATAAATAAAATCTTTGCATTTTGGTTACTGCTCCACTCTATCACCATAACTACATAATGACCATCTTGTTCCTCCATTCAATCTTTTATTTACAATGTGCTGGAAGAAACTATTGTTTACAATGAATAGGCCATATCATTGTGTATGAAGAATGTCAACTTGACATGGCATGGCATGCAAATCAACACAGAATTATTTTTTACTTTGCTTGTACCAATATTTGTAAACATTTTCATTATGCTTGCATTCATATGCCATGTAATGTGACTTTTTAGAATGAAAACGAAAACTATCAGTGATACATACCCCACGAAACGATTGATATAGGTCAACTGACAGGTTCAAATATACTGTTTTCAAGAACCTCACATAATACATGTGTGGGGGCGCTCGATGGAATTTGTTAATACATTCATTAAACAAACAGTCAAACTTGTTCAACGTGACTCGGCCTGGGCTTTATAGAGATTCTTTAACAAATTGTCATGTGACTTGCTCAATGAAGATATATAGACTAAGTGCGAAACCATTACGAACACAGATGTTCGGCAGATATGATTTGCTCGTAAGGTACTCGATCTAGACTTTGTACAAGACTCCCTAATAAATTGCCATGTGACAGGGAGCCATACTTGGTCAATGAAAATATAAACTTGGTAAAGGACCCCTAACTATTACACAGATGGTTGGCGGATACATAGAATTGACGGTCAAATTCTAGATAATGTAACAGGCTGAGGAAAAATACAAGTTATATGGATTTACAACTTATTTACTGCAGTGAGATGAGACGTTATGTACTGAACATATACCATATGGTATGGGATATATTAAAGAAATAAAGTTCGCTGTACCCCAGTGTGTTTTGTAATAAAGTATAGTTTTGCCCTGAAATATTATTGTTAAAG
Organism: Gibbula magus; assembly: GCA_936450465.1. Lineage (NCBI taxonomy): Eukaryota > Metazoa > Mollusca > Gastropoda > Trochida > Trochidae > Gibbula > Gibbula magus. The sequence goes on along the minus strand of OW388292.1, from coordinate 77,860,663 downwards.
CACGAGCACTATATATATGTAGTATCCATGTATAAAATCCGCCCCCTAAGATACAATCGACATATCATTGGTTTGATTCAATGTGGTCATTGATTTAATATAATATTGTTTTTCTTGTTACAGTTTTCATTATTTTCACAAGAAAATAAAAAATAAACTGGTTTTAAAAAAACATTAGCCATTCAAAACATCCACGTCGCGCGATCAATTAAATTACTATCCATATATTGGGAATCATGTGACTATCATAAAAGTTGTCTGTCTGTCTGTCTGTCATAAAAGTTTATGGTCATTGTCCCACTGCTAATGTTGGCCGACTGCAGCAGCTGTAAACCATTGAAAGGCGTACACACTGTGTTGCTTGCAATGTATGAGTGCAGTCGGCAAAAGCGAATCGACGTTACGTTACCATGGACACACTTGATTACGAGGGGGAGGCGTGGAACAGCGGGAACGTCATTCAATTGTTATGTCACCAAAAAACTATACCTTTAAATTATTGTCTGATAAAGTACTTTTTTTTCGATTGTTCTAACCGCTAGGCATCTTAGAAATATATATATTCACATTGGCTAGGTATGTTTAAACAATGAGTAGGATGAAATACGAGGTGATTTAACAATTAATTTACACGCTGTTTACATAAGATAGGCAGTGAAGAAGCTGTGGTTATAAATAACTTGAGTTGATGTACACAGTGTTTTTATACGATATACAATGTATGTATATTATTCTTATTAATAATTATACACAGTCTTGGAGCAAATATATATTCTTGTACAATGAGATACTAGACTGTATTAGTGTGGAAAACTTGACCAGACACCAAAAACTTAAATAATATACAGATACAATGTATAACTTTAAAAACTAACTTGTCCTCCTAAATAAAGCCAGTCCTACTTGGGGTAATATCTGGGCTCTGTATTGTTACAGAAGAAGTTGTTAGAGGGTTATCTTAAAGGGACATGTTTTTTGTAAACATATTACAAAATTTCGTTGCTCATGTCACTGGATTAAAAAGAGAAGATAGAATTTGTAAAATGTGCAATTTGAATTCAATTGAAGATGAATATCATTTCCTTTGTGTATGTCCAGCTTATCACTCTTTAAGAAAAAAGTATATTAAGAAATATTACTTTACACATCATAGTATTCATAAATATGTATCATTATTATCCTGTTCTAGTAAAACACGTTTAGAAAATCTGTCAATGTATGTATATCATGCCTTTATACATAGAAAGAATGTACTCTCAGCCGCGGAACATTGTCCGGTTTTCGACCACGATCAAGACTAAACATCTTAATAATGTAACTATACTGAACAGATTGGCACTAAAAGAGTAATTTTGACAACAGTCATTACTTCTCGATAAAATAACACCCTTGGGAACTTTTGACCTATGTTACTACAATAACATACGAAGTGTCCCTTTAAAATCTACAATGTATAAGCCCCATTGTCTTTACACATTTCACTTGCATGACCCTTATTTTGGGAAACAGGGTCACCAAATATACTATCCCAATTGGCTAAGGAGTATGTACACATATAATAATTAGGACACTTACTTTGAGTCACAGGTTCACCATCTGTACAGCCTATAATGCCACGTGGCTAAGGAGTCTGTACACATTTCAGCTTTATGACACCTATCGGTCACATTGCCACCAACTTTACAACTTAAAACCTTCTTTTGCTAAGAACTATGTACACAACATATTAACGTTGTAGGGATTTTCCACAACCTGTAATAAGCATTGTTAGAGAGATAGTTGCTATAGGGATTCCGGATTGTAGTCGGTATGCTACAACTTGTAATAGAAACTTTCGTTTTGGATACTGATCAATTTTAGTTAGTTAAAATATTTTTAGCTATCAAAATTCCATTTTGTGTTAAAGGGGCAGTAGCACGTTTTTTTTGCAAATTTTGTGTGTGGAAATTTCCCATTTATAATGATAGTTTATGTCATTTATATTTACTTTAGAGGGTAAAACATATTATTACACAAACCAATTTGTCGTAGGGGTAAAAACAGTGCTGCATATAAAGCAAAAATTGCATGGCAGCCATTTTATTGTGAACACATTTTATTATTTCGAATGACTAAAAAGATTACCATTGCTTTACGGAACATTGTACACTCATTTTTTTTTGCCTGAAGAGAGAAGGGTGTTTAACTAGGGGTGACACTATTTTACAAATACATTTTAATCGACTTATTTCACCGAAAAAACGTGCTATTGTCCCTTTAAAATGACAGTTTACTGTATGTAAAATAATCTTTGCTGGCATTAGTCGCGATAATCAAATGTTTTTAGTAAACTTTGTAGCAATGGTGTAAGACTGAATGCTTATTAAACGGACTAAAGTATCTCAAAACAGACAATATAAGTTACTTCATCTTTATTGAAAACCTTATTCAATGTTTGTTTCCAAAAAACATATCGGAATGAATATTAACGATTCTTTTAATTGTTGATAACCGATGTTTTTTAGGCAAGGATGTAAAGTTTGGTCACGGATTGAAACTTGTTCATACAAGTTACGGATTATTAATATACGTTTTTGATTAAACGTCATTATTTATACTCACCGTTGATAACTCACCGTAGCCATTGAGTCTTCCTCAATTAATCACTCGACCAAAATAACACAGTTAAAATGAAGAGAGTTACCTCCCCCCCTTGCTCCCCGTGAGGCGGCTTACCCCAGTGACGTCATTTCTTTCTCCTGGAGCCTCGGCGTAGGTAGCTCTCAGACTCGCAGGAAGGGGGGTGGGAGGGGTATAAAGACCGGTGAGTTACTATTATATACATACTCTAGTTGATAACTCACCGTAGCCATCAAGCCACTGAAGGAAGCGGGCTGCGAGACAACCCGAGAGCAAAGGAGGTAACTCTCCCCCTTAAAGGGGGAATCGGCGGTACAGACCATAGGGGTCGTAAATTAACTAAAAATACAAAACGCAACGAAGAAAAGTGCGATGCGAAGTTTATTGCACGCACTCAGGGACGGGGACGAACCCCTTATCGTGACGATAGGAAACCCCTAGATTGGTGTCCTGAGGAGGTACGGTGTTGAGCGAACACCTGAGGCCCAAGCCTGGCCACGCCTTCCAGATCTTCAGTTGACACGTCACGTAGATAGTGATTGGTTAACACCATGCTGGACTTCAAGAACATCCCACCATGATGTCCGCTACCGGTATATTACTATTGAAAGCCATAGTAGGCGAGACCGCTCTAATCTCGTGAGGATTAGAGCGAGCAGGAGGAAGGAGGTCCGCCGCCTTGTAGGCGTCCAGGACTGGCGATTTCAAGTACACCCCAAATGGTTCTTGTCGATCTCCTTGACACTCGTGTGGGAGTGAGACAAGAAGAGCCTGCGCCTACTTGTTGTATCATCTGGGTGCGTTCTTTGTTTATACATAGAGCCCGCTCCGGACAGAGGAGACGGTTCTCCTCGGGCGCGGGGTCTATTGTGGATGATATAGCAGGGATGCTAAAGGTCCTGCCACACTCGTCTGCAGCCTGCTTCTTGCAGATGAAGTCCGGCGCTAGGCCCTCGAAGCGGAGCAAGTCAGCCTGCAGCGCGTGCAGTTCCTATACTCTATCAGCCGATGCCATGGAAAGACGTTTTCACTGAGAGACGCAGGATGGTCGTCTCAGAGAGAGGCTCGTAGTAATCCGACTTGAGGATGTTCATTACCACTCCGGTGGCCGAGAGTTCTGTTGTCTGTCCACCTGGCGATAGGTCTTAATGATCTCCTTAAGGACGGATATGTCAAACGGACATAATTGTGGCCAAGTAGGTGTTGATGGAGGAGGCCTGAAGACCTACCTGAGTTGAACCAAGTACTCAGCGACTTGGGGAATGGAAACTGACAGAATGTCAAACCCTTCCTCCTCGCAAAAAGGCTGTGAAGGCGTTCCACTGGAAGTCGTAGAGCATCCTTGTTGATTCCCTTTGCGAGGTAGCAACCGTATCGGCCACTGCCTCCGAAAAGCATGTATGTCTCAATCCCTTTTCTTGACAAACCAAGTTTGAAGACGCAGAACCTGATATTTTGTGTGTACGTCTGAGGGGAAGAGGAACCTGTTCCTGTCCGCATACACAGGCCTGGGCTATGAGGAGGAGGCGTAGTCTGGATCTTGGCCACTATCTGAGTCAGTATTGCCGGAGGGGGAAAAGCGTAAGCCGCCTGAACACGCGTCGGCTAACGCGGGGCGTGACCTCCTCACAAAAGCGAGGAGCCAGACCACTTCACAATAGCCGACATCTGTTCTAGCAAGTCCGATGTATTCTTGTCTGCTGTGACATCTGCCGACAGCGGAATGTCCGCAGGCCGGGAGGGGTCACGCTGGCCTGTCGAAGCAGGAGACGACTGCAACGACGTGTCCGACAGACCTGACGGAGACAGTGAAACAATGGTGACCCGACGTCTGGGGTTCGTAGGCGTCTTGGGAGACGGAGTCGCCGCGCGCAACGGATACCAAGAAGGCCAGTCCCTCCGTTCGTCCCTACCCGATAGTCCGAGTCTAGCGTCGATAAGGGATGTCACCATGTCTTTGACAGAGCCGAGGATAGACTCCGTCAAACTCCTGGGGTAAACGCGGGAGAGAAAAAATGCCGCCTCTTCTTCTACTTCTTGGCGAACTCGTCTATCACCAGCTCCGACGGTGAACGAATGGGGGAAGAGGCGGGAGAACCGGACGCAGTCCTTCGCCCTTACGCGATCGTACACCTTATGTTGGCTCGACGCAACGGTGATCGTCTGCACATGCTGTACAGCACAAGCGGCAGTAGAAGTGCGGGTCATACAACAATGACTTCCTGATGCCACACCGTCCGCAGAATCCCGAGTAGGGGGAAGCCATCCCGACAGTGAAATGCACTGAACGACACGCACGCACGCGCACGCTAACAGACGATGTCGTCAGCAGACGACGCCAGTCAATCCAAGAAGAGGACAAGTATGGACAACCAGAGGGCGGAGTCCGCTGACAGCTAGCGTCCACCTCCTGCTAGTCTGAGAGCTACCTACGCCCAGGCTCTAGGAGAAAGAAGTGACGTCACTCGGGTAAGCCGCCTAGCGGGGAGCGAGGGGGGAGGTAACTCTCTTTATTTTAACTGTGTTATTTTGGTCGAGTGATTAATTGAGGAAGACTCAATGGCTACGGTGAGTTATCAACTAGAGTATGTAAATAATAGATTGTTAACACGCCAAATTAAACAATGCATGTTTCACTCTTAAAGGGACATAATCATGATGGTGAGGTCACACATATGTCCAATGTTATAATTTGTGTTATTTAATTGAGAATTATCAACTTTAACCGAAAATAACCAGTTTATGGTCAATCAGTTCGGTAAAATGTAAATACAACCTTTCAAAGTCATGATCGAAAAACTGCTTGCTGCAGCCATTAAGTCAAACGTAATTTTGGAAACCTCAATAATGTAGATAGGAAGACATTGCTTCTAACGCGTTTAAAAGGTCCTTTAACGATTACATACTTGAGACAGAGTAATAAATTGTCGACGATTTTGACGCTTTTTTGGTGTTTGCAAGATTGCTTATCAGTTTAAATGTAGGACATATATGCGATACACATTAAATTGTGCTTGCAAATTCGATGTGTAGCGAGGACAGTTTTGTTCCCATGTAGATCATTTTGAAAATAAATATTTATGCTTCGCTGTTTTAGCAAAATCTTGTCTTGTCAAGTTGACATTGTATCATAGCCATTGGCTCAGGAATCTGTAGACAACATTTCAGCTTTCTAAGCCTTTTTTTCGTTGCAGCAGAAGGTGAATTGTCCCTTATTTAGGGCCATAGGACCACAACGATTTACAAATTCTTGATCTATTATTGATACAAAACTATTGAGTCAAATGATTTAGTACTCATCGAGCAGAAAAAGTTCTCATTTCCAGAGGTTCAATGAAAATTGAAGGACTTGGCTCCTTGAAATGCCAATTGCACTTTGAACAAAGGTAAGGTAATTTAAATCGCCGTTCATTCATTACCTGATCATGTATATTTTGGATAATTTTGGTCATTGTAGAATTGTTTTTAACTTGTCCGTGGTTCCTATGCAATGCCTTCCCCACCCCCCCCCCCCCCCCCCCCCCCCCCCCCCCCTCCACACACACATACACACAGAGAAGCATTAGAAGGAACATCGATCTTTTCTCTTTCCTTTTTCGAAACTGCTTAATTTCAGACAACGTGAGGGAGATTCGCTACTGAATATACGTATAAACACTACATGTATATACTACCTACTTAATATATATATATATATATATATATATATATATATATATATATATATATATATATATATATATATATATATGTGTATATATATATATATATATATATATATATAATATATATATATATATATATATATGTATATATATATATAAATAAATCCACAAGAAAATTTACAAATTATATAGGAAAAGAAAAGAAACATAACTATGAAAACAACTTAAATCATTCAATAAACAAATATATTAAAATATGACATACATGTATCTACTTACTTAATTACACGTCGGACGATGTGACGAAACATATTTAGGATCGCTCTCACTTTCTAGCGTGGAAATTACCTTCCTAAATGTCATACGAGGCAACCAGCAGAGGAGCTTTTCGGGAGAAATCAAGACTTGTCATCAGGTGGACGTAATGTAATACAATGCAAGCTGCAAGACCGATAACGTCGCCTGCAGAGGTATTACTGCTTAAACTGCGTATTTAGTTTTACATGTATAAAGTATAGTGCTTCGGGATACACAAGTCAGCTAAATACATAACCTTAAAGGGGCAGTAGCACGTTTTTCGCTCAAATAAGTGGATGAAATGTATTTGAAAAATAATGTCACCAATAGTAAAACACCCTTCTCTCTTCAGAAAATCAAGTTAAAATGTGTTTACATGATTCGGTAAAGCCATGGGAATCGTTTTTGTAATTCAAAATTATAAAATGTGTTCACATTAAAATTGCCGCCATGCAATATTTGCTTTATAAGCAACACCGTTATTACCACTACGGATAATTGGTTTGCTAAAGTTAATATAAATGACATAAACTATCATTATAAATGGCAAATTTGAAAAAAATTAAATTTGCAAAAAACCTGCTACTGTCCCTTTAAACAGGAACAGAAAAGAAGCAAACTTATTGAATACAATTACATCTACTTAATATATATTCTTTAAAATGTATACATATCTACTTATTTAATTACAAGTCGGCCGATGTGACCGAACATATATTGAGGTTAGGTCTTATTTGTTTTGAAATTATCTCTGTAAATGGCTTACGTGAGTAAGGACAGGACAACGCAGACACTTTGTTCATACACACTACCAAAGAACAAATTAACGTTGACGTAATGTCGGTCGGGTAAAGAACTCTCAAACAAGTTGAAATCACCAGATAGAAGTTCAAGTGAAAAGAGACACCGCTTACCATCAGACTCGCTACAGCTACAGCTACTACAACAAGGCTTAAGACATCCACACGTTCACGTCATAGTTGACACATGGGGTGCGTTCGTTTTGCACTTAGTGTGTCGCACGTGCGATGGAATTTCTAACCGAACGACAATAGTGTCACTCTTGTATGCACGCTAGAGTCACTCAAGGTCCCTCCTGCTAAATCGACGAGGGAGGTCGTGAGAGTAACGGAAGTACGTCATTTGACGCGGCGTTTTCAAAAACCTAGCCAGGGATGTTCGTCTATATTCCATATTCGTACTCTCCGACTTACGCTACATACGTAATTATTTGATTTGGGTAAATGACAAATATGGTTTGGCATAACAGGTGTATTCGGCGATCATACAGTGTTACATGTTCACTGATGTACAATTCTGGGCCGTGTTCGGTTATGTACAGGCGCCACATGCAAGACAATACAGATCATTGTGAAATTCGTTATCACCTGGACGGTGTCCTACCCGGAAGCATGTTGTATTACAGTAGTAATCCTTTGAAGTTTCGCACAGGTGTACATATGTTGTCACTAGAGATTAATGAGGTGAGGTATATCAAAACGTGAACTGCCAAGATTCTCGTTATCTTATCTCAAAACACCTGTAACAAACTAAGAGTACTTTGTTTACAATAACTTCATGTAGAGGTAATAACTTAAACCATTGGACCAATATGTTTGTTCTTTGATGCTTGAAGACAACGTATGTTGAAAGCACGAAGTGAGCAATCCTCGGTTACCCATTGGTTTATATATGCTCCGTTACTCTCCACTATATAGTGGAGAGTAACGGAGCATATATAAAACCATGGGAAACCGAGGATGGAAGTGAGCGTTAAGTCCACAGTGTAATTAATATTCGGATAATGTTTGAATAAACAAAACACAATTGTTTCGCTGCACAAATATTACCCTGAAGGACTCGTACTTGATACATTTTTTATAGGTCCATACATTCCTGTGTTCAGGTACCCATTTGTACAGCTTGGTGGACTGAGTGCAATGCCATTAAATTGCCTTGCCATATGACACAACATAGTATAAGACACTGGTCACAAATTGTTGGTGTCTCCACCGGGATTCGAACCCGGTCTTGTCGCGTGAGAGGCCAGCTCGCTAACCACTACACCACTGTGCTCCACATGACATGTTTTCTCCTTCATGTAGACAACAACAGCAAGTCACTAAAATAGTACAGGGCCCATATTTTCGAAGCTGTCTAAGTGTTAATGTCTTTGTATCTGTTCTTTTGTTCGGCAGTATATTTTTAAACCAAATGGATTAGATAAATAGATAACATTAAATGTACTAAAAGTATCGGTAAATCAACTCACAGACACATGGAAACCCACTGCAGTCTTGCGGACCTGTGATGTAGGCAAATTATATTAAGTTTTTAGTTCCTGGTTGGAGCCCAAATCGTAACCAACGTGCGGATCATCTCTACATTGTATGTAGCGTAAGCGGACATTTAAAATTCAGATGGGGGAAGAGGATAATTCTTATATTTCCCTAGAAATTGAATACAAGGAAACTGCTTGTAGTGACGTATATCCTGCTGAACAATGGGCCCTCGTCATACGACCGGATAGCTGTCAGTGCTAAATCTGGTGCTAACTTCCTATATACTCAACCGCAAAAGAAACCTGACGATAAAGAGGAGTCAAACAGATTTTTCTGTCTTGTTTTAAGACGTCTTACAGTTAATAATACTAAATACGCATCAATAAATCTGAGTCTAGGAAGGTTAATTATGGCAGAACATGAAATTTTCCGGATAACAACTTCTTTAATGGAAAATACACGACGTTTCGGAATATATACTCATACATACTTTCATTCCACCTGATGAAGGAGTGAGTATGTTTTTTCACAATTAGAAGTTGTTATCCAGAAAATCTTCATGTTCTTATGTATAGCACTTCTAAATGCCCTTCAAAGACCAGTTAATTATGTCGATAGCAACTTTTATTAATTAAATGTCTACATTTTATGAATTTTTAAGTAAAATGACAGATATTCTGGCCGACAAACATTTTGATAGAAGCGATTTCAACACCCCAATTGTACTTAAACAAATATAAAAAAAGAAAAAGTATTATACTCTGATGTATCAAATTGCGAATTCCCGTTTGCAAATCATGTCCCTAAAACAAGTTTCTTACACTGTTGAATATTTGGTGATGTTTCTTGAGAGTACATCGTTGGGGCGTGGAAGGCGAAGCCGAAGGGTTTGTGTACATTGGTATAAACATTTACTGTAACCAGGTTTCCGCAACTTGAAAACGTTAATTTAAAGAAATAACCCACACGTCATGTTTGATCGAATCTTAAAGGGACACCGCGTCGATGGTAAAAATCAGATCATGCGTATCTACCTATGCTGATTAACATGTCTGCTAACAAGTCACAAACACCGAATTTCAGACAATTGACGTCATTGGTAGTAACAACTATTGCATGTAGACAGTGAAGTGAAGCGTAACTCGTTAGCAGACACCCTAATCAGCTTAGTGAGATAAAGATGAGACTTATTTTTATCCTCGACGCAGTGTCCCTTGAAACGTATGCATGTGTATCTTCAATTATATCATTCGGAAGGAAAATCATTTAACAAAATTATGACAATAAATTTAAAAAAAACAATCGACGATAAAGTACACATTTTTACGCTCGAAGCATAGTACCCTCCTAAATTGACCACAGCCTTTTGTTGATCGCCACAATCCGTGACGTAACCATTATATGAGTAGAAATTCCCCACGTGTTGCTTGTGAACAAAGCAAAATGAGCGACCAATCACAAACGATGGTTATCACCTTGGACGAGCAAGTTTGTCAGACTAAAAAAAACAGAGAAAAACTGTTTGTGGGTGAGAAAGGTATAATTCAAGTGTGTTTAGGGGACGCTGGGTATAGCAGCGATATTACATTTCGACAGCTGTCACAATGATTTTCGCGATCGTCTTGACCTGTCAGCCATCTGTTTATGTCCCACAATCCTTTGCTTGACCTCGCAAATAATACGCCTAATTTCAATTTATAGCAATAAGCCAATGCGGGAGTGCCCTTTCGTTTAAAGTCTGTATTTTCACGAGTAAAGTTCACATTTTCTTGTGGCCGGTTGCAGTGCTTCATATAAGGAATGAATTTAAATTGGTTTTAAAATTATTTAAATTTCATGAACTCTGATCATGCGTCGGACTCCTTAATTCATTTATTCGTGCAACTGGTAGTTTGGAGTATTCAGGTGTCCGAAAGGTGTAAGACAGGGGTGTTTGCTGAGTCCTTTTTTGTTTCAGTTTGATATAAATGAATTATTTAATGTAATCATAACACTGTGAATGCCAGTTTGGGGCCCATGTTGGTTTCTTTTATTGGCTGATGGTCTAAATGTATTCGGGGACCGTGTCTCAAATAAAACTAGAGTAGGAATTGTTTAGAGGAAAATAGTCGATTAACACAGCTGCCGAACAAAAGTGTGATACATTACATAACGAATGACATGACTTACAACGCAGAATACAAGTTTATAAATACGCGCATAGCAGAACGGAAAATCGAGAATATCCAATATCCACATTTCTATTGGTATATTGGTGTGACGTGAATTCTTTTATATACACATTGTTTACAGTAAGATAATGGTATCAAGCCAATGAAGGACATTATTTCACAGCAAGAGTGAATATTTCCTTCAAAATGCATATTTTCGGACAAAAGTTGACTGAGATGTACATTAAAATGTGATATATTAAATGGTCATTTCAAATTCCTTCTGACATAGCAAAAAAGGCCAAAAATGCGTAAATTTTGTGTCAGAGTGCTACACTATTTGACAGGAAGCGTAATAATTTCCCTCAAAATGCATATTTCCCGACCAAAGTAAGATGAGATGACAGAGATGTATATTACAATGTGATCAATGGAACGATAATTTCACATTCCCTTTGACGTCCTCATATATGATAGATGATTAGAGACATGCAATCCTAATTACTGTGACATGTGTCCTTTAACGTAGAAAAGCAATATTTCTGTACAAAACTCAATAGCTCCTGAGTTACATAAGTGTTACCAATGACTGATTATTACTTCTCAGTCAATAAAAAGATGTCTAAAACGAATGTACATTGATCGGTTAAGCCTGCAAGTCTATTTTCCTTCGAGAGGCCATTTTAAGGTGTTCACGGTGTTTAAGTTGATTCAAGTGATCTGACTGATGTAGCGATACCTAAACACTAAGAGTATAGATTTAGATATGGCACCATGATGGAATGGTTAACCATCTTGCTGCCTGAACTCTCAAATTAGCATGAGACCTACAAATTTACCCTCCACACTGAAAACTTCTATAAAATTGTTGTTTTATACATCTCGCGAAAATAACCGTTTTCCTATCAGGTAATGTACTGAGATGTTTTACTCTGTAACGTTATACTATATTGTATAAACTTTAATAATGAATGACAAATTTGAGAAAAAATAATTTTAAACAAAACAGGCTACAGTGCCTTTAAATCCTTCAATGATCAGACAGACAGACAGACGGATAGTTTATATGATTTAAGACTGTTTATACATGTACATACATAAAATGCAAAATTGAGCCAATCTTTTACAACTTTTTTAGAGACTATATCCTTTCTAAAACATCAAATAAAAATAATATTTAGTTTATAATATTTACAAATAGTTACAGCACCAAGTTAAGATTTCAAATGGGCCTGTCCATCGCCTTCAAATAAGGTAGAAAATTGTCATGGTTCGCATTTACTTGAAAGGATTTCACTTTCAAAAGAATACAAACACAGATTAACATTGCCTTCCTTTTTAAAATTACATAAGATAGAGAACAAATATAATAGGATTATATTTGGGATAACACTACCTTCATAATTGTCCACAATCTAAATGGCATGGTATTTCTAATAATATTCAGCCGTGAGAGCTGCGCCAATTTATATCTATCAGAGGGGTACTGAATGTAAAATTAGCTTAACTATCGATTGTTGGACCTCGATTTTTTGTCGAGGCGAAATGGGTGTGTGGTAAGCTGTTAGTACGGTCAGTGCTGGCGATAGTTGCCTAGCTCTGAGGGTATGGGTTGGAATCCCGCAATGGACTCGACCCGAAAAAGTACAAGAATTTGACTATTGAAGGTAGTGTTATCCCAAATAATGTTATACGAACTTAGATATTGGTAAAATTTTAACAGTTCCAAACCGAAAAGGCAAGATGCAACTCTTACATTTAAAGATAATTTCCATTAGTTATTATTTTTACAAATACTTATCTACTAAGGTTATTTCGCCTAATGTTGCAGTCAAATATGCGTTAATGTCATGATAAAATATCAACAATTGCCAGAGAACCTACTTATTTTTGTCTACCATTTTTTGTAAGATCGTCAACGTTAAAGTCTAATCTAATAGTACCACAAGACTTCTCACAGAGGTTTCTGATCCTGGAAATCTGAAGGGAGTTATCTTTGTGGGAAAAGAATGGTCTATCTAATGCATGTATAAGAATAAAAGAATAAGAAATACAGTAGTTAAGTCTCATTATTTCCAAAATGTATTTAAAACTGTAGCATTGAATTTTTAAATAATTTCAACTTAACATTACAGAATTCAGGATTATTATCGTTCGAGAAAACATTAAAAGACATAGTTTTTACAAAATAAACCTACCTTTAATTTTGTTCTCCAATGCAACAGGTAATTGTCAGTATCAAGGTCATCGATAGCCCTCCGATAGAGAAAAACGTTTTGAATAATCTTGTTCCACAGTCTGTGATAGTTTCGTATTACCTGACAAGCGATATACACACTATGGCACACCTGTGGTTTCCCATATACTGAGCCAGTCTATTTGTGATTCATAAAATTTTACTTGGCTTCAACACGTTCCAACACACCATATGTGCTGTTTACAATACAAACATACTCACTCAGCTTGCATATTTATCCCAATTCGCCAAATATATCATAATTACTAGTTTCCAATTAAAATCGAGTAACATCATTATGTATGTGCGGAAACCGAAAGTGCACGTCCTATTTACATGCACAGTAGTTATATGACCTATTAAACATTATCAACTCACATTTTTTATTGTGTCTGGTTTAAATAAGATTCCAAAATTACGTTTGACTTTGGAGAGGCATTTGCCGCTGTCCCAGATGGGGAATCCCATAGTCTATTTTGTGCCCAAAGCTGGACAAATTGACCACGCCCCCTGAAAATCAAGGGACGTAACTCTTGTTATGTCCTACAAACAAACGTGTCAGTTCACGGAGCGCTACTGTCACTTACATTCCGTTTGATAGTGTCGCTTAGTAATTAAATGCCAAACGAAAATACCAATTGAAAATTGATTCTTAGGTATTCTAATTATTATTTCAATAAATTTTAAGGACATTTGACAAACAATTTTTTTTTTGGCAACGTAAACGAATGCGGAAGTAATGTAAATGTGGGATGACACTGACAGACATAAATATCGCATAGCTTGATTGGCATTGATGCTATGATAAATGTATTCGATCCGTTATCATAAAACTTCTTTCACTTACATATAAAACTGCAGATTTACAAACCATATAAAGACATCCTACACCCGAAACAATTAATTACTTTCTGTGTCCATTTACACATTATTTTCTCTCAGTTCAAACACGTCAACATTCACTTTTTTATACTCCAATTTTACGTGTATTTAGTAAAGTCTTTTGCATTCAGAAATGAATATCCAAGTTTTGATAAAGACAATCCAGATATTGAAAGCATATAAACGTTAGTGGGGAAGAAATTAAAAGAAATACATACGTGTTGATAACTTTATTATTAATTTTAAAATATGTTAAATGTACCACAAAGCAATGATCTAAATCAGGTAACTTCATATACTTGTTTAAAATTTTTTTTAAATGCATTGCACTTTAATTATAATTGAAAAGTGTTCTGAGTGTCAATACGTCTTATTCATGCAGACAAATAATCAAGGGGAAATGTTCTTTAGCCGAGCTGAATTTATCTCTTTTAATTATTTTACAAACTTGTCTCAACTAGTTTAAATTATTTATTGGTTTTGAATATGTTAATTTATCTATTTTCATTTACTTATCAAGCAAACTATATTTTTAGTATTTGAAGCAGTGAAACGTGTATTGTTGTGGGACAGAAATATACTTGTCCATGATTCATATGCCCATTAATTCTATATAAAGAATCAAATTACTGAATTCAAGTATTAAATGTAAATCATAAGCCTAGATCAGTTGTTTCACACTTTAAACAATAAACATTCAACTTCTACATGCAATATTTTCAATATGAAAATAATTATGAATATATAGAATGCAAAATGAAAAGATGTATCACTGGTAATTTCAAAAATATAATTGCACTGTTGAATTTAAAAATTTAATCGACTGTAACATATACAGGATATAAAAAATATATAAATAAAACGTACCATTTCACTAAAATGGTCATTCATGAATACATTGACATGCGTATTGTTTTCAATAAATTAAATATGTGTTTTATTAACTCATATATGAAACGATGATAATTCTTATTTAGATAATAGTATCGGGCTTCTTTATACACATATTTCAAGGATTAGTGTGTTTGAAAAGTCTAGAAACTGTACTAAGAGTGTGACATTTTAGATGTTCAGTATATATTTATAAATAGAGCAAACTACACAAGAGAGCGGCTGAAAATGAAAATAAGTCATTCAAATATTTGTTCTTTCTGTAAATCTGAACCAGAAAGTTTCAAATATGTTTTCATAAATGTAATCACGTAAATGAATTTGGGGGAATCGAAAGTTCCATGAACAACCGTCTTTTATCACCCAAAACTGCCTCCCTAAGTAGATTGTGCTTGTGTGAGATCATGCGATATCGACACGCGATATCTACATTGTAGATAAAATCAAATCTTCATAATCCTATTATATAATCAGTTAATGACAGTTAATTTGTAACTTTAATGAACTCGTGTTGATATATTTGATGTCAGAAGACACCTGGGTGAAATTCTCGATATATATTCTGATATTATCATATCATTACAGTACCTCCAAAAATTAAAATATCCATATAAAGTGTTGTAAATATTGTCGAGGATGTATCTAATGTATCAAACATTATTCGCTCGTATATTAAAAATAACGCATTCTTTCCATGCGAAATGGAATTTATTTAACAATATTTCCAGGATTAAAAAATGTTTCTTAGCTCTGCACATCCTTTATGTGTGTTTCACTTTTGTCTGTATACCTGTGAAATGAACTTAATAAAACATTTGAAAATAATGTTTCATTGAGCTAAACCTACGGGCAAAAGAAAGTATAGCACTCACTTGTTTTCGATTAATTCAATATTTTAAAGAAATGAGATGCATTTGATTATGGCACGATACAATAGCACCTCTCGGCAAACGTTTGAATGACTTAATTGGTGACTATTTTATTTTTTAACTAAAATATCATTAGTTAAAGTAGACAGGGGTAAGACATGAAATTTACACCAACATGACCCCTACCATGTTCAAAATGTTGTAAATATGTGCAGGACGAAGCACATTTATTGATTTTCACACAGAGTATTTGTTATATGTCGATGAACAGTTGTGTTTTATAAAAATTTATTTGGGGGAATTTCAAAATTTACATTTTTAATTTTAATTTTAAAAAGTTTAAACCGCGTAGAGGTATTCTTTGACTGATCCTTTCCGCTAATGTCGAGGGGGTCCGGACCCCCCTTTCAAAAATCTTTGCGTGCTATTCTTTGAAATGCTAAAGTCCGTTTTACAAAGCTGACTTTGCAACTCCTCATTTTCCATTTTTCATTTGTCAAACGTAACTTGTAACATTACAAAATGTGTATATCTTTAAGATTTAATAATTAGAAAATGGCAAGTTGACTTTTCGACTTTGATGATTTCTAGCACTACATTTCAACTTTGTAAAGTTGAGAATAGAAAGTTAAGATTGATAGGATTAAAATGTTAGTTTTGCATGATTGGACTTGTCTTTTCGAGTCTTGTATGGTTGAGAAAGACATGTTACACTTTACAAGTTACAAGTCAACATGTCTTCTTTTTTGGCACAAATCCCCTTCCATAGAACAGAAGCCTGCCTCAAATAGACGCCTATGGTGTAGACAGTTTGAAAAAATAGAAACCAGGGCCTCTATTTTCGAAGCTGCCTTAGTGCTAAGATAGTCGTAAGCCAATGTTAATGAATGGCATTTACGACTATCTTAGCGCTAAGAGAGCTTCGAAAATATGGGTCCAGGCGTCTACTTAAGGAATTTCGATATTCAAGTATTTCAGTATTACGACCGTCTCGATTTTTTTTTTGAATTTGACCTAAGGGTCTGTGTTTATGAAACTGTTTATGGTCAGTTTTAGCACCCGCGGTTTGCCTAGTCTTATACCAGGGAGAAAGCCTGAAGCTCTAATGGGACTGCGCCTTGTAGTGGAACCCGCGTTGCCTGCTATGATCATTTTAAACTTGGCTATTTTGTGGAGTATCTTACTAAATGAGACTTTCTTGGGTACACACAATTGTACTTGGGGGCCTTATACTGGATAATACTCTCCTTGAAGGTGATTATTCTGTTCAAGGCCCACCCAACGGGGTATTACCCAGTATATGGCCTTCTCAAAAGGACTTGTACGGCCAGAATTCCTTTCGTAGGGAAATTCTCCCGAAAAAAACAACTGAATTCAAAGAGTGTTAAATGGGCATTGAGGTATATAATTATTAATGTAGCCTAAGTGAAAGGGTAAAAGATTAAGTTGAACTTAGCGTTTATCCTCTTACTGTTGTCCACTGTAGTGTTCCAAATCACCTTGACGTATTTGTAGTACACCTAAACGCATATTTGGCCAACTGTCAGCTCTGTATTAAAACACGTATTCAGTATTTAAACAGCAGGGCATATGCCTCTGTATTCATTTTCTTCATCAATATATTGATTATGCATCGCTTTTTAACATATGCACAAACTTTCTCCAAAATGAAATCGATATGGACACAACAAGGACCAAGGACATATGTTGCTTTACAGAGAGTGTTGGATTAGAGAAAGTTCGGTTTATAAGGGATCGGGGATTCCTCTTATACAAAACAATGTACAGTATAACTTAAAAACAAAGTGCCGTAGCTGCACCAAATCTAAATAATTTTAAAGGGGCAGTAGCACTTTTCTTGCAGATTTTATTTTTCAAATTTCCCATTTATAATGATAGTTCATCTCATTTATATTTACGTTAGAGGATAAACATCTCATTACACAAACCAATTATCCGTAGTGGTAATAACCGTCTTGCGTATAAAGCAAAAATTGCATGGCGGCCATTTTATAGTGAACACATTTTATTATTTTGAATTATAAAAACGATTTCCATGATTTTACCGAACCATGTACACTCATTTTAACTTGACTTCCCATAAGAGAGAGAGTGTATTTTTTTTTACATTTCATTGACTTATTTGAGCGAAAAAACCTGCTACTGCCCCTTTAAATAGACTGTTCTATATTATGTTACAACATGACACAACCTAGTATTAAAAAAACCGTCTTGATTTATTTAGAGTGAGATGCACCTGGATACCTCACATATCAGTGTTTGAAATTATTTTAGCGATGTCTGTCATTTGTATAAACTTCCCTCCAAAATGACATTGATTGGGAGCACTGGGTTCCGTTTAATAACAGCGAGCGCTTAAATTGCTCATTGATCGCTTAATGTAGCGCTCAAGTAGCGCTAAAGAAGCGCTAACTCTCTCTTGAACGATACAGTGCAAATTCCTCGAAGTTTGCTCGCCTTGCTACGCAGCGCTACATTGAGCAATCGCGTTCAAGAGAGGTTTAATGTAGCGCTCAATGAGCTATTATTAAGCGCTCGCTGTTATGGATGTTATTGAACAAGGCCTAGGTGTTTAGTCAGCAGTCAAACAATACTTCTACATGCTTTGTTTTTAAAAATTAAAAAATTAAAATTAAAGAAATATATATATATATATATATATATATATATATTGTTGATGACACAACTGGTTATCGACATAAGATATTATATGTGAAAATTAATAAATGTGCCTGAGTCTGTACACATTTACAACATTTTAAACATGGTAGGGGTCATGTTGGTGTAAATTTCATTTCTTACCCCTGTCTTCATTAAACAAAGATATTTTAACTAAAATTTAACCACAGTCACCAATTAATGCATTCAAACTACTGCAGATAAGTATTATTATAGCATGCCATAGTCAAATGCATCTGATTTCTTTAAGATAGTTTATACACCGAAAGCAACTGAGTACTTTCTTTTGCCTGGTAGTTTACATCCATTGTGTGTATTGTGTGTATCAGTAGTGATCTTTTATCGGAAAGTACTGACTGTTGCAGAAACTAAACATTTAATCCTTATACACTCAACCGCAAAAGATACGCAACCAAACAAATACAAGATAATTCAATTAACGATTGATAAACCCGATTGAAACAGAGACACACATGTCTTCAGAAGCAAACTAAACTAAATTTGAAATTTCAAAGCATTATCTGTTCATATATCTGAGGAATATACGTTTTAAAAATTCTAGAAATCGCCGTTTTCTCATCTTCTTAACTAGACGAGATAGGTGAGTCGAACATAATTGTTTCTGTCTTGTTTATGGCATCCTACAGTAAATACACATCAACAAATCTAAGTCAAAGAATGTTATTTATGTCGGCAACATCTTTTATTATTTAAATTTTCTTCATTTTATGAAATTAAGTTAAATGACAGATATCCTGGCCGGAAACTATTTTGAATAAGAGATCTCAACACCCCAATGTACATGAACAGACATTAACAAAAATAAAAGCATTATACTCTGATATTAAAGTGCGGGTACCTATAAAAATCATTCGAAATCTACATTCTCCGGGAGAAGTATTTAGTTTTTTTACACTGTGGTGACGTTTCTTTTGCGGTTGAGTGTAGGTTGAGTATAGTGACAATATAAACTTTTCAGGCAAAAAGTAGTGATTTCTGATAAAAAAAAAAAACCGGACACTTCAAGGCGATTTCCAAGTCAATTTATCAAAAATATTTCTTGACATTTATTTACAACAGAAAAAACGACGAATTAATAAGTATTAATAGGTCTGCTGCTGCTCGGTTTTAATTACAAAGTGGTATTTCTGATATATTTCGGGGATGGGTATGCAAGTTGAGTGAAACTGTTTTAACGGAAATCAGCACATATGGTATTCTGGCATCTATTAAAGTCAAATAGATAATTATGAAACACGCTAATTGTCACTTAAAGAACCAAATAAATATGTCCCTTTAGATGGAGTATCCGATTAGATGAATGTCGGTGTACATGTTACGAACAATCTAGGGTATATCATAATCTGAAGATTGTTCGAACAATATGTAGATAGCGAGCCCACAATCTGCAGATTGTGATCATTTCTAGATGGCACGGAACATACGCCTGTATCGCTCACAGATCAAGTAGATCGTAAATCATTTTGGAAAGGGCTTCAGTCTTCGCAAGTGGAAACATGTCTTTTGTCAAGACAAGTTGGGCAGTTAAGACTTTAAAGGCACTATAGCACGATTTTTGCATATCATTTTTTTCTCAAATTTGGCAATTATCAATAAAGTATCTTTACAGTATATTGTAACGTGAGAGAGTAAAACATCACATTACCCGTGAACGAGGTTGGGTTTATTCATAGAACTCGATGTACAACCGTTAAGTCATTTCTGTGCCGTTAAGTCACTTCTGTGTTGAAAGATTATGATGGGTCATAACAGATTAAAACAACTGTCAACTTCGATATTCACATCAAAGTATTGTACTTTATTAGACCCTTTAAAGTATCACCGTCGGGTTGAAAATGACGGTACATGTATATATATTAACTACCACAAATAACCTAATTCTGAGGTGTTTCCGATTATTCTTGTAGGACCCCTATTCACGAAGGTTTGTGTTTCACTTGCGTAAACCCCTCAGTTGAAGCAAAGGCGTGTTCAGAAGGGTGAATAATCGCGAGTTTGCGCGAGTGCCCGCTTCTGAACGAAAAGGAAATCGTGAATAGTAGTAAATGACGATATACAACATATAACCGAAACTTTAGTTCATTCGGCAAGCGCGAGTAGAAAGTCCCGAAACATTACCTCCTAATATCAACCGAAAGACAGTCAGTACATTATCTGAAATCAATATTGCTTATAGTGAAGTATACGACATCTTAATGAGCGTAGATACTGTAAAAGCAAGTGGCCCGGATGGAATTGGCAATAGAATTCTGAAAATAATTGCGCGCAGTATTTCACCTGTTTTAACAGGTCTTTTTAATCTGTCACTTCAACGAGAGACATTTCCTGCAGCGTGGAAAGAGGCAAGTGTTATACCAACTCATAAAAAGGAATCGTAAATGATTATACAAACTACAGACCGGTTGCTCTTACAAATATTTGAACGGTGTATTTTGTTTTTAATTTTCTGAGAGATGATAACGTATTATCCAATTTACAGTCCGGTTTCATCCCAGGAGATCCCTGCGATAACCAGCTGACATACCTATATAACTTTATTGCGAAGGCAGTGGATGAAGGTAAAGAAATACGCGCTGTATTTTGTGATATCAGCAAAGCTTTCGACCGAGTGTGTCTGTAAATCTGTAACTGCAGGTGTTCCGCGGGGTTCTGTTTTAGGTCCACTTTTGTTCCAGATCTATATCAATGATACCGTTGAAGGCATTGATAGTAATATTAGGTTATTTGCCGGTGATACTTCCATCTATGTAATAATTGATGACCCCGACGCAGTGGCGTCCTGTCTGAACAATGACTTGCTAAAAATACCTGGAAAGTCGATTTTAACCCATCAAAAACTAAAACAATCTTATTCAGTAGAACATCTAACCCAAATATTAATCCAAGATTGTTTTTCAATGACATAGGTATTTAAGAAACACCAAACCATAAGCATTTAGGTATAATTCTTCAGAACGATTGCTCATGGGATATCCATATCAATGATATCGTTAAAAGGGTTAGTCCCATGATCAACTGCTTAAAAAGCTTTAAATATCGGCTATCGAGAAACACCCTCAACCGTATGTATAATTCGTTTATCCTTCCAATATTCGACTACTGTAGCCATATATATATGACAATTGTACTAAAACTCAAGCAAATATCTTGGAAAAACTGCACCTTGACGCACAACGTACAATATGCGGGCTGTTCGCGGCACGAGTCATGAGAAAATTTACAACGAAAAATCTACCGTTCCGCTTTCGAGAGAAGAAAAATAGCTAAGCTAGTTATATTTTTTCAAATGTATCATAACAGACATGTCCGACTACTTAAACGAACTTGTTCCTAATTTTGTCTCTCAAGTCAGTGGTTATCCGTTACGAAATGCATCACATTGCAAACTATACCATGCCGTACAGTTTCCTATGACAAGTCCTTCCTACCGGATACGGTAAGGGTTTGGAACGCCTTACCACATAACATTAACTCACTCACAGACCTAAATGAATTCAAATCTTCCTTAGTCAGCCGAGCTAAAAATGTCCACTTTGATCAAAATTCAGGTTCAAGACATTGTCAAATCCTTCACTATCGCCTTCGGTTGGGATGTAGCGATCTCAATGCTGACAAATTCAATAGACATATATCTTGGCCGTGTTCAAGAGAGGTTTCAAAGTAATCGTTCAATTAGCGATTACTTTTAAACCTCTATTGAACGCGATTGCTCAATGTAGCGCTACCTAGCAAAGCGAGCGAACTTTGAGGTTTTGCACCGTGTCTTTCAGGAGAGAATAAGCGCTACTTGAGCGCTACATTGAGCAATTAATGAGCGACTTTAAGCGCTCGCTGTTATGGAACAGAGCCAAGATATATATGAATGTTGCTGTGGCCACGTCACTGAGGATGTACTTCATTACTTCATTGTGTGTTCAAGGTTCGACTCGATAAGAGCGAACACATTTTATTATACTTATGGTTTTTCATTAGAAACTATCTTATATGGAACAACTACTTTGAGTTCTATTATAGTTCTATTATAGTTCTATTATAGTTCTATTATAGTTCTATTATAGTTCTATTGAGTACTTGTGCTTCTGAACACGCTTCGGATGAACGGGTGATAATTCTCGCCTCACTGATGTTAAATCATTTCTTTCTGGTTAACCTCTTTTACAAGTTAAACGGTTTAATGGATATACATGGAGAAACACAGATAATCACATCATGTTGTCTAGCTGGTAGTTATTTTTCTGGTTGAAATGGTGAAGAACAAACCATTGGTCTAAATAGTTTATCGATTTACATACTTTTTTTTACTCGAATTACTGTACAGCATTGTAACATATGTCCTTAATCTATAGTATATAAATACACAGTATTCATCATAGATGGATAGTAATCAATTAACACATGTTATTCAAATCAAACTGAAGGACACATCCGAAACGTAATATATATTGTTATATTTACCAAATATCGACGAGATTTTTCAAATGATAACGTGGAAGATTCTATGATGTATAATTTTGCAGCATTTAGCATAAATATATGATATGATATTATTCAAAACATTGTTATTGGCATGCACATTTTATAAATTAATTTAGACTTGTAAAACATTTGGACAGAATGCATATTCATATAAACTGACTTGCAAAAGAAACGCAACCAAAACATTTTTGGTCCCAAATCAAACAAACGCATATTATAATATTATGTATCGAAAATACATACATTTGGAAGGGTCTTTCAGTGAAAATAACCATTAATTGACGTGACGTAAAGGGCCAATTGTCCAGTTTTCGATCATCAGGTATTTTAGAACATTGAATAGAATAATGATATTTTAAGCTTTAACGGTGTAAGAAGGCTTACAAACACATGAGGAAAAAGCCAATTCTCTTTTGTTAATGGTCAAGGATGAAATTGCAAAAGTTGTTCAATGGGTGACAAGTCAGCAGATCAGTCTTTCTATGGCGTGGATAACTTTGGTTCTCCACTCCGTGGCTTGTACACAATGCTGTCAGTTAGTCTGTAAAATTTAGCGAGTCTGGCTATTGTACACTTGATGCAATCCATAATGAGGCATCTTGGTTAAGCGTAGCTCCAACCTGCAGGATTCAAATTGTTCTCTTTTTTTTCTGTAGCACTCTAAAAAGCCATGTTCGTCGCTTACAATCGAATATTTTAATGCAAAACCTCCATTATGTTGATGTTTCGTACCCAAATTTCATTTGGTTAACTTTGTACACAATCTGAAAGTTTTGACCATTAAGTTCATTTTTCTCGAAAATTAGGAAGAAAACTTGCATTTGCGTACAGTCAATGTACGTGTTACGTTTAGAAGACATGTTTAAACTTTTTTCAATCGATAGGCTTCGTTCCTCGAAAAAGAATAACTTTTTTGTATTTTGGTGGCGTTTCTTTTGCAAGTCAGTTTATTTGGTAAAATTTCAATATTTCCGGTGTGTCTTTTTCTGTCTAGCTGATCGTTGGCGTGATGTTCTAGTAGAAAATAATAATAATAACAATAGTATATTTATGATGCGCACATATCCATGCATAATGCATGCTCAAGGCGCTACACAATTATTACCCTGAATGAATCGTACTTTCGGTGCCGCCTCTGAAGCGCTCCGCGCGACCATATAGGTCCACACATTCCCATGTCCAGGTACCCATTTGTACAGCTGGGTGAACTGAGTGCAATGTGGATGAAGGAAGTACCTTGCCCAAGGACACAACAAAGTATAAGACCCAGGTCACAAATGTTTGGTGTCTCCACCGGGATTCGAACCCGGGCCGTTAGCGTGAGAGGCAGGCATGCTAACCACTACACCACTAGATACGTGTAATGCTTACGATTAAAGATTATGCTTAAACATATTCTTTGATAGAAAAGTGGAAGTTCTAATCTCATAATTTCTGAATAAAAACGGAGGTGTATTTTTTTCGTACACGACTTGGTATCAGTATTACACCATTATGGTAAGAGAAATTTGCTAATGCTTTGTGTAATAACTTCATTAACGTATGTATAAT
Source organism: Gibbula magus (assembly GCA_936450465.1). Taxonomy (NCBI): domain Eukaryota; kingdom Metazoa; phylum Mollusca; class Gastropoda; order Trochida; family Trochidae; genus Gibbula; species Gibbula magus. The sequence continues at coordinate 77,836,024 of OW388292.1, read as the reverse complement.
TAAAAAAATGGCATTATGTATTCTTAAAAAGAACTTGTTCGTGTGATCTGGCTCGTTTTACTCACGACAGTACGGAAAGGTTAGGCGCCATATGTTCAAAAACTGAAAAAAATTCAAAACAGCAGTTCAGCGTCCCACCACTGTGATGATGGCCGTGCGCGTGTGAACACGTGCAAACAATTACAGGTAACATAATGAGAAGGATCCCTTCACAAACTATTGTGACTTTAAACATGAACGTGTCAAGCTGTGAGCTCACACCTCATGCTCCTCCGCATGTTGAAACTGGCAGTTATACCAATACGGATGTGTTTTAAGTGTAGTGAGAGTGTTTAGGATGAAAGGCATGTGCTTTTACATTGCCCTGTGTGTGATCAGTTGCGTGAGTGAGTGAGTGAGTTATTGTTTAACGCCACTTGGGCAATATTGCCGAGAAATTTGATTAAATTATATATTTAAATTAATAGCAAAAGCATACAAGAACGACACAAAGGCCGTTAAAACACCAGCAACTTATCACAGTTTGGTTAAAAGCTGATATACAATATATACAAATTATAGTTTATAAAAAAGGTTAACTGCCTTTAAGAAGCCTAAAATTCTACGTTCACCGAGCAATTGAAATATTGGGGTAAAAAGTTTCCCTGATATCAGTTGCGTGAAAGGTTGTATGAAAATGTCTGTTTTAGCTATCTCAACTTTATAGAGCTCTGTGATGAAGCTAAATTTGTTATACTTTTTAAACGGTCAAAACCTGCTTTTATATTTTACAAAAAGGAAGCGTATTTTATATGGATACCCAGGATAGATCGTTATCTAATGTATGTACATAATACATTCTGCATTTATATTAACTCTCGATGTTAATATTTTTGTTTTACTATAATCTCTCATAACCTTCAAAGGGTGGCTCACTTGTATGCCATTTTACATTGTATTTCTGAGAATCAAATAAACTATCTGTCTGTCATTTGGTTGCTCAAGCAATGTGATCTCACGCCTAGTGGCAGCATCACTGTATGATCTTAAGGATATAGTCACCCACAGCACAAGCAGCCAAAGGCAACCCCCAAAGCGAGTATTCAAATTCACATTTTCTCAAAACAGTTACATTGCCTTGCTTTTAGAACTTATTAGTATACATTACAGAAAAAGCGTATATACGTAAATACACATATACACATACACCCACGTTCTCAAATTCATATACACACTTTTGTTATGAACACGTCAAGTAATATGAAACGTAAATAAAAATGCTGAGCCCCTCTAACGACACAAAGCCACCTTTGGTCTCTCAGTATACAAACATGCCCTGGAAACATACTGTCACTTCCCACGATACGCACAACATGGTTTTGCCCTTTTGCTACATTCACCATACCAATGAAATCTCACCATATGTATTATAGCGTCAACTGGTGGAATGCTGATATTGACTAGCAGTATACAAGAAAACGACCTCTTTATGAGTCTCTGGTCCATTATCTTGTGTTCCTTTATCGTGTGTTCCTATATTTGTTGTTCCTATGTTCTGTGTTCCTATATATTGTGTTCCTATATCCTGTGTTCCTTTGTCGCGTGTTCCTATATCCTTTTGTTCCCATATCTTTTGTTCCTATATCCTGTGTTCCTATATTTGTTTTTCGTATATTCTGTGTTCCAATATATTGTGTTCCTATATCCTGTGTTCCTTTATCGTGTGTTTCTATATCCTACATCTTTTGTTCCCATATCTTGTGTTCCTATATTTGTTGTTCCTATATATTGAATTCCTATATCGTTCGTTGCTATGTCTATCTTATGTTCCTATATCGTGTGTTCCTGTATATTTGCTTTATACGTATTGTGTTCCTGTATCTTGTGTTCCTATATCTTGTGTTCATATATCTTTTGTTCATTTATCGTAATTCCTATATATTTTGTTCTTATATTTTGTGTTCATATATCTTGTGTTCATTTAATTTTGTTCATATATCGTAATTCCTATATCTTGTGTTCTTATATCTTGTGTTCCTATATCTTTTGTTCATATATCTTTCATTCCTATGTATCGAACAACACTTCCCAATGTAACGAGCTATCCTATAACACATGTTCACATCAGAATATTTTTGTGTTGTTTTTCAGCATATAAAGTTCATGACATCCGGTCCTCTGGTCGCCATATATGGACCTAAACTTGGCATCCATGTTTTTGTGAGTACGGTATAGCCTGAAGCCGGCATGGTACATATCCCGCAGTAGGTTCAATCCTTTGATGTACATAGCTTTGTCAGGTTCAGGGAGAGAGTTCAGTTTGACATGGATCTCAAAACAGAACTGTTTGACATTCTTCAAGGACCCGCTCTGTAGCATTTCCGGGAACGCCCACCATTCAGAATAGTCGATATCAATTTTCAGTAAATCCACTCTGGCCTGAAAAAGATTGAAATGCATTATAATGGGCGATTTGTTCCGTTTTGGTACCGTGTTGATACACAGGGGCGGTCAAATGGGTTATTTTCTTTTTTGATAAACAACATGAGGATTGCATACAAACACTTTGAATGAGTCTAAAGATAATTATTTACGGGAAACCTGATGGTCAGAGAACCTTAGTTCTTATATCTTTATCAATGTACGTTTCACAGTATCCAACAAATATAATATTAGAAAAAGAAGTTGTCTCTGTTTTTTTGGCCCATAGCAGAGTATAATCAGCTACCAAAACTCCTGTGATTGAGTTTTAGATATGAAATTAGATTACAGCATCGCATAATTATCTCAAATAGATAGAGGACGAGTAGCAGCACATTATCGGGAGATAAATTTACGGGTTTGAGAGGGTTTGGCGAGGCGCTAGCCGAGACCCTCATCGACGGAAGCGACTATTTCCTTTCGGAAAGGGAACACTGCAGTTCATTTGTTAATGTAAAAAGTGTTTAATTGTGTATAATCAACATGAATAAAACAATCAGCTGGCATTGTTTGTTGTTTTTACTAGAAGTCTGTGAACCAGTTTTATGAGCATGATACCGGAATGCAACCAGACAAGTGTACGTCTATCGGGATATAAGTACCCCACGTGACCACAATACAATCATATGATTGGACGAAAGCATTTGAATGTGTTCTAATTACAAATATCTCCCTAGAAGCTTTCAAACAATTTTCAAACAAACTCGACGCATCACAAGATGCATGGTATTTACAAAAAGATAAATAAAGTCTTGATTTCATATCGCATTTTGTATCAGCCCAAAACGCGATTATCAGCCCGAGAACTTCAGCTATAGTGCTGAAACAGGATGCAGGAAATAGAGAGCTCTTGAATATGCCCTGACGACGAGCTGATACAGGGCTCTGTTCCATAACAGCGAGCGCTTATAATCGCTCATTGAGCGCTACATTAAACCTCTCTTGAACGCGATTGCTCAATGTAGCGCTACGTATCAAAGCGAGCGAACCACGAGGAATCGCACCGTGTCGTTCAGGAGGAATGAGCGCTCAAAGCAGCGCTCAATGAGCGATTATAAGCGCTCGCTGTTATGGAACAGAGCCCAGGTTTTCTGCCCTTGACGACGGGCTGATACAGGTTATCTGCCCTTTGGGTCAGTACAGGGTGATTGATGAAGGGTCTATCAACCAAGATACAATCTCTGAATTTATAAACGAGTATATATATACAAAGGAATGAACACACTGTTAAGATAAATTTACAGACTTTTATAATTACCTGTAACATGCAATCATAAGGGAAGTCAATTCAATTATATAATTTTGCGTCCAGTAGGTTTGACCAATCATGAACTTAGCCATTAGGGAAGTATCGGTCGACTTTTTCCGAGGAATAAAATTTGCAAAATGATGCATTGAGCGCGATACGTACAGGGCTCGCTTCCATAACAGTGATCGCTTATAATCGCTCATTGAGCGCTCATTCTCTCCTGAACGACATGGTGCGATACCTCGATGTTTGCTCGCTTTGCTACGTAGCGCTACATTGAGCAATCGCGTTCAAGAGATGTTTAAATGAGCGATTACTTCTAAACACTAATTGAACATGGCCCTGATGCGTCTCCATAAATAACGGTTTGGCGAGGAGTTCGTAGCGCGGTAGTTGCACTATTTTGCAACTGTTATTCCCCGGAAAACGCTCGATTTTAATGAGGCTGGGGTAGTTTTAAGATTCGTGAATTCTAACAAGTCTATAATATCTCAATGAAACTGTATTCTGTTCTATTCAAACTTTACGGGGTAGTATCATGTCTCATTCTGTTATAAAGTGGCAGGCAAAAGAAAGTACTCACTTCTGTTGATTTTATCACATGTATGAAAAGTACAGTGTTTAGTAAGCAGACACATTTATTTAAATGAAATTTTAAATATTGAATTTCCGCAAAAAATATTGTTGATGATACACAACTGTTTCATTATTTTTTCAATTCTTTTATTTCGGTTGTAGGCCATCGGCCCAGTGTACAATGCACATAAACGTTACAACTTTGTAGAGTAGACAAAACAACTTTGCAAATAAATTCCTTTTGATGAAATAACATATTTTCTTTGAGCAAGCGCTTCTCATATGTAATTAGAACAATTTACAAGAGTGTTTCTATTAGTGTTATTAGTTAATACATTATGATTTTAGCAGCCAAATTTACCTGACATTTCACAGGAATATATCTATCTCTTATAACATTATAAGCATTACATTCAAACAAAAAATGTACATCATTTTCAGTCACACCAAGTTCACACATCAAGTCATATCTACATTCACACCTCTTATATTACAACGCAATGAAGGTGAATTTAACTGCAGTAGACAAATATTCCTTCTAACAGTAACTTGTTTGATAAAATTAGCATAAAATTCAACATTCAGAAGTGACTTTATGTAATAGATAGAGGACGAGTAGCAGTACATTATCGGTATATAAATGTACAGGTTTGAGAGGGTTGGGCGAGGCGTCAGCCGAGCCCAACCCTCTCAAAACCGTACATTTATATCCCGATAATGTACTGCTACGAGTTCTCTATCTATCTTAGAGCACAGTCAAATGCTTGAGTCGTCAAGAAAATGTCTTAAAATGAATATATTTGAAATGAATTGTCAACAAATTTGGGAAACATTCTCTCGAATACAACATGCAAAAAATTGACATCTCTCATTTCCATATGCAAATGTTAAGGACGTTGACGTCATCATCAGCCCTGTGAGCACCGAATTTCTTAAATTGTCCGAGGTGCATGAGGCGTACATTTTATATAAAGCGTACGAGTCGTGCCACAGCATAAGCGTCGTGTTTGAATCACGAACATGCATGATTTAAGCACGTTTTAATTCAGCAACATTGAGCAGTAATACATTTCATTGCCTATAAAGTCTGAGTGGTTTTTAGAATTAATCAGTTCACACAATGGCTTCATCATGGACAGTCCAGGGACATGTACACTATTCATTTAGGAAAGGTAACTATTTTACTCGTTATTTTTATGTTTATTTTTAAAATTCAAACTAATTTTCATTAAATTGGTTTATTTAATAACAGTTGTTGTTTTTTTGTATTTCAAATATTTTTCCATCACGTTCAGTTGTATGTTGAGCTATCAATATGCGAGTTGCAATATCTATTGTTGCATATGCTATTGTGCATCTCGTCTATATTGCATATAAATTTTAGGTTACTGCATCAACGAAATAATACTCGAAATGATGGGAAATTATGTAACGTCGTACTGGACATCGCCCGGACGCTGTGTGACGACATGTACAAGGGTTTCAGTGAGACGACAATGCAGCCCCCATCTTCTAACACTCCCAGAAGTAAACAATCTTATATCACTTTCTTCTCAATTTTTATGTCGTTCTATACAACTTCTGAATATTATTTTTCATATCGTGGTTGAAAATATATAAAAACATTTTGTAATGTGGTTTGATGCTTGTCACTGTTTCACTTACTCGTGATATAAATGAAATACACTTGAAAAATCCCAAATGCCTCACATTACTTACTTTATTTACATGCTTTTCTTTTTCTTTTAGGAATATCAAGCTCCTTAACATAGAAGACCCCGATCGACGGAAGCGACTATTTCCTTTCGGGAATCATTTGTCAATGTAATAAGTGTTTATTTGTGTATTATCCACATCAATAAAACTATCAGTTGACATTGTTTGTTGTTTTTTATGGAAGTATGTGAACCAGTTTTATGAGCATGATACCCGAACGCAACCAGACAAGTGTACATCTATCGGGATATAAATGTACTCCACGTGACCACAATACAATCATATGATTGGACGAAATCATTTGACTGTGCTCTAATTCTTTGTAAGGCATCAAATTAGAAGATTGATTCATCTTACCAAATATACGCTGTTTATCACAATCAATAATTCTGTTTTTAAAACTATATATAAATGAAGATATATCACCGACATCTTGATTGTACCAAGCAAAGCCAAATCCATAGGAATTTAACAAATATTTAATAGAAGTAGCCCAAGTTACTCTACCTGCTGAATCTAACTTCCTCATATGTAAATACGACTATTCTGGATAACGATCCTCGGACATTCTCAATAATTTACACCAATAAGTAATACATCTTACATAGGAGTCAACATACATAATTAAACAACCACAATCTGCTAAAACTCCATTACTTGAAACCTGTTTACCGACACCCAAAACATACTTACAAAAGTTCGTGTGAAAAATCTCGACCGACTACCTCTCCTTAAACCCCAAGATTTCAGACCAATACAATAACACAGGTTTAACCTTATTGTCGAATAACTTGAACATGAGCTTTACAGGAATAGTAGGGTATATATTTTATGACCACAGACTTCAAAGCAAACGGTGCCTTACCAGCTTTACCAACAATATTATTAATACATTTTGTCCACGACAATCTAGTTGAAAATAGAACGCCTAGATAACTATAATATGTTGACGTTTTAACTGGGATACCGTTATAAAACCATATATACACATCCATATAATCTGAACCAATAAAGATACCCCGGAGACCTGACTTTTGTAACACATCTTGAAATTCAGTAATTAACATTGCAAACAGGAATAGACTTAAGGCACAACCTTGCCGAACACCGTTTAGTGATTCAAAGTAATCCCCAATTGACGAATTAGAAAGACGAACAGAAGCCAAAATTTTAGAATACAGATTTCTTAAAACGGAGAATAATTTACCACGAACACCTTGTTTAAAAAGTGAATACCACAAAAATGTTCTGTTAACTGAATCGAATGCCTTGCGGAAATCCATAATAAACAATAAAAACGACCACCAGATTTCGAGAGATATTTTTGAACAAGACACTGTAAAGTAAAAATGTTATCAACTGTACTATAACCTTTACGGAATCCAGCTTGAGCCTCTGGAATCTTCTCATAACAATCTGCAAACATTTGTAGACGGTTATTAATAACAATGCAAACTAATTTACCCAGAACATCCATTAATGTTATGCCACGATAGTTATCAACAATATTTACATTACCCTTCTTGTGCAGCGGCACTATAATACCTTTCGCCCATTCCTCGGGATATACACCTGGGTTGAGAACATGCATATGGTGATAAATCATCACAAGAAAGAGCGACAACAGATGAATACAACACATTATCATCTAAGTCTAAATCCCATCAGGCCCAGCAGCCTTCCCACATTGTAACACTTTTACTGCTGCTTCAATCTCCTCTGCAAATATATCACTGTTTAATACAGAGTATACATCATTATCAGTGTTTCAACAATTCATCATATCATCGTCCACAGAATATCAACTATATTACACACTCATGAAATAGTCTGTCCACTGAGTCGACGATATAGTTGGGCTTTGGGAGCCTGTCAGTGACTTCACTTTCTTCAAAAGTTTTGCTCTCATTTCTGGAGCAGAAGTTCACAATATCGTTAACTTCTCTTTGTTCTAGTTCGGAATGTTTAACTCTACATAGCTACCTGTAGCAATTCCTCACTCTACAGTACTCACGTAACGTGTCTTTATTTCCTGTTAGTCTGAACTCATTAAGCTTTAACATTTTCCTCTTCTTTAACTGTTAACATTCTTCATCATACCACATATTGGGTCTTGGTTTATATGACTGTTTCTGTTTGGACTGTAGGCCACTATTCGCTGCGCACATATGTAGAATTTATTTGTTGTTGTTTGAAAGCATTCTGAACAGACGAAATTATAGCTGCTTGGAGTTATCTGCCCCTAGCTTCTCGCACCAAAAGCTTTTGTTGGACGTCTTGTGATTGGTTAACTGAATTGCGTCAGAACATGGGAGTCTACGGGCTGTTACAGACGGTTTTGCAAGGACACTTCTGAACGATATGAGTTCGTATCCTGGTAGATGCACTATTTTGCAATTATTATTCCTCGGAAAACCGTCGGTTTTAATCAGACTGGCCAAGTTGAGCATGGGGATACGGGTAGCCATGTTAGTCATGGCGTGCATTCTCGGTATGTGCGAGAAGCCACATTTATCCGAGATGTTCTGGTCAATATATGAATAAATACAAGATTGAAACATCCGATCCGGCTTCTGAATTGTTCAGTAGTGACAGCCACAGTAACAGAATGACTTTGACTAGCTTTTTATGACGCCTTTTGCATATTATGCACAGAGCGAGAGATACCCATTTCGAATATGTCTTATGTAAATAACACAAATAAACTATTTTTGGTATTTGTCTCTGATGTTGGTCTTCTTTATTTATCAGCATGTTTATGATCAATTGTTTCGAAGACAACACATGAAACGAGAAAACGTTTATATTACGTACGTTTATCGTATCATTATGACGTGTTATTGGCAAATGCCATTTTTACAACGGCGTCGCTGATTGCACAACTAGATTCAATTTCAACCAATCAGGACACTCCATTTCTTCCCTCGGTTTCAGGCTATGTAAATGTAGAACAGAGGTTAGGATCGGAAATCTGAAGGAAGTAACCTCTGTGGGAAAAAATGGTGTCATCGTGGATTATCAATTTATTACATTTTTATATATATACGTATGATCTATCACTACATTAAACCTTACCTCAGAGTGACCATTCTCGGCAAGAATTGATTTGAAAGTGCGCATGCGCCATCCGCGCTTGTTGATTTCATCTGTAGTGTTTAGACCAGTTTTGTGGAAGTGAAGGTTAGGTTTCCTGTCGTGGTCCTTGACGTTTCTCATGCTGGACGGAAACAATTATTCGTATATGTATACTGGTGTCAAAAAGAAAAGTTACATACATGAGTTTAATTAAGTTTAGTAGTACACAAAACACGAACATGGCATTTGGTCATGTCTTGTATTTGTTAAAGGTGTCCACATGTGAACTAGAAATGCGTTAAACAAAGTATACATCAAGTTCGCTTTGAAATAAAAGATGGGAACGTATATTGAACTATACTCAACTACACCCTCCTCCATCAGTGAATTTGTATCCGCTACGCTTCTGCAATACCCTGATTCCCTGAGCCTCATAACTCTCGTACATGATTATGAGGCTCAAGGAAACAGGGTATGGCATAGCGGATACAAATATACTGACGGGCAAAAGAAAGTATAACCACAGCAAAAATGAGCTGGTTTCCAGAACACTGAAACTAACAGGATACCCAATGGAAACCATTATTTCCAGTTGGTATCCAGACAGTTTTTCACAGTTTCCATGTGGTTTCCAGCAATACTGAAACTGAATTTTGCACCAGTATCCGGATGGTATCCAGTGCGAATAATTACCCACTCCTCCAAGTGGTATCCACCTGGTTTCCATGAATAACTTTCTTGTAGGTTTCAACTCAGTTTCCATGTGATAGTTTCCACTTGGTTTCCACTTGGTTTCCATATTTCTTAGTTTACACTTGGTTTCAACTTGGTTTCCATGTTCAGGTTTACTGTAGGTTTCAGTCTGGTTTCCATGTTACGGTTTACTGTAGGTTTCAACCTAGTTTCCATGTTCAGGTTTACTGTAGGTTTCAGTGTGGTTTTAGTATAACGGTTTACTGTAGGTTTCAGTGTGGTTTCAGTGTAATGGTTTACTGTAGGTTTCAGTGTGGTTTCAGTGTGATTTCAGTGTAATGGTTTACTGTAGGTTTCAGTCTGGTTTCCATGTTAAGGTTCACTGTAGGTTTCAGTGTAATGGTTTACTATAGGTTTCAACCTGGTGCCCATAGTTGACATTTGCATGTTGTTCTAAACACGCATAACAAGCATGTTATGATTTAAATGAATACAGTGTTAACACCTACAACATCAACTGCTATCTTCATCAAGAGCAATAATGCTTCTGAGAAAATAATTCTACTAATGACAAAAATAATTGTACTTTGTTATAAAGTTTATTACATAAAGTGCCAATAGCAAAGTCAATCTTGGAATGTTATTTTAACTTATTGCAAAAAAAGAAAAGACATTTTGCCGGTTGTGTACAAGTAATACAAAACAAGTGTGTTGCATTATTTAGTTTATTACGTAAGTGTCAATTGCAGAGCAAATACTTTACTAGGAGAAGACATCTGACAATCAAATCTAAGGAATGTATTCAAATGATATCAAGTACACAATACCATATAGTTATCTTATTTATGAAGATCCTAGATATACATTTACAAATTGCATTATTTAAAATTACTTCATAAATCATCCAGCAAAATGCCATAACTGGATGACGAAGTAAAATAACTGGGCATTGCTGCTGATTAAGAAAGACGATCACTGATAATTCTGTGGTTATATTCTCGATTTATGCCATTACTATTCAATATATGTTAGGAACAGGTGGTTTTATTTTCCTCGGGTAAACGGCCCGGAGTTAATTACATCACTAATCCTCCGGGGTGATTTCACTCTTCAGCTTCAGCTTAAAAAATGTCAGTGTCCTCAATGGGATTGATATTTCGACCAAATGGTATGCTCATCTTCAAGTCTTTGACCGACCACATGGTTCCTTCGTGTTCTTCTAGGCTGTAAAAGTAAAACGAACATAAAAATGATATTAATGACCAACATAAATCGAAATTGGTACAACCTCAGTTTTACTTATTTGGAGTGATTTAGTAAGATACACAGTCATACATTCTGATTTGCCAGATATTATTATTTTGTATACTGCAATTAATACATTAGTTCTTAGGCTAAATTTTGAAACACATGTACCTGTTATAGGCTACGGTGAGAGGTCATATATCGCCTTCTTCAAGTTTCCCATATGCAGGAATGCTGAAATGTTATAAAAGTATCAAATTAATAAAAGAAACATGAATATCAAAGGGGTATTTCATATTCTAACTAAATATAAAGGTCATAATCTTTTCTTTTATTTTTTATTTTTCATATAAAGGTCATAATATGATATTAAAAAATATACATCAGTACAACAACTCTTGAATGTATTTTTCATGTATTCGTATGTTATAATGAATCAAGAAAGAAGAGGCTGTTTGTCTTGATACAATAACCATTGACATGGTTTCATAATAAATTTAAAAATTCCATTATGCTTTCATAACAAACATCACAACAAAATCTGTCTAATATATCATGCGGCATAGTAAATATAAATAAATGTTCTACATAATGATATTTGTATAATTTAGTAAAATGGTACATATTCTCATATATAATGTATGTTAATTCTGAACGTCGTGTGGTATTAACATTCTAACATATTCCCTTGTCCCTATATTTGTTATCAATTTGAAAGATACGTGATGTTGTTTTAAATAATAAATTTGTTATAGATGAATAGTGTGAATTTTAATTTAAAAAATTTAGAAAAAAGTCCATTGTCCAAAATCAATGAGGTTGTCTATATAGAGTTATGACGTACGTGTATTACTTTTGATTTTTATTCTCATGGTTAACGTTTTAAAATAACTTTAGGTCTTCTTCAGTTTTGCAAGTTTTGATTTATTTTGTTCTGTAAGAATGAAAACGTTTCATATAGGGTGTGCCCTGACTGCTTTCAGAAACACAATTACTTTATTTTCAATGTTACAATATTTCGAAGGTATTTGATCAACTTTATTTAATTTGTTATTCAATCATTAGCATATTGGACACACACAATATGAAAAACATGAACTGTAAGTATTACATGAAATACTCACTGTACCTGCATTCAGTTGTAGAAATATCATGTTGTTTTGCCCTCCCTGAAAGACAACAGTTGCTGCCACTGAAGTTCACGTACACCCGGCAGATAAGATTCTAGCTGTTTCTTCAATCAGTCACGGGTTATACTGGCAATTTAATCGCGCCAAAATGTGGATGATGAACAAAGCTCTTTGTCTGAGAGAGCACATGGTCTGGCTGTTATATAACACCATATGGTGGACAGCGAGCGTTCGGCGATACGGCCGGCCCATACATTTGACCTACATCTAATTAATAAATTAAGGCTCACTAAATCTTAGGGTTTGTAATTGATATTATTGTTTAGATGTTAAATAGTAAGTCCCACATTACACACGCAATACAATGAATAATACAATAAAAACATATCATGGTTGATATAAGTTATGGCATTGTCGAAATGAAAAGGAATACGGTACATATCATATCATATCAATCAAGGGTTTCAGTTATTTAGTTGTTTATATAAATTATAAATATAACATTTGCAAGACTTTATCTTTCTCAAAAGTACAGTTAACCATTCTTTGTTAAAGCTTCATCTGAAAAATTGATTTGAACATTTTTATCATAATAATTGATATTGAATTACTTTGCTTTGAATACATGTGCAATTTGAAATATTGGATAACTAATTTGGTTTCTATGGGTCTTTTGATTTGAACAAATTGTTAACAAATGAATACACGGGTTATTAATTAGTTCATTATATGTTTCCATTACACTACATTACACTACATAACACTTGATAGTTTCATGTTGGTTTCCAATTAATGGAATCAGTAATTGTAAATTTCAGGTAATGAAACCAACATTAAACTATACATGATAGTTTCATGTTGGTTTCCATTTTCGGGAAACAATAATTGTAATTTACACTAATGGAAACCAACATGAAACTTCACATTATAGTTCGAAACCAGGTTGCCAAGTTTCAGTGATAGGATAGCAAGTGGATACGCCTATTACCAAGTTAACAGTTGGTTTCCCGATTTCAGGATACTCAGTCATGTTTGCTGTGGTAGTTTCACGTTGGTTTCCATTTAATGGAATCTTTCAATGCAGATTTCCAGGAATGGAAACCAACATGAAACTTCACTTGATAGTTTCATGTCGGTTTCCATTTTCTGGAAACAATGATTGCAATTTACAGGAATGGAAACTAACATGAAACTTCAGATTATGGTTTCATGTTGATTTCCATTTCATGGAAACATTGACTGCAATTTCCAGGAATGGAAACCAACATGAAACACATAACCATGGTTTCCAGTTGGTTTCCATCACGGAAATACTTAATGTTATAGAATCCAAAATGGATTCTAGTTGGAAACCAGGTTACCTAGTTTCAGCAGATGGATACCAAGTGGATACTCCTATTACCCAGTTTCCAGTTGGTTTCCAGATTGCAGGATACTCAGTCATTTTTGCTGTGAACACTAACTTGTTTTCGATTAATTCAATATTTTAAAATGAGATGCATTTGATTATGGCACGATACAATAACACCATTCGGCAGTAGTTTGAATGACTTAATCGGTGGCTGTTTTATTTTTTAACTAAAATTTCATTATTTAAAGTAGACAGGGGTACACCAACATGACCTATAACATGTTCAAAATGTTGTAAATATGTGCAGGACGAGGCTCATTTATTGATTTTCACATAAATGTATAGTATGTGTTATATGTCGATGAACAGTTGTGTTTTATCAAAATTAATTTGGGGGAATTTCAAAATTTTAATTTTAAATTTTAATTATTTTTTTGAAAAACGCATAGAGATTTTTTGGGGATGATTTAATGTTTTGGACCAATTTCCCAAACTAGTCAGTTTTTTAATACGACGTCGAAAACTCGCGATATTTGACTTTGAAAATTATATATATAATAAATACAACTGAGTGATATACTTTCATTTGCCCGTCAGTGTACATTGGTGGATCAGGATCATTCGTCTGACGTCATTCTATGACGCATGCAGTGTAACGAGTCAGAAAGCCATTCGATATGTTGTTTTGAGTTCGCTATGTCCATACTTATTTTACCAAATTCTCTTGTTTTATCAGATTACAACAATGTTATAGTTGACATAATCTACACACTGAAATTAAACCTAATAACCACGCTTATAGTAGTGCACAGGCTGTAAAAATAGAAAAAGGCTAGGCTAACAACTTGTATTGCGAAAGAGAGATACCAATGGGAGAGTATACAAGTGTCAATGACGTCACATCACCATGACGATGAGATATTTGCGCTCGTTCATCGGATGAAACAAATAAACCCAATTGATTTCTCTTATTGGCACTAAACGGTTTTATAAAGTAATTTGTAAAGAAGTAATGGTAGACTGTTTTCATGCAAATGTTCTTCAAATATTGGCTTACCTTGGATCATAAATGTTCTTCAAATATTGGCTTACCTTGGATCATAAGAGTGTACTTCACATCCATACTTCAGTGCAACGGAATCATCAAAACTCCAGTCATTGTTTATCCTAAAACAAAGGGATTAGTAGCAGATAAGAATAAAATGATATACATATTTATTATATGATGGACGAGTGTTCTGCTTTCTGATTGGCCGAGACGGATGGTCATCGACGATGATCAAACGTTATGTTGACCGCGGGAAACGTCACGCGAGGTCGACATAACAATCCAATGACCTGGAGCTAAAAATAGACCACCCCTGCGAGGAGCTGTTTAATTTATGTTTTGTATTCTATTAAGTTATTCAAAAATAAAGTTTTTGTTTTCAATCGAAATCTGTTTTGTAGGTTTACAAATAAAATTAGAAAGAAAAAAAAACTTTTTGTGAAAAAATGAATTTTTGAAAAAAAAATTAAATTTAAAAAAAAAAATTTTCGGAAAATATTGAGACTTTCATGGATCATATAATAAAACAGTTATTGACTTCAGTTATCGGTGAATCAAATGGTTTATCGACCTCGGAAAGTTATGTTCACCTCGGCTATCGCCTCGGTGAACATAACTGTTACGAGGTAGATAAACCATTTGATTCACCTCAACTGAAGTCTATAATTGTATAATATACTTTATATAGTGAGCAGTTGTGAGTAAGATGGATAAGATAGATGTGAACTCAAGCTATCCTTCATTAGTGAACGTAAAAACGATCACGATTTCATAGGAATTCGAAACATTCGCAATACCATAATTGGTTTGTGCTGCATGCATTTATACCAGAAGAACTAGATATTGCAGGGTTAACATATGTTACAGACCCGAAGGAGTATATATTGCAGGGTTTTTGTATGTTACATACCCGAAGGAGTAGATGTTGCAGGGTTTCCGTATGCTACATATCCGAAGGAGTATATATTGCAGTGTTTCTGTATGTTACATACCCGAAGGAGTATATATTGCAGGGTGTCTGTATGTTACATACCCGAAGGAGTATATATTGCAGGGTTTTGGTATGCTACATACCCGAAGGAGTAGATATTGCAGGGTTTCTGTATGTCGTAGGGAGGATCGACACACACGTCCCACCCACCGTCCCCAACGTGTCCATGACGTACCACCTTTCTACAAGGCATTTGGATGCTGTTTACATAACTGGAATAAAATAAGATAATAATGGATATTTGTAAACTTATTAATCCAAGTAAACTGACGGGAAAAAGAAAGTTTAACACTCACTTGTTTCCGATTATTTCAATAGTTTAAAGGAATGAGATGCATTTAATTATGGCACGATACAATAATACCTTTCGGCGGTAGTTTGAATGTCTTAATTAGTGATTGTTTTATTTTCTAACTAAAATATCATTATTTAAAGTAGACAGGGGTTAGAAATGAAATTTACACCAACGTGTTCAAAATGTTGTAAATGTGTACAGAAAGAGGCACATTTATTGATTTTCACACAGAGTATGTGTTATATATGTCGATGAACAGTTGTGTTTAATGAAATTTAATTTGGGGGAATTTCAAAATTTAAATTTTACTTTTATAAAACCACGTAGAGGTGTTTAATGTTTTGGAGAAATTTCCCAAACTAGTCACTTTTTTAATAAATGATAAATGGCTTTAAAAATTATACGTCATATGATAAATACAACTGAGTGATATACTTTCTTTTGCCCGTCAGTGTATATGTAAATGCCGTAGATGAAGCTGAACTATCTCATATATACCCATGTAACAACAGTCTCAATTTGGAAATCTTTCTCACGAATACCGCCTTAATTCTAGCCAATCAAACGTAGCCTCACATCTCCGACTGTCTTCGGTCTTGATATGTGCGCATCGTCGGGTGAAGGAACTCTCGTCTTCTCCACGGTAACGGGAAGATGGTGTCGGCCTTGGACGCCTAAAATCTTTATTACAAATGTACCAGGAAGCATAATTGTCAGTTTTGGAGAAAGTACCTTCAGCCATAACGTTATTGACCATGTACCGCGAAGCCTACGCTCACTGGACCTTGTCGAGTAGCGTTTTAGGCTTCCCGGACCATAACCAACGGGAACAGGCCAATGCTAAGTTTCAAACAATGTCGCTGATTGCATAACTATCTTTGATTGCAACCAATCAGGAGTCTATATTGATGATACACGATGATCGCGACCAATCAGGAGTCTCTATTGATGATACACGATGATTGCAACCAATCAGGAGTCTATATTGATGATACACGATGATCGCGACCAATCAGGAGTCTCTATTGATGATACACGATGATTGCAACCAATCAGGAGCCGCTATTGATGATACACGATGATTGCAACCAATCAGGAGTCTCTATTGATGATACACGATGATTGCAACCAATCAGGAGTCTCCATTGATGATACACGATGATTGCAACCAAGCAGGAGTCTCCATTGATGATAAACGATGATTGCAAACAATCAGGAGTCTCTATTGATGATACACGATGATTGCAAACAATCAGGAGTCTCCATTGATGATACACGATGATTGCAACCAATCAGGAGTCTCTATTGATGATACACGATGATTGCAACCAATCAGGAGTCTCTATTGATGATACACGATGATTGCAACCAATCAGGAGTCTCTATTGATGATACACGATGATTGCAACCAATCAGGAGTCTCCATTGATGATACACGATGATTGCAACCAATCAGAAGTCTCTATTGATGATACACGATGATTGCAACCAATCAGGAGTCTCTATTGATGATACACGATGATTGCAACCAATCAGGAGTCTCTATTGATGATACACGATGATTGCAACCAATCAGGAGTCTCTATTGATGATACACGATGATTGCAACCAATCAGGAGTCTCTATTGATGATACACGAAACGCTCGGATTGTTGCAAACGCCATGTTGAAAGAATGACTTGAGAAAATGGCAGAAAGGTTTGATTGATGACGGGAAACACATGGGTTGTACTTCGTTGGGCGGAAGCCTCAATTCAGACCTCCCAAGCCGAAGTCGAACCACAGGCTCTCGTGACTTTGCAATTATTGTTTTAAATAACTCCGTCTCAAAATGAGTCTCTGAAGTAAACATTATGAACATTTCGATTCGCTAGTCATCTTATTTCATTTATTTTTGTAAAATCATTTCAAACACTCCGGACCCTATTAAGTGAACCACAGGCTAATTTTAGCGCAAATGTTACGCAACAGACATGAACGACCAGTAGGGAAAACTGGTCGTTCATCTCTATTGCGGAACATTTGCGCTAAACATGGTCTGTTAGTGAACCCATCACTACGGTTACACGGCTACACCCCTGCCCCTTTCTCATAAGTGGGAAGGTCTAAATTAATCATTGAAAAGGTAGGACCGTCGAGACAACCTACTTGTGGTAATGTTGAGCCACTTGTTCTCGACTCATGGCTTGCAGTGCGCTGTTCTTCGGCATAGGCTCACATCCAGAGTCCGATGATTGGTGGGTCAAGGGTTCACTGTTCATCTTTCTGACCAATCCTGTGTTGATCTGCAGCAGAAATAGTTACATTAAACCATTGCCAAATGGCAACGCAATTATGCCAGTGTGTAAAATATATATATATCCATCTAAACCGACATCCTGCTAGTCCAACTATCCATCTAAACCGACACCCTGCTAGTCCAAATATTCATCTAAACCGACACCCTGCTAGTCCAAATATTCATCTAAACCGACATCCTGCTAGTCCAAATATCCATCTAATCCGACACCCTGCTAGTCCAACTATCCATCTAAACCGACATCCTGCTAGTCCAAATATCCATCTAAACCGACACCCTGATAGTCCAAATATCCATCTAAACCGACATCCTGCTAGTCCAAATATCCATCTAAACCGACACCCTGCTAGTCCAAATATTCATCTAAACCGACACCCTGCTAGTCCAACTATCCATCTAAACCGACATCCTGCTAGTCCAAATATTCATCTAAACCGACACCCTGCTAGTTCAAATATTCATCTAAACCGACATCCTGCTAGTCCAAATATTCATCTAAACCGACACCCTGCTAGTCCAACTATCCATCTAAACCGACATCCTGCTAGTCCAACTATCCATCTATACCGACATCCTGCTAGTCCAAATATCCATCTAAACCGACACCCTGCTAGTCCAAATATTCATCTAAACCGACACCCTGCTAGTCCAAATATTCATCTAAACCAACACCCTGCTAGTCCAAATATTCATCTAAACCGACACCCTGCTAGTCCAAATATTCATCTAAACCGACATCCTGCTAGTCCAAATATCCATCTAAACCGACACCCTGCTAGTCCAACTATCCATCTAAACCGACACCCTGCTAGTCCAACTATCCATCTAAACCGACACCCTGCTAGTCCAACTATCCATCTAAACCGACATCCTGCTAGTCCAAATATCCATCTAAACCGACACCCTGATAGTCCAAATATTCATCTAAACCGACACCCTGCTTGTCCAAATATCCATCTAAACCGACACCCTGCTAGTCCAACTATCCATCTAAACCGACACCCTGCTAGTCCAACTATCCATCTAAACCGACATCCTGCTAGTCCAACTATCCATCTATACCGACATCCTGCTAGTCCAAATATCCATCTAAACCGACACCCTGCTAGTCCAAATATTCATCTAAACCGACACCCTGCTAGTCCAAATATCCATCTAAACCGACACCCTGCTAGTCCAAATATTCATCTAAACCGACACCCTGCTAGTCCAAATATCCATCTAAACCGACACCTTGCTAGTCCAAATATTCATCTTAACCGACACCCTGCTAGTCCAAATATCCATCTAAACCGACACCCTGCTAGTCCAAATATTCATCTAAACCGACACCCTGCTAGTCCAACTATCCATCTAAACCGACATCCTGCTAGTCCAAATATTCATCTAAACCGACACCCTGCTAGTTCAAATATTCATCTAAACCGACATCCTGCTAGTCCAAATATTCATCTAAACCGACACCCTGCTAGTCCAACTATCCATCTAAACCGACATCCTGCTAGTCCAACTATCCATCTATACCGACATCCTGCTAGTCCAAATATCCATCTAAACCGACACCTTGCTAGTCCAAATATTCATCTAAACCGACACCCTGCTAGTCCAAATATTCATCTAAACCGACACCCTGCTAGTCCAAATATTCATCTAAACCGACACCCTGCTAGTCCAAATATCCATCTAAACCGACACCCTGCTATGAACCGTTTAGGTACGGTGGGGGCGCACCGCGGGAGATGGGCTTATGATTTGCCTTTGAGAGTGTGACCGGTTTCGTCTTTGAACTAGGATTCATCAGACTAAAGGATAGAGCTATGCACGGTCCTTTATATACATGTTCTAGCGGTGGGAGCGGTGTTGCGGGGGTACTATGACGTCATAGCGGTGTGTGCGGCGACGTCATATGTTTATCTGCAGATAAATTTTCTCTGACATCTGCAAAGAAGTTTTCAAGTCACCACACGTAGCGGCATACAGGAGGAACAAAACCCTCAAAGATCACCTGGTTAGGTCCAGTTGACCTACACTAAAATATTGCCACAAGTCAGCGGCAAATGTGTCAAATGTATTGACAAAGTTTGTGAAAAACACAATTGCAGAATCTGCAATAAGATCACTGCCTCGAGCGAATTTTCCAGCTCTGCCACACATCAGGTATACCGCAAACGCACCTACAGTTGCCAATCAACCTATGTAGTATACCTACTTACCTCAAACAAATGCAAGAAACAATACGTGGGTGATACTAAGAGATGTTTCTACATTAGACTCTCTGAACACTTTGCGGACATTAGTCACAAGAGAGACAAACCAGCCGCTCTACAATTCAATTCTGAAGGACATGGCAAACATGATCTTTTCTATGAGATCATTGCACAACTCAGAGAAGATCATGACATTGCTGCAACCACCACTAAGAGAAGATCCTTTTCAAGCTCCATTCCTTCTAACCGCAAGGGATCAATGACAATATTGTAGGCTGAAGTATCCATTCCGGTTTTCTCCTCTTTAACTTATGAACCGACCGAGGCTATATTTAAGATGTAATTAGGTCTTCAGACTTTAGTCTGAAAGACCTATTGTTATAATCCGATTTTCCTTATTATTATACTTTTTATTTGTGTTAATTTTGTGGCAACTGTACAGCATAAACTACTTATGCTAATTACATGACACTTTCAGGGATGATAGGCTCTGGACTGAAAGCTGTACAATTGACAACAAATCCTGACTTCCGGCTTCGGTTTGTGTGTTACAGCCCCTTTTATTTTCGAATTTTAACATGAGAATTTTTTTCAAAATGCACTTAGAGACATGCAACTTTTTGCAAGCGAAAAAGTAAATCATGAGAAATACGACACTGTTATAAGACAAATTCCCACTAAATCACCAAGGTAAACAACAACTGAGTTTCGAAATTGATAAATCACAACATTATTTCATTCTTTATAAGCATTAACACTTATTCCAAACCACTGACAAAAAATTTCAAGCACTGACAAACATTTTCAAGCACTGACAAACATTTTCAAGCACTTACAACCATTGGAACCAGTCTCAGCGAAACCAAATGAAGTGACCTACATCTGTAAGAAACTCTGGCAATATCGTTCTTCCATAACGAGATGCTTGAGTCTTTCATGGTTTCTTGGCTTCTAGCGGACCTAGCATATTTTGAGTTTACCCTTTAAGTGTTCAGAAAGCACTGTTCTGTGATACACAAGTATAGGTTCACGAACATGAAAAAGAGAAAGCGCGACTCACCGACGACAAGGTTATATCCTGGAGTTTTGTCCATTTGAATAGCGCTAAGACGACCAGTACAGAGACGGTTGTGAAGATGAGGAACCGATTCCGGGACAGTTGTGGAGGCATCCTCACTCGCACTGAAATATTGAATGAAAAGATATACAGAAATCATTACAATCAATATTGTCATTGTCATTGTTGTGTATCTGGTGTCAGGTACCAAGTGTATCTGGTGTCAGGTACCTTGTGTATCTAGAGTCAGGTACCTTGTGTATCTGGTGTCAGGTACCATGTGTATCTGGTGTCAGGTACATTGTGTATGTAGTGTCAGAAACCTTGTGTATCTGGTGTCAGGTACCTTGTGTATCTAGTGTCAGGTACCATGTGTATCCGGTGTCAGGTACCTTGTGGATCTGGTGTCAGGTACCTTGTGTATCTAGTGTCAGTTACCTTGTGCACCTGGTGTCAGGTACCTTGTGGATCTGGTGTCAGGTACCTTGTGTCTCTGATGTCAGGAACCATGTGTATCTGGTGTCAGGTACCTTGTGTATCCGGTGTCAGGTACCTTGTGTATTTGGTGTGAGGTACCATGTGTATCTGGTGTCAGGTGCCTTGTGTATCCGGTGTCAGGTACCATGTGTATCTGGTGTCAGGTACCTTGTGTATCTGGTGTCAGGTACCTTGTGTATCTGGTGTCAGATACCTTGTGTATCTAGTGTCAGGTACCTTGTGGATCTGGTGTCAGGTACCATGTGTATCTGGTGTCAGGTACGTTGTGTATCTGGTGTCAGGTACCTTGTGTATCTGGTGTCAGGTACCTTGTGGATCTGGTGTCAGGTACCTTGTGGATCTGTTGTGAGGTACCTTGTGTATCTGGTGTCAGGTACTGTGTATATCTGGTGCAAGGAACCTTGTGTATCTAGTGTCAGGTACCTTGTATATTTGGTGAACAGGAGTGACAGCGCACGACTCGCACTTTTAGAGATCTCCTTTACTGTGAACTTGATTTCCAAGTGTTCCTCGAACCACAGACCTAAGTACTTATAACTGTCACTGTGTGATGAGGCAATGTTGCAGCAATGGAACTGGTAATTCGATCTATCGGTGTTAATCCGCCGGAAATGCACAATCTTGGTCTTATCTGCTTTTAATGAAGAACTATATCATCTGCGTACAGCAATATGGAGACACAGAGTTCATCCACAGATATACCGTCGTTGAGGTTTGTAATCTCGTCCGCCAGGTCGTTGATGTACAGAGAGAACAAAGTGGGGGACAGTGTACAGCCTTGCCGCACCCCCGTGGATACCTCGAAGAATGACGTCATATGATTGTTGACACGAACTGCACTGGAAGTGTTCTGGTAGAGGGACTCTATGGTAGAGGACATCTTTCCGTTAATTCCCGCATGCAGCAACTTCAGGCAATGCCTTTCTTAGGTCTATAAAACAAGTATAAGTTGATTGCTTGCAATCCAGTCTGGCTTTCAGAAGCGTATATACAGTGTGTATATATGATCAAAACAACTTCGATTCTTCCTGAATCTGTTTTGAGAATCAGACAGAATATTTCTTGAATCCAGCCCTGACGAGACACGTTGATTGAGGATGTCACAATAAATCTTACAAAGAACAGATATAAGGGATATCCCTCTACAATGTGTACGTATATCACTGTCACTTTTCACTATAGGGTTAATGATCGACTGTTTCCGTAGACTTGGAGTGATACCACTATCAAAACATTTGCTGAAAAGGTTGTACAATAGTTCAATACAGGCTTCGTTTTTAAGTACCTCGGCGTTGATTCTATCCACACCCTCAGCCTTACCGTTCTTCGCACGGAGTACAGCTCTGCGCACTTCTTCACGAGAGATCGGTGAGTTGAGAACACTCTCCTCGTGCTGCGCGGCGCTCCCACCAGCTATCAGTTCAACCTCACGCTTCATGTCAGCAATATAACGGTTATCATAGTTGTCATCGTCTAACCCGGAATACAGTCTCTTAAAGTCACTTTCCCATTTGTTCAGCACAGACTGCACGTCATTTACAACAGTACCGTCTTCAAGTTTCACTTTAATGGGAACTTTTTGCTTTCTTTCATTCACGATGCCAATGTTGCCGATTATGTTCCAGAAGTCTGTATCAGCTTGATTCAGTTTATCCAATAGGTTATATTGTTTTTGTTTTTGGTGTCGTCGCTTTAATTTTCGGTTCAGGCTATCAAATTTCCTTCTTTCTTCACAGTATTTCTGTTTCAGCCTGGCCTTCACATTCACACAAGCCCTACTACGAAGCCACTCACGTTCACAGCGTGACGTCACATCCCCTTGACTTTGCAGTTCGTTACACCAATAGGGCTTTCTTAACGACTTAGGTACTGGTTCGGATTTCTTCCTAAGAACAGGCAACTTGTCTTCCGTTTCGTTATGCATCAGCTCGATGAAGTCCTCGTATGCAAGGTCGACCTCACTCGTATCGGCTAGTGACTGCTGGATTCTCTCGATTGTTTGACAGATAAGAGTCACAGATGGGTTTTTAAAAAATATTATTACTTTAAATCTTATATAACATTATATGAACATAAACGTTCATAATAAGCAAACCTGTTTGAAATTTTTGCTACCAGTCTTCCAACAAGGGTGAACATTAACATGGGTAAAATCACTCAGAAAACACTTTTAAGTTAATAAAAATAATTCAATATTTTATCAAGAAGCTATTTTGTAGTTATATCTGATATCTTTGACAGTCACAAACAAGTTACACAAGCTTGACCGGGTCTTATTCTCAATTGGAGACAGTAAAATGTGCACATGACACAACATGCAATACATTTATAGTTCCTCTAAATCAATGCTACAACAAGCCAGAGTTCCTCTTATCAGTCACGAGAACAAGCTGACATTGAGGCATGAATCATACCTGGTCAAGGTCATTACAAGCTTTACATGAAATAGTAAGAATTTCCTGCAGACCCATTTTCGGTTGAAATGTCTCGCGATGGCTAGCTCATGAATATTCAGTGACCATAGAAATACCGGAAGCTCCATAGCGCGCCTTCATTCACTCCAGCGTTTGCAGGGTGTAGTTTTCAAATGCTTTGAGGTGAGGTGAGTTGGTTTTTAACGCCACTTTCAAGAGTTTTTCACTCATATCACGGCTTGTAGTGTTATTGCAGGGAGAAGCCTGCAACGCCATGGTGGCTGTGTTTTGGGGTGAAACCTGAGAGCATCGACTGGAAAAGGCGAACTATGTGATACTGTGCATTGTACCCACACCTTACTGCATGTAAAACTGTTCACTACAGCAGACAAAGTTGCAGAGCCCCTGGCGGGATTCGAAGCCTTGACCCGAAGCCGAACAAACCACTAACGACTGTCCTCCCCAAAATAAATTTTTTGAAGTAGTTTTATTTGCGAGCACTGGTCGTTAAGGAATATTTCCCCTGATTGGTGTCGTTTTGGAATGTAAATGTAAAATAAAATGTGTATGTAACTAAAACAACATATAACATCACTGTGGATTTTGGTACATTTTATACCTTGCCATCCCATTATTGCTACCACCATGGGTAATCTACCAAAATATCTTTGTAATTTAATCTCATTGTGGAAGACACACATGGGGTTCTGTCCTTCACTGATAGCTGCAATACATGGGTAAAACATAAATAAGAACAATTAAAACAACTGATTTTCGTTAAGTAATAAAGGGTGGCGAATACATTCTTTATTTACCCAGAAGTTTTTGCATTCGTCCAAAATGATTTTTTCTTTTACCAATGATATTAATTTAATATTTGTATTGCTGACAAACATATGTGTCTTTATCTTTATTTCTTTGAAATGGTACAAACTGGTATAATATGGTACATTATGTCATGCTCTAAACAAATGTGAAATAACACATTTCCGTTTTATGACGGAACTATCGATTAGTAGAAAATGAAAAATGTATGGCGCTAACGGGTTACCCTGGCGGCATCCTATTTCAAAGGGAGTTGACGCGAATCCCTTTACAAAAACTCTCGAGCTCGATTCAATGTCATTATAGAACTTTTTTAACTGTTCTGTTATAAATGTTGGAATTGAACAAGTCCCTCAATGTTATAGTTTAATTATTGAAAGTGCAACGTTACTATCAAGCTATGGTTAATCTTAGTCCAGCTGATCTAATGTAGCTGACCACTGAGTTTCAATACTTCTAATGATCTCAATAAATGTCCCCTTGATTTTCTGTCGATGACCCAGGGTTTTTATATCAACACTTGCAATTTTAGTTTAAAACCGACAGAAATTGTACAAATGCGATCATTTATCTAAGTTGTAACATGATCGTTAGTTATCAGGCGTTTGGGGCAAACTCTCTTTCTGCGTACACATCTCTGAGCAGAAAGGACTCTACGAGTGTGCCATTTCTGTAAGTGTTGAGGTCAGGTCAGGTAAAATAAATTGTGAATACTCGGTGTTTTATACATTTGCAGCAGCTCATAGGTAACCCCGAACAGCGACACTCCACTAGGTCACTTAAAGTATTTACCGCATCGTTTCAGATGGAAATGAATATTTATCTACGGCATCACATAGTAAACCTTAAGCTTGCCCTATAGCATTGTGATATGAATACAACATTTTGATGTCAAATTGGTAAATCATGTTGACGTCATACCATGGCAAAGGTATTCGCACAAACGACGGCATAGCATAGAAGAAGGGGAAAAGTACGACCCATTAGCCATAAACATTTATGTACTTGAAACTAATTCATATTGAGAGTAATTTGGGATATCCGCGGGTAAACACAAGTTAAAAAATGACAATGATACCTGTCAAATTTGAGTAAGGTACGACCATTAAGAGTGACGAAAAAATCAAATAAGCAGCTTCGCATGGAAATGCTATTAAAGACATTATTTTTCTTAGATACAGTTTTTCATTATAATCGTATATGTATTTATGAAAAAGAATGCCTTTAATAGCATATCCTTGCTAAACTGTGTGTTTCTGGGATCTATCCATAGTTGGGATAGCTAAACTTTAGACTAGCGGGTATCCAACTTCATTTATTTCAATAGTGTAATGTTAAAAGTATAGGTGTTTTAACATGTAAGCACTTCATTTATGATAATATTTTATGTATTTAAGAAAAATAATGTCTTTAATAGCATTTCAATGCTAAACTGTGTGTTTCTGGGTTCTATCCATAGTTGGGATAGCTCAACTTTAGACTAGCCGGTATCAAACTTCATTTATTTTAATAGTGTATTGTTAAAAATAGGTGTTTTAACATATAAGCACTTCATTTATGATAATAGTTTATGTATTTAAGAAAATTAATGTCTTTAATAGGATATCGATGCTAAACTGTGTGTTTCTGGGATCTATCCATAGTTGGGATAGCTAAACTTTAGACTAGCCGGTACTTAACTTCATTTATTCTAATAATGTAATATTGAAATTAGTCTTTTTAAAGGTTAAATAGCTTCTTTATGATAGATAGTCTTTTATGTAATCAAGCATGTTAACGTTGGTGGGTTGGGAATCTATCAACAGTTGGGATTGCTAAACCTTGCCCTAACCTCCTTAAATGCGCTGTAGCACAGTTTTTTCAACAAACAAATTCTCAAATTTTCCATTTCTTATATAAGTTATACCATATATTGTTACGTCAGAGGGTAAACCATCTTATTACACGACCCGATAAACCATATCAATAGAAAATGAGTATATGTACTTGAAGAAACAATGCGACCTATAAATCGACAGTGGTATTGAACTCGTCAGTTTGAGATGTAGAGTTGTAGGTCTGATGCTAATTTGAGAGTTACGACAGCAGAATGAATGGCCATTCCATCATGGTGCAATAATTTAAATTGTACTCTGACTGTTTATGTATCCCAACATCAGTCAGATCACTTGAACTACCTTCGAGCGGCCATTTTAATGTGAACACATTAAAATGGCCACTCGAAGGGAAATGGACTTAACTTAATCATGTACATTCGTTTTTTTTACCTATTTTTATTAAGGAGTTTTATCTAGCCATGTATTTACCTTTTTGTGAGGTTAATTTATTTCAGTAAGAAGTGCGTGCTACAGCGCCATTAAGTATTAGAATGTAATGGTAGAAGATGTTTTCATAACTTGTAAATACTCGATTTATCAACATCTATGTTGAATTATGAAAAGGAATGTCTGCAATGAAACTGTTTTGGCCCAAATTGATTTAATCTATCTACATTTTGGGTGTCTAAACTCTAAGTAGTAGTTATTGGAAGCATTGATATAGCTTTAAAGGGGCAGTAGCACTTTTTTCGGTGAAATAAGTCGATGAAATGTATTTGAAAAACAATGTCACCAATAGTAAAACACCCTTCCCTCTTAGGAAATCAATTTAAAATATGAGTGTACATGGTTCCGTAAAGCCATTGGAATCGTTTCTGTCATTCAAAATAATAAAATGTGTTCACAATAAAATGGCCGCCATGCATTTTTCGCTTTAAAAGCAACACTGTTTTTACTACTACGGAAAATTGGTTTGTGTAATAAGATGTTTTACCCTCTTAAGTAAATATAAATGACAAAAACTATCATCATAAAGGGAAAATGTGAAAAACTTAAATTTGCCAAAAAACGTGCTACTGCTCTTTTAAAGTGAATTATCTTATTAGTAATAGCCAGTTCCAACAAAGAAGATTTTCCTCTGCAATTATCTTTGTTTTCATTTTCTTCATAAAAGTATTTTTTATCAAAATTAATATGTGTTAACAAATTATTTTAAGCAATGAATTTTTTTTAATGATCCTTTGTATCATCATTGTATTTCAAAGTCTGTTTATTTTGCAACAATCATTTGTGTATTCTAAGTCTTTTCAAAGATTCATTTATTATCAAATTCAATTGTCAAGATTCAAGATTCAAGATTCAAGATTCTCTAAAACCACACACGGTGGTACATGAGCAATTTTACATAGAGAAAAACAGAAACAAATCGATTGCGCATGCAGAACATTAGAGTAGCATATGACAATTTATATAAATATATATTATATATATAATATTACATATGAGAAAAAATACATCTAATGAAAACAGACAGGTTCTTTAAACATCGGAATTTGTTATTTTTTAAGAGTAGATTCATTTTAAATGGACTTGGCCAGTTTGAATAATAAGATGGTATGTATTGAACTCTTAAGATACTTAAGGCTGGACATCTGAACAAATAATGCATTTCGTCGGCAACTGCCGGTGAGTCACAGAGGTGGCATGTCCTTTCCTCCCTGGGGAGTCCACGCCACCTCCCTGTCTCAACGGGTAGGTTGTGATTACAGGTTCGGAATTTTAAAATTGAATGGCAATATTTCTTGGTAGCAACATATATTTTTCAAAATAGGGGGCATCTTTAAAATAATTGTAGTAATGGCCCTTAGGGCTTAATCGGATGGATTCCCGCCACGATTGAAGAAATTGATCTTTCAACACAACATCTACTTTTGAGTCGAGCCATTTTGTGCTGTAGTTTTGTGGATTGTGAAAAACATCGCTCAGTCCACAGTTATTCAGAATGTCTTCTACTTTCTCCAGCCATTTATTATTGTTGTTGTGCCGGTCAAATTTCACAAATGTTAAGATGATATTAGATAATTTAACGGTTTCTGTTTGTGTAGATGTTTTATGCCAAAAGGATACCATTCTTTTGAATATCTTTATACTGAGCGGTTCTCTGCCAAGTTCGCCATAAACGAAGTATGTTGCTGTAGAGTTTCTTAATCCATTTATCAACTTCAGAAATTTCAAATGGACTTTTTCAATAATATTTATATTTTCATAGCCCCAGACCTCTGATCCATATAGTAAAATTGGTACAATCATAACATCAAAGGCCTGTATAAGGCAGTCGAGAGGCAACAATATTTGTCTAGCTCGTTTTATGAGACAAAACATGGCATTCATGGCACTCTCTGTGAGGAGTTTCATGGCATAAATAAGTCGATTATTCTTATAAAAGATAATCCAAGGTATGTGTAATTGTCGACAATATCTAGAGTTTGATTTCCAAACTTAAAAGAACATTTGTTACGTTTTGTTGCCCCGCTACCGAAGATAACTATTTTAGTTTTAGAAACATTTACAGTAAGTTTCCGTTTAATGCAATATTCATAGAAGTGGTCTATAGATAACTGTAACGATTTCGGGCTGTCGCCAAATAGGACAGTATCATCTGCATACAGCAGTGCTAAGAACTGTAAATATAACAGTTCATTAGTGTTACTCAAGCATTGTATACATATACTTATGCCTTTGCAGTTTTGGCCAGAAAGCTCCTGTTCTAAATCATTTATAAAAAGGCAAAACAATAGAGGCGACAGGTTTTCTCCCTGGCGTACTCTATTTAGACAAGGAAAATAATCCGAGAACTTATTATTTGATGAAACACATGATTGAATATTCTGATACAGTGTCTGTATAACGTTCATCAATCTGCCCTTTACGCCGACACGGAGTAATTTTAACCAAAGTCTTTATCGAAAGCTTCCGAGAAATCAACAAAAGCACAGTATAGTTTGCGTTTGGATGATTTCAATATTTGAGACAACATGTGTAAAATGAATATATTATCGACCGTTGAGAGTCCTTTACGGAAACCTGCCTGTGACGCTGTCATATTATTCGTTTCAATATAATCCGAGAGACGTAACTTAAGGACACTTGTAAAAAGCTTTCCCAGACAGCTAAGAATTGTGATAGGTCTGTATGAATTAGGGTCACCTTTAGATTTGTAAATCGGTTTTATTATACCTGTTACCCATGCCTCGGGTATGACTCCACTGGAGAGTATAAGATTGAATAAATGTACATAGAGTTGTCCCATTTTATCAAATGAATGAAAAAGGTATTCATTTACAATAAGGTCAGATCCTGCGGCTTTATTTGACTTAAGACATGAAACGGCTTTCCATACTTCTTCAATAGTGATATCTTCTCAATTCGTTTAATTTATCCGCACAACATCGGTCGACATGGTTACAAATATCCTCATTGAAGTCAATGTCAGGATATTCTATAATATTTAAATTTTTAAAGAAATCATAGAAACCTTTAGATCGACATGCTCGTTCTTGCTTTCCTTTCTAGGATTCAGTAGTTTCCAAAATTCACGGGGTGAAGTCTTGATTTGTGATCTGAATTTGTCACTAACGAATCGCGTATATTGTTTAGAATATCGTTTTAAGAAACGTTTATAGGATTTTGCTTGTCGTCGAAAATACAATCTACTTTCGGCCGTCTTATTACGGTAGTAATTGTTTTTAGCCAATCTATATAATGTTTTCTCATAATTTGACAATCCTTTCCGAACCACGGTTTGTGTTTTAGTTTGCGGTAACTACTGTTTGTGAAGCTCTTGCGCTGTGCTTTCCGCGTTCCGAACGTGCATATTGCCGCACTTGTTAGCACGTGTGTTATGTCGTTGGCTAACTTGTTAACCGTAGTAATTGGGTCACGCTGACAAGCTTCAGTGTTTCAATGAATTCATCAAAAGTCATTTTTTCATCAAAGTCGTTTTCTTCATCAAAGTTGTTTATTTCATCAAAGTCAGTTTTTTCATCAAAGTCAGTTCTTCATCATAGTCGTTTTGTCATTTAAATGATTTTTTTCATCAAAATAATCTTATTCCATCAAATTCATTCTTTTAATGAAATTAATTTTGTTTTATCAAAAATGTTTTTTTTTCCATCAAATTCGTTTTTTTCATTAAAGTCGTTTTTTTCATCAGTCGGTTTTTTCATCAAAGTCGGTTTTTTCATCAAAGTCAGTTTTTTCATCAAAATCATTTTTTTCACCAAAATCATTTTTTTCATAAAGTCATTTTTTCATCAAAGTCATTTTTTTCATCAAAGTCATTTTTTTCAACAAAGTCATTTTTTTCAACAAAGTCATTTCTTTCATCAAAGTCATTTTTTTCATAAAGATTCTTAAGATGGGATAGATCCATAGTTGGGATACAACATCAGGTACCTTGTGTATCTAGTGTCAGGTACCTTGTGTATATGTTATGGTGTATGAATAATATTGAATACATACTTCTGATAACTGGTAACTTAGGGTACCAACCATATGACATACATACATGTATGTATGAGTATTCGGTATATATTATAATTATATAAATTATTATGAAATAAATGATAGTGACAGGCTCCTAACATTTGATTATATGGTACCCATTATCTGATAAACGATCTATTGATACCTGGTATCCCATGACTGAGTGAAGGCGCTAGCTGGAACTTCACCAGACCTGAATACCATTGCATACCATTGAATTCCATTGCAAATTCTTAAAAGGAGGGTTCTATAGGGGTATTTTTGTGGAAACGAAATTCAAGAGGATATTAAACGTATATGTTATTAATACATGATTGAAACACAGCAGAACAGAAAATTGGTTTATGACATGTTATGTGTTACTATGGGAATACTCTATCAATGTATGTCTAGTTATTCAAAGTTGGAAAATTAGGTACAAAATAGCGTATTTTCGTTTCACGTAATGTAAAAATCCAAGATGGCGACAGCACTCTCCTTTCAAGGAAACAGCGGACAAATTCAAACAAAAACATATTGCGAAAAGGAAACCAGTGGTCCTTGAAACGTGGTATGAGATTTGTAAAATACACATAGACTATCTGAAATTGTCGTAATAGATTCTGAAGTCGACGAGAAACACTGTGATGACTCATACCAAATAGAGGTACGTCTCTTGAAGAGCTTTTACAGATTAAAATGCATAAACGCAATAAAGCTTCTCAAGTGTTGAAACCCGAGATTCACGACAATTATCATATTAATCGTTTATTTCAGACAGTCTTTTCAAGATCGTATCATATGTTTAGAAAAATGAGCAAACTTCAATAAAGCAATTACAAAAAATCAGAAAGCGCATCTAATGCTGTTTGGCTTTTTAAAAATAAATCTAGAAATTTTAATATACCTACAGATTGCTTACTTAAAGCATTTGATATTATGATTTCTCCGATTTTGCTTTGTGAAGCATGTGTTTATGAAAATCTAAATTTATAGATTCAACTTCAGGTTCTGGTTTACACCACTATACCTCTAGTTTCATTGTTTATGGAGAGCTAGGGAGAGCCCCCCTTTATATACTAGCCGCTAAAGAGTAATCTGCTTCAATAAATACTGAAGTACAAAAGAAACTTTACACCTCAATTGGTTTTGATTAATTCAATATTTTAAAAGAAAAGATATGCATTTGATTATGGCACAATACATTAACACTTTTCAGCAGTAGTTTGAATGAATTACATTGTTGGTTGGTTAATTTTTAGTAAGATTATCTTTGTTTAATGAAGACAGGGGAAAGATATGAAATTTTCACCAACATGACCCCTACCATGTTTATGATGTTGTAAACGTGAGCAGAAAGAGGCAATTTATTGATTTTAACATAGAATATGTCTTACACACGTTTATGTCGTTGAACATTTGTGTTTTATCCAAATTAATTTTGGAAACATATTTTGATTTAAAAATTAAAAAAACAAAAAAACACATAGAAGTATTCCTTGGCTGAACGCCTGCACTTTTCAGTTTTAGAGTAAGACGTCGGAAACATAAGATATTTGTAATTGAAAATCAAACGTATGATAAAACCAACTGAGGTGTAAACTTTCTTTTGTATTTCAGTTGAATTTTACCAAAATGATAAAAACATTCTTAACAATTATTCACTTATCAAAGGCAATAGAGAGAATGAATATGATATATGACAAATATGTTAAAGGTATGCTTGACAAATGTCGACTAACTTTCATATTTCATAACCCTGAAAATGGCTCATGCAAATGGTTGACTATTCAGGTAGAAAACATTCCTTAAAGAAAACTGAAGCTGAAAGCTGAAATAGAAGACAGTCCTAAGGGTTCTATTATAAATGCATTAAATATATCCCAATCTCTCCAATTCGGAAAAAAGAACTTGCAACAATAAATAGCCTTGTACCTTATAGAAGTTTATCATTGTCATGGTATTGACCATGAAAAAGGAACAATGCATTTTTTTGTAAATCGCCAACAGACGAATTTCATTATGTATTCAAATGCCAAGCTTTTATAGAACAAAGTCTCCAATATTTCCAATAAATAGTTATTATTTCCAAGCTTAATGTCCTATTAAAACATATTTGTAAACCAAAGTTCTGTACAATCAAAAACTTTAGCACTGTATCGTAATATCATTGACAAAAGTCAAGTATTTGGAGCAAAATGACAGTCTAATTGACTATTGGCATGTGTGAAAAGTTTCTAAAAATTATGTCAAATATTGAATTAAGCCGTTTAATCTTAAGCTTCCTTTTTGTTTAGATCGGAGCAGTTCATAAGTTACCTTATATTTCCATACGATGACCTGGGGAGTACCAGTTACCGTTATACGTGTTTTATTTGTAGTCATTGCAATTCTATATGCGGTGAGACTGAATAAATTATTTGTCTGTCTTGTCTGTCTGTCTGTCTGTAATGATTATAGCCCATTACCCCTACAACCCAATACCCCTACACGCCTTAACCCCTGCAATTAGTTTAAAAAAACACAAGGAGTTACCTGTTTGACATAATGAACTCACCCTATGCTGGTGCTATGATGTATGCTGAGCTCGGTCGCATTCTGTTTAAATATATATATACATTTCTAACCCCCGGGTGAAACCGTCCGTCCGTCCCGAAAAGGGTACTTGCAATTGTGTTCTGAAATTAACTTCTCCCACAGTTATGGACCAATCTTTATGAAAGTTTACACATGCTTTGGATACACATCGGTGATACGCATGTGCTTTTTTTTAACCAATCGGATTAATATTTTATGTTATGGCCCTTGACTTGACTCAGCTCTCCAATTTCACACTGGCAGTAACTTTTAATTTGTCAGCATTTGAACATGTTATGTTTCCAATGTCACACACTGAAGTTATAACCTTTGACTTTGTGACCTTGACTTTGATGTAGGATCCATTTTGTGAGAAACTTATTTTTGATTGATTGGTGATAGGCTTTCGATACCTGACATGCTGATTTATTTTCAATAGGTCATGAAATTACCCTAACAATTAAACTGCTGATTTGGAGCATAAGGAACCCGGGGGTGCTTGTGCTTTCGGAGCCCTCTTGTTAATATCATACACGAGTTGTTAGTCACGGCTAATTGTATTCTGCGTGGTTACTACGAATATTAATACGATACTGTTTGAAAATGTAATGTACAGAATTGGGCATATCAAGTTGATAGTATGTTGACAAGTTTCGGGTTTGGAAAAATATGGTTTTCTCAGGAACTTCACTTTAGTTTCACAAACATAATGGGGAGAGCGGGGATGGTTCGGACGATTTTCCGACAAATCCTCATGGACTATTAAATACTACGATATGAAAGCCATGATACATGCCTCAATAAAGCCTTATATCTTATTAATATGTAATTTATGTATATGCCTTGAATTAGAGTGATAGTAAAATAAGTGTGTCAGATTCTGAAAGATGTCCACATTGTCCGAAGTTACCCCACGGGTAGGGATACTTCGGACAAGGGGTGGGGTACATCCGGACACATACTGCTTTTGCTGACAAATCATTTTATTGCAATGAAGTAAACATGAAAATGAAATGAATATGAACCAACATCAAGTATAACTATAAACTACTACTGAAATGTTCTACTATTCTTTAACCACATCTTATATGACAAAACATCAAGATACGTAATCAAAAACGAAATCCGGGATATTATCCTTACAGCACTTAATAATTCTATACAGCTCTTATAGAAATCAATCAACGAATAAAAGAAGAACCAAAAGTAATTCAATAAAAATCTGTTAAAAGCTTTATATTGAGATTATTGCAAAATCAAGAGAGGGCATGCTTGTAGAAAACAATCTTAACCAATCATATGTCGACGACTCGTTTATCGTATCAATGTTTATGAAGGTGTACAAGAATTACGTGTCTGTCAAATATGCGTCTTTGCAAACTTTGACCAAACAGTCTATTCGCTTCTAACTACAAGTATGTCAACATAGTAACTGCAATATACATGTAGACCATTACTCATTGAACTTTTGAAAATAAGCAACCAGATTTCAATGAATACAATGTAGGCATTAACGGTGTAATACCGAAGCAGATAGTAAATATGCATTGAAAAAAAATGTCAAAAGCAAAAGATTTTGATTTATTCCATGTCTATGAAAGAAGCTTAAAACTATCGTACACTTAATAAGGGACATGTATAGAGTAGTAAGTTCGAGATTATACGAGAATCAAACTGTCCACACATGAGTTGTGCTTTTCACTACAAGCCAAGATTCTATTCCTAAAAGAAATATGCCTTTCATGGCAGTGAGCGCTTACGTTCTTATAGTCAAAAGTTACATAAGATTTGGTTAAAAAACGAAAATCGTCTCAGCTGATCAGATTTCCCGCTTGCCCAACTTTTCGGGAATATGGCATGGTATATATGGTATTGAACAGTACACCTACTTGCAAAAGAAAGTATAGCACTCACTTGTTTTCGATTAATTCAATATTTTAAAGAAATGAGATGCATTTGAATACGGCACGATACAATAACACCTCTCGGCAATGGTTTGAATCACTTAATTGGAGAATATTTTATTTTGTAACTAAAATATCCTTATTTAAAGTAGACAGGGGTAAGAAATGAAATTTACACCAACATAACCCCTACCTTGTTCAAAATGTTGTTAATGTGTGCAGGACGAAGCACATTTATTGATTTTCACACAGAGTATCAGTTATGTGTCGATAAACAGTTGTGTTTTATCAAAATTAATTTGGGGGGATTTAAAAATTTTAAACCGCGTAGAGGTATTCTTTGACTGTTTTAATGTTTTTGACTAATTTCCCAAACAAGCCCGTTTTTTAATACGACGTCGAAAACTCGAGATATGTTACTTTGAAAATTATACAAATGATAAATATAACTGAGCCATATACTTTCTTTTGCAAGTAGGTGATATACAGCGTCCCCTACCCTGATCTCATCGCCGTGCTTTAGCGCTATTCCGTTGTGGAGTTTCCCCGCTTCGTGTTGAAACAGGTCGTTACAACAATTTGCCTTTAAATGAACGTGTGTGTTTTAACTGTCATGAATGTGTTGAGGACGAATGCCATGTTTTATTTCATTGTCCTTTATACTAACATATTACTGTTAGTCTTTTAACTAAATGTGATGATATCTGTGATAATTTCAAAGTTTTATGTGATATTGATAAGTTTTCCTTTATTATGTCTAATCAGGATGTACTGTTTTTAGCGGCCAAAACCTGCAAGCTTTTATTGGAAAAACGGAAGGATGTTTTATATCATAATGCTTAATTTTACCAAATATCTTACTTGTATATGTATATATATATGACAAGGTTTTACTTGTGTACATTTACCTTTTAGATTTATAGTCTCTCATAACCTTTAATGGGTGACTCGGATATTCATTTTATTGTACTGTATATATGTCTATGTACGAGGTGAGACTTTAATAAAGTATCTGTCTGTCTGTCTGGTTGTTGACGTGGCGCGAGTTTCCTCAACCAATGAAAACATCTGTTACATTTTCTGTTTTGGGAGTAAGCGGGGGTGTCCGAACCATCTCCGCTCTCCCCTAAGCCATCGGTATTCATATTTATCCTTATAATATGAATGTACATGTAGATGCACAATAGATTCATAGGTGTTCAGTGGTCAAGTATGTTAGTCTTTGTACATGAAGGTTATTTGATCTTATAATTGTTAGAATTTTATTACAGTAAGTTGTACATGTATTGAAATTCTCGGATTGTAATACACAATGCAATTCAAGTACGATTATTGATTTTGTTAAGATTTTTAAAAAATTATTTAGGCAATATTTGTGGGTCGAATGCAGGGTGAGGCTAGATGTTTGGGGTTCAAGTACAATGTGTAATATAAGCCTGTTATTTCATATATTTGAGTAAACAAAAAGCCCAGTGTCACAACACAATCATAGTGATAACAGTAATGAAGACAATGAATGAAGGGGAATAATTGTATTAAAGGTACATCCATTGTGTTGATGGGTCACTAATTCCAAAAGTTATAAATTGTGTTTCTTTATCGAGAAGTACCGACTGTCATCGAAAACTACCATTTTTATGATAGTTGACTTAGTATATTGACGATATGAAGGTAAAAGTAGTGATTTCTGATCGAAAACCGGACAATTCATCGCGATTGACGCGCCAATGAGTCAAACGTTATTTTGGAATCTTATTTATAACAGACAAAATGATAAATTTGGGTTGATCATGTTTAATAGGTCATGTAACTATTGCGCATATAAATAGGACGTGTAGTTTCGGTTTCTGCCCATGCGTGATCATGTTACTCGGTTTTTATTGGAAACTAGTAATGAGGTATGGTTGGCGTTTGGGGATGAATATGCAAACTGAGTGAATTTATCAATTTTGTAAACTAGTGTAGCTCACAAGTTTCAGCTATAACTTCGAAACATAACGACGAAGTACTATGTAAAATTGATGAAAATACGGACTTTACAATATCTTCATTGATATTAGGACAACAAAAGATGGAAAGACACAAATATTGTATTCATTATTTGTATCGTGTCGTGTCCCAAAACAACCAACGTACTTGGGTTGTTGAAAGTCTCAACTCTACAATCCATTTATTGACTTTTGGGCTACAGAGATATTAGCAAAAGTGAAATTCATAATTAATAAAGTTTTACTTTACAGACAAAATGTCAAAGATCACAACACCAGGACAACACGTCAAAATATAGTTTGTGAAAGAGCGTTGTAAATAATACCATAATCCTTTGAATTGTGTTTAGGACACAATTATTAAATCATTATTTCTTTGAATGCTAATTGAATAAACAACAGAGCAAATTAATATAATTCTTTCTCATAGAATGTATGTCATCTTCCTATACTGCTAGCTTGTCAACTATCTGTCATCTGAAGAAGGCAGTGATTTTATGGATTATCAACTTCTTTATTAACAATAGCGACGGTTCGGTATCAATCCGTATACCGTTATCAAGCATCGATATAAATCGATCGGTATAAAGATCCGTGTCTTCTTCATCACACCAACTTCTAGAATGTCTCTCAAACAGTGTATCGGTCATCTGTTTGTAAACATGTAAACCGCCTATGTATATTGGAGAGGATATTCGAAGCTGGAGAACTTTTTTCTAATCATTGTTTCAATGAATAAAATATGTTTAACCAAACACATTAGGCTGCAGGGGGAAATTGTGATATATCATTTTTCACGCAAAAGGTCAAAGAGCGTTAAAACATGTACGCACAAGACAATATAGCTCCGCTTTTCATATCAACGTTTGCCGAGTTAACGGCCATTTTCATCTCACATTTCAGTAAATGATTAGCAACACGCAAGATTAAAGTTAAGATAGCCAATACTTTTCAGTTTGTTCTTGACAAAGCCTCAACGTGTTATTTCTATAACATTTCGGATACCAATATAAAGGAATTATTTCAAAATATTAACATTTATAAATATTGACATTTTCTATTTGGACACCAATTCATATTCATGTTTTGATAAGTACCTACCAAATTGTGGGACTACGTATGTCGGTCGTCAAGACTACGCTGTGATCTAACAATAGTATCAGAAACTAACGCCAAATATGTTGTAATGTTTATTCAGCATGTAGGACTCAGTGTGACCCATAATACAGTTGGATTTACATTCAATCAATTTGGGCACGTGAAGAAAATAACAGAGCAAAACTATTATATGTTTTTCGGAGATAAAGAACTCACTATCAAACATTTTGTAACGTCACTACAAGCTAATTAATAATTGAAAAAAATAATACGAGCTGAGGACACAGCCTTGCCGGACCCAACAGGTCCAATCAAAATATTCAGGTAATTTCTTTCCGATATATATAAAGAAAATATATTCTTAAAAAACACTTATGAACATTGTAAATTTAGTCTGTCGTCCAAACGCTCAAATTAAGTTAGATCCTTGTTAAAAGTATTTACAGAAAGCTTTAAATGAATTCAGTGACTCGATTTTGATTTATCCAAATCATATTTTTCAAATTGACAGGCCTCACTAAATTTACTTCAGATAGGGGGTAAATATACTAAGGCTCATTAAATGTTTACACAAACATGTTCTTCCACTTACCTTGAAACAGAGCACAGGTGAGGTTGTTCAGCGCTTGTGGGAAAAGTTGAAACGACAAGCTGCCTTTCGTCACATTAATGGAAGAACGATATCCAATTTCATATTGAACGACAAACGTATTTCCACGTTCAATACAAGCGAAAGCTATAAATAAAATAGTAGGGTCGGCTGCACTAGCTCTAATTATGAAAATTCTTGACCCGGGTAATCAGATGTGTATATTCAGCGACATTCTATAGAGGGACTAGCAACCAGCGACATTCAATAGATAATGTATAAAATGTCCCTGGTTTATTTAAAGGCAACTTCCCAATGCAAGGCATAACTCATGCCAACCTCCATGACTGGCTGATTTAGGCCTTGTAGTATTTACTTGTGTTTAAAAAAAACCCAGGCCCGCTACGCATTTCTTGACACAACAAAGCGAGGGAAATACCGCAAGGGTTATATCAGCCAGTAATGCAGACTGTCAAGAGTTATGCCTTGCGTTTGGAAGTTGATTTAAAGGTATATCGAGTTTAGTTTAGTCTAATCTTTATAATGACTGCTAGCCAATGTTACTTGCGGGTCGTGGCAGATTGGGCGACATATTGGTAGATGTTAGTACAGATAATGTACTTTCCCAGTTAACGCACAGTTATACATGTATATCAGATTTGTTTCTATGCATTCTCTGTAGACTCTTCTTGTAGGTATTGCTACTTTTAATCATAGACGTTTAAATGTTTTTAATTGTTTTTTTTTGTAACACCATGTCGTCTGTCGCTTGCACACGCTAGCCATTCATGCTGTAATGGGGGATTTATTAAAATAATTTGAGGTCATAACATACATGTATATGTTTTTATAATGTAAATGTGTGTCATTTATGTTGGAATTATCAAAACAAATTGAGGAAGTTTATAGTCGTTGTAAACGAACTAGTTTCTGAATAAGAACAAGTTCTATGGATAGTCAACTTCTTTATTGATATGAGTGCGACGTTTCGATGCAGATACTAGCACCGTTATCAAGCAAGTGCTTGATTCATCATACCAGCTTCTAAAATGCCTCTCAAAGAAGAAGAACTAGTTTCTGTAGTGTTCAACCACTGGAGATGTTTGGTTAACACGCGCATGAATACAACGCAGCTCTTCAATGTCAGTTGCTTCTCAGAAATGCCTCAAAAGAGGAATGTTTATCGTTTGTAAATTCTTATTCATAACATAATACATAGACGAGGTGCGAGTGATCACGGGAAATATGCACGAGCTGTATGAATGTTTACAGTCGCGAGCCTTGACGACCGGCTGAACATTATTTCAACGAGTTGAGTCTCAAAATACATGCTCCTTGTATGTTTCCATGGAAACAATGCACACACGTGTATTTGTAGATTGAGTGAATGTGTAAATAGTCCCACAAGGTATTTTGATATCAAATACTGCAACACGAGTTAATGAAAATTACAAACTTCCGAGGATTGCCGAGGATAAATGTTAATTGTATCTACGAGTGTTGGTATAGAATAGATAGACGATGTGGTTCGGGTATTTTCATTTCATATTCTGTATTAGCCAGATCCAAAAATATAATACTAATTTCGGCTCGATGGCTGAAATTGGTCGAGGGCTGATTAACCCTTGATGACTGGTTAATAAGGTTATCTGCTCTTGATGACATGCTGATTCAGGTTATCTGCTTTTGATGACATGCTGATACAGGTTATCTGCTCTTGATGACATGCTGATACAGGTTATCTGCTCTTGACGACATGCTGATACAGGTTATCTGCCCTTGATGACATGCTGATACAGGTTATCTTCCTTTGTAAAAATGCTGATACAGGTTATCTGCCCTTGATGACAGGCTGATACAGGTTATCTGCCCTTGATGACATGCTGATACAGGTTATCTGCCCTTGATGACATGCTGATACAGGTTATCTGCCCTTGATGACATGCTAATACAGGTTATCTGTCCTTGATGACTGGCTTATACATGTTATCTGCTCTTGATGACTGGCTTAAACATGTCTGATACGGGTTATCTGTCATTGACGACAAGCTGATACAGGTTATTTGTCCTTGATAACAGGCTGATATGGGTTATCTGCCTCTGACGAAAGGCTTATACAGGTTATCTGCTCTTGATGACGGGCTGATACAGGTTATCTGCTCTTGACGATAGGCTTATACGGGTTATCTGCCCTTGATGACAGGCTTATAGATGTTATCTACTCTTGATGACATGGTTATCTGCCCTTGGTGAAGGCTGATACAGGTTATCTGCCTTTGACGAAAGATTAATACGGGTTATCTGCCCTTGACAACATGCTAATACAGGTTATCTGCCCTTGACGATAGGCTCATGCGTGTTATCTGCCCTTGATTACAGGCTGATACAGGTTATCTGCCCTTGACGATAGGCTGATACAGGTTATCTTCCCTTGACGACATGCTAATACAGGTTATCTGCCATTGACTATAGGCTGATACGGATTATCTGCCCTTGACGAAAGACTGATACGGGTTATCTGTCATTGACGACAAGCTGATACAGGTTATCTTCCCTTGACGACATGCTAATACAGGTTATCTGCCCTTGATGACAGGCTGATACAGGTTATCTTCCCTTGACGACATGCTAATACAGGTTATCTGCCATTGACTATAGGCTGATACGGATTATCTGCCCTTGACGATAGGCTGATAGGGTTATCTGGTCTTGATTACAGATTGATTACGGTTATCTGCCTTTATTGAAAGACTGATATGGGCTATCTGTCAATACACCACGTGGTGTGGTTATCAGGTCAATATCAGAGGTAGTTATTTTTAGATAACCGACCTCCAAGCTACCGAGAGGTCGGTTATCAAGAGGTTGGTTATCAGATAACCAACCTCGTGATAACCGATCTCTCGGTTCGATATTGTGAACATGTCTCGGCTTCGCCTCGCCATGTTCACCATATCGCACCTCGAAAAAAACTTACCCTCGGCTTGCTGGTCTAAATGACCCTTTGCCTCTATTTCTGACTTTCGACATTCTCTAAATCATTTTTTTCCCAGGCAGTTTTGTCATGCCAATATTTTCGTTTAGTTTACACAAAATATAACCAATACGCTGATTTAAAGAATATCAAAGATCGCAAATACGTGTAGATGAAAGAAAACATGAGACAGAAGCCACATAATTTATTTACCATCATTTTAATTTCATAATACATGTTCACACAAATCCTTGTTATAAATACAACGAATCACTTCATCTGTTAACATCCCCGTAATTTAGCACACAGTTTCCATGGTGGTCCTCTCTGCAACTGCAGGAAATAGAACAGAACAATGGTGATAGGTCAGTAACACCGAAAGATCCCCTTTCAAACAATCCATTTGATCGTCAACATTGATGCTGTATTTGCAGCATACTATCCTTGATGACGACTCCAGATAAATTCGTTTGGTTGTCCCTGAAACAATCAAAAGTGACACATTAGTAACAGACTCGTGATGAATGAATTTTTTTTGTGGGGGACGGGTATGGGTGTGTTTCTGATGTCTCATCTTGAATTTAGTTTTGTAGACTTGTATTTTGTGTAATTTTGGCTACTAACTGTAACTTTATACTAAAGGTGCATCCATTGTGTCGTTTGGGGTCACATATGCCAAAAGTTATAAATGGTGTTATTTTATCTGGAAGTGCTGACTGTTGCAGAAAATTGCTATTTCAAAGATAGTCGACTTAATATAGTGACGAAATAAAGCTAAAAGTAGTTCTTTCTGTTTGAAAATCATAAAATGCAGCGCGATTGACGTGCGTCAATTAGTCAAACGTAATTTTGGAAACTTATTTACAACATACATCAGGACAAATTATGGTTGATAATATTGAATAGGTCATAACTACTGTACATGAATATGGGATGTGTAGTTTCTGTTTCTACACATGTATAATGACGTTGCTCTAGTTTAATTGGAAACTAGTAATTATGATATATTTTACGATTGGGGATGGATATGCAAGTTGAGTGAACTTATTTGAACTTAAATCCGCCGTTATGGTAAAAATATTATAAATAATAATATTGTAATATTGTAATATATTATGAAACGATACTAGATCATGCATCTTTAATAGCAGTATATTTACGAAATATCTAAATGATTAAAGAAAAATGTTGATAGCAACAAAATTAATTTAACACTCGATATTGATTATCGAACGAGCTATTTATTGCAAAAGTATACGAGACGGGAATGTCAGAATGGTAAAGACAATCATCTCACGCCCTATTGCAAATCATTATTTCCATTTGAATTATTCGTCAAGCAAAGTTGTATGTACTATGAATAGAACACTATCATGAACGTGTTGATATTTCGTTTG
Organism: Gibbula magus; assembly: GCA_936450465.1. Classification (NCBI taxonomy): domain Eukaryota; kingdom Metazoa; phylum Mollusca; class Gastropoda; order Trochida; family Trochidae; genus Gibbula; species Gibbula magus. Next base: position 77,792,027 of record OW388292.1, on the reverse strand, counting down.
GTCACTTGAAAACGCCCTATTACCTGATCTAATATATCAAATGAGCTAACATATAAAATACGGTTAAACGGCAAATGAATTAGTGTCATATACAATGAAACTCACCTTCATTTTGCTCCGAATAGACCTTGAAACACGTATTATGTGTACTATTGTTCGAAACATCAGACCACTTCATTTTGGTGACTTCCTCGCAACCACGCGCTTTTGATTGTGTGCAGCACGTGAAGTTAGAAACTTAGCTTGGCAACATGACATTCATGATGTCCGTGCATCACAAGATGAAATGAACAACGTCCGTGCAGCCAAGGTTTTCGCTTAACGCCAATAGATAGATGGTCATGGACTGATTGGCTAGTTAAAACAATATATGTTGTTATAAACAATCTTAAAAACGTTTTATTAAAATTTTTCATCTTTATTTCAAATATATTCAAGGTAGAGGTGATGTAATTTCTGAAGTAAGAACTAAAAGAAACAGTTGGTCACATGCTTGGAAATTTTGTTTGACAACATTGAATGTACACGAATCGATTTGCACGTGAATTTCGCGCAGTGTACACGTGAAGTTGAAGCAATGTTTGGAGTAGAGTTCACTCAAGCATTACACCATTACAACTATTTCAAAACGTTCATATAAAGTAACTATTTTGTATTTAAATTAATGTAAATAGGAACGACTTGACGTTTAATCAAACATAACCATGTGGTGTATGTGAAATAATGACCTGGACCTCGTGAATATCTGTGATAACCATCTCGCGTACCGCTCGATGGTTATCACAGATATTCACTCGGTCTGCGGTCATTATTTCAACCTTAACGACAGGCTGATACAAGTTATCGGTGCTTGACGACAGGCTGATATAGGTTATCTGCCCTTGATGTAGGCTGATACAGGTTATCTGCCTTTGACGAAAGACTGATACGGGTTATCTGCCCTTGACGACATGCTAATACAGGTTATCTGCCCTTGATGACAGGCTGATACAGGTTATCTTCCCTTGACGACATGCTAATGCAGGTTATCTGCCATTGACGATAGGCTGATACGGATAATCTGCCCTTGACGATAGGCTGATAGGGTTATCTGCCTTTGACGAAAGACTGATACGGGCTATCGGTCCTTGACGACAGACTGATACAGGTTATATATCTGCCATTGACGACATGCTAATAAAGGTTATCTGCTCTTGATGAAGGCTGATACAGGTTATCTGTCTTTGACGACATGCTAATACAGGTTATCTGCCCTTGATGACTGGCTGATACAGGTTATCTGCCCTTGACGACAGGCTGATACAGGTTAACTGTCCTTGATGACATGCTAATACAGGTTATCTGCCCTTCACGACATGCTTATACAGGTTAATTCTCTTTGATGTCAGGCTAATACAGGTTATCTGCCCTTGACTACAGGCTAATACAGATTATCTGCCCTTGATGACAGGCTGATACAGGTTATCTCCCTTGACGACATGCTAATACAGGTTATCTGCCCTTGACGACATGCTAATAAAGGTTATATGCCCTTGACGACATACTGATAGAGGTTATCTGCCCTTGATGTAGGCTGATACAGGTCATTTTTCCTTGATGAAGGCTGATACAGGTCATCTGTCCTTGATGACATGCTAATACAGGTTATCTGCCCTTGATGAAGGCTGATACAGGTTATCTTCCCTTGACGACATGTGTGATGCTACGCAGTCGTTATTATCAGCCCTGCTGTTATCCCCATTAAATTGTGGAAGCTAATAGGACATTTTACGAGCGCTTCCTTTTCATAGCTCCTTTTCCAGTTCCAATTTGGAGTTACGTTTTCCTTCTTCGCTCTCGTTCTCACAGCAAAACCATGCTTTGCAACTTCAAGTGCACGAAATGCACAAATTCCTACCCTATATATGTACTACGGGTCTACGATGGAATAAAAATGAACGAACACTCCACTTGTCTTTATTGAGCCGTCATAGAAGGAATTTGTCAAGCCAAAGCCCGGCACAGTGCTTCGTAAGTTGTGTAAACAGTATGCTCGAATTCTGAAGGACTTTCAAATTATCAATGTCACGTCGAGCAGGTGCGAGACGTATGACCGAGAAGGGTCAAGCATTGTTTGAAAATAACTTGGATAAACATTTAAGAGGACTTTCTAAAGTTGATAAAGAACTTTCAGAACTAATACTTCGTTCTAAAAGTGAGACACAAATACACCATTTGAGTGAAGTGTTTAATGCTATTGACACTTGTCATGATACATATTTATCATTATCAACGGAATTATTCAAGTTCCTAGACAGGACAGGGACAGAAGAAGCCCATAATGAGTTACATTCTCTAACACCTGTTGTAAACAGATGATCTGAAAGTGTGCAGAATGTGTTGTTTGACATTACACAACAAATTAAAAGTGCTAGATCAAAACAAATCAAAAGTGACTTACTTTCAAGTTTTAATCAACAACCACCAAGTGTTATAAATTCAGAACAAAGTGTTTGTTTATCAAGAACATACAGTGAGAAATCTAATGCAAGTTCTGTGCTTCAGAAATTGTGTTCAGAACTATCCAAATTTTATGAAGCGTGACTTACTTGTTTCAAGGTTAACCAAGTTCACGGACAAACCTGAATTATTCGCTGTATGGAAATCAAGCTTTACACGGATTATGGACGAACTTGGAGTTACTCCGCTGGAAGAGATGGATCTCCTCATAAAGTGGTTGGGTCCAGAGTCAAGTAGACAAGCAATGAGTGTCCTAGCCGCAATGCCCATGACCCTGATAGAGGACTACAGAGAATTTGGGAAAGGTTACATGACCGGTATGCCAGTCCGGAATTGATTGAGTCCTCATTGAAAGCAAAACTGTCATCATTCCCTAAGCTTATGCCTCGAGACCACACTAAGCTGTACGACTTGTCCGACATTGTGTCAGAAATTGAATCGCTAAAGGAAAACAACACATATGCCTCTCTGTTAGCATACTATGATGCATCAGCAGGTGTCACACCCATTGTGAATAAACTGCCACATTTCTTACAGGAAAAATGGACCAATGAAGCAACGTATTACAAAGAACATTTTCGTGTGCCCTATCCTCCCTTCTCTGTGTTTGCTAGTTTTCTGAGAAAGCAAGCAAAGATAAGAAATGATATTAGTTTCTTCTATTCACCCTTTGACAGCACCAAGAAACCAGCTCCACTTAGACCTGAACACAGAGTATTAACAAAGAAAACAGATGTCACTGAAGTTTGGTTGTGTCCTTTCCATGACAAGTTTGAAGGTCACACGCTGAACTATTGCAGCTCTTTTCAAAGAACGAAGTTATTTTCTCGAGAAACATAATATTTGTTTCCGCTGTTGCAATTCAACAAATCACCAATCTCGTGACTGTAAACAAGACATTCAGTGTTTCTTTTGTATGAGTGACAAGCATGCCACAGCACTTCACATTGAGAAGCCTGTAACAAGCCACCTCCTCGAAGTTACGAAGGGGAGTCAAAGCACCATGAATCTTCCTTTGATGCGAAAGGAGGGGAGTCGAAGCCTCGCCGCACAGCAAGCAACTGTACCCAGATCTGTGACAATCTGATTGGTGGAAAATCCTGTGCAAAGACTGTGCTTGTAAAAGTGTTTCCTAAAGACAAACCTGAAAATTTATCTGGACATACGCTGTTTTGGATGACCAGAGCAATGGTACCCTCGCCACAACTGAACTGTTCGACAACTTCCAGGAAAATGGAAAACCAGTTGAGTACACACTAGCATCCTGTGCAGGTTATGTTACCCTTAGCGGACGACAAACGACAGGATATGTAGTTCAGTCCTACGACGGATTTTCGTCATTAGACTTACCCATGATTATTGAATGTAATGATATCCCTGATATGCGTGAGGACATTCCCACACCTGAAGCAGCCTTACATCACCCACACCTCTCTGATATTGCCTCATTGATTCCTCCAATCAACCCGGACGTCAAGATTTCACTTCTGATTGGACGAGACCTTCCTGCCGCCCACCATGTGCATGAACAGAGAATAGGATTATCCAATTCACCATTTACTCAGAAGTTAAACCTGGGATGGGTGATCGCTGGAGAGGTATGCTTAGGTAAAGTACACAAAACTGACTACGTGACTGTCAACAAAGTACACATGTTGAGAGATGGTCGTCCTTCTTTGATGATGCCTTGCCCAAATAACTTTGAATTAAAGGAGACTGTTTGTGACATTGGAAAGAATGTTTTTTAGAGAACTGATGAGGATGAACAGTCAACTCCATCTGTAGAAGACATCACATTCTTGAATATTATGAATGCAGAGTTTTGTAAGATCTCTGATGGAAACTGGACTGCACCACTGCCATTTCGCTCTGATCGACCAGGACTTCCATGTAACAGGTCACAGGCAGTTCACCGTGCCAAACTACTTGATACAAGTCTACGCAAGGATCCAGTCAAGCGTGATCATATATGGTAACCTTTATGAAGAAAGTGATTGATAATGGTCATGCAGAAATTGCCCCATCACTCCATAAGGATCAAGAATGTTGGTATCTTCCTCTGTTTGGTGTCTACCATCCAAGAAAGCCAGGACAAATCCGAGGCGTGTTTGACTCGTCTGCCCAGTACAAAGGCGTGTCCCTTAACAGTGTGCTACTCACCGGTCCAGATCTTACCAACAATCTTCTGGGGATTTTGCTGAGATTTCGAACTTCACCCATCGCTCTGACAGCCGACATAGAACAAATGTTTTATGGCTTCAAGGTTAAAGAACAACACAGAGACTACCTGCGGTTCATCTGGTATAGGGACAGCAATCCAGAAAATGAATTCATCGAATATAGAATGACAGCCCATGTATTCGGAAACTCCCCATCGCCAGCAGTAGCAACATATGGCCTGAGAAAGTCAGTCGAAACTGCTGAAGAGGACATTAGAGACTTTGTCAACAAGGATTTCTATGTTGATGACGCCTTAGTTTCAAGGGACACAGAAGAGAAAGTCATAGACTTAGTGCAGAGAACCCAGAAAGCTCTCAGAGAAGGTGGGAACTTGAGACTGCATAAAGTTGCCTCAAATAGTGTCAAAGTGCTCTCTGCATTTCCTCAAGAAGACTTAGCAAAAGACATTAAACATCTCGACCTTCAAACTGAAAACCCTCCACTCCAGAGAAGTTTAGGTATGTGTTGGGGCCTGACGCGTGACGCTTTCACATTTCAAGTGTCGCTTGACAACAAGCCTTTCACCAGGAGAGGTATTTTGTCCACAATTCACAGCCTCTATGATCCGGTTGGTTTCATGGCTCCAGTTGTTATTCGAGGAAAAATCCTTCTGAGAAATCTGATGTCTACGACAACAGAATGGGATGAACCTCTACCTGACATGTATCATACTGAATGGCGCACTTGGTGTGACTCACTCAAGACTTTGGAGCATGTATTTATTCCAAGACACATCGGTTTAACACATTCCACTACTCCAGAGCTGCATATCTTCTCCGACGCCTCAAAATATGCCATTGGTGCTGCCGCATATGTCAAGTTATATGACGTCACAGGAGAAAGTATTGTCAACTTCATACTCGGCAAAGCCAAAGTGTCCCCATCTCATTGTCAAACCATTCCAAGACTTGAATTGTGTGCAGCAGTTTTATCAGTTGAAATTGCTGACATATTAACTCAACAGTTGTCCTTGCCAAGAGACTCTGTGAAATTCTACACGGATAATCTAGTAGTATTAGGCTACATCTGTAACGAGAAGAGACGTTTTCATGTTTACGTGGCGAATAGAACCAGTAGAATTCGACGCTCATCACACCCTGAACAGTGGAACTACATTGAAACAGACTGTAACCCAGCAGATATTGCCACTCGATCTATCAGTGCGCAACTTATACAGGACAGTATATGGTGGAAAGGGCCAGATTTCCTCCATGTACAGAATACAGCTGAAAATATGACATGTGACACATTCTCTTTGGTAGATCCTGACAATGACAAGGAAATCAAGCCCAGTGTCAGATCAGTGAAGTCAACAGTGAAGGATGAACATTCTTTACCTCCCATAATGGAACGATTTAAGAAGATTTCTACTTGAAAGAAACTTGTCAAAACAATTTCACTTCTTCGACACATATCACAATCATTTAAGTCCAAACCCAACACCTCATACATGAAGAGGTTGGCACCAGTGTGATAGATTCAAGCAAGCTACCAGCTATGCAGAAGCTCAAACCTTTATCATTCAGACTCTACAACAGGAGTACTATTCTCAAGAAGTCTTGTGAATGGAAAGCCACTGCCTCACAACAGTTCAATCCAAGCGCTATCACCTACATTGGATCAACATGGTCTTCTCAGAGTAGGTGGACGTTTAAAGAAAAGTAACCTGAACTTTGAAGAAATACATCCAATTATTATCCCAAGGAAATCACATATTTCAACCTTACTCGTTTACCATTTTCATCAGAAAACTGAACACCAGGGCAGACATATCACTGAAGGTGCTGTGCGATCAGGAGGATTCTGGGTCATCGGAGTGAAGCGTCTTGTGTCTTCCATAATCAATCAGTGTGTGAAATGCAGAAAGCTGAGACGTCAACCAGAGTGCCAGAAAATGTCGGAATTACCTTCCGATCGCCTCACTCCCTGTCCACCATTCACATACGTTGGACTTGATATGTTTGGTCCCTGGGAAATCACAACACGTCGCACCAGAGGTGGGTCATCGAACAGTAAACGTTGGGCAATACTCTTCACATGTCCTGACGCACGCGCCGTGCACATCGACTTAGTGGAGGACATGAGCTGCAGTTCCTTCATTAATTGTCTTCGACGATTTATTACTCTACGAGGAGAAGTAAAACAGTTTAGATCTGATCGTGGAACTAACTTTGTAGGTGCCACTGACTCGTTGTGTATCAAGGCCATCAATGTAGAAGAGGAGAACTAACAGAACTTTATCTGTGAGAATCAAGTGACCTGGATCTTTAACCCTCCCTACTCCTCACATATGGGTGGCGTCTGGGAGCGAATGATCGGTGTTGCACGTAGGATAATTGACTCCATGTTACAAAGACCTCTTACTCATGACGTGTTATCTACTTTCCTATGTGAGGTAACTGCCATAATGAATGCCCGTCCAATCACAGCTGTGTCAAGAGATTCAGAGCAGCATCTCATCTTATCCCCCTCTACTCTGCTCACTAAGAAAAACTTCCAGGTACTCAGGTTTAGTGCCAGTGAGTCTGTAGATATGAGAGATATGTATAAGTCTCAGTGGAGACCTGTACAGGCCCTTGCTGAACAATTCTGGAAACGCTGGAGATGTGAGTACTTACACAACCTCCAGGTGAGACCAAAGTGGAACCGTTCTTGCCCTAACCTGAAAGAGGGAGATCTTGTTCTTATAAAGGACAAGAATTGTGCTCGAAATGACTGGCCGCTTGGTGTCATAGAGACTGTGCATAAGAGCCAAGACAACCTAGTGAGGAAGGCGTCGGTCCGTGTATACAAGGACAATAAGTGTGTTGTGTACACCCGACCTATCGTGAATCTCGTCTTACTCATGTGACTTTCTACACTTCAAGACTTGATCAAAAAGTGAAAACTTTCACCTTGATGTTTTTTCTATATAATTTCATTTTCAGATTGAAACTGACTTTAATTGTTTGTATAAATAACTCTTTTGCTCTATTTCAATTATATGTGTGATTTCTTCAGAAATCAGAAGGGGGAATGTGATGCTACGCAGTCGTTATTATCAGCCCTGCTGTTATCCCCATTAAATTGTGGAAGCTAATAGGACATTTTACGAGCGCTTCCTTTCCATAGCTCCTTTTCCAGTTCCAATTTGGAGTTACCTTTTCCTTCTTCGCTCTCGTACTCACAGCAAAACCATGCTTTGCAACTTCAAGTGCACGAAATGCACAAATTCCTACCCTATATATGTACTACGGGTCTACGATGGAATAAAGATGAACGAACACTCCACTTGTCTTTATTGAGCCGTCATAATAATACAGGTTATCTGCCCTTGACTATAGGCTGATACGGATTATCTGCCCTTGACGATAGGCTGATACGGGTTATCTGCTCTTGATTACAGATTGATTACGGTTATCTGCCTTTATCGAAAGACTGATACGGGCTATCTGTCTTTAACGACAGGCTGATACAGGTTATATATCTGCCCTTGACGACAGGCTGATACAGGTTATATATCTGCCCTTGACGGCAGGCTGATACAGGTTATATATCTGCCCTTGACGACAGGCTGATACAGGTTATATATCTGCCCTTGACGACAGGCTGATACAGGTTATATATCTGCCCTTGACGACAGGCTGATACAGGTTATATATCTGCCCTTGACGACAGGCTGATACAGGTTATATATCTGCCCTTGACGACAGGCTGATACAGGTTATCTCCCTTGAGGACATGCTAATATAGGTTATCTGCTCTTGATGTAGGCTGATACGGGCTATCTGTCTTTGACGACAGGCTGATACGGGTTATCTGTCCTTGACAATAGGCTGATACAGGTTATATATCTGCCCTTGATGACAGGCTGATACAGGTTATCTCCCTTGACGACATGCTAATACAGGTTATGTGCCCTTGACGACATGCTAATATAGGTTATCTGCTCTTGATGTAGGCTGATACACGTCATCTGTCCTTGATGACATGCTAATACAGGTTATCTGCTCTTGATGACATGTTAATACAGGTTTTCTGCCCTTGATGTAGGCTGATACGGGTTATCTGTCCTTGATTACAGGCTGATACAGGTTATCTGCCCTTGAGGACATGCTAATACAGGTTATCTGCCCTTGACTACAGGCTAATACAGGTTATCTGCCCTTGACGACATGGTATTACAGGTTATATGGTAATATGGAAAAAAGCACCTTTCACTGGTCACTGCCAATCGTATAGGGGTTCGCCAATGAAACACAACACCATGTATTAAGCAAAGCCGCAGCTGTATAAAATGCAAATTGCAGCTTCGAGATGCTAGTATAATTAAGAAGATTGGAAATATGCATTTGGTCGGAAACCAATTGCGCCCAAACCATTTGACCTACGAATTGGCGACGATTTACTTTTAGCTCGCATTGTTATTCTTTTTAAAAAGTGCTAAGTCTGAAAGTTCATTTTGAAATTCTGACCTATGTTAAAAATAGAAATTTAGAATCGAAATGGGCCTTTAATGCATCAACCAATCTAAAAACCTAAGACCTAATAAAAAGTAGGGCTGTGTATTGCGTTAAGTTTTTGTATTGCGATACGTATTGCTGAACTTTAATGTATTGCAATACGTACAACAATATATTGTAAGATCCTCTGACAATGAGATATTTCTCTAGAAACCATTTTAACTAGTGCCAATGATATTGCAACATGCTAAATGAACTCTACATTCAACTTTTATACTTCTTTTTGCAGTTTAAACATGACAGATTTGATAAAATGACTTTCAGATCTTTAAAAAGATCATTTGTAAAAGTCCAACACACACACATTCTAGCACTTCACAATAATTTTCTTAATACAAGTTAAGCCAGTAAATGTGCTTTTTACAAGATAAATGAATAAATTTGACTTAATGTTTGTTTATGCAATAAATTGCGATATGAAAATCGTATTGCAATACGAGTATCACACAACTCTGTGTTGCAATATATTGGTATTGCAATAATATTGCACAGCTTTAATAAAAAGTAATAAACTGCACATACAACTGAAATTAGACTCTTGTATTTCAAGGTAATAACCAACTTCCCAATGCAAGGCATAACTCTTGCCAGTCTCCATCAGCCAGTATTGCAGACAGGCAAGAGCTATGCCTTGCGTTTGGAAGTTGGGTAATAATGAATTTATGTAAATAATAAGAAAAGAAAATACTTACAATATATAATCCATTGGAGTCAGAAGTCAGCTATTATTTTTAAACACGTGACAATATATACACGACGTATATATATATATAAAACAAAGTTACGTAAAGATTAGGATAGTTCTGTGATCGTAGTTTGCTGACACAAGTCTCCAATAGTTTACTAATTTAGGGAATGTCTCCAATAGTTTTGAAACTGAAACCAAGAATTGTTCCCGTCAGATTGAATTAATGCACTCGAACGCAGCCGCCTGAATCCCGAGAAAAGTGGCTTATTTCACATTAAACTGCGTGCATACTTAATCGCGACACGTAAAAGAGGTCAACGAAAATCGCAACCGTTTAAAGATGACCGTAAAATGTATGAATTAGACCTACCAGTAGAAAGAAAGTTGCTATACTAAATAAACTCCCCAAAACGATAAAAACTATTGGCAAACATATATTAGAAATCAAAGCAATAGTATGGAAAAACAGATCCCCGTTCGATTCATAAATTATCTTATTAAAACCAACATGGTAATACATGCACTGAGAACAAAATGATTCAAAAACCTTTGTTTTACATTATTCACTGATTGATTCATCCGGCCTTATGTACAAAATTTTAATACTTTATTGATCAAATGTATACGTAAAGATAGAAACCTCAAGGCGACTGACATGAAAGAAAAAGTATGTTTGCCAAATTGTAATTACAAATATTGTTCTACTTATTATAACAAAGTATCTCATAACTTGAATTAAAAAGGGGCTGTAGCACGTTTTTACACAAAAAAAATGTTTCACATTTAAAATGATTGTTTATGTCATTTAAATTTAATTTAGAGGGCAAAGATCTCATTATAAAAACAATTATCCATAGTGGTGATAATGGTGTTGCGTATTACGCAAACATTGCATGCCGGCCATTTTAATGTGAACACATTTTTTATTTCGAATTACTAAAACGATTACCATGGCTTTACCGAACCATGCACACTCATTTTAAACTTGATTTTCGGACGAGAGAAGAGTGGGTGACTATTTTTGACAATATTTTTCAAATACATTTCATCGACGTATTTGAGCGAAAAAACTTGCTATTGCCCCTTTAATACGAATTCAGATATGACATCGTTAAAACTGATAATGGTGTCTTTATGAGGGGATATATGTCAAGTAATGATTGTTTCATTTCCGTATTATAACTTCAAATGGCTCAATTAGGAGATGTTCTCATAAGATAATGGGCGATGTTGAGAATTAATTATGAGTGAGTAACTCCTAAATACGAATATTTCATGCAGATAAACATACATTTATGTTAGGAGATATCAGTCCTGAATAAAACAGACAGATATGTCAGTCTGCCCGGAAACTTTTAAGGGCCTTCAGTATCGTTTTATTCCGAAAATTCAAGATCCTATCTAGAAAATTCAACTTAGTATTTTGAAAAATTAATGTTTCTGTTTTGAAAATTCACGTTCATCAGGGCCAAGCTATGATATTATTCTGCACATTTTATCTTGAAAATTGACAACTTGATAACTCGAACATTAAATTAAAGATCCTATCTTGAAAATTAAACTTAGTGTCTAGAAAATTCATCTTATTTTCTGGAAAATTCAACTTATTTTCTGGAATATTCAACTTATTTTCAGGAAAATTCAACTTATTTTCTGGAAAATTCAACTTATTTTCTCCGAATGTTTAGAAGGTATAATATCAATGATACAGTATTTTAATTACTAGGATTTCAAGGTTATTCAAGTTTTAAAATTCAAGTGATTAACTATTTTGAATTTTAACAGTACCAACTTGAATGTTCAAGATACAAAATTGAATATTCAACAAAATTAACTTGAATATTCAAGACACTAACTTAGGCCGAAAACATGCTCCAGGTGCGAAACAAATGACCAGTTTGAGGACATTCTCCTACACACAAAAAAACAAAGGCTAAAAATGTTTTGGACTCCCGAAACGTTTCAGTGATCGTCATGAAAGAGATGTTCCACAGCACGATATGCACAGTGACACATATGTTGTCCTACTGTTGAATCCTTTCAGAGTTAACCTTAACACTACCTTTCCGGGGGGGGGGGGGGGGGGGGGGGGGGGACAACAGTCACGCAAACAAAAGCTACTTAAAGGATGGATGAAATGACATATGGTCCAAATCGGATTCATTAAAATGGGATGTCAATTTGACAATTGCTCGATTTTAAATTTCTGAAATCGGTCCATAAATTACTTATATTCGGCTTTTTAAAAAACCGCCTGATTTAGCCCCGGCGACCAGAATGAAAGTCTGCGGGGGTGTGACCCGTGAAGGGATGACTTCTGTGACGTATGTGGAGGAATTTGATTTTCAGCGATAGTCACAATTCAACGTAATTTCGCAACATTTTGATTGTTAATTTCACAAAGATATCTTCAATAAACCAACTTAAATTTCCCATATATCGAATGTTTAGATATCCAACTAGGTAATTCCGCAGATGACAATTACACAATTATTACATAAACATGTCTTTTTGGCGATGTAATACACCTCATAAATTCATTTAGCGGCAGTGATAATCATCATTAATTAATTAATGAGACGCCGGCGGATGAGCTATCTAGCTGCCCCGCCTGTCGCTTATCACAGTCACGCCTCAGTGAGCATTTTCAAAAGGTTTCGCCGAACAAATTGCGAAAGTGTTAAAATGGGTGAATTAAAATCGTCTTACTTATCAATTGCAAGTGTATATTGTCTCGATTTTATGCTCAATTGATTCCGATATACAATATACGTAGAGGTAATCATCTGTCATTCTTGAGAAAAATTCATTTCATCTATCCTTTAAGGTTCACTGCTACCAGTTCAAAACCTACCGGGATAAAACCACCAAGTTATTTATTCAGGGAATATTGTTTTTATAGTAACCCGTTTTCCATTGATTGGAGGGGCTATACAGTCTACGCTTACAACTGTACCGGTTCGATTGCTGCTTTAAACTTCATTTATGTCTACATGTCTCCCGGATGTTAACCTAAAAGTCCGATTTAATTTACAGGTATCTGAGCTTTTATTTCAACGAAAATTTCAGGATCACCCCCTCTACCTCAATTTTAATTTGTCGTTGCTCACTAACCATAACTTATGAAAAGAGTAGTGCATGTGCATCTTCTCTCTCGGAAAATGGTGTGTGTGTGTGTGTGTGTGTGTGTGTGTGTGTGTGTGTGCGTGTGTGTGTGTGTGTGTGTGTTAATGGTGGCAACCGGTGACAGTTGTATCTATACACACCCTTTAACCGGGGATACACACTCAACCGGGGACGTCCCCGGTTAACAGAACTTTGCCATGTGCTTTTTCCGCCCTTTTAAATCTGGGAAATGTATTTTTTGCCGGGACAGTACTTTGTCCCGTTTGCCTGTAAATTTCATAGCCACTTACACACAGCATAAGGGAATAGAATGTGTTGGTATTTCGCGCTGATACACCCATGTCCCCGGTTACACGGAAAATGCGAGGTTAGCGGTATGGAGCCAGCCGGGAACCTGCTATAAGTTACACATGCTAGTTGTCATACACCCAAATACACCTAAGGTCACAGGCTATTGCACACTCAAATGCCCAATGAGGGAAGGCCGACTTCTTTAGCGACAAGGTATATCTAAGTGGGTAATGTTTCCAAAGTGCAGTAATAACTATTTTCCTAGTATATCATTCAATATTGAAAAAACTTTATTCGTATTAAATCAAGCTGCCATCATTGTTTGAAGTTATAACTTACATTTAGTGTCTTCCGCACGCATCGGGCGAGATATGCATTTACAAGAAATTCATGTTCACACTTTCTTGTAAATGCATATCTCACCTGATGCGTGCGGAAGATGACATTAAGATTTATTTCCCAATAAATAAAACCTAATTACTAATAGGATTATGAGTAAATAAGCATAATCTGATATATTAACGCTCATTTTTAGCTTTTTCAATCCCTTTTTCACATATCAGTGGCATATGCTTACTAGGCGATGTGTAATTTGATACAAAAGGAAAAGTACATAATGAAACGGTTTGGGAACAGGTTGTCCCCCTTTGAATTTCCTCTCCTAAAGGAAGACGGTAAAGGGAACTTTTTGGGAAAAGAAATAGATTTCCCATGGCCAATCTTTTTCGTCAACACTATTCCATTGAAGATGTAAACTTTGAAACTGAGAAGGTGAATAACAACACAAACCGTGCTGGATATTTGCAGAAATCGGGCCAGGACACTTGAGTTACTTAATATGATAATGTTATCAAATGTCTCATTTTCTGATATTCACTTTCATTTATATGTCCATGGCTTGATATTACAATATTAAATGACTCAACTGATAACAAACTTTTGTTATTTCTAAACAATATTAAAGTATCCAGTTTTGTTTTCAACTTCATGTTGACAGTTGGTTACTCTTGATCTCAGCTTTCGGCATATTCATTGTGATTTCGATGCCCATGACGTAATATCAAATATCTCAAGTGAGACAAGATTTGTGATTTCTAAAATGTCTATTACTCATGATCAGCGTGTTCTTTAGTGACAGCATACACTGTAGTCAGTACAGCATTATGTTTATTTATTCTCTACCTTTTTATGATAAAGGTTCAAGGTGTTACTTTTGTTATGTATAAAAGTTTACTTCATTGATTGTTTTTGTTGTAAGGTTTGTTTATTGTTGGAATGCAATATCATGGATTAGAAGGAAGCTGTAAGTATCGTGATACATATCCTATCGCCACCCTTATATCGGGATACGTATCGTATCGCAACTTAATTAAGCAATTTAAAAAAAATATTGTTGGGACTAAACTTTTAGTATCGTGAGTTATCGTATCGCAGACTTAATGCCAATACCATCCGTAGTAATACAAAATTTAGTTTTTTTAAATATTTCATTAATTCATTAAAATTATTCATCTCATTTACAGTTGGCAAAGCATAATTTAACATTAATTAGTTGTTAAAAGAACAAATGTTTTTCTTTCAAATTTCTGCATGTGCTGTTCTTGTATACGCATAGGCGATTATGGTTGTATAAGAAAAACCTTACATAATTCCAGGAAATGTTTCCTTTTGTTTAATGTATTTGAATAAAATTTTGAACACCCTTTAATGGAAATAAAACATAAATTATCTTCCTTCTCAGTTAACCATCTTTTAAACTATAAGTATATCGTAACTCTTAAATTGTATTTTTGTCACCAAATACTATATACATCAACACTTTCTGCAGATATACAGTTGATACACATATGATGAACCATATCAATACTGTTGACGCGTGCCTGATAAACTGCACATAATGACCTACTTTTGCTTAGGGAACTGTGTTAAACGAAATGTCCCCGGTTCCATCTTAAACATGACACACATTGTCCCCGTTTGCATGTGTGAAACTAAACATGCACACATGTCATAGGAGAAGATATTCTCATGTTTTGGATGACAGTTGCACAGCACAAGATACACACCAACACATATTTCCTCAAATTTAGGCCAAAGTGAAAACAATTATTCACACCCAGTTTCTTTTCATAGTGACAATATTAATACACAATTAGTGTCCCCGGTTCCATTGTGTAAATGATACACACTGTCCCCGTTTGCTTGTGAAAACTTACACATACGCACTTATTGTAGTAAAATGGATTCTCGGGCTGAGCATGACCGTCAGATTGCAATAACCTCTTAAACACACACATATAGCCGTCATTTGTCATTCGGTGTGTGTCCCCGGTTCCTACATGAAAGTTCATACTCATTCAGATGTATCCTGGAGAGCCAGTCTTGAAATGCGGATGGAAAATTCGTGCAAGTGTAAACGTAACTTAATGCATCCTAACGTACTGAATACGAATTTCAACAGCATTCAACAGAAGTATATATAATGGTACCCATGCTAAAGGTAGAATTATAAATTATAAAAAAAAGATCAAAAAAATCAACAAGCTAAAAACGTATATATACACACGATTAGTACATGAACAAATTCAGGATGTGCAAGCGAAATGTTTTCTGAACAAGTATGCACGCGAAGTTTATGCAGGATAGATAAACGGAAAAGAAGTATAGGGAAGGGGAATATATGTGAGACAGGTTTAAGCACGGGAGGTATATTCAAAGGAAATAAATGCAATAGAAGTAAAAACGTATACGTTTGAGTAATATATCCTTGAATAAAATTCAATAAAATCTGATATTTGATTGTTCCATGTACAGCATATGTTATGGCACATTTGATTTCAGTTTATGCACTAAAAACTACTAAAAGACTAACAGCATGCGATAATCTTAGTTTGAGTAGAAAAGTGTGCACGTATGCGGTCTTGCATTGTTACATGTCACAAACATGTTAACAAACGGTTAATCTGAACGTAACTCGTGCTGGTCAAAATGCTGAATATGTTTAAAGGCGCTGTTGCACTTTGTTTGCATATTATTTTTTCTCAAATATACCATTTATAAATAATGTTTTTAAGTTAGAGGGTAACACATCTCATTACACGACCCGATAAGCGGTATCCATAGAAAGCGGTTTTCGTATTGGAAGAAAATGGTGTGACGTAAAACGCACCAATTTTGTTAAACTCCTCAGTGTGAGAAGTCGATGTGTAGGTCTCGTACGGTTTTGAGAGTTCAGACAACAAGATCGATGGTTTACCATTTCATCATTGAACCATAGTTAAAACTGTATTTTGAGTGTTAAGGTATCACTTGAACTCACTGAAAGTATCAATTTTAATGTGAACACTTGAAAATGGCTTAACCGAACCTTGTACATTACTTTTAGAACTCTTTGTATTTAATCACGAGTATTATCTAGCCATTGGTAACACTTATTTACCTTTTTCGCGAAAGCACTTTATTTAAATTAAAACGGCGTCCTACAGCTTCAACGATGTTAGGCTGAACCATATGGTCTTCATAACATCATAACTCTGGGGGAAATTGCTTTCATGTTATTTAATGATTGCATTGGGTGAACTTATTACAAATAGGGGTTCAGTCAGAGAAATGTCATTAGAAAATCTGCAGCTCCCTGTATCAAAATAAAATGACGTTCATATGTAATATACCCTAGAGCGACTGCCGTCTTTACAGAAACTAGCCTGTTTATCAAATGCTTAACCTCTGATTTATTTTGTCTAAATTATTTCTTATATTCTTTATCTAGGTATATAAATAATGCATGAATCCTAATATCAAAATAAATTTAATATTCCAGATTTCTTTAGAATATGGATATGTACACAAAAATTAGACACATGAGTTGAGAACTAGCAGAACTCTTTTCTGACGTGGTACCTAAACACCAGAGAGAAGACAATTGCATAGTACAAAACACCACAACTAGCTATAGAGAAGCATGAATACAAATAGCCCTCTCAGAAATTCATTATGGTATATTGGTAGTGTAGTGTACTGTAGTGTATAGTGTTGGATCACATGATCACACAGTAAAAAGTTCCGACACGAAGATAAATAGTTCCAAAATAGCATCACAATTTCGAAGATAATGATTAAAGCTACACTGCTCATTAAAAAAAATATTCACATGAAAAGGGGAGGGATGCAAGGGTGCGCACCCCTCTCTTCATCCGCCCCAGGATTGCATCATTGCCGTAATTTAATATAATAATATTATATTCATAATTAATGTACGACGAATTGGGGTGGTTCGTTGTATTGACAAGGTCCTTATCATCAGAGAAATCATACAGTCCTGTTGGGGCTATGCACTGCGCTGAACTCTTCCAGCGCCAGATGTGAATAGCAAATCATGGGGGCATTGAACAAAGGCATTAACTTCATGTACACTTCACATTCCACAGCACACATCAGGGCCCCGTTCAGTAACAGCGCGCGCTTAAGTTGCTCAATGATCGCTCAATGTAGCGCTCAAATTCTCTCTTGAACGACACAGTGCAAATTCCTCGAAGTTTGTTCGCCTTGCAACGCAGCGCTACATTGAGCAATCGCGTTCAAGAGAGGTTTAAAAGTAATCGCTCATTTGCACTGTATCGTTCAAGAGAGAATGAGCGCTACTTGAGCGCTACATTGAGCGATCAATGAGCAATTTAAGAGCTCGCTGTTATTGAACGGAGCCCTGGGTGTCTTCGGACCTTGACCCCTTGATCCCGAGGCAAACGTGCTATAACCACTGGCCTCTTCCACCCTCAACAATTTATGCGACTCTATGTGTTAATTTAAACTCCAATGATGGTTGTCTGCAAAACAAAGGAGGCATTGTTCATTAAAATTGTTTTAATG
Source organism: Gibbula magus (assembly GCA_936450465.1). Lineage (NCBI taxonomy): Eukaryota > Metazoa > Mollusca > Gastropoda > Trochida > Trochidae > Gibbula > Gibbula magus. The sequence continues at coordinate 77,773,835 of OW388292.1, read as the reverse complement.
AATATAAAATGACAATTTACAATGTTAAGTTTATCACATATTAATATATCATAAGTAGATGAAACTATCATCTAATTACAACCTGTTTATATTTTCCCCACTGTTGGCAGCAATACGCTTCCATACATTTTATCCGTTATGAATGAATAAATGATTACAAACAAATTGTAACATTTTAATGAAAGTGGAAGTACGTGAAGCGCTCATAAAATATACCAAAACCTCAAGTTTATTCGATTTGAAGTCACAGTTGCTTGCCACTCCCCTAGAATATCGCACATACATAATAACCACAAAGCTTCACGTACCATTTCAGTTAATTAGTTATTAATTATGAAAAAAACTCATTCATTTCGATTATAAATCCAATAAAAAATCCATGTTGATTAAGATGACCGTCCATCAGAACACAAGTTTAATCACTTCAACTATTATATTGAAAATTTGCAATTTTACAAGCTATTTTTTAATTTTAAATAGGAAGCAATGGTGATCAATGCAGTGAAATTATATCCAATTTTATTTTCGAAGAATGTGCAGTTGTGACATAGTAAATACTGTTTTTTTGGTAAAAAAAATAATTCCCCTTTCTTAACTTCATTATTTCACAAATTGAATTTCATATCATACACTATGTTTATTTCATTTATAACACGTAAATTTCAAAATAGAACAAAAAGACAAAATCATCCTCATCCACCGCCTTTGTATGACAACTTTTAAAATCAACAATGCTTTCTGTTTTGTTGATGCATGTGCAAGGTTAACTGTAAGTGTAATGGTATTATATACTTATATATTTGATATCCCAACAAATAACCCAAAAGGATAGTTTGTCGAAAAACAAATATCCACAGTTTGCACTTGATGTTATTGCCATGACGGGAAACACATACATACAAACAAACATAGTTTACATCCCAAAACGAAAACAAGTAAAGATGACTTCTAAAATATAAACTCTCATTATGTTGTGCCAGCGAAGGAAATTGCACATACTTATACATACCTAACTTTACAACTTTTCTGACAAACCAGCATGTACTTGTTGAACTTCCTACTATGAAAATCAGTAAAAGTTATTTCTTAAAGGGTCTGTATCACGTTTTTTTGCAAATTTTAGTTTTTAAAATTTCCAATTTGTAATGATAATTTAAGTCATCTATAATTATTTAAGAAGGTAAAACATCTTATTACACAAACCAATTATCCGTAGCGGTAATAACGGTGTTGCATAAAGCACAAATTGCACGGCGGCCATTTTAATGTGAACACATTTCATTATTTCGAATTACAAAAACTATTCCCATAGCTTCAATCCATGTACACTCATTTTTTTATTTTACGATGAGCGAAGGGTGGTTTACTATGAGTGACATTATTTTTCAAAAACATTTCACCGACTTATTCAAGTGAAAAAACGTGCTACTGCCCCTTTATACATAAACTCTCCGAATATCCTGTTCGATATTCCCGCCCATGCGTAACACACGTAAATCTACAAACAAGCAGGATGACATAAAATCTCACTGAAAAAAATGATAAAAGCTAATGATAAAATGATAAAAAGAGTGGGTTTACAAAGAAATGGGCGTTCTCGGGGTGCGATCTGTAGTAACAAACCTATTTCGTCCATGAAAGGATATACATCATGTTTGCCTTTCAGTACAATAACAAACAAATATCGTAAACATATTTACATCCCACAATCAAAACCAGTAAATATCGCACCTCCAACATACAATCTCATTATTTGTTGATTACAATATTCCGCTCGTGAAGGAAAACGCATACAGCACATCATGCATATACAAATGCATATCGTAATCATATTTTACTACCAAGTAAGAAAATCAGAAAAAAATCCCACAAAATAAAATTTCATGATTGATGATTTAATAAACGAAAACGCATTTAGACCTACATACATGCAAATTAATATTGGTCCTAAACGTCTTTACGTCGTAATAAGAAAACAGCAAAGGTCTCTGCTAAAATAAAATCTCATACTATATCTCATCACACAATATTCCGTTCATGAAAGGGAACACATTTACGCTTACATGCATACGAGTGAAAACAAATATAGACCGTAAAACAGTTATCATCCTTATACTAAAATAAGTAATGGTCGTTCGTAAATTTAAAGCTCATAATTGTTGGCCAATGACTTGCGTCGCGGCGGAAAACAGATAAAAGTCTGCACGCGTAAGTGGATGAAAACACAATTTACCTTCATGCGCATACATTGTGAACGTAAATATACAAACATCGTATACACATTTTACATCACGCTAACAAATCAGTATACATATTTCCTCAACCTCATAATTTTATCCTCACAATATTCCGTCCATGAATAGAAACTCATATACATGCGCGTAAATTTACAAACAGAAATCGTTAACATATTTAACACCCAAAAGGAATTTCAGAAATATGGTTTCTCATTCCCTCCATGGATGGAATTGCATAAACGTAAATTTACATAAATCATACATAAAGTCAGAAATATCGTTTCTCATTCCCTCCATGGATGGAATTGCATAAACGTAAATTTACATAAATCATACATACAATCAGAAATATCGTTTCTCATTCCCTCCATGGATGGAATTGCATAAACGTAAATTTACATAAATCATACATAAAATCAGAAATATCGTTTCACACAAGAAGACAAATCCTCATATGGCGAGAATTTCATAAACGTAAATTTACAAACAGAATTCGTAAGCTTAGTTTAGATCCAAATAACAAAATAAGAAATATCATTTACTCATATTCCGTCCATTGATGGATTCTTATGTACGAACATTTACAAAGAGAAATCGTATAAGCTTAGTTTACACCCAAATAAGAAAATAAAAAATATCGTTTCTCACGCACACAAAAAACACACCTCATATTCCGTCCTTTGGTGAAAACCCCAAACGCAAATTTACAAACAGAAATCGTAAGCTTATTTTACATCTAAATAAGAAAATCAGTAACTATCGCTTCTCAAGAACAACAAAAAAATCCTCATATTCCGTCCGTCAATACCCATACGTAAATTTACAAACAGAAATTGTAAGCTTATTTTACATCAATTATTACATCCACTTTAAATCAATAACTATCATTTCTCAAGAACAACATCTCATAATTTTGTGCCCTTGTCATTCCGTCCATTGAGGGAAGCTTGGTATCATCCTGTCTGACTGCAGCTATTCTGAATCCGTCAATATACAGGTCCCTCAAGGTTTGTAGATGGTTCATATAGTCCGCTTCTGTGGGAGGGTGACGTGCTTTAGCCAGGATGTGGAACTCTATCAACAACTGGCGGACATGACCCATGACCCCGCTATTAAGCATTTCCGGTATTGACCTCCATTCATTTTCTTCGATGTCAATTTTCAAAATGTCAATTGGCTGAAATAAATTTTAGATTATTTTTATAATGAGTATTTGCTGCACGAATTTGTATTTTCCATTGAATTAATAGATATTAATACCTCACCTTAGTATATCCAATTTATTTCTGAAAACTTTGCGATTGCTTTCAACCCAAAACATATTGATGACCTCGTGACATTGCTAAATGATTTAAACTCAAAACTCAACACTCAACAGCAAAAGGAACGTCATCATACAGCGTACAAGATAATTAAAGCCAGGAGTGATATACATGACTGAAACATATATACACCATGTCTCCAGAAGCCAACTGAACTAAATGTGAAATTTTCAGGACATTATCTGTTCACATTTCTGAGAAACACGCGCTGTAAAAATCGTCGTTTTCGAATCTCCTCAACTAGACGAGATAGGAGAGTAAAAATGGATTTGTTTGCTTGTTTTATCACGTCCTACAGTAAAGACGCGTCAGAAGGTTATTTATGTTGACATTATCATTTATTAATCAAATTCTACATTTTATGAATGTTTAAGTTAAATGCCAAACATTCTGGTCAAAAACCATTTCGAAAAAGCAATTTCAGCACCCCTTTTGTACTTAAACAGATATCAAAATAAAGGTATTGGATTCTATTGAAATTATGGGTACTATTTCACAAACCATGCCCCTATAAAACATATTCAAAATCGACTTTCTCCGGCAGCAGTATTTCGAATTTGAGACTGTTGAAAATGTGGTGACGTTACTTTTGCGGTTGAGTGTACACCCTTTAACAACGACACTAGGCCTTCAGTCTGATTAAAACCAGTTCCGGAGAATATTATTTTAACTACCGGGCAAAAGAAAGTACTCGCCTCAGTTGGTTTCGATTAATTCAATATTTATAAGAAATAGGATGCAATTGACTATGGCACGATACAATAATACTTATCTGCAGTAGTTTGAATGAATTAATTAGTGACTGTGGTTAAATTTTAGTACAAATAACTTAGTTTAGTGAAGATGTTTAATGAAATATACAGCACCATGACCCTACTATGTTAAAATGTAAATGTGTGCAAGGTCAGGCACATTTATTAATTTTTACATGGAATATGTCTTATATGTCGATGAACAGTTGTGTATCATCAAAAATTATTTTAAAATGAATTTAAATTTAAATTTAAAAAAATTTTAAATTTAAAAAAACCCATCCATATGTAGAAGCATTATTTGACTGCTGACGAAACACCTGTACTTTGCAGTTTTAGATTATGACGTCCAAAATTTTAGATATTTGCACCTGAATATCATACATTTGAAAAAAATCAACTGAGGTGAGTACTTTCTTTTGCCTGGCAGTTTACATCGTTTAACAACAACCTGAGTCCCTCGATCTGCTTAAAACCCTGTCTCGAAGAATATTGACCCTACATTGACACTGAATTGTTCGTTGGTTTCCACAAGGTCTGACGACGCTCCAATCACATGTCCTGCCATCAGTGTAAGCATATCCTAGCCATTAAGCCAATCAAATCATAGCTTTTTAAACTGCTTTATTGCATTCGGAATCATTCGTTTACACACTGCGTATGTTACGGAGAAAACGATACTTTCCCCTAATTTCTCTCACCGACGATTTTCGTAGGAGGGCTTGTGATTGGCTGACTATAAGGATTTGCGATTTTAAGCAGCATCGTCAGACCCAGTGAAGAGGGAACCACAGAACGAGTTCGTATCCTAAAAGGGACAGTATCTTATAACTTGTATTCCACAGAACAAGGTTGATTTTAATCAGACTGCGAGTACCTGTGTTTCACTTACCTGCGGGTGGCGTAGTTCTTTCTTGATGGTAGCCAATGTTTTGACAAACCAGTTGTGACTAGGTACGAAGCCATTCTTGTCCGACAATCCGTACTTATGCATCGTCACACCCGTACTCCGCTTTATTCCATTCAGAAAGGTATTCAAACTAAAACATTGATAGTGGGGAGAAATAAATTGGTATCCATATGGTGGAATTCATCTGATGTCATATATAGCATATGTGCACATCATAGAATCTAGCATATCACGATCTTGAGGAACTTTACTGCAATGAAACGTCTAGAACGAGTGACAATTTATCATTCAATTAAAAAGAAGATGGCGCCAGCTTGTTATGTATATTCCCAGTCAGGTCTATTTTCAAAGGGATTTGTAAACCCCAGGATACCGTATTTGGTAAGAACCACAGGCGCCAGATACTAATTACACATACACCCATCGGCAAAAGAAACGATGCCAACAAAAGGCAACATAATCCAGCGATGAATACGACTGGAACATGGTTACACCATCAGGTCTCACAAAGCCGACTAAACTTGATTTGTAATTTTTTAAACATTATCATCTGTTCATGTTTTGGAAATAAAATCTTCGTGTCGAAATCTCGATAACCAGGCGAGATAGGAGAGTGAAATATGGTTTTCTGGCTTCTTTATGACATCCTCCCGAAATGATGCGTCATTGATTTAAAGTCCAAGAAGGATATTATGTATTTTTTAAAAACCTTTGAATTACCAATTTAAACACCCTATGTGTGTTTGAACAAATACTAAATATCAAGTATCATACTCTAATGAATCAACAGTTGTAAAATATAATTTTACGACATAGACATTTGAAATCGACGTTATCCGGCATAAATATTTTGTGTTTGACTCGGTTGAAAATGTGTTATCATTTCTTTTTCCCCTCGGTGTATAACTTTACCTACATGTTCCTACCTATGTTACATATAAAGAAGTTGAGACAATGTCCGCCATCTTGGATTTGGCATGAAACCGGAAATAGAAACTTGGAACAGTCTACGACCTTTACAAAGCGTATCTGAGTGTGAGGGAACAGTTCAACCATATCCGGTCCCATGTCAGGATCCAAGATGGCCGAACGTGTCCCAACGTCTTTTTATGTTAAACAGACAAGTAGTTATATTTATTTATCACCCAAAACGGTGTTCCACAGGAGATATCACTTGTGTGAGATCAAATGATATCTCCAGTACCTTATGCACATGTGGATGATAAATAGATTCTCACCTTTGTGTCTTCTGATATCAAATCAGATCGGCAAGTGTCGCATATTTGAAACTTTTATTGATAAATTTGATATGAGAAGACACTTGAAACGTGAGATTATCTTTGTGTATGTTTAGGATCTTGCACATGTGGTTAGTCCATCCAGGTAAGGAATAATTAATACTAAACGAAAAATTCCAAAATATTCAAGGGCTGAAACAATTCATAACATGCAAGAAGATGGCAACTTACGTTGGATCAAAGTAATGTGTTTCACAGTTGTATTTTTTAGCAACGTCGTCTTCAAAGGTATAGTCAGTGTTCATACTGAAAAAAAACCCATAAAACTTGATTAAAAAATAATATGATATATCAGAGACGCGCATTATCCTAGTATATGAAGTGTGCATTGCAATATAATGTTATTTGATACATGGAAACACGCCTTTTAAAGGGGCAGTTTTTTCGCTCAAATAAGTTGATGAAATGTATTTGAAAAATAAGTTCACCAATAGCAAAACATCCTTCTCTCTTCGGAAAATAAAGTTTAAAATGAGTGTACATGTTTTGGTTAAGCCATGGGAATAGTTTTTGTAATACAAAATAATAAATTGTGTTCACAATAAAATGGCCGCCATGCAATTTTTGCTTTATACGCAACATAGATTTTACCACTACAGATAATTGGTTTGTGTAATAAGATGTTTTACCCTCTAAAGTCAATTTAAAAGACATAAACTATCATTATAAATGGTAAATTTGAAAAAATAAATTTTGCAAAAAACGTGCTACTGCGACTTTAAAGGGACATTTAAGAGCAATCGAGTATAGTGATAGACATAGCGGGTAACTGCCGATAGATATTTGGTTGAATTGTGTTAATCCAAAAGAATATATACATAATATATTGTCATAGTTGGCTGGTAAAATCACAATATTATATAATTTAACAGGTTAAATGTCAATAATTTGTATATTTACAGGATATTTGAAACCATGTTAACATAACAATCGTAATGTGACTTCAGAAGGGCGAGAATCACGTTGGTTGCTATGGCGACTTGTAAATTTGACATGCCTGCGTGCCTTGTAAGGCTTGTTGCTGTGCAGTACGTGGTATGCAAAACGGAAATTGTGTTTATGTGACGTTTGATTCTATTGACGCGCGTTAATCGAAAGTTCACTAGTCTGTGAAACCAAATTTCATAGGATTGGCGTGATATGAAACGTATTTAGCATATGTCATATTGAAAATAACATATTTCTCAAAACGATTGATATCATAAGTATGTTTTCGAAAACATAAGTTTGTATTTGAAACACTAACACACCCGATTGCTCTTTTGTTGTTGGAGTGCCATGTCAAACGTTATATATGGTGAAGAAGACAAATATTTATGGATGATCAACTTCTTTATTAACAATAGCGACGTTTCGGTATAGATCCTTATACCGTTATCAAGCATATGGGAGAGATGATAAAATCAGAGGTTATATACATGAAACATTTTTGGTATGATAATGGGATAACAAAGACAACAAGATGAGATAACAATAAGATGAAAGCTGTAACAAGCAGGTAGTGATAACATGGATACCAGTGGAAGGTAAGTTAATTAAGTTGGGATGGGGATACAATGCAGCAGTGAGGGTGAGCAATCAGTGGAGGATAATGAAGGAAGCCAGAGTGAGTAGAGTGGATTAATTATTTGTGGATTAAGTGGTTGTAAGCTGATGGGATGAAATAGCCTTGATCTCTATTCAAAGAGGGGTTATGTCTCAAAATTTGTAAAGCTTCAGATAAACGGCGGTGGGTGTAATCATGTTTGTTGTTTGTGAGTGTTTTGACAGCGTCCCAATTGATGTTGTGTTGTGGAAATTTGGTGATGTGTTTTGAAATGGCTGATTTGTTGTCTGCCTTGATTGTGGATGTTTTGTGTTCTTTGATGCGTATGTTGAGTGGTCTGGATGTTTCCCCAATGTAGTTACTGCCACAGTTGCAGCTGATGTTGTAAACTACGCCTTTAGGTTGTTGTTTAGCTGTGGAGTGTTTCCTACCATTAGCCCTAATGATGGTTTTGAGTGGGGTGGCCGTGGAGAAGTATGTGTCTATGCCTACTTGCTGCTTGAGTAGGCGGCTGATGTGATGTGAAGTTTTACCAATATAGGGTAGTGGGATGCGAATGGGGGCAGGGGTAGGCTTGGTAGTAGTAGGTTTAGGTGCTGGATTTTTAGCACCTCTCTTGACGCCGACACCTTCTCATCCCTCCGTGCTGCCCAGATCAAGTGCAACAACCAGCTAGACTCCAAGGGTTAATATGGTTAGGTCCCGTGAGTCCGACCCCAAGATTGGTGTAACAACACAGAGGTCGGTCTGCAGGGGTGTATGGCTATGGTCGAATAGTTCTTGACAAAGGACCGGTAATGTTTTTACAAGTGTGCGGTTAACGCTAAATTGTTCAACGATAAAGAACCGAACACGGATTCGAATATATTTTTTATTGATTTTAAGCAAAATACATATATAGCTTAAAAGTAGCACTGAAGCGATATATCACTGATATCACCAAATAGTATAAGTAGCACAAAGTCCATCGTGTGAAACAAAAATATACAAAATATACAAAATATACAAAATATACATTTTTACTTTACTTTTACACTTACAAAATATATATTTTTACTTTTTTTTATTTGACTTTACACAACAATTCACTAGTATTCAAGGTAATTATGAACTAAATCATTTTACAGAATAAGATGCATTGTCAAGGTATTCAATCAATGACATGGTGCCATTTTCGAGTCCTTGTTTGTAGATGTCCAGTCGTCTCTCCAAATCAGTATACTTTTTCTTCTTTGGTGGCAGTCTTTGGCCGGCGACGTACTGCAACATTTTAACTTCGTTAATGTCCTGTTCATTGGCCAAGAACTTTGCCAACTCAAAAATGTTGGGATGCTGCTTACCAACAACCTTCTTGAGGCGCCCGTGCCACCCCTCCAAGTTGTTGTTGGTACGTGGACCGTCTGTTCCAAAGTGGTTCCACTCCCCCAAAGTCAGATCCCCTTCAATCCAGTGTGTAGTGACGTAGTCGGCCACTTGCGTCACCCTGGCATCATCAGGCTTTTCCCCCATCGCGTGGAGCCAGACATCTTCGACCTGAAGGAAAATTAAAATAACATTACTAAATGCATTGTATCGGATTTCAAATGGAAATATACAAATAAAGATGGTATTTTATTATTACACACATAGCTTATCATACATATTATGTATTTATTTCATACATATAGTTTATCAAATTATTTTATAAAACACACACATATCAATATATACGTACATGTCTTTCGGGTACCAAGGGTAAACCAGCACATCTTCTGACGAATTTTGATACTTCAAAATCGTTCTTGTAGTCAACCTGAAGGCCACACTTTTCGCCAAATACACTGAGTATAATGGAAAAAGCAGCCCTTCCATGTCGTTGTAGGGAAGACTGTCAGAGCAGCGTTCCTTGCAGCCATCTCAAAGTCCATCTATAAGAAAGAAGAACACATTCATTTATATCATGGTTATTGATTCATTATTATTATTAGGTCTTCAAGACGTATGTCTCGAAGACGTATTGTTATTATCCTGATTTTTATTATTAGGTCTTCAAGACTACGTCTGGAAGACCTATTGTTATTATCCGTGTTCTTCATTATTATTATTATTATTATTATTCTTTGTACTTTTTTTGTCCAGAGCTTTCTGAAGTAACCACTGGGCTGATTTGCATGAAACTTTCAGGGCTGATAGCCTGTGACCCAACTTAGATTTTAACGAGCCACTTTTTGGATTTTCGACTTCTTTCGTGAGTTATCTCCCTTTGAATTCAAAACTTTAAACCTTCATAACTCGAATACTAATCAATATATTTTCTTAAAATTTTCACCAAAATGTGCGCAACAACATTCCCCACAAAAAAAGTTAATGTCATTTTTTCGGCCGTATATATAGATTTCTTGCTATTTCGAAAAAACTGAATTTTTGGTGAACTTTCGCGGTTTTTAGGGTACGCGTCTAAGAAAACGTTCTCGTCCTTCAATTCTATGAGTACATATACATATGATAGCTTATTTTAAAGATAAATGAATTCTTCAGAGGGTTGTAGTTGTCGATTTTTTAATTTCATCTTAGAATTTTGATAATTCATCATTGAACATGGTCAATTTTAAAAAGACCGAATTTCGTCCTCATGTTTAAAGGGGCATTACTCTGTAAGAAATGAAGATATGTCAAAGATATTTATTGTCATCTGACCCAAATACGTTACTTAACATTTCTATAACAGATCTATATCATGTAAAAGTTGATAGTTAGGCCACAATTATCGCATTTGTCATTAGAGTATTTTCTTGAATATTCAGAAAAAGATAACGCAATAATTATGTATGCAAACTAAATGATGATTACATCTACTTAAGTGGAAATTAAAGCACAAGAGTTTCTATGTTACACCTTAGTATGGAAATATTAACCATTTTGTTTTAATCGTGGGAAATGTAATGTAGGGGTCCATTAATATGGGATTTTTCCGTTTTCAGAGGGGTACCTTCTTTGAAGATTTTTTGTAAAAAAACTACTGAAGATAGAGACATGTTTGATAGCTCATTTTAAAGAGGAGAAAAAGACGAATAACCCTGAGTCCAACATGGAGTTCAAGGTCAAGCAGAAGTCTTGAAGACCTAAGTATTGACGCGTCAATCCTAGTTATATTAATTATTATTAAAACAATTTATTAAATTGGTTATTGATAAAATGTTCTATACCTATAATTGATAATGTAACTCAAGAAGATCGCTTTGAGAATACAGCGCGAGTTAATGCTATTCATTGTAACAGATGTAGATACTCACTTGAACTTTGTCTGGGTTCAGTTGGAATCCAAAGCTAGCAGCAGTTTCCTTGACAAGACGGAAAGCCCTGGTGTAGGTATCCCTGGTCTTGTTTGGTGATGATGTCGTTTGTTGTTGAGACAGTTGTTCTGCAGTCTTTCTTTGCACATTTCCATGAGATCCATTCTTCTCTTTTCCTCTTATTGACAACGAACATATATCCATTTAAGCAAAGATATCTCCCTCCACGATGGGTTGGCAAAAACTAGTCTAACTAGTCTAACTGTGCATTCGCCATAACTGAAGGTATGGGAATGATGATGTTAACTGTAATTTTCACCATTAAATAGTGTGTATGTTATTGCAATTAATTAAATATCTCACTTCATTGAGTGAACATCTGATCATTATCATAGTGTGTATGTTATTGTAATTAATTGAGTGAACTCATGATCATAACTAATCACAACCAGTAAGTGAGTTTTCCTGAGCGAACTCACTACTTATTTCTTTTTCGTTTCCAGAGTGAACACATTTCACCCATTCCACATTTTGTGGACAACCACATACTTAATCCCTTGAAACAACAATGTTGTAACAGCATTGAACTTCAAAGGATTTCTACCTCGACCCAAAGGTCGGACTGAAGGGACTACCCCACTCCAAGACCAAGACAACCCACCTGAAGAAACTTGAACTGCTCAAGCCCAAGCCAGCCGATCGCAATATCCAACACCACAACAAATCTGAATATCTGAAGAAAACAGTGGTCAACCTCAGTGACAAGGAACTCACACAACCCCAGATCAGCGTACTATCCAGAGGACTGAAGTTCGTTCCGACCCAGCCCCAACGCAACCATGATGACTTCATCGTCAACATAGAAAAGGGCCTCCAGCAACTTGCACCAGGTGGCAACGTCGACTTCCTACGTCACCAGATAGCGGACATACTGCACAAGTCCAAACCACAACAACCGAACATCTCCAAAGAAGAGAAGCAAGCCCTCGCCGATCTACGAAGAGATGACTCCATCACCATAGTTCCTGCTGACAAGGGGAAGGCTACTGTGGTCCTCAACACGCCCGACTTTGAGACCATGGTCAACAAAATCCTGGACGACACTACCACATACCAGAAAATCAAGAAAGACCCGACCCAGAAGCTTCAGAGACAACATAAATCCCACCTGAAACAACTCCGAGACAACTATGAGATCAGCCACGAACTCCATCAAAAACTGTGTGTCTCTCATCCCCAAGCCCCATATGCACGTGCCACCGTTAAGATTCACAAGGACCCACCTAAATCTAGACTCTTAGTATGTTCCCGGGACACAGTGTTCTACAACACTGCCCAACACCTCACCAAAGTGCTGGCCCCGCTTGGCAAAACTGCTGACTCATATATATCAGACTCTGCTGAATTCTGTCAAAAACTTAAATGTGTTACTACCCCAGGACAAATTGTTAGCTATGATGTTGTGGATCTGTTTACTAGTGTTCCCATTAATGAAACCCTGCACATCCTCCGCCATCGCATTGACAACCTTGACACCCCCCTGGACACTAACCTCACTACTGACTCCATCGTTCAGCTCATCTCTAACTCCATCACCTCCACCTACTTCACCTGGGGTGATGACCTCTATGAGCAAATCCATGTCTACCCATGGGATCCCCTCTCTCTCCCATCCTCTCTGAAATCTATATGACCTCTTTTGAACAGCATGCCCTCAGCACCTCACTAATCCAACCAACCTGCTGGTTCAGGAAGGTTGACGACACCTTTGTCATACACCCTTCAAATAACGACCCCACTGCACTCCTCCAACACCTCAACCAACAGCACCCTCGTATCCAATTCACCTTCGAAACTGAAACCGACTCACAACTTCCATTCCTTGACGTCCTAGTTACTCGCACACCTAACAATACCATCCAAACCTCTGTTTACCGCAAACCCACGCACACTGACCAGTACATCCACTTTGACTCAAACCACCCACTCAGAACTAAATCCGGCATCATCTCCACTCTAACCCGCCGTGCTATCAACCTATCCTCTGACTCCCCTGACTCCGAACTAAATCACCTCCGGCATGTCTTCACCCAACTCAACAATTACCCAACTCATCTTGTTGACCGTGTCATCAACCGCACTAAAAATCCAGCACCTAAACCTACTACTACCAAGCCTACCCCTGCCCCCATTCGCATCCCACTACCCTATATTGGTAAAACTTCACATCACATCAGCCGCCTACTCAAGCAGCAAGTAGGCATAGACACATACTTCTCCACGGCCACCCCACTCAAAACCATCATTAGGGCTAATGGTAGGAAACACTCCACAGCTAAACAACAACCTAAAGGCGTAGTTTACAACATCAGCTGCAACTGTGGCAGTAACTACATTGGGGAAACATCCAGACCACTCAACATACGCATCAAAGAACACAAAACATCCACAATCAAGGCAGACAACAAATCAGCCATTTCAGAACACATCACCAAATTTCCACAACACAACATCAATTGGGACGCTGTCAAAACACTCACAAACAACAAACATGATTACACCCACCGCCGTTTATCTGAAGCTTTACAAATTTTGAGACATAACCCCTCTTTGAATAGAGATCAAGGTTATTTCATCCCATCAGCTTACAACCACTTAATCCACAAATAATTAATCCACTCTACTCACTCTGGCTTCCTTCATTATCCTCCACTGATTGCTCACCCTCACTGCTGCATTGTATCCCCATCCCAACTTAATTAACTTACCTTCCACTGGTATCCATGTTATCACTACCTGCTTGTTACAGCTTTCATCTTATTGTTATCTCATCTTGTTGTCTTTGTTATCCCATTATCATACCAAAAATGTTTCATGTATATAACCTCTGATTTTATCATCTCTCCCATATGCTTGATAACGGTATAAGGATCTATACCGAAACGTCGCTATTGTTAATAAAGAAGTTGATCATCCATAAATATTTGTCTTCTTCATCACACCAACTTCTAGAATGCCTCTCAAACAGGTTATATATGGTGTTATAAAATGTTGCTGGAAATGATCAATTCGAAACATACCACACGTGACAAAATGACAGATGTGGGTTGGTAATGTTTAACAAGTCATATAACTACCGTGCATATATACGGTTTCTGCGCATGTAAAATGCGTTTTACTTCTGTTTGTTAATGATATCAATAATTATAATAAATTCGTAACAAAAATGTGATATTGGCAGTTATATTGTCTCAAGTTTGGAGGTATATCGAACATATCACCAACATTTCCCAAAATGTATATCAACAAGGGTTAAAGTACCAGATTTCTGCGGAACATGGTTGAATTTAAACGACTCAGTGTATTCCATAACGACGTTATGAAGTGGTTGGGTGTTTTTTAAGTTTTGTGTAAAATTGGAATGAAAAGTGATCCGAAATGCTAATGTGGTTGTGTTGAAAATACTTATCACTTACACATATCAAAATGATAGTGAGAAACTCATTTATCAATACAGCGCTTACCTAACTCAACAAATGTTTCATTAAACCTCAAACTTGTTTTAGAGGGAAGGAAGGCCTGTCATTCTGTCAAAATGTGAAAATATGTCAGTAAGTCAAATTTTATTATCATGAGACCAAATGATTGTATACTTTGAATATTGTATGTATCAATCTTGATGATTCTGGACTTATATTTCATTCTTCTTTTCTGTTCTGTCACCTTAACCAAATGATGTATTTATATATATTTTCTTCTGTGAAATGTTCAGTAAGTGATCAACTTGGTCAAACAGAACATCATATATTTCCTCCTATACCTTAAATTGTTCAATTTTTAACTTTTTTAAAAACATTAATGAAATTTAAATTTTCAAAATTTGACCCCTTCTGTCAATTTCATTATGCCATATTTTACAAACATGTTCCACTGACGTTGACATGATACGTTTGAGAATGATTATTTTACTTATGGATATAGGAGGATTCATTGTCTTTGCATGTGATATAATTCTATTGACGTTTCAATGAACGTCAATTTACATTATATTTGCACTAAGATACACGTGTAGGTGAACAAACTTTCGGAACGCAGCTCTACATACCAAGAAGCAGGTGTCCTTAATTGGACAATTTGTACCCAATCCGATTCTTTATGAATAAAATACAATGACGGGCAAAAGAAAGTATATGGCGCAGTTGTATTTATCATATTATAATTTTCAAAGTCAAATATCTCGAGTTTTCGACGACGTATTAAAAAACGGACTAGTTTGTAAAATTAGTCCAAAACATTTAATCAGTCAAAGAATACCTCTACGCGGTTTGAACTTTTTTTATATCAAAATTTAAAATTTAAATTTTTAAATTCCCCCAAATTCATTTTGATAAAACACAACTGTTCATCGACATACTCGGTGTGAAAGTCAATAAATGTGCTTCGTCCTGCACACATTAACAACATTTTGAACATGTTCGGGGTCATGCTGGTGTAAATTTGATTTCTTACCCCTGTCTACTTTAAATGATGATATTTTAATTAAGAAATAAAACAGTCACCAATTAAGTCATTCAAACTACTGCCGAAAGGTGAAATTGTATCGTGTCGTAATTAAATGCGTCTCAATTCTTAAAAATATCGAATTAATCGAAAACAAGTGAGTGTTATACTTTCTTTCGCCCGTCAGTTTATATTGAACCCAATGAAGAAACTTACCCAAAAGAATAGATAAGGCAGGGGGATTTAGGTCTCGTCTCCAGCGTGATACAAAAGTTCCAGCCTCCGTGAGTCTTCCTACCCGCTCTGGCTATCAATTGACAGCTCACCTGTTTTGTCAGAACGTACCTGCCACGTAATTAACAATTGGTTAAAAACGGATCATTAAAAAATCGTTGATGGACACCATCATTAACACATTTGTGATATGTTAAAGAATTGACACTGTCAGTAACAGTTATGTGATATATTAAAGAATTGACACTGTCAGTAACAGTTATGTGATATGTTAAACAATTGACACTGTCAGTAACAGTTCTGTGATATGTTAAACAATTGACACTTTCAGTAACAGTTCTGTGATATGTTAAACTTTGGACACACTCTTGAACAAATCTGTGGGGCAGTAACACGTTTTTATCGCTCACATAAGTTGATGAAATGTATTTTGAAAAGTAATGTCACCAATAGTAAAACACCATTCTCTCTTCGGAAATCAAGTTTAAAAATTATTGAACATGGTTCAGTAAAGTCGCGGGAATCTTTTTTGCAGTTCGAAATATTTAATTGTGATCCCAATAAAATGGCCGACATTCAATGTTTGCTTCATACGCAACATCGTTATTACCACTGCAGATAATTGGTTTGAGTAATAAGATATTTTACCCTCTAAAGTTAATTTAAATGATATAAACAATCATTATTAATGGCAAAATATAAAAATAAGTGTTACCAATGGCTAAATAATGCTCCTCAATTAATAAAAAAAGGGTTCTAAAACGAATGTATATGGTTCGGTTAAGCCGTACGAGTCAATGTCCCTTCAAGCAACTGTTTTAATATGTTCACACTAAAATGGCCGCTCGAAGGTAGTTTAACTGCTGAAACGATACCTTAACACACAGAGTAGAGTTTTTACATTTGGCACCATGATGGAATGGTCAACCGACTTGCTGTCCGAACTCTCAAAATCGCATGAGACATGCAAATCTATTGTATTGTGTTGTATCTTTCAGTGCACTCTATACACAATTACTGTAGGGAAATTCTTTAAGGTCTTAAAAAATAGTTCCTCTACCAAGATAAAATACCTACCGATGGCATGTTTTCTCCAAAAACCAAGCTAAAAATGATGATTATTTCCTCAATCCACCATTTAAACTAAAACCGAAGACCAACTTATTGATTGTTTCGTCAATGAATGTACTTACCAACAGGATATAAGAATATCAATTATTGAATGTCCCCTCCCCCAGTATAGAATATCAATTATTGAATGTCCCCTCCCCCAGTATAGAATATCAATTATTGAATGTCCCCTCCCCCAGTATAGAATATCAATTATGGAATGTCCCCTCCCCCAGTATAGAATATCAATTATTGAATGTCCCCTCCCCCAGTATAGAATATCAATTATTGAATGTCCCCTCCCCCATTATAGAAGATCAATTATGGAATGTCCCCTCCCCCAGTATAGAATACCAATTATTGAATGTCCCCTCCCCAAGTATAGAATATCAATTATGGAATGTCCCCTCCCCCAGTATAGAATATCAATTATTGAATGTCCCCTCCCCCAGTATAGAATATCAATTATGGAATGTCCCCTCCCCAAGTATAGAATATCAATTATGGAATGTCCCCTCCCCCAGTATAGAATATCAATTATTGAATGTCCCCTCCCCCAGTATAGAATATCAATTATGGAATGTCCCCTCCCCCAGTATAGAATATCAATTATTGGATGTCCCCTCCCCCAGTATAGAATATCAATTATTGAATGTCCCCTCCCCCAGTATAGAATATCAATTATTGAATGTCCCCTCCCCCAGTATAGAATATCAATTATTGAATGTCCCCTCCCCAAGTATAGAATATCAATTATGGAATGCCCCCTTCCCAAGTATAGAATATCAATTATGGAATGTCCCCTCCCCCAGTATAGAATATCAATTATTGAATGTCCCCTCCCCAAGTATAGAATATCAATTATGGAATGTCCCCTCCCCCAGTATAGAATATCAATTATTGAATGTCCCCTCCCCAAGTATAGATTATCAATTATTGAATGTCCCCTCCCCCAGTATAGAATATCAATTATGGAATGTCCCCTCCCCCAGTATAGAATATCAATTATTGAATGTTCCCTCCCCCAGTATAGAATATCAATTTTTGAATGTCCCCTCCCCCAGTATAGAATATCAATTATTGAATGTCCCCTTCCCCAGTATAGAATATCAATTATTGAATGTCCCCTCCCCCAGTATAGAATATCAATTATGGAATGTCCCCTCCCCCAGTATAGAATATCAATTATTGAATGTCCCCTCCCCAAGTATAGAATATCAATTATGGAATGTCCCCTCCCCCAGTATAGAATATCAATTATTGAATGTCCCCTCCCCCAGTATAGAATATCAATTTTTGAATGTCCCCTCCCCCAGTATAGAATATCAATTATTGAATGTCCCCCCCCCCCCCCCCCCCCCCAGTATAGAATATCAATTATGGAATGTCCCCTCCCCCAGTATAGAATATCAATTATTGAATGTCCCCTCCCCCAGTATAGAATATCAATTATGGAATGTCCCCTCCCCCAGTATAGAATATCAATTATTGAATGTCCCCTCCCCAAGTATAGAATATCAATTATTGAATGTCCCCTCCCCCAGTATAGAATATCAATTATTGAATGTCCCCTCTCCAAGTATAGAATATCAATTATGGAATGTCCCCTCCCCAAGTATAGAATATCAATTATTGAATGTCCCCTCCCCCAGTATAGAATATCAATTATGGAATGTCCCCTCCCCAAGTATAGAATATCAATTATTGAATGTCCCCTCCCCCAGTATAGAATATCAATTATTGAATGTCCCCTCCCCCAGTATAGAATATCAATTATTGAATGTCCCCTCCCCCAGTATAGAATATCAATTATGGAATGTCCCCTTCCCCAGTATAGAATATCAATTATTGAATGTCCCCTCCCCCAGTTTGGAATATCAATTATTGAATGTCCCCTCCCCCAGTATAGAATATCAATTATGGAATGTCCCCTTCCCCAGTATAGAATATCAATTATGGAATGTCCCCTTCCCAAGTATAGAATATCAATTATGGAATGTCCCCTCCCAAAGTATAGAATATCAATTATGTAATGTCCCCTCCCAAAGTATAGAATATCAATTATGGAATGTCCCCTTCCCCAGTATAGAATATCAATTATGGAATGTCCCCTTCCCAAGTATAGAATATCAATTATGGAATGTCCCCTCCCAAAGTATAGAATATCAATTATGGAATGTCCCCTCCCAAAGTATAGAATATTAATTATGGAATGTCCCCTCCCCCAGTATAGAATATCAATTATGGAATGTCCCCTCCCCAAGTATAGAATATCTATTATGGAATGTCCCCTTCCCCAGTATAGAATATCAATTATGGAATGTCCCCTTCCCAAGTATAGAATATCAATTATGGAATGTCCCCTCCCAAAGTATAGAATATCAGTTATTGAATGTCCCCTCCCAAAGTATAGAATATCAATTATGGAATGTCCCCTCCCCAAGTATAGAATATCAATTATGGAATGTCCCCTCTCCCCAGTATAGAATATCAATTATGGAATGTCCCCTCCCAAAGTTTAGAATATCAATTATGGAATGTCCCCTCTCCCCAGTATAGAATATCAATTATGGAATGTCCCCTCCCAAAGTTTAGAATATCAATTATGGAATGTCCCCTCCCCAAGTATAGAATATCAATTATGGAATGTCCCCTCCCAAAGTATAGAATATCAATTATTGAATGTCCCCTCCCCAAGTATAGAATATCAATTATTGAATGTCCCCTCCCCAAGTATAGAATATCAATTATGGAATGTCCCCTCCCAAAGTATAGAATATCAATTATGGAATGTCCCCTCCCCCAGTTATAATATCAATTATGGAATGTCCCCTCCCAAAGTATAGAATATCAATTATGGAATGTCCCCTTCCCCAGTTATAATATCAATTATGGAATGTCCCCTCCCCCAGTATAGAATATCAATTATGGAATGTCCCCTCTCCCCAGTATAGAATATCAATTATCGAATGTCCCCTCTCCCCAGTATAGAATATCAATTATCGAATGTCCCCTCCCAAAGTATAGAATATCAATTATCGAATGTCCCCTCCCCAAGTATAGAATATCAATTATGGAATGTCCCCTCCCCCAGTATAGAATATCAATTATGGAATGTCCCCTCTCCCCAGTATAGAATATCAATTATCGAATGTCCCCTCTCCCCAGTATAGAATATCAATTATCGAATGTCCCCTCCCAAAGTATAGAATATCAATTATGGAATGTCCCCTCCCCAAGTATAGAATATCAATTATGGAATGTCCCCTCCCAAAGTATAGAATATCAATTATGGAATGTCCCCTCCCCAAGTATAGAATATCAATTATGGAATGTCCCCTCCCAAAGTATAGAATATCAATTATGGAATGTCCCCTCCCCAAGTATAGAATATCAATTATGGAATGTCCCCTTCCCCAGTATAGAATATCAATTATGGGATGTCCCCTCCCAAAGTATAGAATATCAATTATGGAATGTCCCCTCCCCAAGTATAGAATATCAATTATGGAATGTCCCCTTCCCCAGTATAGAATATCAATTATGGAATGTCCCCTCCCCCAGTATAGAATATCAAAAAATTATTATGGAATGTCCCCTCTCCCCAGTATAGAATATCATTTATCGAATGTCCCCTCTCCCCAGTATAGAATATCAATTATCGAATGTCCCCTCCCAAAGTATAGAATATCAATTATGGAATGTCCCCTCCCCAAGTATAGAATATCAATTATTGAATGTCCCCTCCCCCAGTATAGAATATCAATTATTGAATGTCCCCTCCCCCAGTATAGAACATCAATTATTGAATGTCCCCCCCCCCCAGTATAGAATATCAATTTTTGAATGTCCCCTCCCCCAGTATAGAATATCAATTATTGAATGTCCCCTGCCCAAGTATAGAATATCAATTATGGAATGTCCCCTTCCCCAGTATAGAATATCAATTATGGAATGTCCCCTTCCCAAGTATAGAATATCAATTATGAAATGTCCCTTCCCCAAGTATAGAATATCAATTATGGAATGTCCCCTCCCAAAGTATAGAATATCAATTATGGAATGTCCCCTCCACAAAAATAGAATATCAATTATGGAATGTCCCCTCTCCCCAGTATAGAATATCAATTATGGAATGTCCCCTCCCCAAGTATAGAATATCAATTATGGAATGTCCCCTCCCCAAGTATAGAATATCAATTATGGAATGTCCCCTCCCAAAGTATAGAATATCAATTATTGAATGTCCCCTCCCCAAGTATAGAATATCAATTATTGAATGTCCCCTCCCCAAGTATAGAATATCAATTATGGAATGTCCCCTTCCCCAGTATAGAATATCAATTATGGAATGTCCCCTCCCCAAGTATAGAATATCAATTATGGTATGTCCCCTCCCCAAGTATAAAATATCAATTATGGAATGTCCCCTCCCAAAGTATAGAATATCAATTATGGAATGTCCCCTCCCAAAGTATAGAATATCAATTATGGAATGTCCCCTCCCCAAGTATAGAATATCAATTATGGAATGTCCCCTTCCCCAGTATAGAATATCAATTATGGAATGTCCCCTCCCCCAGTATAGAATATCAATTATGGAATGTCCCCTCTCCCCAGTATAGAATATCAATTATCGAATGTCCCCTCTCCCCAGTATAGAATATCAATTATCGAATGTTCCCTCCCAAAGTATAGAATATCAATTATCGAATGTCCCCTCTCCCCAGTATAGAATATCAATTATCGAATGTCCCCTCCCAAAGTATAGATTATCAATTATGGAATGTCCCCTCCCCAAGTATAGAATATCAATTATTGAATGTCCCCTCCCCCAGTATAGAATATCAATTATTGAATGTCCCCTCCCCCAGTATAGAATATCAATTATTGAATGTCCCCTCCCCCAGTATAGAATATCAATTTTTGAATGTCCCCTCCCCCAGTATAGAATATCAATTATTGAATGTCCCCTGCCCAAGTATAGAATATCAATTATGGAATGTCCCCTTCCCCAGTATAGAATATCAATTATGGAATGTCCCCTTCCCAAGTATAGAATATCAATTATGGAATGTCCCCTCCCAAAGTATAGAATATCAATTATGGAATGTCCCCTCCCAAAGTATAGAATATCAATTATGGAATGTCCCCTCCACAAGTATAGAATATCAATTATGGAATGTCCCCTCTCCCCAGTATAGAATATCAATTATGGAATGTCCCCTCCCCAAGTATAGAATATCAATTATGGAATGTCCCCTCCCCAAGTATAGAATATCAATTATGGAATGTCCCCTCCCAAAGTATAGAATATCAATTATTGAATGTCCCCTCCCCAAGTATAGAATATCAATTATTGAATGTCCCCTCCCCAAGTATAGAATATCAATTATGGAATGTCCCCTTCCCCAGTATAGAATATCAATTATGGAATGTCCCCTCCCCAAGTATAGAATATCAATTATGGAATGTCCCCTCCCCAAGTATAAAATATCAATTATTGAATGTCCCCTCCCCAAGTATAGAATATCAATTATGGAATGTCCCCTCCCCAAGTATAGAATATCAATTATGGAATGTCCCCTTCCCCAGTATAGAATATCAATTATGGAATGTCCCCTCCCCAAGTATAGAATATCAATTATGGAATGTCCCCTCCCCAAGTATAAAATATCAATTATGGAATGTTCCCTCCCAAAGTATAAAATATCAATTATGGAATGTCCCCTCCCAAAGTATAGAATATCAATTATGGAATGTCCCCTCCCCAAGTATAGAATATCAATTATGGAATGTCCCCTTCCCCAGTATAGAATATCAATTATGGAATGTCCCCTCCCCCAGTATAGAATATCAATTATGGAATGTCCCCTCTCCCCAGTATAGAATATCAATTATCGAATGTCCCCTCTCCCCAGTATAGAATATCAATTATCGAATGTTCCCTCCCAAAGTATAGAATATCAATTATGGAATGTCCCCTCCCCCAGTATAGAATATCAATTATTGAATGTCCCCTCCCCCAGGATAAAGGATCAACTTATGGAATATTTCAACTAAGATAACATAACACATGTTACCACCACCAAGAGTGAAAACCAACCTGAATGTCCTCTCCACCAACAAGGTTAAAATACCAACTGATGGAATGTTACCATAACCAAGATAGTAACTCATGTCAAACAGGATAAAACAAACTTATGCAATGTCCCCTCCACCAGATTCATCATTCTAACTCATAGAATATCCCCACCAAAAGGATAAAGTACCAACTTATTGGAATATTACCACCACTAAGATAGATTACCAACTGATGAAATGTCCATTCCACGAGGATAAAACCAACTTATGAATTGTCCATTCCACCATGATAGAAACCAACTTATTGAATGTTCTCTCACCGGAATAAATAAAAACGAATGAAATGCTCTTTACATCAAGGTAGAAATCCAACTGTTACCGCTACCAACATAAATAGAAGATCAACTTGAGGAAGATCCTATCACCAAAACATTCAGCATCAACTTAGGAATCTTCGTCCATTTAATTAATACCTGTGGAAGGTTTCCTCCAGTTTTCCCAGATCCAACGACTGAAGGGTAAGTCTGTTTGGAGGAGGAGCATCAACAAGACCTGGACCCTTCTGGACACTCTCTGGTCCTCCTCGATTCTCGAACTCATTTCGTCTTTTCTTTACTTCATCTTTATTCAGGTCAAGTTCAGGTAACTCTTCTTTCTCTTCATTTGCTACAGGTGGCACACCATGTACAGGTCTCTCGAGTACCTTTTGTAAATCAGGCGGACCTCTCAAAACATTTTGAATCCTAGCAGCACGGTCCTTGTCATCTTGGTTTATGTAATCTTTGTCTTGACCTTGGCGTTCGTCACCGCCCAGTGCTTGCTTTTCCCTTGAAATGTTGCTAGCTTTATTAAAGGCGTTTTGTAATATGGCCAGTCGCTCCTTGTGTCCTATATGTTCAAGGTCTTTTAGCTTTGGGTTTTCGTCTTGCTTGTTGACTTGGTCATGGTCTTCGCGTTCTTGTGACTGTGCTTTCCCAGGAAGCTTGCCAGCTTTAATGAATGCGTTTTGTAATATGGCCAGTCGCTCCTTATGTCCTTTATGTTCAAGGTCTTTTAGCTTTGGGTTTTCGTCTTGCTTTTCATCCTCATCCTGTTTTTTATCTTGATCTCGATCTTGGTCTTGGCCATGATCTTGATCTCGATCTTGGTCTTGGCCATGATCTTGATCTCGATCTTGGTCTTGGTCTTGATCTTGATCTTCATCTCGATTTTGGTCTTGGTCTTGGTCTCGATCTTGGTCTTGGGCTTGGTCTCGATCTTGGTCTTGGGCTTGGTCTCGATCTTGGTCTTGGTCTTGGTCTCGATCTTGGTCTTGGTCTTGGTCTTGGTCTCGATCTTGGTCTTGGTCTTGGTCTCGATCTTGGTCTTGGGCGTGATCTCGATCTTGAACTTGGCCTTCATCTTGTTTTCGATTCTGCTCCTCATCTTCTCTGTTCTGAACATCATCACCAACCCTTTCCTCCCCAGGATGCCTAACCCTGTTTCTGTCCACCCATCCGCGTCTAGCGTTGTCCTTCTCACGGCTGTCCTGCTCGGCCCAGCGGCCCTGGTTATTCAGCCTAAAAGAGTCCTGCCCTCGGGGATCTGCAGTCCTTAAACGTTGATTGTTCCAATTAGCATCTCCTCTCCTCGGAAACGCATTTGCGTTGTCATGGAACCTGGAGTCACCTCCCCTTTGGAAAGCATCTCTATTGTTACCAAATCTGTTGTTGAATCTGCCATCAAAACCTGCTCTCCTTTGGTCGTCTTGATTAGCAAAGCCTTGTCTGTCTCCTCGGTTACGCCATTGGTATTCGTCACGTTGGTTTTGTCTCTCGTTCGAATCCCATTGTTTATCAAGAAGGAACTTTCTGTCAATCCGCGCTTCGTGTGGTATGGCTGGAGTAATTGGACCATTTGTGCCGACTCCTAAACGTATGTTGTGAGCATTATGTGGCCATCTTTCTCCTGGGAAGGGGCCATGTTGGATCCTGTCGCCATGCCCGATCGCCTTGTTTCCATTACCCCAGAATCCATCTTTCTCACCAGCCTGTGACATAAGAATAAATACTTACTTACTTAAAAACAAAAAACGGCAATAACACCTTTGAATTCTACATGAAATGCTTTTACTTATATTTTAAAAATTTGCTGTGAGTATTGTTTTGTTGAGATCATTCCAAAATAACCAAGTGTAATAGGGCATCTTATTAAACAAGTAAGGTAGAGCGGGGTAAATTTTTGTTTTACTGGTCATAATCGGTTACTAGTGATTAGATCGTCAAATAAACTGGTACTAAATAATACACTGTCAAGTTGGTGTCAATTTGGAGTTCTACAATGGGGCAATAATGGAAGGACTGCAAGTGTTACAATCGACCCCGATCACGGGACAATTATAATAGGTAGGTTGGTAAAATAAAAATAAAACGTATTTAAACAAAATTAAAAGCTGGACTGTTAAATACAATTAAATATTCATCATCAATAACAATCATAATTTGAATTTAAATTGAAAAAAAATATTGGTAAGCTTAAATCACTTTCCAAACTCTCACCAAAATGTTTACTCGAAAAGCTGTTCTCTGTAAAACTTTATAAAAAAATTACCAAATTGTCCGTCAAACCATTGACATCATCTTTAAGTGGCAATTTCATAATATCTAACAAAATGCTGGGGTATTTTTCAAATAAAAATTATTACACACATTTATTGCTCGTAATATTTACTTACGTAGGTTATTTATATATCACAAAACATACCCATAAAAGCATACCTCGCCGCTTATGGATGGGAAAATGGCCTTTAACAATACCTCACTCATTTAGAGCAAACTATCTTTCCTATTAAGGTGACACCCTATTAACATCACTAGCGTTGCCTTGTTATTTTCCCCAAATCATGTTTGTGCAATGTTGGCGAATAGGAGTTTAACTTAATATGCATCATTTTATGTTCAAAACCTTTTAAATTTGTGTTCGAATATTTCTAAAAAGATGTAATATAAAAGTCCCTTTCGCTCATTTGAAACTAAATAATAAACCCGTTAAATAGTATAAGGAGGGTATCATGAGATGCATGATCAGTTTTATATGATATTTTATTTGGTTCTAAAATGTTCCAAATTATAATAGGTGCTGGTTTAGGTTATATCTTCTTACTTTCATATTCACCCCCAATTGATTAATATATCAAATGTTATGTGTTTCAAAGAAAACGCCTCATGCATACGTACATGTAGTAGCCGACAATTATGACTCTATCTCACGTATGTACTTGTTATAATAATATTAAACGCTATAGAAGCAAATCCTATCTTTTGTAATACGTTTGACTTAATGGCCGCAGCAAGCCAAGGTCCATTGTCCGGTTTTCGATCATGACCACGACTTTGAATGGTTGTATTTTTGTTATACTGAATTGACTGACCTGAAACTGGTTATTTTCGGTTAAAGTTGATAATTCTCGATTAAATAACACAAATTAAAACATATATGTGACCTCACTAACATGAGTATGTCCCTTTACTTTTCTAGTGACTGTGCGAGAAAAGCCACCATATGTTACCGGTTATTGATGTTTCTGTTCAAATTGTTGTGGAAAGTCAATGGCTGAAGCAAGGCTGTGTATTTGGGCTAGCCCACTCAATTGTGTTTGTATTATTCATGCGATCATGAGTTTTCTTATAGAATATCCAGACATGTATTATCGCCATGTAAACAGTCATCGATAGATTTGCTTTGTTCCGGGGGTACGAATTATGCATGGATGGTTACATATATACGGTATATAACATCTTCGCCTTTCTATAAAAACTATGCCTTATATACTTTGGCATTAAAATTACCTTTTAAGAACTATATCAGCTTTCAAAATGATTTTTTTTGCGTTCATTTACCTTTTCAATATTAATTCATTTACAGCAGAATCTATAAAGTTAGTCCATAATTACATGTGAGGTATGAAATTAGATGACGGTATATTCAATTGTATTTCTGAAGTGAAAACACAAAATAATTTTCGCCTAGATTGCCTAAAGACCCAGCGAATTACATGATATTTTCGCTAATACACAAGTAGGTGGAAATAATTCCGGGGTATAGGTAGATACCATGGCCGCTAGGGAATAGCTAAAAAATTCATTCAATGTATGCGAACGTAAATGAATGAGTGAAAGTTTTCAATGAAACTTGTATCCAAAACTTGCTACATGTAGAACAACTCTACATGTATATAGCAGATACAATATTGCACAACGAGCCCAGAAGTTATTTTTGTTATGTATAGGATTGATGACAAACCAGACAATTACCAATATTGCTCAAAACAAGGTTATTTCCCTTACAACGGTTACAACACTAGACTAGTTTGGTTTGGTATACCATATACATGGGGGAAGGATAGAAATTCGAGCTGTAGATGGGAGCTGTAGATCGAATGGCAACCAGTTGACACGTAACAACATTATTCTAGTTCACCGAGTTACAGGAGATAGACCTGAAAGTTAACACTATGACACGCAGCAATGTGTTATTGCTTTGCCAAGTCAATACAAAGGTTTTTGAAACCCAACAAGAACTATTTAGTCTACACAAGGGACTGCAGACAGACCGGAAGAGCACCTGTTTGACACGCATACGTTGTTGCGGGACTCACCGGAAGTTTGTCGACGAGGAGCTGAGTAAGCTTGTTCCTGGGGTGGATGTGTGAGTAGACGATGTAGATGATAAGCGCAACGACAAGCAGAGTCCAGAGGACAGAGGACTGTCGTCTACAGAAGGGGACAGAGCGACACATCATTCTAAACATGCCCATCGGTAAGCTTGCAGGACGCGTAGGACGTACAGCGTTCAATATCGGACGGTCACAGCTTGGCCGGTGTACGTGTGGGTACTCAAGTCGGTCTTTATTCGGCTTTATGTTCTATGGATCTTTTCATGTTGATTTGATTATGTAAAATTCTACTTATGATAATAATGTTAATACACTTGTAGAGCTTTATGTCCATGTATGAGCATGCAAAAAGTTCATAAATAGAAATTATTACCCGAGAAAGTGTGTCATATGACTTTTACGAAACGAGTGGAATTTTTGTATTGCCCGAGCGAGAGCGAGTGTTATACATACATTTGCACGAATTTCTTAAAAGTCATATGGCACAATATCGAGTGTGATTATTTCTTTATTACCCATTCTACTCAATTTCATTCGCGTAAAAATACTTAGGAAATGGTCCATTTCTCTTGCGACGGCAAGCTACAGCGACGTCCCGAACAATGGTTTTCTGACGTCACAGACGACGAAATAAGGAAAGTCGCTGTGAAACAATGGTTGCTTGGCAACGTGATATGTGCACATGTTTTCATCTCGAAAATATTAACTCGGTTATTTTCGACCATATGGGTAATAAATAGAGGATATTATATGAGTGTCTATGTCATACAATATTTACGACACGAGTGGCTGAATATTATTATTTCCCGAGCGAGAGCGAGAGATATACCGATATTCAGGCACGAGTGTCGTAAACATAGTATGGCATAGACACGAATATAATATTCTGTTTATTGCTTGGATCAATTAACAAACCTGTAGCAATGTATGACCCACGTGACACTGTGGGTAATCCGAAATATTTGGCACAAACAAATGTGGAATTTGATTTTTTTGTTTGTCATTTCAACAGAATTTCTTTTGTACTCATTCAGTACATGATTTTGCATTTCAGAATCGGAAACCACAATCCATTTTGATAATGACTGACCTACTTTTCCTAGAGTCTCGAGTTGTTTCCTAGAATTGTTTAGGGGGCATGTTCAATAACGTAAACGCTGAGCGCACATGTTATGTCCCGTCTAGATTGTTATTGTGCGTACCAAGCTGCTTGGTTTTCATGTTATCAAGTTACCGTATTTCCTCTAATTGGGACCGGGCCTGTAGTTTAGCAGCCGGGGGTGAAGGTACCTAAAGGTGAATAAGAGCCGGGCCTCAAATATGCATGGGCCCGGTTTATATCGCTACAGTCATTACTCCCTACTAGATATATCTCTGTTTAAATGTTCCCAGGTACTGAGAGGGTTAAAGTACCACGCCAAATCCTGTTTATATCAAATAGTGAGAAGTTTGAATGAGCCCTTAAATGTTAATAAGGGCCCGGGCCCCTATTAGAGTAAATACGGTATACATGTAATCATTCATGGGCTTATTGTAATAGTAGGCCTTATTATGAAATAGTACTGACATTCTGCCAAAAGACCAGCAAACACCCAGGCAAGGCTCTCATCATGCACTGTCAAACCGCTTGTACATCGAGAGGGCGGGATAGCGCAGCTGCAAGCGCGTTCGGCTTCGCATCAAGAGGTCTGTGGTTCGCGAATCCCGCCAGGCAGAGAACACGTGTTCTACACGCAGTAAGGTTTGGGTATTTGGGTTTGGTTCGCTAGTTCCAGTCGTTGCTCGCAGGTTTCACCGCAATGCATAGCCGCATGGCTTTGCGGGCTTTCTCCCTGCCATAATACTAGCAACCGTGATATAAGTGAAATACTCTTGAAAGCGGGGTTAAACCCCAACTCACTTCTATATCGAGCACCGATATTCACAAAAAATCACCACCTCATTCACTACATCAACTCAGTGATGATTGCTCTCGTTAGTAATAATTGGTATTATTACACTGGAGGTAGTGTACTTTCGATGCAGCGTTTTTTCCGTATAGGTCGGTACTTCCTGTGCGAACGATGTGAGTTCGCACGTAGGGAAAACTGGTCGTTCAACTCTATTGCGCAACATATTTGCGCTAAACATCACATGTGGTTCAGGTACCCATTTAAACAGCTGTAGTAGGCGTATTTAACAATTAGGACGGTTATGGCAATATTGATGGAGGGAGATTGGAGCTCCCACTATGAAGACAGAAGAAAGACGATACATATTCATATTAATTTATATTAATGGCTATATATATTGACTTGATGGTGCCAATGAATCAGCTGACGCTCTAATAAAATCGACCCTTGCTCCACGGAATAAATCTGCAAACCTAGTTCACTGCTCAGGGGGGTCGTCTCAAACTCTTTTTAATTTTTTATTTTTCTGTTCTATTTTTAAAAGTAGTGAGCCAAAGATGTTATGCATCGTGCACTTGTTAGATTGCCAGCTAATTTTGCAGATTCGATGCTTATTTTTTAAAGTGGAATAAATTATGCTTCATAGTATTTTATTTGGCTATCATGCATATATATGGGCCAGCCTCGGTATATTGTCCGGTTTTCGACCTCGACTTTCGCCTTTGATACTGTCGTCATACTGAATAAACTAGCGCATCTTCACAGACGTCCATATCTTCTCCTTCCGCCCTTGACCTCAACCCTCGCATTTTCAGTGCTAAGATTTTAACGTACTGCACGCTAATCGGATAAGCCAATCAGAAGACAGTTGTATTGCCTCTGTGACTCGTCGCTTCTTTTGAATTGGTTCTGAATGTAAACGGCGATTTCATTGGCTGTATGTTAGCAGATGGTAATTAAAGGTACATCCATTGTGTTGTTGGGGTCAAATATGCCAAACGTTATAAATGGTGTTACTTTATCGAGAAGTACCAACTGTAACCGAAAACTACCATTTTGATCATATTCGACTTAGTATTTTCACGATATGAAGGTAAAAGTGTCGATTTCTGATCGAAAACCGGACAATGCACCGCGTGTGGCGCGCGCCAATGAGTCAAACGTAATTTTGGAATCTTATTTAGACCAGACAAAATAACAAATTTTTGGTTAGTAATGTTTAATAGGTCATATAAATACTATGCATGGAAATAGGACGTGCACTTTCGGTTTTTGCACAAGAATAATGATGTTACTCGATTTTAATTAGAAACTAGTAATTTTGATATTTTTGGCGATTGGGGATGAATATGCAAGCTGAGTGAATTTGTTTGTATTGTAAACAGCACATATGGTGTATTGGAGCGTATTAAAGCCAAATAATTTTTATAAAACACAATGGATGTACCTTTAAGGGACGTAACTCGTGATCCCAATAGGTGTCGCTGATTCGTTTCACCACTTCTGGCTAGGTTAAAGGCAAGGTAAAAAATGGAGAGATCTCGATACATTTTCACCTTGCCGTGGGAAGATGAAACTAGCGTTAAAGTGGTCATTTTCACTACTTTGCTTCGTCTGTCCGGTTTTGATGATAAATCGCATTAAATCAATTTAACTAGTAACAGCCAATGCTTCCCGATAAAATAACACGGTTTATAACGTTTAACATAATGTGACTCCAGCAGCGTATTTAATGTCCCCGTAAACGGTTGTTTTATCCCCGGCGCTTGTAGTAAGCGGGCGTTTGTGTTAGACCCGGCACCAACAAGAGGATAAACAGTAGTTGAAGCGTCGTAAAATATTGCTTTCATGTTCAGTTTCTACCACTTAGTCATACATTCTCTTCCTACAGTACAGAGATAACTCCCTTTTTTGCAGTCGACGAAGCGAAAATTGCCAATGACACGTCATGGTGTGTTTTCCTCGAAATATGTTATTTGATTTTGTGAAAACATTTCATCATAAATATGCTGATAGATAAAAAAGACCAAATAGTTTATTTTTGTCATTCACGTCAGACATTTTCGAAGGGCAATGCTAATCAGCAAGAACCTTTACAGTCAAATGCTACGATCATTGAAGTCACTTAATCGACGCAAACGCTGATTTTTTTTCATTGGATAAGAAGCAGGGAAACAGTGTGAGGGAGATGCGGTTGCTTCGCCAAAATAGCCTCTTTGACACCCCGACGTCGCCATTTTGGCTGCTGTAAACACGATGATAGTGGGAAGATAGGTTATATAACTGAGGATAAGTATGAGGTGCCTCTTGTCCCCGCTGGAACAGATATATTTGGCCTGACATTTGGCATCGTAGTGTTCTAGGTAATTTACTGTGTGGTACACCGTACACTTTCATTAGAAATAGAATGTTGTAGATTTTCTCGTCCTGTAACGACCCTTGTAGATAGGATATGCCGCACTGTAGCCATCAGGCTGTCGAAGACGGAATTCATTTCTTGATTTATTGTCCTTATTATACAGATTGCAGGTACGACATATTTAAAAAAGTTAGTATATATAACCCAAATTTCACCCAGTTATCAGATATTGAAAAAGCTGTATTCCTTCTACAAATGGAAAACATTGTTAATTCACGTGCACTGGCCGCTTTAGTTAGTTGTATGTTTAAACGTAAGCTATCATCTCAATGATCAAATATATCTTTCCAGTCCTCCAAAATCAGTTAGGAGTGAGACAAGGGTGTATTTTAAGCCCATTTCTCTTAATTTACTGTTTTCATAAATGAATTAGCTGCACAAATAAATACCAACTTTGATTATGGCACTCAGCCTCATCCGGATATTATCCAGATATGTTTACTATTTTTGCAGATGATATTACCCTTTACTCGACAACAATCAAAGGCTTACAGAGTCAAATAAATGAACTTGATTGTTACTGTGATAAATGGAAGTTGTCAATAAACATGAATAAAACAAAAGTTCTTGTATTTAAAAATGGATGCAAGCTATCAAGTAATGAAAATTGGTACCTTAAAGGAGAAAAAATAGAAGCTACAGGATTCTAAAGATATAGTGGTGTTCACTTCAGCAGAAACCTATCATGGAATAAAAATTCAAATCAAGCTGCTATACATGCAAAGAAAGTATTTATGTGCGTATTTAAGAATCTGAAAGTTTTAGGAAACATGTCATACCAATCTTTTTTTTTTTAATATTTGATGATTTGAAGATAATCCCAATTCTATTATATGGATCAGATCTAGAAGTATGGGGCGTACACCATTTTGATTCCATAGACAAGATTCATTTATATGCATGCGAAGAGTATTTGGGTATAAGGATAAAAACATCTAGCATGATGGTGTGTGGAGAATATGGAAGATTAATTGTCCTCTTTACATATATTCGGATATGAAAGTTATTAAATATTGGCTGAGACTTATTGACATGCCCTCCGACAGGTTACCAAAAAGTTTATTACATGAAGTTAGTCTATGATAAAAATGGTACAACAAACTAGGTGACTGGTGTAAGAACACTACTTTTCAACCAACAACAACCAAAATGTGTATTCAAAATCGACTTTTGTACTTTCGTTAACCCAGAGATTGAATTTTAATATTATAGGATATTTATATGCTGACCTGGACAACATCAATAACCCTAACAAACAATTGTTTTTATTACAAAATGATTAAATCTGAAGTTATCAGGGAAGATTACTTATCAAAGGTTACTGTTTAAAAAAATCGAATGGCTCTTTCACGTGTTCATCTCATGACCTTTGTGTTGAGACAGGCCGCTATATAAAAATTACTCGTGAAGAAAGAATCTGTAAGCTTTGTCGCTTAGATTTAATAGAAGACGAATACCATTTATAAGCCCTGTGTAATCACATCTTAGAGAAAAATATCTACAAGCATGTTATCATAAATACCCAAATATTATGAAAATTTCTGCCCTGCTATCGAACATAAATAGTAATATTATACAAAACCTTTCTATGTTAATTTATTATGCCCCCTTGTACAGACAGGATTTAATTAAATAATGTAATATATGTTGGGATGTGATATATGCTATGAAAATATGATATATGACGTCAATAGATGTGAAATATATTTCATAACGTGTTTGTTCACTGGCTTATAAACGGTTTGAAAGGTGCAAGTTAAACTGGTATAAATGCCGGAGCTTGTCGACGGCATTTATACTACAGTCAAACTAAAATTCAAACTTTAAGTGATTTCTTATCAGTAAATAAACTTTTGAATATAAAAAATCTCTGCAAAAAGTGTACAGTGCTCCGCCCACAATAATACCACATCACTTGTGTGTCACCACGCGCAAAACGTAGTTCACAGGAAAAATGATTAAAGTATTTAATTTTTGGTTCTAATATGCTGTTTTAATCAAACTTTCAAATCAAACTACAATTAGAATTCACATTGTAAGGTTTTTAAAAAGTTTAATCAAGAAAAGAGCTTGTGATAGCAGTGTAATAATTGCGCAAAGATACAGTGATAAAGTAGTGCCGCAGGTTATTTTTTGTAAATGTCAGGTTATGAAGGTTATCCTTTTCAGCTGTCAGTCTTGTGTTTATGAGAATGTATACCGGTCACATGACCTTGTTTAATTCAATCAGCAGAGAGCATATCGCTTAAATTTCAAAGTCTGAATTTATTGATAGATATATTTTTTTTGTAACATGAATAGATGTCAAATGACAGATATTTGTGACGTGATGTGTTGTGCTGTTACATGTATTGTACAAATATATAAATTCAGACTTTGAAATTTAAGCGATATGCTCTCTGCTGATTGGACTAAACAAGGTCGACAAGCTCCGGCATTTATACCAGTTTAACTTGCACCTTTCAAACCGTTTATAAGCCAGTGAACAAACACATTATGAAATCTATTTCTTAAGTAAATATTGTTTTCACTAAATGTACTATAGGTCTGTGGCCTTTAAGTATTGACTTGCTATATTGAGAAGAGAATATCACCTAATCAGCTGGTGGGGGCTCGTACCCACATGCTCTTGGGTCATTGCTTTTCACACTATTAAAAAACAGTCTAAGATGACCCCCGATTTTCACCCCTTCATAATCTATTAGTCTAGAATTATTATTTATATTTCAAAACAGTTGGCGTTCATTTGTGCCTTTAAACATTCATATCGTATATTCATACACCACACATACTCGTGTGTTTTAATCTGTATTTCTTTCATTATATAATCACAATAAGTAAAAATAAAATTGGGTATCTTCAATGCTAATGTGACATTGTGTTTGTATATTAAATGATAATTTGTTAGACTTGTTAAATAAAAACACATGAAAACTGTTACTTTTTTTCCTGTTACTTTTTTTCCTGTTACTTTTTTTCTTGTTACTTTTTTTCTTGTTACTTTTTTTCCGAGCACCCATTCACCCACGCTTCCACCGCCACACTTACTGCACGAGCGGAGCGGGTGGACGGGTAGACGGGTAGACGGGTGGACGTTATATATAGAAGGCGTTGTCAATATATCCAGCACAGCTTGAAGTTGTTGGCTAAAGACACGACGTGTGTGGATTAAAAGTGCTTTCATCATCAAGATGTTGATAGACAGACAGACATAGAATAATACAGACAGGCAGTGAAGATAGACAGACAGATAACAAGAGGCGATAAAGAGACAGGCAGGCAGACAGACAAAGTAGATATACAGGCAGATACATAATGTAGACAGAGTAAATATAAAAACATGCAGACAGAGATTATACGACAGATAGAAGGTATACGTGCAGAGAAGATCTGCGGACAAACAGACAGACAAAAAATATACTGAGCAAACAAGTTGAGGACCATTGGATTTTCCCCATATTTTGAAAATTTATGTCATGAAACCACGATTATGAACACTATTCTAATGAACGTCATTGCGATAAAAAAAAAAATAATGAACCAAAAATTAGCATTCTATTGTTTTAATCAGAAATGTGCAGACATTTTTTTGGTTACATGTACATTGCCTCAGGATCGCATTTTTTTATTGATCTGAAAATGGATTGAAATCAACG
Source organism: Gibbula magus (assembly GCA_936450465.1). Lineage (NCBI taxonomy): Eukaryota > Metazoa > Mollusca > Gastropoda > Trochida > Trochidae > Gibbula > Gibbula magus. The sequence goes on along the minus strand of OW388292.1, from coordinate 77,737,949 downwards.
TAATCAGCGTGTATGCCAACTTTGTGAATTAATTACGACTTGAGAACGTCTTGAAAACCAATGGAAAGCCTCTGAAACAGTTAATATGGCATCTGATGCCATTCATCAACAAGGGCGTTAGCGAGCTCATTGTTGGTGACGCAGGACTTTTTGAAATGCGGTTTTGAAGCAGTGGTGGTAAAATTCGGCTAAAATTGCACAATTACAACGAAAAAAAATGTCAAAAAAACCTTAAAAATCAAATGGTCCTTAACTTTTTTGCTCAGTATATATACAGAGAAGAGAAGATAAACAGAGATGATATACTACAAAGTAGATAGAGAGTCATACCAAGTAGATCTAATTGCCTCGTCCTGAACATACAATAACCAATCAAAAGACGTTTACTTCCGCAATGTTATATGTCCGGCAATGGCATTTCTGTCTGTCTGTCTGATGACATTTCATTAGCGCTTGGATAAAAAAAATATTATAATCCCAAATAATTTTTTTTTTAAATAAATCAGTCTTTTAAAATTGCCACAACCTGTTTTATGCAAAGCGACTATTGAGAGTTGTGTGTGAAATTTACGACATTATTGGTTTGCTCATGTTATCGTTATTTGATTCCAGACATTTGCTTCGAAACATCATTTTTGATTGGAGAGTTTCTATTATAAACCAATATTCTCAGAATCCAGAATAGCTTAACATTGCAGCAAGTGGGAAATCGGAGCTTGTCTAAACTGACGGGCAAATGAAAGTATAACATGCATTCACTTGTTTTCGATTAATTCAATATTTTAAAGAAATTAAATGCATTTGATTATGACACGATACAATCACACCATAATAATTAAAAAACAAATAAAATTGCAGCCAGACGCCTATCATACACAGCTTAGGAAATACATTTCATAGACGCACGCCAAGATACAAACTCGGTCAGCCGGACATTTACTGGGCCAAATTCTGGGTACGGTCGAGATATTTGTATAACGATAAATGTGGGCCTAGGTAGAGAAATATACATGAGTGAGTGAACAACGTTATATAAACGTACTCTAAAATACAAACACGGTCAGCTGGGGAAATTACTGGACCAAATTCTGGGTAAGGTCGAGATACTTGTGTAACGATAAATGTGGGCCTAAGTAGAGAAATATCCATGAGTGAGTGAACAACGTTATATAAACGTACTCTAAAATACACACACGGTCAGCGGGGGCAATTACTGGACCAAATTCTGGTTTTAAGGAGGATAAATGGTCCAGCTGACAATGTGACCGATACAGAAATATACCGACTTGAATGAACCGCGTTACATAAACGTTGTACGATGTGTTTACAAGCTAGGTGAAGACAGTCACTCGGTCAAGTTTGTGTTTTTGTCGAGTCATACCAAAGCAATGGGTGTCACTGGGCCAAGAGAGTCACTTGGTCAAACCATTCACACGTTCCAGATTTTGCCCTCTGACCATGACAAGGTTGTTACCTGGTTGTAGTACTGTTTGTAGCAAGCAATAAGTTGCCTCTTTCAAAAGAAAGGGATTGGTAAGCAGACTAGCAGCCAATCTTAATTGCCTTTAAAGGTGACATTGTGCTATTAAAGGTGACATTGCGCTATTAAATGTGACATTGTGCTTGTATGTTATACGATTTATAAACTCTTACTCTACTGTTGCAAAGAATCCAAACATGTCTTAATGTTGAATAAAATCACTTATAATCACTTATAAATTATCTTCACCTTCAATGCTAATGTGACATTGTGTTTGTGATTTAAACAGTATTTATTTCAAGATGGTACATGGAAAGGGGGATTGATAAACAGGGTTACATTGTGTTTGTATATTATATGATAATTTGTTAGACTTGTTAAATAAAAACACATGAAAACTGTTACTTTTTTTCCTGTTACTTTTTTTCCTGTTACTTTTTTTCCTGTTACTTTTTTTCTTGTTACTTTTTTTCCGAGCACCCATTCACCCACGCTTCCACCGCCACACTTACTGCACGAGTGGAGCGGGTGGACGGTTAGACGGGTGGACGGGTAGACGGGTAGACGGGTGGACGTTATATATAGAAAGCGTTGTCAATATATACAGCACAGCTTGAAGTTGTTGGCTAAAGACACGACGTGTGTTGATTAATGCTTTCATCATCAAGATGTTGATAGACAGACAGACATAGAATAATACAGACAGGCAGTGAAGATAGACAGACAGATAACAAGAGGCGATAAAGAGACAGGCCGGCGGACAGACAAAGTAGATATACAGGCAGATACAAACTGTAGACAGAATAAATATAAAAACATGCAGACAGAGATTATAAGACAGATAGAAGGTATACATGCAGAGAAGATCTGCGGACAAACAGGCAGACAAAAAATATACTGAGCAAACAAGTTGAGGACCATTGGATTTTCCCCATATTTTGAAAATTTATGTCATGAAAGCACGATTATGAACACTATTCTAATGAACGTCATTGCGATAAAAAAAAAAATAATGAATAAAAAATTAGCATTCTATTGTTTTAATCAGAAATGTGCAGACATTTTTTTGGTTACATGTACATTGCCTCAGAATCGCATTTTTTTATTTATCTGAAAATGGATTGAAATCAACTTCATCAGCGTGTATGCCAACTTTGTGAATTAATTACGACTTGAGAACGTCTTGAAAACCAATGGAAAGGCTCTGAAACAGTTAATGCGACATCTGATGCCATTCATCAACAAGGGCGTTAGCGAGCTCATTGTTGGTGACGCAGGACATTTTGAAATGCGGTTTTGAAGCAGTGGTGGTAAAATTCGGCTAAAATTGCACAATTACAACGAAAAATAATGTAAAAAAAACCTTAAAAATCAAATGGTCCTTAACTTTTTTGCTCACTATAAATACAGAGAAGAGAAGATAAACAGAGATGATATACTACAAAGTAGATAGAGAGTCATACCAAGTAGATCTAATTGCCTCGTTCCTGAACATACAATAACCAATCAAAAGACGTTTACTTCCGCAATGTTATATGTCCGGCTAATGGCATTTCTGTCTGTCTGTCTGATGACATTTCATTAGCGCTTGGATAAAAAAATATTATAATCCCAAATAATTTTTTTTTAAAATAAATCAGTCTTTTAAAATTGCCACAACCTGTTTATATGCAAAGCGACTTTATTGAGAGTTGTGTGTGAAATTTACGACATTATTGGTTTGCTCATGTTATCGTTATTTGATTCCAGACATTTGCTTCGAAACATCATTTTTGATTGGAGAGTTTCTATTATAAACCAATATTCCCAGAATCCAGAATAGCTTAACATTGCAGCAAGTGGGAAATCGGAGCTTGTCTAAACTGACGGGCAAATGAAAGTATAACATGCATTCACTTGTTTTAGATTAATTCAATATTTTAAAGAAATTAAATGCATTTGATTATGACACGATACAATAACACCATTTGGCAGTAGTTTAAATGACTTAATTGGTTTTATTTTTAACTAAAATATCATTATTTAAAGTAGACAGGGGGTAATAAATGAAATGTACATCAACATAAACCCCTACCATGTTTAAAATGTTGTAAATGTGTGCAGGACGAGGCACATTTATTGATTTTTCACATAGAGTATGTGTTATATGTCGATGAACAGTTGTGTTTTGTTAAAATTAATTTGGGGGAATTTCAAAAATAAAATTTTAAATTTCAATGTTTCTGTTTAAAAATCCCGTAGAGTTATTCTTTGACTGATTTAATGTTTTGGACTAATTCCCGAAACTAGTCAGTTTTTTAATACGACGTCGAAAACTCGAGAAATTTGACTTTGAAAATTATACATATGATAAATACAACTGAGTGATATAGTTTCTTTTGCCCGTCAGTGTATTATAGCATGATTTTCGCATTGCGTTGGTAATTTTAAAATGTAGCAGATAATTATAAATAGTCATAGTCTGTCAATGTGCCTGTTTACTGTATTGGAATATTCATGGGGAAAAGAAATGGTACCAACAAAAGTACAAAATACTTTAATCCATGAGTGTGAAACAAAGTTACGTCATGTCCCCAGAAACAAATAAACTAAATTTTAATTTTTGAAACATTCTCTGTTACAAAAATCCTGGCTTTAGAATCAACTTGGAGAGCGACGTAGGATCTTTAGCTTTAACTTTATTTCATCTACAGCAACGAAGCGAATTGAAGTCCGAGAAGGTACATTGTGTCAACAACATCCTTTATCATTTTAATTTCCAAATTGTATAAATCCTCCAATACTGAAATAGCAAGATCAGCACCCATCTGTGTTTGATAAACTTACATTTGACGATTGAAGTTGTGTATACTTTTTAATAAAACATATGTTTATCAGAGGCATTCCAAATCTACTTTCTCCGGTATTTCGTGTTTTACTCCGTTGAACATATAGTGACGTTTCTTTTGTCTGGTAGTATATTACGCCGTTAAACTTGGCTAGTGTTGATAAATGAATATTTTCCATTATAATCATCTTGTAAACCCGACTGTGTGTCACTACAGGCAATTTGTAGCGCAAATAGGTTGGGCAGCAGAGATAATCAATTGACCAATTTTCTCTCTGCGCGAGCGAAAAAGAAAGTACTCTACTTTTGTTATACATAGGACATACATAATGATTCAACTTGCGGCTCGGGGTGTATGTGCTCGATATCTCGATATTTATAGAATAATAACACTTTATTGTCCTCATTTCAACGAAAATCGGAAATTATTGTGCCCTTGGCACCCGGCAGCCACAGTGCAGCGCCAGTTCAATCGTTGTTCAATCCTTATAATACTGAGCGCCAAGCAAGGAAGCAACAACTCCTATCTTTTAACGTATTTTGGTATGACGCGGCCGGGAATCAAATCCCGACCTTCCGGGTGATGAGCGGAAGCTCTACCAACTGAGCTACATCCCCGGTATACTCACGTGCAAAAGAAACTTTCACTTATATACTACGAATACACGAATACAAATAAATACACGAGCGATAGTTTCCCCTGAAACAGAGTTACATCACGTCTTCATCGGTCAACTAAACCGACTTAGAATTTTCTAAACTTGATCTGTTCTTCGTTTTATCTAGATGATATAGATGTTATTTTAGGCTTGTTTTGTGACGTACTACAGTAATGATGCATCAACAAATTTAAGTCCAAGAAGGTTATTTATGTCGACTGCATATTTTATTATTAAAAATTTATCCTTTTTAAAATAGTGTAACACCCCAAGAGACATAAAGATAATGATGTATGAAATTATGAGTACTCATAACTAAACATGTTCAAAATGTACCTTCTCCGATAGCAGAGTTTAATTTTATACTCTCTTGAAACAGTGGGGAGTTTCTTTTGCACGTGAGTGTATTTTGTCAGCTGGTGTAACGAATCCCTTTCATACCCGGTTACAAGATGACCTAGATCTTGCAGTAGGTCAATGACTACACATGTGCAGGGAACCATGTCTCTTGGTTAAAGTTCAAAATCTGTGCCGAATTATTTACGCCAAAATTACCTGAATGCGGTGCCTACCATGAAAGGCTTAAGTCTCAAACACAGACCCATGAAATTACGTCTGTCTCTACAACATCCAAATGTTTAAAGGGTCAGTAGCACGTTTTTTGCAAAAATTATTTTTTCAAATTAAATTTTCTTAAGAGGGTTAAACATCTTAGTACACATACCAATAATCCGTAGTGGTAAGGCGGGGTTTACACTACGTCCGAATAAATCGCATTGCGTTGACGCATGCGATTTGGAGGTTTACACTACACGCGTTTTGCATGCGATTTTAATGCGAATATCATAAGTGCGAAAGTTTTAGTTCCATATGTTATGTATGTACATGTATATGTATGTATGTCTAAATGCATGACATTACTGTAGGTGTGTGTATAATGGGTGTATGTACAGGTTTTATGTATAGAATCTGATGTATGTACTGTATGTACAAATGCATGTATGTTGGTACAGATGTATATATGTACACATGGGTGTATGTATACAAGACTTTAGTCTAAATGTATGTTTGTATGTATTGATGTACAGATGTCTGTTGACATATTTTTTGTATGACCGCTTTGCCTACACGTGGTGTAAAATACCCCTTCAGATGATGAAATATGACGTCATATAGGGAATTCCAATGCGATTCTAAATGCGATGCGAATAAAATAGAACAGGTTCTATTTTTTTCGCATCGCATCGCAACGCATGAAAAAAAACGGACGTAGTGTATGTCAACTCATTGAAAATAACGTGTTGCGTTCTGATGCGATTATTTTTAACGCATCGCATCCAAAAAACGGACGTTGTGTAAATCCCGCCTAATACGGGTGTTGCGTATAAGCAAAAATTGCATGGCGGCTTGTGGAAAAAAATATTCCCATGGCTTAACCAAACCATGTACACTGATTTTTAACTTGATTTTCCGAAGAGAGAGGGTGTTTTATTATTGGTGACACTATTTTTCAAATACATTAAATTTCAACTTATCTGAGCGTAAAAACGTGCTACTTCCCCTTGAAAAGTAACAGACACTTTAAATTTATTTATAACACCGCAGGTTGTGTGTCTTACGATTGTCGACGATTGCGTTGTTTTTTCCTCGAATTTCGCAAAAATACGCCACAATTGCCAGCGTAATAAAGTAGGCCGATCTAATATAATTTATTTCAAATTTCAATCGAAAGATTGTTCGTCTATAAACACAATAAATGTCCTCTAGCCGCGACAATTCATTGTAATATACTGACGTTCAAAAGAAAGTTGCCACTCAATTTGAAGGCTTCTCAAAGAAACAGAAACTCAAAACAGTTTGTAGAATCAGCGGAGCAGAGTATTTCAGATTTTTTTCAGTCGGTCCTAAACAGAGTTAATAAATCTGAACAAAAATAATCAATAAATGAAGTTTTTAAGATAGCTGGGGTCCAAAAATGTTTCTCTTGAATAACTCACTGGATTTCTTTTGATATTATGCCTGTAGGTTTATGACGTTGACCTACATTTCAAGGACACAACGAGACTTGTCATTTTACCCATGTCAGCGGAATATCTCAAGAACCGATGGATTATCTTCATATCTTACACGTAGATTCCCCCACGGAAGACGAATGGCTGATTAGATTTTGGTGACCCTAACGTTATTTTCTGCGTCACAGCGGAACTTTTTAGGCATTGTAACTTGCATGTTAAGCTTGTCAAAGGGATATCTGATCATATCTCAAGAACCGTTGACTGGATTCTCATTATAGGGAAGATTCAGGGCCCACTCGATTTTGGTGACCTTGACATTATTTATCAATTTTGAAGTATTAATTTGCGGCGGGGGACAGAGTTTAAGTTAAGGAGAAAGTACGAGTATCTGTCCATTCCTTGAAAATAATGGAGACGAGGGCCCGTAGGGCCCGAGTCCCATTATTTTCAAGGAATGGACAGATACGAGAATTTTTTCCTACTTAAAGTACACTCAAGTTATTGCTTATGTGAAGAAACATAAAGTATGTGTGTAGCAAGTCATTTAATCACGAACTATATAATATATTGAGTCAAGGAGTCGATGACCCAACCACAAATGAAATCGACACCACAACAAACCATGGAGCTCGTGAAATGTGCGCAAAAGCGTGCTTCCCCCAACTTGCACGTGCAGCTTCACTCAATCCGACGTGCTAGACATGACCCAAAAGAAATTACATCCGAAAGTATGAATCCTCCATAGCACAATGGTTAGCGTGCTAGGTTAGCAAGCAAGAGGTCCCGGGTTCGAGTTCCCCTTTCGTTGTCAACATTTTCAGATTTTACACAGATATACAAAGATAAACAATTTCATTCATGACAGTATGGTTCTTAATATTTGATATCTGTTCAAGCACATATGGGGTGCTTAAATAGTTATTTCAGATGGTATTTTGGGAAATATTTTTTGGTATTTAAGGTAAAATTGTATGAACTATGTCCAGAAATAATGTTTGACGTACAAAATGTTATCGGTAAGATGTACCTCCTTTGACTTTAAATCATTGACGCATCGTTGCTGTAGGATGTCCTAAAACAAGCTAGAAAGATATTTCACTCTCCTATCTTGCCTGGTTGAGATTCTATAACGGCGGTTTTTAAAAAGCCGTGTTTTTCAAAATTTCTAATAGTAAATGTTTTTAAAAAATACAGATTAAGTTAGTTTGCTTTGAGAGACATGGTGTTACTCTGTTTCAGATTTCATCACTCGTTGATTAAAATGTCTTACGTTGTTTTACTTATACATGCAGATTTCTTTGCCCGTGAGTATGTGTGTGTGTGTTCACTCAACCGCAAAAGTAACGTCACCACATTTTCACCAGTCTCAAATTCGAAATACTGCTGCCGGAGAAAGTCAATACTTTGAATACTTTTTATAGGGGCATGGTTTGTGAAGTAGTACCCATAATTTCATACATAAGAATCCAATACCTTAAGTTTATTTTGATATAGAGATATGATATAGAGGTGTTGAAATTGCTTTTTCGAAATGGTTTTTTGGCCAGAATGTGTGGCATTTAACTTAACCATTCATACTTAATTTTCAGAAGTTGTCACATCACAAAATAATGGCGATTATTGAAATGAGACAACATATATATATTGTTTAGTTTTCGATCAGTGCTTGATCATAAAAAAACATTTAAAACAGATGTTCATACAACCACGAGCAACAAGACAGGCACGCATTCGCATTAAAGTGGTGATGACGCTGCAGATATACAATGTATGTGGTTACGGTGCGCAAGTGAATCAATCGGAAATTGCGGTCTTCATTAGGCGTGGTTTTCATGACTGTCATTGACTCGAATCAAAGTATTTCACGATTTCATATCAATTATTGTTTCAGCATAACGTGGAGACCACCATTAATTATATTTCAGAAATTATTTCATTTTTCATTTCAGGAGATTTAGGCGTTTCTTTTGACCGACAGTGTACACTCTGTATTCACGAAATTGATACACATGTTGCCCCTGCTCCCACGATATGTGTTTTGATAATCAAGGGTATTTGGGAAAAAAATAAATAAAAGCATACAGTTATTGCATTATGTTGTATTTTCATGGAAAAGATAACAAACAATGGTATGTCGGGTCGATGTCTTTGACCAACCGATGGCTAAAGATTCGTTTACGAATGACCCAGAGCCCATATTTTCGAAGCTGTCTTAGTGCTAAGATAGTCGTAAGTCAATGTTAATGTATGACACGTATGACTACATGTATCTTAGCGCTAAGAAAGCTTCGAAAACATGAGTCCAGGTTTCCAAATTGCGTTCCCTACTTACAATGTATGTTACATGCTGCTGGCAGTTCAAAATCTGCTTAAAAACAAACATTGTTTACCTGATTTGCTGGGAATGGATCCGACCCATATAATCACTACCATAAACTAATATAAAACTGTCGATCAAAATGTATTTATCTTGGTTTCGAAGGTTTTATTTTCTCATGTTCGCTTTTAACAGTCATATTGTAACAGTAGCCATGTTTATAACATATTTTATGAGAATAAATATACAAACAGGATATGACAAAATACGTTCTTTTAACATAGATATCACGATCCTGACATTTTGTCGAATACTTCTTTCATAATTTGATATCAAAGTATTGATATAATTTACTCCTACATACAATATCATACCCTTCTGATGACCTCATTCTTTTATATCCCATCAACAAAGCCAGACATATTTGTATTTTATTTCTTAAATATTATATTTTGCTAATACGTGATATCATGTAACGTGATGTCTGTCTAGAAAATGCAAGTGACTAAGATATTGTTTCTATGTTTTCGCCCACAGAGGAGGAATCGTTTTTCTAATTCGAGAGTGCCTTTAAATGAAAATATATGTTTAAACCAAGTGTGTCACATATACTTTTCGAAATGAGTGTGAATAAGTGTGTATTACCCGAGCGAAAGCGAGGTTACCCTCTCCTTGTTATGTAAAATATAACATTACATCAAGAAAAGATGACATGTACTTGACAAGAAATCTACGAAGGAGAATAACAAGAAAAAGTTTGAGATGCGAGTATAAATTTGTTACACAAATCGTTTGGTCTTCAGAATTAAGGATTGAACTCGCTAAATAATATTATATAAAGTTGAACATGTATTGACACCCATGTTGAATAAATTATTGAGTTTTTTCTCGCTGATTATTGTATAGTATATAGTGAACATTCATATTAAAAAAAAATGGTAAGAGTTTCAACATTATAGTTCCACATATACAATTTGGATCAGCTTTCGTTCAGGTTTTTTAAATCAAAATTTAATGGGCTCACAGCATGACGCACCCTGTTTTAAAAACTACTATGATTTCTGACTTAGAGACATTGTTGGATACATTATTCCATGAACACACTGCTGATGGAAGAGATATGTTCTCGATTGTTTAAGCCTCGAGGAAGGAGTTGCAAGATATTTAAAATTATGTAAAATGTAATTAATTTTGAAACGACATTTTTGGAAGTAATCCAGCAAGATATTGAATAGCCATTTGATTTAAGATTTAATAAAGAGAGATACGTTATTTGAGCCTCACTGCATGTACAACTAAACATATAGCAACTGATCAATATACATTGTAAGTGCATGCGCGATTCTTTATGGAATATAGAGACAACATGAAATTTCAGTTTCTTTTTCTCCGATTTCCATGTTATGGTACGCATGCGTACTCACGATACGATCTTAAAGTCGCAGTTGCACGTTTTTTCGCTCAAATAAAATTTATTTAAAAAAATAATATCACCAAAAGTAAAACATCCGTCTCTCTTCGGAAAATCAAGTTTAAAAAATCAGTGTATATGGTTCGTTAAATCCATGGGAATTTTCTTTGTTATCCGAAATAATAAAATGTGTTCACATTTATAAATTTATAACACCGTTATTACCACTACATATCATTGGTTTGTGTAATAAGATGTTTTACCCTCTAAAGTAAATATAAATGGCATATACCATCATTATAAATGGGAAATTTGAAAAAATAAAATTGAAAAGAAAATGCCCCTTTAAAACATAACATAAGAATCATTTTTTTTAAAAGGGTGTCTAACTAATACGCATTTTAGACTTGGAAGAGATGTCACAATCTTTGCAAAAGTTTTGATGGTAGTTTAATGTCCATTACTATACCCTCTTAGAGGTAATCCAAGATGTTATGTATCTTAATCAATTTTATTTAAACTCAAAGTAAAGATGAACTTGTGTATTGTTCATAAACTAGAATAGAACAGTTGCCCTCTTTATCTGGGAAATACACTTCCCACTTACGATTTCGTATCTCTTGCGCAGACCTTACTATCTCCGTAAAACTAAGTATCAACAACGAATGACATCGTCTAGCCACATTAGGTCTGTCATGCACTTATCATGTATCGATTTTATTCACTACACGAGTCTGGAGAGACGAAGAATAACATATGAGAAGTTTCGAAGAAAGTGCACGAAAAGTCCTCAACGTCATCGTTTTTACCTACGAGGGCAATCATATCGGGGTTCATAGTGTCCATACGATGCTTGAGGGGACAACAAAAATAATAACTGTGACATGACGTCATTTACGTTGCGTTCCGTCTATGGAATTGCGTTCTCAAAACGACAACAGTGGGGCGGCTTGTCAACGTATTCATGAAAATGGATTTCGGTATGTTTCCTCAATTTTGCGACTTGTTGTTGTTGATCAATGGAACTCACAGGGGCTTATATTGCTGAAATACATAGTTCCTAGGTCACAATATTTGACCTTGGACATATTACTTTCAGCAATATAAGACTCTACTGTTTCAGAGACATTCTAGAATTTGGTGTTATGAAGAACCAATACCGAAACGTCGTAATTGTTAGATACAGAAGTTGATCATCCATTAATATCCCTTTTCAATATGAGCACCTGTGATAGAACCCTCGTGCTCATGTCAACTGGTATACTGTAGTGTAAGTTTTTTTTTGTTTTTTTTATTAACAAAGGAAGCTAACTAAGGGCTACTCAAATAATATATTGTAATTAACATGTGCTAATTGTAAAGACATCTTAGCTTAAGCAGAGCTTCGGAAACTCAGTCCCTGACTTTGGCCTTAATCAAAATAAAGATGTTTAGTGTAAGTTATTCTTGTAAAAATTAACGTCAACTCCAGGAAAAGTTCAAAAGAATTCGCATCATGAAGGAGTGAGCATATACTCCGAAACGTCGTGTATTTTCACATTAAAGAAGTTGTTTTCCAGAAAATCTTCCTGTTCCCAAAAGCATATATTTTATTAAAACATACTCAAAGGGCCACGAAGCAGCACATTCTTGTGAAGAGATGTGAATATATTGCTGCAGTTATTTCTTGGTAGCAGAAAAACAAGTTGTTCGGTGTGTTCTATATTAAAAAGGGGATTCTAACTGAGTATCCGATTTGTGTGCATTTCAGGAGAAAACGCTTATTTAAAACTAATTTTGTATTTTGTAAACATAAAACATACATATTGATAGAATATCTACAAAATAACAAATAATTTATCATAAGAGCGATCCATATCTTGTTATTCCGTGGCCAAGCCTTTCATGCTCTTATGAATGATGAATGGTTTCACTTCTCACTGAATATAAACTGACGGGCAAAAGAAAGTATAACACTCACTTGTTTTCGATTAATTCAATATTTTAAAGAAATGAGATGCATTTGATTACGGCACGATACAATAACACGTTTCGGCAGTAGTTTGAATGACTTAATTGGTGACAGTTTTATTTTTTAACTAAAATATCATTATTTAAAGGAGACAGGGGTAAGAAATGAAATTTACACCAACATGACCCCTACCGTGTTCAAATTGTGTAAATGTGTGCAGGACGAAGCACATTTATTGATTTTCACACAGAGTATGTGTTATATGTCGATAAACAGTTGTGTTTTATCAAAATTAATTTGGGGGAAATTTCAAAATTTACATTTTAAATTTTAATTTAAAAAAATTCAAACCGCGCAGAGGTATTCTTTGACTGATTTCATGTTTTGGACTAAATTCACAAACTAGTCCGTTTTTTAATACGACGTCGACAACTCGAGATATTTGACTTTGAAAATTATACATATAGAGAATTTCACCCAAGTGTCTTCTGATATCAAATATATCAACACGAGTTGATTTAAGTTACAAATATCCGAGGCTTGCCGAGGATATTTTTACTTTAATCAACGAGTGTTGATATATTTGATATCAGAAGACACGAGGGTGAGATTTTATTTATCATTCAAAATCATTCTTCAACAATTATTAGCAAAATAATGAACATATCTGCAACACAAAACTGCCATGTTGCTACTTCAGCAGTGAGCTCAGTGATGTCATAGCATTGTGACGTCATTAGCATTGTGGCCTCATAGCATTGTTACGTCATCAACTTTGTGACGTCATAACATTGTCAGCAGTGTTCTCAGTGATGTCAATGCCTTGTGATGTCATTAACTGATGATGTATTAGCATTATGACGATTTGATTGTAGCGATATCTACAATGTAGATATCGCTTGATCTCACACAAGCGATATCTACTGTGGGAGCCAGTTTTGGATGATAAATGATAAATACAACTGAGCCATATACTTTCTTTTGCCCGTCAGTGTATTTGAATGAATATGCGCTAGTCTCAAATTGCCGAAAATGAACTCGTCAAAATATAACCCTCAGTAATATGGTTCAACTTGACTGGGTCTGTTGTATAATCATGTATTAATAACATATCATGTTTCAAATAAACAGGAATCCCCTCCAATTTCGTTTCCAAAAATACCTTGATAGAACCGTCCCTTTAAGTCAATTTTGTAACAAAAACTAAACATCAGGATCTAACCCAGGCGGACTCGAACCCAGGACCTCTTGATTCAATATCGAGCGCGCTAACCTTCCAATTATATCGCCCTATATATATGCTCAACCGCAAAAGAATTGTCACCATACAATATAAGAGAATTCAATCCATGAGTGATAAACACGAAACAGATATGCATCATGTCTCCCATCCTCGGTTACCCATGGTTTTATATATGCTCCACTATATCACCCATTGGAAATACTCAATACGATAAGACGGAAAAGGTCAAGGGAGATAACCGGTGACGGATGGCTAACAAAATGACCTCGCGTGCTTTGCAACGAAGTGATATGAATTGTCATTGGCTCGCATGTCCAAGCTGCGTAGCGGTTTGATTGGCTCACGCCGGCCAAGGGCGGGTAATTTGAGTACAGATTCTCCTGATAAGGTTTCCCATGGGTGATATAGTTGAGAATAACGGAGCATATATAAAACCCTGGGTAACCGAGGATGCATGTCTCCAGAAGCCAACAAAACTAAACTTGAAATTTCAAATCTAAATATCTGTTCATATTTGTGAAATATACACCTTTTAAGAATCGTCGTTTCCGAATATCCTTAACATTCTGTCGAAAAATAATTTTATAAATAATTTTATAAATAATTTCAACACCCCTAGTGTTCTTGAACATACATAAAGATAAAAGTATTATATTCTGATGTATAAAATTTGAGGTATGTTTAATATTTTTAAAAAAATCATTCATAAGTGAATTTCTCCTGCAGAAATCTTTACAGAATTTTTACACGTGCGTTTGCTTGTACAATACGCTTTGCAAGTGTAGAAGTGTTACTATGTTAAATACTGTATACTTATTAAAATGAATATATTCATGTATGGTGTAAGTTTCCGTAACTTTAGCAACAGTTGGCGCCACTCCTCACAAACAGAGATTCCCATCTATAACCGGAATATTTAAAAGCCGGATCTATTCGCCTGGAGACAAATTCCAAATGAAAAGCAACAGCCCATCCTTAGAATAAAACGCTGTTCTAAGGTTTCTGCCGTTGACCGAATATTTCAAGAAATCGTTCAGCGTCCAAAATCGAGATCACCTCTTTTCAGTTGAACACCAGTTACATAAACGAGGCCTTGTTATTGAGATGTCATCTGTAGAAAGATGAGCTATTTGAAAAGTATGTCGAACTCGTAAACACGATTTTGGCTAAAGCTATTGATGGAAGGTTTCTTTCTCTAATTTCAGTCTCACTAAATTATAAACCCACTTGCAAAAGAAACGCCGCCTACAGAAATACATGATATTTAAATCTACGGGTAATGCAAACGACTGAAACAGGACAACATCATTTTCTAGGAACAATTTCTCTTCATGTTTCTGAAAACTACACTTTTAAAAAGAGCTTGTTTTATTATGTCCTACAGTGATGATGCGTCAACGAATTTAAGTCACAGAGGTGAATTAAGTCACAAACATCTAATTTATTAATTAAATTCTAATTATATACTTGTTTAAACATTATTTTTGAACACTTCTGGTCAAACTACAACTTGAAAAGTGATTTCAGCACCCCATGTGTTCAAACAGACATAAAAATAAAAGCATCATACCCCGATGAATGAAATTGTGGGTACGTCTTTACAAAAGCTATTGTTATCAAAATACATTTAAAATCGACTTTATCTGACACCAGTATTTAAGTCTTTACTTCGTTGAAAATGTGGTGGCGTTTCTATTCCAATGAGTTCAGTTCACTCAACATACATTCTCAGGAAACTGTATATAACTTATAGGATCATTAGTAACAGCGCCACTCTAATCAATTATCGCGAGATGACCCAGCAATCACCATTGACTCTTTTGCATATATATGTAGCACAATAGCCGCTCGAAGAGAAATGGACTGGCATGGCTTAACCGAACAAGGAACATTTGTTTTAGAACGTATTAGGCGTATTATTTGGCCATTTTATGAGATCACGTCTTTATTTCAGTTAGAAAAACGTGCTACAGCGCCTTTAAGGTTCTTATATTAGCTGGATTAAAATCGCCAGCCCGTGGATTTTCGTTGTTAAATGTGAATAAACAATACAATTGAAAGTGTGTTGTGTTCTGACATTATTGACATTGGCCATGCGGTCTATTGTACGTGCCTCTACATTTCAGCAAAGTGCACGTGCAGCACGGCTCGCTCAAGCATTTGTCAGTTACGTGCTATAGACACCATTTCTCTGATATCAACACTTTTCGCTGTCTGGTGTTTGTTCCGAACATGAAAGGAGTGGCTCCGAACACAAAAACAGCAAAAGAACATATCTTTGTTTTATTTTATTATTTTATTTGTTTTATGAAGACATGGCCCCTACTATGTTTAAAATGTTGTAAATGTGTGCAAAATCAGGCACATTTATCAATTTTCACATAGAATATGTCGATGAACAGTGGTGCATCATTAAAAAAAAGATAATAAGAAATTTAAATTTTAAAACTACATGTTTTGTGTAAAATTAAAAAACATGTAGAATTATTTTTTGACTGCTGACTAAACACCTGTACTTTTCAGTTTTAGATTATGACATCGAAAACTCGAGATGTATGCAATTGAAAATCAAACATATGATGAAATCAACTGAGGTGAGTACTTGTTTTGCCTAACAGTTTATATACCCGGGACCGTTGGTCTCGGGTATAATAAATATATAAACCGGACTTCCCTCCAATTTCCTTTCACAAAAACACTCAGGTCGTACGTTTCCGTAAAAATATTTAAAGCTACTTTCAGCTTCCTAAACGTAACAAACTTAAGACAATATTTTCCATAATTTAATCATACAATAGTATAACCAATACAAGCAATACAAATGATGTAATATACATAAAAAAACCAATGTATACATTCATGAAAATTTTCATGTTGACATTGAACGAAAACAATGAATAATAGCAGAAAACTAAAACAATGAATGTTGACATGGAAATAATAATAAATGTTGACATGGATTTAAATCAATGAATGTTGACATTGAACTTAAACAATGAACATTGGCAGAAAACTAAAACAATGAATATCGACAGAGAAATACAATAGTGAATGTTGACATTGAAATGAAACAATAAATGTTGACATGGATTTAAAGCAATTAAATGTTAACAGAACTAAAACAATGAATGTTAACAGAACTAAAACAATGAATGTTAACAGAGAACTAAAACAACGAATGTTAACAGAACTTAAACAATGAATGTTAACAGAACTAAAACAATGAATGTTAACAGAGAACTAAAACAATTAATGTTAACACTGAACTAAAACAATTAATGTTGACAGAGAACTAAAACAATTAATGTTAACATTGAATTAAATAATGAATGTTAAGGTGCTGAAATAATCTGTATTAATCGAATTGACCTACGTCCACTTATTGTGCTTAAAACTTTTAAACGATAAACACATACAAAAAGCAAATATCAATGTTCTTAGCCATTTGAAAACCTTTTTAAACAAAACATAATGACCTCGAATCTTGATTTTAGATAAAATTAACATGTTACTAGTTTGTATATTTTATGTAAAAGATAAGTTTTTCAAACAGTTAATTGTCAGGACGGATTTGAATGTACTTCTTTATAAATACAAATAAAATAGTTTTACTATCGTATAAAACAGTATTTTTGACTGTATATACATGTAGTAATTTTCTTCCCACAGCGGTTACTCCCTTCATATTTCCGATCCTAACCTATGTTCCACATCGCCTGGATTTCAATGCTCAAGCAAAACCTGAGTATCAGCTGGAACTAGGGAACCATGGGTGGTACTACACTGAAATTCAGTGCAGCATGTCACCAAAACCTTGCTGCGTGTAGAACAGTTCTCTACTGCATACCTAGATTCAAACCCCTTGATCCGAAGCCGAACCACTGCGCTATCCCGCCCCGGAGGGTTAGTGACACTTCGTAAACATGAGTCAATGAAAAGTCCCGACCACCTCCTTCTGAGCAATTGGTATATAAATATATTAATTTAATGTATTTTTTTAAAAATATATAAACAACACGAACAAAGATACATGAAAGTGTTTCTTTGGCCTGAATTACATTGAGCAACGCAGTGAAATAAGATAAACCCTTTTGGTTTTCACTGACTAAACTGTGTCTGGATGCAATTTCCCAAATTCAGTCTCCATAACTGAAGATAGTGGAGAGCTGCCCTGAATTTGTGGGGTTTGATCTCCTAGCACGGAAACCTTAAGAACATGCGGTAAGGCTTCAACCGCTTTGCCTTGCGCAATTATCCAGAAGAGTATATCTTTGCAAACAAGTTAAGTCCGTTCTGTACAGAACTAGCCTAGCCCATTTTGCACTAATGAGTATTTTTTTTAAACTTGGCACTTGCTCAATCCGCATGTTTTGCTTTTCTTGGAACCAGTTTACAGTTGAAGCGTTTTGGCATGATGATGAGCGCTGGTTCCCAGTCAGAGGGATTGTGGGAAGGAAGTGGTTCGCTTCCTGAAGGAAGCATCTCATACTTCTGAAGCAGCCTCGTTATGAACATGAATATGCGGGACTTGGCGAACCCTTCTCCAGGACAACTTCTCTTGCCGATACCGAACGAGACGAACCTGGAACAGAATACATGCATTATAAACAGTGTGTATGGAAAATAAACATTATAACATTGAGGGAAAAATAGAGTCATTGGCTCTGTAGCTCAACGGACTGATAAACTAAATACGTAAATTTTCCAGTAGTATTCATCATAGGCACGACAAATTTGCAAGTACTTTCAGTGATAGAGAAGAAGAAAATAGATATTTAGGTCACAACCCCTATGAGGTCACAGGGTCACCAAATCTACAATTTAGAATTCCCTTTGGCCAATGAGTATGTACACACAATTTTAGCTTTCTAGACCTTTTGGTACTGGAGAAGAAGATGAAAATTGTTTTTTCAGGCCTGATGAGCTGATAAACATTATAAACTTTAAGCATGGAAATATGCATTATAAACATTGTGTATGGGAAATATACACGACGAAAATTGTGCTGAAAAGATATGAAATATACAACTTATGTATCACAAAAAAACGATATAACATATATGTCTCAAAATATCATTAACATCGGACTATTTGATGACAACTCACCGCCGCCTGATGTCGCTGAGTGGATCAACTAGATTGCCGTCTTCCTGCAGGAAGCGATCTGGTCTAAACTCCCATGGGGCGTCCCATAGTTGGTTGTCGTGGTTCGCGTGGAACAGATTCGGTAATATCTGCACAAAACGTACATTTTATTAGATATCAGGCTTACTATTGTAGAATTTGTTGGTGGAACTGCGACCACCAATATTGATGCATCTGATCATGCTTTTGATCATACTATTTTGCAAAACTTGTATTCCTTGGAAAACTGTCTATTTTAATCAGACTGGACAATTGATTTACCACAAAGCAAAAATAGCCATCTGATTGACTACAATTTAGCAAGCAAAATCGGAATATCCGCCATTTTGTTTTTCGTAACCTTCTTACCCTCGCTACGTTTCTGATCTGAGTACTGCACCATTGAGGTCATATCAGGTGACCTTTTACTCTAGCCAATCAGCGACGATGCCAGATGCCATCGGGCCGACTTGAGTTGCCAAACGAAACACCACAGTCAATGCCATATCTAAGATGGTCTCTGATTGGTTGAATTGATGAAGATGAAAAGTCCTAGTGAAGGTCACCTGACATGACACATATGGGATGGTACTCATATTGACGAATAATTTACGAGAATTACGTTCGATCTGATTCAAATGAGATTGAAATCTTACAATTGTCTTTTCCGGTATGGTGAAACCCTTGTATTCGAAGCTGTCAGTGGATATGTGAGGGAAACCTGTGGGCAGTTGACTCGTGTAACGCATCGTCTCCAGGAAGACCGACTCGAAGTAGGGCATCCTGTGTCGGTCTTTGAGACTGGGCGGGTCATCTCCCAGAACGTTCTCTATTTCCTGGTGGAGTCGATGTTGGATCTCGGGCTTGTGAAGACACATCAACAGTATTGACTGGATAGTAGAGTAGGAGGTGACAAATCCTGGAAAGAGAAGGACGTCAACCTGAGATGTATGTAGGACAATCAACGGAACACGAATTTACGGAATACAAATTTATTGGTCTTAATACTGAGGGTAACCAGTACATATTTATCCAGTACCTGAAGTGGAGGCTCACCCCAGAGATACAGCGAATATTGTCACGCAAGACATCATATTGGACTCACGCTAAGGGCTCAGATTTCTAGGGGTTGGTGATTTGGGTACAAAACAGACAATGAGAGACCACTACAGACAGCGAGAGGTCACTATATACAGACAATGAGAGTTCAAGGTCAATACAAAAAATGCGAGGTCAAGTTCAATTTCGAAAATGAGAGTTTAAGGTCAATAACAATGGCATGTTATAAAAGACCATAAGAGGTCAAGGTCAATATAGAAAATGAGAGATCAAGGTCAATACAGAAAATGTGATGTCAAGGTCAATACAGACTATGACATGTCAATACTTACAATGCGAGGTCAAGGTCAATATAGATAATGAGAGTTTAAAGTCAATGCATACATTGACTGGTCAACACACATGTGAAAGTTTAACGGAAGTAAAGCGAGATGCAAGAAAGCAACGAGAGATGAATGTCATAAGAGGTAATGATGAGAGCATTTCGAAATGGCGGACTTACCAGCAGCAATAAGTTCCATGATGACGACACGCACTTGATCCTCTGTCACGATACTGCCTTCTTCTCGCATCTTCTTTATATACGTGTTTATCACGCCCTCTTCGCTGTTCTTGAAGTTTTCCTGGCAATTAAGTTAAATAGCTGTTGGGAATTTGCATGCATCATTGTCAAGAAACTTACTGCATGTAGAAATGTTCTCCGCAGCAGACAATGTGACCTGGTGGAATTCGAATCTCGAATTACTTACCAAGCGGCTTACATGGAAGATGTGTCTAACTTACAAAGTAGTGCACATAGAAGATGTTTAACTTACAACGAACTGCACACAGAATATATCTAACTTACAAAGTAGTGCACAAAGAAGATGTCTTACTTACAAAGAAGTGCACATAGAAGATATCTAACTTACAAAGTGGTGCACATAGAAGATATCTAACTTACAAAGTAGTGCACATAGAAGATGTCTAACTTACAAAGTAGTGCACATAGAAGAGGTCTAACTTACAAAGTAGTGCACATAGAAGATGTCTAACTTACAAAGTAGTGCACATAGAAGATGTCTAACTTACAAAGTAGTGCACATAGAAGATGTCTAACTTACAAAGTAGTGCACATAGAAGATGTCTAACTTACAAAGTAGTGCACATAGAAGAGGTCTAACTTACAAAGTAGTGCACATAGAAGATGTCTAACTTACAAAGTAGTGCACATAGAAGAGGTCTAACTTACAAAGTAGTGCACATAGAAGATATCTAACTTACGAAGTAGTGCACATAGAAGATGTCTAACTTACAAAGTAGTGCACATAGAAGATGTCTAACTTACAAAGTAGTGCACATAGAAGATGTCTAACTTACGAAGTAGTGCACATAGAAGATGTCTAACTTACAAAGTAGTGCACATAGAAGAGGTCTAACTTACGAAGTAGTGCACATAGAAGATGTCTAACTTACAAAGTAGTGCACATAGAAGATGTCTAACTTACAAAGTAGTGCACATAGAAGAGGTCTAACTTACAAAGTAGTGCACATAGAAGATATCTAACTTACGAAGTAGTGCCGTAGAAGATGTCTAACTTACGAAGTAGTGCACATAGAAGATGTCTAACTTACAAAGTAGTGCACATAGAAGAGGTCTAACTTACAAAGTAGTGCACATAGAAGATGTCTAACTTACGAAGTAGTGCACATAGAAGATGTCTAACTTACAAAGTAGTGCACATAGAAGAGGTCTAACTTACGAAGTAGTGCACATAGAAGATGTCTAACTTACAAAGTAGTGCACATAGAAGATGTCTAACTTACAAAGTAGTGCACATAGAAGATATCTAACTTACAAAGTAGTGCACATAGAAGATGTCTCCGATCTTCTTCTTGAGGTCTGTCATGCGCTTCCAACGAGTTCCATAGCTGTTCGGGAGGAACCGGAGGAAGGGGAAGGTGGACAGGACCAACTCCTGGTCAAGGGCCAGAGTCTTGTTCATGTGGTGGTCAAGCTCGGCCATCAGCTCCAGGTTCGGACTGTCCGGCACCGGGGCGTCACCCGTGATCTGTCGGTAGAGGGATGTTGGTCAAACATACTGTGAGCAATACGGTAAGACGTATTAAGTTTGCACAGTGGCATCCTCAACCACCCATAACCTAATGTACTGAGTCCGTACACTATATCAACACCGAGATTTCTCAGAGGGAAAACTCGTCCTCAAATTATCTGCCCTTGACTGGTGAAAGCCAACCAAAATGCTTTGTATTTTGTTTTATGTGCATTACTCAAAATGACTGTATTTTGTTTGCATATATATATATATATTTCAAAGTAATCGCTCCGTTAGCGATTACTTTTAAACCTCTCTTGAACGCGATTGCTCAATGTAGCGCTACGTAGCAAAGCGAGCGAACTTTGAGGTTTTGCACCTTGTCGTTCAGGAGAGAATGAGCGCTACTTTAGCGCTACTTGAGCGCTACATTGAGCAATCAATGAGCGATTATAAGCGCTCGCTGTTACGGAACGGAGCCCAGTACCATAAAATGTATCTGTGTATCCTACATTATAATTTCGCCGAACGAGCTTTTATATGTGTAAGCTGTATACTGGCAGGTCGTCTGAAATTATCCTTTGAGCCAAACGCCGATCGCGCGGTGAAACAGTCGGCCGTTGAACTCAATCCGATGACGCCGTACCCCTCACAACATTATTTGTATTTCACCGAAAGACATCGGCTGTTTATACAACGTCATTCGATTGTACCGGCAAACGAAATCTGTTCATTTTGGCAGTAGACATATTAGTCAAACGACGTCATATGCCAGTTGCTCTCGCAGCGAAGGCGATATTCATTCAGAAAATTCCAACGAACTGAACGAAAATAGCAATGTACGTTCGAATACCCGCTTAAAGGCAAAAGTCGTTGTCTACCATGTAAATGACTTTCTCTACAGTTCTGTTTCATTGCTAAGCAATTGTGAAGACACTTTTGTCTTTCGTCATAGGCGGTATCATAGGTGTTACTGGACTCTATATATATACGCGGTTGACCTCGCCGGCGGTTTTTGATTGGACGTCTCCAGTGAATGAACGCTTTATTAGGTCACAGTAGTATACGCCTTGTTGAACCACGTGTTTCGTGGGTGTCAGTCATTGAGATTACTGCGTGCATGAAACCTACATGTATACTTATATGACTAATTAGGCCTATATATATATATATATATATATATATATATATATATATATATATATATATATAATATTATATATATATTTATATATATATATATATATATATATAATATTATATATATATATATATATATATATATATATATATATATATATATATATATATATATATATATATATATATATTAGTGATCTGGCAATATGTAGCATTTTAAACTTATTTTTATTAGTATTTTATCACGTACATGGACTATTAGTCCAAGATTAAATAACGCTTGTGACGTCAAACTTTTGTTCTTTCACGCAGTTATGTGGACAGTTACACATCACATCACATTGTATAAGTAGAAATTTAATTTCTTTAACTTTAATTTTGATAAAAGAGCAATGATTAGTATGTTATTTAAGGAGGTTAATGACCTCGCGATGAACATGTACTATATATTTGCGGTGATTCATGTACCTAAGAACGCGGCTTGAACAACGTAACGCCCGAACCATATTGCATGTAGAACAGTTCAACGGCAGACAGAGCTGCTAATAGAACGGGATTCGACCCCATGTTCACATAAACGGGCGTCGAACACGTTACCTAGTACGCTATATCGACCTTACGATATCTAGAAATAGTTTATACCAATCTCACGTTATGACACGTTATAAATTTGAGCGATATTCAGATTAGCTATTGCAGCTTGTTTACTAATGCATTTCTTTGTGAAATAAATATGTTTTAACCATAAACAGTTATAAAATACATTAATCACAACATCTCCCACGACATATAAAATAGTTTTTGCCTATCAACATGATTTACTTTCACGGCGTGTCTGTGTGAAGTATGAGTCGCTCCTGTGTTACGTAACGAAGGAAGAAAGGAAGAAATGAAGAAAGAATCACGTACCAGAATGTGTAGCACGGTGAGCAGGTAGTTGGCGGCTATCTTTGTGATGTTCACCTGCTCACCTGGCCCGAGTGTCTCCAACTGGGTCATCACCGTCTCCAGGTGAGATTTCAGGATCGAATCTATCTTAGCGCCACCCTTTTCGTGTAGTTTGATAGAGGAATGGAATATCTGACGCAGTTGTTTCCATAACTTTGAAGCCGGAGAAAAAGTAATACCACAGCCCTTGAAGAAATAATTTCCAAGAAAGCTCGGTGGCCTGTCATTTGTCTTGTCCTTACTTGAGCCATTAAAAATTTGGCGAATAGCTTCAGCGGAATTTAAAACCACTAACTTTTGTCCCGGTAGATTGAGACAAAATATTTCTCCAAAATCACGAGCCCATTGTCCAAATAAGATAAAAGTCGTTTGATCACGAACAGACTTAAAGAAGGCCGTATAGCTTGCAAGTCCCGTGGGTCCCGGAGGCAGTGTACCTTTAATGCGGTTCCAGTGAGAGAGGGCCGCTACCCCCACTACGATACACACCACGAGGAAACTAGTGACGACTTCCATGGCAAGCGATAGCAGTCAACTATCTGCATGTTGTCGTATCGCTGTATATAGACTTGAATGAGTGGGCGTGTCACCGCCAGACACTTAGTTCTGTACCTCCTCCCCGCGTCCCCCCCCCCCCCCCCCCCCCCCCCTCCTTGTAAACCCCCCTCCGCTCACCTGCCATTCGCTGGGGACAGTCATGCATATTGAGTTCACACCTGCAAACTGTCAGCGAGCAATACGCTGCAAGATTTGTGAATACCCACACGTTTATACCTTCATACACTAATGCATTTTCGTATATACTGGCTATAAGATTGGATTTATTCACGGTCATTCCTGCTGTGCGTAGGAGTGTGGTGGACTTAGGAGGCTATTCCATAGGGCTGTGAAAAACAAAAATAAAATAACATAGCTTACATTGGAATGAGAATGTTATTAGACTTATCGATTTCTACAAGGTGTTACCTGTGGAATTGCGTATGTCATACAAACTGGCTATTAACATAGCCCCATGCATGCTCAGTGCAATTTCCTCAAGCAAAGCAGGGAACACATCGTCCCTGTCTGGGTATTTATCATACATATGACAATGATCTTCCTCCACTACCGTCCCGATGACAATGATATTTCACTGTTACATAACTGATGACAATGATATTCTACCATTACCATAAAGATGACAATGATATTTCACTGTTACATAACTGATGACAATGATATTCTACCATTACCATACAGATGACAATGATATTCCCTATTACTATACTGATGACATATTACCGTACTGATGACATTGGTATTCCACCATTACCATTCTGATGACATATCCCACTACTACCATACTGATGACATATTACATAATTACCATACATATGAAAATAATATTCCACCATTTCCACACTGATAACAATGATATTTCACTATTTCACACTGATGACACTGATTACCACCATTTCCATAGAGATGACAATGATAGTATGTCATTACCATACTGATGACAATAATATTCTACCATTACCATACTGATGACAATAATATTCCCTATTACTATACTGATGACATATTACCATACTGATGAGATTGATATTCCACCATTACCATTCTGATGACATATCCCACTACTACCATACTGATGACATATTACACAATTACCATACATATGAAACTAATATTCAACCATTACCACACTGATAACAATGATATTCCACTATACCACACTGATGACACTGATTACCACCATTTCCATAGAGATGACAATGATATTATGTCATTACCATACTGATGACAGTTATATTCAACCATTACCATACTGATGACAATGACATTCCATTTTTTCCATACTGATGACAATTATACTCCAATATCACCATAAATGTTGTTTTCACATATGAAAGGTAGACCTATATGTTCTATCATTTCTAAATGAAAACAAAAAGCGCGACAACATACAGCTTCTGGGTTGAAGCCCTAACTTGTATTATTAGCTACACGTTAAAGGCGCTGTAGCACTTTTTTGGCAAACAATTTTTTCTCAAATTTGCCATTTCCTGCTATGTTTATACAATAAATTGTTACGTTAGAGGATAAAATATCTCATTACATAACCCAATAAGCCATATCCATAGAAAACGGTTATGCGTATTGGAAGAAATAGTGCGACGTATAGAGCGACAAATTTGTGGAAATCTTCAGTGTGAGAGGTAGATTTGTAGGTCTCATGCGATTTTGAGAGACAGACAGCAAGGTGGTTGGCCATTCCATCATGGTGCCATTTAAACAATCCACTCTGCTTGTTTATGTATAGCTACATCAGTCAGATCACTTGGGGCGGGATAGCGCAATGGTTAGCGCGTTCGGCTTTGGATCAAGAGGTCCAGGGTTCGAATCCCGCCAGGGGCACGGCAACTTTGTCTGCAGTAGAGAACTGCTCTACACGCAGTAAGGTTTGGGTGCAATGCTACACTGAATTTCAGTGCAGTACCATCCATGGTTCGCTAGTTCCAGCCGTTGCTCGCAGGTTTCACCGCAATGCATAGCCACATGGCGTTGCGGGCTTTCTCCCTGCACAAATACTAGCAGCCGTGATATAAGTGAAATACTCTTGAAAGCGGCGTTAAACCCTAATTCACTCACTCACTCAGATCATTTGAACTACCTGGACACCAGTGAACACCTTAAAATGGCCGCTCGATGGGACATTGACACGCATGGCTTAACCGAACCATGTACATACGTTTTATAACTCTTTTTATGGACTAGGAGTGTTATTATTAAAAATCGTTTCGTGTAATGTTTGACGTTTGCTTCAGCGACTGACCTGTTTACGAACAGCATACATTTCTTGAAAAAAATCGTGTTCAACTGGTGAACAAATAACATCCAGACAAGTATGTATTTCCTCACCAAACCTTCATCAGTAATAATAAACAAAGGATGATTGTAATGTAAGCACGAAACCGGAAAGTCGCTGGATGCTAGTCTGACACTACTGAAATTTTCTCTGAACGCCTACGCGCAGTAATATAGTGCGAATATATACTCATTGTTAAATGGTTGAAACCCCTAAACAGAAATGGATTTTAGCAAATTAAATGCATGTGAAACTAATATTGTTCAATATTATGGTTTTTCGAAAATAAATGGTACAACTACATTATGTAAACTATAAAATACTTGTCATGTATGTATTTTCTGCAAATGAGACTCCATAAAAGGTTTTCTGTATATTTGGGTTCAGTAGAATTTATTTCAAATGCAAACTTTTCATTATTTATCATAACCAAAATGAGAACGCTCAAACACTGGAACACTATACCAATGCCAATATCTCAAGACACAAGGAATTAATTATTTTGAATAAATTTAATTTTTTCATATATTCCTCTTTCTTTGGTATTTAAAAGTACAAGTGGATAAATAGCAAATGGTCAAGGACACTATTCACAAAAAGACATCCAGTAGTAACACGTTTCACCAAAACTTAACTGAAACTGACACGTTACGTTGTTTATATAACATTTCATTCCTATTACTATTGGGGATGTAAACCATTTTTACAATGAGTATATCATTAAAGGAGCTGCTTCGTAGGAACTTGATTGTCAGGTTTTGTTTAAATATCAACATTCACACGGATATTGTTCGGTAAAAATTAATAACAATGCATGACGGAGTACGTTATTTTACGTATATCGCTTGTTTTGACTTGATCAATCTTCTGATGTTTACTCTGTTTTTTTATATAGCCCATTCTCTTCCCACAGATGTTACTCCCTTCAGATTTCCGATCGTCACCTCTGTCCTAGAAGGCCTGAATTTCTCGGCTCCTGCCAAATTCCTTAGAGGGGAACCTCATACTGTATCACTGCTTCTTAACCAATAAAAACTCATATTTCAGCGACTAATCGACCGATTGACTTTAAAAATCTAAGACTCTTAAGGGTCCTGCAAATTAGCATATGTCCTTCGAATATAACATGAATGAACTATTTTATATCGTAGTTATGCTATTGTTCAAAGATTTTCAATTTTCGTTCATGAATAATATTCATTTTTATGCTTTAATAACAAAATTAATCATTTTGGAAATCAAGACGATTCATTCAGTCCGTGCATTCTAATATCTTAAAGCATCATATTTAAGTTTTGAAAATAAGGTGTAAGCTAAAATAAATAATATTTCTTTTATATAAAAAAATATTGCAGGGATTTTCTTTCTTATAGTTTTTGGTCTGCTGTCCAGTTGGGTCTAAACCAACTTCCCAATACATTTCTGGTGCAGCGATTCACTATCTTGGCACGGCAAAGAGAGGGAAATACTGCAAGACTTAAATCAACCAGTAATGCAGACTGGTAAGAGTTATGCCTTGCGTTTGGAAGTTGGGTCTTAACTGGCTGAATGAGAACTTTGAGTGAATGAGGTGGGGTTTAACGCCGCTTTCAAGAGTAGTTCACTTATATCGCGGCTGCTAGTATTACGGCAGGGAAAGCCCGCAACGCCATGTGGCTATGCACTGCGGTGAAACCTGCGAGCATCGGCTGGAACTAGCGAACCATGGGTGGTACTACCCTGAATTTCAGTGTAGCATTGCACGCAAACCTTACTGCGTGTAGAACAGTTCCCTACTGCAGACGAAGTTGCCGTGCCCCTGACGGGAATGAGAACTTTGAATTTTAGAATCTGCACGGGGCAGATTAAATAGGGTGTTCACCTACATAAAGTACGAAGAACTTGACCCATATCTTCAACTGTAGTAAGAGTCATCAGTGTACACATGGTTTAGTGTACACGAGTTGAATGAGCCTTGGTAGATAAGGCGCGATAAGGTACTCACTACTGTACATATTTTTACAATAGTCCAAAACATCACACACAAATCACAAAATCACAAATCGTCTTGTCACAACTATCGGCTTCCTGGACTGTGAGAAGTAGGGCACTGTGTCGTCACGTGATCGGCGTGCAGTGCAAAAGTAAAGGTCAAACAAGACGGAATGACACCACACGACTGACCATGGCCTCATTCGATTTGCCCCTTATTCAAACAGTAATGTTATCGCCATTTATCTTTAGATAAGCCGATCTGGTGATGCAACTTTCCGCGTTAAGCATAACTGCGCTATTTAAAGGGACACTAGCACGTTTTGCCACTCAGTAAGTTTATGAAATATATTTGAAAAATAATTTCACTACAGTAAAACACCCTTCGCTCTTCGGTAAATCAAGTTTTTAAAAATGGGTGTTTGTGATTCGGTAAAGCCATTGGAATTGTTTTTGCAATTCGAAATAATAAAATGTGTTCACATTAAAATTGCCGCCAAGGAATTTTTACTTTATACGCAACACCATTATTGCCAATACGTATAATTGGTTTGTGAAATAAGTTGTTTTACCCTCTAAAGTAAATATAAATGGTGTTAACTATAATTATAAACGGGAAAAAATGAAATTTGCAAAAAAACGTGCTACAGCCTCTTTGTGAGATAAGCTAAATCTTCCACCTTGCTGAAATTAAATGCAATGTTATGACTAGAATGTCCTCGATCCTTATGAAGGGTTCTTTTTTTTTATTTCACCACAAATCGTGATATCTTTACATGTTTTATACTGATCCGCTACCTAACTACAATACCCTTGTTCCCTGAACCCAGGGGGCGGGATAGCGCAGTGGTTAGCGCGTTCGGCTTCGGATCAAGAGGTCCGTGGTTCGAATCCCGCCAGGGGCACGGCAACTACGTCTGCAGTAGAGAACTGTTCTACACGCAGTAAGGTTTGGGTGCAATGCTACACTGAATTTCAGTGTAGTACCACCCATGGTTCGCTAGTTCCAGCCGATGCTCGCAGGTTTCACCGCAATGCATAACCACATGGCGTTGCGGGCTATAATACTAGCAGCCGCGATATAAGTGAAATACTCTTGAAAGCGGCGTTAAACCCCAACTCACCTCACCTCACCCTGAACCCAGAATCTATTATTGTTCTGGAGATTGGTTACACAGCGCTATATATAGCACGTACTTTTTCAGCCAATGAAATGCCATGCTTCTGAACGTCGATAATCGCTCATTGGTCCTCTCATCCGGGTACCGTATATATCGCTTGAATGAAAATTCTTTCATTGGCTGGTTATTTATAGCCACACGACATTTACATGGCTCCGGGTAGCAGGGTATTGTAGTAAGACAGTAGAAACGAACACACTGAAGAAACAGGATGACCATACACTTTTAGGAAGATCATTTGTTTAACCCAAGATAAACTTAAAGGGACACCACGTCGAGAATAAAAATTAGATCATGTGTACCTATGCTGATTAACATGTCTGCTACAAGTCACAGGCACAGAATATCAGACAATTGACGTAATTGGTAATAAAAACTACTGCATGTAGACAGTGAAGTGAAGCGTAACTCGTTAGCAGACATTCTAATCAGCTAAGTGAGATAAAGATGAGACTCATTTTTTTCCTCGACGCAGTGTAAGTGAATCGTTGCTATGAATTTGCACTTACTACAATATTGTGTCACGACTCACGAGGGCCTTGTTGCTTTTTACAGTTAATTTGTTGAGCTTTCTGTTTGTAAAGACTTCAGTAGGTGCTTATGATTGCCAATTTCGGTGTTAGACGGGGACAGAACTTCTGTCTGAACGATTAGTTTCTTTCATTATCCAGTCATTGAAGAGACAAACGTGCATCGTTCTTCAGCAGGGCTAAGTTAAGAGCTTGTCACTCGACTATTTTGGGTTCGGATCATGAGGTCCGGGGTTCGAGTCCAGCTAGGTTTTCGGCAACTTTGTCTGCTGTAGAGAACTGGTGAATATGCAGTAATGTTTGAGTGGATTTGTACATTGAAACATAGTGTAATACCACACGAGTTTCCAGTTCCAGTTGAAGCTTACATGTTTCATCGCAATACATAGCAAACATGGTATTGCGGGCTTTCTCCCTGCAAAATTCTAGCCGGTATAGCCCCATTAACCCTCATCTCTCATCCCTCAACCCTTGGCCCTCACCATTCACCCCACAACATTCCCGCCTCCCCCTCTAGCCTTCACTAAAACCCCTGACCGCCATCCACCCTGACCCCACTCCTCTCACCTCCAAGCCCACTTACCCCCTCACCGTCTCACCATTCACCCCTTATACCTTTAACCAATGTCCTCTCACCCCATCATAGTCTGACCATTCACCCCTCACTAGTCACTACCTCACTACCGCACCCCCCCCCCCCCCCCCCCCTCAACACACACTCCCCATTCATCTCTCCTCTCCTCATCCCCTCACCGCCTCACCATTCAATCACCCGCCCCCTTACCCCCCATCACACAGACAGACAGACAGACAGACAGACAGAATATTTTATTAGTGTCTCACTCGTAGATACAAATTATAAAATTATTGTATATAATAATAAATAATAAAATATGCTACGACCAGTCGCTCAGCGACTTATGAGAGACAATATATCTTTAATACAGAAATAAATGAAAAGAGCTAAAATATACAAATAGGTAAGAAAATATAAACACATAGACAACATGGAAATTCTAAAACATTAACCATATAAGATACCACGGCGTTTAATTAAAATATCCTGGCAGGTTTTGGAAACGGTAAAAATTAGGTCATGGGAACTAAAAATATAAATAAACATTTCTTCACAAGAAAGTGAACTAAAATGAGGTAAAGTTCTTCGGCATGAGTTAAAAAGCACTTCCCTAATAGAGGTGTAAGCGGGACAGTAAAATAAAACATGCATTTCGTCTTCCACTTGATCAGGACAGTTAAAACAATATCTTTCGCTGTGTGGTATGCTCTCATATCTACCCGTTTCAATTCTTAACGGGGCCACTC
Organism: Gibbula magus; assembly: GCA_936450465.1. Lineage (NCBI taxonomy): Eukaryota > Metazoa > Mollusca > Gastropoda > Trochida > Trochidae > Gibbula > Gibbula magus. Next base: position 77,705,883 of record OW388292.1, on the reverse strand, counting down.
CACACCGAAATTTCGCCATAGCACTCCTGTGGTTACGAGAAAGTGGACATCGAACATAGTACTCTGTTTCATAATTTTCTTTAAAAAGTCTGTAATTTCGGAGCTTATTCTTCCCTCGCCTTCCTTCAACCTGTGACAAATTTTCTTTCCATGTAAGATGATATTTATTGAGTAGGATATCTTGTATAGATGTAAAGAAAGGTTTTTTCTCAATGACACCAGCATATGTCAGGTGTTCGAATCCATGATCTTTTAAAAACGTTTTTATTTTACAATTCCAATTTTTCTTCTTACAATCATTCGCCCAGAAAAATATCCTCTTATTAATTCTTCTACTTGTTGTATTCACAGCTCTTGTCCAATGTCTTAAAACAGATAACCAATTTCGAACTTCTGGTGGTATCCATCCCATTTCACCGTTGACAGCGATATTCGGGGCATATTTTCCTAGACCAAGGAAGAAGCGTTGTGCTCTGTGTTGGACGGCATTAATACATGAATGTTGTGCGGTTCCCCATATTTCTGCTCCATAGTTTAACACTGAGTAAACCATGGCGTCGTAAAGTTTTGTAAAAACACTATACGGCATACCGCCAATACTTTTAAACTTGGATATTAGAAGTCCCAGTGCTCTGTTTGCTGATTGAGCTGCTGATTTGGCCATCATAGTGTAGTCCAGATGCTCGCTTAGTAGTACACCGAGATAGTGATACTTATCTTCGATTGCTAAAGTCGCCTGTCCACACTTGAACGTCGTCGTCGATCTACTTATAGATGGTGTCCTAAAATGAACAATCTTCGACTTATCGGGGTTAATAGTCATCCTGTTCGTAACACACCACTGATAAACTGCATCTAATAAACACTGTAGATCTTCCTCTGTCTCCGCTAGTAACACAATGTCGTCAGCATATGCTAGGACTGCTATGTTATCTTCGTTTATTCTTACTCCTCTTCCAAGTGTATTTAAGGTAAAAATCAAGTCGTTTATGTACATATTAAAAAGTAACGGTGAAAGCAAACATCCCTGTTTGAGACCTCGAGTAACGGAAACCAAGGCGTGAATAATCTGTTCACACGAACACAACACTTGATGTTTTGGTAGAGAGATTTTAAAGAATTCAACAGTCTTCCTCCAACACCTGAGTCTTGCAACTTCGTCCAGAGAATATCCCTGTCAATCCAATCATACGCTTTCTTGAAGTCAATAAATGCTGCATATGTACACTTTCTAGTCAGTTTTCTTTTTTCAATTATACTAGTAATTGACGAGATATGGTCTATTGTAGATCTTCCTTTTCTAAAACCATTCTGTTCATCCGTCAGAATATCGTTTCGTTCAGCCCAGGTGCAAAGTCGAGAGTTCAGAATACCGCAATAAATCTTATATATAGCTGGGGCTAAGGTAATACCTCTGTAGCTAAGGGGGTCTGTTTTATCCACCATCGTCGATTTTGGTAATGAGGTGATAATTCCCTGTGACCACATCGAAGGTATTTTGGCGGTTCTAAAACAAATATTAAACATTCTATGCAACAGATCTACAGTTCGTTCCCCTTTCAGCAGCTGAGTTGGGATCTCGTCCACCCCTGGCGACTTTCCATTCTTGGCTTTCATCAGAGCAGACTTGACTTCGTCTACAGTGATGTCATCATTAAGTTCTTCTTGTCGTTGCTCAACCCCTGACGTAGAATACTCTCTTGTGACGTCATCTTTTTCTCCTTCTCCATTTAACAGTATTTCATAGTCTGTCTTCCACTTATCCAAAACTATATCCCTATCTCTCGTAACTGTACCATTACCTAAAGTCACTTCCATCGGAATTAGCTTCTGCCGTTCCTGTGCTATGCCTATTTTCCCGATACTTCTCCAAAATTCTTCTTTGTTTTCCTCACACATACTCTCCAGGTCCTGGTGAATCTTACTTCTGTACGATCTCTTCTGTCTCTGTACTGCCCGGTCAAACTCCTTCCTCAACTGTACATATGTCTGCTTCATATGTGATCTGTGGCACCTATAAGCTTTCTTCCACTCTCTCTCTGCGGTACACAGTTCATTTCATTTGTTTGAAAGAGCTTCGTTCCACCACTTCTGTCGCTGTCGTCTCCTCTTGTTGTTAGCCCCTTCATAAAGAAATACTCTTTTAATGGGAAGTTTATCTTTCATTTCCGTTTTCACGACTTCTACCCATTTATTATAAGCACAGTCAATATCACACTGTTCTTTATGGGATAACTCCAAGTTAAGGATAACATCGTTTAACTCTGCCTGTATATCATTAGACTGGAGAAAGTTAGCTGGTGGTTTTCCTGTTAAAAGTTTGTCTATATAGTCTGGGGAACTATCTTCACTATCATCACCGTCGAATGAATCATTAATAGTTGAACACCATGTAAGCAGAGAGTGGTCTATCTTGAGTAGAGCGTCTCCATCCACCCTACCTACACAACCTGCCTCGTTAATCAGATCTGAAGGAAGGGTTACTTTAAAATCACTAAAATGATGAAACTGTTCGTATGGGACAAAACAATAATCAACAACTGACATACCTTGGCTAGATATAAAAGTAAAATCATTTTTGCTAGAACAACGCCCATTAAGCATGCATAAATTAGAACTAATTAAAAAGTCAATACAATGTTTCCCATTCACATTTCGTGTAAATTCAACAACATTTCTTTCAGGCATAGTGTCCACTCCTTCAATATAGTCAGTGTCATCACCACAGCGACTATTAAAGTCGCCGCATATAAATGTCACATTCTGTAACTCGTGTACCTGTGAGAGCAGAGTATTATAGAAGTTCTCTGCACAAGCATGTCTTGATGAATTATCAGGCGGCAAATAACATACACATATGTAACTAGTAGATTGTTTATGCTTGTTTGTCACTGCTAACCACAATATGCCTTCATGTGAATTGTCCTTTATTGATACATTGTTAAAATCTAAAAAAGTGTTCTTTATTAAAAAACCAACTCCCCCAGAGCCTCGGGGGGCACGTCTATGCAGTTGATCCCTATTGTGTCCATACCACTTGTACCCGTCGACTGCAATCACCTCATCACACACACACGTTCTCGACAACCCTCACTATTCACCCCCTCACCCCCTCATCCCCCCTCTACCCCCCTACCCATCACCCCCTCACCCCTTCCCTCAACCCCTCAACCCCTCACCCCTTACCATTCATCTCTTTACAGCTGCGGAGTTTCGTTATAGCTCCTTATATACGGTTTTCTAGTCCTGCTCCATGAGCATTTAATACATTCTAGATTTTTAGCAAGTCTAGATAAACTGAATACAACACACATATACACTGGTAGTATTGAAAAATATAAAAATCATAAGGATGAAAGTACAGCAACTAAAAAAATTCCATAGACTAAATAAAAATCTAAAACCATAAGGATAAAAGTACAGTAACTAAAAAAAACTCATAGACTTAATTTTAGTCTAACGGTTTTCGAGCATGCGTTTTTGAAAACGGTATTAGGATTTTTTAAAGATATCTTGGTCAATTACTTTTTCGTCCAAAAAGAGTGTTCTTCTCAGTTCTTGTGCCCAGTTAAGACGCACTGATATAATTTACTCAGTGACAACAAGTCAGGTTGTCACGGAGATACGTCACGCGAACTAGACTGACATCGCGGAGAAAAAAGACAAATGACGTAAGCATAGACAGTGGACTAGATTTTGGACAAGTTGAGTGTTACTCTACACAGGGTATTTGGGTGCGGAGCTTACATAAAATTTACCGTACAGTTGACCTAATGCCGACGGTGTCGCTGCGTGCATAAATGTCACACTGCTGAAAGCTGAAACCTGTTTTCGTCTCGTTTCCCCATTATGACACAGGGCTGAATAGACAAGCAGTTTAAAATCAATCAAAGTGATTTAAATTTTATTATTTAGAAGCTGTGATAAGTTATGAAATTGACGCAATACGCTTATGATATTTTCAGTGGAAAACACCGGCTCCATGCTGCGTTTTTCATAGAAAGTTACACACTATTCAAAATAAAGTAATTTCCATTGGGGACATTTAAAGGTTATCATCCGAGCGTGTTTAGGGATGGTAGATATCCTGTTTTAGGATAAACATCGTATTTTGCGAAGCTTGTTTATTCCAAATGCAAGATACTGACCATCCCAAAGCACATCCGGTCGGTTACCTTTGTGTCCTCGTTGGGTACTTCAATCATCTTTACAGGGTATTATAAACAAAATAATAATAACATATATAATCTGAAATGACATTCAATATCATAACCTGTTCTGGGAAGTGTGTCTTGGAATCATATTTCTCTTCCGAGTATGAGTTAGACAATTATGAAGCTAATTTTACAGTACATAAAGTTGGTCACTGACCAATATCACAGATACAAGTTTCATGTCATTAACTGCATTCTGATAGTTTTATAACGGGCAGGTGGTTCTCTGGTATATTTCGTTTTGCCTTATTAAGAACATAACTTATTTAAGGGGCCGTGTGCTCGAATAAATTAAATGCAAGAAGGCTTATGAAATGATATTTCTGAATGGTTGGTTGTCTTAGGTTTGAGGCAGTATGTCACGAGTATCGTATAACATGTTTATTTAATTTGTATACGATAGTCTGTTAAAACAGGTTACAAGAGAGAAAATAAAGGAATTCTATGAGAGGTTATCTCTCTAATTGAATAATAAACTGACGGACAAAAGAAAGTATACACCTCACTTGTTTTCGATTAATTCAATATTTTAAAGAAATGAGATGCATTTGATTATGGCACGATACAATAACACCTTTCGGCAGTAGCTTGAATGACGTAATAAAAGTTTTTAAAAGTACACCCATTGTGTTGTTGGGGTCACATATTGCAAACGTTATAAATGGTGATAATTTACCGACTATTACCGAAAACTACCCTTTTGATTATATTAGACTTAGCATATTGACGATATGAAGGTAAAAGAAGTGATTTCTGATCGAAAACCGGACAATGCACAGCGTGTGGCGCGCGTCAATGAGTCAAACGTAATTTTGGAATCTTATTTATAACAGACAAAAAGACAAATTTGGCTTGATAATGTTTAATAGGTAATATAACTACTGTTCTTGTAAATGGGACGTGCAGTTTCGGTTTCTGCACATGCATCATGATGTTACTAAATTTTAATCGTTAACTAGTAATTGTGATATATTTGGCGAGTGGGGATAAATATGCAAGCTGAGTGAATGTATTTGTTTTGTAGACAGCACATGTGGTGAGTTGGAACGTATTAAAGCCAAATAAAAATTTATGAAACACAATGGATGCACCTTTAAGAAGACAGGGTTAAAGGCGCTGTAGCACGTTTTTTCGCTCAAATAAGTTGATGAAATGTATTTGAAAAATAATTTCACCAATAGTAAAACATCCTTTTCTCCTCGGAAAATAAAGTTTAAAACGAGTGTACATGTTTTGGTTAAGCCATGGGAATCGTTTTTATAATACAAAATAATAAATTGTGTTCACAATAAAATGGCCGCCATGCAATTTTTGCTTTATACGCAACATAGTTTTTACCACTACAGATAATTTGTTTGTGTAATAAGATGTTTTACCCTCTAAAGTTAATTTAAATGACATAAACTATCATTATAAATGGGAAATTTGAAAAAATAAATTTTGCAAAAAACGTGCTACAGCGCCTTTAAGAAATGAAATTTACACCAACATGATCCCTACCATGTTTAAAATGTTGTAAATGTGTGCAGGACGAGGACCATTTATTGATTTTCACATATATATGTGTTATATGTCGATAAACAGTTGTGTTTTATCAAACTTAATTTTGGGGAATTTTAAAATTTGACTGATGTAATTTTTTGGACTAATTTCCCAAACTATTCAGTTTTTCTAATACGACCAACTGTTTGAGAGGCATTCTAGAAGTTGGTGTGATGAAGTAAACACATATTTTATGGATGATCAACTTCTTTATTATATATAGATCCCTATACCGTTATCAAGGATAACGATATAAGAATCCAAATCGAAACGCCGCTATTGTTAATAAAGAAGTTGATCATCCATAAAAAAATTTGTCTTCTTTTTAATACGACGTCGAAAACTCGAGATACGTGCACTAATTGCGAATTGGGACTTCCTTGTAATACTGATTTCATGAAACGTTAATGATTTGTAACATAGATGTTATACAGACTGCGACGTTTCGCTGTAGACACTTATATTATATACTAGACATTCCTCATCTTCACAACGTCACAGGCGTAACGAAAAGATTTCCATATCTTCTCCTTCCGCCCTTGACCTCAACCCTCGCATTTTCAGTGCTAAGATTTTAACGTACTGCAGGCTAATCGGATAAGCCAATCAGAAAACAGTTGCATTGCCTCTGTGACTGTGTCGATCGTCGCTTATTTTGAATTGGTTCCGAATGTAATTCATTGGCTGTATGTTAGCAGATGGTAAGGGACGTAACTCGTGATCACAATAGGTGTCGCTAAATCGTTTCACCACTTCTGGCTAGGTTGAAGGCAAGGTAAAAAATGGAGAGATCTCGATACATTTTCACCTTGCCGTGGGAAGATGAACATTCCTGGGCACACGTTATGCTGGTAAACTTGGATCTTCGAAAAGTCGAGAAAGTAGTTGAATATCAATACAAACTTGTACTTCATAATCATTAATGTTGCAACTTAAAAAATGCGAATTTTTCACATGCAATAATTACACGGATTTAAGACAACAAATATTTCTTGTAAGAAAAGGGATTTAGAAACTACATATATAGTGACAATACGAAGCTTGCCACACGTCTTGCAATATCGTATACCAAGTGTGACGGTAATTAACCGTTATGACGTTAGTACACTTGCACTATTGCCGAATACACGGTGAGTGCTAGAAAAAAAGTACATCTGTCCTATAACCTCTAGCTAGGAATCATCGCCTGTCAGCTGACACAAAATTGAGGGCCGAGTTACCGAAGCATATACTAGCATTTATTATTTTGATATGATTCAGAGATATAAATATGGGTTTTTCACTCGGAGGTGCGTCAAACCGATACGAAAATCGAGCAAACCCTCGTTATCGCTCGGGTGATACAACAATCACTCGCTTCGTAAAGGCGTATGTCACACATGTTAGTGTACTAATTTTTAGTTATCAAGCGATTAAACTCATTCAAGGGTATCCTCGGAAGGTATTATATTATAATCATAAACTAACGAGTAATGGTATGAATACATAAACATGTTAGTATGAAACACGTATGTATGTATCAGGAATATATATAAACATGTCAGACAGTAATATAATTAGTACAATCATGACTCATACTACAGATTTTAAGGCACTGTAGCACGTTGTTCTTACTGAAATAAAGTGATCTCACAAAAAGGAAAGTGTTACCAATGGCCTCAATCAATACAAAGAATTCCCAAACGAATGTATATGGTTCGGTTAAGCCATGCGAATCCATTTCCGTTCAAGCGGCCATTTTAAGGTGTTCACACTAAAACAGCAATACCCAAATACTCACAGATGGTCAACCGTATTGCAATCTGAACTCTCAAAATTGAATGAGACCTACAAATTTTATCATCTCACTGAAAAGTTTAACAAAATTGTCTTTTAATGTCGCACAATGCAATTTTTTACCTATACGAATAACCGTTTTCAATGGATTATTGAGTCATATAATGAGATGTTTTACCCTCTAAGGTAATTATATGTTGTATTAACTTATATAAATGGCAAATCTTAGAACAAATGATGTGGAAAAAACGTGTTACAGTGCTTTTAAAGGAATACCGCGTCGAGGACAAAAATGACATCAGATATATTTACTATGGTGATTAGCGTGTCTGCTAACGAGTTATGCTTCACTTCAGTGTTTATATTTCAGTTTGTATTACCAATAACTTAAATTGTCTGAAATTGGGGGTCTGTGCTCCTTAGCAGACACGTCAATCAGCATAGGTAGATAGATCTGATCTCATATTTATCCTCGACGCGGTGTCCCTTTAATGACTCGAAATTGCTATATAAAATCATAAACATTTAAACATTATACACCCTTCAAATATCGTAGACGTTTCATGTTCCCTTCTAATTTCAACACAAGAATAACACGGCTTTATGTCAGGGCACACTGCCCTGGTTTAATGTCACCCCACGTGATTTTGGAGATTGGATGACGTGATCGGAAAGTCGGTCCAAGAACTAGTGCAACCACGTGTGACCTAAACGCGTCAAACGAACGAGTCGGTGCGTTTTTGCAGATGATCATATTATGTCTGGTTGAATCGATATGTGTGAAATTTTGTTGGAGTGTGTGTGGTTTTAATAAATACTCTCATAAAATATGTTTTATTACATGAATGTAAAATTTTCGTTTTGTTGTTGTGTTTCTCGTTATATCCTGTTTTCTCCCGTTGGTTATTTGTTGCATTCTTTGTTGTTGTTGTTGTTGTTGTTGTTGTTGTTATAAACTAAATATAAACTGAAGTACACACCTCAGTTGATTTTGTCATGCGTTTGATTTTCAATTACCAATGGTTTAAGTTTTTGACGTACTCTAACACTAAATAGTGCAGGAGTTTAGTCATCAGTCACATTTCTACGTGGTTTTTAATAAATAAAATAAAGTTTAAATTTATAAATTCTTCCAAAATTAATTTACATAGAACACGACTGTTCATCGACATTTAAGACATATTATATGCAGTAATTAATAAATGTGCATATTAACACATTCACAACATTTTAAACATGATAGGGGTTAGTTGATGTAAACTTCATTTGATCCCCTGTCTTCATTAAACACAGATATTTTAAGTAAACAGTAACCACTTAATTAATTAACACTACCGCAGAAATATGTTCTTGTAACCGTGCCCTAGTCAAATGCATCTTATTTCATTTAAAATTTTGAATTAATCGAAAAACAACTTGGGTGTATACTTTCTTTTGTACTTCAGTTTATGTTATGTCTGTTGTTGATTCTTCATTGTTGATTTTGTTATTCTCCTTCCGTCTGTTTCTCCTTCCGACAAATTAGTATAATCAGAATTGTATATCACTTACATTCCCCAGATGAGAGAGAAGCAAGGTCACATCAACCTGTACCTTAATGAGGTGAATACACCTGGAGACCACTGAAGTGTGACTTCAATAGGTACACGAGCAGGTAAGTTGACTCATCAATCGCCGACGTAAATCAGGCAGATAAAAGGTTATCAAAGTGTCTCCTGCTTTCGTATGATAATGTGCTTTTCTAAGATTTCGACGTAAAATAGTTTTAAATTGCGATTTAAAGGGGCAGTAGCACGGAAATCAAGTTAAACAAGAGTCATCAGAAGAAGACATATCCCACCGGTTCGACAAAATTTGTAAAACACATCCTGTCTCTGAACAAAGTCCAAATTGGACAAATTTCTATGGAAACGAAAAAAAATTTAAATTTCAGAAATCTGAAAATATCAAAAGGCATCACTTCAGTTAGTGGGTAATACACATGCAAAGTTTCAGGAAGATATGATGAACGGTTTTGGAGCTGTGCACCGGAAACGAACCTGTCTCTGAACAAAGTCCAACTTCAACATGTTTCTATGGAAACGACCAAAAATAAAATTTTCAGAAATCTGAAAATATCAAAAGGCACCACTTCAGTTGGTGGGTAATACACATGCAAAGTTTCAGGAAGATATGATGAACGGTTTTGGAGCTGTGCTCCGGAAACAAACCTGTCTCTGACAAAGTCCAAATTGAACAAGTTTCTATGGAAACGAAAAAAATTAAAATTTCAGAAATCTGAAAATATCAAAAGGCATCACTTCAGTTAGTGGGTAATACACATGCAAAGTTTCAGGAAGATATGATGAACGGTTTTGGAACTGTGCACCGGAAACGAACCTGTCTCTGAACAAAGTCCAACTTCAACAAGTTTCTATGGAAACGACCAAAAATAAAATTTTCAGAAATCTAAAAATATCAAAAGGCACCACTTCAGTTGGTGGGTAATACACATGGAAAGTTTCAGAAAGATATCATGAACGGTTTTCGAGTTCCGCTCCGGAAACGAAATGATTACGGACGGACGGACAGACGGACGGACAGACGGACAGACGGACGGACAGACGGACGGACAGACGGCCGGGGTGATGACTACATCCCACGGTATTACATAAATAAATGAACATGGTTCCGTAAGGTCATGGGAATAGATTTTGTCATTCGAAATAATAAATTGTGTTCACAATAAAATGGCCGCCATGCAATTTTTGCTTTATACGCAACACCGTTTTTACCACTACTGATACTTGGTTTGTGTAATAAGATGTTTTAGCTTCCAAAGTAAATATAAATGACATAAACTAACATTATAAATGGGAAATTTGAAAAAATAAAATTTGCAAAAAACGTGCTTCTGACTCTTTTAGGGTATTCTGAACTTTATAGTTATCAAAGGGGAGAATACGTGAATACTAAACATCGTTCAACTCTTTCGTCTGAGAAGGTGCACTTAAATAGACCATTTTGTTTTACTTTGGCTGCATAGTTTTGCAAATAGAATAACTTTCATTGGAAAAATCTTAAAGTTTAATAGTTGTCTCCGAAGTACACTGTTCATTGTTCGGATTTATTTGATATTATTGATAAATGGTAAACTATCGGTTAATGAAAACTAACTACGAGAGTGCTTGGAAATCGATTATGATAAACAAAACATTAAAGATGGAATTCTATCCGCGATCTTGCATTTTTACATTCGTTAGATGACAACATTCTGTATTTTGACTCATTTAATTTTTTACAAATAATAAACATAAGACTATGAAACTAGTAACAAATATTTAAACTTAAATCATTAAACTAATCAACAATTCTTATTTTGCCGTAACAAAGCCTTCCAAGCTAGTAGAGCTGATAACTGGTTTAAGTCCTCGTCGTTTTGTAATTTTGAATAGATGTGCGCTAGGCTTATATATAATATAATAAAAGGTCATAAAAATATAACCTTTAGTAACACGTTTTACCTTGGTTTTGCAATAACCATGTAATAATAACATATGTGGAAACTGCAATGTCCTCTCGAATTTCGCTTCCATAAAAATATCCCGATTGAACTCTCTCTTTAAAGATAGACAAATGCACGATTGATCACATCCAGAAATGCATCCCACAAGTTTATTCACCCACACGTGTACTGATCCAAATAATACATGGTTAAAAGCATAGGGATTTCAAAGGGGATGAAAAAAATTATGGGCATCCTCGGTTATCCAGGGTTTTATATATGCTCTGTTACTCTCCACTGTATTACCCCTGGGACACTCCATCAGGGAAATCTGTACTCAAATTACACGCCCTTGGCCGGCGTGACGAAATCAGTAACCAATGGTAGAATTCACTGACTTTCTTGAAGCATATGTCGGCCATGTTTAATAAATTACCGAAGAGTGCTGTTAAATGAACTTTCATTGGTTCGCATGTCCAAGCTGCGTAGTAGTTTGATTGGCTCACGCCGGTCAAGGGCGGGTAATTTGAAAACAGATTTCCCTGATAGAGTGTCCCAGTGGTGATATAACATATATAAAACCCTGGGTAACTGAGGATGATTAATGGGATACAACAGCAATTAATAGAATATTTTACCATATTCGATTTCTCAACTGGCGTCAACACTATCACACTATCCGACTGGTAACTTTTTTTTAAATCACTAAATGAATGTTGGTTATCTGACATATCTAACAACCCATTCTCTGTACAAGTTTGTCTCTTTTAACATCAAACATGTCCTCAAATATCACTGTCTACAAAACATGGAATACTCTGTAACACAGCCCCAAATGCTCTTTCTACCGTATATTTAAATTAATTGCATTTTGAGAGGGATCTTTATCTGGCAAAATATGGCGGCGGACCATGTAACACCATTAAGGTCCATATGGATTACACTCTAAAATAGATTATGACTTCTCCTTAGGAACTAAAAGCACCATATTGTTGAAAACGTATACCTTGTGTCGCTAAGGGGTTGTACAGAGAACGTTGCTATGTTTAAAGGGGCCTTTACAGAGCCCCAAAACATATTGTACCGAATGTTAACAAGAGCCATCAGGCTCCATAAAGCACATCTACATAATGTTGGGAGGCAGTATACCAAATTTGGTGAGGATTGGTTAAGTAGTTTCAGAAATCTGCTCCGGATATAAACCTTACCCTTTAAATACACAAAGTCCAAATTGTTACCATGGAAACTAACAAAATAAATTTTGAAAAAGTTGAAAGGCACATCACGATGTGATCACGGACGGACAGACGGACGGACGGACACACAGACGGAACCAACCAGAATAGTTGAGTGGGTAAAATCTAAATTTATATAGGTATACCCCTTGAGCGTATACATTGACACAATAACACGTTATGCACGAAGAGAGAGAGAGAGAGAGAGAGAGAGAGAGAGAGAGAGAGAGAGAGAGAGAGAGAGAGAGAGAGAGAGAGAGAGAGAGAGAGAGAGAGAGAGAGAGAGAGAGAGAGAGAGAGAGAGAGAGAGGTTACCCTATGTATCTTTGTCGACGCATCATTATAGTACAATTGTAAGTATGTCACTTACATGTAGCAAAATAAACAGATGATTCCTCGTCTGACCGTTTTAACCGTTTAAAAGCATGTTTATGACGTAATATGTTCGAAAACTAGTTCACATTCTGGTCTTGTTCATGTGGAACTGAGTACTGTAAACCCACTAACCGTCTTACACACCAGTTGACATGTAAGTCTTGAATGTTATGTTTATTCATGTCCTCAATGTATGTATTTAGAAAATATATGTCCTAAAGAAAGTGCAGCTATCTACGACGTAGTAAGTCCGAAAACCAGTTCACATTCTGCGTACTGTAAACTCACTAACCACTCCGCTCTCCTGTCTCTTCACATGAGTGTAATATGATATGTGTGCGTCTTCTCTGCTGTCTTGCGTAGGTTCACTTATAAACTGAAGCACAAAAGAAACGTCACACCTCAATTGGTTTCGATTAATTCAATATTTTAAAGACATGCGATGCATTTGATTATGGCACGATGCAATAACACCTTTTGGCAGTAGTTTTAATGACTTAATTGGTGAGTGTTTTTATTTTTGTTTATTACAATATCATTTTTCAAACTAGACAGGGGTAAGAAATGAAATTAACACCAACATGACCCCTACCATGTTTAAAATGTTGTAAATGTGTGGAGGACGAGGTATATTTATTGATTTTCACACAGAGTATGTGTTATATGTCGATTAACAGTTGTGTTTTATCAAAATGAATTTTTGGGAATTTTAAATTTCAAAATTTTGATTTTTGTTTATTTTTTTTAAAAACACGTATAACAATTCTTTGACTGATTTAATATTTTGGACTAATTTGCAAAACTATTCAGTTTTGGAATACGACGTCTAAAACTCGAGAAATTTGACTTTAAAAATTATACATATGAGAAAAACAACTGAGGGGTGACGTTTCTTTTGTGCTTCAGTTTAGAACAATGCCCTAGTTGCGTGAGCCCACAAGGTTCAAATTCAAATGAGAACCGTTTTTAAAGTTGTAGTTACAACTTTTAAGAGTGCTATTGCAACTTCTTAAACTGTAATTTCAAGTTTTGGAGACTTTCTTATTCAAGTTTTGTAAATTTTATCTGTATGGCTTGAGGTTATAATGTTGCATATTCAAGTTCTAAAATTGTAATAAACGATTTTGAGAAGGGAATTATACAAAAGCGTAGTACGAAAGCCTACAACAGCCAAATTCAACGACAATTTCTGTTATCAAACGTGTACTTACAACTTTCTAAACTTGTAATTTCATCTTTCAAAGTTGTAACTTCATAACTTGAAGATACAGCTTTAAAAAAAATTAAATTACAAATTAACAAGTTGTAATTACAACTTTAAAACTTTAATTAACAACATTAAAACTTATATTTACGCCTAAAGGGACACCGCGTCGAAGATAAAAGTGAGATCAGATTTATCTACCTATGCTGATTAAAATGTCTGCTAACGAGTAACAGGCCCCGATTTCAGACAATTGAAGTAATTGGTAATAAAAACATGTAAACTCATTATCTGACACGCTATTCAGCATTGGTAGATACATCTGATCTCATTTTTATCCTCGATGCGGTGTCCCTTTAAGATTTATAATTTCAACTTTCAAACATGAAGATACAACTATCAACACTTGAAGACAAATTTCACAACTTGACTTGACAAGTTGTAATTACCATTTTACAAGGTTTTTTTTACAACTTTGAAACATGTTAGTTGAAGACTGATATGAAAGACGGGCGAGCGCAGTGGTTACAGTGGGTTTAGGGGCGGGATAGCGCAGTGGTTAGCGCATTCGGCTTCGGATCAAGAGGTCCGGGGTTCGAATCCAGCCAGGGGCACGGCAACTTTGTCTGCAGTAAAGAACTGTTCTCCACGCAGAAAGGTTTGGGTGCAATGCTACACTGAATTTCAGTGCAGTACCACCCATGGTTCGCTAGTTCCAGCCGATGCTCGCAGGTTTCACCACAATGCATAGCCACATGACGTCGCGGGCTTTCTTCCTGCCATAATACTAGCAGCCGCGATATAAGTGAAATACTCTTGAAAGCGGCGTTAAACCCTAACTCACCTCACCTACAGTGAGTTTACACTCAAAGTAGCAGTCCTACATGAACAAGAGCAGAATGTGAACTAGTTTTCGGACATATTACGTCATAGGCAGCTGCACTTTATTTAGGGCATATATTTAAATACAGGGACAAAGCGGTTATTCAATAAAAACAAACTTCATCTTGGAATCATCTGTTTTCGGCTACATGTAACTGACATACTTACAAGTTGATTATAAGATTAATTCACAAGAGACATAAACATTTAGACAAAAATTACTTTGATGCTGAAGTTTATATATATCATGGATATACTAAATCTATATGAGCAACGGGCGACCATGTTGCTTTCTCAAAACAAATCTGCAATTATAAACATGTTGCTAAGAAATATTATATATAGTCTACATTTATGTGTTCAACTGTCAATCATGCGTTTCTCCAAACAATTCTAACATGTTGCTATGAACAGATTTTAGAAGTTTTTCAAATTTCATATTATGGTCAAATTACTCACACAAACTTTTTTTGTGGCCAAACTGTATGTGACTGTATGAACTGACATGTGCCATATTATCTTTAATTTCGTTGTCAAAAAAATATTACAATATCAAGCATTTGTGGAGCACGTGATGCATTCGTGCATAACGAGATATTGTGTCAATGTATACGTTCACGGGTTATACCAGTGCTGTTTAGTCTATGTTATACAGGAGTGTTCGCGAGCGTTCGAGAGCATAAAGACAGATAGTCTCACTTTTTGTATACAAAACGATATAATAAACTGAGGTACAAAAGAAAGTATATCACTCAGTTGTTTTCCAATAATTCATTATTTTAAAGAAATTAGATGCATCTGATTATGGCACGATACAATAACACCTTTCGGCAGTAGTTTGAATGACTTTATTAGTGACTGTTTTACTTTTTAACTTAAATATCATTATTTAAAGTAGACGGGGGTAAACAATGAAATGAACACCAACAAGACCCCTACCATGTTAAAATGTTGTAAATGTGTGCAGGACGAGACAAATTTATTGATTTTCACACAGAGTATGTCTTATATGTCGATTTACAATTGTATTTTGTCAAAATTAATTTGGGGGAATTTCAAAATTTAATTTTTTTAATTTTAATTTTAAAAAAAACAAAAACGCGTACAGGTATTCTTTGACTGATGTAATGTTTTGGACTAATTTGCCAAACTAGTCAGTTTTTTAATACGACGTCGAAAATTCGAGATATGTGACTATACATATGATAAATACAACTGATTTATAAACTTTCTTTTGCACCTCAGTTTATATGAAATATAAAATACATTCAAGATCTGGTGAAATGCATTTCCCTCAAGAATGACAGATGAGTATTTCTGCGTATATTGTATATCGGAATCAATTGAGCATAAACTCCAGACAATATACACTTGCAATTGATTATTAAGACGATTTTAATTTACCCATTTTAACAATACCGCGATTTCTGCCAGGAATTTTTTTGAGAAGAATCATTGAGGCGTGACTGATTAACCATGATTGTCATTAAGAAACACAAATATATACATGCATCAATTAAAATAAATAAAACACTACTGATATAAACAAATTTACGTCTTCTTTAAATGTTACTGCAGGTTCTGACACAAAAGTACTGAACATTTTTCTTGGTCATTCATCGCATTAAAATTCGAGACATAAAAAGAGGGCAGTCTAAAATGGCATGTGCTTCATCCTTAATGACGTGATTGTTACATAGACGGCATATCCGGTCTTTTACAGCAAGGCGCTCGAACCTCCCAGTCTCTATTTGGGGCCACTCCAAACCTGAACTTTAAGAGTGCGCTGCGATGATAGGTCGGTAACGGTAACTGCGCATAGTGTTCAGCTTCGTAATCATGTTTAAAGCGACAGTAAGTCCATAGTTGTTACTGACACGTTGTTTCCATTTGGCTTTAATATTCATATAATGCTTCTGTATATAAACATTATAATACACAGCTCAGTACATCATGTATACTCAAATAGCTTATGGATCTTGTAGTTGATAATAAATACAAAATGTGTATTACACAGCTCAGTACATCATGTATACTCAAATAGCTTATGGATCTTGTAGTTGATAATAAATACAAACTGTGTAATACACAGCTCAGTACATCACGTATACTCAAATAGCTTATGGATCATGTAGTTGATAATAAATATAAACTGTGTAATACACAGCTCAGTACATCATGTATACTCAAATAGCTTATGGATCTTGTAGTTGATAATAAATACAAACTGTGTAATACACAGCTCAGTACATCACGTATACTCAAATAGCTTATGGATATTGTAGTTGATAATAAATATAAACTGTGTAATACACAGCTCAGTACATCATGTATACTCAAATAGCTTATGGATCTTGTAGTTGATAATAAATATAAACTGTGTAATACACAGCTCAGTACATCATGTATACTCAAATAGCTTATGGATCTTGTAGTTGATAATAAATATAAACCGTGTAATACACAGCTCAGTACATCATGTATACTCAAATAGCTTATGGAACTTGTAGTTGATAATAAATATAAACCGTGTAATACACAGCTCAGTACATCATGTATACTCAAATAGCTTATGGATCTTGTAGTTGATAATAAATATAAACCGTGTAATACACAGCTCAGTACATCATGTATACTCAAATAGCTTATGGATCTTGTAGTTGATAATAAATATAAACTGTGTAATACACAGCTCAGTACATCATGTATACTCAAATAGCTTATGGATCTTGTAGTTGATAATAAACATAAACCGTGTAATAAACAGCTCAGTACATCATGTATACTCAAATAGCTTATGGATCTTGTAGTTGATAATAAATACAAACTGTGTAATACACAGCTCAGTACATCATGTATACTCAAATAGCTTATGGATCTTGTAGTTGATAATAAATATAAACTGTGTAATAAACAGCTCCGTACATCATGTATACTCAAATAGCTTATGGATCTTGTAGTTGATAATAAATATAAACTGTGTAATACACAGCTCAGTACATCATGTATACTCAAATAGCTTATGGATCTTGTTGTTGATAATAGATATAAACCGTGTAATACACAGCTCAGTACATCATGTATACTCAAATAGCTTATGGATCTTGTAGTTGATAATAAATATAAACCGTGTATTACACAGCTCAGTTCATCATGTATACTCAAATAGCTTATGGATCTTGTAGTTGATAATAGATATAAACCGTGTATTACACAGCTCAGTACATCATGTATACTCAAATAGCTTATGGATCTTGTAGTTGATAATAAATATAAACCGTGTAATACACAGCTCAGTACATCATGTATACTCAAATAGCTTATGGATCTTGTAGTTGATAATAAATATAAACCGTGTATTACACAGCTCAGTTCATCATGTATACTCAAATAGCTTATGGATCTTGTAGTTGATAATAAATATAAACCGTGTATTACACAGCTCAGTACATCATGTTTACTCAAATAGCTTATGGATCTTGTAGTTGATAATAAATATAAACTGTGTAATACACAGCTCAGTACATCATGTATACTCAAATAGCTTATGGATCTTGTAGTTGATAATAAATATAAACCGTGTATTACACAGCTCAGTTCATCATGTATACTCAAATAGCTTATGGAAATTGTAGTTGATAATAAATATAAACCGTGTAATACACAGCTCAGTACATCATGTATACTCAAATAGCTTATGGATCTTGTAGTTGATAATAAATATAAACCGTGTAATACACAGCTCAGTTCATCATGTATACTCAAATAGCTTATGGAAATTGTAGTTGATAATAAATATAAACCGTGTAATACACAGCTCAGTACATCATGTATACTCAAATAGCTTATGGATCTTGTAGTTGATAATAAATATAAACCGTGTAATACACAGCTCAGTACATCATGTATACTCAAATAGCTTATGGATCTTGTAGTTGATAATAAATACAAACTGTGTAATACACAGCTCAGTACATCACGTATACTCAAATAGCTTATGGATCTTGTAGTTGATAATAAATACAAACTGTGTAATACACAGCTCAGTACATCATGTATACTCAAATAGCTTATGGATCTTGTAGTTGATAATAAATATAAACCGTGTAATACACAGCTCAGTACATCATGTATACTCAAATAGCTTATGGATCTTGTAGTTGATAATAAATATAAACCGTGTATTACACAGCTCAGTACATCATGTATACTCAAATAGCTTATGGATCTTGTAGTTGATAATAAATATAAACCGTGTAATACACAGCTCAGTACATCATGTATACTCAAATAGCTTATGGATCTTGTAGTTGATAATAAATATAAACCGTGTAATACACAGCTCAGTACATCATGTATACTCAAATAGCTTATGGATCTTGTAGTTGATAATAAATATAAACCGTGTATTACACAGCTCAGTACATCATGTATACTCAAATAGCTTATGGATCTTGTAGTTGATAATAAATATAAACCGTGTAATACACAGCTCAGTACATCACGTATACTCAAATAGCTTATGGATCTTGTAGTTGATAATAAATATAAACTGTGTATTACACAGCTCAGTACACCATGTATACTCAAATAGCTTATGGATCTTGTAGTTGATAATAAATATAAACTGTGTAATACACAGCTCAGTACATCATGTATACTCAAATAGCTTATGGATCTTGTAGTTGATAATAAATATAAACCGTGTAATACACAGCTCAGTACATCATGTATACTCAAATAGCTTATGGATCTTGTAGTTGATAATAAATATAAACCGTGTAATACACAGCTCAGTACATCATGTATACTCAAATAGCTTATGGATCTTGTAGTTGATAATAAATATAAACCGTGTAATAAACAGCTCAGTACATCATGTATACTCAAATAGCTTATGGATCTTGTAGTTGATAATAAATATAAACTGTGTAATACACAGCTCAGTACATCATGTATACTCAAATAGCTTATGGATCTTGTAGTTGATAATAAATATAAACCGTGTAATAAACAGTTCAGTACATCATGTATACTCAAATAGCTTATGGATCTTGTAGTTGATAATAAATATAAACCGTGTAATACACAGCTCAGTACATCATGTATACTCAAATAGCTTATGGATCTTGTAGTTGATAATAAATATAAACCGTGTAATACACAGCTCAGTACATCATGTATACTCAAATAGCTTATGGATCTTGTAGTTGATAATAAATATAAACCGTGTATTACACAGCTCAGTACATCATGTATACTCAAATAGCTTATGGATCTTGTAGTTGATAATAAATATAAACCGTGTAATAAACAGCTCAGTACATCATGTATACTCAAATAGCTTATGGATCTTGTAGTTGATAATAAATACAAACTGTGTATTACACAGCTCAGTTCATCATGTATACTCAAATAGCTTATGGATCTTGTAGTTGATAATAAATATAAACCGTGTAATACACAGCTCAGTACATCACGTATACTCAAATAGCTTATGGATCTTGTAGTTGATAATAAATATAAACTGTGTATTACACAGCTCAGTACACCATGTATACTCAAATAGCTTATGGATCTTGTAGTTGATAATAAATATAAACTGTGTAATACACAGCTCAGTACATCATGTATACTCAAATAGCTTATGGATCTTGTAGTTGATAATAAATATAAACCGTGTAATAAACAGTTCAGTACATCATGTATACTCAAATAGCTTATGGATCTTGTAGTTGATAATAAATATAAACTGTGTAATACACAGCTCAGTACATCATGTATACTCAAATAGCTTATGGATCTTGTAGTTGATAATAAATATAAACCGTGTAATACACAGCTCAGTACATCATGTATACTCAAATAGCTTATGGATCTTGTAGTTGATAATAAATATAAACCGTGTAATAAACAGCTCAGTACATCATGTATACTCAAATAGCTTATGGATCTTGTAGTTGATAATAAATATAAACTGTGTAATACACAGCTCAGTACATCATGTATACTCAAATAGCTTATGGATCTTGTAGTTGATAATAAATATAAACCGTGTAATAAACAGTTCAGTACATCATGTATACTCAAATAGCTTATGGATCTTGTAGTTGATAATAAATATAAACTGTGTAATACACAGCTCAGTACATCATGTATACTCAAATAGCTTATGGATCTTGTAGTTGATAATAAATATAAACCGTGTAATAAACAGCTCAGTACATCATGTATACTCAAATAGCTTATGGATCTTGTAGTTGATAATAAATATAAACTGTGTAATACACAGCTCAGTACATCGTGTATACTCAAATAGCTTATGGATCTTGTTGTTGATAATAAATATAAACCGTGTATTACACAGCTCAGTACATCATGTATACTCAAATAGATTATGGATCTTGTAGTTGATAATAAATATAAACCGTGTAATACACAGCTCAGTACATCATGTATACTCAAATAGCTTATGGATCTTGTAGTTGATAATGAATATAAACCGTGTATTACACAGCTCAGTACATCATGTATACTCAAATAGCTTATGGATCTTGTAGTTGATAATAAATATAAACCGTGTAATACACAGCTCAGTACATCATGTATACTCAAATAGCTTATGGATCTTGTAGTTGATAATAAATATAAACCGTGTAATACACAGCTCAGTACATCATATATACTCAAATAGCTTATGGATCTTGTAGTTGATAATAAATATAAACCGTGTATTACACAGCTCAGTACATCATGTATACTCAAATAGCTTATGGATCTTGTAGTTGATAATAAATATAAACCGTGTAATACACAGTTCAGTACATCATGTATACTCAAATAGCTTATGGATCTTGTAGTTGATACTAAATATAAACCGTGTAATACACAGCTCAGTACATCATGTATACTCAAATAGCTTATGGATCTTGTAGTTGATAATAAATATAAACCGTGTAATAAACAGCTCAGTACATCATGTATGCTCAAATAGCTTATGGATCTTGTAGTTGATAATAAATATAAACTGTGTAATACACAGCTCAGTACATCATGTATACTCAAATAGCTTATGGAAATTGTAGTTGATAATAAATATAAACTGTGTAATACACAACGCAGTACATCATGTATACTCAAATAGCTTATGGAAATTGTAGTTGATAATAAATATAAACTGTGTAATACACAACGCAGTACATCATGTATACTCAAATAGCTTATGGAAATTGTAGTTGATAATAAATATAAACCGTGTAATACACAGCTCAGTACATCACGTATACTCAAATAGCTTATGGATCTTGTAGTTGATAATAAATACAAACTGTGTAACACACAGCTCAGTTCATCATGTATACTCAAATAGCTTATGGATCTTGTAGTTGATAATAAATATAAACCGTGTATTACACAGCTCAGTTCATCATGTATACTCAAATAGCTTATGGAAATTGTAGTTGATAATAAATATAAACCGTGTAATACACAGCTCAGTACATCATGTATACTCAAATAGCTTATGGATCTTGTAGTTGATAATAAATATAAACCGTGTATTACACAGCTCAGTTCATCATGTATACTCAAATAGCTTATGGATCTTGTAGTTGATAATAAATATAAACCGTGTATTACACAGCTCAGTACATCATTTATACTCAAATAGCTTATGGATCTTGTAGTTGATAATAAATATAAACTGTGTAATACACAGCTCAGTACATCATTTATACTCAAATAGCTTATGGATCTTGTAGTTGATAATAAATATAAACTGTGTAATACACAGCTCAGTACATCATGTATACTCAAATAGCTTATGGATCTTGTTGTTGATAATAAATATAAACCGTGTAATACACAGCTCAGTACATCATGTATACTCAAATAGCTTATGGATCTTGTAGTTGATAATAAATATAAACTGTGTAATACACAGCTCAGTACATCATGTATACTCAAATAGCTTATGGATCTTGTAGTTGATAATAAATACAAACTGTGTATTACACAGTTCAGTACATCATGTATACTCAAATAGCTTATGGATCTTGTAGTTGATAATAAATATAAACCGTGTATTACACAGCTCAGAACATCATTTATACTCAAATAGCTTATGGATCTTGTAGTTGATAATAAATATAAACCGTGTATTACACAGCTCAGTACATCATGTATACTCAAATAGCTTATGGATCTTGTAGTTGATAATAAATATAAACCGTGTAATACACAACGCAGTACATCATGTATACTCAAATAGCTTATGGATCTTGTAGTTGATAATAAATATAAACTGTGTAATACACAGCTCAGTACATCATGTATACTCAAATAGCTTATGGATCTTGTTGTTGATAATAAATATAAACCGTGTAATACACAGCTCAGTACATCATGTATACTCAAATAGCTTATGGATCTTGTAGTTGATAATAAATATAAACTGTGTAATACACAGCTCAGTACATCATGTATACTCAAATAGCTTATGGATCTTGTAGTTGATAATAAATACAAACTGTGTATTACACAGTTCAGTACATCATGTATACTCAAATAGCTTATGGATCTTGTAGTTGATAATAAATATAAACCGTGTATTACACAGCTCAGTACATCATTTATACTCAAATAGCTTATGGATCTTGTAGTTGATAATAAATATAAACCGTGTATTACACAGCTCAGTACATCATGTATACTCAAATAGCTTATGGATCTTGTTGTTGATAATAAATATAAACCGTGTAATACACAGCTCAGTACATCATGTATACTCAAATAGCTTATGGATCTTGTAGTTGATAATAAATATAAACCGTGTAATACACAACGCAGTACATCATGTATACTCAAATAGCTTATGGAAATTGTAGTTGATAATAAATATAAACCGTGTAATAAACAGCTCAGTACATCATTTATACTCAAATAGCTTATGGAAATTGTAGTTCCAGTTTTTAAACTTCCTTGTCATACACTCTTCAGTCCAGATGAAAAATTTCTTATTCAGTCTTGTGTTGCTATTTTAACGAATATTTTCTCAGTGCCGCTTCTCTTTAGTCAATAGAAATGGGTTTCCATCCTAGTTCTCCTGGCAATGAAGCTGTAGACCTTAGTATCACAGGCCCTTTGGTCATTGCTTTTCACACCAATTAACAAAAATTAATGAAAAAAGTTTGAGATGATCCCCGATTTTCACGCCTTCAGAACTCTAGACTAATAGATTCTGAAGGCGTGAAAATCGGGGGTCTTTTCAAACTTTTTAAATTATTTATTTTTTTTAATTGGTGGGTCTGTGATTATTATCCCCGAATAAAATTAAGATGAAAACTGTCGCTGTTGATAGTTTAAAAAATAGATAAAATAGAAAAATAGAAAAACAACTTGATCTTATATATGTCTTGATTGACATTTCTCAGCATAACAAAAACACACCGTAAACAGCATGAACTAATAGTTACTGAAGTGGTTATTTGAAAAATATATATAACTTCAGCAGTCAGACATATGAAAAGCAACAAAAAAAAGTCCAAGTTTTTTTTAATAAATGTATATTTTTCTGGAAGATTTGAGTTTTAAGATTTAATAATGAAGTCTCAATTAAACGAAAAATGTTTGAAAGGGGTATTCCTTAGTTGTATCCTGATACCAAATAAATATATGTGGTAGATCATGTACAATGTAAAACAAATACACATGTTAATGGGATGTGTGATTTCCGTTTATGGCATGGGCTAACTATACACTCATTGTTCGATTGTCATTTAATATTTGAAAAAATATAAAATATTTGGCATTTGGTGAGGAATATGCTAACAGTAACCGAAAACGTTGTTTGAATTCAAATCATGATCAGTACGTAGGGTATTATGGCACGTTTTAAAAATGTTCTGGTCATTTGCCACAGCCTCGTTCTGATTTATTTTATCGGCGGGTCATAGTTATTGAGCAACGACTTGATTGTCGACGTACACAATCAATATAAGAAGAGACTTGAATTTATTCAACACATAAACCTGCAACTGGATTTATGGTGACCAAAAGCTCCTGGTTAAGTTTGTAAAGCCAGTGGCTGCCACAAAATTCGGATTATTTCATTAATTATCGGTATATCTATGTAACGAGTGCATGGAGCTTATAGAACTGTACAAGTACTACAGAGTGCTTTTATTAGGGTAACACTCTGTTCTAAAAGAGCGTGCGTCGCTATAACACAAAATTCATAAATAACAAAGGCCTGAAAATTGTCTCTTGTCACAAACATTTTTTATTACAAAATTGATGTAACGAATTTATTTCATTGTCAGGTTGTTTTCGAAATCAAATAATTGAAAGAAATCGATTCGTCCTACACTGTCGGCCAAAAGAAATGCCTACTTGATTCTCCTTAAAATAAAAGATATAATAATTTCTGAAATATAATTAATGGTGGTCTCCAGGTTATGCTGAAACAATAATTAATATGAAAGTCCAACGATATCGTGGAAAACTTTGAATCGAGTCAATGACATTCATGATAACCACGCCCAATGAAGATCGCTATTTCCGATTGATTCACTTGCGCACCCTACCCACGTACATCTGCAGCATCATCGCCACTTTAAAGCGAATGCCTGCCTGTATTGTTGCTTGTGTTTGTATGAAAATAGGTTTCAAATGTTTTTCTGATCAAGCAGTGATCGAAAACATAACAACTTCTGATGTATCATTTAAAAAATCGCCATTCTTTTGTGACATGACAACTTCCGAAATTTAAATATATTATTCAGAAATGGTGCAACTTCATAATGCTATAATATTGCTTAACTGTTCATTATAGTTTTTACTAAATCTGATAAAATATCTGGTAGGCGTTTCGTTTGGCCGACAGTGTATCTGATCACCCAATCCAATTCAAATGTTTCTCTAGAAATCATTGAACTTGCTTTACTTCGATGGAAAGCACGGGTGTTATTATGTTAAAATTACACTTGTGACGTCATCCTATTGTTCTCTGGCCCGCAATTTGTCAGTGATTATTTACATTGAAATCATAACCATTTTTTTCAAGACTGTTTTGTTGATGCAAATGTGAATTTTGTCCGTTACCCGTTAACAGTCTCAATTCATCAAATTATACTTTTGTTGAAATTTTCGTCACTCCTAATACGTTAGACTCACAATACTAATGTATACGTATGACCACACGTGGTGTTAGTCATTTAATCACCCTCACTACGGTAGTTATTTAATTAAACTGTGATCGGATAAAACCCTCGCAGAGTTTATTTAAATGATTACCTTGTAAGGGTTAACCTTTACTTAACAAGCTTCAAGTTAACACAATGCGCTAAGATTCGTTTTAAGCATTCTGGGCACCTTGGTTACGCGACATCAGAGCAGATTCAAATCAATTCATTTACACTCATTATCCAAAGGACATACTGAACAAGCAATATTATATGTACTCATTAAAATGCTACAGTTAACCGCCTGTTTAGTACAGTCAGTACACATCACCCAGCACTGACAATTTGTTTTGTTGAGGCAAATACTGTGTTATATGAAGCAACAGTCCTTATAACCTATTTTTGATAGTCTTTAGATAATCGGCTTCAACAACGCCCACACATCTCATCCATCTCCTTCAGCATTAATAATAGTGTCAACTATTTCTGGAAATATGTTCGTGAACAGACTTTGTAGAAACGTTTTGAGCTTTACGAGTGGGATTTTTGTATAAAATGTTAGTGTGTAATTCTTTCGTATCTGAATTCGATACTGTATATTTCGCAGTTTGTTTTCAAATAATTATAAGTTCTTTTTGTATGTTATCTTATTAACTACTTCTATGGGTATGAATATATACACACGTGCAAAAGAAACGTTCCCGCATTTTTAAAAGAGTATAAACTGAAGTATTGATGTCGGAGAAAGTAGATGCTGACAACTTCCAAACGCAAGGCATAACGCTTGCCAGTCTGCATTACTGGCTGATTTAACCCTTGCGGTATTTCCCTAGCTTTCTTGTGTCGAGGCAGTGAATCGCTGCACTGGAAATGCATAGCGGGCCTGGATTTCTAAACACAGGTTTCTTAAGGAAATACTGCAAGGCCTAAATCAACCAGTAATCGAGACTAGCAAGAGTTATGCCTTGCATTGGGAAGTTGAGATGCAGAATGTATTCGATAGACACATCTTTGTCAAGAAGTACTCACAATTACATTCATCAGAATATGATACTTTTATTTATATGTCTGTTCAAATACACATAGGGTGCTAACATAGTTTTTTCAAGATGTTTTTTGGCTACAATGTTTGGTAACTAAGTTTAAAATAATTTAAAAGTAGAAATCTATTTAATGAAAGATGTTTTCGACATAAATAACCTTATTGAATTACATTTGTTGACGCATCATTACTGTAAGACGTCACAAAGCAAGCTAAAACTTGTTTTTTGACGCTCATATCTCGTCTAGTTAAGAAAAATTCAAAACAACGATTTCTGAGAAATATGAACAGACAATGTTTTGAAATTTCATTTGTAGCATTGTTGGGTTCTGAAGACATGCTGTAACGCTGTTTCAGTCCTATTATCGCCCGTGGATTGAAATACTAGTATATTGTGTTTTGTATGGGGACGAAGTTCTTCATGTATTTCTTTCTGATTATTCCAATATTTCAATAACATATATTCTTTTACCTGTGGTAAAGACATTGGTAACATTTATGAAATATGTTTTTGAGGTTAACATTCTGGTAACGCTTTTTTACGTGGTAATCTTGACATTTCTCTAATGTGGTATGTTAATTATTAAACGAATGACTTAAATTACAATTTGGTATATAATGATAGCAATTTCCTAGATTGCTATAATGCTCAGAGGTCCATACATTAGGATCGAAGTA
The DNA here is from genome assembly GCA_936450465.1 of Gibbula magus. Classification (NCBI taxonomy): domain Eukaryota; kingdom Metazoa; phylum Mollusca; class Gastropoda; order Trochida; family Trochidae; genus Gibbula; species Gibbula magus. The sequence continues at coordinate 77,678,271 of OW388292.1, read as the reverse complement.
CTGAGTACTGAAGGATGTGGATTTGCCTGCCACATATGAAGAGAATCCGAATTGCCTCAACATTGATGGGAAACTTGTTACCTTGTATGTTAAAGGGGCAGTAGCACGTTTTTGCTCAAATAAGTTGATGAAATGTATTTGAAAAAATAATGTCACTAATAGTAAAACATCCTTGTCTCTTCGGAAAATAGATTTTAAAACTGAGTGTACATAGTTCCGTAAATCCATGGGAATCGTTTTTGTATTTCGAAATAAGTAGTCATTACTAATACGGATAATTTGTTTGTGTAATGTGATGTTTTACCCTCTAAAGTTAATATAAATGACATAAACTAAAAAACAAATTGGAAAAAAAAACGCAAATCGCAAAATACAATGTTTATTCCTCATGTAGGATATTGACCATCCCAAAACACACTCACATGAAAACCTGTATTTACTTGTAATCAGTTGCAATATTACGGAAGCGTATTAGTGTCACGATGAAAAAAAATCTGTCAAACTATCTCCTACGTAGGACATAGTATCTCCTACGTAGGACTTAATATCTCCTACGTAGGACTTAGTATCTCCTACGTAGGACTTAGTATCTCCTACGTAGGAGATACTATGTCCTACTTATGAGATACTAAGTCCTACGTAGGAGATACTAAGTCCTACGTAGGAGATAGTTTGACAGATTTTTTTTCATCGTGACACTAATACGCTTCCGTACAATATACTTAAAAGAGTTGCGACGATAAAACATTTTAAATAATCAAAACGTATATTGATGTAGTTTAGAAGATAATAAAAGATTTAAAATCTAAAGTAATATTACTCCACTTCGTTACCGTCACAACTTTTAAGTCGCTAAAATCACAAATACTCCACTCTAACGGAAACGGAATTCTCTATCAGTGAAGCATGCAGCATTTGTTCTCAAATATATTTAGACAGTTTAAATCAATCGGAGCCTGTTATTTAATTAGATATGTATCTCGGCTTCTAGAAATATAAGCATAACCTATTAACACGTTTCATAGTGATAAAGTCAAACATAATGCATCAGGGGTTCGTTTTACAAAGCGAATCACCATGGATACTTAAACACGGAGCAGAATAAAATCTATATATGTTCTAAAAAACACTATGCACGCAAGATTATATGTATCGTTTAGATGATACAGTTCACTGACTTTCTATTACAGACAGTAAACATCATTCAGCAATTACAATTTAACAAAGACAACAAATTAAAAATTAAAGAGAAGTAGGATCCAACCAGCTTCGATAATTTCATGTAAGACAAGTTCTTTTCTTAGAGATGTCCCGAGGCGTGTTCAGAACCGCGAGTTACGCGAGGACCCGGTTCTGGACGACAACGAGTTCGCGCGTACTCGCGTTACCACTTTACAGCAGTCTCGCCAAGCGAGAATTTACGATCCAAAATGGAGTCGCGTGTCACAAAATTGTATTACCTCATATTTCTTTCTTTTATTACCCCCTCAATTGAAATTTTGTCAATTGCTATGTGCAGGACACCTATATTTTCCAAAATGGTGATGATATTCTGAAATTATCTTGTTAAGTACTCGCGACCTCAGGTTTCCGTTCAGGAGCCGTTCGCGGGTACGCGCGTACACGCCAAGCGAGTACTCGCGGTCCTGAACACGCCTCTGAACTGTACAGTCAGAGAGTCTTCTGAGGTACTCATTTAAATGCTACAGTTAACTGCCTGTCTAGTACAAACAATACACACCATTCAGCACGTACAATTAACAAAGTCCTTTAATTTAAAGTTTGAACTGAATGTCGACCATCCTCTACGAGTTCAATAAGTCATTTCTCAAAATGTTGCTGGACTGTACACAGTCAGAGACTCGACTCAAGATGATGTTCCTTTTGTTCTTAAGTCTTGTGTATTTAGTATCTGCCGCTGAGAAGAAATGTACAAATGTGCAGAACCTGCCAGTTTCTGAAAACCAGAGACTTGATGGTGTCGTCGCTCTCACTGTCGTCACTAATGGAGTTCTGATGTGTGCCAAGGAATGTCTCTCAATGGCAGCGTGTCTCTCCTTCAACTTCCACCTGGACGATGGTCTCTGTGAAATCAACACAGCTTCCACAGGCAACATGATGTCCTCTCCAGGTTCTGTTTTCTCTACGGCCGAACACTGGAAACAGGTAAGATGTTTCATTATCAAGACATGAAGGTTAATTAGGAAGCTTAATTAGGATGCTTTGCAAGTCATAATCTTGGGTAAATGAAAGACATACCAAGATACATTATTTTAGTTAAGTATCAGGTTACTAGCCAAATATACATGAATATGATATTACATTATTGTTATAGTTATATTTTGGTTGTCGCTTAAAGAAAATAACATAAAATATGTGTTTCAGTTGACTCCTATATACATGATCTATATGAAATATTCACAACAAAAACTGTTTTGATAGAGAGTTCATTATGTTAGCACTTTAACCACAACTAATGGTTTGCCGAACATTAAGTTAACTGTCAGTTATTAATTGTTGGATATGGTGTAATAATGGGGTTTGTTCAGCTGTATGGCGTTTAACGAACAAATCTGACGTCATCTCACACTATTTAATCCTCAGAGGATGACAGGACCCTGTGCAAAGCACAACTGTTCTACAAACAGCAAATGTGTCGAAACTAAGGATGGTACAGAATGCCTTGGATGTAAGTTGTCAGATATAAACTATACTTACTAAACGATCAGACCACAATACACGCCCACCCTAATATGAACGTTAACCCATCCCATTAAGCTCCCCTACATAATACAAATTCCACCATTATCGTCGCCCAATAATAATAAGCGTTCCGCCCAAATAACCGCCTCACCCTAATATGTGTCTCTCAGGGGACGCCCCTAAGTATCTATGTGACTGTATTGTCCCATACACCCCGGCTCGATCATTGAGATCGGAGTCCCAGAATTTGCTGGCTGTCCCAGTGATAATAACAGTTACCTATGGATAAAGATCATTTGAACACGTAGCTGTCAATGAGTGGAATCAGTTGCAAACTGATATCAAATCCTGTGACACTTTAAACCTGTGTAAGTCCAGACTGAAAACACATCTCTATAGAGACGCATTCTGTGACGAGTGAAGCCATTATAGACGCCCCACAATAACAAGCGTTCCACCAAGATGATGCACCCACCTCCTCTGGATCCGTCATTGATGTGCCAACCTAAATAAGCATTTCACCCAAATAAGCGATTTTATGCAGATTTACTTCAGTTGAAACTGTTATCTGTTAAAAAAATCAGTTATAACAGAACAATCTGACGGGCTGACGTGTTTCATTGTTAATGTTTACAGATTGTATCGATCCCCCAAACATTCCCAATGCTAAGTTGATGACGTCATCCGCCTTCACTCAAATCAACCAATCACTGGAGTACACGTGTGAAGTGGGTTATGTCCCTTGTGGGGAGGTCACGTGTCTCTCAGATACTTCGTGGTCCGCCATGTCATGCAATGGTATGTATATATATATACTTGCACTTTTTGTATTCAGAATACTCAATAAAATGCTTTAACGAGAGATTCTATCGGGGTATTTTTATGGAAACGAAATCCGAGGGGACATTCCTATGCAGACATATCATTAATACATGATTATTACTCAATTCAATTAAAATATATACCTAAGGCTAAAGCTTTGATGGCTTAATTTCATGTTTTTAAAACTTATAAAGATAAGCGTACATCAATTGACAACTAAAAGAAATGGGAAGTAAAGCATTTTATCGGAAAACATGACAGTCTAATTATCAATTATTTGTTTCTTTGTGGATATTCTGTCAATATTTATGTTTTATCTTTTTAATATAAAACATCGCAAGCACCTCACCTGATATTTAAACAGTGAAGGGAAGTCACCCGCTCGACGCGATCAGCGGGCACAATATAATTATCAAAGAAAAATGTTGATGTTTTGTCATGTCTTCATTCTTTTCTTTCATTCTCTCTCGCCCTATTTAATGAATGCTTTATAATAAAAAAATCCAGATTAACATACAAATATGAAATATTATTGACAAATCCATGTCGATACCTTTCTTGTAATATCAAGAACTTGTTATCCAACTGGCATAAGCAGACACTCGCACAAAGGAAAATATTTTGTTTATAAATGAAACAGCGCTATTTAGGCTTATAATATTTCAAGCACTTGTGAAAACTGAAAAAAGGCAAACCCCAACAGATTGTTATGAACAGATCGTATATAACTCTGTTCTACTGCGTAAACGATAAAGAAAGGCAAAGTAAATAATACATCCGATGATAACAAAGATTATCTCAAATTTTCAAAATCATAAGCTAGTGTGAATATGTTTGCATATAAAATAATGGATTTGATGTTTCGTCATATCTTTAATTTCAATAGCACATAATTTGAACACCTACTGCTCCCTCGTTCTGCTTAAAGGTACATCCATTGTGTTATTGGGGGTAAATATGCCAAACGTTATAAATGGTCTTACTTTATCGAGAAGTACATACTGTTACCGAAAACTACCATTTTGATGATACTCAACTGAGTATATTGACAATATGAAGGTAAAAGTGTCGATTTCTGATCGAAAACCGGACAATGCATCGCGTGTGGCGTGCGCCAATGAGTCAAACGTTATTTTGGAATCTTATTTTAAAACAGATAAAACAAATTAAAAATTGGTTGATAATGTTTAATAGGTCATTTAACTACTGTGCGTTTAAATAGGATGTGCACTTTCGGTTTCTGCACATGCATAATGATGTTACTCGATTTTAATTGTAAAATAGTAATTATTTAAATACCTATCTGTTGACCAGACCTACTATGCCTTACCTCCTACATATATTTCAACCTTAACACAGACGAACTTGAAAGTGGAGTAAGGGATGCGTAAAATCCCTATCAAAGGGCAGGTAAGTCTGCCTGGTCTCGTGACGTCACTACCGGAATAAATCACTCTCCTATTTGTTGCAGGGCAAGACAGACGTGTTTTGTTCTGTGACTAGGTTTTTGTTAGCGCTTTTGTTGCTATTTCTATTTTATCTGCTTACTTAATTAAGAGATACTTTTCACGGTTGTTAGACAATCTGTTTTTCTACCAGGTGTTGAGTTACAAAGGGCCTTGTTGACATGTGCTGCCTGGCGGGGTGGTTGCATGCTTTGCACGTGCAAGTCGTGTCGCTTGTTTTTCTCTCACCTGCGTCGTGTTACTGCATGGTTCGCACGGCCTTAGCGGACCCTCCGCCTGTATCCTTGTTCGCCTGGGGTTTTTGACTCGCTTCGTCTCGTCTGACTTGCGTAGGCTTACGCTTGTCATTTGCTCCGCCGGTCATTCGCCTTAGGGTTGATCCACTTGACTTCGCATTGTCTTGCGAAGGTTTCGCCAGTTACTTGCTTCGCCAGCTATTCGCCTAAGTGTGCCTTAGGTGGAAATCAGCTTGGCTGGCATCTTCTCGCTTGTGACTTGCTTCGTTAGTGACTGGTTTACCTGTCGTTCACCTTTGACTCGATTCTACTTGACTCGCATCATCTCGCCTGTGGCCTGCAAAGGTCACTTGCTTCGCTTGTCCATCGCATTAGGTTTGACACTCACGTAGGCTTCACGAAGCTTTCGTCAAGCATTCACTTCGCTAGTCATTCGCCATAGGTTTGATTCTACTTGACTTGCATCATCTCGCCATTGGCTTGCAAAGGTCACTCGCTTCAGCTTGTCCATCACCTTAGGCCTGACTATTGCGGAGGTTTCACCTGTCATTCGCTTTGCTAAGCTTCGCGCGTAGGCTTCGCTTGTCATTCCTTTGCTAAGCTTTCATCAAGCTTTCGCTCGTTAGTCATTCGCCATAGGTTTGATTTTACTTGACTTGCATCATCTCGCCATTGGCTTGCAAAGGTCACTCGCTTCAGCTTGTCCATCACCTTAGGCCTGACTATTGCGGAGGTTTCACCTGTCATTCGCTTTGCTAAGCTTCGCACGTAGGCTTCGCTTGTCATTCCTTTGCTAAGCTTTCATCAAGCTTTCGCTTCGTTAGTCATTCGCCATAGGTTTGATTCTACTTGACTTGCATCATCTCGCCATTGGCTTGCAAAGGTCACTCGCTTCAGCTTGTCCATCACCTTAGGCCTGACTATTGCAGAGGGTTCGCCTGTCATTAGCTTCACTAAGCATTCGACCGTAGGCTTCACCTGTCTTCGCTTCGCTAAGCTTCGTCAAGCTTCGCCAAGCTTCGCTTCGCTAGTTGTTCGCCATAGGTTTGATTCTACTTGACTCGCACCTTCTCGCCAGTGGCTTGCAAAGGTCACTCGCTTCAGCTTGTCCATCGCCTTAGGCCCGACTATTGCGGAGGTTTCGCCTGTCGTGCCTGGCTAAGCATTCGCTTCAGTCTTCGTCTTAAGCTTGTTTCTGTTTGACTCGCTTGTTCATTGACATTGACTTTGTTCTCTTCGAGTTTGGAGCCTCTGCTTTCTGCTGGTTGCCTTGCGTACACTCACCTAAGCGCTCGCCGTCTGCGTTTTCTTGTGAGTCTGCTTTTGTTGGTAATTAGCTATCGGAAGGGTTGCTTTTCCTTCGCTACACTTCTTGGTCACTCACCTTCGCGCAGGTTAGTGATTCGCCTACGCCGTCATGTACTCCGCTTTTTGTACAAATTGCGGGGGTAGGAAATCTGCGATCAAGGATCCGCACCTTTTGTGTAGGAAGTGCAAGGATCTTTGCGAGGAAGATTATCGTTGCGTCAAGCAGCTGACTTCCAAGCATATGTCTCGGCTATTCACAAGTTCGTCTTCAACGAGTAAGAGTCGGGAGGTGTCTCCCATTCGTCTACCGTCTCCAGAGGAGAGGGTAGACATTGTCCTTACGGAACGGGCAGATGACTTCGACAGGGAATCGCCGGTTTTATATTCTTCCTCCTCCACTCGTTACTGTGTCAGAGATTTTAATCTCCAAATGGGCAGTGCAGGAAGTCCTGACCACGCATCTTACGCCCGGATTTTACTCCCCAGTATTCGTCATACCCAAAAGGAATTTGAAAAAATGGCGGCTTATTCACGATTTGAAGGTATTCAATCGCTCCTACCTCGTTCGGTCGCCATATTTTCGACTATTAACGCTTCCCTCTGTGATGCGATCTCTGGAGCGCTCAGACTGCATGGTGTCTCTCGATCTCCAGGATGCGTACCTTCACGTTCCGATTCACTATCGGGATCGCAGGTACCTCCGTTTCATTCTGGACGGGAGACACTTTCAGTGGAACGTTAAATCGTTCGGGATCTTGTCCGCCCCCTGGTTATTCACATGGGTGACTCAGGCTATCGTCCAATTCCTGCACCAGTGCGACATTCAGTTCCTAATGTATTTGGACGATGGGCTCGCTCACGACTTTTCTCCTGTCGTGCTCGAGGCGCAGCTCAGGTTCACGATAAACCTGTTCTGTCGTCTGGGGTGGTTAGTGAACTTAGAGAAGTCGGTCTCGCCTGAAGTTCCTAGGGGCCATCCTAGACACGCAGCTGTTCAACGGGTTCGTCATGAGGGAGCGGATGGCTCGTGACAATCGTCTGATGGATCGCGCGCTCGACGCGTAACTCTCCCTTCGTCAGTGGCAAAGAGTGTTGGGGTTACTTACATTTGCTCAGGACCTGACCCGCAGGGGGAGGCTGTTCCTTCGCCCGTTACAGGTGTTCCTGAACCCCCACATCAGGGAGACGTGTTGCCGTCATGTCATAGCTTTAACCCCAGATCTCCATCGTTTCCTGGCTTGTTGGCGGGTGGACGAGAGTGTGTTCTCCAGAGTTCCACTTGCCCTCGTCCCCCCTCAGCTCACCTGTTTTTGAACGCCTCCACCCAGGGGTGGGGGGCGCATATGGGTCACAAGCAGGTCGCGGGGGTCTGGTCTCAGTTGGACCAGAACAAGAACATCAACGTCCTCGAGTTGGACGCAGTTCGTCTAGCTATTCAGCAATGGCAGGCACGTTTGCGAGGTCAGTGTCTGCTAGTCCACACGGACAGTTCAGCAGCTGCTTGGTCGATCAACAAGCAGGGCTCCACCAGGGCAGAGACTCTGCTACGCGTGTCGCTCCAGCTGTTCGAGCTGGTGGACTAGGTGGACCTGGACATTCGAGCAGTCGACATTCCAGGTGCCAAAAACATCTTGACGGATGCACTGTCGCGACCAGATGCCCCTCCCCCGACGGAGTGGCAAATGAATCGGGTGGTTTTCAAGGGGTTGTGTCTTCAATTTGGCACTCCTCTAATAGACCTGTTCGCGACATGTCTAAATCACCAGTTACTGACCTATGTCTCTCCAGTACCGGACCCCCTAGCGATGGGCTTAGACGTGCTCTCGTTAGAGTGGGAGGGGATGGACGCCTATGCTTTTCCGCCGGCAGCCATCCTCTCCCAAGTTGTAGCCAAGATAGGGACAACTCGGGTTCTTCATCTTCTTCTGGTCGCCCCGTTGTGGCCAGCCCGACCGTGGTTCGTTCCTCTCCTGCGACTCTGTCTTCAGGAACCTGTTCCGATTCAGTGGCGGAGGGATCTGCTCCTCAGCAGGCCAAGCGGAAGGTTACACGAGAACCCTCAGGTGTTCTGCCTTCACGCTTGGCTTGTATTAAGAGAGGGCTAAGGAGCAGTGGATACTCAAGGTGCGTCGCCAATGCCATAGCTACCTCTCATAGGAAGACCACTAGGAAACTCTATGATTTCCAGTGGCAGGCCTTCGCCTCATTCTGTGTTCAGAGGGATTTCATCCCGGCAGAGGCCTCAGTTCCTCAGGTGGCGGAGTACTTGGTATACCTACGCAACTCCAGACATCTTAAGGCGTCATCGATTAACACCAACATGTCTGCTGTCCTCTCCGTACTCAGGAAGAGGTCACCAGGGTTGGATGTGTCGGTACTCAAGAACCTCGTCAAAACTTTCCGTTCTGTGGACAGCAGGACGAAGCTTCGTCCTCCTGACTTAGCAATTGTGCTCAACCATCTTCGCTCCGATACGCATGAACCGCTTTCTGACGTACTCCTCCTCCCTCTCACCATCAAGGTCATTTTTCTGGTGGCCATGGCCTCTGCAGCATGGATTTCTGAGATCCATGCCTTGCAAGCGGACCTTCTGCGCTTTGAGGTCAGGGAAGGAGGTTCAGCCTTTCTTGGTTTAGCTCCCGACTTGGTCTGCAAAAACCAGGCGGCTGATGAAGCGGGCCGTACTTTCTCTATTCCGGCTTTGGCTTCTGACTCAGATGAGGTGGATCTCTCTCTGTGTCCGGTGAGGGCCCTGAGGATGTACGTTCAACGTACCCGCAGGTTGAGAGATGGCAGGCGTCGTCTGTTTTTTACCTCATTCACCGAGAAGTACTAAGGAGCTAGATAAGTGAGCGTTGGGGGTGTACCTGAGATCGGCGGTCATCAATGCGTACAAGGAAGCGGACCTGCCTCCTCCTTCGCGGTCCAACCCTCATGAGATCCGGGCAATGTCAACCACGATGGCTTACCACTGCAACATCGCAGTTTCGGATGTCATGGCGGGGTGTTTTTGGCGTTGGTCAGAGGTCTTCGCCAACCATTACCTACGGGATGTCTCCACAGCTGATCTGGAGGGCATCTCTAGTCTGGGGCCACAAGTGTTCGCTCAGGCGAAGGTGGTCCCCCAAGCCAGACCAAAAAGGGTTCAACCCTCTTAGAAGCTTTAACGCTCATTGTAAATAAAACTTGTTTATGTTCCTAGCTTCTTGTCTGTTGTTGGTTTTTTCCTTAGCTTCGCTTACACCCCCTCCCTGTTAGGCTTGGGGGGTAATGTGTTGATCTGAAGTCGAGTGGCTGGGTTGTCTCTTCGATCCGTTCAGCGGTAGAGATAGTATCTCCAGGGCTGTACCTTGTCCTCATCGCTGGATGGAGGACTCGTAGGTAAGCTTACACTCAGGGCTGGCTGCTGGTCCCGTCTCTACCAAATATCTACTGACCCGCCTCCTTGCGGTGGGATTCTAGGCATAGTAGGTCTGGTCAACAGATAGGTATTTAAATAATAGTACGGTTTTGATTAAACGTAATTATTTATACTTAACTGTTGACCAGACCTACGCTCTAGGCCCTCCCATCCTCCCCTCTTGGTCTGTCTTGCCCTTTGGGACTTTCGAAGAGTGGTTTATTCCGGTAGTGACGTCACGAGACCAGGCAGACTTACCTGCCTTTGGATAGGGATTTAACGAATCCCTTGCTCCACTTTCAAGTTCGTCTGTGTTAAGGTTGAAATAGCATTACCTATAGGAGGTAAGGCATAGTAGGTCTGGTAAGTATAAATAATTACTTTTAATCAAAAACGTACTTTTATGATATTTTTGGCAAATGGGGATGAATATGCAAGCTTAGTGAATTTTTTTGTATTGTAAACATCACATATAGTGTGTTGGAACGTATTAAAGCCAAATAAAATGTTATTAAACACAATGGATGTACCTTTAACAAATGTTATATAATCAACCAGGTTTGGAAACATGTCTTGATGTTCAGAAGCTAAGCTCCAGCTACACCGATGGCGAATACTGGCTGTATCCTAGATTTCTGAATGGTACTCGTGTGAAGGTGTATTGTCATGGTATGGACAGCACACCGTCTGAGTTCATATCTCTCCTCACCCCCTACTTCATGGACGCCCCAAAACTTAGGAACCCAAAATGTGACGGAGAAACGTTATTTGATCAACCCCAACTAGGAAGAACTGTCTACATAAAGTTTGGATTCGAAACTGAGGTTTGTTTTGATGAAGGCTGCATGATTGAACTTTAGAAACTAACTTGATCATCTTAGTGTTTGCACGTGGTCCTAGGCACATTTCATTTTGTCTTACAAGACAACCAGCAACCTACTCTCAGGCTTATAATCAGATTGATGAGGTGAGGTGAGTTCGGGTTTAACGCCGCTTTGAAGATTATTTCACTTATATCGCGGCTACTGGTATTATGAAAGGGAGAAAGCCCGCAACGCCATGTGGCTATGCTTTGCGGTGAAACCTGCGAGCATCGGCTGGAACTAGCGAACCATGAGTGCTACTACGCTGAAATTCAGTGCAGCATTGCACCCAAACCTTACTGCGTGTAGAAAAGTTCTCTACTGCAGACAAAGTTGCCGTGCCCCTGGCGGGATTCGAACCCAGGTTGATGAAGCTCGACAACCATGGACACTATGACTTTCTAAGTGATGGACATTGTTTGTCTTCTTTTCAATGCTAGCACATGAGTTTTGACCTATATAGAGATTATTCTCTGTTCATCCAATGGAATTAACTTTCTGGTAGTGAAACCAAAAGCATGAATGACCATTGTCGTTGTTTACTCACCAGAGAGCCAAATAGTCAATAAAGTGATTTATTACATAATGAGCAATGAACTATCGGCGAAATAATCAAGCTACAGTGAAGATATCTGATATTTTCATTTTAACGATTGGCTGATATAATTTGACGTCAATAAACAATGGTCTGATGTAACGAATTATCTTATGACGTCACATTGTTACTGTGGTGACGGGCGCATTATATACTTTAACTCGTGGGTGCGCCACTGTTTAAGAACATAAACTTTCTACCTCACTCGATGAGATAAACATGGTACCAGTCGTGAAAATACAGATATCCTCTGTGTGATATTAGTTCTTTCACCGGAGTAATGTTTGATGATGTTGTCATCCTCATTGTATTTGAAAGCGGTATGGTACACAAAGCTGATTACAAGTAGGTTAACCCAGGTGATAAAGATTTGAGAATTTCTCTGTTTATTATCAAAACTGTCCTCATTCTAATCCACGCCAATGGTGGTTCTTTTTCAGACAATGAAAATAAAAGAACGCGTTAGAACATTTATTGACACTGATGGTCCCAACAAACGCGTGGGGTTGGTGTTAGACTGCTACACTGCAGCCAACAACTCGTGTGGACCCAAGGGACATGCTGTGATCGACCTCAGGGGGACGGGACTTGCTCTCGGTAGAAAGGTGAAAGTTCTTTAAAACACCGTATTATTGAGTTCATTGTTTGGAACATGATTTAAGATTAACACATACAATGCCTGTATTTCAGATAAGCAAGTCGTGTAGATCATTTGTGTTAACTGTAAAACTGAAGCACAAAAGAAACGTCACCCCTCAGTTGTTATTATCATATGATTAATTTCCAATGTCAAATTTCTCGAGTTTTCGACGTCGTATTCAAAAGCTGAATAGTTTGGGAAATTAGTCCAAAATATTAAATCAGTCAAAGAATTCTTCTTCGTGTTTTTAAAAAAAAAAATAAAAATTAAAATTAACAGTTCATCGACATGTAACACATACTTTTTGTGAAAATCATTAAATTTGCCTCGTCCAGCACACATTTATAACAGTTTAAACTTGGTATATGGTGTAGTAGTAGTACCCCTGTCTAGTTTTAAAATGATATTGTAATAAACAAAAAAAATAAACAGTCACCAATTACGTCATTAAAAAATACTGCCAAAAGGTGTTATTGCATCGTGCCATAATCAAATGCATCTCATTTCTTTAAAATATTGAATTAATCAAACCAACTGAGGTGTGACGTTTCTTTTGTGCTTCAGTTTAGTTGATGAGGAAGGATGTCATTGTTTCTGTTCACTGTCAATTGTCAGATTTAGATGTTGAAGACATTGAAATGCATACTATTATTTAATTATTATTATAATTGTTTGTAACATGTTTCCAGAGCGTGACTAACGAGTAGTCTTGTTTGCTTGAGAAATCGATATCACCATCACCATCACTCGTCACCAACATTCTGTAAAGAGAGACTTTAATTGGGTCTTTTTTGTGGAAACGAAATTCGAGAGGACATTCCTGATCACACATATATATTATTACGACATGCTTATTGCACAATCCAGGTAATAAATGTTACTGATGGTAATATTTTATGGCTTAATATTTCATTTTCTTTAAAGGCAAGCGCAAGTACATTAAAAAACAATGAGAAGTGAAGCCATTTCGGCCCTACAAAAGTAGAAAGCTTTGCTACGGCACAGCAAGACATTGACCATGTTCAATAAGCGTTTAAAAGTTTTAAACCTCTTTTGAACGTGAAGCTCAATGTAGGACTATGTAGCAAAGGGAGCAAGCCTCGAGGCATCGCTCCGTGTCGTGCAGGAGGGAATGACCGCTCACTGTTATGGAACAGACGGCTTGTTCATTACATTATATGTAACTTTGATAAAAGTCTATCTAAACATTTCTTTTTATTTAAACAAATTAAAATTAGTGAAAACATAGCATTTTTTTCAAAAAATGTAAGATGGCGGCGAGAGAAACCTCTCTTTAAACATTTAACAATTGTCGTGACAGGTTGAGTGGAAAATCGTTGGTGGAAAGAACAACTTCCAACCAGTGGTTACTCGAGAGTTCTCTGATCAGCTTATCGAAATCTGGTGCGGAGGAGAATGTGGCGGGTGTGCTGCTAGTGACATTTATGTCGAGATGGCAGGAAATGACCGTGAGTAGAACATAATGATCATGTTGTTCACGTGGATATATTCAGAGCATTGATCAATCTTTGTAGACACGTGTTCCTGCAGGTTACTTGCTCGATAAGAATTTATTATCTTAACAGAAACGGTGAATTCAGTTCAAAACTTTTAAGGTCTGAAGAGTTTGTTTCATTAAAGACCGTTAAAGATTATGTCAAGCATATGTAGAAGCATTGGAGTTATTTAATGTCTGTTAAATACTATCAAAACAACTTTAGAAGAGCATTTTTCAGAATTATTCTTTACAAGTGTTCAACCATTCTAATTTTACTACTCTTACCACAGGTGTTGCAGATGAAGCGGCTCTGACTCCAGTATGTGTTACTTAGACCTTGGAATATTGATGTCTGCGTCTTCTGCCTAACTGGAACTTTCGATTTGCGTATTTTTGTGGAAACGATTTATATATAGTATTAGTAAGCTTATGGATGAAGGGCTGTGGATTTTAAAAGTTATAAAATTAGTCAAATTCAGCGTTGTACTCACTTCCCGTAATGCACAAAACAAAATACTCTGCTGAAACCCTCGTTTTATCTTCAAATGTAATCGTGTTCCTGAAAATGTCCGAAAAAGCATGTTTGTGAACGAAAGTTGACAGTTTAAAATCCTTCACAAAAACATTGATAACCTCATCAATTTCCGAGATAGGTTACGAACAACATTCATGCGTAAACTTGAGGTGCGTTGGTTTGAACTAAGCTTCTACGTCAATCCAAGAATATTTCACGTTTATTGCAACCTGACAACCATTGTGGCAAAACACACTGTAACGAACGGACCTAGATAACGTTAAACCAAATCTTGCTGGCTGAGGGATAGATACTGATTAAAGCTTAATCCTGAACTTGAACATCATGATCAGAGGGCGAATAATTTTACAATCAATAACAACTTTCAGATAAAGCGCAAGTTCATGGAATCAATCTATATAAAACACTTTAATACCTTAGCCTTAGTCTCACTACCTGTAATGCACAAAAGCAAATAAACGCAATGCACACTATTTGTAACGAGCAAACCTTGGGTCGTTTTATTAATACCACAAGATTATAAATTATTTAAGATGAAACTATGCTGGCTGTGGAACAGATACTGATACAATTCTACAACTGGATATCATAATCAGAGAGCGAATGGCCTAATAATGAATAACAACTTTCAGATAATCCCCATCCAATAGGGACTATGTGTATTTCTCTGAAAGCATATAGCATATGACTTTTGTTATTCATCAGTTCCATTCGCTGTCCATGTACAGGTCGTTCTTTACCTGTAGTTTATGATTACTTATCTACATATAGTTTATTTTGTAAAATAGCTTCCAATTACTGTCTATCCACTTCTTTCAGAAACTGTACTTCAAATATGTGTCTCTCACAATTCTGCTTTTAATGCTTCTGCACTGCTTCTGTTTTATTGTATTAGTGTAAAAATGTAATTGTATTTAAGCTATGTACAGAAGTGAGACGTTAATAAACTAGTGTCTGTCTGTCTGTCTATATTGGTAAAAAGGAAGTTGACATTCACCTTAAATAGGGCAAGAAGTAGAAAGAAACGCTGTATGTAAATAATAAAGAAATTGCAAGCCATTGCATACATTGATGTAACAATTAAATACTTTTTAATTTCTTTAACACTCAGTTGTGAATTTGTTCATTACATGGTTCAATAAAACTCTTCACTTATTTAAGATATTGTGTCTTTTTTATATTTTGAAGACATTCAGATGTAAACATGCATTTTGCCTGATGCAGGCGATATATGGCTTGTTTTGTCCCTAATTATACTTGATGTGAAGTTTTCGTCTTGGCAAAGTTGTGCAATTTTAACTTTTAAGACAAATCAAGACAAATGCAGAGACGTCTGCTGAAGTCCTTCGCGTATGTTAAATGAATGCAGAGTTACTAGATACGTTTGTCTACAGTAGCCAAATTCGATGATAACATTCTAAAAAAAATACTAATTAAAAATTTACAACTTTTTAAGGTGCAATTGCAAGTTAAGAAAGCAAATTCTAATCGGATTCGGCTGTAAAAATAATGATCCAATAAAACATCAAAGCAAATGCCAAACTTTCAGTTTTTGCAAGAGGAACATAAAACGTATTATGAATTAACCAATATTCTGTAATGATAACTTCGCAAATAAATAACTTTTTCAAATTCTGGTCGACCTGTCATGTTATGTTTTCTGATTGATTATTGATTGTTGTACAATATATTCTATTTGATGTTGATACTGTGATGAAAGAGCACTGGAGTCCATGTACTATGTAAAAAGGGAAAAACAAGTTAAGAAAGGTGTATTTTCAAGTTATAAAATTAAGGTTACAACTTTTAAAGTTGTAAATACACGTACAAGCTTTGAATATTGTATATTCATGTTTTAAAGTTATAAATGCAACTTGTAAAAGTGTAATAACTACTTGTAAAGGTATAAGTACACGTTTTTAATGTAGTATATTCAGGTTTTAAGTTGCAATAACAACTTGCAAACATATATTTAGAAATTGTCAAGTTGTAATGTTAAGCATGATTTGAATTTCTCCTCTCAAAATCGTTTATTACAATTTTAGAACTTGAAAATACAACATTAAGATTTGTACTTACACCTTAAAAAGTTGTAATTTCAACATTGAATCATGAAGATACAATTTTGAAAACTTGAAGATACAATTTTGAAAACTTGAAGATACATTTTTTAATTAAAATTTGTTATTAAAACTTTAAAATGAATAAAAAACATTTAAACGTGTATTTATAAATTTACAAGTTGTTATTACGATTTCACAAGTTGTATTTACACCTTTGAATCATGGATATACAACACTGAATACTTTGGACCGAAGACTTACATATCAACTGATGTGAAGAGACTGGAGAGCACAATGGTGAGTGGGTTTACAGTATGCAGACCGAGACCTGAATTAAGCCGTCCCCCTACTCTCGAGAACAGAATATGTAAATGCTGTGATCTTGGCGAGATTGAAGATGAATTCCACTTTTTGGTGAAATGTACACTCTATGCAGAAATCTGTTCGGATATGATCCAACATCCTCGGTTACCCATGGTTTTATATATGCTCCGTTACTCTCTTTATATCACCCATGCATGGGAAACTTCTAGGTAACTTGGTTACACATGACATCAGAGTAGATTCAAATCAATTCATTGAAACTCATTATCCAAAGAACACAACATACAATCAATATAAGGTACTCATTAAAATGCTACAGTTTACTGCCTGTCTAGTACAAGACAGTACACACCATTCAGCACGTACAATTAACAAAGACCATTGATTAAAAATTGAACTGAATGTCCACCATCCTCTACGAGTTCATTCAGTCAGGGTCATTTCTCAAAATGTTGCTGAACTGTACACAGTCAGAGAGTCGACTCAAGATAATGTTCCTATTGTTCCTCAGTCTCGTGTATTTAGTATCTGCCGCTGAGAAGAAATGTACAAATGTACAGAACCTGTCAGTTTCTGAAAACCAGAGACTTGATGGTGTCGTCGCTCTCACTGTCGTCACTAATGGAGTTCTGATGTGTGCCAAGGAATGTCTCTCCATGGCAACGTGTCTCTCCTTCAACTTCCACCTGGACGATGGTCTCTGTGAAATCAACACAGCTTCCACAGGCAACATGATGTCCTCTCCGGGTTCCGTTTTCTCTACGGCCGAAAACTGGAAAGAGGTAATCTGAATATGCTGCTACGCAGTTCTTAAATCCCAAATAATCTCAAAAGGGAAATTTTGCACATTCATGAGTATTCATAACCAATTCGTTATTAATTCTTGAACCCTTCAAGAATATTCACGAATTTAAATAATGGTCATATTCGTGAATATTCTGGATAATTCGAGACGGAGTGATATGGGCATTAAAGGGGCAGTAGCACGTTTTTTCCGATCATATAAGTTGATGAAATGTATTTGAAAGATAATGTCACCAACAGTAAAACACCCTTCTCTCTTCTTAAAGGTTAGATGAAATGACATATGGTCACATTCGGATTCTTTGAAAAGGGGCTTCAATTTGACAATTGCTCGATTTTAAATTTCTGAAATCGACCCATAAATTACTTATATACGACTTTTTAAAAAAGTGCCTAATTAAGCCCCGGCGACCAGAATGAAAGTGGGCGGGGGTTGTCGCTGCAGCGTATGAGGAGCCTCATCATGGCCGCTAATCATAATTTAACGCCCTTTCCCCACTTTTAAACTGCTCATATAAGATAGAAAACTTCATCAAAACAACCCCAATTTTCGATAAACGGATTACTTAACTATTCAACTAGCGATTTCATATGGTTACAACAACTGGGGCGTGCTTAATTAGGGTGCATTCTGCGCTTTTGTATAGTATGTTTGTAGCAATTAATCGCGGAACTAGAAGGGAAGGTATGACAGTTCAAGTGACACTGAAACAAGGGAAGAAGACTATCGCGGGAATCGGGTGAAGAGAGATTAAGTAGCATCAATTGATCAAATTATGTTGAATAATCGGCATGTTAATTTTGTTTTGAATGTATTAATAAATAAATATATATGGTAGGTATAATTTCATATACACTGAACGATTGACTGTTCAAACAAGCGAGACAACATTGCAGATTTATAAATAACATTGTATATTTCATATAAAAGATTACTGTATTTTAAGTTTGTCAATTAAGATATTACAGGTATGATGTAATGCAATGCAAACCATTTTCACTTCACTTTCATGAATAAATAAATGAACTGGATTGGTCAACAAGCTCAATGAAATTTACATGAAGATTGCTCTATTGTACACGCTAAACATATACATTATGATACACAGATTGATATAGACAACGAACATTATCGAATAAAAGAATTATGTTACCAGAAGCATTTTAATGCACATCTCATTAATGAAAACGAAATAGTTTAATTAATAGTCTGATAGCTTTTATGTGTCACTTCTGCACATCAACACACAATTCTCAGTTTAGCGGACCCGTATAGATGTTTCTTCCAGATCAAAGTTGAGTAGTGTTGTTACAGCAAATTAGTTTACGAAATTAAGAAGCTGAGTATATATATGTGGGAAGGAAGGAGTGTAATTATGTTTGTACAGATAACAAGTTTACTGGACCGATTCAATTATATAACAAATTTCAAGTCGGTGACCAGCATGTCATACATGTTTATTGTCAAACGTCCTGTCTTGGTGACACAAAGGAAATACGCAATAAACATTAACGCGACATTCAGTCTAGATGTTGTCAGCCAATGAATTACTTTTAGTGTAAAATCGTCATAACTATTTGGTTTTCTATCTTGCCATTTGCAAAAAGACTTTTGCTGAAAGCGGGTTATTATTTGACCATCTTCTGTTTCCAAGTACTGTCATTGATGGAATTATAGGTTTACATTTTGTGTCTAATGTGCATTTGGATATTCATATTGTCCTTAAGGATACGTTTATAAGGTAAGTGTCTTACATTAATTGACACTCTTGATGAAATGTCAATTTAATACGATGTATATTTGACTAACCACACATTTTATTGAAAACATAATCTTATTATCTATTAGATTCTGAATGTTTTAATGTGTAATAAGTGATAACTAAATCGTAAAATGTAACATTGGGATGCGATGTTTTCGTAGGTGGATTCGTAGACGTATTATTATCGTTGCTAATGAAATTCTTTTGATGTTTTAAAATATGTGGTGAGTTACTTTGATTGTTGTAATGTACAGTTAGTAAATTAGGTTGTCGGTTGATTAACGACGTTTAAAAATAGGAAGTTGTGAAGTGCTTGTATTGTCGATGGCTTACAATAGGGCCTACTCCGCCGGCGTGCTTATCTCACGTTTGTTGTTTTATTTTAAACACAAACATTCTCTAACAAAAAATAACAACAACACCGACTATCTGATTTCGTTGTCTCAACTATACTTCGTTCATATTATCTTATCTTGGTTTCCTTTTGTCATCTTATATATCATTAGCATTGATTTATCCTATGTCTAAGAACGTCTATGAATCCACCGTCTCTCACTAATTATATCAATTATATTTGATATAAATATAACGATATTTTGGTACATTTGTAAAGTGAAACTTGATAACTAACATTACTCGAACAGTTTACAGAAGGACAGCGATGTGTCATTATTGCAAAGCGTAGATATAACAGATTAACTGACCGATTCCCCAGTGTTTGCCATTGTAAATAGTAAGCGAATGTTTACGCCCCGTGCCTTCACGTACGTCACTTCCGGTATCTTCCAACTCTCTAAGCCCCGTCCCATTTTTGGTTTGTTTATCACGGGTGAAAAGCAGACGATGTTTTTCGGTGTTTTTAAGTCGCTCTTGTTTAATATAGGAACAACATATGGATTTTTTTTGGTCTCGTTTTTCACAAAATAGCCTAATGAACCAATTGCAGTAAAGAATTCAATATAAAATAATTTATTTCAGCCTTCCTTTAAAGGTAATTGTTGAAATTTTTTTACTTTGGATTGGTTTAAAGAAACGAAGCAGAATCAAGCTTTGTGAAGACTGGAATTTAGAATTAGTGCATTCTTGTAAGTTATTAGGCATAAAATTTCCTATTGATCTTAAAAATGTGATATATACTATATTGACAAGTAACAGTCACATTGAAAACAAATCCTCACTCCACTTGGTCGGAACATGGTCTTAAAATCCCGGATATAACCAATGTCTGTTCATCTGTTCCACTCCCATGGATAATATTTCGCAAGCTTTTCAATCAAAAATTTTTGATTTCATGTGGAAAGTCAAACCTGATAAAATAAAATCGGATGTTATTTTAGATGGTTACCAAATGTTAATGTTAAAAATAATAAAACACAACATGGCTGCACTAAAATAGCATGGTTAAAGCTATTTACAGCAAATCAGGCATTTTTGTTTTTCATAATGACATACATTGTATTATCACACATATATCAAATTAAAGGATATATTGTTGTTCTAAACTAAGATGTTTACCAGTATTTAATTGTGTATTTATTAAAATGTAAATGTGATCCGGTGACCTTCTAAGGGCTCAAATGTAGTTTAAAAGTTGTACTTGAAAACGAGGCTGATCATATACCGGAAACTCCCATAATGCCCTGCAATCACTTTCAGCTTCGAGCAGAGCTTAAAGATCTGATGAAATGCATTTTTTTCAATAATGGCAGATGGTTACCTCTACGTATATTGTACATCGGAATCAATTGAGCATAAAATCGAGACAATATACACTTGCAATTGATAATTAAACCGATCTTAATTCAACCATTTTAACACTAGCCCAATCAGTTGAACGGTTCATTTTGTTAATGCTCACTGAGGCGTGACTGTGATAAGCGACAGACGGGGCCGATTAGATAGGTACTCCGCCGCGTCTTAATGCGTAATTAATGATGATTATCACTGCCTCTAAATGAATTTATGAGGTGTATTACATCGCCAAAAAGACATGTTTATGGAATAATTGTGTAATTGTCATCAACTGAATTACCTAGTTGGATATCTAAACATTCAATATATGGGAAAGTTGGTTTATTGAAGATTTTTTGTGAAATTTGCAAACAAAATGTTGTGAAATTACGTTGAATTATGTCTATTGCCGAAATTCAGATTCCTCCTGATACGTCACAGAAGTCATCCCTTCAGGGGTCACACCCCCGCAGACTTTCATTCTGGTCGCCGGAGCTGAATAAGGCGTTTTTTTAAAAAGCCGTATTTAAGTAATTTATGGACCGATTTCAGAAATTTAAAATCAAGCAATTGTCAAATTGACATCCCATTTTAATGAATCCGATTTTGACCATATGTCATTTCATCTATCCTTTAAAGGTGCAGTAGCACGTTTTTTGCAAAATTAATATTTCAAATTTCCCATTTATAATGACAGTTTGTGTCATTTATATTTACTTTAGAGTGTAAAACATGTTATTTCACAAACCAATTATCTGTAGTGGTAATAACAGGGCTGCGTATAAAGTAAAAATTGCATGGAAGCCATTTTATTGTGAACACATTTTATTATTTTGAATGACAAAAACATTTCCCATGGCTTTACGGAACCATGTACACTCATATTAACTTGATTTTCCGAAGAGAGAAGCTTTTTTAACTTTTGATGACATTTTTTTCCAAATAAATTTCATCAACTTATTTCAGCGAAAAAACGTGCTACTGCCCCTTTAACTTCTACTAGACTACACTTAATTAAGAAAACTTTAAAAGTATCAGAAAGGGAAAGAGATTTTGAACGACATTTACTCTGAGTTGAGAAGAATAAATGAAATGTCTTTCAGATATACCGAATGTACGGAATTGTTGAGGTTTCAATAAAGACCATTACATAACTTTACCTGTACGATGTATATTCGTATTCCCCATGAATTAGAAATATTTATTCCTCGTGTGTATATTCTGTAAACATGAAAAATCGAGTATCTAGGCCAAAAAAATAACCCTTTAAAGTAATCATTTGTTCTGGTAATTTAAAAAATAACTGGAATTGCCATAATAAAATCTAAGTTAAATGATCTTCAGGCGCATCACTTATATTGTGCATAAGATTTGGGTGCAATGCTTCACTAAATTTCCGCGCAGTACCTGGGCTCCGTTCCATAGCAGCGAGCGCTTATAATCGCTCATTGATTGCTCAATGTAGTGCTCATTCTCTCCTGAACGACACGGTGCAAAACCCCAAAGTTCGCTCGCTTTGCTACATAGCGCTACATTGAGCAATCGCGTTCAAGAGAGGTTTTAAAGTAATCGCTAACTGATCGATTACGTTGAAACCTCTCTTGAACACGGCCCTGAATTTAGCCATCCCCCTACTCCTCTCGAGTACAGAATATGTAAATGCTGTGATCTTGGCGAGATTGAAGATGAATTCCACTTTTTGGTGAAATGTAGCCTCTATGCAGAAATCCGTTCGGATATGATCAATAAACATATAACAATTCATTGTCGTTATTATCTCCACATTACCTTTTTATAGTTATAGTTAATGCAGGACGACGCTAATGCTAAGGTCTTAGCCGCTTTTATTAATAATATGTATGACAAGCGACTGAAACACCGTACCTAAACTTCCATTGAGCAATCGCGTTCAAGAGAACACCTCTCTTGAACACGGCCCAGATGTGGTTTGCTAGTTCTATGCTCGCAAGTTTCAACACAATGCATAACCACATACTCTTGAAAGCGGCGTTAAACCCCAAATCACCTCAATTCATCTACTTATGTATATTAGTGCACGTTACAGCTTTTTATGGTAATTTGAAAAAAATCAATCAAGAAAATCTGCGGCATCAGGTTTACTAAACCCCGAAATCCATGGCCGTGTTCAAGAGAGGTTTCAAAGTAATCGCTCAATTAGTGATTACTTTTAAACATCTCTTGAACGCGATTGCTCAATGTGGCGCTTCGTAGCAAAGCGAGCGAACTTTGAGGCTACATGACAGAATGAGCGCTACTTGAGCGCTACATTGCGCAATCAATGAGCGATTATAAGCGCTCGCTGTCATGGAACGGAAACTAGAATGTTGTGTTTATTTATGTCCCCAATGTATGTATTTAAATATATGTCCTGAAAAAAGTGCAGCTATCTATGACGTAGTATGTCCGAAAACCAGTTCACATTCTGCGAACTGTAAGCTCACTAACCACTCCGCTCTCTTGTCTATTCACATGGGTGTAATATGATATGTGTAAGTCTACTACGCTGTCTTCCGTAGGTTCACTTATAGAACAACGCCCTAGTTACGCAAGCCCACAAGGTTCAAATTCAATGAGAATCTTTTTTAAAGTTGTAGTTACAAGTTTTGTAAATTGTATCTGTATGGCTTGAGGTTGAAATTATTAAGGTGTAAATACAAGTTTTAATGTTGCATATTCAAGTTCTAAAATTTTAATTTCTACACCAAATATATGGACTTACATGAACCCATGTGCTTTCGGTTTGTGTACTTCTACCACTTCAAAATTATGTTTTGATTGGAGAAAAGTAAAATTCACTCTTCCCTCGTCATCCTTCTTTCTATCAAAGAAATAAAAATAAAATCGTATTGCCCATGTCACTTTTTTCAAGCAATGTTGTGTATCAAATGTACCCATTCTATGAAACTAAACGAATTATGAATATTTGTATATCTGTGCATAAACAATTTTGGAATAAGAAAAAAAACAAAAAAACATAAGCACAACTTACTGTCAACTTAGTTTTTGTTGGATATGGTGTCTTACATAACCTTGCACTATTTTAATCCTCAGCGGATAACAGGACCCTGTGCAAAGCACAACTGTTCTACAAACAGCAAATGTGTCGAAACTAAGGATGGTACAGAATGCCTTGGATGTAAGTTGTCAGATATAAACTACACTTACTAAACGATCAGACCACAATACACGCCCACCCTAATATGAACGTTAACCCATCCCATTAAGTTCACCTACATGATACAAGATCTACCATTATCGTCGCCCAATAATAATAAGCGTTCCACCTAAATAAGCGCCTCACCATAATATGTGTCTCTCAGGGGACGCCCCTAAGAATCTCTGTGACTGTATTGTCCCATAGTCCCAGAATTTGCTGACTGTCCCAGTGATAAGAACATTATGGATATAGATTATTTGAACATGTAGCTGCCAATGTGTGGAATCAGTTGCCAACTGATATCAAATCCTGTGACACGTTAAACCTGTGTAAGTCCAGACTGAAAACACATCTCTATAGAGACTCATTCTGTGACGAGTGAAGCCATTATAGACGCCCCACAATAACAAGCGTTCCACCAAGATGATGCACCCACCTCCTCTGGATCCGCCATTGATGTGCCAACCTAAATAAGCATTTCACCCAAATAAGCGATTTTATGCAGATTCACTTCAGTTGAAACTGTTATCTGTTAAAAAAATCAGTTATAACAGAATCTGACGTGCTGACGTGTTTCATTGTTAATGTTTACAGATTGTATCGATCCCCCAAACATTCCCAATGCTAAGTTGATGACGTCATCCGCCTTCACTCAAATCAACCAATCACTGGAGTTCACGTGTGAAGTGGGTTATGTCCCTTGTGGGGAGGTCACGTGTCTCTCAGATACTTCGTGGTCCGCCATGTCATGCAATGGTATGTACACGTATTTATATACTTGCACTTTTTGTATTCAGAATACTCAATAAAATGCTTTAACGAGAGATTCTATCGGGGTATTTTTATGGAAACGAAAACCGAGGGGACATTCCTATGCAGACATATCATTAATACATGATTATTACTCAATTCAATTAAAATATATACCTAAGGCTAAAGCTTTGATGGCTTAATATGTTTTTTTAAACTTATAAAGATTAGCGTACATCAATTGACAACTAAAAGCAATGGGAAGTGAAGCCATTTATCGACGCTACGGTTAAGGAAACCACGACAGTCTAATTATCAATTATTTCTTTGTGGATATTCTATCAATATTTATGTTTTATTTTTATGCCCCCGAATCGAAGATTCCGGGGGTATATTGTTTTTCACCTGTCCGTCTGTCCGTCCGTTTGTCTGTCTGTCTGTGTGTTTGTCCACAAAAACTTTACCCTTGGCCATAACTTTGGATTGCTCAGAGCTAGGGCTTTCATACTTGGCATGTGCATACCTTGTGATGAGACCTTTCAGATGAGGTCATCATATTTGACCTTGTGACCTTGTCCTTGCCGCAGTGGACATTTTCAGAAAACTTTAACCTTGGCCATAACTTTAGATTGCTCAGAGCTACGGCTTTCATACTTGACATGTGCATACCTTGTGGTGAGACCTTCAGATGAGGTCATCATATTTGACCTTGTGACATTGACCTTGACCTTGCGTCAGTGGACAATATTTAGAAAACGTTAACTTTGGCCATTACTTTAGATTGCTCAGAGCTACGGCTTTCATACTTGGCATGTGCATACCTAAGGATGAGACCTTCAGGTGAGGTCATCATATTTGACCTTGTGACCTTGACCTTGACGTTGCCGCAGTGGACATCTTCAGTAAACTTTAACCTTGGCCATAACTTTAGATTGCTCAGAGCTACGGCTTTCATACTTGGCATGTGTATACCTTGTGATGATACCTTTCAGATGAGGTCATCATATTTGACCTTGTGACCTTACCTTGCCGCAGTGTACAATATTCAGAAAACTTTAACCTTGGCCATAACGTTGGTATATCCTGGGGCATCCGTGTTTAACAAACACATCTTGTTTTGACATGTAATATAAAACAACGTAACCACCTCACCTGATATTTAAACTGTGAAGGGAAGTCACCTGTGCGACGCGACCAGCGGCCACAATATAATTATCAAAGATAAATTTTGATGTCTTCATTCTTTTCTTTCATTCTCTCTCGCCCTATTTAATGAATGCTTTATAATAAATAATCCAGGTTA
Source organism: Gibbula magus (assembly GCA_936450465.1). Classification (NCBI taxonomy): domain Eukaryota; kingdom Metazoa; phylum Mollusca; class Gastropoda; order Trochida; family Trochidae; genus Gibbula; species Gibbula magus. The sequence continues at coordinate 77,652,289 of OW388292.1, read as the reverse complement.
ACATTACAACATACATATATGAAATATTATTGACAAATCCATGTCGATACCTTTCTTGTAATATCAAAAACTTGTTATCCAATTGGCATAAGCAGGCACTCGCACAAAGGAAAAGATTTTGTTTATAAATGAAACAACGCTATTTCGGCTTATAATATTTCAAGCACTTGTGAAAACTGAAAAAAAGGCAAACCCCAACAGATTGTTATGAACAAATCGTATATAAATCTGTTCTACAGCGTAAACGATAAAGAAAGGCAAAGTAAATAATACATCCGATGACAACAAAGATTATCTCAAATTTTCAAAATCATAAGCTAGTGTGAATATGTTTACATATAAAATAATGGATTTGATGTTTCGTCATATCCTGAATTTCAATAGCACACAATTTGAACACTTTCTGCTCTCTCGTTCTGCTTAAAGGTACATCCATTGTGTTATTGGGGGTAAATATGCCAAACGTTATAAATGGTCTTACTTTATCGAGAAGTACCAACTGTTATCGAAAACTACCATTTTGATGATACTCGACTGAGTATATTGACGAAATGAAGGTAAAAGTGTAAATTTCTGATCGAAAACAGGACAATGCATCGCGTGTGGCGCGCGCCAATGAGTTAAACGTAATTTTGGAATCTTATTTAAAACAGATAAAAGAAAATTAAAAATGGGTTGATAATGTTTAATAGGTCATTTAACTACTGTGCGTGTAAATAGGACGTGCACTTTCGGTTTCTGCACATGCATAATGATGTTAGTCGATTTTAATTTTAAACTAGTAATTGTGATATTTTTGGCGATTGGGGATGAATATGCAAGCTTAGTGAATTTGTTTGTATTGTAAACATCACATATAATGTGTTAGAACGTATTAAAGACAAGCCAAATAAAATGTTATGTAACACAATGGATGTACCTTTAATAAATGGTATTTAATCAACCAGGTTTGGAAACATGCCTTGATGTTCAGAAGCTAAGCTCCAGCTACACCGATGGAGAATACTGGCTGTATCCCAGAATTCTCAATGGTACTCGTGTGAAGGTGTATTGTCATGGTATGGACAGCAGACCGTCTGAGTTCATATCTCTCCCCACCCCCTACTTCGCGGACGCTCCAAAACTTAGGAACCCTAACTGTGACGGAGAAATGCTATTTGATCGATCCATACTTGGAAAAACTGTCTACACAAAGTTTGGATTCGAAACTGAGGTTTGTTTTGATGAAGGTTGCATGATTGACATCTTTAGAAACTAACTTGATCATTTTAGTGTTTGCACGTGGTCCTAGGCACATTTCATTTTGTCTTACAAGGGGAAGCTAGACAACAAACAACCTACTCTCAGGCTTATAATCAGATTGATGAGGTGAGGTGAGTTGGGTTTTAACGCCGCTTTCAAGAGTATTTCACTTATATCGCGGCTGATAGTATTTATGACAGGAAGAAAGCCCGCAACGCCATCTGGCTATGCTTTGCGGTGAAACCTGCGAGCATCGGCTGGAACTAGCGAACCATGGGTGGTACTACGCTGAAATTCAGTGCAGCATTGCACCTAAACCTTACTGCGTGTAGAAAAGTTCTCTACTGCAGACAAAGTCGCCATGCCCCTGGCGGGATTCGAACCCCAGATTGATGAAGCTCGACAACCATGGACACATTTATCATCTATGACTTTCTACGTGACAGACACCTATTGTTGCTCGCTTATGAGTTGTGAGCTGTATAATATAGAGATTATTCTATGTTCATCCAATGGACTTACTTTCTGGTGGTGAAACCAAAAGCGTGAATGACCAGTGTCGTTGTTTACTCACCAGAGAGCCAAATAGTAAATAAAGTGATTTATTACATAATGAGCAATGAAATACTTGGAACTATCGGCGAAATAAACTGTCTATCAAGCTACAATGAAGATATCTGAGTGGCTGATATAATTTGACGTCAATAAACAATGGTCTGATGTAACGAATTATCTTATGACGTCACATTGTTACTGTGGTGACGGGCGCATTATATACTTTAACTCGTGGGTGCGCCACTGTTTAAGAACATAAACTTTCTACCTCACTCGATGAGATAAACCTGGTATCAGTCGTGAAAATACAGATATCCTCTGTGTGATATTAGTTCTTTCACCGGAGTAATGTTTGATGATGTTGTCATCCTCATTGTATTTGAAAGCGATATGGTACAGAAATATGATTACAAGTAGGTTAACCCAGGTAATGTAGATTTGATAATTTCTCAGTTTATTATCAAAACTATCCTCACGCTAATCCACGCCAATGGTGGTTCTTTTTCAGACAATGAAAATAAAAGAACGAGTTAGAACATTTATTAACACTGATGGTCCCAACAACTACGTGGGGTTGGTGTTAGACTGCTACACTGCAGCCAACAACTCGTGTGGACCCAAGGGACATGCTGTGATCGACCTCAGGGGGACGGGACTTGCTCTCGGTAGAAAGGTGAAAGTTCTTTAAAACACCGTATTATTGAGTTCATTGTTTGGAACATGATTTAATATTAACACATACAATGCCTGTATTTCAGATAAGCAAGTCGTGTAGATCATTTGTGTTAACTGTAAAACTGAAGCACAAAAGAAACGTCACCCCTCAGTTGTTATTATCATATGAATAATTTCCAATGTCAAATTTCTCGAGTTTTCGACGTCGTATTCAAAAGCTGAATAGTTTGGGAAATTAGTCCAAAATATTAAATCAGTCAAAGAATTATTCTACGTGTTTTTAAAAAAAAATTAAAAATTAAAATTAAACAGTTCATCGACATGTAACTTTATGTGAAAATCATTAAATTTGCCTCGTCCAGCACACATTTATAACAGTTTAAAGTTGATATATGGTGTAGTAGTAGTAACCCTGTCTAGTTTAAAAATGATATTGTAATAACAAAAATAAAACAGTCACCAATTAAGTCATTAAAAAATACTGCCAAAAAGTGTTATTGCATCGTGCCATAATCAAATGCATCTCATTTCTTTAAAATATTGAATTAATCGAAACCAACTGAGGTGTGACGTTTCTTTTGTGCTTCAGTTTAGTTGATGAGGAAGGATGTCATTGTTTCTGTTCACTGTCAATTGTCAGATTTAGATGTTGATGACATTGAAATGCATACTATTATTTAATTATTATTATAATTGTTTGTAACATGTTTCCAGAGCGTGACTAACGAGTAGTCTTGTTTGCTTGAGAAATCGATATCACCATCTTGAATGCTTTCCACTCGTCACCAACATTCTGTAAAGAGAGACTTTTATTGGGTATTTTTTGTGGAAACGAAATTCGAGAGGACATTCCTGATTACACATATATATTATTACGACATGCTTATTGCACAAGCCAGGTAATAAATGTTACTGATGGTAATATTTTATGGCTTAAATATCCAAAAATATTAAAGGCTAGCGCAAATACATTAAAAGACAATGAGAAGTGAAGGCATTTCGGCCCTTCAAAAGTAGAAAGCTTTGCTACGGCACAACAAGACAGTGGCTATGTGCAATAAGCGTTTAAAAGTAATCGCTCAATGAGCAATTACTTTTAAACCTCTCTTGAACGTGATTGCACATGTAGCGCTTTGTAGCAAAGAGGCGGGAATGACCGCTCATTGAGCGATTATAATCGCTCACTGTTATGGAATAGACGGCTGGTTGATTACATTATATGTATCTTTGATAAAAGTCTATCAAAACATTTCTTTTTATTTAAACATATTAAAATTAGTGAAAACATAGCTTTATTTGCAAAGATGTAAGATGGCGGCGAGAGAAACCTCTCTTTAAACATTTAACAATTGTCGTGACAGGTTGAGTGGAAACTCGTGGGTGGAAAGAACAACTTCCAACCAGTGGTTACACGAGAGTTTTCTGATCAGCTTATCGAAATCTGGTGTGGAGGAGAATGTGGTCGGTGTGGTGCTAGTGACATTTATGTCGAGATGGCAGGAAATGACCGTGAGTAGAACATAATGATCATGTTGTTCACGTGGATATATTCAGAGCATTCATCAGTCTTTGTAGACACGTGTTCCTGCAGGTTACTTGCTCGATAAGAATTTATTATCTTAACAGAAACGGTGCATTCAGTTTAAAGGTCTGAAGAGTTTGGAAGGCTGAAATGAATTATTTTCTATTGAATTCTTAACTGCAATTGGTTCATCAGACTATTTTGTGCAAAAAGAAACCAAAAATAAATCCATATGTTGTTCCTATATTAAACTAGAGCGGCTTAAAAACACCCAAAAACATCGTCTGCTTTTCACCCGTGACCAACAAACCAAAAATGGGGCGGGGCTTAGAGAGTTGGAAGATACCGGAAGTGACGTACGTGAAGGGACGGGGTGTAAACATTCGCTTACTATTTACAATGGCAAACACTGGGGAATCGGTCAGTTAATCTGTTATATCTACGCTTTGCAATGATGCCACATCGCTGTTCTGCTGTGTAATCTGTTCGAGTAATGTTAGTTATCAAGTTTCACTTTACAAATGCACCAAAATATCGTTATATATATCAAATCAAATATAATTGGTATAACTAGTGAGAGACGGTGGATTCATAGACGTTCGTAGACATAGGATAAATCAATGCTAATGATATATAAGATGACAAAATGAAACCAAGATATGATAATATGAACGAAGTACAGTTTGGACAACGAAATCAGATAGTCGGTGTTGTTGTTATTTTTTGTTAGAGATTGTTTGTGTTTAAAATAAAAAAACAAACGTGAGATAAGCACGCCGGCGAAGTAGACCCTATTGTGAGCCATCGACAATAAAAGCACTTCACAACATCCTGTTTTTAAACATCGTTAATCAACCGACAACCTAATTTACTAACTGTACATTACAAAAATCAAAATAACTCACCACATATTTTAAAACATCAAAAGAATAATACGTCTACGAATCCACCTACGAAAACATCGCATCCCAAAGTTACCTTTTACGATTTAGTTATCACTTATTACACATTAAAACATTCAGAATTTCATAGTTTATAAGATAATGGTTTCAATAAAATGTGTGGTTAATCAAATATAATCAAATAAACATCGTATTAAATTGACAATTCATCAAGAGTGTCAATTAATGTAAGAAACTTACCTTATAACCGTATCCAAAAGGACAATATGAATATCCAAATGCACATTAGACACAAAATGTTAACCTATAATTCCATCAATGACAGTACTTGGAAACAGAAGATGGTCAAATAATAACCCTCTTTCAGCAAAAGTCTTTTCGCAAATGGCAAGATAGAAAACCAAATAGTTATGATGATTTTACACTAAAAATAATTTCATTGGTACATTAGATTTAAACAAGAGTTTTTATTGGATAACTTGATAGAGATATGTTCATTGGCTGAAATTTCTAGACTGAATGTCGCGTTAAGTGTATTGTGTGTCACCAAGACAGGACGTTGGCAATAAACATGACATGCTGGTCACCGACTGGTGTTATATAATTAAGTCGGTCCAGTAAACTTGTTATCTGTACAAACATAATTACACTCCTTCCTTCTCACATACTCAGCTTCTTAATTGCGTAAACTAATGTGCTGTAACAACACTTCTCCCCTTTGATCTGGAAGAAACATCTATATGGTCCGCTAAACTGAGAATTGTGTGTTGATGTGCAGAAGTGACACATAAAAGCTATCAGACTATTAATTAAACCGTATTCGTTTTCATTAACGATATGTTCATTAAAATGCTTCTGGTAACATAATTCTTTTATTCGATAATGTTCGTTGTCTATATCAATCTGTGTATATGTTTAGCGTGCACAATAGAGCAATCTTCATGTAAATTTCATTGAGCTTGTTGACCAAAACAGTTCATTTATTTATTCATGAAAGTGAAGTGAAAATGGTTTGCATTCCGTTACATCATATATAGAATATTTTAATTGACAAACTTAAAATACAGTAATCTTTTATATTAAATACAAAATGTTATTTATAAATCTGCAACGTTGTCTCGCTTGTTTGAACAGTCAATCGTTCAGTGTATATGAAGTTATACCTACCATATATATTTATTTATTAATACATACAAAACAAAATTAACATGCCGATTATTCAACATACTTTGATCAATTGATGCTACTTAATCTCTGTTCACCCGATTCCCGCGATAATCTTCTTCCCTTGTTTCAGTGTCACTTGAACTGTCATACCTTCCCTTCTAGTTCCGCGATTAATTGGTACAAACATACTATACAAAAGCGCAGAATGCACTCTAATAAAGCACGCCCCGGTTGTTGTAACCATATAAAATCGCTAGTTGAATAGTTTAGTAATCCGTTTATCGAAAATTTGGGTTGTTTTGATGAAGTTTTCTGTCTTATATGAGCAGTTTAAAAGTGGGGAAAACGCGTTAAATTATGATTAGCGGCCATGTAGAGGCTCCTTCACGTACGTCACAGCCCGATACGCTTCAGTGACCACCCCCGCCCATTTTCATTCTGGTCGCCGGGGCTTAATTGGGCACTTTTAAAAAAAAGCCATATATAAGTTATTTATGGGTCGATTTAAAAAATTTAAAATCTAGCAATTGTCAAATTGAAACCCCTTTTCAACGAATCCGAAAGTGACCATATGTCATTTCATCTAACCTTTAAAGTCCGTTAAATATTATGTCAAGCATATTTATAAACCATTGGAGTTATTTAATGTCGGTTAAATATACACAGTAAAAAAAGTTAAGCACCCCCAAATTAAAAGTTGTATACCATTTTGGATTTTATGATCATGTTATTCAATTCGATAGACAGGCCGAATATGGTATTCTGGATGGGAACTGGTGTGGTTTCTGTTATGGAACGGTTCTCACGAACGGAGCTATTGGCATGCATATCATGCAACCCATGATTTCAGCAAAATGCAGTTTCACCCTTCGACTTACCACGGCCTTTTACGGCTTCAATGTTGTCAGTTCAATACACAAAATTCATGAACAATGCCACGAAGGAGATTGTCCGAGGCTACGAGATGGCAAATTATTGGACAGCATTTAGCAGGTTTCTCGTAGAAGGAAATTGGTAGAAGAACTGGTTACCACTATTCGGTCATCAGTCGTTTAGTGAGGAAACATGCCCAAACTAACCATGTTCTCGATCGACCACGTTCCGGAAGGCCCCGAGCTACCACATTGCAAGAGGACAGGAACCTATTGCGTCATCAACGACGTCAACCGTTTGCGTCAAGTACCGTCTTGAAACAAGCCTGGCTACCCTATAGACGTATCAGGAATCAGACGGTGAGGAACCGGCTCAAAGCTGCAGGTTTAAGATCTCGACGTGTCATCAGACGTCCAAACCTTACTAATCGTCATAAACGGGATCTTAGGATGTGGTGTGGTGACCAGCAGCGTTGGAACCTGAGGTCATGGAGACGTATCCACTGGTCAGACGAGAGTCAAGAACAGTCGATACACACCAAGGAACATTCTTCCAAGGGTTTCATATGGTGGAGGATCCGTTATGGTGTGGGGCTGCTTTTTTTTTGATTGCAAGTTGGATTTGGTGACACTACAAGGCACACTTACCGGCGCCCGCTACATTGCAGAAGTGTTGGATCCAGTTGTGATTGACCATTTTGATGATCACAGACTTGCAACTCGACCCCTGTTCATGGATGATAATGCTCGGCCTCACCGTTCACGAGCTGTGGCTCAACATCTGGAGAACAATGCTGTTTCTCGTATCCCCTGGCCAGCATTGTCTCCAGATTTGAATCCCATCGAGCATGTCTGGGACATGATTGGTCGACGTCTACAGAGAAGGAACCCTGCTGCACACAATCTTAGACAACTGGAGGCCGCACTTCACGATGAGTGGCAGCAAATCCCCATGGAAGAATTAAAGAACCTTGTCAAGGGTTTGTCCAGAAGACTGGCAGCAGTACTTCAGGCACGCGGTGGCAGCACACGATATTGACAGTAAATCGTTCCTAAGACAATGGCACGGGTTATTCAGTATGATTTCTTCATCATGTACAGCCGTCAAACTTGAAATGACAATACATTTACGAGTCAGTGTTTTTCACCATTTTCCAGTCAATTTTTGTTCCTGTTTTTGGTCATTTGAAATCTCTGAAGATTACACAAAAATGTCAACGAATAAAACAATTAATTACACTTGCTCCTGAAATTCGTTTTTCCCCTGTGGGATGTTTAGTTTTGCTATAATGGGTCTCTGAAACATACCCCTATAAAAGAAAAGAGGGGGTGCTTAACTTTTTTACTGTGTTTACTATCCAAACAACTTAAGAAGAGCAATTTTTTAGAATTATTCTAAATTTACAAGTGTTAAACCATACTTATCTAAAGACTTCTCTTACCACAGGTGTTGCAGATGAAGCGGCTCTGACTCCAGTATGTGTTACTTAGACCTTGGAATACTGATGTCTGCGTCTTCTGCGTAACTTGAGGGTTCAATTTGCGTATTTTTGTGGAAATGATTTATATATAGTATTAGCAATCTTGTGGATGAAGGACTGTGGATTTTTTAATTTAAAAAGCAGTGTTGTGCTCACTTCCTGTAATGCACAAAACAAAATACTCTGATGAAACCCTCTTTTTATCTTCAAATGTAATCTTGTTCATGAAAATGACTCTATCCGAAAAAGCATGTTTGTGAACGAAAACAAACATTGATAACCTCATCAATTTCCGAGATAGGTTACGAACAACATTCATGCTTAAACTTGAGGTGCGTTGGTTTGATCTAAGCTTCTACGTCACTCACACCGAAATATTCCACGTTTATTGCAACCTGACAACCATTGTGGCAAAACACACTGTAACGAACGGACCTAGATAACGTTAAACCAAATCTTGCTGGCTGAGGGATAGATACTGATTAAAGCTTAATCCTGAACTTGAACATCATGATCAGAGGGCGTATAATTTTACAATCAATAACAACTTTCAGATAAAGCACAAGTTCATGGAATCAATCTATATAAAACACTTTAATACCTTAGCCTTAGTCTCACTTCCTGTAATGCACAAAAGCAAATAAACGCAATGCACACTATTTGTAACGAGCAAACCTTGGGTGGTTTTACTACAAACCACAAGATTATGTAAGATGAATCTCTGCTGGTTGTGGAACAGGTACTGATACAATTCTACAACTGAACATCATAATCAGAGGGCGAATGACCTAATAATGAATAACAACTTTCAGATAATCCCTATTCAATAGGACGATGTGTATTTCTCTGAAAGCATATAGCATATGACTATTGTTATTCATCAGTTCCATTCGCTTTCCATGTACAGGTCGTTCTTTACCAGTAGTTTATGATTACTTATCTACATATAGTTTATTTTGTAAAATAGCTTCCAATCACTGTCCATCCACTTACTTCAGAAACTGTACTTCAAATATTTATATCTCACAATTCTGCTTTTAATGCTTCTGCACAGGTTTTATTGTAAAAGTGTAAAAATGTAAATGTATTTAAGCTATGCACATAAGTGAGACGTTAATAAACTATTGTCTGTCTGTATGTCTATATTTGTAAAAAGGAAGTTGACATTCACCTAAAGAAGGGCAAGAAGTAGAAAGAAACGCTGTATGTAAATAATAAAGAAATTGCAAGCCATTGCATACATTGATGTAACAATTAAATACTTCTTTTTTTTTTAACACTCAGTTGTGAATTTTGTCATTATATGGTTCAATAAAACTCTTCACTTATTTCAGATATTGTGTCTTTTTTATATTTTGAAGACATTTATTTAAACAGTAAACAGATGCATTTTGCCTGATGCAGGCGATATATGGCTTATTGTGTCCCTATTTATACTTGATGTGGTGTTTTCGTCTTGGCAAAGTTGTGCAATTTAAACTTTTAAGACAAATAAAGACAAATGCAGAGGTGTCAGTTTAAGTCCTTCGCGTATGTTAAATGAATGTAGAGTTACTAGATACGTTTGACTTAAGTAGCCAAATTCGATGATAACATTCTAAAAAAAAATAGTATTACTAATTACAACTCTTTAAGGTGCAATTGCAAGTTAAGAAAGCAAATTCTAATCGGATTCGACCATTGATCCAATCAATGTGGTTTTTATCCTTTTCAAAAATATCATCTTTAAACATAAAACATCAAAGCAAATGCCAAACTTTCAGTATTTGCAAGAGGAACATAAAACTTATTATGAATTAACCAATATTCTGCAATCATAAGTTCGCAAATAGATCACTTTTTCAAATTCTGGTCGACCTGTCATGTCATGTTTTCTTATTGATTATTGATTGTTGTACACTATATTCTGTTTGATATTGATACTGTGATGAAACAGCACTGGAGTCCATGTACTATGTAAAAAGGGGAAAACAAGTTAAGAAAGATGTATTTTCAAGTTATAAAATTAAGGTTACAACTTTTAAAGTCGTAAATACATGTACAAGCTTTAAATATTGTATATTCATGTTTCAAAGGTTATAAATGCAACTTGTAAAAGTGTAATAACAACTTGTAAAGGTATAAGTACACGTTTTTAATGTAGTATATTACAACTTGCAAACATATATTTAGAAATTGTCAATGTGTAATTTTCAACATGATTTGAAACATTTGAACATTGATCCTCTCAAAATCGTTTATTTCAATTTTAGAACTTGAAAATACTACATTAAGATTTGTACTTACACCTAAAAAAGTTGTAATTTCAACATTGAATCATGAAGATACAATGAAGACTTACATATCAACTGATGTGAAGAGACTGGCGAGCACAATGGTAAGTGGGTTTACAGTATGCAGACCGAGACCTGAATTTAGCCGTCCCCCTACTCTCGAGAACAGAATGCTGTGATCTTGGCGAGATTGAAGATGAATTCCACTTTTTGGTGAAATGTACCCTCTTTGCAGAAATCCGTTCGGATATGATCCATAATACATATAACAATTCATTGTCGTTATTATCTCCACATGACCTTTTTATAGTTATAGATATAATACTAAGGTCTTAGGCGCTTTTATTAACAATATGTATGAGAAGCGACTAAAATACCGTACCTAAACTCCCATCAATCTGGTATTATTTGCTATGTATGTAATTTCTTCATATGTTTTACCTATTTATATATAAATATTTGAATGTTTTTATTTGTACAATCGTGTCGCGTAGGCCTGATTGGCTGGTTATTTTCTCAATTAATGTGCAATGAAAATGTATTTTGTGTATGAAAATATGTGACACGAAAATAAACTCAATATCATATTTTTGTCTTCTTCTTCCTCCTGAACATTTCGAACATATTACGTCATAGATAGCTGCACTTCATTTAAGACACGAAAAACAGCCGATTGGAACATCAGACCATAAGAAAAGTCAACTCCTGCCATTCTTTTAACTGAAGGCAGAACAACTTATTGTGTAAAAATGAAATCGTGGACAAAGGATTCATTGAAACAACTGAAGCGGGTATTTTAACTAACCAAACAATAAGTCATGGGGAAATAAGGACAAGAATAGAGCCGTTTCAAAGAAATGTAAGGAGAATTATAAAGATAAAATTGAAAAACAATTTGCTACTAACAATTTGAAGCATGCACGACAAGGACTTGATATTGATATAAACAAAAAGCAATCATGTAAAACTGTCATGCTTTTGTAAATGAATTGAATTGGTTTTATGTAAGGTTTGACTCTCATGACTTTTCTAATGATATTGATAAAATTCATATATCTCTGCCCCATCTGATGATTTTATAATAGCAGAAAGTGCTGTTTTGCTGTCATTTAAACTACTCAAAGTTGGTAAATTTTGTGGTCCGGATAATTTGTGGTATATATTTTTTTAAGAATGTGGAGAGCAACTTCATGCTATTTTTCACAAAATATCTCTATGGTCAGTAATTCAGCTGTTGTCCCTTCTTTAATTGAAAACGTCCAATAGCATTCCAGTTCCGAAAGAGACTAATCCTGTGGAAAATAACTATCGCCCATTTGCTTTGAGGTCTATTGTAATGAAGTGTTTAAGTTTATAAAAGATGTTGTCGTCCTTCTAAACCTACTTGGGATATGATTCATTGACTCCTCGTTGCTGCAGGACACTGGAAAACAAGCAAAAAAGCCATACATGTACACTGTCGGCCAAAAGAAATGCCTACCAGATATTTTATCAGATTTCGTAAAAACTATAATGAACAGATAAGCAATATTATAGAGTTATGAAGTTGCACCATTTCTGCATAATATATTTAAATTTCGGAAGTTGTCATGTCACAAGTCGATTTTTTAAATGATACATCAGAAGATGTTATGTTTTCGATCAGTGTTTGATCAGAAAAACATTTGAAACCTTTTTTCATACAAACACGAGCAACAATACAGGCACGCATTCGCTTTAAAGTGGCGATGATGCTGCAGATGTACTTGGTTAGGGTGCGCAAGTGAATCAACCGGAAATAGCGATCTTCATTGGGCGTGGCTATCATGAATGTCATTGACTCGAATCAAAGTTTCCACGATATCGTTGGACTTTCATATTAATCATTGTTTCAGCATAACCTGGAGATCACCATTAATCATATTTCAGAACTTATTTCATCTTTTATTTTAAGGAGAATCAAGTAGGCGTTTCTTTTGGCCGACAGTGTAAAATCCGAATCGGGACACTCTGTATTATTTGGACTGATCTGTATCCACTCGTTAATTATAATTTAACCATAATTGATGAGAAATTTATTAACTTTGTAGCAATTACTATAAGATTTTAGGATGTGTTGGTCACCATAAATCCAGTGGTGAATATAAACTGCCAGGCAAAGGAAAATAAATTCAGACTTTGAAATTAAAGCTATGTGCTCTCTGCTGATTGGATTAAACAAGGTCATGTGATTGGTATACATTCTTATAAACACAAGATTGACAGCTGAAAAGGAGAACCTTCATAACCTGACGTTTACAAAAAATAACCTGCGGTACTACTTTTTCACTGTATGGTTGCGCAATTATGACACTGCTATCACATGCTCTTTTCTCGATTATACTCTTTAAAAAAATTTCAACATGCATTATAATTGTAGTGTAGTTGATAGTTTGATTAAAACAGCATGTTAGAACCAAAAATTAAATACTTTAATCATATTTCCTGTGAACTACGTTTTGCGCTAGGTGACACATAAGTGATGCGATGTTATTGTCGGCGGAGCTCAGCGCCTGATCTAAGACAATACTAAACATTTGCATATATATATATATATATGAAGTGTGTACTTTCTTGGCAAAAGCCAAAAAGCAACTGGGAAAATTGGCAGTGTCAGTTTAACGAGCTGTAATCAATAAATCAGCCTGTACGCAATAGATATAACATTGGTACGCAATAGTCAGATCTTTGCGTTAAAGTATAATGTTCCCGTCTGTAAAAACTCTATTGATTCATTTGCTAACACTTTGGCTATTTTCTTGGTGACACAAGTATTTAGTTGATTTTTCGCCTTATTCAAACCATAATATTGTATTTCTTATTCGTATTTCTCTTTATCCTCCTCCCTACATTGTTCATGTCACACGGCGTCGTACAGCAACAACATATTTAAGACAGGTAGACAAAGGACCCTTTTTTAGCTCCATAAATGATAGTTTTGCTTCTTTCTGCATCAATAATTATGTCAGCGACTTCCAGGTTTCATCTTCAATGGGTTATTTTATGGATAATAAGGAATCTTTATTGAAGAGCATGGCCACAACTCTGGCATTACATCTGAAAGGTGCAATAATGTTTTGTATTCCCCATTTATTCCCCAGCCATAATAAGTCATTTTAGCTAAATTGATGTCTTGTAGGCATATAATTGAATAATTCCTGTTTATATATATAAGTGAAATTTATCTTAACGCTAGTTATATAGTCACCGTATGTGCAATATAGTTAAAACTAGCTGTAATGTTATAAATCCCCTAAGTCCGCAAGTCCGCAAGTTTTAACTATACTGCCGGCCAAAAGAAAAGCCCACTAGATGTATTTCCAGATTGTGAAAACTGTTATGAACAGTTTAGGAATATTATAACATAATGAAGTTGCACCATTTCTGCATTATATATTTGAATTTCAGAAGTTCATGTCACGAAAGAAGGACGATTGTTGAAATGAGAAAATAATTGTTCAGTTTTCGATCGGTGCTTGATCAGAAAAAAAAACATTTTAAAAAGATTTTCATACAACCACAGGCACGCATTGCGTTAAAGTAGTGATGATGCTGCCGGTGTACGTGGTTAAGGTGCGCAAGTGAATCAAGCGAAAATAGCAGTCTTCATTAAGCGTGGTTTTCATGAATGTTATTGACTCGAATCACAGTTTTCCACGATTTAAATGGACTTTCATATTAGTTATTGCTTCAGCATAACGTGGAGGCCGCCATTATTTATATTTTAGAAATTATTGCATCTTTCATTTTAAGGAACATAAAGTAGGCGTTTCTTTTTGGTCGGGAGTATATATTGCCCAATTTGAACACTATAGAGAGGAAATTGCACTGGCGAGCAAAAGAAACAAAATTTATTAAATATAGAAAAATAATTAATATAAGATGTGGTGGACATACCAGAACATCATAAAAAAAAGACAAAAAGTCTTTTTGACCCTCTTGTATTTCTTATAATTGAATTAACAAATACTTTTGAATCATACTTTGTTATTTCCTTTCATTCCACCTGATGAAGGAGTGAGCATATACTCCGAAACGTCGTGTAATTTCACATTAAAGAAGTTGTTATCCAGAAAATCTTCCTGTCCTTGGATAGCACTTCTAAATGCCCTTCAAAGAACTGACAAATATAACCATACGGATCAAAACAAACAAATATCGTGTTAATACTTTTTAAGACGATTCCAGCATTCTTGGGACGGGCTAGCGCAGTTGTTAGCACGTTCGGCTTCAGATTAAGAGGGTTCGAATCCCGCCAGGGCTCGGCAACTTTTCTTTTGTAAAGAACGGTTATACATGCAGTAAAGTTTGGGTGCTATGCTACACTGAATTTCAGCGCCCAGTGCGGAGGTTTCACCGCAATGCATAGTCACATGGCGTTGCGGGTTATCTAAAGATTTACGAGCAGCCGTGATATAACTGCAATACTCTTGAAATCGGCTGTAAACCTCACCTCACCTCACCTCACCTCACCTCACCTCACCTCACCTCATCTCATCTCACCTCACCTCACCTCACCCAAACCCACCCCACCCCACCCCACCCCACCCCAACCCACCTCATCACACCTCACCTCACCTCACCTCACCTCACCTCACCTCACCTCACCTCACCTCACCTCACCTCATCTCACCCCACCTCACCTAACCTCCAGCATTCTTAAACTCGGTGATACAAATACAACCCTTCTTCCAAGCGAACTGCACGGATCCTCCAAATGTTCCATATGTAATTTCAAATATATACATCCATCCATACAAAAATCAATCAATCGATAGTCTTACCTATTCATACATACATCGATATATTCTGGCATGCATGCTTAATACGTATACCCATTCACCAATCAAAGTGTATATCAATTCATCCATTGATTAATCGATCAAGTCAACCATACACACGTACATTCATTCATCCTTCTATCTTTTCATCCATTCATGCCTCTATCAATTCATCTATCATCCCTTCATCCCACCATCCATTCGTCCATTCATCTATTCATCATTCCATCTATGCATTCATCGTTTCGTAGTTCAATGCATATATCTATTTATTAATTAATCCAAATATAATATACACTTGGTGTTAAGCATGACATTTCTGCAATACATTCCACTTCAGTCAGCTGATGTTGGGGCGACAGGAAACCGTATCTTTTGTAAAAGAACACAATCATTCATTATCATCGGGGTACCTCGAAACAGTTGACTGTCTGTAATGGAGAATGCATGAGGAGCAGTGGATTCGTTAAAAATAATCAACGAGCTCCGAAAGCATTCTTCGTCTCTATCCATGTATGACGTCATGAAACATGCATATGTGATTAGTTTACATTTTAAACAATAAATTCAATTGACGTGAAACCAAAGTTTATTATGTGCAAATGTCGGTGCTCATTCAACGAATATGGTTCAAGTAGCTACGACCCTTATAAATTGGATTATTCCACCAACGTACAGCGCAAACATCCACGGGAGCGATCTGGTTTAAACATATTTATTTCATGAAAAGATACATGAATAGGATTGGCCAACAAGTTCAATTGAAATTATGCGAAGGCCGCTCCAAAGTACATATACATAAAATAGCAGTGAGTGACGTACACTAAATAGTATCGTACACATCATAAACATATGGCAGAAAATAACAACGTATGAGTACAGAATGAGTTACATATGAGTTTTATATATATAGGTTTAAAAAATTTCCGAGAATCTGCGAGATTTTATAATAAAGTTATGGATGGATCAGTAGTTCAGTAGAATGTTCTTGCTTTGTGGAGCCATCGTGTCCGTGGAGAATAGAAGATACATTATATCCTTTTATGTTAAAGTATTGGTTAATTCTTATATGGGCATCCTCCAAAGAGGTATCGCACAAATATCTGGCGAACATATCCCCTTTCAGCGACGTGATTTACAGCTAAAACGCTGCCTTTCCATGCTGTCCCCGTGCGTTACCTGTCTAATCGAGAACGCATGATTCTAACTAACAAACAATCATATGGTTCATAACCTTTCTTCCTAGCCTAATGGATAACAGCGCTGACTACCAAACGAAGGGTTCCATGTTCGAATCCAGTTTCATACATTACAAAATTAACTTCTCACAATTGAGATAGTTTAAGTTCCTATTCAGATACAACAATACAAGTTCTGAAAATGTCAAAACCTAACACCTTATTCTTAAACAAGAAGACATAGTCATCAACATCCCCCGCCAGACTCATTTATCAAAAGAAGGGCAATCATTCGAGAAGAAATAAGTGTACGCTTCTCATTGTAAAGGTGCATCCATTGTGTTATAATAAAATTGTATTTGTCTTTAATACGTTTCAACTAACCATATGTGTTGTTTACAGTAAATATACATTCACCCAGCTTGCATATTCATCCTAAATCACTTAATATACTATAATTACAATCTTCCAATTAAAATCGAGTAAAATCATTATGTATTTACAGAAACTTCCCATTTGCATGCACATTAGTTATATGACCTATTTAATATTATCAACCCAAAGTTGTCATTTATTCTGTTGTAAATAAGATTCTAAAAGTACGTTTGACTCATTGGCGCGCGTCAATCGCGATCCTATTTTTGATCAGAAATCACTACTTTTACCTTCATATCGTCAATATACTAAGTCGACTATCATCAAAATGGTGGTTTTCGGTAACAGTCGGTACTTCTCGATAAGGTAATACCATTTATAACGTTTGGAATATGTGACCCATAAACAACACAATGGATGTACCTTTAATTCCATCAAGGTATCGATTCCCTCAAGCCAACTGATTTGATCTTAAAGGAGCAGTAGAACGTTTTTTTGCAAAATTTATTTTTTCAAATTTCCCATTTATAATGATAGTTTATGTCATTTAAATTAACTTTTAAGTGTAAAACATCTTATTACACAAACCAATAATCTTTCAGTGGTAAAAACTATGTTGCGTATAAAGCAAAAATTGCATGGCGGCCATTTTATTGTGAACACAATTTATTATTTTGTATTACAAAAACGATTCCCATGGCTTTACCGAAACATGTACACTCATTTTAAACTTTAATTTCCGAAGAGAGAAGGATCTTTTACTATTGGTGAAATTATTTTTCAAATATATTTCATCAACTTATTTGAGCGAAAAAACGTGCTACTGCCCCTTTAAACAGTTTCTGAGAAAATTTGAAGATACCTGGAACAGAGTCGAAAACCGGATAAAATAATCACACGCTTCTTATTTCCAAACTCCATCCATGTATTTATGTCCTCAAGTCACACACGGGAAAACATAACTATGATGGCCGAGAGGGGACATCGCTCTTTCGCCCTCTGGTATCAACACGACAAAGCGATAAAGCGATATAGTCACACGACAAAGCGATAAGGCTGCACGACAAAGCGATAGAGCAACACGACAAAGCGATAACGCCGCACGACAAAGCGATAACGCCGCACGACAAAGCGATAACGCCGCACGACAAAGCGATAGTGTCGCACGACAAAGCGATAGTGTCGCACGACAAAGCGATAACGCCGCACGACAAAGCGATATAACAACGCGCTAAAGCGATAATAACAGCACGATAAAGCGAAAGAGCGATAAAGCGAAAGAGCGATAAAGCGAAAGAGCGATAAAGCGAAAGAGCGATAAAGCGATAATAACAGCGCGATAAAGCGAAAGAGCGATAAAGCGAAAGAGCGATAAAGCGAAAGAGCGATAAAGCGAAAGAGCGATAAAGCGAAAGAGCGATAAAGCGAAAGAGCGATAAAGCGATAATAACAGCGCGATAAAGCGAAAGAGCGATAAAGCGAAAGAGCGATAAAGCGATAATAACAGCGCGATAAAGCTAAAGAGCGAAAGAGCGAAAGAGCGATAAAGCGAAAGAGCGATAAAGCGAAAGAGCGAAAGAGCGATAAAGCGAAAGAGCGATAAAGCGATAAAGCCAAAGAGCGATAAAGCGAAAGAGCGATAAAGCGATAAAGCGAAAGAGCGATAAAGCGAAAGAGCGATAAAGCGATAATAACAGCGCGATAAAGCGAAAGAGCGAAAGAGCGATAAAGCGAAAGAGCGATAAAGCGATAAAGCGAAAGAGCGATAAAGCGATAAAGCGAAAGAGCGATAAAGCGAAAGAGCGATAAAGCGAAAGAGCGATAAAGCGATAGAGCGAAAGAGCGATAAAGCGAAAGAGCGAAAAAGCGAAAGAGCGATAAAGCGAAAGAGCGATAAAGCGAAAGAGCGATAAAGCGATAAAGCGAAAGAGCGATAAAGCGAAAGAACGATAAAGCGAAAGAGCGATAAAGCGAAAGAGCGATAGAGCGAAAGAGCGAAAGAGCGAAAGAGCGAAAAAGCGATATTGACATGTCGACCTTAATCTTTTACATAACAATAGAATACTGGTTTCATTCAATTTCTTTTCATTTCACTTGATATTTGATTCACATAACATAAGAATGATTTTGATAAATGATTCCACTTTAAATCCCCAAAGGTCGCTATTATATAAATATAATTAATACAAGTTTATTTTGTATTAAGAATTTGAATAAACATCTATAAAACAACTTACGGTGAATAATTGAGAAATCCATGCTAATGAAAACAGACATCTGCAACTCTAATAGATTAATTCAAAACGTTGACATGGTGTGTGTAAACCTGTACATAAATACTTTCTTAGACATACTTTATGTGACTGGTTATTATTGATTTAATTGAGCAAAACAAAGTTTATATAAATTTAAATCGGCGCACTCTGATTTCTTCTACTTACTCTATATTTTTACTGAAAAAGCTGTCAAATATAGCTTAAAATCATTAAATATGTCTGACACTCGGCATCCCAAAAAATGTTATATATGATGTTAAAAGGTATAGAAAATAATAAAGTTAATTGGGCTTCGAAGTTTCCAGATTTATTGTACAGTTTGGGCTTCATCTTCCCACGCAAGGCCTAACTAGCGCCAGTCTCCAAACTGGCTAATTAGCTAATTGGCTAATTGGGCTTTGGTTTTGATTGGGACCAACAATTTGTTTATCTTCCTACTTCGTGTTTCTCAAAATTTCTGTGTCGTCTAAAATGTATTCATGAACTGAATTGGTATAGTTCACTTCAAAACGGCACCAACTCCATATCTTACTCTTATTTTAAAGCTTCACTGTCTAAAAAATTATATTTGAATGCGGTTGTTGTTAAAATGTTTAGAGTATTCGGGCAATTTACGTGTTTTTCATTTAAGAATTGAAACGGGTCGGTTTTATAATATAGATAGAAATGATAGATTATGTTTACAATGCGACGACCGCTATAATTGAGGATGAAAACCATTTCCTTCTTGTGTGTTCCAAATTTAAAGAGCTCCGCCTGAATCATTTGCCGGAAACTGTTTGTACAAATCCAAATAAAACTAAATTTAAAATCCTCATGTCAATATCGAATTGTAAACTTGTAATTTAGCAAGCTTTATTTTTCATGCCATGTACCAAAAATGTTAATTGAATGACTGTTGCTGTACACATCATGTCTTGTCATATATACGATATGTAGTTACGGGCCGATGACCTACACTTCAGAAATAAAGAATTGAAATTGATAACTTCTGATATATATTCATCAACATAATGTAAGAAACAAGTTTGGAAATATATTGTAACAACACTGGTATATTATTTAGACATTCACTAACAAATCCAAGGAAAGGATAAAATAATCTATCATTATCAAAATAAAATATATAAATTTGTTTACTGGGTTACATTGTGCACATCATAACGTATAAGACACTATTAGGCTATATCACAGTAGAATATTTGTGTGACATTGTGTATTAATATGTGCGACAGGAATAATTCTAAAGGGTATGATTCATGAAAAAGCACGTTTTGGGTAAATTTATTGAAAATGCGAACTCCGCGCATCGCCATGAATCATTAGTATGATGGTAATAGGTTGTACGCCTTCAGTGCATGGAGCTCAGCGACATTCGAATGCGTATTTGAGGTTACAAATTCGTCTCTTTCACACTTGAATGGCTTCATTCTGCTCACATAAAGAGATAGTTTTAATCAGAAAGGAGGCCCATGGCATTATACAGTGCATAGTAGTAAAATA
The DNA here is from genome assembly GCA_936450465.1 of Gibbula magus. NCBI lineage: Eukaryota > Metazoa > Mollusca > Gastropoda > Trochida > Trochidae > Gibbula > Gibbula magus. Next base: position 77,631,469 of record OW388292.1, on the reverse strand, counting down.
CATTTTCCTGACTGTTGAGGACATCCTAGTTGTTTACATCTATTTCGCTAAAGAGTTAAACAATTGAATATATTTTTCATAACCAGGAATTCAATGTAATATATGGGTAAAGTCTTTCTTAAAACATTGAGAAATGGATAAATAATACAAAGGGTATTCTGACTCAGTGAAAAGTATATGTTCTTGATAAAAATGAGACGTTTTGACCCTGTCGGTAGTGCTTGTAAACACATAAATTTGCAAACTGATTAATACGGAACAACCAAAGAGTCAGCTTCTATTTTTTGTTAACTTTTCTGTCAAACGTGTTTCAATACCCATGAACTTTGGGTTTTATCCGAGCGTGGGTAATTTTCCCGTTTCATCATAATTCAACAATTATTCTTGTCGTGAAAAGGGATTTTATTATATTTTTGGTGTGACGTTCATCACAATGATAATTGCGGACATTGAACGTCAATCATTATAACAAAATAATTCTCTTTATTAATATCATTTAGTGATTGGCGCTTAAGGGTTAATTTTCAATAACAGTCAATACTTCTTGATAAAATACTACAATGCAACACTGAGTGTTCCTTTTAAAACCCATTGAGTATGTTGTTGGAGTCACATTATGTCAAACGTAATAAATGAAGTTATTTTATCGAAAAGTACTGATTGCTGATGAACATTATCAATTTAAGGCTAGTTCATTTAGTAGTGATAATATAAAGGTGAAAGTCACGATTTATTATTGAAAACTTGACAAAGATGCGGGTTAATTGGTTAAATGTAAGTTTGGAAACTTACCTTTAATAGACAGTCAGATGTGGGTTGGTAATATGTAATTGGTCATATAACTACTGTGCACATATAGGAAACGTATAAATTCGGCTTCTTCACGTACAAAATGCTGTTGCTCGACTTTATTTGATTAGCATACATTTGGCGTTAGGGAATGAATATGCAAGTAAAGTGAAATTATTTGTACTTCAGACTAAATCAGAATATCTGGTCTGTCGGCATGCATGAAGGCAAAGTAAATATTCCTATAAATTTTTAATGGCTCTTTAAAACATATTTGTAAATGTTTTATCCATATGCATTATTTTTACATTTTATCTGTAAATAAGTTTTTTGGATATAAGATTATTCAACCAAAAGCGTATATATTTCAGCATTTAGTGGATTCACATATCGTTATCAAGTAATGAATAACTAAATACCGGAAACCATTTTATTTTAATTCGTGTGAGTAACTTAGTTTTGATGGTTAAATCACCATATCACCAAAAATACCAGTATTGACCTGTATTAAGAACATGACACACTATAAAGTAATTAAGTATGTGAAATAAATATTCAAATTTCATACTACGTATCTATAATATATTGATTATAGTTTCTGTTTGCATTTAAACCTATGGTTTTTCATATCATTAGTAAATGTCAGAGAACATGTGGAGCTATTGAAACTGTAAAGTAAAGTTGGTTACCATTGCAAAGTCAAATGGTATCAGTTCCCTAAATTGCACGTCACATGTTGTCATAGTAACATGATCTGCATGAGCCTGGGAAAAAATCAATTATTCGTGCTGTAATCCGAGATTTGCTCTTTGAAAAGACTCAAAATTGTGACTCTTGCCTCAATGTTTAAGAAGTAAATGCTTTGCAAAATAAAAGTGAATTTTTTTCGGAAACTGGGATATTGGCTAACTGCATGCTGTACAGTTTGCAATTACTATAAATGTGCTCGTGGAACACCTTGGTACCGACAAGGAATACAATACCTTGAAGTTTTACCAAAATGAGACCAATAGAACCATTCTGAATGAAATTCATAAATGACGCCATAACGTCAAATCAACATCAGCAAAGACAGGGGTTTTGCATCAAACAACTTCACGGGAGTGTTTGCACATGTTCCAATTGCATTTAAAAGCACATTTTGCCCTTCATCATCTGAACAGAAATGTGGCTGTTTTCCCAGAGAATGATTATGGCACAATATAATGTTATCCAGAAGTTCTATACAAGTATTGACTTATCGTTACGTCTGCATGTGTTCAACACGTTATTATTATGATGTCATCAAAATTGGAATGCTGTGATGTTATACATTTTCTCATTACAGCGTTATCAGTAATTACGAAATTGTTTAGTGGACTGGCGTTATTTTGCTGTTCAGTAGATATCAAAGTTTGTACGTCACCTTGTTGAGATTACTATTCATCTACATAGTAAAGCTTGCACAAGAAACTTACACATTGACTTTCAAGGTGTAAACTCTACATAAATGCTCATAATAATGCAAATGTTGAGTGTACTTCAACCGTCTATATAATCTCGGAATATAGTGTCAATATTTTAGCATTGTACGTGTAATCTTGGTTTTCATTCTTGACATGGTTTCTATGATTATTAACATAAAGTTAATGAATTGAGTTTGGCTATTCGAAAGGTTGTCTGCTCGGGAAAACCACACTAGAAAACTACAAATGTCGCGAGGACCACACGACATGTAAACTCCTCGTTGCCGAGAAAGCCACACTAATTAACTACAGAATGGCGCGAGGGCCACACGACATGTACTCTCCTCGTTGCCGCGAAAGCCACACTAGAAAACTACAGAATGTCGCGAGGGCCACACGACATGTACACTCCTCGTTGCCGCGAAAGCCACACTAGAAAACTACAAAATGTCGCGAGGGCCACACGACATGTATACTCCCCGTTGCCGAGAAAGCCAACTACAGAATGTCGCGAGGGCCACACGACATGTACACTTCTCATTGCCGCGAAAGCCACACTAGAAAACTACAAAATGTCGCGAGGGCCACACGTCGTGTAAACTCCTGGTTGCCGCGAAGCCCACGATTGATTTCGGGATGACACCGTTTATCAAATTAGCGCCACCCATTGATAGATAATGAGCTTATTATAAAGTGAATATGGAGTTAATCTTGTTTGTTTAGTTTTAAATAAAGTGTTGTAGTAGTTTTTCTTTAGGTCACGACTTTTCAACTGTATATCTGTCACTATTCTGAAGTGGTTAGCATTAAAATGATGATTTTCAGCAACGTTCAGTATTCGATAAAATTACATCTGACCAAATAACATATAAAACATGACACACATACGTGTACATTACATAAAATAAAATATGTTGCTATGGGGTGAAAACATCAATGAAATATGAAACTCCCCTGTCATGTGCCTTCCTACAATATGATAATACAAAGTAAAAAGACTGCAAGACACATCATAGTTTATTATATACCGTAACATGGACCAGCACTCCCGACCAGTGCCGGGAGAGCCACATTCATACGATCACAAAAACCGGGAGCGCCAAGTTGTATGTAACCTTATTTTCTTACATGTGGCTCTGCCGGATTGCAACCCTTATAAAGATGTGCATTGTGCGCAGTACGATTGAGTGGTTTAACATCTTGACCTGAGAAAACCAAAAGAGAAGACGGCCGTTATCCAAAGTGATACTAAGATTCGTATGTTTATTGCAAAATATTTTTACACACCACCAGTTGATAACAGTTGTGAATCACATTTTCCTTCTCTGTTTTACAAAATTCCTCGTTACCATTATTTATTAACTGCATAGATAATACTTCCTTCTATGGTATATATAATGAGTTTTAGAACGATAATAGTCTACATATATATGAAGCAAATGATGCTACTTGATATGTAAAACATTTTAAAGAAATGGCTGTTTTATTTATGCGGAAATTTATCAGAAAACTGTAATACATATCGAGCAATTTGAATCCTGAAGTACATGTACTGTTGTTGAAAATTACAATGTTAATGCTTATCGGTTCATTAACGTAACAATGTAATTATGTAAAGTTAAAAGACGTGACAATGCACCGCGATTGAAGCCCGTCATTCAGTCAAATGTCATTTTGGAAAATTATTTACAACAGACAATAGGACAAAGTTTGGTTGAGAATGTTTACTGAGTCATCTGTGCATGTAAATGCGACGTGAAATTTCGGTTTCAGATGTTGCTCGACTTTCATTTGAAACAAGAGAATTAGTGAGCAAAGCTCACTCATGATACCCCCGCTTTTACATTAACATTGGTCAAAGAGAAATGTTTGAAAATAGCAAAAGGGTATCAATGTTTAAACTTTTGTATGAAAAGACCATAACATATATTATTAAAGCAGAGTAAGTATTACACCTCTAAGCATGTTTTAGAAGTAAAAGTCAAAGTGGTTTCGTAACATTTGAACAACTAGAAGAGCGTTTGCGGGACACCGCAAAAGCAGAGCAGCTCCGAAACTTTGGGTCCCGCCTTTCCCCGTTCCGCCTTCTCCTCAGCATAAATAAAATGGGATTTTTTTTTGGACCAAACTTTGTTCATTATTCAAGTTATTCTAACAAGTTGAATCATCACTGGGGTCACTTTTCACAAGTGTGTTCTTAAAACCTATTTCTGATTTCAAAATTGGATCAAAGGATTAACATGGCCTGAACCAATATCTCATGACCTTGACCTTAGACCTTCAAGGTCACACCATCAACGATAACTTTTCATTGTGTATAACAATCATGCAATGACTCAAAGTGTTCATTGTTAACATAAGGCATATTCACAATAGCATGCTTAAGTTGTGACCTTTCTGTGACCTTGACCTTTGACAGATTTTAGCGAAAACTTTTTTCAAATCTTGGTCTATCTCCATAGTTGATATATACCAAATAAGAGCCTGACAGCACAAAAACGTTTGAAGTTATCATGTTTACAAGGGATATTGTAGTAAGTAAAGCACTCATGACCTTGACCGTTGACCTTGAATGTGAACATGTCAAAATCATTTACCAGATTTATAAGAAAGAAGCTATGTATATGAGGTGTTAATACCTTCTTGGAAACAAGTAGTATTTGAGTTATGAGCGGAACCAAAAGTGTGACCATAGACGCGCACACAAAGACGCTTAAAAGTGGAAAATCTGAAAAAATAATCATGGAATCTTTGGGAAACATAGAAAAGGCACATCTAGGGACCATAAAGTGTACATGTATAAAGTTTCATAACAATTGAACAAGTAGTATTTAAGTTATGAGCGGAACCAAAAGTGTAAGCATAGACGCGCACACAAAGACGCTTAAAAGTGGAAAATCTGAAAAAATAATCATGGAATCTGAGTGAAACATAGAAAAGGCACATCTAGGGACCATAAAGTGTACATGTATAAAGTTTCATAACAATTGAACAAGTAGTATTTGAGTTATGAGCGGAACCAAAAGTGTGACCATAGACGCGCACACAAAGACGCTTAAAAGTGGAAAATCTAAAAAAAATAATCATGGAATCTGAGGGAAACATAGAAAAGGCACAACTAGGGACCATAAAGTGTACATGTATAAAGTTTCATAACAATTGAACAAGTAGTATTTGAGTTATGAGCGGAACCAAAAGTGTTCCGGACGGACGGACGGACGGACGCGCTGAGCGCTATATACCCCCGACTACTTCGTAGCGGGGGTATAACTAGTAATCATATATATTGGGCGATATGGGTTGATTTGCAAGTTAAGTGAAATTAATTGAACTGAAATCAGCATATATCGTATTCAGCACGTGCACGTATTTAAGCCAAATAAAGTATCTTGAAACAAAATGGGTGTCTCGACATACATGTAGTGACATATTATTTGAACAAGTAATCTTACAGTTTCATAAATGTAAGCAGAATGGAGTCATTTAAGTGCTTAAGAAAAGATTTCTTAACCTCCAATTACTTATCCTATTGTAAACTACGTAAACTGAAGGCGAACATATAATTATCATGACACTAATAATTTATGGTGACTCACACTCTATTAGTACATATGCAAATACATGTTTATTTTCATTAAGAACCATTTTCAAGGCATATTTCGATAAACAATGTCACACAAATATGCCACTATGATATACTTTTTTATATACAGTCAAACCGCGATAGTCCGGCCACCAATAATACGAATCTTGCGGTGTCCGAACGGTAGCAAGCTGTAACCAAACTAATCTCTATATAAACTCATTAAATGTTGATTCATTAATCCGTTGAATCCGTTTCCGAATCCGAACGCCAATTAGCCGTAACGGATTAGTTAATAACAACTATTTCTGCTTCATTAATCCGGTGACAAGCGATCATCACACTGATTGGATCGGTAAACTTCAATGACAGTGGATTGACATGGGAGTTGAGCGTGTCAGTAGTTTGTGATTTTAATAGATTGTAATGTTTTACATTATGTGTCAGTACTTTGTGATTGTAATATATTAAATTTCTCATTTTGTGCGATAGTTATAAATATCCAGCGTGTCAAATTCATTTAATATTTTAAATACGTTCTCGTCTGTCTGTAGATTCAAAGGTTATCAACTCCATCTTGTTTAATTCATTTCAGTAGTCCGAACATTTCACTATCCGAACGTTTTTGATGAAAAACGGAAGCGTTCGGATTATCGAGGCCTGACTGTACTCCAAAAACTGAATCAATTTCATTCACATAAGTTAAACATGTAAGACAAATATATATTATATTGATGATAATACATTGTTAAAATAGTGAATGGGTAAATATATTATACCAATGTTGATACAATAGTGTCCGCACTTGCACTTTCACATTGCTTATTCTGATTAACATATATTGATTAAGAGTAGTCAGATATTCTGATTTTTGCATAGACCGTTATTTTATTTAAACTGCATTGAACTTTGGGCAATAAAACTTATAACTCATTTAATAATAATTATAATAAGTGTTTACCACGAATGAATTCATTTCACGACAACCTCGTTTACAATAAAGAAAATAGAAGTCACATACATTGTATACAGAGAACAATCACACTTGATCAACTTCAACATCATTTAAAGGACGAATACTGGAGGAATAGGTGTATTTTGAATTTATTGGTTTTTAAACGCGGTAGTAAGAAGAAAGTTTGACGTATTCATCTGGATCAACAGAAATCTTCAGGGATAATTTTAAAACTATTTTGTCGTAAACGAAACTGCTATTTTACTGGCGTTAGAAGAACTTCTTCTAAGCGAAATAATTATTTACTAGAGACAAAGAACCATGCCGCCATTGGAAATCAAAAATTAATATGCTTTCAATGAAACAATGGTAAAAGAGAGCTGACACAAGTATGTCTATGGGAGGATCTACGTGTACGGGTATAAACACGCCGGGTCAACGTTGTCAATTATCGATAATATTTGCAGATCTCTCTTGTAAGTGACATGGCCCGTTGTGTGGCGTCCGTCCGTCATCCGTCGTCAAACCATAAACTTTTCACATTTTCGACTCCTCCTCATGAACCACAGCACACCCAAAGCTGAAATTTTGCGGAGAGGTACCTTGCACACAGGGGGTCAAAGTTTGTTCATTTGAACTTCGCCACCCATCAAATATTGGCGTGGCAGGCATTATTAATAGAACCTTTAAACGACTTCTTCTCCGGAACCAGTTGACATAGGAAGATGACATTTTCAGATTTTACATATAAAATTTTATTTGTTCATTTGGTCCTGACCCCTCACCAAATATGGATGTGACAGGGGGTCCAACCTAAAATCTTTAAAAGACTTCTTCTTCAAAACGATTTGATACAGAGAATTAAAAGTTTCACATTTTAACAATCTGGGTCTACTCATGCTGCTCTCATATCTTAACATGTATGTTTTAGCAAATTTGCGAGTGAGTGATTAGCAGAGTGTGTAAAAACTCAAATGCAGAAAGGTTAATGTTAATTCTTTTAGTTATTCCCCTTTTGTATTATTCCCTCAATCAGATCCTATTATTCACCATTGGAAGTCTGTTGGCTATCCGTGTGCTGAGAAGGGTACAATTATACCAAATCATACCATGCCATGCATAATGGTTTGCGGTTTCAAAAGTTAAAACAAGATGATATCGAAATATATAATAGGCTATGACGGCAAATGGAAACTAACTAATTTCCCAGACTCAATAGATGGAACACATATAATGATGATTGAACACATTCTCACAGTAAGTGAATCCTATCGAATGCAAATGGGGAAGGCATATTCTCAAATCATGAGACAAACAGTGAAAAAAGACATTTACTACTAAACTAAACCAAGTAAAGCTCCCTTCCTCTTTCGCCCTCACACCCAAACCTTTAGGCTTGAAGAGCTAAAATATGTTAATTAATTTCATCAGTGGTAAATTGTTGCTAAACTACGTTTACACAGTGATATTATTAATAAACTAATAAGATGTACATATCTATAATAATCTACAATAATTACTTTTCAAATTTAATAAATATGAGCAAAACCATTCAAGTCTTAAAGGGAAGATTGTGTAAGTCCCATTAACTTATCCGAATGTAAGCTAAGCTCCATACACTGAAGGCGTTAATCCTATTATAGTATGTTTTTGTTTAAACATCATTATTTATACTCACCGTTGATAGTTAACAATATGCCCAATTATCCTAATCTGTCTAATCCCGACAATCTTTACACAGCTTAAAGACAGAGTTATCGCTCAAGTGAACTGCACTCACCACTCACCGGCAGGTGGCCTACCTTATATGGCCATTGCTTCTTCTGATGGACAGACACGAAGCCGAACGCGACCGAGGGGAGGCCGGGAGGGAACTTACGATTGTTAACTATCAACGGTGAGTATAAATAATGATGTTTAAACAAAAACATACTATTATTTAATATACTCTCCGTGATAGTTAACAATATGCCCGATTGCCACAGAGGTGGAGGGGAGCGAGAGGCCCCTAAGAGGGATAGCTCTGTCTTAACAAGAGTCAAGTTGGTGAGCCAATACAGCGTAACCAGCCTGAACCCCGATGGGGTTCATCTGTCAACCGGAGGGTTAAGCTTGACCCAACTCGTAACCGGAGGGACTCTCACCCGCGTGGTCACCAACTAAAGAAAAGACAACAAACGCATCACTAAAATCATCGAGACTATGTTTATTGCATACTCTAGGCTGGCCCAAGGAGCAGCCGAATTAACGAGGGGGGGGTAGGCCTCTTCGGTACGAGGCCGACGGAACTCGTTGCTGGGCGTACACCTGTGCGCCCAACCGATGAATCCCCTCCATGTCCTCGTTGGATACGTCTCTAAGATAGTGATTGGCGAACACCAGGCCCGACTTCCAGAAACAGCCGGCCATGATGTCCGCCACTGCCATGTTACTGTGAAGAGCCATCGTAGCCGAGATGGCTCTGATCTCGTGTGGATTGGCCTTCGCTGGCGGGTCGAGGCCCGCGGCCTTGTAGGCGTCCAACACTGCCGAGCGGAGATAGACGCTGAGTTGACGCTTGTCTAACTCCCGAACACTAGTCTGGGAGTGCGGAAGAAAAAGTTTCCTTCTCCCTTGACGTAGTGTCTTGGTCTTTTCGGTGTAGATCCGCAGGGCTCTCACCGGACAAAGGAGCCGATCCTCGTCCGTCGGATCTATGCTACCGGAAAGAGACGGTAACGAAAAGGTTCTACCCCTTTCGTCTGCGGCTTGGTTCTTGCAGATGAACTCAGGGGCTAACCCCAGTGACGCCGACCCACCGTCTCTCACCTCAAAACGCAAGAGGTCCGCCTGGAGAGCGTGAAGCTCTGAAATCCTGGCTGCGGACCCCATCGCAACCAAAAAGGCTGTTTTGATGGTGAGACGGAGAAGAGTCGTCTCTGTCAATGGCTCATAGTGGTCCGACTTGAGATGGTTGAGCACCACTGTCAGGTCCCACTCCGGAGGCCTGAGCTTCCTCCGCCCGTCCTCATTCCGGTAGGTCTTAATAAGTTCTTTAAGGACCGAGATGTCAACCTGGGGCTCACGCTTCCTAAGGACTGACATGACCGCCGCCAGGTTGGTGTTAATTGAGGAAGCTTTGAGCTTCCTCACCTCTCGTAGGTACACCAGGTACTCAGCTACCTGCGGGACCGTTACCGCCTGGATAGCATACCCCTCCTTCGCGCAGAAGGCGGCGAAAGCACCCCACTGGGCGTCATAGAGATTCCTCGTGGAGGATCTCTGCGAAGATGCGACCGCTTCGGCGACGGACTTGGAAAACCCCGCCCCTGTCAACCCCCTTTGGAGACAAACCAGGCGTGAAGGTGGAGCGCCTGGGGGTTCTCGTGAACCCGCCCGCTTGGTTTGCTCGTCAATAGGTCCCATCTCAGAGGGAGGGGGACAGGGTCTTGGCGGCACATCCTCCTCAGGGGAACGTACCAGGCCCTGGCTGGCCACAACGGAGCTATAAGTAGGAGTTGAAGTACTTGTGTCTCCTGTACCTTCGCCACCACTAGACTCAGGATGGCGTGAGGGGGATAGGCGTAGGCGACCATCCCCTCCCATCCTAACGCGAGCGCATCGAGAGCCCACGCGGCCGGGTCCGGTACGGGGGACACGTACGTCGGCAACTGGTGGTTGAGCCGAGTCGCAAAGAGGTCTATGTGAGGTTTGCCGAACCTCAAACACAGACTCTCGAACACCCTCGGATGCAACATCCACTCCGTCGAAGGAGGTTTGTCCGGCCGAGACAAGGCGTCCGCCAGGACGTTCTTGGCTCCTGGGATGTGCACCGCCCTGAGAGAGAGTCCGAGACTGTCCACTAGGTGAAACAGCTCCGCCACCAGTTGAAGTAGAGAGTCTGCCTTGGTTGACCCCTGCTTGTTTATGGCCCAGGCCGCCGCTGAGCTGTCCGTGTGAACACACAGGACCTGCCCCCGCAGGTGACCTGACCAATGGCTGATCGCCAGCCTTATGGCGTCCAGTTCGAGGACGTTGATGTGGCGTCGTGATTGCGCTGGCGACCACACCCCCGCCGTTTGGTCTGAATCTAGGTGGGCTCCCCACCCCTGGGTGGAGGCATCCACGTATAGCTGAGACGTCGCTGGGGGCTGCCTGAGGGGCACTCCCCCCAGCACGTTGGACTCCTGCTGCCACCAGGAGAGGTGGTGTCTCAACTCGGTTGGAATCGGGAAGACATGATGGCAAGTCTTCTCCCTGACGTGCGCGTTTACGAAAATCTGCAGGGGCCTGAGCTGCAACCGACCCCTTCGAGTGAAGTGTTGGGTTGCGCTCAAGAACCCCAACAGCCTCTGCCACTTGCGGAGTGACAGCGGCTCCCGGAGTGCTAATTCCAGGAGATCTTTGTAGCGCCCCATCCGTTCTGTAGTGACGAAAGCTCTGTAGGTCACGGTATCCAGGCGAGCTCCCAGAAAGACCAGCGACGTCGTTGGCTCCAGGTCTGACTTGTCTAGGTTGACTAGCCATCCCAGCCGCCTGAACAACGTTATCACAAAGTCTCGTTGCGCCTCCAGAACAGATGGGGATCTGTTGTGAGTGAACCCGTCGACCAGATACATCGCGAACTGCACGTCCACTCGATGAAGGTATTGGACGATGGGCTGGGTCACGCGAGTGAAAAGCCATGGAGCCGACGATATCCCGAACGGTAGAACGTTCCACTGAAAGTGGCGACCCGCCAGGACAAAACGGAGGTATCTGCGATCGCCATGGTAGATGGGAATGTGCAGATACGCGTCCTGCAGATCGAGGGATATCATCGAATCCAAGGGCTCCAGCAACCGCATCACTGATGGTACGGTCAAGAGACGAAAATATGGCGGCCGCTCTAGGAAGGAGAGGTTGAACTCCTTCAAGTCGTGGATCAGCCGCCACTTTTTCGGGTCTCGCTTCGGTCGCACGAAGACCGGAGAATAGTATCCTGGAGTGAGGTTTTGGGGCAGGAGTTCCTCCACCGCCCGTTTGGAGATGAGTGTCTCCACCTGTTCCAGCGTCAGTGCGAGCCGATCTCGTTCTAGCGGCCTCTCTGTTGGAAAACAGGTTAGCGGGGGGCGGTGTGCCACGGGAATACGAAACCCCCGCTCCAAAACCTTGCAGACGAAAGGATCGAGCCCCAATTGCGCCCAGTTGGCCACAAACCGAGAGAGTCGACCTCCCACTGGCCCTTCCCACGCCGGGACAACCTGTGGAGGCAGCTCGGGGGCCACCCACGAGTCACTGCTTCCTCGGGGTACCTCCATATGCGCGGCCCCTGCCACGCTGACTTCCCTTCTTGGGGGTGTGCTTGGGAGAGGGGCCGGCATTGAAGTCACGACTTCTGTCCTGCCGACCCCCAAACCGAAAGGAAACTCCGCCAGTCTTGGCGTTACCCACGGGAGTGTTCGCGCCTCCCTTCCTCTTCTTGGGCGTATGCGTCTGAGAAGAGGCTCTACCCCCGCCAGCGGCCAGTCTGTTGGTCAATTCCTGCTGCTGACACTCCTGCCGCTGCCGGAGGACCCCGGCAATCTGCCCATCAAAGAGAGATGAAGATGACGCGGGAGCGGCCCGCAAGCGGTTCCGGAGCTCCGCCGGAAGGTTTGTCCGGGCAAGGAAACCATCTCTCCTGAGATTTGTGACCCCCGCCGAAATGCGGGAGGCGCACAACATCATCTGAGCGATGTTCCCCGCCACGGCGCCGAAACCGCGGTAAAGAGCCTTCGCCCCTCCCTCCATCCCCGCCTCCTTCGCAAAGGATGCCATACCCTGACAGGCATGCGCCACGTGATTGGCCAACCCCAGGATGCTCCTAGCCTCTTTGTCAAGATGGCTCAAGTGAGCGTCCGACACCTGGTGAGGTACGGAGGGGACGGCCACCCGGCGAATATCGTCGTCCAGGACAGGGGGACAGAGGGGGAAAGAAGACTGTGCTACTGGGAGGGAAGCGCGCTGCTTCTCACCCAGAACCAGGGGGGGCAGGAGACGGCCTGGCGCCGCCGCGGCGACATTGGCGTCGTAATCCCTGCCCGCCGCCTGAAGGATTCTGTGTGGCGGCAGTGCCACGAGGCGTTGGGTAGGCGCCTCTTCCTCGGTGCAGAATGTCTCCATTCTGGCCAGCTTGGTCGAGGAGGGTTCATCCTCAACCTCAACTAAGTCCACTTGACACCAGTCGGCGATAGCCGCCAGGCGTTCCTTGAGGTCAGGGGCATCCACTTGAGGCGTCTCCACAATGGTCAACTCGGGAGAGGATCTCCCTGAAGTGGACATCCCACCCTCCTGGGAAGCCACCTCCGGGGCCGACTTGTCTGGATCTGAGGAGGTGCCGGCAGGTGAAACAACCACCACCCTCCTCCTCTTGGGCGTGGACGGCGGGGAGGTCGAGGGCGAAGTAACCCCTTCCTCAACCCTAGTCTGCGCCGGCAGTCGTCTGTCCAGCATGGAGGAAACCATGTCCTTGACTGAGGACAGAATATCCTCAGTCAATCTCCTTGTATCAAAGGGAGGAGGAGAAAGAGGCCTCAACCTCCTCTTCTTGGACTTGTGTTTCCTCTTCCTCCTAGGCGAAAGTCGCCGGTCTGGAAAGGACTCGGCGTCAGGGGAGGATCTCCTGATGGGAGATCTCTCACCCCCACTACCCTGTGAAGAGACGTAAGTGTCCTTGGCGGCCGCCTCTCGACCCGATCCCGCCCCTGCCTCTGGCAAATCGAATTCCGCCGTGTCCTCCGAGATCACCAGGTCTGAAGCCGGCGACCTGGGATCGGACATGGCGGTGCCGGCGCTAGCGGTAGCGGTGGCGGTAGCGGACGGAGAGGGCCGCTTGGACGCCCTCAGCTTAGACTGACTCTCACTCTTCTTAACGGAGTTGCGATACTCGCGATGCTCCGCCACCAAGAGGTCAGCACATTCCTCACACCTGTCCGCGTCCGGACAAAGGTTGCGGCACAGGCGGCAAAGGGTGTGGGGGTCAAATCGCGCTGACTTCCTATAGCCACACGCCCCACAGAACGCCGAGTATGGCGAAGTCATACTCAGCAAGCAAAAAGAGAGAACGCGCGAGCGGCCGGCGCTATCCCCGCGCAAGCGGCAAGCGCTAAACAAACGCAGGCGGCAGCGCAATCCAACCCAGGCGACAAGCGCTGTCCAACCCAGGCGACAACCTACCAAGAGGAGGCGGCAGGCGCTATCCACGCGCAAGCGGCAAGCGCTAAACAAACGCAGGCGGCAGCGCAATCCAACCCAGGCGACAAGCGCTGTCCAACCCAGGCGACAACCTACCGAGAGGAGGCGGCAGGCGCTATCCCCGCGCAAGCGGCAAGCGCTAAACAAACGCAGGCGGCAGCGCAATCCAACCGCTACAGCAGAAAACAGAAGGGCAAGCGGTATGACCCCCGCGCCAAGCGCAAGGGACAGGCGGCACGCGCAAGCGGCCCCGAGATCACCGACCTGCACGGACTGCACGTGCAGAACGAGCACCCCGAAATCAACAACAGTTGACACGTCAACTGCAGTCAACAACCACTAAACCCGTCTAAAGGAGAGAGACTACTTCGCGAAAGGCAGTCTAACCACCCTCAGACAGAAAAATTACAACTGAGAAGGAGAACAAAGTCGAGACAATAATCTTATTACTATCGAATTAGAGAGCTATCAAAACACAACATGCTTCGATGGCCGACAGAAAAGCAATGGCCATATAAGGTAGGCCACCTGCCGGTGAGTGGTGAGTGCAGTTCACTTGAGCGATAACTCTGTCTTTAAGCTGTGTAAAGATTGTCGGGATTAGACAGATTAGGATAATTGGGCATATTGTTAACTAACACGGAGAGTATATTAAATAATAGTCATACTAATGATTCATGACATTGCGCTGAGTTCACTATTAGTAAATTTTCCCAAAACGTCTTTTCTCCCTTTAGAACTATTTCCGTGTCATACAAACATTCTACTGTGATATTTTTATATAGTATACTCTTCGCACACTGCTTCAATTTGATGTGTACATTAAAACTAAGTAAAACAAGTTTTTTTTATTATGATTTTATTCTTTCCTTTAATTTTTTATTGAATGGCTAAATAATATACAAGTGTTGATACCATAGACTTCCTACTAACCTGCATCCTTATTATGTTGATGAATATATATCAAAAGTAATCAAAGTGCGCCGATTTATATAAACTTTACTTTGCTCGATTAAATCTATCATATTCAGTCACATAAGTATGTCTAAGGAAGTATCTATGTACAGGTTTACACACACGATGTCAACTTTTTTGAATTAATCTATTATAGTTTTAATTGTCATGGATTTCTCAATTATTCACCGTAAGTTGTTTTATAGGGAAATCTCATTATATGTTTATTCAAATTCTTAATAAAAAAAATAAACTTGTATTAATTATATTTATATAATAGCGACCTTTGGGGATTTAAAGTGGAATCATTTATCAAAATCATTCTTATGTTATGTGAATCAAATATCAAGTGAAATGAAAAGAAATTGAATGAAACCAGTATTCTATTGTTATGTAAAAGATTACGGTCGACATGTCAATATCGCTCTTTCGCTCTTTCGCTCTTTCGCTCTTTCGCTCTTTCGCTCTTTCGCTCTTTCGCTCTTTCGCTCTTTCGCTCTATCGCTCTTTCGCTTTATCGTTCTTTCGCTTTATCGCTCTTTCGCTTTATCGCTCTTTCGCTTTATCGCTTTATCGCTTTATCGCTCTTTCGCTTTATCGCTCTTTCGCTTTATCGCTCTTTCGCTTTATCGCTCTTTCGCTTTATCGCTCTTTCGCTTTATCGCTCTTTCGCTCTTTCGCTTTATCGCGCTGTTATTATCGCTTTATCGCTCTTTCGCTTTATCGCTCTTTCGCTTTATCGCGCTGTTATTATCGCTTTATCGCTCTTTCGCTTTATCGCTCTTTCGCTTTATCGCTCTTTCGCTTTATCGCTCTTTCGCTTTATCGCTCTTTCGCTTTATCGTGCTGTTATTATCGCTTTAGCGCGTTGTTATATCGCTTTGTCGTGCGGCGTTATCGCTTTGTCGTGCGACACTATCGCTTTGTTGTGCGACACTATCGCTTTGTCGTGCGGCGTTATCGCTTTGTCGTGCGGCGTTATCGCTTTGTCGTGCGGCGTTATCGCTTTGTCGTGTTGCTCTATCGCTTTGTCGTGCAGCCTTATCGCTTTGTCGTGTGACTATATCGCTTTATCGCTTTGTCGTGTTGATACCAGAGGGCGAAAGAGCGATGTCCCCTCTCGGCCATCATACATAACCAATGTCATATATATTATGTCATGTATTTCTAAGCTAACATTGCATCTGCACAAGGTCATGTATTCTCTCAAAAAATTCGTAAAAATTAATTCGTGTTAAAAGGGATGGTAGCACGTTTTCTCGCTCAAATATGTTGATGAAATGTACTTGAAAAATAAAGTAACACTTCTCTCTTCGGAAAATCAAGGTAAAAAATGAATGTATAATGTTCGGTAAAGCCATTGGAATCGTTTTTGTAATTCGAAATAATAAAATGTGTTCATCTTAAAATGGTCGCCATGCATTTTTGCTTTATACACAACATCGTTATTACCACTACGAATAGTTGATTTGTGTAATAAGATGTGTATCCTCCAAGGCAAATATAAATGACATAAACTATAAACTGGGAAATTGGAAAAAATAAAATTTGCAAAAAAAACGTGCTAATGCCCCTTTAAGAACGATTGATAGAATCGACGACACCGTTGACTTCAGATAGTTTCGATAATTCAGTCAATTCAGTAGTTTTCTATAATCTCAAAGTGAAATTCGCACACAAATGGGTTTTTTGTTTGAAAAATGCTTGAACACTCTAAACAGATTACTGAGTGCTGGACAACTTGACAACTTGACAACTTGAGTCAGTAGTTCCGTCACTTTGGAAGACAATAAAATATTGATTATAATTGAATAATTGTCGTTTATTGATTAACCATCGCAATAGTTGGTCACAATAAACTGTTGCTATCCAATAGTAATTATAAGTCACTATATCGCAATAGTCCCTTGTGAGCCAATAGTCACCCCTAGGTGTAAGTTTTTACCGCTCTGGTATAGAAATAATAGAAATCTTACTATAATAAATGTAGAATGCAATGATAAACATGTTACATGTGTACGACTTTGTACATAATGACTTCAAACGGAAATATGCGCTAAATATGAAACCGTAATCTTAATGTGTCTGACATCTAGTCCAGAAGCCCAATGACATTTACGTAACTCATACAGGATAAATATTGTATACACATATCATGTACACGTGTCCATAATCCATGTCAGTTACCTGAGAACTGGTTGACATGTCAGCTCTCCAGGTAATGCTTGCGCGTTTCTCCCCGCAGGTAATTCCGATAATATCTCACCTGTAATACAGGTAAGGTGTCCACAATTTAGCGCAGCTAGAGAGCTTAATCACAGTTATTGGTTCAATGCGCTTTTGTGACGCTTATGGTTACCCAGAGTTCAGGAGTATTATTTACCAGCAAAATCATGCGGTCCGATATCTGGGGTAAACATCCTGTGACTTTGTGTTATCCATTTATGTATATGTTTATATGTATGTGTCTTGTTATATTTCCCTGCGCTTCAGTGTCTCCTCTTAAATGATGATAAGTCTCTCCAAAAATGTATGACATTTCGCTTTTGATTAGGACAGGTCCCTCCTTATATGTATGACATATCTCTCCTTATGTTTATGGCATTATCATCTCCCCATTGTTATCATATTATCATCTTATTGTTATCATATTCTCCTCTTATTGCTATCATGTTCCCACCTTATTGTTATCATATTATATCCTTATTGTTATCATATTATCTCCCCATTGTTATCATATTATCTTCTTATTGCTATCATATTCTCTCCTTATTGTTATCATATTATCTCCTTATTGTTTTCATATTATCTCCCCATTGTTATCATATTATATCCTTATTGCTATCATATTATATCCTTATTGTTATCATATTCTCTCCTTATTGCTATCATATTATCTCCCCATTGTTATCATATTATCTCCTTATTGCTATCATATTCTCTCCTTATATTGATATCATATTATCTCTCCTTTTTGTTATCATTATTATCTCCCCATTGTTATCATATTATCATCTTATTGTTATCATATTCTCTCCTTATTGCTATCATGTTCTCTCCTTATTGTTATCATATTATATCCTTATTGTTATTATATTATCTCCCCATTGTTATCATATTATCTCCTTATTGCTATCATATTCTCTCCTTATTGTTATCATATTATCTCCTTATTGTTATCATATTATCTCCCCATTGTTATCATATTATATCCTTATTGCTATCATATTATATCCTTATTGTTATCATATTCTCTCCTTATTGCTATCATATTATCTCCCCATTGTTATCATATTATATCCTTATTGTTATCATATTCTCTCCTTATTGTTCTCATATTATCTCCTTATTGCTTTCATATTCTCTCCTTATTGTTTTCATATTATCTCCTTATTGTTATCATATTATCTCCCCATTGTTATCATATTATATCCTTATTGCTTTCATATTCTCTCCTTATTGTTTTCATATTATCTCCTTATTGCTATCATATTCTCTCCTTATTGTTATCATATTTTCTCCTTATTGTTATAATATTCTCTCCTTATTGTTATCATATTATCTCCTTATTGCTATCATATTATCTCCTTATTGTTATCATATCATCTCCTTATTGCTATCTTATTGTTCTGACGTATCTCTCCGTATTGGTATGTAATGTCTCTCCTTATGACTATGACATTCTCTCCAAATTGTTATTATATTCTCTCCATATCGTTACGGCATGTTTCTCCATATTACATATCCCTTCTTCAAAATATCACATGTTTATCTTTATGCCATGTTTCTTTTTATAGCCATATTTATCAGTAATATGAAATAAATAACTAGTTCATTTTGCCTCTGCAATGAAAACATACAGAGCCACCTATATCAGAAAACTTACCTGAACCCAGAAAGGTCAACGCCCGCGTTTGTAACATGTTCCATTCAACCAGCGCATGGACTGTGAATGTGCATATCGACTCGTCCGAGAACTGGAGCAGTCACGTGACTAACGTTTCACAGGCCATTGCTTTGCAGTTATCAACAAGGAATGATGTGTGTTTTTCACGTACATATATATGACACATGTCCACATTCTGGAGTAAATATCTTTCAAGTAGAAAATAATTTCAGTTATTTCATGTACACAATACATGTCCAAATTCTGGAGTAAACTTTAAAAAGTATTTTTAATTCTTTCCCGTACATGATTCATGTCCAAATTCTAGTGTAATATTAATATCTTTCGGGGAGAAATGGTTTGAGTTATATTCTAGAGCTTTTGGCGATAAATATCTAGGTAGGTTTTTTATTTATCTTTTCTGAATATTTTTTCAATGAATCCAATAAGTTCATAACGTGAAGGAGAACCATTTTAATTTTAAGAGGCCCAACGATCGAGGTTATTTCTGTGGTAATTCAGTGGTACAAAAAAATGGCGATTCTAATATTGAGAATATCAATCAATCAAGTACATACTGAAACGGCCACATGTTTATTGTACAAACATGTTCATAGATTATTCGTACACACATACAAAATATGAATATAAATATACGAAACAATGATAAGATATGTGTTCTCTTTAACATTGCATAATGAATGAACATGCACAATTTTGTAATATATTTTTATTTTTACTACTATAGAGTCGAGAATAGACTATGGACATAATAGTATATTTAATATATTTATTACGTATTGTGATACGATGTTCAGATGAGAGGAAAGAGATAAACATCTTTGATTTTATATAAAAGTGTACATGTCCAATCTTCTTTAACAGTTTTACACTGTCGGCCAAAAGAAACGCTACTTGATTTCACTTAAAATAAAAGATGAAATAATTTATGGAATATAACTAATTGTGGTCTCCACGTTATGCTGAAACAATAATTAATATAAAAGTCCATTTAAATCGTGGAAAACCCGTGATTCGAGTCAATAACATTCATGAAAACCACGCCCTATCAACACTTTATTGGAAACGCATGCCGGTAGTGTTGCTGGTTGAATGAAAATCTGTTTTATTTTCAAGTTTTTCTGATCAAGAACTGATCGAAAACTTAACAATTTCAGTTGTCTCATATCAACATTCGCCATTATTTTGCACAGGACAACTTCTGAAATTTAAATATATTATGCAGAAATGATGAAACTTCATCATTCTATAACATTGCTAAACAGTTCATTATAGTTTTTACGAAATCTGATAAGGTATCTAGTAGGCGTTTTAACGTATGGTTCACAAATTTTGGGATATGAAAAGTTAAACCTGATTGAAAACCTACATTTAAAATTTCTCAAAATGGCAACTGGACTTCGAAAATCCACACCGAACTTTATGATATATGGTGAATTGGGTAGAACTCCACTTTATATAAAAATATTTCAACGTATGTTGTCGTTTTGGCATAAACTTAATGTGAACTGTAAGGAAAACTTAAAACTGTCACAAATCCTGTATAAATGTGTTTTTATCAAATACCAACAGTACCCAAATGAAGTTCCATGGTTATGCTGTATTCAAACATTGTTAAACAATATTGGATTAAGTGAAATATTTGTTAACCCCTGTATTCTACACCCTGGCTGGTCTCTAGAGCAGGACAAATTCTAACTGATCAGTTTGATCAAAAATGGAGAGAAAACATTGAATGCAGCTCTAAGGGCATCCTTTATAAACATTTTAGAAGATCACTTCAATTTGAACGATATCTATTACTACCAAAAGGGATCTCTATCCCATTTTTAAGATTCCGCACTTTAAACCATAACCTACCCATAGAGACCGGCCGGTGGCAGGGAATTATCAGGGAGGAACGTTTATGTAAATTATGCAACCAAAATATATGGGAGATGAGTTCCATTATATCTTTAGATGTGAATCTCTTCTCGCAGCCAGAATTGTATATATTTCAAGCTCATTTCACCTGTATCCTAATGTATATAACCAATGTATAATTCTCACACCTAAATGTGCAAAAGAATTGAAAAGAATGTCCAAATTTATAAATATATAACAAAGTTTGTTAAGAAATAGTTAAGGCGCATGCAAAAATGTATATAATGTTATGTTTGTTTTTATGCTCTTGTATACACCAACGCCAAGATCTCAAGACACAAGGAATGAACTCTTTTGAATAAATTTATTTTTTCTTATATTCCTCTTTCTTTGGTTATTTAAAGTACACGTGGAGGAATAGAAAATGCTCGAAGACACTATTCACAAAAAGACATTCAGTAGTAACATGTTTTTACCAAAATAATAATCGTTACTGACAAATTAAGTTGTTTATATAACTATTATTAGGGATTTTCAAAGGAACAACTTGTTAGAAACTTGACAAGAAATAAATCATAATTTACTAAATTAGTAACATAAAACATTAAAGTTTCACAGTTCAAAATCAAAATATTTTGCTGTTGTTTTATGCTTTACGGATAACTTGGTTTACAGATTATTAGGGGCAAAAGGAGGCCAAAAAAGCAAATTTGCTCAGTGTAGATGAAAAAGACAAAGACAGAATTGATTAAGAAAATCATAATTGTTAACTTATAAACTGCCGGGCAAAATAAAGTGCTCACCTCAGTTGGTTTCCATTAATTCAATATTTAGAAGAAATCAGATGAATTTGACTATGTCACGATACAATAAACTCATCTGCAGTAGTTTGAATGCATTAATTGGCGACTGTGGTTCAGTTTTAGTTAAAATGTCTTTGTTTAATGAAGACAGGGGTAAGAATTTATACCACCATGACCCTTACAAAGTTTAAAATGTTGTCAAGGTGTGCAGAATCAGGCACATTTATTAATTTTCACATTGAATATGTCTTACATATCGATGAACAGTTGTGTAATACTATCTTCAAAATTATTGTTTGCAGAAATTTTAAATTTTAAGTTTCATGTTTTATATATTAAAAAAACATGTAAAAGTATTCTTTGCTGATTAAACACCTGTGCTTTTCATTTTTAAATTATGACATGGAAAAGAGAAATTTACTTACATATGATACAGTCAACAGGAGTGAGTAGTTTCTTTTGCCTGGCAGTTTAGTTCGGCGGAAAAATCGGAATATACCGTTTTAAATGGGAGGGAGATTTATAAGTAATTCTGGGTAGCGTATTTCCCAAATTGTTCAAGATATGACAGGAGAACCCGCAAACCAAGTAAATGAAATGTGTTCATCTAATTTTACACTTAAATATTACAATGACCCTCTATTCCTCATTTTCCATTGTGAATCCATTCCTCATTCTTATTGTAGACGGGGGGAGGCAGGGCGGGATAGCGCAGTGGTTAGAGCGTTCGGCAATAGAGAACTATTCTACACGCAGTAAGGTTTGGGTGCAATGCTACACTGAATTTCAGCACAGTGCTACCCATGGTTCGCTAGTTCCAGCCGATGCTCGCAGGTTCCACTGCAATGCATAGCCACATGGCGTTGCGTTCCTTCTCCCTGCCATAATACTGGCAGCCGCGATATAAGAGACATACTCTTCAAAGCGGCGATAAACCCCAACTCACCTCACCTCACCTGACCCCAACTCACCTCACATCACTGAGTCCAATTTTATATTCATTCTTCATCAATGAATTGTCAAATGATATAATTTCCAATGGCAAATATGGTGTACAATTATTTCCCGATATGATTGAAATATTACTACTAATGTTTGCTGATGAGTTTATTTTAGTATCTGATGCTGTGTCTGGATTACAGAGATAACTGAATATTTTACAAACATTTTCTGATACTTGGGGATTAAGTGTCAACTTAGAAAAAACTAAAGTTGTTGTGTTTAGAAGGAGTGGACGTTTGGCGAAACGTTAAAAATGGTTCTTTAAAAATGAAATTATCACGACTGTTAATACATACAAATATCTGGGTATTATTTTCTCTCACAATTCCAAAATGTATCTATGTACAGCCGACTTAGCGTTACGGGGTAAACGTGCTCTGATGGAAATCCTCCATAACTTGAATAAGTTGAATTTTCTTGACCCCTCCGTGTTTTTCAAAATCTTTGATACACAGATTCAACCTATCCTATACGGTTCTGAGGTGTGAGGACTTAATAGGTTTGAATTTTTTTTTAAATGTACATATCATGGCGTGTAAAAGATTTCTTAACGTCGGCAAACGAACGCCAGACGCAATAACTTACGGCGAATGCGGCCGATATCCATTATATATCAACGCCTTATGTCGGGCCGTTAAATATTGGCTGAAGTTGATTGAAATGACAAATAATAGAATACCTAAGAAAGCATATGAAATGCTGGTTAATCTAGATAATTATGGATACCCAACGTATGTCTCATCATTTCGTATCTTGCTGTTTAATCATGGATTTTGTTATGTTTGGATTAGCCAATCAGTTGGCAATAAGATGTTATTTCTTCAAAGATTTAAAAATGTTGCTATCAATATGTTTTACCAATCATGGAATAGTATTTTACAAAGAAGCTCAAGATATAGATTATATAAGCCTTTTGACTCCAGAAAAATATTTAACTGCCATCACTGTCAGGAAATATCGTATTTTATATACAAGATTAAGATCTGGCCTATTACGTTTGAATGCAAATGAAGGCAGATGGTCGAACATTGATTTTTGTTTAAGAATATGTCCACTTTGTAAATTAGACGTGGAAAATGAATATCATTTTTTACTTACATGTCACTACTACAATGACATAAGAGAACAGTATTTCCCGGTGTATTTTTGTAATAACCCAAATATGTTGAAGTTGAAATGGCTTATGATGACTGTCAATGATACACTAATGTTTAATTTATGTAAATATATATCTAATAGTCTTCAACGAAATCAATCATTACTGAACTTGTAATTAGTGAAATGTTTTATATGAATTAATGTTGAAATGTACATGTACATGTATATGGGCCCAAGGCCTAAATCATGAATAAACCAACTTGACTGACTTGACCTCACCTGTTGTTGACGGGCTACGGGCTTTGTCACGACTTATGAAAGGCAGCCCCTTTCAATTCCAAGTTCATATGTACGTAATGTAGTCAGACAACGCTAAATATAACTCTTCTATACCTGAAATGATGAAATACGTTCAAAAGTATTTAAAATAACACCTCGCGTGAAGGCAATCCCATAAATACGGTTGGTCACATACATCACCCGGGCATTTCAGTTCTAGCAAGGCAACTCGGGTCAGAAACTGGGATACTAATTCGGGTTGCTTGTATGTAAAGGATAAAACACGTTTTTAGGTTTTGTTGGAAAATAGAAACCCTCCTAAGAGAATAAGTGTTTTATAAACTGACACAGTATCAATACTTGGTGTACTTAGAGCAGAAAACTTAGGAGTTTTATAATTCCTAAACTGTCAAATGTCAACATATGCATTTTATTATCGATTATCTAATCCTGCGTTAAAACGAGAAATGGTTCCCTCACTCGCGTTATATTGGGGCGGAAAGATGCTACTATGTAAATAGACGGTAATTTGCACAAATTTGTTCATCACTTCGCCATAGCTCAATGGTAGTGCCCCGGTGTTAAGAAATGTTTCAAGATCAAATCCCGTTATCAATATGAGAATGTTTAACTTTGTACCCGTTTCGGTTATAATTGTTGAGAAAAAGTTGTAAACAAAATGTGTTCTTTGTATATTTAGATACAGATACGGGTACTTGAAAATATCTGTATTACAATGTTAAGGGTCAAAATCATGTACCCGGGTTGTCATGTGGAAGTCCCCGAAGGAAAGTCTTCATCGTTTTCAAGAAACCTATAAATGGTAATGAGAAACTATGCTCTTAGGTTTATTAGTTACACTACTATGCAAAATTAATTAAGTACACCGTGTTCGCGAACATTTCGTGCACATTTCTCTAACATTTCGCGAAATCCGATGTACTTACTTTTGCACAGTAGTGTATGTCCACAAGCCGGGTAACAGTCCGACGTTATATATTCAAGTAGTCAAGTATATTTTTTTTCAACAAATTTTGCAAATCACTTAGTATAGATTTTTCGTGAGAAATCAGCCGATGTCTACATATGGTATCTGACTTATATATCGTTATAAATTATTTGTTACAATATAAGTAAATTATCACGCACCTTTTCCTTCTTATGAATATAACGCTGAGTGTATCATTGTGTCACTTTTACGTGACGTCATGAAAAATTTATAACTTTCCTATACAATGCCAGTTTCAAATTCTATGGCATCAAAATGTCGCTATCATATGTTGTGACGTCATCATAATGATGGCGTAACAACGGTATGACCTCAAGTCCAAGGAAATTTATATTTTCAGATATTTCTTCTATTGATAAATAATGACCCGCAACTTGGGTGGTGACTGGTAAATATCACCCAAGTATCTTCAGATATTAAATATAGCAACACGAATTGATAAAAGTATCATGTCTCATAAAAGTAAGTTTACAATGACAGTGAGTATTGGTATGTGTGATGTAAGAAGACACGAATGTTCCACTCTATAACAACATTCATCACTTCTCAATGAGCACTCGCACAGCGATGTCATATCATTGTGACGTCATCAAGTTTATGGCGTCTTTGCATTGCGTAGTTATCGTGTTTTATCAAATACACAATCGTGTTTTATCAAATACACACGTACCTTTCCGATAATTAAGCTAGATTGACAAGATAAAATAGTTGTCACACTTCTGTTTTTAATTATCGCCTGGAAAGTGGTTTTCTTCACGTGTTCTGCCAATCATGTACAATCAATTCTTAAAGTTGCTGGTATTTTAAAATTTGAAGGCTGTTGAACATGGTAGTTGTATTCTAGTTTTTCTGTCACAATATATTCATGAAGTTTATTTATATATATAATGTTAAGACTTGAATAGCACATTTGCCACGATCTAGTTCTGTGTTCTGTCACTGGACCGGTTCAAATAATATACGAGGTGGCGCGTCAAGATATTGCCAACGTCATGTCATATGACGTAACTGGTGATACTAGTGGCCGTTAGTTAATTAAAGATACATATTTAAGCGACATTCAGTCTGGACATAGTGAGCCAATGAAAGTTAGGAACATTAAATTCAACCAAAGAAATTTAAGAATATGATGTTCTATTATTTCTTTGGTGATAGCAGCCGGTCATTCACTATTATGTATGATGCACACCGATGTACATGGATTAGCAATCACATGGTGACAACATGTTCGTCATTTAAACCAATAAGGACATCGTGAAGTGTTATTTACATGCGAACTAGTTAGACAATCACTACAATGTAGTCCAACAAATGGTGATATATATTTCTTTTAATTTGTAAAATGAAATAGATATACGTCGCATAAGTCTCGTTTTTCTTTCAGTAGGATTAGCATAAATTCTTGGTTTGTTTGCCGATCGAATTTTGTATAATTATGGAAACACATTGTTTAATGAATTGTTTTAATGAATCAAAATAATTTGAGATAGTATCATACATATGTGACTTTATTTCATTTCAACTGTTAAATAATGGAATAGATAAACGTGAGACATAGAAACGAGATGTGTTTGTGCTAGCATGATGATCCCGATCAGTTGGTACATCCGCTTGTTCTTCATACAAATCTTCTTTATCACTTGACTTAACTTGTTCAAAGCGAGATCTCATTGCTAGAATCAGAGTCTGACATAGCGGAAATGGTCAGAAATGGACATACATGCAGTTACGCTATAGAACTGACATCGACTCGACTCGAGATGTTCATACCCGAGCATGTAAAGTTAAGGAAACGAGGTAAAATAGTTTCACTTCCCAATCGAAAGCGAAGGTTAAACACAAATTTGCGGAGGTTGCGTAAGCTTAATTTGACACATTTATTTATACACTCAACCGCAAAAGAAAGTCACCACATTCTCAACAGTGTAAAACACAAAAATGCTTTATATAGGGGCATTATTTCTAGAGATGTTACCGCAATTTCATACATCAGTGTAGAATATTTTTATTTTCAAGTCTGTTCAAGTACACCTGGGGTGTTGAAATCGCTTTTTCAAAATGTGTTTTGATCAGAGTATTTGTCATTTAACTGAAAATTTCATAAAATGTATAAATGTAATTAATAAAATGTATAAATGTAATTAATAAAATATACCGTCAACATAGAAAACCTTCTTGGATTTAAATTTGTTGACGCGTCTTTACTGTGACGTCATAAAATAAGCCAAAAAGGCCCTTTCTGACTCTCCTAACTCGTCCAGTGTAGGAGATTCGAAAACGACGATGTTTAGAATTCTTAAAATGTGCGTTTTTCAGAAAAATGAAATGATAATGTTTTGAAAATTAAAATTTATTGGCTTCTGAAGACATGACGTATCTGTTTCAATGGTTGTTATCCCTCGTGGTTAAATTATCTTGTATTTTGTATGGTGACCTTTCTTTTGCGGTTGAGTGTAATTATAGTTTATTTACTTGTTTTATTCTGGTCTTGACAGGTTGACAAAAATGATGCAATGAGGCGATTTTTTATTTTATTTACGACATTTTTTTTTCGAGAGATACATTCCATTTTATACAAACTTCTCACCAGTTAAAACACTAAATTAACACTATTATTTATACAAATAAAGCACAAACCCTCTAAATATTTGTTATTAGTCAAAATGGCCAATAATATCATCCCTACACTCCATCTTAACAAAAACGAGTGACATTTTCAATGTCCAATTTTTTGGGGGGCTAAAGAATTAGAACCTAAAAACAATACCTGAGCTTTTATATACGTTTACCTTGATGTATGTTCATAAACTATGACTTTTAATATAATGTACTCTTCTTAGATCGTCTCTCATAAATCGCTGAGCGATTGGTTGTATACGTTTTAAATATTTGTACTGTTAATACTTTTATTTGTAAATGCACAGGAACAAAGTAGTGGAATCCGCTTGCCGAAACCTTGGATTTTTGGGAGAATCCGGAACAATCCAGAAATCGGATTCCATCACTTTTTGTCCAGTGATATATATGTATGTACACAAGTAAGACGGAAATGAACTTTTTTATGATACCTGAGGCGTGGGTTTGAAACTGACGCGGGCGGACACCAGAAAGAAATTCTTTCTTTTAAGGCCATACAGAATTTCATGCTGCCATAGTGTGAATGGCTGCTATACCGCACAAGTACATATATGAATGATATGACTGTAGAGAATCGGCGTGTTCAGTTTTAGTGTCAGGCAAAACATGACCTGATTCTGATCTGACAGTTAGTATACCTCGCAAAACATACTTTGGCAAATGTAAACGTCTTTTTTTTATTTTTACAGATGAAAGTTTGCAGATACATTGAGGAGATTTCCGTAGATTCGAAGGCCAATTAAAAGGAGCGTTCTATCGGGGTTTTTTTGGTGAAAACCACAGGGGCGCGTATCCCTTAGACACGTTTGAAAGACATATACCTATATAGACCCTACCCTATCATTTTATAAAAGGATATAGTGATAGGGTAGGAGCTATATAGGTATACAGCATGTCTTTCAAACGCTGTTTCTAATCGATACACGCCCCTGTGGTGAAAACGAAACTCGAGAGGACATTCCCATTTACACATGTATGCTGTTAACACGTGATTAAACAGAGGCAAATTGGAAGGTGTTAGTTAAGGTAATATTTTTACACCCACACAAATTAAACTGCAAAGGAGTTTTTAACAATATCACACTATACAAAGATAACAGAATGTTGCTACCGTCGGACACACTGGAGTTTATATGAAACTTTTCCAATATCCAAATGTTTCTATCATGATTTAGTTAAACATAAACGCACGTGCAAAAGAAACGTCCCCATACAAAATACAAGATATTTCAAACAACTGGCGACTGAAACAATGTTATATCATGTCTTCAGAACCCAACTATACTATATGTATACATGTACATGAATTTTCAAAACTATTTTTTCATATTACCTAGAAACACACGTTTTACGGAATTGTCGTTTAACTTTAATTATCTCTTTAACTAGACAAGATATGAGCATAAGAAAGCGATTTTTGCCTTGTTTGGAGACGTCCTACAGCAATGTTGCGTCAACAAATTCAAATCGAAGAAGGCTATTGATGTCGACAACATCTTTTATTAATTACATTTCTTTCGTTTTAGTTTTTTTAACATAAAAACCAAACACTTTTGCCAAAAAACATTTTGAAAAAGCGATTTCAGCACTTACAGTGTATTTGAACAGACATAAAAATAAAAATAGCATACTCTGATGTATGAAATTGTGAACACCTGTTCACAAAACATACGTCCATCAAATATATGTACAAAATCTCCGACATCAATATATCATGTTATACTCTCTTAAAACTGTAGGGGCGCTTCTGCATGTGATTATATCAATTCCATAGGAGATACTTGTCATACATGTGCACTTAGGTTTTCAACTGACCCTTAGCTGTATTCGATATGTCACGATCCGTCGATTTCCGTTGGTTGTTTCGCAATATAATACTGAGTGCAGATGCACCTAAAGCTAAACAGTTTGTCGAATTGTCCTGACTAAAGTCTTCAGTAACCCTTAGGATTTTGTTTTTGTCAAAAATGGCCTAATCTTACTCGCCTTTCTCGGCCCGTATTACAACAGGTTTATACACATGTTATACTATTGTATGCAAAAGTGAGAATAATAAACTATCTGTCATTCTATGTGACCGTCTATAACCATTTGCATATAACCATATAAAAATAAAAATAGCAGTATTTTGTTTCATTTGCATTTGAGTCTATGCAGTATACTTTAAAGAGGCTGTAGCACGTTTTTTGGCATTTATAATCATAGTTTATGTCATTTAAATTTACCTTAGAGGGTAAACATCTTATTACACAGACCAATTATTCGTAGTGATTAATAACGGTTTTGCGTATAAAGCAAAAATTGCATGTGAACAAATTTATTATTTGGAATTACAAAAACGATTCCCATGGCTTTACCGAGCCATGGACACTAAACAAATTTACTTGATTTTCCGAAGAGAAAAGGGTGTTTTACTATTGTGACATTATTTTTCCCATACATTTCATCGACTTATTTGAGCTAAAAACAACGTGCTACTGCCCCTTTAATCTAATGGATAGTTACACGTGGTACACGGGTATCGTCAGCCAATAATATGTGAGAAAGAGTGAGCCGAGGGGGACTACAGAGAGGGGGAGGTTCTGAATTAAGTGCCTAGCCACGCCCACTCATTCTAGTCTATATACAGCGATACGACAACATGCAGATAGTTGACTGCTGTCGCTTGCCATGGAAGTCGTCACTTGTTTCCTCGTGGTCTGTATCGTAGTGGGGGTAGCGGTCCTCTCCCACTGGAACCGCATTAAAGGTACACTGCCTCCGGGACCCACGGGACTTGCAACCTATACGGCCTTCTTTAAGTCTGTTCGTGATCAAACGACTTTTATCTTATTTGCAAAATGGGCTCGTGATTTTGGAGAAATATTTTATCTAAATCTACCGGGACAAAAGTTAGTGGTTTTAAATTCCGCTGAAGCTATTCGCCAAATTTTTAATGGCTCGAGTAGGCACGTGACAAATGACAGACCACCGAGTTTCATTGGAAATTATTTTTTCAAGGGCTGTGGTATTACTTTTTCTCCCGCTTCAAAGTTATGGAAACAACTGCGTCAGATATTCCATTCCTCTATCAAAATGCACGTGAATGGCGGCGCTGAGATAGACTCGATCCTGAAATCTCACCTGGAGACGGTGATGACCCAGTTGGAGACACTCGGGCCAGGTGAGCAGGTGAACATCACAAAGATAGCCGCCAACTACCTGCTCACCGTGCTTCACATTCTGGTACGTGATTCTTTCTTCATTTCTTCCTTTCTTCCTTGCTTTATTTTATTAAATTCACATATTTTTCATGTAGAAATATGCATAGCTTCCGAAATAGTCTCACAAAATAAATCTTGCTTTTTCATTTTTTCTTTATCGTTCTATTTACTCTTTCATTATTTTCCAATCTTTCCTTTTCTTATATCCACATAAGGAGATTCTTTTTTTTTTATTCATTCATTCATTCCCTCAATATCCTCAATTTTCATCCCTTGTTTTATTGGTCACCGTTTTATTCATCAATGTTATCATCCGCTCCTTATTTGAATAAATAATTATTTATTTTTAATTGATATTTTTTAACTTCATATATCAAATCGTTAAGTTTTGTTCTCAAACATTCATTTGTTCATTTATTTCTTCCTCATTTCAGTATTTCATTCATTATTTTCCCGTACCCTCATTCCTTTTTTTATTGATGTCTCTAATTCAATTCTTTCAGCCAACATTATTCATTCATACATTCTTCAATTCATTCATTTATTTTACCCATTCTTCGCTTTCAATGTTAAACCCGACCGCGTGATTGCATGATCAACAAGCTATTACAAAACCATCTTAACATTTCACCTGTTGCGGTATTGCAAGATAACATTTCACCCATGAGTAACTCATATTGACAGCAAGGGCGTGTTTCTAAGCGCAACACGTGAAGAGACAGTCGTGAATGTGAGTCATAATAGACAAATACTTATATCTTCGAGATCGAGGTCACATGTACTTTATTAGCGATTATGAATTAAAGTGCAGAAGTGCAGAAACGTGACTTAGGGGGGTTGGGAGTGATATGAAAGCAGACGGCGTGCTGTCCATACCAGTATTCGCCATCGGTGTAGCTGGAGCTTATCTTCTGAACATCAAGGCATGTTTCCATTCCTTGTTTTAGCATTCATTAAGCAGAGAGAGAGAGAGAGAGAGAGAGAGAGAGAGAGAGACACACACACACACAGACACACACACACACACACAGACACAGACATAGACACACACAGACACACACAGACACACACACACACACACACAGACACACACACACACAGAGACACACACACACACAGACACAGACACAGACACACACAGACATAGACACACACAGACACACACACACAGACACACACACACACACACACAGACACAGACACACACACGCAGACACAGACACACACACACAGACACAGACACACACACACAGACACAGACACAGACATAGACACACACAGACACAAACACACACAGACACAGACACACACACACACACACACACACACAGACACAGACACAGACACAGACATAGACACCGACACAGACACAGACACAGACACCGGCACAGAGAGATTTTGTTTATTGATATCATTTAAGTGCACAAAAAAATGTTTTTGGAATATTTATGTGAACGCACAATAAATAAATAGAAAGATAGTTTGCATATACATTTATTATTGTATATAAAATATATATTTAGCGACAAGAAGGTTCGACACGCGATCAAAAGGTCTCGGCCTGTAGCCCCGTCTGCTGCAGATAATTGCTTTTATACAGAAAGATGAACCGTCAATGAATTTCTATAAAAATAAGAATTTTGATTATTAAATTTATTCATGAAGAAACCATTTAGAAAATGGATCAGAGAGAATTATATTTTACAATTTAGTTCATCAACAACAATGGGCGATGCTCACAGTTTTCAGCGCTACACATAACTACACTGCCATGAAGGCTCTCTCTCTCTCTCTCTGCATTATGAAATACTACAATTACTGAATAGAAAATTTTAAAAACGGTGTATGGAGAGACGTGCATACTAGTCTTACATCTAGACTCTGAAATAAATATTGAACAAATATTGAAATAAAATATTGAAAAAATATTGAACATAATACGGAAAAAAATATTGAACATAATATGGAAAAAAAATATCGAACATAATATTGAAAAAAATATTGAACATAATATGGAAAAAAATATTGAACATAATATTGAAAAAAATATTGAAATAAAATATTGAAAAAGATATTGAAATAAAATATTGAAAAAAGAATTTTGAAATGAGATATTGAAATAAAATATTGAAAAAAATATTGAAAAGGAGCCTCCTAAAATGTCCTTTTCAATATTCAATAAAATGGTGATATTTTCAGAATAAATGGGGTTTTTTTTTCAGAGTCTCATTGTTAGGCTAAGACGTATACATAAATATATCTTGTCATTTACATGTAAAGCTGATGTCCTGGCACCCCTTGCATTAGATTCATGGTCACGGCTTTTAGATGGAGATTTTGTAGAAACTCAAATTGAAAACATTTATTGAAATCAAATTATTAAACGCCCCCAATGTGAGAATTTAAAATTTATCATTCAAAAGTGTGTTCCACAAGAAATATCGTACAGTGCTTAGAGATGTACAATTTTCATTGAAAACTACTTTTATCAACTCGTGTTGATATATTTGAAATCAGAAGACACTTGGGTGAGATTCTTTATATACTACATGAATAAAGAGAATAATTTACAAAAGAAAATTGACAAGTACATGATAGGAAATATAATAAAACTTATATAATGATAGCTTATTATCGGGTTGTCATCTTTCAGAGAGATATGTACATACTTTTTAACTTTTGAAATTACGCTGTCAATTTTAATATATTATCACTGCCATTTCAACACAGAGCAAGCACATTTTAATGTTATAGATACACTTCTTATTCAGAGTATTGTAGTATTATAAGCTGTATAAAACATTACATTTTAGTATACTTGAATATCCCTTGTTTATGTCCCATGTAATGTCTGGGGCTGTCTACCAGAAAAGGAATATGATATGCTGGACAATGTTCAAAGCTATTTCTGTAAGAGTATCCAGGGCCTTTCAAAACGTGGATCATCCACAATCGCCAGAGATACTCTCGGTATCGTCACATTACGTAGATATATACACCAAAAGTCCCTAATATTTCTGGGAAAACTGTTTAATAGCAATATAAAGCTTGTTTTTAAGCAAATACTTGTCCATAGGTTGTGTCAGTACAGACATGCACCATTATTGGAGAGGAATCGTTATTGCAAGTCATCGGCAGTATTCCACATGTTAAATCTTGTAACTATGTATGATTTAGATCTGCAAGTACATGATTATGTAAACAAATCCTCATTCATCACGAAGTCTGAGTGGTCTGTACTAGTAAAAGAGAGAATACTTAAAGCTGAAGATTCATATGTATCATCTGTGATGAATTTGAGACTAAATCTCGAAAGATATAGTACCATAAGATATCCCAGAAACGTTCACAGATTGTGGTTTGCTTGCTATAAAATGCCTGAAAGCTTTAATGATATTGCTGCTCTTTTACGTATTAGTACACTTTGTATTCAGTCTCATATGTGTGAATGTGGCACTGTTGCCTATGATATCGTAAAACATGTATTACTTCATTGTTCACTCACACAAAACAGTAGAAACCATTTGATTGACTCACTTGTTGACATGCTTGATGTTGATACATTTGTAAATCTATGGAATGATGAAGACCAATTTGTGTCATTTATGCTTGGTGGTCAATCAAATGTATATGTTCAACAGCTTGATCAAGAAACGTGGTTTCGTTGTATCAAACTGATAGCAAAATCTGTAAAAACCTGGCTGCCTCCCTTGAAATATATGTTGTAACTTAGCCACTCTGTAACCTGTATATACGTGTTTGCCATGAGGGCATAACTTATTGTATCTTCGATTTCGGAGGAAATAAAGAATATCTATCTATCTATCTATCAATATACATACAATATATATTACAAAAGTATTCGTTACCTTGAGAACGTGTCGTACCTTAGGTGAGTAATGAAATGTTAGTATGTCCACTCATCACTGAATGGATGATAAAGCTCTATCTACGAGTATCACTTGTGAACCACGTGAAGCCACACACATACTACTGTGACCCGATAAAGCGTTCATTCAGTGAAACTGTCCAATCAAAAACCGCCGGCAAGGTCACGAGACGTCCATGAATGAGTGCAGTTCACGTGATCGGCTGGCGTGGGAGTGTGATCACGTGACCTATTCACTGAAATCTCTGTACACGAATGTCAACGCGTCTTTTGTTGGATTTGTAATTTTTGCGTTTTGTTATGACAGTTTTTTTGTTGCATCCCTCAATTATTCATAGAAACATGTGTCTTCGCCTTGCATTATTTTCTAAATTTGTTGTTTACTTATCAATTTTGATAAGATAACATGCATAAAACATACGGGTTTATTTTGTACTCTTTTCTAAAATAAATATATGTACTTGATTTAAATACCTTTAGTATGTATGTCAGCTATTATTAATTAACTTCCAATGTTATGGCACGTATACGGCATTTACGGTCTAGGCCATATGATTCGACAACTGGGCCAATACCGGGAAACTGGGCCAATACGGTAAAAACTGGGCCAATACGAGACAAACTTGGCCAATATGAGTCACCACATTTGGTGAAAGCCCGAAGCTGTCGCTTCATAACTTTGACCCATGCTATTTGTTCACCCATTTTGTTGATTATTATTTCAATATAAATGAGACGTCTAGTGTTTTGCAAATAGAATGAAAAGAAGTTAATTAATAAAATTGTCATTAATTAAGTATTACCGTATTGGCCGAGGTACTTATTACTTATTGGCCGAAAAACTTAATTAATAACATTATATTATTGCATTACGACTTCTTTGATATCGTTATTATATACTTTATTAGTATAAACAAATCCATACGAAATTGTAACTCTTGAAACACGACAATATGGCATGATTACCATATTAAAAGCGTACATGTATGTTCTGTCCTGATTGGTTGCAATTGAATCTAGTTGTGCAATCAGCGACGCCGTTGTAAAAGTGACATTTGCCAATGACACGTCATAATGATAAAACAAACCTAAAATAAACGTTTTCTCGTTTAAATGTGTTTTCCTCGAAATATGCTATTTGATTCTGTAAAAACAACTGATCATAAACGTGCTGATAAATAAAAGACCAAACAGAGACAAATACCAAAAATAGTTTATTTGTGTTATTTGTGATATATTACGTATGCTAATTTGATAATACTCACATTGAGGAAATGGAACAAGGTCAAATTTGACCTTCAAGGTCATGGGGGTCACTGCCGCCTTCGAAATCTAAGTTAGAATTACATTTTTTTCTTATCCACCAACATGTGTCATGTTATATATCAAATGAAAGCTCTGATAACATGCGTTTCGAAAATGTATAGTTTAATAGAGTTTGTTTCGTTTTTTTTTTTAAAACATCTGTAAAATACGAAATTTATTACCGACATCCACATGCTCATATTTGTTACAATTATAGACATAAATATATTTTAACTTGAAGTTTTATTATTTCTAAAACATTGAATTCTTTATCTTTTAAAAAAGACATGACACCGAAAAAGGTCACATGATTTTTGACAGATCACGGGTGACGCCCCAGTGCCGGACAGTCCGAACCTGGAGCTGATGGCCGAGCTTGACCACCACTTGAACAGGAGTCTTGCCCTTGACCAGGAGTTGGTCTTGTCCACCTTCCCCTTCCTCCGGTTCCTCCCCAACAGCTATGGGACTCGTTGGAAGCGCATGGCAGACCTCAAGAAGAAGATCGGGGATATCTTCTATGTGCACTACTTTGTAAGTTAGATATCTTCTATGTGCACTACTTTGTGAGTTAGATATATTCTATGTGCACAACTTCGTAAGTTAGACATCTTCTATGTGCACAACTTCGTAAGTTAGACATCTTCTATGTGCACTGCTTTGTAAATTAGACATCTTCTATGTGCACTACTTTGTAAGTTAGACATCTTCTATGTGCACTACTTCGTAAGTTAGATATCTTCTATGTGCACTACTTTGTAAGTTAGACATCTTCTATGTGCACTACTTTGTAAGTTAGACATCTTCTATATGCACTACTTTGTAAGTTAGACATCTTCTATGTGCACTACTTTGTAAGTTAGACATCTTCTATGTGCACTACTTTGTAAGTTAGACATCTTCTATATGCACTACTTTGTAAGTTAGACATCTTCTATGTGCACTACTTTGTAAGTTAGACATCTTCTATATGCACTACTTTGTAAGTTAGACATCTTCTATGTGCACTACTTTGTAAGTTAGACATCTTCTATGTGCACTACTTTGTAAGTTAGACATCTTCTATGTGCACTACTTTGTAAGTTAAACAACTTCTTCGTGCACTACTTTGTAAGTTAAACATCTTCTATGTGCACTACTTTGTAAGTTAAACAACTTCTTCGTGCACTACTTTGTAAGTTAGACATCTTCTATGTGCACTACTTTGTAAGTTAGACATCTTCTATGTGCACTACTTTGTAAGTTAGACATCTTCTTCGTGCACTATTTTGTAAGTTAAACATCTTATATGTGCACTACTTTGTAAGTTAAACATCTTCTTCGTGCACTATTTTGTAAGTTAGACATCTTCTTCGTGCACTATTTTGTAAGTTAGACATCTTCTTCGTGCACTACTTTGTAAGTTAGACATATCCTACATACACTACTTTGTAAGTAAGACATATTCTATGTGCGCTACCTTGTAAGTTAGACATCTTCTATGTGCACTACTTTGTAAGTTAAAGGGGCAGTAGCACGTTTTTTCGGTGAAATAAGTTGGTGAAATGTATTTGAAAAATAATGTCACCAAAAGTAAAAAACAACCTTCTCTCTTTGGGAAAACAAGTTAAAAAATGAGTGTACAGGGTTCCGTAAAGCCATGGGAATCGTTTTTGTCATTCGAAATGTGTTCACAATGAAATGGCCGTCATGCAATTTTTGCTTTATACGAAACACTTTTATTACCACTATGGGTTATTGGTTTGTGTAATAAGATGTTTTACCCTCTAAAGTAAATATAAATGACATAAACTATCATTATAAATGGGAAATTTAAAAAAATAAAATGCGAAAAACGTGCTACTGCCCCTTTAAACAGTTGGTACAATATGATGTATATTAATAAAATTACGTTATCTTATTTGCCAGGAAAACTTCAAGAACAGTGAAGAGGGCGTGATAAACACGTATATAAAGAAGATGCGAGAAGAAGGCAGTATCGTGACAGAGGATCAAGTGCGTGTCGTCATCATGGAACTTATTGTTGCCAGTGAGTCCGCCATTTTGGAAATTGTCTGTCGTGACTTCGCTGTGCTTCCATTGGCCTATATCTACTTTTGCTGGTTTCGGTGACTTTAGTTTGATTGTTTCCTTCCTTTCAAGGAATTCAAAGGATTCAAAGACTTGTTTTTGCAAATCGAGCTTTATTACTCCTTTCAAAACTTTATAAACATATTTTCTTATTTTCATGACATTTTTTCCTTCTGTTGAATATTTGATTATCTATTTTCTTTCATAAACCACTCTTTCAGTCACTGACCGCTTCGTGCTTTCACGAACCTTTCATTTACCTTTATTGACCTTTATTGACCTTTCATAGTTTGCAATGAATATTTTGGCTTTCATTGTCCACATTTCAAAACTGTTCTTGCCTTTATTTAAATCCCTTCTTAATGTTCATAAATCGCCGTGCCCTCGGTGTTTTTCCATCATGTACACATCTAAAGCAAGGGCTTCATAATAGTTTAATCTAACGCTTAAGTAATATAACATATCATGGTTCAACATTTTCATCTTCTTTCCACAGAGGTTTCTTCCTTCATATCGTCTAGTGTAACCTCTGTAATAGTAAGATAGTTCTCGTTTCTTGCAAAAATACCCCAGCTGCGAGAAATGGTTCCACGAATCTCATCTCTGCTTATTATCCTACATTCTCTTTCCACAGAGGTTACTCCCTTTTGATTTCCGATCCGACCCTCTGTTGTTTTACGCTTGAAATCGGGAGCGGAAAGGGAGTGTCCTGATTGATTGCAATTGAATCTAGTTGTGCAATCAGCGACGCCGTTGTAAAAGTGACATTTACCAATGACACGTCATAATGATAAAATAAACGTAAGGCCAACGTTTTCTCGTTTTCCTGTGCTTTCTGTGTTTTCCTCGAAATATGCTATTTGATTTTGTGAAAACTATTGATCATAAACATAATTATAAATAAAGAAGACCAAATCAAACACAAATACCAAAAACAGTTCATTTGCGTTATTTACATCAGGCATATTCGAATGACATATGCTAATGAGCAAGACTCTTCAGAGTAAAATGCCAAGATCTTTGAAGTCACCCGGTCCACATGGCCAATTAAAGATGAGTTTTCATTGGTTAAGAAGCAGGGCCACCGTATGAGATTTCTCTTTCCGCCGCTAGGGGATTTTGGTTCTGCTCCCGATTTCAAGCGAAAAACAACAGAGGGTAGGATCGGAAATCTGAAGGGAGTAACCTCTGTGGGAAGAGAATGCTTATCCTATGTAATCTCATCTTACATAGACTGCATCGACCACGAGCTTAGCCTTTGACTGTAAAGGTTCTGTCTCATATGTCCTTCTAATATCTGTGATATGATTACTACAAATCAACTTTTTTTTCAGATTTTGTCTTTGATTCGGTCATATTTGTTTGATCATATATGTTCAATTGTTTTCACAAATTGAAATAGCATGCATTCAGGAAATCAGATTAAACAAGAAAACGTTTATCCTACGTGTGTGTTTCCAAAAATAGGATAATGACGTCACCATTACAACTCGTACAACTGCACAACTAACTTTCAATGCAACCAATCAGGATTTTATATTTCTAGCCGAGAGTTTAGCCCCAATAGAACAGACGTTACAATAAAAAAAAACTGAAGAGAGTAACTGCTGTGGGAAGAGAAATTCCTGAAAGACCCAAACAATTTATGCGTTCCTTCGGGACTTGCAGATTAGTATCCTTATGATCAATTTATAGTTAAACTTTATATTTATATTTTTTAAATCGTGTTCTTATCTAAATGCTTAACCTATTTCATTCCCGTGTTTCAGGCTTTGTGCCAACCTTCTCTTCAATCCAGTCAATACTGTTGATGTGTCTTCACAAGCCCGAGATCCAGCATCGACTCCACCAGGAAATAGAGAACGTTCTGGGAGATGACCCGCCCAGTCTCAAAGACCGACACAGGATGCCCTACTTCGAGTCGGTCTTCCTGGAGACGATGCGTTACACGAGTCAACTGCCCACAGGTTTCCCTCACATATCCACTGACAGCTTCGAATACAAGGGCTTCACCATACCGGAAAATACAGTTGTAAGTTATTATCATGATCACCTCGTATGGGGGCGGGATAGGGCAGTGGTTAGCGCGTTCGTCTTCGGATCAAGAGGTCCGGGGTTCAAATCCCGGCAATTTCCCCGCAGAGAACTGTTCTACACGTAGTAATTCAGCCTCGATAATCCAGCGCTATTGTTCCGATACATCTACACACAAGCGCTGGAAAACAGTAAGGGTATTTATCCCTTAGCCAAATCTTTGAAATAATTTATGTTTTTGTGCAGATTTTACCAAATTTCTTCCACATTGACCACGATGCCGAGGTATTGGACGCCCCATGGGAGTTTAGACCAGATCGCTTTCTGCAGGAAGACGGCAATCTAGTCGACCCACTCAGCGACATCAGGCGACGGTGAGTTGGCCCTAGATTGGGCCAAACTCTAAATTAGGTAAAGGTTAAAATATGACTGCGAGGTATGTGTTCATGTAGAAAGGTCAAGGCGCAATGTCATCTCTTACATGAATATATTATATATTATATTATTATATTTACTAACGGCATTTCTGGTATTTTACCATTTTACATGCTAAAATATAAGGCATTTTTCAATACACGATATTTTAAATATTTATTTCCAATACACAATGTTGATAATGTTTATTTTTCATACACACTGTTTATAACCTTAATATCTATTTTCTTCTTCTCTATCGCTGAAAGTTCTTGCAAATTTGTCATGCCTATGATGAATACTTCTGGAAAATTTACTTATTTAGTTTATCATTTAAAGTCCGTTGAGCTACAGAGCCAATGGCTCTATTTTTCACCAATGTTTATAATTTCGTATTCTGTTCCAGATTCGTCTCGTTCGGTATCGGCAAGAGAAGTTGTCCTGGAGAAGGATTCGCCAAGTCCCGCATATTCATGTTCATAACGAGGCTGCTTCAGAAGTATGAGATTCTTCCTTTAGGAAGCGAACCACTTCCTTCCCACAATCCCTATGACTGGGAACCAGGACTTATTATAATGCCAAAACGCTTTAACTGTAAACTGATTCCTAGACAAGTGACACATTCGGAATGAGCAAGTGCTGGCCAAATTAGAAAATACTCATTAGTTCAAATGCGAGAGAGACAGTGCTTTCCATATCCATACTCAACTTATTTGCAAAGATTTATTAATCTTTGGAAACGTTTCAAATAACGTTTCAACGTTTCAGAAACGCGGAATTAACACTCTTGGCTTTTTCAGTGATAGCAATCTCATTAAAATAAGCTCTTATTCAACACTCGTACATCGATAGCTGATGGTCTCAGTACCTAACCACGTCTCTGTAGGGGTCATGTTTCGTACCCTTTTCGTTGACCTTTGCCTTTCGAAAATTCAACCAATAATTGTCCCGTATCGAAATGTACCAATGGTTTCCTAGCCTCGTTGCTGGTTGGTTGAAACGAACAGGACTGTCGTGCAAATAGACCTTAACGTAGTATGGGGCAAGCGTTAGGTTAGATCAAACTTGATTTGATGAAATTGAGTAAGGAGTGTGGGGGAATGTGTGAATATTGAATGAGGACGAGTTTTAGTGAAAACGATTTTCAACTGACAATATGAATCATTGAATTGATAAAATACATCAACATTACCACATGCACACCATGGACAGAAAGTGCATTAAATAGTACATTTCAAATCAAACCTGACAATATGATTTTTGAAACATTTATTCTAGATAAGTTTCCTCCAATATTATATTAATTTATGTTTGCAAATGAAATTATATTTAAGTAGCATTAATAACTTCAAGTTGTATGATGTAAACATATTTCATTTTGCAAAAACAAGATGTGGTTGTGCTGAATGTGTTGGGCTTGATAAGTCATCTTTTAGCTACGGTAGCTTTACATTATATAGTGAGATCTTACGGACGATTATTTGGTGAAATGCATATTTCCGTAAGCAGTATCGGTTTATAAGATAGATCAAACACGACCCTTGGGCATTATTACAAAATTAAGATATCATATCAGATTTACTTTTAGTTTTGAATTTACTTCATTGTTTTCTTGAATATATGCATAGTATTTTCTGTTTGATGCTGTTTTCTTGCTTGTATTTGTTTATATCTGTTTTACAATTAAATATGTTCAACACTATGGTATTTAGTCTTTAGTTTCATACAAGGACAAATCAGCCGGATTACTTTTTGTAAAACGAAAGTAGGGAGATAATAAAGTTTTCTCAAATTTGCCATTTATTATAAAAATTTATACAATATATTGATAGTTAATGAGCAAAACACCCCAATACAAGACCCGAAAAGCCGCATCCATAGTAAACGGCTATCGGTATTTGAAGAG
Organism: Gibbula magus; assembly: GCA_936450465.1. Lineage (NCBI taxonomy): Eukaryota > Metazoa > Mollusca > Gastropoda > Trochida > Trochidae > Gibbula > Gibbula magus. The sequence goes on along the minus strand of OW388292.1, from coordinate 77,589,130 downwards.
GAAGAACAAAGGAAAAGCGACAGTGGTGTTGATCTCTTCAGTGTGAGAAGGAGATTTGTAGGTCTCTTACGCATTTGAGAGTTCAGACAGCAAGATGGTTGACCATTCTATCATTGCACCATATTTAAAACTCTACTCTGGGTGTTTAGGTATTGCTACATCTGCCAGATCACATATCTTCGAACTATATTTTAATGTGAACACATTCAAATGGCCGCTCGATGGGAAATGGACTCTAATGGCTTACCTGAACCATGTACATTCATTTTAGAACTCCTTTTATTGATTTAGGTGTATCATTTAGCCATTTGCAACTCTTATTTATATATTTGTGAGAGCACATTATTTCAGTAAAATCGTGCTCCAGCGCCTTTAAAGGGGCAGTAGCACGTTTTTTGCAAAATTTATGTTTTCAAATTTCCTATTTATAATGATAGTTTATGTCATTTAAATTAACTTTAGAGGGTAAAACATCTTATTACACAAACCAATTATCTGAAGTGGTAAAAACTATGTTGCGTATAAAGCAAAAATTGCATGGCGGCCATTTTATTGTGAACACAATTTATTATTTTGTGTAACAAAAACGATTCCCATGGCTTTACCGAAACATGTACACTAATTTTAAACTTTATTTTCCGAAGAGAGAATGATGTTTTACTTTTGGTGAAATTATTTTTCAAATACATTTCATCAACTTTTTTGAGCGAAAAAACGTGCTACAGCGCCTTTAAATCGAGCGATAACGGCAGTTCCCGGATGCGGAGACCGATCAGCCATAAAGTTTCGTGCGCATAAACAACACCGATCCTGTGTTATTCTTTAGATGTGTGTTGAATATAGCAGGCAATTGACCTAAACTGTAATTATATTGAAAGAAGTCAAATCATCTTCATCTTCATCTTCATCCGTGTTTACTGTATGCGTGGCGTGAGGCCAGTTGACCGTTTTCAGTGAAGTTCAGCAACAATGGGCTCGGCTCGGCGGATCGGTGTCATGTTTATTATGCTTGATAATTTGAGGGATTCAAAAGTGATTCTCGGTCCAATACTGAGACATTAGTTGAAAGACTTAAGGTGTCACCCTGGGGAATTAACATAGTACGAAGTGTATCTCTGTCCAGTCTCATTAAAATCAGGCAGATGCACTACGTTACACAACACACCATGCATGCGCGGGCATGTGCCGGAGTGTTCTGTACTCGTTGACCAGGGGTAATATGTCTGCCAACGCTTTGAGTATGCATGGTGTATGGACATTTCAGTATATACATGAAATATTATTCCATTAATATAATGCAATGCACAACTGCGGTCTTCTTATTTTAAAGAGCCTGAACCAAGGTATTTCTCGCGAAATTATTTAGATGATACTTCTGTGTAATTCCATTAACAATCATGTTGGATATTGTCTCTTTAAAGATAACAAACCAGCTTGACAAACATATCATCATTTATAGCTTTATGTAAAAGGTGACTCGTTTGTACAATTATGAAGGACAGAAAAATCAATACCAATGTGTTGTTTGTGTAACCAGTACGCAAGGGTAAAAACTGTTGGTCTCGATTATGGACGCTGAACGAATTTTGAAAATATTCGGTCAACGGAGATTTTAGAAACGCAATATGAACACGAGATGTCATTTGTGAATTGTGTCTGCGGGCGGAAAGAAGTTAATCTAATGTATCGTATTGGTTTAGTTCAGAATCTCAGTGACGTAAACAGAGGCTATCAGCACAGTAACGTATGCTGTATTTATACGATCAGGTGAGGTGTGGTTTCACGCCGCTTTCAATATTATTTCACTTATTCGAGTATTGCAGGGAGAAAGCCCGCAACGCCACGGTGACTATACATTGCGGTGAAACTTGCGAGCATCGACTTGAACTAGCGAACCATGGGTTGTACTTCGCCGAGATTCAGTGTAGTATGGCACAAAATCTTACTGCTAGAATAGTTCTCCCTGCAAAGTTGCCAAGCCCCTAGCGGGCATCGAACCCCGGACCCCTTGATCCGTAGCCGAACGCGCTAACTGTAACCTTAGATAAAAATGAAAAGTTCACTTGAGATGCATACAGTTTATATAAGAACTCCAGCATCAAATAACAACACTCGTGGTATCTATTTTTCTGAATATTTATTCTTGAGCAATATTTTTTTATTTTTATTTGTGAACAGGACGTTTGGTAGTTCGGTTTATTTCTGAATAAAAGTTATATACTCCTTTCACTGTACATCAGCTAAACGTTGTTAGGAGTTTTGAGAAAGCCCCTACGAGATAAGGCAACGTTTTCTGATTGGCTTAGCGACGAAATGTCAAAGTTGAACTGGAGAGTCCCGTACGTGCATTGGTCAATGTTAGATCAACATTGTATTACCTAACATAAAAAAAAACTGTTGATCTAAATGTATTTAGATCGTGCCGACCCTGGACTCCACTTACAGGCCAGTGTATTTCACAGCCAGTGAATTATATATATTTTAAATGCTGTTTTTTCTACATTTATTTATTTATGGTGCTAAATGAATGCCAGTTGGCTCTATTAAAAGCTGATATAACTAACACCAATAGTATTACGTTTGACATTGGACCATAGTCAGAGCAGCGGTCCAACACCCTGCCAAGCCCTTAATTTTGTGAGCAGGGTAATTCAATTTAGTCTCCCTAATTATTTTTGTTTTGTTTTGGGAAAACAACAAATACATACAAACTTTTAGTCCCCATACACCAAAGATCATATATTCCCAAAATTTGAGCTTTCAGGATTTGCTGGTTCTGGGGAGAAGGTTAAAGATTTCAGGGTGGACCCCCTGTCACGCCTATATTGGGATGATCTCTAGTTCTATAAAATAGATTTGTTCGAAATTTTTCAGTTTCCTCTTAAAACCGGAACTTTTCTATCAGCTTTTATTGTAACTTGTGATGGTTTGCTGATGGATTACTTGTATTTGCCTTTGCAATTTCTTATATTCATATATAATATTCTGAAATAAAATATTCTCGCCGCTAATGGTTGCGATACTGGCGAAGCGGCGTTAAACAATAACTCACTCATGATCACTGACAACCGAAGAAGTCATTTAAAGTCTTCAGGATAATACCTGGCATACCAACATTTGAGTCCGGGGTCGGGACCAAATGTACAAACTTTGATCCCTTACATTCAGGGTACCACAATTTGAGCTTTG